>CM057342.1:269290323-270623989 GCA_030015575.1 Agapanthus africanus | reverse complement strand
GAGCTTCAACGCCCATGTACCATTGCAAGAAGCTCAGAAGAAGTCGGTCTTTGATCGGCTTACCACTACTGCGGCCCCTCTTAACAGGTCGCCCAAACCAAGCGCCTCGGTTTTCAGCAGACTGGGCCGAAGCTCCAATGGACCTGTAAAGAAGCCCACGATACCGGAAGGGGTTATCCCGAAGAAGATAACCATTCCTACTCCTGAAGTCACCAAGGCGGCTTCTCCGGCTACGGGGTCGGTCTTCACAAGACTGGCCGTTTCAGCTCCCACTCTGGGTGAAGTAACCAAGGCCGTCTCCCCTGAACAAAAATCGACATTTTCAAGATTGGCCATTCCCTCCCAGCGAGCATCTGTTTTTGACAGGCTGCGCCAACAGCAGACTCTCATCAGAACAGAGGGCATGGAAAAGCTGATCTGACAGTGAAGGTGATCCCGGCCACCGACATGCTCGACGTCGCCACTGGCGTTGAGTGAGGAAAGCTGGGGGAAATTCCTCTTCTGGACTGACTCCTCTAGCTCCAAGAGTGGAAGTTGATGCTGCTGTTCCAACTGGGAACAACTTTGAATTACTTAACAGGTACGCGAGAATTCGCCGACTGCTGTGCTAAAAAGATCTCTTCAACCTATGGAGAATGCCACAAAGGCGAAGCTGGAAAGTAATCCCACTCAACGGCTGTCCTCTAAAATTTACAAAGTCTGGCGTCAAGTCCAAGACTCAGTGATTGATCAAGATTACTCTCGCCGACAGAAAAGGTGAAAGTTCAGCGAGAAGACGACCATCCTGTCAAGCCATAAAAGGCGACAACTACTTGGGTGCCCACTGCAATGGCCCCCTCAACTTCGACTGCCCACAAGAGAGGAGGCCGGAGAAAATCCTGTGTCTGCGACGAATCGCAAGACCACTGAACCTAAACGTCCCAAGGCCGGGGGCATGGTGGTACACACCATCTATATGGCATCTGGAAAAGAGGATAGCCGTATCTCCACAGGTCATCGACCGCTTACGCGATCAGTGACTAAGGCTCAGGAGCAACAACAACAAAAGCTCCAAGAGATGTTAACAGCTATGGCCACACTTACTGGACCGAAAGAAAGCCCGGAGACATCCTCGGAGCAGCGTCGTGAGTAGGAAACTGATGCCGAATTCCTTCGGAGAATGCTTGAGAAAAAGTACAAAGAGGCCGCGGAACAAGCGGCGAATATAAAACAAACGGCTCTTCTATTCCAAGATATGGTGGGCATGATGATCCAGCCAGACCCTCCAGCCAAAGATCCTCCAGTAATAATTGAAGATGATAGAGGAGAGACATCAATCCTCTGTCGGCTCTGTCAGCAGCCAAGGAGGAGACCATCTCTAAAGCCATGCTCGATGATTACATAGTTCAGCAGATACGAGTTCATCAGGCGAATGAAGCAGCTGGGCAAATTGTTAAAACTGGACGACCCTATTCGGGTTGGTACGACCAAATAAAGTACCCGCTGGGATACACGATCCCCAAATTCCACGTATATATGGGGACGGGAAATCCGCATCAGCACGTCGCTCAATTCAGAGCCTTGTGCGGCAACACCGAAGGTGATGATAAGCTACTGCTTCGCCAATTCATTGGCAGCTTGTCGGAGACAGCATTTGAGTGGTATTCGGAACTCCAAATGACTCTGTCAAAACTTTTACGGAGATGGAGTTGCTGTTCACCCAGCGTTTCGCAAGTGCTAGCGAACGCACCCCAATCACGGCATTGATCAATGCCAGGGTGAAGCCTGGAGAAACATGGGTACAGTATGCAATACGCTGGCGGAATCTATGGTCGAAATGCGAGCAGCGCATTGAAGAAGCGCCTGCGGTAGGCATGTTCGTGGGTACTCTCGACCCTCAGGCGACCATTTCCCAATTTATGATATTTTTCAAGCCGACCACTTTCCAGGCCTTGATTGACAAACTGGCCCAAATGGACTAGATGGGCCACAGACCTTCCTTTTCGAAGCCGAAGTCGCGGAATGAAAAAGGAAAAAGGAAAGCGACCTTCGTCGCCAATGCTCAACAACAGCCCAGTGGTCCAAAACTAACTGATCACCCAGACGAGAGACGGCGATTCTTTAATGAAAAAATGAAGCGCCCTTATTCGTTTCCCCAGGACAAAACAAGAGATTGTTCGAGCTGGCGGTGCGCAACAGGCTCATCAACTTGCCGGATCCAAAACGCCCATTGCAACCCAGTGAGGTTAATAATCCCAATTATTTCCCCTATAACCAAGCGATAGGCCATCCAATTAAAGATTGCTTCTTCTTTAAAGGCTGGATTGAAGACCAATACCAACAGGGCAAATTCGCACTGTCCGAGAATTGGAAAGTAAGCCCGCCTCAACCGCACGCTCTTAAAAGGGGGGACACACCGGGGGCATCGTGCTCTTTTGTAGAATAAGCTCCATGGGAGGTCGTTCTTTCAACCAAGACGAAAAGAATGCTGCAGGATCTCCAAACATGCCCGGCGATCAGATGGAAAAATCAGCTAGAACCCAAGATCATCGAGGGAATGCTGAAGCCGCGCCTAACTCCAAAAATTGGTGGTGATAGTCAAAGCGCCGACACCCAGTCGTCAAAGTCTTCGAAGAAGAAGAAGACCAAAAAGCCCGTGAAGCCTGGTGACAAGCGCACGGACCTGCAAAAGCATATTGACGCGCTGGAAGAATATAACCAGAAGGCGCGGACCCCAGTCACACTCCAAGAATTTCTCAGCCACGTCGTTGAGGACGGAGATGATGACAATGGAGAAGACTCGTCGGATGAGCCTGAAGATTATGTGACAAGCTGCCATGTGATCTCTCACTCGTCGATAGATGATGAAGAAGATCCTGACGCAGAGAAACTGGGGGCAGATCCCGAATTGGAGCTCCTAGGACCCTCAGATGAGATGATTGATGCATTCCTGAGCGAAGTTCCTCTAAAAAATAAGGCTGATCGAGAGCGCGAAATGGCCATATTTGAAAAGGCCAAACGCCGGCGACTGGATGAAAGGGTTGAAGCACCCCAACTAGACCGAGACATAACCGCGACAGACAAGAGCAGGCTTAAAACGAAGAAAAAGTTTCGCCAAAGCCATATCAATGGGAATGAAGTTGCCACCTTCCGAAGGGAACGCTTTTGATGAGATACACCTTAATGAAGAGGATGTGCATCCTAATTACTGTTTATATCATCAAAGGATTGCGCACCCTACTGATGAATGCAACGCCTTTAAAAATTGGTGGCAAGGGTATGTCGCTCACAGGCAGCACTTCAAGAGGATGAAGCGTGAAGCTCGTCGACGGTGGAAAAATGCGACAGACGAACATGGAAGAGCTACCGACAACTGTCACGTGATTGATAGCAGGGGATCGCAAGTTCTCACCTTCGGGAGCGACTCTGACGAAGAAATAGCTCTCGGCCCTCTCTTCAAAGAATCCATCTCAGAAAAAGAGGAAGAACCAAAGAGTTATGAGAACATTCAGCTGCGCAATCGCACATTACCTGAAAAGAATCTCGGACCAGTAAACAAGGGGTCGAACAAAAAGGATAAGGGAAAAGAAAAGGTCCGTGAGGATATCACACTCGATGACCAAGCCGTCGAAGAGCTGACAGCCAAGGATCCACCCAAGAAAAACAAAGTGGATTACAACGTTCTGGCACACCTGAGGAAGATACCCTCACAGCTAAGCATTCTCGATGCCCTTCTGCTATCCAAAGAGGTGAGAGATTCTTTAATCAAGGCACTACAAGAGCCCGAGTAGTTCCAAGCTTTCCTCGCCGAAGAAAAGATGAAGGACGAGTTGGAAGAAGTGCACACAGCTGATATCATTTTCGGCGATGAAGATCTCCTCCTCAGGAAGTGCGAACATAACCGTACCCTTTATGTCTCCGGATACTGTTATGATATTAAGATAAGCAAAATCCTGGTTGACAATGGGTCCTCTGTCAATCTCCTCAATGTAAGAGTGTTGAAGGAAATCTGCATGAGCGTTCAACACCTCGCTCGGGATAAGATCACTATCTCCGGGTTTGACTCCCAGTCATCACGGACGCTCGGGTCTGTGATACTGACGTTACGCTTTGGGCTACTCGTCACGGACATCAAATTTCACGTCATTGTCGCCAAGACATGTTACAATGCTTTGCTCGGCAGGCCTTGCGAGTACAACATCATCCCTTCTACACAACATCATTGTATGAAGTATTTCAAGGATGGTCTCAAGTATACCGTGACAGGAGAACTGAACCTATTCTCCGTGAATGAAGTCCGAAAATACGAAGATGCAAAATACTTTCTGTCAGACTTTGAAGACACGGAAAGGTGTCATAAGCCGGAAAATAAGCAAAAAGCTATCACCACCATTCCACTCTTCAGAAGTGATACCGAGGAGGAGGAAGAGATAGTTTATTTAGGGCTGCCCCAATGCAACAAGCCGGGACCGTCCACCCCTACGCTAGTCTTCGGCAGCGACTCGGAAGATGAGGTCAATGCCGTATTTTCTGTTCGACCATCAATACTAGCCTTCGCTGATGATGATCGGAGTTTGCAAATCGCCATGGTTCCGCGAGAGCATTACAAAGAGATCGACGCACTTGATACCTATAATGTGCAGGAACTGCAGACATTCTACATCCCTCCCAGGCGAAGAGGTGAAAAGGTGATCCTATTCTACCGATCCGGGGAAACCAAAGTATAGAAAGAAATCTGGCATGGCGCCGATTCTACGCTTGACAGGCTCCAGCCCATCCGTCTGCCCAAATACTACACAGAAGGATTAAAAAGGCTGTTAAGGCGCCAAGGCATACCCTTCAAACAGACTGCTTGACAAGCTCAGTTCTACAACAGGATCTGGAACGTCCCCAGAACTCAGCGAAAATTTCCCAACGGGAGAATGGAAACGATCGGGCTTGGATATGTTCAACCCAAGAAACAGGAACGATTCCATGACTGCTACGTTATACATGACTTTGATGAAGAAAGAGATGCTTTGTGGGAAGACGCTAACCCTGAACCAGAACAAGGTCTCGCCATGAAAGTACCAAGTCCATCGTTCGAAGAACAGATGGACAAGCTTATAAGGGAAGTGGGTCAAAAGGTTCGAGGCGATCATAATCGCGAAATGGCTATCTACGAGAAAGCCAGGACGCAGCGCCTCCTTCAGCAATCTATGAAGAACGACGATGCCCTTCGTCACCAGCCCGTCACAAAGAAGACTCGACGCGGAGGCAGAAATAAACTGAATAACGCAAAATATGTTCGACAGCAGCGTAGCGGGTCCAAAAAGTCACTGCGATCGAGAATCGAGCAACCAGGATTCATCTCTTATAAAGAAGACGGGTCGAGCATACTCTTTTCCCCAAGACAAGACAAAGAAGATATTCGATCTTGTCATAAAATATCAGATAATGACGCTTCCGGAGTCCAAGCACCCTGAGCAAGCAGGTGAGGTTCATCATTCGGATTATTGCCCCTATCACCAAGCGATAGGGCATCCTCTCGAAGACTGCTTTACATTCAAAGACAGGGTCGAAGACCAGTATCAGCAAGGCAGGTTCTCTCTATTCAGCAGTTGGAAGGTAACCTCACCACAAAAGCATGAACCGAAAGCCACGTATGCGACGGGAGTAGAACCAGATCAACATCAGTCTTGGAAGCAATCTCGTACCTGTCACGTGATAACGCTGTCAGAAGAAGAACCCGAGAATATGGATGACCTCCCATGGTGCTTCGAAAATGACGATGACGAGGTAATCTCAGAATTTCCACCGGCACCAAAAGAGCTGGAAGATGGGATACATACTACTGTAGATAACCTTAAGAAAATTGACTTGGGGATGGCAAGTGACCAACGGCCGACGTTCGTCAGTGAGCTGTTATCTGAAGAAAGGGTGGCTACGCTCAAAGACGTGCTCATGCAGTATAAAGACTGCTTTGCATGGAACTATTCTTAAATGCCGGGACTAGATCCAGAGATAGCAGTGCACAGATTGGCTATATCTCCGAACGTCAAGCCGATCAAACAAGCTCCGAGAAGAATGCGGCTCGAGCTTGAGATGAGCATCAATGCTGAGGTCAAGAAGCTAATCGACTCCGGATTCATCCAAGAGGTTCAGTATCCTGACTGGATCGCCAACATCGTCCCAGTGATGAAGAAAAATGGGACGGTGCGGATATGCGTAAATTTTCGGGATCTTAACAAAGCTTGCCCGAAGGACGACTTTCCAGTACCGGTCACCGAGATGATGATAGATAATACGTCCACTCATGAAGTTTTCTCCTTCATGGACGGCTCATCGGGATACAATCAGATAAAGATGCATCCCGAGGATCAGAAGCATACCGCCTTCCGGACCCCTTTGGGCATATTCTGCTATAAGGTGATGCCTTTCGGTCTAAAGAAAGCGGCGGTGCCACCTATCATAGGGCCATGATGAAGATTTTCGATGACCTCATACATGAAATCGTCGAATGCTATATTGACGACCTTGTGATGAAAAGCAAATCGCACGAGGAGTATTGGGAGCATCTGAAGATCGTGTTCCAGCGCCTTCGGAAATACAACTTGAAGATGAACCTCTCAAATGCACATTCGGAGTTTCCTCAGGCAAGTTCCTGGGATTCATCGTCCGACACCGAGGCATCAAGATAGACCCGTCGAAGATCAAGGCGATTATGGAAATGCCCCCGCCAACAACTCTCAAACATCTGCAGTCTCTCCAAGGAAAGCTCGCATATATCCGGCGATTTATAGACAATCTTTCTGGCAAGTGCCGCCCCTACAGTCACCTGATGAAGAAGGGAACCCCTTTCGTCTGGGATCGCAAATGCCTAAGTGCACTGGACAAAATCAAGCAATACCTGCAGAATCCTCCGGTGCTAATCGCTCTGGTCAAGGGAAAGCCTCTCATTCTGTATACAACTGCCCTTGAGGGTTCTCTAGGCGCATTATGGGCACAAGAAAACGGCCAAGGGAAGGAGAGAGCTCTCTACTATCTGAGTCGAGTTCTCCTGGGGGCAGAAAACAATTACTCCCCCATCAAAAAACATTGCCTGGCGTTGATCTTCGCGATAACGAAGCTCAGACACTATGCGTTGGCACATGAGGTCCATCTCATATCAAAGGTGGATCCTCTCAAATATTTGATGTCAAAGGCCATATTGACGGGACGGCTCGCTAAATGGGCCCTACTTTTAATGGAATTCTCGATAACTTATCGACCTCTCAAGGCAGTAAAAGGCCAGGCCATCGCCGACTTCCTTGCCGAGCATCCTATACCTGCTAACTCTCCCTTGAACTGCGAATTGCCAGACTAGCACGCGTTTGACACGATCGACGGGGAGAAAGGAGGGAGTGATACCCGATGGGAACTCTACTTCGATGGAGCATCTTCCATGAAGAAGCGAAAGCACAGCTCCCCCATAATCAAGTCTCGGGTAGGCCTCATCTTCATGACTCCATAAGGAGGGATAATGCGCTTTGCCTTCTCCTTAACGGAACCGAGGACAAACAATGAACCTGAATATGAAGCTTTGATAGTGGGTCTTGAGATCGCTGTCGACATGGGAATTGAAAACCTCCTCATATATGGAGACTCTCAACTGGTCATTAGCCAAGTAAACGGCGATTATCAGACGTGCAAACCGGAGTTGGTAAAGTACGGCGAAAGGGTACAACAATTGCTGACTCAAATCCCTGCCTATGCCCTGGAAAGCATACCACGCGTGGAAAATAGCAAGGCAGATGCATTAGCTAAGCTCGCTAAAGAACTGGCCGACGAGAACCTCGATGACGTAAGGATCGTTGTGCAAAGCCGTCGGGTTCTTGCACCAGAAGAAATATTTCTAGAGTCGTCTGAAGAAAAGGAAGCGACCAAGGAGACAGCCCTACAAATGGAAGAGCAGGAAAGACTAAGGATTGGAGAGAATTCTTTATAGACTACTTCAAATCCCGTCGAACACCTGAAGATGCATCCTCGAGACATCAGCTCATGAAACTAGCTCTTTCTTTTGCTTTTGTCAATGATACTCTGTATAAGAGATCGTTTGACTCTCTATGGCTGAGATGCCTAGGACCAGAAGAAGTAAGGAGAGTCGTCCAAGAAACTCATGACAGACTTTACGGTTCTCACCAAGCAGGGCCAAAGATGAAGATGAAGATCAAAAGGATGGGCTACTATTGGCCCACGATGATCCAAGACTGCCTCGAATACGCGAAGCAATGCCACTCGTGCCAGATTCACGGGGACTTTATCCACCAGCATCCAAATCCGCTACACCTGACGGTGGCTAGCTGGCCATTCGAAATGTGGGGAACTGACATAATCGGACACATCGAACCAGTATCGTACAGAGGACATCGATTCATATTGGCGACAACGGATTACTTCTCCAAGTGGGCAGAAGCAGTACCACTAAGAGAAGTGAAGACGGAGAATATCCTCCATTTCTTCAAGACACGCGTCATTTACCGGTTCGGCACTCCGCGACGGATTATCTCGATAACGGGCCAGCCTATAGAAGCCACAAAATCAGCCGCTTTGCACAACAGCATAACATAGACTGGAGACACTCTTCGGTCTATAATCCACGAGCTAACGGTCTAGATAAGGCCTTTAACAAGACCTTGACGAAGATTGTGAAAAAGACGATGTCTCGAAATAAGAGGGACTGGCACGAGAGACTGCATGAAGCTCTCTGGGCATATCGAACTACGTTCAAAACAGCCACGAACACAACGTCGTATGCATTGGTATTCGGCACGGAAGCAGTACTCCCCCTCGAGATAGAGTTACTCTCTCTACGAGTGGCAGTTCATTACGAGCTAACGGACGAAGAGAATGCTCACCTTCGGCTTGAGGAGCTCGACGCCCTTGATGAAACCCGGCTCATGGCGCAACAAAACCTGGAGGCTTACAAAGCAAAGATGACGCGCTCATACGAGAGATTGACTAGGCCGAGAACATTCCGCCAAGGCAAACTCGTGCTAGTAGTCAAGAGACCTATGATCACCAATCGTGCCAAACGGGGAAAATTCGAGCCAAACTATGAAGGCCCGTACATTATAGACAAAGTTTACCAGGGTGGAGCTTATCTACTCATGGACATGCATGGTAAAAGACCTTTTAGGCCAATAAACGGTCGCTTCCTAAAAAAATACTACGCCTAACGAGTCACGGCCTAGGTCAATGATAGATGACAACACCCATGTCCGCTCGCTATCTTCCTAAGCCCAAACTCTATAAGTAGTAGCCGACAAACGGACTGAAACGTCCCTAAACTAACGATGGACCACTATGTCCTAAAACTGGCTGTTGACCGAGACGTCTATAAACTACTACTGACCGCAGCATCCCGGCTGACATAAAAAAAACGGTACGTCCATAAGCAAAATGGGCACGGATGAAAACCCGAAAGGGCTCCGTGAGTAAAAACAGAAGGGCTACCGGCGAGTTTTGTGAAAACCCGAAAGGGTGCAATCTCGTTAAAAGACACTTGCAAGGTCTTCTCAACCTTGCAAGGAGAAACCACCTGTGTGAGATCCTTACAACCCATAAGGGAGCAACACACTTAGGGATCCCCACGATTCCTAAGGAGAAAACACACTTACGAGATCCTCATGACTCGTAAGGAGAATTCCCCTATGAGACCCTCAAGGCTCATAGAATTCAAAAGCCTTAAGCTACAGGGATCTGAACCTGTTCTTAAGCCATCACAACCTCCAATGCTGCCCTACAAGCGGTTCAATATTGACCCTTGTATACAATCCACGGGCACGAATAAACATTTCCCTAACAAAGTCCCACCAGCGACTAGGGATATGCTCACGCGGTGAACGACCCCTGTAAGTCCTCTCGACTTATAAGGAGAAAGCACTCTTTTAAGATCCTTACGACTTATAAGAGAACACACACTTAGAAATCCTCACGATTCCTAATGAGAAAACGCACTAACGAGATCCTCACGACATGTAGGGAGAAATATCTTCATGAGACCCTTACGGCTCATGAAGTTAAAAGCCTTAGTCGACAGGATCCTAATCCTGTTCGCTAAGCCACCTTTGTTCGACATCGACAAAGGCAAATGATGATTCTCTCCTGGAAATATCCCAGTTGTAGCGATGTTGATGCCTAAATTGGTATCAAATCCCAAACTCGCGGCGAAAAGTCAGCGAGCCACAAAGGCATATGAAATAGCCGAAATGATGGGGCAACTTGCAACAAAATCAGCAAGTAAAATATATGCATATGAAATAGCCGAAATGGTTGGGCAACTCGCAATAAAAAGCGGCGAGTAAATAAAACAAATAGCCGAAATGATTGGGCACCGCGAAAAATAGCCTAAATGATTGGGCAATCGCGACTTTCGTGATATAAAAGCTGAAATGGTAGAGCATCACAGAAAGGAAATTATATAAAATGAAACTTTTTGCCCTACAGGTAAGATCACATCAATCCCTGTATACAATCCAGGGGCACAAACAAAGAGGGAACCATACCTTTCCCCCAGGCTCCATCCGAAAGAAAGCCAAGCCTCAACGGTTCACAGACAACCGAGAAAGCACCTCCTGGTCCCGTGGAACATGGCTAATGTCAATCTTGACCCCATGGTGTCACGCCCCGCTTCCCAAAATACGGAATACGAGGGGTGAACAAGGCCAGTCATGCTCCTACGGTCAAGAAAATATCCTGCCGTACTCACACTTCGGCTTCTAGCTTTACGTGGCAATCAGTAAACAACGCACAGGTAATGAGAAATGCAGTATCTAAAACAAAACAAATACAAAGAACTGACCTGATGGAGGTAAAAAGAGTATAACTCTGGATAGCCGATCAAGATGTCCGCGATGTACGTCTGGTCCTGGTCCAGGCTAGATCCACTCCTCACTCTGAGCATGCATACTCAGGTCGTCAGAGCGACACAATAGCAATATAAATATATAGATGTAAGTGGCAACTCCAACAGTGATAATAGATATATAACAGTAAATCAAGACAGTAAAGATATGAACATGGAGTAACCAATGGAGTGTCCAATAGATCAGGTGAACGGTAAAGAAGTAAAATAGTATGCCAGGAATGTCAACACAGCAAGTAATGTATATCAATGCCATTATCCTTATCAGTCTCTAAGTCTCACTGTACAGGTCACTAAGCCTATCGTCAGTCCAAGTGCAAGAGTCAACCACTCGCGAGTGTCCTCCACCCAAGGGTAGGACCCAAGGGCAAGGGACCACGGGCCCAAAATATAACTCACGGTAATAATCATGTACCCTGTAAATCTCCATATATCTCCATATATATAAGCCGGCATGGGACTCCCGAGATTCTGTTGAACTCACACTCAAACTACCCTACACCCTGTGTTCTACATCAAACGCCAACCATAATCTCAAATACCGGTCGGTCCATGACAAGTCTGCGCGAGAACTGGAGACAGGATCTCCATCAAGCACGTCCCGACTAATACCCAAGATAAATGGGCAGTGTTTGGTGCCTTATCTGTGACACCCATGCAAGAGCTTCCATAAGTGTCCCATACCACTTATAGTCACACTTACACGCGTCCCACAGACGTCGACAATGCAATAGAATAATAGGGTTCACTGATTGTGTACAAGTACGTGTCACTTTCACTTATCCACTCATGCACGAACACTAACGTACTTGCCACAATCACCACTAATACCTAACACTGGGTAAAACACATGATCACTAGGCTACCAATGCAATACCATATATAAATGATGTGATGAGAAAACAGTATGTAAGGCAGGATTAAGATGTCATATGTCGGTATCCTACCACTTGCATAATTTATCATAAATAATATATGCCAAAATTTAGCGAAACAATGAACAGGGGATAAGTAGTATGTGTGATTATCTATCCAGCGAATTTGGTTTCACGTTGATCGGGTTTCAGGATCAGTAGATATGGCCATTTCATTTTAAGCGTTCACTGCTGGAAATCCGGTTTCAGAATCGGAAGTCCGTTTCGCAACGCATTTTAATCCCAGTTGGGATCATATTTTAGCGACGCTACAGTTGAATGAAATCTAGGGTTTTCAATAGGATATTCAACGCAATAGACGGATTCTCAATCGCGTCTGTACGTCGAAAGTTATACACTGTTTAGCACTAGTTTGTCACTTCTGAATCTGTTTTGGACTGTTATACGTCCTGTCCTTTTAATTTACAAATTAAATAGAAAACGACGATGAAACGGAATGAAATCACTTGTGTTATTTATCTAACAGATTCACCTTTAATGTACTGCAGAATTCTACAACATACGAGTTCAGGAAACAGGGTGGCACGCAATACGGGACAGTAACAGTAACCAGAGTCGCTCTGGACTGCAGTCCAGAGCCGCACTCCGATCCAAATATCGTTACCATTTCAGTACAGAAACCATTAGAAACTTGCATAGGGTTATAGTTCGTCTAGTCGGATTCGATTTAAGCCCTCGAACGCATCATTCCAGTATGTACATAATTTATGGTAATTTTATCAACTTTCAGATACGTGAAATTTCTAGTTTTACGGGTATATTTGGAGGTATTCGTTTTAGCCATTAACAGTTGTATTTTCCAGTGAAATTTATACACAGTATTCATCACTACATGGGCCAGCATAGACAATCCAATTCCGTCAAATTAGATGAATATTTTCATTGAGATCATACATCGAACAGGTCTATCATATAAGTTATCATGAATTGTAAATTTGCAATTTATACGATTTGGGTTTGTAACATGAATAGGTTAGCATGTAGCAAGTAAAAATACTTGCCTGGAAACGTTTCGTGGATGCACGGCGGCGGTAACGTCACGAACGCGCGACGAACGGCGTGAATTGGTTTGCACGACCTTGGCTCGCGATACGGGTTTGACGTCGGAGCTGCCCGGAGATATTTTACGGTCACTGGAAGCGGAGGGGGTGCTCAATGGTTTGCCGCGAGTGCGCTGGGGTCGACGACGGTCGGCGGCGGCGCTCCGGCGATTGCAACAGTGGGGCTCGAGGCTTGGGTTTTAGGGTTATGGTATTTTTGAAGAGAGAGAGAGAGAGAGAGTAGGGGCTCGGGTGCTTGTCGTGATGGAGATGAGGCTGAGGAGAAGAGAGTGTAGAGGTCGACGACGTGATGGGGAGATCGCCGGCGTGAGGGTGTAGGGTGGTGGTCGAATGGGTGCAGAGGAGCTCAGGTGTGTAGGGGTTCTAGGTTGGTGGAGGATGATAGAGGAGGGTTCTGTGGGTGGAGGAGAAACGAGGGAGGATGAATGGGTGGTCGACAAGGAGGTTCGCCGTCGTCGTCGGAGGGAGTCGAGCGAAGTGCAGTAGGTGTGGGAGTGGGTTTTCGAGAGAGAGAAGTGAGGAGTTTTGAGAGACTGTGAGAGAGCAGTGAGGTTGAGACGAGGAGTTTGAAGAAGTCGAGGGAGTCATGGTTGAGGTCGCGGGGGCGTGGGCAACGGCGCTGCGGCGTGGGCGTGAGCGTTGGCAAGGAAAGCGGATAGCGTGAGCGGGGGAAAAGGAAAGAGCCGTTGGGGAAGAAGAATAAGGGTGTGGGCCGGGTCGGGTTGAAGCGGGCGGGTAAGGGTGAAGGCGGGCTTGGGCTTGGGCTTGGATGTCAAGGGCTGGGACGGGGTTTAATTAAAATAAATCCCTTTTTATTTATTCACTTGGGCTGAGGAGATGGGTAAAGGGCCCGGGGTTTAATTAACATGAATTCTCTTTTTTTTATTCATTTGATGGGCTGGGGCCAAGAGCTTGGGCCGAGGAAAGAAAACAATAAAAAGAAACAAAAAACTGGGCCGGCTTGGAAAATAGCAATAAAAGAATTTGGGAAAAATATATAATAGATAGGTAATATGGTTTCGTTTTAGGCTAGGGGAAAATGATGAAAGAGGAAACGGGTTTGGGGTTTAGTTTATTTAAAAGGGAAATGGGCTGAGGTTTTGGGTGCAGATAAAAGGGAGAAAATAAAAGGGTTTAGATGAATTTGAGTCAGGGATGTTAAAACACTAAAAGTAATGATTATAAAATAAATAACTTTTAAGGGTAACAAAATACGGATATTGGTATACAAAGAACTGGGTATTACATCATACCCCCCATCCAAAAATTTCATCCTCGAAATTTAAAATAATCGATAAGTTATACAATCATAAACGAAAGCTACTATATCGCAAACTAACACATAATGATTTACTAGAAATAGGTGGATGAAGAAATTTGAAGGTTTACATATGTATACAAATAATACAACTAAAAGAATAGGTCTAAAAAGTATAAGGTAGAAATCAATTATGAGGGAAACCCATATGTACAAAAATAGAATAGCAATAACGAATAATAACATCCGAGGCGTGCTAGATAAAATCGAAATCCTAAACATGTTCATACCTCGCATATCAAAGGTAGCGCAGCTAAAATAATAAGTATAAGTCACAACCAAAATGAAATAGTGAAAAATTTGTCGGTAGGTTAAGACATTTTAGAATAATGTGTCGATCAACAATTTTTAACATAACTTAGAAAACCACCTGGCGAAAATAAGAAACATAGCGCAAATAATATGTGCAATATATGGTTGCGCTACCGAGAAATGGGAAGAATAGTAGTGTACTAAAAATGCATAAAACGGAAGTAGTCAATATCACGCACTTTTCGATAAATACAAAATAACGAAAACTAAATTTTTGAATAACGATGCCCCTAAATGTAACTAGGGTAACAGGAAACGGCACAAAAATGTATAGGGCTAGCTAGGGTAGGGATTACAATGGAGTATGGCTCACTCAAAAGGTCGGAGCGTGACGGCTTTAGACTGAAGGTCGAAGAGGTTGGGGTCAGCCCAGGGTGCAAGGGTGAACAGTAATGAACCTCAGGAGGGGAGGGAATGTATGGGAAGGAAACGGTCGACACATGAAGCGAATCAAAAATCCGAAGGGTTTGCGAACTCGGAAATTTCACTATAAACATCTCCTCCCAGAAGGATTCCAACGAGGCACAAACGAAGGATGAAGGGTGGCCCACTCAAAAGATCGGGGTGTGGTACTTTTTTAATCTAAGCGAGGGTTAAAACAGTACAAGGTGCAAGGATGGACAGTCAGGGATCTCAGGAGAAAATAAATGTATAGGGGAAACAGCCATGCATTATGTGAACTAAAAAGATCAAAAGATTAGCGAACTCAGCACACTTATTTCATTCCAGAAAATTCTAAACAAAGCATTCTTGAAAAGAGAAGATGGCCCTAAACTATACACAAATTTATTTAGCCAGAGGAGACAACAGCTAAATCCCGTCAGTCGTGGTTGTGTAGGTTCAGCAGGTTACGGTAGGCTCGCGCGCTCAGGTAAGGGCGTCCATTTCCATAGCGCCTCGCAGGGACCGCCATTGGGAGTTCTTCCGCCGCGGGGTCTTGTTCTTCCGGTCTTTCTTCCTCAGCTAGAGCTTCTTCATCGATGTCTGCTTCCATGTGATTCTCTTCTTCTGGATCCTCTTTCATGGGGTTCTCCTCCACTGGATTTTCTTCTATCGGGCCCTCCTCAGGATCTTCCTCTATTGGGTTCTCTCCAGGGTTTCCTTCCTCCTCGTCGGAATCACCGATCATGTCAACTTCTGGGGCGGCGACTCCTTCGTCTTCGGAATTGCTGTTTTCGAAAATAACTTGGGGGCCGTTGATCTCGTCGTCCGAGCTCACTAGCATGCGGTCTAAGGAAACACATAACTGTGCATCCTCATCTAGATGCGGCGCTTCTCCAAGGTGGGCCATGGCCTGAAAAGAAAGAGTTATGATCAGACAGTGGAACATATTAGGAAAAATCAAGGATACGGAGTACGAGAAAGTATGCGGTAAGCAAGGACTGAAAACAAAATCTAGAATACTGATGCAACGAATGGTATAAGTAAAGTGAGGGGGAAAGGAGACGATACATACATCACAACTCAGGATTTTATTACATTCAGCCAAAAGTTTAACGGATACAGGATCTCAAACGAAAAGAGAAATATTTACAAGTGACAACATTTTATTAAAAGCAGAAAACATGATAACTCTTCTTCGATTACTAGACCACTGCATTCTCGTCGCGCGAGTTGAATCCTGCGCTGGGTCCGCCCTATCCTCGAGGTTCGAACTGCGCAATAATCATCACTTGGCAGAAGTGGAGAGTGTGGACGAGTCTCCTCCTTGTAGCTCCTTCCTTTTAGGGCAACCGTTGATAAGATGTTCGCTGGATCTGCAAATCAGGCATTTCCCCTGGGCGCGGCGACAATCCCTCTGAAGATGTCCTGGCCTCTTACAGTACCCACAACATTGGGTCTTCTGCTGCTTCTGTCGCGGGGAAACAAGTGGGCGCTTCATCTTCCTCTCTTTTCCTCGTCTAACAGGGATCCCTTTACGATTGGAGACTTCCGCTGGTGCCTGATTCACCTGCCTTCTCAATCCTTCAGCTAATAGGTCGTTTGTTCGCTCCTGGGCTTCCTTCAGACTTTACAGTATATTCAGAATCTCAACGGTCTGATTCTGGGGAGTGGAGATCGAGGAAGAGTCGTTGGAAGACCTGAAACAACAATTTTGAGGACGATATAAAGCACAAGCTATAAGAATTAAAACATAATATGGATTAGGCAAGGAATCGAGAACGTCGGATGTGATGAAATTTATTACCAGTGGAAATCAACTGTGGAACTCCAAGTCACTCAAACCCTGACGGATAGATCAAAAATGCATAGCCGAATACACTATGTGAATCAAGATTAAGAATAACTTCACAATCCAGACAGAAGGATGTCTTAGATTGCCAAACACTACACGGAACTGCAATCCCAACCGAAGCAAAACCTGGCTCTGATACCAACAAAACCATGTCACGCCCCGCTTCCCAAAATACGGAATACGACGGGTTGACAAGGCCAGCCATGCTCCTACGGTCAAGGAAATATCCTGCCGTAGTCACACTTCGGCTTCTAGCTTTACGTGGTAATCAGTAAACAACGCACAGGTAATGAGAAATGCAGTATCTGAAACAAAACAAATACAAAGAACTGACCTGATGAAGGTAAAAAGAGTATAACTCTGGATAGCTGATCAAGATGTCCGCGATGTACGTCTGGTCCTGGTCCAGGCTAGATCCACTCCTCACTCTGAGCATGCATACTCAGGTCGTCAGAGCGACACAATAGCAATATAAATATATAGATGCAAGTGGCAACTCCAACAGTGATAATAGATATATAATAGTAAATCAAGACAGTAAAGATATGAACATGGAGTAACCAATGGAGTGTCCAATAGATCAAGTGAACGGTAAAGCAGTAAAATAGTATGCCAGGTATGTCAACACAGTAAGTAATGTATATCAATGCCATTATCCCTATCAGTCTCTAAGTCTCACTGTACAGGTCACTAAGCCTATCGTCAGTCTAAGTGTGAGAGTCAACCACTCGCGAGTGTCCTCCACCGAAGGGTAGGACCCAAGGGCAAGGGACCACGGGCCCAAAATATAACTCACAGTAATAATCATGTACCCTGTAAATCTCCATATATCTCCATATATATAAGCCGGCATGGGACTCCCGAGATTCTGTTGAACTCACACTCAAACTACCCCACACCCCATGGTCTACATCAAACGCCAACCATAATCTCAAATACCGGTCGGTCCATGACAAGTCTGCGCGAGAACTGGAGACAGGATCCCCATCAAGCACGTCCCGACTAATACCCAAGATAAATAGGCAGTGTTTGGTGCCTTATCTGTGACACCCATGCAAGAGCTTCCATAAGTGTCCCATATCACTTATAGTCACACTTACACGCGTCCCACAGACGTCGACAATGCAATAGAATAATAGGGTTCACTGATTGTGTACAAGTACGTGTCACTTTCACTTATCCACTCATGCACGAACACTAACATACTTGCCACAATCACCACTAATACCTAACACTGGGTAAAACACATGATCACTAGGCTACCAATGCAATAACATATACATATGATATGATGAGAAAACAGTGTGTAAGGCAGGATTAAGATGTCATATGTCGGTATCCTACCACTTGCATAATTTATCATAAATAATATATGCCAAAATTTAGCAAAACAATGAACAGGGGATAAGTAGTATGTGTGATTATCTATCCAGCGAATTTGGTTTCACGTTGATCGGGTTTCAGGATCAGTAGATATGGCCATTTCATTTTAAGCGTTCACTGCTGGAAATCCGGTTTCAGGATCGGAAGTCCATTCTGCAACGCATTTTAATCCCAGTTGGGATCAGATTTTAGCGACGCTACAGTTGAATGAAATATAGGGTTTTCAATAGGGTATTCAACTCAATAAACGGATTCTCAATCGTGTCTGTACGTCGAAAGTTATACACTGTTTAGCACTAGTTTGTCACTTCTGAATCTGTTTTGGACTGTTATACGTCCTGTCCTTTTAATTTACAAATTAAATAGCAAACGACGATGAAACGGAATGAAACCACTTGTGTTATTTATATAACAGATTCACCTTTAATGTACTAAAGAATTCCACAACATACGAGTTCAGGAAACAGGGTGGCACGCAATACGGGACAGTAAACAGTAACCAGAGTCGCTCTGGACTGCAGTCCAGAGCCGTACTCCGATCCAAATATCGTTACCATTTCAGTACAAAAACCATTAGAAACTTGCATAGGGTTATAGTTCGTCTAGTCGTCTTCGATTTAAGCCCTCGAACGCATCATTCCAGTATGTACATAATTTAGGGTAATTTTAACAACTTTCAGATACGTGAAATTTCTAGTTTTACGGGTATATTTGGAGGTATTCGTTTTTGCCATTAATAGTCGTATTTTCCAGTGAAATTTATACACAGTATTCATCACTACATGGGCCAGCATAGACAATCCAATTCCGTCAAATTAGATGAATATTTTTATTGAGATCATACATCGAACAGGTTTATCATATAAGTTATCATGAATTGTAAATTTGCAATTTATACTATTTGGGTTTGTAACATGAATAGGTTAGCATGTAGCAAGTAAAAATACTTGCCTGGAAACGTTTCGTGGATGCACGGCTGCGGTAATGTCACGAACGCGCGACAAACGGCGTGAATTGGTTTGTACAACCTTGGCTCGCGATACGGGTTTGACGTCGGAGCTGCCCGGAGACGTTTCACGGTCACTGGAAGCGGAGGGGGTGCTCAGTGGTTTGCCGCGAGTGCGCTGGGGTCGACGACGGTCGGCGGCGGCTCTCCGGCGATTGCAACAGTGGGGCTCGAGGTTTGGGTTTTAGGGTTATGGTATTTTTGAAGAGAGAGAGAGAGAGAGAGAGAGAGTAAGGGCTCGGGTGCTTGTCGTGATGGAGATGAGGCTGAGGAGAAGAGAGTGTAGAGGTCGACGACGTGATGGGGAGATCGCCGGCGTGAGGGTGTAGGGTGGTGGTCGAATGGGTGCAGAGGAGCTCAGGTGTGTAGGGGTTCTAGGTTGGTGGAGGATGATAGAGGAGGGTTCTGTGGGTGGAGGAGAAACGAGGGAGGATGAATGGGTGGTCGACAAGGAGGTTCGCCGTCGTCGTTGGAGGGAGTCGAGCGAAGTGCAGTAGGTGTGGGAGTGGGTTTTCGAGAGAGAGAAGTGAGGAGTTTTGAGAGACTGTGAGAGAGCAGTGAGGTTGAGACGAGGAGTTTGAAGAAGTCGAGGGAGTCATGGTTGAGGTCGCGGGGGCGTGGGCAACGGCGCTGCGACGTGGGCGTGAGCGTTGGCGAGGAAAGCGGATAGCGTGAGCGGGGGAAAAGGAAAGAGCCGTTGGGGAAGAAGAATAAGGGTGTGGGCCGGGTCGGGTTGAAGCGGGCGGGTAAGGGTGAAGGCGGGCTTGGGCTTGGATGTCACGGGCTGGGCCGGGGTTTAATTAAAATAAATCCCTTTTTATTTATTCACTTGGGCTGAGGAGATGGGTAAAGGGCCCGGGGTTTAATTAACATGAATTCTTTTTTTTTATTCATTTGATGGGCTGGGGCTAAGAGCTTGGGCCGAGGAAAGAAAACAATAAAAAGAAACAGAAAAGTGGGCCGGCTTGGAAAATAGCAATAAAAGAATTTGGGAAAAATATATAATAGATAGGTAATAGGGTTTCGGTTTAGGCTAGGGGAAAACGATGAAAGAGGAAATGGGTTTGGGGTTTAGTTTATTTTAAAGGGAAATGGGCTGAGTTTTTGGGTGCAGATAAAAGGGAGAAAATAAAAGGGTTTAGATGAATTTGAGTCAGGGATGTTAAAACACTAAAAGTAATGATTATAAAATAAATAACTTTTAAGGGTAACAAAATATGGATATTGGTATACAAAGGACTGGGTATTACACATGGGAAGCGTCCAGAGAAAATCGTGGTCTAGCGGAACACGGCTGATGTCAATCCTGACCCCATGGGAAACACCTAGAGCAAATCCTGGTCCCGTGTTCCCGTGGGAAACGCCCAGAGCAAATCCTGGTCCCGCGGAACACGGCTAATAACAATCCTGACCCCGTAGGAAACGCCCAGAGCAAATCCTGGTCCCGTGAAACAAGGCTAATGTTAATCCTGACCCCGTGGGAAGCGTCCAGAGCACCTCCTGGTCCCGTGGAACACGGCTAATGTCAATCCTGACCCCGTAGGAAACGACCAGAGCAAATCCTGGTCCCGTGGAACACGGCTAATATCAATCCTGACCCCGTGGGAAATGCCCAGAGCAAATCCTGGTCTAGTGGAACACGGCTAATGTCAATCCTGACCCCGTGGGAAGCGTCCATAGCAAATCCTGGTCTAGTGGGACACGGTTAAAGTCAATCATGACCCCGTGGGAAGCATCCAGAGCAAATCCTGGTCCTGTAGTACATGGCTAAAGTCAATCCTGACCCCGTGGGAAACAGCCAGATCGAATCCTGGTCCCGTGGAACACGGCTAAAGTCAATCCTGACCCCGTGGGAAATGCCCAGAGCGACCCCTGACTTCGTGAAATGCGGATAATGTCAACCTCATCAATCACTTACGGGTCCTCTCGATTCGCAAGGAAGAAAACTCTCTTGTGAGATCCTTACGACTCCCAAGAGAAAACACACTTAAGAATCCTCACGATTCCTAATGAGAAAATACATTTACGAGATCCTTTCGACTCGTAGGGAGAAAAGTCTTTATGAGACCCTCACGGCTCATAAAGTTGAAAAGCCTTAGGCAGCAGATCTGAACCTGCTTCCTAAGCCATCACTACATCTCGAAGAGTTCAAGATGGAATGCTCTCTATCATCTATAGGCTACGCTTACTAAAATAACATGCCGGAAACAAAGAAAAGAGAAGAAAGCAAGAGATAACACAAGATAGTACGAAAGAAATGTATCTTTTATTTATAAGTTCAATTGGGTACAAGATACATCATATGAAAGAATAAAAAAATGGATACATGTTATTCAAAAATTACAAATGTTAATTGGTACAAAAACAACTATTGGGAGGGAGGCGTTTTCAATAAACTAATCAGTTGCTCGCGTACTCCCCTCAGCCCCTTTTCACGGTCAGCTGTCGCGGTCAACTCCGCTTCAACCTGAGCCCGTTGCTGCAAATAAGATGAAAGTTGCTCATCGATGACCCGCTGAGCTGCCCCATAATTCTGCGCATCTCGCTCGATGAGGTCGAGCTTCTGTCTCAGCGTTAGCCCATCAGAAATACATCGTAAAAGGCCCTCAAAGATAGTTTTCAACTGTACAACATTTGCGTCAACCTGAGCGTGCAGCCGGGCAGCTTCGCTTGAAGTCTCTTCGCGCTCCTTACGCTTTAAGGCCGCTTCTTATTCAAGATGGCGGAGGTAGGGAGTGCTCTACTCGACCCATGCAGCCCGTTGGGAGTTCACAGCCAGGACCTCGAGAGAAGGACGTCCGAGCTCAAGCTCATGCAGGCAGGCCTCAATTTTCCTGCAGTGATTAACCCAAGACTCAACAACACCCTCGCTATAGAAGTTCACGAGCGTCGCCAGCATAGGATTAACCTCGGCAGCAAAATCTGCAGCGAGTGCAGGGATCTCTGCGTCAAGCCCTTCAATGGATTCACTCAACATACGAAAGCTGGTCGCAGCGCCCTTAGAAGATGGACGTCTAGAAAATGGTCCTGCTGGCAATAATATACAAGATTCGAAAGGAGCAGGAACCGGTGCGACTACTGCAAAATGAATTACGGCTAAAAGCTAACTCGCAAAATAAATAAATCACATGAGTGATGAAGTATACTATACTGGCTGCGGCAGGTGGCAAGGCCGGGAGTACCGGTGGCGCGACTATTCTTTCATCTCCTCCTTCAATCTGTAATGCTGCAATCAAAACAAAGAAGAATTAGCAACGACTTGGTTGCCCGTAAAAGAAAAGAGAAGATATTAGCTAAAGACTGTGCTCACCAATGCCACTAGATGAAGCAATCTCCGACTGGAAGGAGAAACATGGGTGCAGCACCTGATACAGATGCTCAAAAAGGACTCCTGCAAGGGTGTAATAATGCAATGTCAGTACATAAAGTATATTGCCTATAATGAAACCGATAAGTCATAAACCCGCACCTTCCAGCACTTGGGAGGACACGAGAGAAGGCAAAGGGTCAGCAACCATCAAAGCAGCAACTGGTGATGCTTCCTCGGGTGGCACAACCTCAACGCTCACCACGCCTGCATTAGAAATGAGAGAAATACTGTCAGAAGAGATTGAAAGG
This sequence comes from Agapanthus africanus, assembly GCA_030015575.1. Lineage (NCBI taxonomy): Eukaryota > Viridiplantae > Streptophyta > Magnoliopsida > Asparagales > Amaryllidaceae > Agapanthus > Agapanthus africanus. The sequence continues at coordinate 270,601,256 of CM057342.1, read as the reverse complement.
GATTGCAGAATGAAAAGGAAAGCAATGACCCAAAATCTACCTGATGAGTCGCCGGTCGAAACCGCGATAAGGGCGTCACTGGGTGCAGCGACTGCTTCACCCTCCTCCACCGGAATGGTTTCGCCGCCCGTAGCTTCATCCCCCGACTCCACGAGAGCCGTCGTGATACTCACAGCGCCAGGCAACGGCAAGGAACCGCAAAGGGAAAGAGTGGCAATTGGGGCAGTTCCAGACTCTTGAGAAAGAGTGGCCACTTCAGGCTCAGTGGTTGCCGCCGTCTCACCTACCACTTCCTCATCAAGACTTGGCCCTGCAGAGTATGACGTATGAGAATCTGAAGATCAGATTTTGACAGAAGGACCCAGTGTTACGTTACCTTGGGACGGCTTTTCAATTGCTTCCCGAGCCGCGTGTGCCGCCTGTCTATGAGCGGTAGACAGGACGGCCGAAGCACCCTCTGAAGAAGCAGGGACAGGGGTAGCAGCGCTCGAGCCTGCACCCGTGGCCAAGGCGGCGTTACGTTCTCTTGCTATACGCCTCCTGCGCTTCCTTTCCGCCTAGGCCCTGAGAGCTGATCTTCTCAGGACCTCTGTCAAGAAGACGTGATCGTCCGCACCAGGAGCTACCTCTGGAGCCGTTATGGCGTCCGTCATCGGTTTCTTAAGTAAAGCCTCTTTTGGCAATGCTGAGGAGGCCGGGACTTCGATAGCTGGCCCTGGAAGCATCTCCGCATCACCCTGCGGGATTGGCACTATACTGGGGATGACCTGAGTCGAGGTAATCCCTGCGATAAGATGAAAAAGGGGTCAGATTACCCATAAGAAATAGTAATGAAGGCACAATGAGCCAAAATATACCAACGCCCAGCGAAGCGCGAAGTCTCTCTTCCTCCTCAAAAGTCTTGAGGGAAGCCACGAGAGCCTTTTCAGTGGAAATGCCTGTAAAAAAAGTGTCAGTCAAAACACGATAATAAAATGTAATGCAACAACAAAAATATTCGACTGAAGATTACCTGACTCAGCAAGAATGATCAGTCCTGCTTTGTGGCTACCTAGACGCTCGGAAGCTGCGATGGCAGCTTCCAGATCAGTATCATCTGGTGCCATGAATAGACCCTCGTTGGTCCCATATTCGCTCAGTCCCTCACTATAAGGAGCATGAGGCTCCTGGCTGAGTACAACGTCTGCAGAAAGAATCGACTTCTTCTTCTTCTGCGAGTGAGTACCGGTCGCCGTTAGCACAAACTTACGCTTGGTGGGCACCTTGGGATGACGAGTCCCGATATCTGAACCCACGCCAGACTCGGGAGACGCCACAGTCACCGCTTTCACGGGAGCACGGGGTAGGTATCGGTAGCTCAGGCCTATGACGCGGGGCCACAACCGCAGCAACCTCTCTCAAAAGGGGATGAACGATGGTCCGTTGCTTCAAAGGGATGGCTGGATTACCAGCAGGGGCTGCACCCTTACGATCGAGCAACAACTTTTTTTCCTCCCTGATGACGGCACCCATCGCGTTTTGATACCATGCCACGTATACGTTCAGGGCTTTCGGAACAGAACTTAGCTCATTAATGAAGAAATTGGACCCTGTTTTTAGGCGCATGAAGTGATGCAAAGCACTCCTGATACCCTCTTCAGTATAAACTGGTTCTGCCAAGAATGCCTCGAGCGGGACACCCTGATTATAACTTGATTGCTGGGCAAAACGGTGGGGGTTATATCTCATAAACAAAGCCGAGTTGTTCTGTCTGAACACCAAATATCCTGGCCTGATCGAGTACAAATGGAGAATCTCCCGAGCTTTCAAGGTAGAAACTCCGTCCTTAAAGGTGTCCCGCAACGGCTGCACCATCTTAGTGGATTCCTTACCGATGGTCATAACCTAATCAACAAAGGTCATGCCGTCCCCGACAGTATGGGGGCGAAGAATTACACCCTGAGCCTCTCGCTGAGTTGGCTCCACAATGGAAGCATTGACCAGCCGCATGATCCGAGGAAAAATGCAAGTTTCATAAAAATGAGGCCGCTTGTGCATTCTAAAAGCACCGAGCACATGCAGCTCGAGCCATGAAGTAAAATAATGCATCGGAAAGTTCACGGGCTGCACCTCCGGTTGAGTACTGTCGGCCGCCAAACTAAGGCCGTGATACAAATGAGCCAACCCGGCAATCCCAACAGCAACATGTCTCCCTTACACCATCCGATGATGTAACGTTTTAAAAATAAATAAATAATTAAATAAAATCCTTTAGGTGAATTTTATGATAATCGGTAAAATAAATTGTATTTTCCGTAAAACATAACTATAATTATTTTTCGATATAAATTTAAATACGCCTATTTTAACTAAGAAATTGCTAGTAATTAATATTATTTGGTCACATATAAATTTCTAGTCTACCTAAATATTTTTCCTGAATTAATTATTTTAATTATTATTATAAGCTTTTAATTATACATTTAATTAGTGTAAAATACAAATTTGAATGGGTTACTTACATACTTAGAAACCATAACAAACTAAAACCTAGTTTGTAACATAATTTTTAATCAAATTATTCCAAGTTCTAATGGTTCCTAGGGTCAAGGGAAAAATAAAATAAAATAAATTTAAACTAGGAAATGTTGTAAATTGCAATTATGGAAACTTGAGGGGGGGTTTTTAACATGGAAAATTTTTATACAACCCCCTCCCACACACACACACACACACTCCTCACTTGGCCGAGCCATGTTGTGCGGCCCCCCATTCTCTCTCTCTCTCTCTCTAACACTTTTCCTAGCAACAAAATATATAAGATTAAATAGTTAAAGAAAAGTTTTAATGAGGTAATTATTTGGGGAGGTTCTAGACTTACCCACACACTCTTCTTTCTCTCTCCTCCTTCAAATTTCCCTGGCCGAAACATCCCCAACTGCTGCCCATTTTCCACCCCCTTTTTCTCTTCAAGAAATTCTTTATTTTTCTTCAAAAAAATCCATATAAAACATAACTAATCCCTAACTAAACCCTTACCCATTATTTCTTGCTCAAGCTAACATGAAATCAAGGAGCAAGATAGCATTTTGGAGACAAGTTTTCATGTTTGGATCCCAAATTTTAAAGGTATAAATCCTAACCCCATACTTAATTAGTTGCTAATTACTTCAATCTAGCTTGTTAGGTGTTTAATTTTGGTTTTAAATTACAAGTTAGAAAAATTCAAGAGAAGGATTTCAAATAAAGTTAGGGTTTTTATTATTTGAGTAGGGTTATAATATGTAGTTTAACATCTTAGATTATGCAAATTCTAGTCAAGTTGTTAAATTGTAAAGTGTTACCTTAAGATTCTTTTTTAGAATTAGAATATTTTGCAAACTAAATTTGTAGGATTTAATTAAATTGGTGATATAAAATTTAAGTAATGGTTTGGGTGATTTAATTAAGATATTATGTGAGCAATGCGGCCACTAAAATTGTTAAAACTTCAAGATTGAACAAAAATGGAAAAGGGATGCTTACTAGGTGTTATTTTTGCAAAATGGGTTTTTAGTAAGTTTGAGATTGAATAGAACTACAAACTAATTCATAAAATATTTTAAGTATTAGGGATGCGCAATTGGTACGAATGGGTACTAGAATTGGTGGTTGTTCCATGTAGCAACTCTAGTTGTAGTTTGTGGCATTGTCGCGGGCGCGTTCTGTGCACCAATTTTGTGCGCATCAAGGTTGTGCGCATGAATAAATTGTGTCGTTTGTTCCGCGACTATTCATATATTTATCCTTTTATTTCTTGTGTGTGATCCTAGGGTCGGGTGCAGAGGTGTAGGACGCGGTGCGTAAAGACAGACGGAGATCAGATCAGTGTAGCCGAGGCGTCCCGGTGAGTAGATGTATACATCTATGGGGGGATCGTCTGGATGGCACGAGGCGTCCGACGGTTTAGTATTATTTAAAATATTTACATATATGTGAAGTTCCTTGTTAGCCATCTCATTGCATCGCATCGTTATATGTATAAATAGATATATATGCCATATCATCTTATAGAACACTTGCATCATTACCATTGGTTCATGCTGCACGTGCACTATTCATATGAACACACACACGCCTTCGGTAATTGTTATACCACAAACACTTAGAAACTTGCTAGATTCGCATTAAAACATGTGCATCATACATGGTATTTAAACTGATAGTCTCATATATATATATATATATATATATATATATATATATATATATATATATATATATATTTCACATCTCATCATCATTCATATATAGATTTTCAGTCATAATTCACATCTCATGTTATGGATATTGTAGGCAGTATCATTTTATCACATATTCTTGTATTATGACGCTTCTTGAGAATTTCTTATTGATGAGATTTCTGGATTTTGGGGAAAACCGCAAGAATTTTCCAAACTCATTATATTTTAAAATGCAAGTTGCGGTTTTCTCGTGATGTATGTGTTATCCACCATGATTTTTCATGTTTTATGTTAGATTTCGAGACCCGATTCGAGGAGTGGATAAACCGTCTCGGGTACATGGTGGGCCCGGTATGGTACCCCGGGGCAAGAAGCTCGAGTTGTAGACGATGAGCCTGACAGGGGAAGACTACCTACCGGTGATGTCTGGCGCGGTGGATATCCGGAGGATACCAACCGTTGTCGTGAGATTTAATGATATGGGCCGATCCGGACTGATGGAGCCCGAGGTATCGAAATCTTGACATAGTGATACATTGAGACAAATATATATATATATATATATATATATATATATATATATATATATATATCCATATTTTGTGTCGATACTTGACACGATTTTCTGATGATTTCATTGATGATACCTCAGCTATTTTACAGAAGTTTTAAGATAAGAACACAGATTTTTCTCTTATCTAACATATAGAGATTTCATGTTGATTATGCATTTCTGTGCATATTTACTAGTGCATCGCATCATGTCATGATATGTAGGTTGAGACACATTTGTGTGCATTCTTACGATAGCCTTATTAGATATTACTTACTACTCACGAGTTGGCAACTCACCCTCGTTGTGCCACAGTGTCTTGCAGATCTGACCCGTCAGCGCAGTAGCGGCGGACGTATCTTCTATTTCACTTCATTGCTTCGGCTTGCAGCTTGCTCACAGGTGGGTTTTGGAGGATTTGCTTTTGCTCCCACCGTGTATTTTTATTTTGTATCTAGTATACTCCATCTACCCTTGTGTATTGGACTAGCAGTGAGATTTGAGACTTATATTTTGGTTTGGTGTCGATGCTCATTTGAGCCGACGTGCTGCTTTTATACTTTTCTTTCTTCTTATTTCACATTATTTGATATATTCATTGTTTGTGGTTGTGATCCGCCATGGGCGAAGAGCTAGCTCCCGCTTGGGGATGCCATTATATAATTACAGATTTATATATCTTGTGTGTACCCGTTTGAGGCCAGTATTTGCAAAGGAGACACTGCCGAAATTTTCGAAAAATTTTGATATTTTAAAAAAAAGAAAAGGATTAATATAGCTTAATTGGTTTAAAGTCATTTCCATAAAAGGTTTTCCTTCACTCTTATTGTTTATGGTTTAGATTTTCTGGGCTTTGGCTGACTTAGGTTAGGGTACGCCTTGAGACGTCTCGTAATCTAAGTGCCAGTCACGTTCCGTACCTTCGGGTCGTGACAAAGTTGGTATCAGAGCGATAGGTTTTACTTTCCTGAGTGTAAGATGACCCTTGGTATATGGAGTAGGTGACTTAAGTAGAGTGACGTAGTGTGGGTATGTTCCGCGGCATACTTACGAGACGGTACTCCGCCTAAGTGACCTTAGGATATATATTTGCTTGTATTTCCTTCCTTGATTCCGGAAATTCTTTGATTCGATCGCAATATTCCTATCGATCCTGTTCTTGCTCTAGCCACTATGCCGTCGAAGACTATGAGGGCCAGAGGGCTGCTGCTGGAGATGATGTTAGAGTGGGCTCGTTTGAGACAAGGACCGATCAGGGCGGTACGCCTACCCCTCAGGGACAGAGTGGTCTGCTCGTTCCAGGGAGGATAGCTAGGCTGGAGTCAAGTATTCAGGACGTGCGACAGATGTTTGGATTGTTACTGATGGTTAGCCGAGCTCCGAGAGCCGATGGGGTCCCTCCTATTTCAGGGACTGTATTTGTATCTGCTGCACAGGCAGCTGCTTCTGTCGTTACCAAGTTTATTTCCGTATCCTTAAAGGAGTTTTGAGGCTGAGGCCTCCAGTTTGTTTTTACCGGCACGGATTCAGCGGAGGACACGTCGACAATCATCGACAGGATGGCTGAAATTGTCGTTCACAGAGATGTTCTGACAAGAGATGGGTTGAGTTCGCAAGTTTTCGTCTAAAGGTCTTGCTCAGACGTGGTGCGGATCTATTGAGAGAGTCTGAGCTGCAGACCTACTTCTTATGACTTGGGAGGAGTTCACAGCTGTATTTCATGCTCGTTTCCTTCCGAAGAGCGTTCGAGATGGTCGAGCTCGTAGTTTCGAGCCCTTGCGTAAGACTTCAGAGATGGCAGTGTTCGAGTACGACATTCAGATTTCTTGGTGGTTCGATATGCTCCTTACCTGGTGGACACTGAGTAGATACAGATAAGAGGTTAGTGTGGAGATTTAACGTGCAATTAATTCTTGCCATAGACACCCAGCATTTTGACACTCATGCAGCCGCGATGGATGCAACCTTACTACTAGAGGAGCGCATTTATGAGACTTCGGTCGTTCTGGACCAAAGCGGATTTATACCAGTATGCCAGCTAAGTGACGGTTAGATAGACGTCGTTGTGACAGGCTAATCTTTTGGTCGCTCGATATGTTGTTCGTTCATGGTTCGCTTGCATCGGAGAGAAGGATTCTTTTGTCGATTTGATTCTTCCCGATATGCTTGACTTCGAAGTACTTCTGAGCATGGAGTGGTTAGCCACGTGTTATGCATCCATAGACAGCCGAGAGGAGGCAGTCGGATTTGGTTTCTGGGTAAGCTAGTTCTTATTTTCGAGGAGACCGTAGCGTCGCCTTTCGCGGTTTGAGTTCTTTTAGGCGCTAGTCATATTTTGAGATAAAGGGATATCAGAAATTCTTGGCGTATGTTTGCGATGTTGGAGCCGTATAGGTCCCGTTGGACCAGGTCACGATGGTGAGAAAGTTTCCAAATGTCTTCCAGACAAATTTCTTGGTTTATCGCCAGAGCGCGAAATTGTGTTCTGCTTTAATTTGATTTTCGGCGAAGCGTAAATAACTGAAAGGACAGTTGCAAGATTTGTCGAATAAGGGCTTGTTCGTACGAGTGCGTCACCTTGGGGAGCTCCTGTCCTATTCGTCAGAAGGACAGCCGTTTGCGTCTATGTATTGGTTATTGTCAGTTGAATCGGGTTACTGTGTGGGATGTTTCTCGAAGACTGACTTGCGGTCAGGCTACTACCAGTTGTGGGTTCATGAGGATGATATTCCGAAGACTATTTTTCTCGCAAGTTTCGGGTGTTATGAGTTTTTAGTGATGTCGTTCGAGCTCACCAATGCATTCAGTGATTCAGGATAGGTTGAGAGCGGCCCAGGAGGGACAGAAATCTTATGTAGACCGATGTCGGCATAGGCTTAAGTTTACTGTTGGTGATCATGTTTTCTTAAAGGCTTCTCCGAGGAAAAGGCGTATTGAGATTCAGAAGGGGAGGAAAGCTTAGATCCAGATATGGAGGTCCCTTAGAGATTTTTGAGCATATTAGCACAGTTGTTTATCATTTGGCTCTTCCACCCAGCCTTCCCGAGGTACACCATATTTCAGGTATCGATACTCCGCAAGTATCTTGATGACCGTCTTAAGCATTATAGCACCAGATGTTTCAGCTAGAGTGCAAACCTTCTTTCACCAAACAGCAAATAGTTTTTCTGGATCGGCAAATGACGGAACCGAGGTCCGAGGTCATACCGACCGTTTTGGTTCTTTGGCGTGGCCCGAGCGACAAAGAGAGCACGTGGGGAGCCGGGGACGAGATGAGAGTGAGCTATTCCCATGCGCGTAGTTATATTTAAATTCGGGGACCGAATTTCGTTAAGGGGGGAAGATTGTAACGTTTTAAAAATAAATAATTAATTAAATAAAATCCTTTAGGTGAATTTTATGATAATCGGTAAAATAAATTATATTTTCCGTAAAACTTAACTACAATTATTTTTTGATATAAATTTAAATACGCCTATTTTAACTATGAAATTGCTAGTAATTAATATTATTTGGTCACATATAAATTTCTAGTCTACCTAAATACTTTTCCATAATTAATTATTTTAATTATTATTATAAGCTTTTAATTATACATTTAATTAGTGTAAAATACAAATTTGAATGGGTTACTTACATACTTAGAAACCATAACAAACTAAAACCTAGTTTGTAACATAATTTTTAATCAAGTTATTCCAAGTTCTAGTGGTTCCTAAGGTCAAGGGAAAAAGAAAATAAAATAAATTTAAACTAGGAAATGTTGTAAATTGCAATTATGGAAACTTGAGGGGTGTTTTTTAACATGGAAAATTTTTATACAACCCCCCCCCCCACACACACACTCCTCATATGGCCGAGCCATGTTGTGCAGCCCCCCATTCTCTCTCTCTCTCTCTTCAACACTTTTCCTAGCAACAAAATATATGAGATTAAATAGTTAAAGAAAAGGTTTAATGAGGTAATTATTTGGGGAGGTTCTAGACTTACCCACACACTCTTCTCTCTCTCTCCTCCTTCAAATTTCCCTGGCCGAAACATCCCCAACTGCTGCCCATTTTCAACCCCCTTTTTCTCTTCAAGAAATTCTTTATTTTTCTTCAAAAAATCCATATAAAACATAACTAATCCCTAACTAAACCCTTACCCATTATTTCTTACTCAAGCTAACATGAAATCAAGGAGCAAGATGGCATTTTGGAGACAAGTTTTCATGTTTGGATCCCAAAATTTAAAGGTATAAATCCTAACCCCATACTTAATTAGTTGCTAATTACTTCAATCTAGCTTGTTAGGTGTTTAATTTTGGTTTTAAATTGCAAATTAGAAAAATTCAAGAGAAGGATTTCAAATAAAGTTAGGGTTTTTATTATTTGAGTAGGGTTATAATATGTAGTTTAACATCTTAGATTATGCAAATTCTAGTCAAGTTGTTAAATTGTAAAGTGTTACCTTAAGATCTTTTTTTAGAATTAGAATATTTTGCAAACTAGATTTTTAGGATTTAATTAAATTGGTGATATAAAATTTAAGTAATGGTTTGGGTGATTTAGTTGAGATATTATGCGAGCAATGTGGCCACTAAAATTGTTAAAACTTCAAGATTGAACAAAAATGGAAAAGGGATGCTTACTAGGTGTTATTTTTGCAAAATGGGTTTTTAGTAAGTTTGAGATTGAATTAAACTACAAACTAATTCATAAAATATTTTAAGTATTAGGGATGCGAAATTGGTACGAATGGGTACTAGGATTGGTGGTTGTTCCGTGTAGCAACTCTAGTTGTAGTTTGTGGCGTTGTCACAGGCGCGTTCTGTGCACCAATTTTGTGCGCATCAAGGTTGTGCGCGTGAATAAATTGTGCCGTTTGTTCCGCGAATATTCATATATTTATCCTTTTATTTCTTGTGTGTGATCCTAAGGTCGGGTACAGAGGTGTAGGACGCGGTGCGTAATGACAGGCGGAGATCGGATCAGTGTAGCCGAGGCGTCCCGGTGAGTAGATGTATACATCTATAGGGCGGATCATCTGGATGGCGCGAGGCGCCCGACGGTTTAGTATTATTTAAAATATTTACATATATGTGAAGTTCCTTGTTATCCATCTCATTGCATCGCATCGTTATATGTATAAATAGATATATATGTCATATCATCTTATAGGACACTTGCACCATTATCATTGGTTCATACTGCACGTGCACTATTCATGTGAACACACACACGCCTTCGGTAATTGTTATACCACGAACACTTAGAAACTTGCTAGATTCGCGTTAAAACATGTGCATCATACATGGTATTTAAACTGATAGTCGCATATATATATATATATATATATATATATATATATATATATATATATATATATATATATCACATCTCATCATCATTCATATATAGATTTTCGGTCATAATTCACATCTCATGTTATGGATATTGTAGACAGTATCATTTTATCTCATATTCTTGTATTATGACGCTTCTTGAGAATTTCTGTATTGATGAGATTTCTGGATTTTAGGGAAAACCGAAAGAATTTTCCAAACTCATTATGTTGTAAAATGCAAGTTGCGATTTTCTCGTGATGTATGTGTCGTCCACCATGAGTTTCCATGTTTTATGTTGGATTTCGAGACCCGATTCGAGGAGTGGATGAACCGTCTCGGGTACATGGTCGGCCCGGTATGGTACCCCGGGGCAAGAAGCTTGAGTTGTAGACGATGAGCCTGGCAGGGGAAGACTACCTACTGGTGATGTCTGGCGCGGCGGATATCCGGAGGATACCGACCGTTGTCGTGAGATTTGATGATATGGGCCGATCCGGACTGACGGAGTCTGAGGTATCGAGATATTAACATAGTGATACATTGAGACAAATATATATATCCATATTTTGTGTCGATGCTTGACACGGTTTTTCTGATAATTTCATTGATGATACCTCAGCTATTTTACAGAAGTTTTAAAATAAGAACACAGATTTTTCTCTTATCTAACATATAGAGATTTCATGTTGATTATGTATTTCTGTGCATACATACTAGTGCATCGCATCATGTCATGATATGTAGGTTGAGACACATTTGTATGCATTCTTACGATAGCCTTATTAGATATTACTTACTACTCACGAGTTGGCAACTCACCCCCGTTGTGCCACAGTGTCTTGCAGGTCTGACCCGTCAGCGCAGTAGCGCCGGACGTATCTTCTATTTCACTTCATTGCTTCGGCTTGCAGCTTGCTCACATGTGGGTTTTGGTGGATTTGCTTTTGCTCCCACCGTGTATTTTTATTTTGTATCTAGTATACTCCATCTACCCTTGTGTATTGGACTAGACGGTGAGATTTGAGACTTATATTTTGGTTTGGTGTCGATGCTCATTTGAGCCGACATGCTGCTTTTATACTTTTTTTCTTCTTATTTCGCATTATTTGATATATTCATTGTTTGTGGTTGTGATCCGCCTTGGGCGAAGAGCTAGCTTCCGCTTGGGGATGCCATTATATAATTACAGGTTTATATATCTTGTTTGTACCCGTTTGGGGCCAGTATTTTCAAAGGAGACTCTGCAGAAATTTTCGAAAAATTTTGATATTTTAAAAAAAAAGAAAAGGATTAATATAGCTTAATTGGTTTAAAGTCGTTTCCATAAAAGGTTTTCCTTCACTCTTATTGTTTATGGTTTAGATTTTCTAGGCTTTGGCTGACTTAGGTTACGGTACGCCTTGAAACGTCTCGTAATCTAAGTGCCAGTCACGTTCCGTACCTTCGGGTCATGACAGATGAGCTGGGTAGAAGACAGACGGCCTCATGTAGCGAGGGTGCATGGGAAGCGCGGACCAGCTTAACCACAAACTGAGGAACCCTAGAAAGAACGCTTCCTCTTCGATGCCCGGAGTGGCAATTTCTGAAAAGGGGATGATCGCGACGTTTGGAAGAAAGAAACTCTTTTGATCAGCTTCCAATATTGACTGGCTATTCAAGCCAAAGCCGAAAGGATCATCAAGTTTGGCAAACCTTTCATCTTTTTGCGATAAAGCTTCTGGGCGGAGAAAACGGGCGATGAAGTCCGCAAAGCTAACCCCATGGCTTTTAGATTCAAGAAATAAGCCCTCGTAAATGTTTAGCACCTTGATCAAGCTGGGGAATCGGTGCTGAATAGCATTCTCTGGGTTTAGACCCGTCATCACCAGTCGGGTAGCGAAAATATACTCATCAGGGGGCAAGATCTTCTCATAATGCTCCCCTCTGACAGGCAAGCCGGAGATATCCGTAAACTCTTCCAAGGAGATGGAAACTTCTCGATCTAGCATAAGAAAGGTATGAGTTGGAACGTTCCACTGTTCCAAAAAGACTTTGACCCACTAGGCTGGAGGTGGGGAATATTGAAACAGGGGAGCATAGATCGCGGGGTACAACCCGAGCCTCAGCAACTCTGACTTCTTTGCCGATAGTATGAATCGGGCCCACTGCAGATATCCAGCTGAGTGAAGGGGAGTCAGGCCTATGTTGTATGGCTGTCCCCAAGGGCGCGACTCGCCGTGGCATATACGCCGCCCTAGAATGTCCAAATCCATCGGCGGTTGTACAGGTATTGCAGCCATAGAGGGCTGAAGACAACCTTTTGAAGTCCAATTAACCACCTCCACGGCATAGTTCACCGGGGGTACGTCAGCATAATGAATCGCCGAGATGGCCTCTGAAGGTGTTGCGCAAGAGAAGCTGCGCCGACCCATGATGATCTGGTTATACCATGTTCCCCACAAATGAAGATTCTTATGCTCCGGGTCATGGTCTTTGATCAGCGCAAAAACCTCTCGGTCTATGGGTGCTTCGGGGAATCCGCCTTCCGAACGGATGAACGGAAAGGAAGTGTCGAAAGATATAGTATCTGTGCGGAAAAGAACAAATTTTCAGCCACCAATGCTACAGTTTAAGTTCTGTCACTAGATACTTTAAATTTATACCACACTGCAATGCAGTGAAAAGGGACCAAAGGGGACCTACATAATCTAGATGACAGTTCATCATTAATAAAACAATCTCATCATTTGATGAGACTGTCATTAAATGAGGAAATCCTCAATTGATTCTCATTCAATAAGAACCCCTCGGGCTAAGGAGTAAATCTCTCCTTGAGAGCAGTGCTCTGTAACAGAGTGACATCTGTCAACTATAATGATGAAGGAATAAAAATTCCTCAAGAGCTTTACTCTGTAAAAATGATGGAATAACCCATCAGAAAAATTGAAATCAAAATTTTTTATGAATTAAAATTCTGAGGTCTTCAAGATCCATGAACAAACTCTTAAGAGTTCTTCATAAGAGATTAATAAATCTACATGATTTGAAAAGAGCAAAGCTCTATTAATGGGTTAAGAAACCCCAAGAAAGATCTCTTTAGATCTATGAGAGCAAATTTCTGTTAATGAAACCCTAAAAGGGTTTTCTTTAGATCTAAGATCTATGAAGAGCAAAGCTCTGTTAATGGGTAAAACCCTAAAAACATTTTGAGATCTATGATCTGAGGAAGAGCAAAGCTCTATTGATAAAGTTCAAATCTTACCAAAAAATTTGGCAGAGTTTTGACTCTTGAAGGTTCTTAAAATGAAGAGCTATACTCTGAAAGAGAATAAAAATTCTCAGAAGACAAAAATGAAGATGAACAGAAATCATCCTAAGGGCCAAGAGTCCTATTTATAGGCACTAAGATACCGTTTCAGCTTCTAAGTTGATCTAAGGGCGCAGATGCTGCCACCGCTGCACTCACATGTGGGCCACGTGAGCGCAACGGTGGGGGGGCATTTGTTTCCCCAATTAGAGCAAAACTCTGTTCAAATTTCAAATTTTGAAATAAGGCAACGCTTCATAGCAGTGCCAAGTGCTCTGCGCTCTAAGTAGCGCACCATGTAAAAAGCACGTGTCCGCTAGCGCTAAAAGCTCTGCGCTATAAGCAGTGCACCACATGCAAAGCACGTGTGCGCTAGCGCTAAATGCGCTGCACTCTAAGCAGCTCACCACGTGCAAATCACGGGTGCGCTAGCGCTAAATGCGCTGCACTCTAAGCAGCGCACCATGTGTAAAGCACGGGAGCGCTACCGCTGGAACTAAACGTTCCCAACCATTGGATCAAAGATCCAATGAACATGATTAAAAAATCATTAATTGATCAAACTAAAATTCTGTTAAGGAGAGATTCCTCAAAATCTTTCCAAACAAAAAAAATTGTGCTCTGTAAATCAGAGCGCCGTTGGATCAATGATCCAAAAGTGATTAAAAATCACCAAAATACAGAATAAATTCTGTATGAGGAAAAATTTCCCAATCTTATTAAAAACAAGAAGATTGTCTTCTGTAAAACGGAATTCCTTGGATCAAAGATCCAACGATGGGAAAATCTCCAAATCAATTGGAGAAAATATCTTCTTAACCGATTGAACAAATCAGTTCGCCCTATAAAAAGGCCCCAAGACTTCAAGTCTCTGATATAGAGAAGAAAAAAAGCGGAACCCCCCCCCCCCCCCAAAAAAAACTTTGAGAAATCTCAGAAAGAAGAGCAAGCTCTCGGTAGAAGAAGAAAATTCTCTTCAAGGTAAAAAGAACAGAAAGACGAAATCGTGTCATATCAAAAGAAGAATTCACTTCTTTCATTAAGATCATAGATCTACAAGACCAAGGTCTTTCACAAAGAGATCAAAAGATCTCATCATAAAATAAGAAGAAGAACATAATTCTTCTCACAGATCATAGATCTATAAGACTAAGGTCTTTCACAAATAGAGATCATGAACATCTCATTATAAAAAGGGGGAGAATAATTCAGTTCTCTTAGGATCACAGATCCATAAAAGCAAAGACTTTCACCAAAATAAGAGATTGAAACATCTCCTATAAGATAAGAATTTTGTTCTTAGAACCTTGAGACAAAGTCTCTTATAAAAAGAGAATTTAATTCTCAAGGAGCAAACTGATCTAAGTTGCATAAAAGAAGAGCCTTAGCGCTCCTAATTTAAAAGCGCCTCAGCGCTCCACATCTAGCGCAAAGTGCTGCAGAGCCTTGGCGCTCCTAATTTAAAAGCGCATCAGCGCTCCACATCTAGCGCAAAACGCTGCAGAGTCTTAGCGCTCTTAATTTAAAAGAGCCTTAGCGCTCCAAATTTAAAGAAGCACTCTGCGCTCAAGATTAGCGGACAGCGCCAAGCGCGCCACGTGCTCCTCACGTGTGCGCTACTTAACAGAAGCGTATCAGCGTTCCACATCTAGCGCAAAGCGCTGCAGCGCCTCAGCACTCCAAATATAGCACACTACGCTCATTAACTGGCGCTAGCGCCAAGCGCGCCACGTGCTCCTCACGTATGCGCTACTGAACAAATAGCGCTTTGCGCTCATAAAATAGCGCTTTGCGCTCATAGACTGGCGCTAAGCGCACCACGTGCTCCTCACGTGTGCGCCACTGAACAAATAGCGCTTTGCGCTCATAAACAAGCGCAATGCGCTCATAATCTGGCGCTCAGCGCCAAGCGCACCACGTGCTCCTCACGTGCGCGCTACCCAGCAGAAGCGCAATGCGCTCTTTGACTGGCGCAAAGCGCCAGGCGCACCACGTGCTCCTTATGTGTGCGCTAAAAGAACATAAATTGTTCTATAAGTAAAGCCCAGAGCTATGATGAATGATCAACATTCAACAAAAGACAAAAATATTGTCAGAACCCAAATCAATGCTCAGCATTGTCAAATGTTTAACATTTTAACTGAATGGGCCGAGCCCAAAGTGACCACAGAACCCTCATTCAGATTAACTGAACCCATATGCACATAAATCTCAGATCTTAGTCCCAATTGGACTACAGATCTCTCAACCAAAATTGGTTCAAGGGTACATCTCTTTACTTTCTCTGATATTCGTCGTTGTAATCCTTCAACGTCTTCATAGAGGTGACGAGTCCCAACAACCATACATTCCATAGACTATGACGTCTTTAACCTTGGACTGTGCTGTTGGATATAGTGCCCTCTAAGTCAATTATTGGATCGCAGGTACGTGATTGCAAAGATTGAGGGAGGACCTATACCGATAAAACAGTCTTACTCGAGATGATAGTATGCTATCTGGTTTGTCTTTATCATCATGATAGAGCCCATAGGATTCTTGTTTGACTACCAGCAGTATGATGGCGATCATATATGTAGGAGCTGGGGTCTATAAGCACATCCTTAAAGTGTCCCTAGTCAGGGGAGTTTCGATACAGAGCATCGATACTCCAGAGTAGACTAGTGTATACAGTCGATACCCCGACGAGGGGCGGTGACCGGTCTCATAAGCCACTGGTGTCAGTTGGATCACCTAAGATGTATACAGGTGCTCATTAGGTTATGAGTACACCGGACAGGACTCACCGGGAACATGCTAGTTGGTATTATACATATCGTCAGATAGCAGTTCCCTGGTGACCTGTGTACAGGTTAGTTCATCGACCTGAGATCATCATTTGTCTCGTGTGAGTTCCCACTGTGCTTAGATTACTACCCTACCACGCTCAAAGGAGTTGTGCAAACAGGTTTTAGTTGGGTACAGTCCCGAGCTACATTGGAGGCAAGTGAGCGGATCTTCGGGGATTCGTCTCTCCCGGTATTGGGGGTGAGATCGCGCTGTGTTTAGGAGCCATTACACGAAATCCCTGGCCAGGATAATCGAGATATACTGGTAGGTATACCAGCAGAATCTCAGGGTGTTCTGGGCTGCTCTCTGACACGACTTATACAGCTGTTGGGGGTCTGACGTTTACCGGCCCCCTAGGCCGTATATGCGATACTCATAGACGAATGTTCCGGACCGTACAGATATTGTCACTGTCAGGCTCAGTAGGGTTTATAGATGAGTTCGCTCGTCAGCTTCCCTTCCAATCAATACATAGGCAAAACGTTACGTACAGCTTGTACCTCTGACGTGCTAGTGGTTATACCCAGTGCCAGTGTACTGATGAGTCATTAGAGTCCCCCACAGACACTTTCCCAAGTTCGGGCGAAACATTGTAGAGGCCGTATGAGTTTATGGGAAGGTTCGGAAAATGCACGTGTCAGTTTTCGGGCAGATAACACTGGTAGGCTTTGGTTTAAGCCGGAACCCAGTATTATACTGTGTAGATATAATATTTTTGTCTCAGTTGCATTTGTATTCGGTCGTAATACAAATGCGGGTATATTTATACCGAAACGGGGTTATCCTGAAATTCGTTTCGGGATAATTTTTGAAAGTTGCCAGTTTCCAGTTTTCTATCAGTCGTATTTGACATTCGGTTAAATACGGATTTTTCTTTTCGTCTTCTGAGTGAGTCATGCTTCTAGAAGGTTCTAGAAGTGATGATTAGGCATATGACTCACTTGAGTCATTAATGGTTCATTAATGAAGAAGATGACTAGGTTTAGTTTGATTGGTTTGCTTTTAATGCTTAATGTGAGTCATTCTTTCATTATTGTTATGATAACTATCATTTGTTATGGTCACCCTCTTAGAAGCTCCTACACTCACCCTCTTCCCCTCTTCTTATAGCGGCCGGCCCCTTTGTGGGAAGCGGGGGATTTTCATTTTTGAGAAAAGATATAAGAAATTTAGTGTATGAAAATTTCACATAGATCAATTTCCATTCACCCGATTCCAAATGGCAACTTCTTTTAACCGTTCGTCCGTAGCCTTGGACGTAACGAGACAAAGTATTCTACTCATTCTCTACTTCATCTTGGTCGTCTCTTTTAGCAAACTTGACGATCGAGTTGCCTCGGTTCAGAGGCGGGGGCCCGTTTAAAGATCTGTCGACGTGGTGCCACCTGGACAACGAGACCGGAGATCGAGCAAGTTCGGATCAGTTGCAACATAGCGTGGGATGATGGTTGAAGACCGAAGGACTCGGATCATTCGGTATAACAATTCTACCCTCTTTACAATTTATTAGTTTAGCTTTAATGGACGATCCGGGATAAAGTACGCGATAGCGCCAGTCGTAAAAGTTTTGTTCCGTATATCGGCGTCTGTTAGACGGCCGGGACGCTGCCGGTGACTTACAGTGGTATCAGAGCCTCACCATTAAGCTATACTAACTTGTGCTAACGCGTTTAAAAGATCGATCGAACGGAATTTCCGAAATCACAATTTTCTGTACATGATGTTTCTGTCGATTTTTAAACTGTTCTAAAATTCATTTTGAGCATTTCAGAAAATCATACAGGGTTTTTGAAGCAAACTGTGAAAATTTAGGCACGTGATCCCATTAAATCACCGCGGAACCGCGGTCAAACCTAGGGTTTGACCGCGCTTCCTCGGCGGTTTAGTAGGATTGGTGCACCAAATTTTTCCTGGGGCTTCTATGTAGGGAGTTGTGGTTTTTAGTATATTTCTTTTGGGCCCAGTTTTGGTTACTGTACAGCAGATGTACGTGGGGCCCACTTCGGGAAGTTTTGTCGATCGAAATTTTAAACTTGTTAATTTTTCAGTACTTTCATTATATCTCTGACCGGGAATGTCATTTGATCGGTAAACCACGTCTGAATGCTATAGTTCTTTCAGACGGGTTTGCGAACGTGACATTCGCGTTGATGTTCTATGTTGTGCTGTAATGTTGCGGATTCGTCGTGGTAGATAGCAGGGTGCAATGATAGAGCTGTTTAAATTTATTTGTACATTTGATATTGCGGGGCGAGCGTCCGACTTGTGGACTGCCGTCACTGCCTGTTTGTATAATATTCTTTTGGGGCACGACCAGGTTGCGGTCATGTACCTGCTGTACTATTTTTATTTCTGTACTAGGTTTACCCCGCGGTGGGGTGCACGAATAGCCGGGTTCTGGAGGGCAACGGGTTCGTATCTCATGGCATTGAGAGGCAAAGGGACCTCACTCTAGAATTAGCAGACTATTCGCCGCACTCGTAGGGGGTACAGGTTGACCCAAGGAGGGGTGCTCAATTTACCGGATTCCGTGAAGTGTCGGGTGTTCCATTCACTATGTTGTGGGGACAAACTCGCTTCAGGTTTTGGCTGGTAACTTGCCGCACCCGTAAGGGTCTAGGTTTCATTGCACAGGCTATCCACACGACCAGGGGAACGTCGGGTTTCAGTAGCGGCTCTGTGAAACCCGGGGATTCCAGATTATCTGTATTGTTCTGTGATGCTTATTACTTTTCTGTAATGTTGCATTTATCACGCCTGGAGCGATTATTGTATATTAGTATATATACTATTAAATGTTGTATATGTTTTACACCCGCGCTAGTCCAGTCCCCGCTCTGTCGTTAGTTAAGTAACCTAACGAGTGATGACGGAACCCAGTGACGAATGCGGATGGCATATACGCATATTTTATTTTCGTTCTTTTCTGGTGTGATTGATTGATGGGACTGCATTGATTCTTTTCAATGTAAGGATAAAACAAACATATATTTGATGTTGTTGGAACAAATTTTAAAATTATTACAAAGACGTTTCCTTTTGTTTTGCATAGCGGTATTCAGTTGGAATATCCAGCACCTCATTCCACGAGGAAAGAGTCGAGATCCCTTCACCGGGAGTGACTTCTTTAGCAAAAGGTTTTCGCTACTGTATATTTTTATAAAGCTATCAGGTTCCTTCAACGAGATCAAGTTCATTACGTTAAAGGTTTTTCGCCAAAAACCAGCCGTAATCCTCCGTCGTTTCTTATGGATGGTCAGTAGTATTCAAGCTATGTTTGTTGGCCTACGTCAAGACATAGTGTTTGGTAGCTGCTAGGTATTCATTTGTTGCATAGATAGATGCATTAGTTTAAGTCAGACGTACACCTTGTTGGCCTACGTCAAGGGCATATACGATGACTTAAGTTGATCAGGACAACGATGGGTAGAACTTGACATGTTGCTTATGATTTGTTGGCCTACGTCAAGGTCATAAGAACATGGGATAAAAATTACATCGGGAGTTTCAAACATACAAGAAACTTGCCAGACTTGCGCATACCTTCTGGAGTGTGATGACTTGAGTGGCTTCCATCAAGTTATCATGCGATGATAGTTGGATCCCGATTCTCACTGATGAGTTGGTTTACTCTTCGGGTGACCCCGACTAATTCTTCTTTCAGGTTTGGAGGAGAATTTGAGATTACAGTGAGAGGTTTCCTTATTAGATAAAGTGATAACCATTCTGATTTAGGCTAGAGTGCACACAGAGTGTTTCTTTTCTCTCTCTCTCTCTCTTATGGCAGCGACTTTTGACCGACCCTAGACTATAACTCAGTGACCAAATTGACCGAACTTTCTTAATTTACTGGCTTTTGGATTGTCTATAGTTACATAAGTTATTGCCGCTCCTTCTTTTACCCTTTGTATTTCTCAGAACACCTCGTATTACTACGGACATCCACTTCCATTGGATAGATCCATCATATGGTTATATACGAACTCGAAGGGAATTCTTCGAGGATGGATCCAGGTTCAGGAGAAATAGAATTGGTTTATTCAATTGTCTTTTATTATCACCTTCTCTCAGGTTGCGAGGGCTCCTTGGTTTAGGAGAGTACACCTATTACACTTATTGGATAGTCTTATTCCAAACCATAGGCTGGTGCCGAAAGGTAGGGAATGAAGAAAACCAATTAGCCTAAGTAGGGTGTGCAGAAGGTGACATATGAAGACAACATAAAGGAATTAGAAAGAGGGCAAAGTAAATTGCGACTATTAACATTCACGACCAAAACCATGTATTTCATCGCCATTCCTACTTCACCTTTTATTTCTCCAGAACAACCCGTATCACTACAAACATCCAATTCCATTGGATAAATCCATCGTATGGTTATATACGAACTCGAAGGATATTTTTTCGAGGATGGATTCTGGTTCAGGAGAAATAGGAATAAGGTATTATTCAGTTGTCTTTTATCGCCACCTTCTCTCAAGTTGCGAGTACTCCTAGGATTAGGAGGGTACACCTATTATGCTTACTGGATATTCTTCTTCCAAACCATAGGCTGATGCCGAACGGTAGGGAAGGAAGAAAACAACTTAGCCTAATGATGGTGTACAGAAGGTAACGACTAAAGACAGATAAAGGGAATTGGAAAGATGGCAGGGAAATATACGGTTAAAGTCATGATTTGGATTATGGAAGAGGCATTACTAGGAATACCAGGAAACCCCTACAAAACATATTTATGTTTCATATTCACTGTGCATTGTTAATAGAAAACTGATTTCCCGATTGGATACTTACTCCAGGGTATGTATTTACCAGGAACGATTCTCACATCTGCATGGTTTTACAGATGTTGGGTGGGAGTAAGTTATTAGGAATTAGGTGATCATCCTCATTATATCGAAATTCGTTGTAATTGGTGATATTTGAGGAAATCTCCTGGGTACAGTTTTTCAACCTACGATGCACAGGTTTTGAGTTATTCAACTCAGAGGAATTATACAGAGTATTGAATGTTGTCCAGTGTCCATCAGGACAAAGGGGTTGCTCCTCGTACTATATTCTGTTTACTTGTAACTTCTCTAGTTTTTAGACAAGTGTTTCATAGAAATACAATGTCTAAGTTTTGAGAAGTTGTGGGTATAAGAATAAAGTAAAGAATAAAGTGTCGCAAGTATCGGGATTCTTCAAAGAATTCGAAGATGTAGATTCTTATGATTGGTATTCAGTTGATAGTAATGGTTTTGAGAAACTTGTTTCTCTTTCAGGTTACTCATAATTGGATTGATTCCTAAGTTGAGTAATGCTGATTAGCCTCTCTCCATTAAATTGATATGCACTGGAGACAGGTGCATAATTTGAATCTGGTTCCAATTAAATAAGTGCCAAAAATTTCTATATTTGATATAGAATGCTTCGTATCTTAACGATGTTAAGGTACGGGGAGTTGTCCAGCTTATGCTTAAAACCAGACACTGGAAAACTCAAGGCACGTTTCTGTAATGACATTTTGTGGGTTGACCCTAGCTTTGACGAGGGTTGATTTTCTACCATCTGGAAGATCAATAGTGATATTGTTCTTGACTCGCCACAGTTTTATTAAAATGGATTTTTTTCAGAAAAACAGTAGTGGGAGCATGGTAGAACTGGAAGTGATTCCAGAACCGCAAACGATTACGGAAAGTTTAATAGGACCTATATATTCAATCAGGTTTGACATTCCAATAGCTACTCCGCAGATATGGTGGGTAATCTCAGACACCCGAGAGGTACTCTGGTAGCCTCAAGGACGGTGACAGGGAGGTTCTTATTTACTCAAACTTGACACTACTGTTGTTCCAGACTATGAGACACGGCAGGAGGAAATGTATAGCGTCGTTCTAAACTAGTTTTAGAAGAGTACGTATATATTATTCTGCCAGAGGGTTGTCGTAGTCAGTGGGAGCAGCGGAAGCATAGTGGGCAAGTAGCTAGTGTCTATTTATAGACTTGAGCAGATATAGCGGAAATAGATCATCTGATTTTTGATATGACAGTCATAGGTTTGACTTCATCAGAATAGGGGATGGATCTGTTAAGAAGGAAGTAGGGTGTAATGTCCTGGTATTTGAATGACATACACAGAGTAGGAAGTAAAATTCCTATACTACGATCGGTTATGCTGTGATCGTCACACAGTTGTTTTTCCACAAAGGATATGGATATAATATCTGACATTCTGGTTAATAGATCTATGGTTTTAGATCTAGATTTGGGTAGTTTCCTAATGTGGGTACTTTGACAATATTCTAATATTATTTTAGAATAGATGACTCCTTGCATGGTGGTGTACCTGCAGATGATGGAGTCACCCTCTCTGAAGGTGTCTTACAGACTAAAGGGGAGAGGGACGTGCATGATTGGCAGATCACTTGCTTAGGCAATTGAGTCAATTGTGAGATGTCAAGCACCACACCAGATGTTGTTATTGCACTAGATGCGATAATTTTATATTAATCCAATCCTGAAGAAACATCAGGAAGCAGTTTTAGAACATAAGTGAATGTTTTATGGATTAGATGACGGCGGCCTCCTTCGGGAGACAGTTATCATTCCAGGCTTCAAAGGTGACATGGATAACAGAGTGATTGTCAGAGTTATAGTTTTCCCTCTGACGATGGACAGTATTATGGACACGTGGTCCAGGAGGATACTGTGGGGGGCATGGTGCGCAACACTGATTAGTTTCAGTGATCGATACAGTCTAAGAAGTTTGGAATTGGAGTTCATTTATGAACTAGGTCTCCAGACATATTCTAAGACAGGTATTACTCGATTCGGGAGATGGCCTTCTCCGCGAATTTGAGATTAAGAGAGAAACAGAAAGAAACACCGAAGCGGATCCATTCACTGAGGCTATTTCTCGAACACAAGAGTTTTACAAACGAGCTTTGTGAAACTGATTAGTAGAGGAGTTGGATGCTCGGTATCACACTATGCTGTGAGTACACGACATCGCAATAATTAGCCTTAAGTGCAAGTGGGAGATTGTTGGATATAGTGCCCTCTAAGTCAATTATTGGATCGCAGGTACGTGATTGCAATGATTGAGGGAGGACCTATACCGATAAAACAGTCTTACTCGAGATGATAGTATGCTATCTGGTTTGTCTTTATCATCATGATAGAGCCCATAGGATTCTTGTTTGACTACCAGCAGTATGATGGCGATCATATATGTGGGAGCTGGGGTCTATAAGCACATCCTTAAAGTGTCCCTAGTCAGGGGAGTTTTGAGACAGGGCATCGATACTCCAGAGTAGACTAGTGTATACAGTCGAGACCCCGACGAGGGGCGGTGGCCGGTCTCACAAGCCACTGGTGTCAGTTGGATCACCTAAGATGTATACAGGTGCTCATTAGGTTATGAGTACACCGGACAGGACTCGCCGGGAACATGCTAGTTGGTATTATACATATCGTCGGATAGCAGTTCCCTGGTGACATGTGTACAGGTTAGTTCATCGACCTGAGGTCGTCATTTGTCTCGTGTGAGTTCCCACTGTGCTTAGATTACTACCCTACCACGCTCAAATGAGTTGTGCAAACGGGTTTTAGTTGGGTACAGTCCCGAGCCACATTGGAGGCAAGTGAGCGGATCTTCGGGGATTCGTCTCTCCCGGTATTGGGGGTGAGATCGCGCTGTGTTTAGGAGAGCCATTACACGAAATCCCTGGCTAGGGTAATCGAGATATACTGGTAGGTATACCAGCAGAATCTCAGGGTGTTCTAGGCTGCTCTCTGACACGACTTATACAGCTGTTGGGGGTCTGACGTTTACCGGCCCCTAGGCCGTATATGCGATACTCATAGACGAATGTTCCGGACTGTACAGATATTGTCACTGTCAGGCTCAGTAGGGTTTATAGATGAGTTCGCTCGTCAGCTTCCCTTCCAATCAATACATAGGCAAAACGTTATGTACAGCTTATACCTCTGACGTGCTAGTGGTTATACCCAGTGCCAGTGTACTGTTGAATCATTAGAGTCCCCCACAGACACTTTTCCAAGTTTGGGCGAAACGTTATAGAGGCCGTATGAGTTTATGGCAAGGTTCGGAAAATGCACGTGCGTTTTCGCACGTGTCAGTTTTCGGGCAGATAACACTGGTAGGCTTTGGTTTAAGCCGGAACCCAGTATTATACTGTGTAGATATAATATCTTTGTCTCAGTTGTATTTGTATTCGGTCGTAATACAAATGCGGGTATGTTTATATCGAAACGGGGTTATCCTGAAATTCGTTTCGGGATGATTTTTGGAAGTTTCCAGTTTCCAGTTTTCTATCAGTCGTATTTGACATTCGGTTAAATACGGATTTTTCTTTTCGTCTTCTGAGTGAGTCATGCTTCTAGAAGGTTCTAGAAGTGATGATTAGGCATATGACTCACTTGAGTCATTAATGGTTCATTAATGAAGAAGGTGACTAGGTTTAATTTGATTGGTTTGCTTTTAATGCTTAATGTGATTCATTCTTTCATTATTGTTATGATAACTATCATTTGTTATGGTCACCCTCTTAGAAGCTCCTACACTCACCCTCCTCCCCTCTTCTTATAGTGTCCGGCCCCTTTGTGGGAAGCGGGGGGTTTTCATTTTTGAGAAAAGATACAAGAAAACTTGATTCCAAATGTTTATTGTAACTTTGTGTATGGAAATTTCACATAGTGGCCGGCCCCTTTGTGTATGGAAATTTCACATAGATCAATTTCCATTCACCCGATTCCAAATGGCAACTTCTTTTAACCGTTCGTCCATAGCCTTGGCGTAACGAGACAAAGTATTCTACTCATTCTCTACTTCATCTTGGTCGTCTCTTTTAGCAAACTTGACGATCGAGTTGCCTCGGTTCAGAGGCGGGAGCCCGTTTAAAGATCTGTCGACGTGGTGCCACCTGGACGACGAGACCGGAGATCGAGCAAGTTCGGATCAGTTGCAACATAGCGTGGGATGATGGTTGAAGACCGAAGGACTCGGATCATTCGGTATAACAATTCTACCCTCTTTACAATTTGTTAGTTTAGCTTTAATGGACGATCCGGGATAAAGTACGCGATAGCGCCAGTCGTAAAAGTTTTGTTCCGCATATCGGCGTCTGTTAGACGGCCGGGGCGCTGCCGCTGACTTACATGTGCGGTCCTTAAGCCCATAGACTATGATGTCCTTAACCTTGGACTGTGGGGTCTTTAAACCCATGGACTACGATGTCCTTAACCTCGGACTGTGGAGTCCTTAAACCCATGGACTATGATGTCCTTAACCTCGGACTGTGGGGTCCTTAAACCCATGGACTATGATGTCCTTATCCTTGGACCGTAATCTTCTTAAACTAATTATCGACCGCAATGTCCCTAAACTAAACAATAGAGCCCAAATGTTCTTTTGTTGGATCTAAATGATCCCGTTGATTAGATCTTAGTCTAAAATTAGACTAATGTATCCTCAACGAACGTTTAAGTTGATCTTAGTCTCAAATGAGACAAACGTATCCTTAAACCCAACCCCAAACCTAAATCTAAGAAGATACGGATTTGGACTAATCCACGCCCTACAGGCGATAACATAAATTAGTCTCCGTATACAATCCACGGGCAACCAAAAACAAAACAAACACCCACGACACGAAGTGACCATCTGGAGAAGGAGATAGTGGTTACCGCGATGCGGTAGCGTAATTAGCTGCAGGGGCTTGCGCCTGCAGGGAAGATCGTCCCCACAATCAAAAAACCCCTCAACTAGGGGGAATCTGACGAAGTCTGCTACATCGGCCACATCCGTTTAAATCTTCGATACATGGTGTCATAAATTAACTTGGCATCTTCGGAGAGGTGGACGGATAGCACCAATTAGCATCTACCCCCAAAATTTAGGCCCTGACCTC
Source organism: Agapanthus africanus (assembly GCA_030015575.1). Taxonomy (NCBI): domain Eukaryota; kingdom Viridiplantae; phylum Streptophyta; class Magnoliopsida; order Asparagales; family Amaryllidaceae; genus Agapanthus; species Agapanthus africanus. Next base: position 270,575,143 of record CM057342.1, on the reverse strand, counting down.
CTAACGTCCCGGTCGCGTCTTTTCGGTGGAGAACATTCATGTAGTTTCCACCATGACTCATTTCCACAATTTTGAATTACTTAAGAATTTAAACCCAAACATTATATGTAGCATGGTATAATTCTCATACATCCTTATTGCATGTATAACCTAGCATGTCACAATATTATATATCACATATATAATATTTATGTAACAATAGAAAACAATACAATAAACATATATCACATATATATTAAATGTATCATAAGTGAGAATAATAAATATTTAAGTGAGAATAATATTTATATATATATATATATATATATTATTTCATCAAATCAACACTTGATCCAATAACCCGGTTATATCACATATAACCGGCCGATATCACATATCACGAGAATAGAATACGGCATCTGTTCATATCATAATATTGCATTATTATATTCCCCATTCTTATTCGTTTTATAAATAAACAGGTGCTTTTGACGCATGTCTGCTACATATTACAGGATACATGTTCTTGGAGCGAAAACAGTGAAAAAGACAAAAGTTGATACAAAAGAGGGACTTTTGACCAACAAGTAGAAGGATCCTAGTCTAGCCTAGACGAATAACAGTTCACAGAGGTACAAGGCAACGCAAGGTCCAAAATGTCAAGTGAACGGTTAAAAGACCAATACAACTTTTCACTGAAGATCTGGAGAAGGACCAGAAGCCAAAAGGAGAAAAGAAATAAAGAAATAAAAAGCCCAAGAAGCATAGAAGAAAACCCAAAATTTTCCAGACACAACTCCCTAGTTTGGCCGCGGAACCGCGGCCAAACCCAGGCTGGGACCGCGGTTCCGCGTCCGTCGGTGCAGATTTTTGGTGGCGGTGCGTCGGTGACTTTGTTGGGATTTTTCGGGGGTATTTTTGTAATCTCACATGTGCGAATCCTGTAACCCTAATTTCTCTGTTTCCCTATAAAATTGTATTCTAAAGATTGTATGAGGGATGCCTCTTTTCAGTAAATAAAATTCAGATTCTTTGGAAGATTAAGAGCATCATATCTTGTGTTAGTTATATGTATGCCCTAGAGGCCATTACTGTACATAGGATGTATATTGTAGTGGATGCTGGGACATATATAGGGAGGACTTTCTTGCTCGACATGATAGTATGCTATCTGGTTACTCTTTACCTTAACGTGTATACTGATTGTCTCTCTGTTACATGTTGGTAAAGCCCTTAGGATGTGTACTTGACTACCTGGACTATGATGCGGATCATAGTAGTGGGGACATGGTAGTCCACAAGTACACCCTTCAAGGTCCCTAGTCGCAAGGTCCCTAGTCGTGGGTGTATCGAGACGGGGCATCGATATACCAGAGTAGACTAGCGTATACCTTCTCGACCCATACAGATGGGCGATGGATGATCCCATATCCATTGGTGTTTGACATCAGAGATGATATACGGGTGCTCAGTGGAGACTGGGTACACTGGACGGACTCGCCGAGAACTCCCAGATGGTATTATACCTTACGTCAGATGGAAGTTCTCTGGTGACACTGGTACAGGTTAGTCTGTAGACCCGAGATCGTCATAGAGTCTTGTGTGATTCCCGCTGTGCTTTGATTTCCACCTTACCACGTCCAAGAGGGCATGCAAAACGGTGGTTTTTGGGTACAGTCCCGAATCACATGGAGGCAATGAGCGATAGGAGGGGATTCGTCTCTCCCAGTATAGGGAGTTGATGTTGTGCTGTGTTCGATTGGCTATAACCGGAAATCCCTGGCCAGGGTTGCTGAGATTTACTGGTAAGTGTTACCAGTAGTTTCTCGAACTGTTATAGACCTCATATCGACACGACTTATCGAGCTACTGGGGTCTGACGTTTACCACCCATAGGCAAGATATGCGACATATCAGACGAACAGACCGGACTGTAGGTAAGTGTTACTGGTTGGATTCACAGGAGTGTGAGCGGGCTTGCTCGTTGATCTTCTGATCGCTCAATACCCGGGTGGCCGTTACGTTTAGCAGACTGCTTGCGGCTTGTGGGTGTTTGATATGTTCATCACCTACTGCCGGCGTATTGACGAGTCTTTAGAGTCCTACACAGAGGTTTCCTAGCTCAAGCGAAACGAAATAGGAGCGCATATGAGATATGTGCGGGACCGAGAATAATACCAGTATGTGATACTGAATTCTATTCTCGCGATTTGTATCATCGGTCAGTTATATATGATATAGCCGGGTTACCGAATCAAGTGTTGATTCGATATATTGATACACTTTATATTAGTCGGTTATATGCGATATGACCGGATCGTTAAATCAAGTATTGATTTAATGATTTAATGTATAATTATATATTTGATATATTACTTTACATTAACTAGTATTGGTTCACTTAAGATTGATTTTCTCACTTGATGTGCACAAGTTGTATATGTGATATATTTTTTTGTGCACTAGATTGTATCATGTTTGATGATACATGCAAACTTGGGTGTGTGTATGACATACACCATGTTTAGTTAATGGTTTAGGGTTTTTGTTTATTTTTGTGAAATAAAATGGTGGCTCTCATTGTCTTTACTTGAAGCTTCATGAAGCTTTCAAGCATCTTTGACAAAGTCCACCATTTTGTTTTGCATGACATTTTTACTAACCTAACTATTAACTTAAACTAGGGTTTAGTCTCTACAAAGGTTAAACTCACCCATGGTTGCAATATGATAGACTTCACTTGAATTTTCTTTTCATATAATTCATTTTCTCTTCTTCTTCTTCTTCTTCTTGATGAAGAAAAGAAAAGCTTGCTAGAAAATTCTAAGTGATGAAATCAAGTGAGAAATCCAAATCCAAAGTGAACCCACTTCCTATTTCTTCATCCTCTACCACTTGCCATGTTGTATAGGGTGTTTTCTTCATAAGGTTCATGACCAAGTGAAGATGGAGCTTGATTTAGAGTCGCCTCGACGTAGATCATCTTCGGCACCGAAGTCAACGACCTAGCCCGATCATTTCTCCGACGAAACCATCGCTAGAGTCCGGGATTCCGATGATCGCAGCGGAGGGACGTCTTCACGGAGCTTTGGAAGTGGGGGACCGGATCTACAAAGGTTGTAGTCCCTTTCACTTATTAGTTAAGTTGTTAACTTGTTGTAGTTTCGCCTTTACCTCTAGTTAACGATCTAGCTTAGGGTTTCTCGGCACATGAAATTTTTGAATTGAACATGTTTGATCAGTTGTAGAATCTCATGTGTGTGCCTAGGAACCCTACAGTGGTATCAGAGCCTAGCTAGAGCTTTAGGCGAAGTGTAGACGAAGTTATAGATCCGATCGAACCCCGAAACCCCGATCAAAACCCTTCTCTGTACATTTTTTCAAACTGTGGATATTTGTGAATTAAAAATGCTCAGAAAATTAAGCAGGAAAATCTAAGAATTACTGTGGAGTACGGACCCCTAACTCAAAAATTTGACCGCAGAACCGCGGCCAAACCATGGGTTTGGCGGCTGTTCCGCGGCCCAAATTGTGAATTAGTCCCTCAAAATTCACATATTTATTCTTAGGTCCTTTCTTATCATTTTTTTCTGGGAATTTTTTAATTCCACTTAAGTGTTGAGTTTTCTAGGGTTTTATTGGGGACTCGTTAATTCGATCGGATAATTTAACTTTGTTTATGTTTTTTCGGATATTTTAGAAACTGTTAAAAAGTTCAACCGGATATAAATACCCATTTTTTCCCCTGCCGGGAAATTTCCAAGTGTTGGATTTTTCCGTAGTTTAAGAAAGTTCTAAGTTGTGCAAGTAACGCGATGGTCCCCTTAGAAGATAACAAACCTTAACTCGATTATGTGACCGTCTTGAACTGCCCTTTGAACCTTAGCGTTTGGGGCAGTACGGCATGCCACATGTGAGGCGTTGGCTTGACCCTTCTACGGCTGGACCATTGGTACTGTGGCATGAAGTGAATGTTTTTAAACTTATTTCATGTGTTGAGCTGTTTCGGGAAAACTTGGGTGTTTGAAAGTTCGATCGGAAAGTTTAACATTTTCTATTTATCTGAAATGTGATACAATATTTGGAATCCACAAGTAGTTATGAGATAACTAATTTGAATATTATAAACATAGCAGTTTAGTCTCACTTGATCGGTTGCCACGGAATTTTGATGCGATCAAAAGTCCGTTGCAATCACGTAGCGTACGCGGATACTCACCGGATAAACTTAATAGATAGCTACACCCCTTAGCCCCGACCAAGTGACTGTAGGAGAACCCCGTCGCCGAAAGCATCCGTTCAGGTGCTCGCGGTAGCGGTGTTTCGCCTTGGTGCACTTCGTCGACGGTATCAGGGGTGCGGCCGTCTACTAAAGTTTGCGACGAGCATTCGATCAGAATGTCGAGAATCCTGTTGAATTGCCCGACTTGATATTGAAAAGAGTTTTCGATAAATGAGACTAAAATGCGGGGTTTATAATTGTTAGGCATGCGATGTCTAAGGAATTCATTTGGTTAGGCATGCGATGTCTAAAAAGGTTGCGGATTCCAACTGTTGTAGTTTTACACTTTCTTTTCTGCGACCGTAAGTGTAATATGTGATATCGCCGGTTTCGTTGCTATATGTCAACGACAATTGGGATGCGCATATTTACTTACGTTGATGGCATGTGATGTTATGTGTTGCTGGATATGTTATATTGGATCGTCGTGTTTGAATAGCCGGGGTTTTTTTTATGTGAGATGGGTGTTTTTCTTTTTCATTCATGTAAAAACGTGTATGTAATATTTTTTTATTGGGGCACTTCTAGGTTGCGGAAGCTGTCACCATTGATGTATATTATTTACTTTTCTGCACTAGGATAGACCCAAGGAGGGGAGCACAAGTAACCGGGTTCTAGAGTCCAGTGGGAGACCAACTCGAGGAGTCGAGTCCGGGTCTCCTAACTCTAGAATTGGTAGGGTTGCTTGCCGCTCTCGTAGGGGTCTTGGGGTGTGGGTTTGGCTATTCATCGCGACCGTGGAATCCGTTTTTTATACTGGCTCGTATTGAAAACACGGACGTCCTAGTATCTCCAATGTTTCATATGTTTCTTCTGCTGCGATATCTGTGATGTGATCATTTGATATGTTGTGATAGATGCTGTATATAGTATATACGATATATTATATAGACGTTACTTATGTTTTACACCCGCGCTAGCCCTGCCCCGCTCTGCCGTTAGTTACCTAACCTAACGGTGCACGAGGGGACATCGAGGCGAATGCGGATGGCATAAGTGTACGTCGTATTTATCTGTGATGTTTAGGTGACTTAAATGATGGGACTTCATTAATATGATTAATGAAAGAAAAGAAACCTAAAAAATGTTGTGGAATCGAATTTTCAAAAATAGGTAGCTACAGTTCTTGCTTTGCATCACGGTGTTCCTTGTAGAACATCCTGCACCTTATTCGATAAGGAAAGGGCCGAGATCCCTTCATCGGGAGTGACCCCTTTAGCAATAACTGGCAGATGCTACACCCCTCGGTTTGTCTTTTGATTGCTTCTATAGTTTTTGCTTTGCACAGCGGTATATATGATATATCCTGCACCTTATTCGATGAGGAAAGGGCCGACGATCCCTTCACCGGGAGTGACACCTTTAGCAAAACTAGAAAAGCCTCAAAAACACTCCATTTTAAAATCATTTGATTCTACAATGATATCAAGTTCATTACGCAATAGGTTTTCTTAAAAACCTGTCGTAGCCCTCCGTCATTTCAGATAAGTTGTATATAGTATTCGTGCTACATTTGTTGACTTTCGTCAAGGTGTAGTGTGCGGTATCTATATGCTGCTTATCTGCTGCATATGATGCGATTGGATTAGGGTAGTCGTGCGGATTTGTTGGATTTCGTCAAGGGTCGTGCGGGTGGGTTTAATTCAATCAAGAAATGACGGGTTGAACTTGACTAGCGGGCTATGGTTTGTTGACTTTCGTCAAGGTCATAACACGTTAGGGGCAAAATTATCGGGAATTTCAAGTGTTGAAATTTGCAATGAGATTGCATACCTTCTATGAGATAGTTGGATCCCGATACCCGCTGAGAGTAAGAGTTACTCCTGGGAGAGTTTTACACATTACAATTAGCCGATCAAGTAGGTGTCTAGAAAGGTGTCAACGGGGTTACGCCTCTGGGAAAACGAGGTTTACTGTAATTAGGTCCGTGCGAAAGCACGGGGAACCTCCCTCAAAGTACCGACACTGGTCTGGCTGAAAGATTGGCGAACTTGTAGCGTGTAATTAATCCCGGCTAGTCTTTCCTTTTAGGGTTTGAAGGAAGATTTGATAAAAAACAGTGGGAGCCATCCTGATTAGATAAAATAATAACCAATCTGATCTTGCAAGAGCGCATGCAGAGTGTTTTCTTCTCTCTCTCTCTCCAGGTAGCGACCATATCACGCCTTAATCAAGATAATAATACAGATAAATTGACCGAACCCGCTTGTTATACTGAGCTGGGGAACGTTGGTCCCGCTCCAACTTATAATTGTTATAAGACCGAGCTGGAATTAGGGGAATACCAGGATTCCCGTGCCGCCCAAACGAAGAAAGTACATTATGATGCATCTTCTTCGGGTGCGTTCATTACATAGAACTGTTTCTCAGTATCCTCTGCGTCCTGGGTATTAGATACCAGATCAGGATCCCGCATATGTAATATGTCACAAAGGGCTACAGAAAGTTAGAGAACTGAGAACGGGTGATAAGTTTCATGAGACAGAAAACGGTACAAGTGTTGCAGCCAAGTCTGTTGGTCACTGTCACCCTGTATTACCAGTACATTGATTCTGAACGAATGTTATTAGATACCGAACCTGATATACAAAATCATATCAGTCTCTTTATTAGTAAAGAAATGATAAAATTTTATATTGTTGGATAATGTTTTAAACATTTCCTATATCAAAAGTTGATCGGTTCAGGCACGTTATCTAAAAGCATTGATGTTCTAAATCAAACTACAGTTCTTAGTATACGGAACACACACAAGAGGAAGAGTTCAAAAATGAACGAATCCTTCTTGAGGCATTGTAGACTAGGTCATATCAATGCGACCCGACTGGCTGAAGTTACATTTAGATGCATATTTAAATTAGTTTGAATTTACATCTTGTGAAACTTGCCAGTCATGTCACAAAGATAAGATGACCATAGCTCTGTTTACTGGAAACAGAGAAAGAGTTAGTGAACTCTTGGGATGATACATGTTGATATATGCAGGTCCCCTGTCTACACATGCCAAGACCGGTTCTTTGTATTTCATTACATTCTCTGATAATCTCTCAAGATTCAGATATATGTTCCTGTTGGAACATAAGTCCGAACCTTTTGAGTTATTCACAGAATATAAGTTAGAAGTAGAGAACCAAAATACGGGTATAAGTATTATGTCCTATGATAAGATCAGGGAGGAGAATACTTGTGCATGGAATTCTTGGACTATTCTAAAGGAGAATGAGATTCTCTCTCAGTGTTACTCCTCTGAATACACCACAGCACAACGGTGTATCGGGGAGGAGCAATCACACCCTATATGATATGGTGCGCTCTATGATGAGTACTACTGAGTTTCCTATTTCCTTTTGGGAGTTATGCACTTAAGAAGCTGCATACCTATTGAATAGGGTTCAAATCAAATCAGTTGCCTACCATTTCATATGTGATATGGAAAGGGAAGAGCCAATATCTTAAGTTTGTTAAGATTTGGGGTTGTCCGGCCTGTCTAAAAAGCAAAATCCGGACAAGCTCGAGGCAAGGTCTGTTATGTAGCACTGGAAAAGTTCCAGCTATACAAACTGCAGCTGATGATTTGGTAGAACCGAAGGATTCAATAGTTTCCAACGAACCTCAGCTTCTCCGCCGATCTAGTAGGGTTCCTCACCCACCTGAGAGATACTTCTGTTTCTCTATGACAGTGGGAGCGAGGATTGCATCATGAGATGATGACCCAACTAGTTTCGAGCTGGCCATCAGGAGTGGGACTCTGTAAGAATGACTGGATGCTTATCGATCTGAGATGGAATCCTTATACACCAATAAAGTATGGACTTTGGTTGCTTGATCTGAAGGGTTAAATCCCCGTCAGGAGAAAGTATATCTTGAGAAGATTACTTGGTGTACATGGAAAAGTTGAGACTTTCAAAGCTAGACTTGTTAAAAGTTTGCATCATTGACCAGGTATGGATTATGATGAAACCTTTTCTAAGTAGCTATGCTTAAGTCCATCCAGATCCTACTTGCCACGGCTTCATACCATGACTACGATATCTGGCGGTTGGGTGCCATGACTACTTTTCTAAATGATGTTTTAGAAGAGTGCGTCTATAAGTACACAGCCAGAGGGCCTCGTAGACAGTGGGAGCAGCAGAAACGTATGCAAGATGTTTTATGTGATAAAGCAGGCATCGCGGAGTTGGAACATCTGTTTTGATGAGTTAGTCAAAGAGTTTGACATCATCAAAATGGTAGATGAACCTTGTATATACAAAAAGGTAGTAGGGAGTATGGTGGTGATCCTCGTAGAGTACGTGGATGACATACTCTTGATAGGAAAGAAGTTTCCTATGCTACGCTCGGTCAATCTCCGCTTATCACAAGGATTCTCCATATAGGATCATAATGATACCTCCTGAATCCTGGATTTTGGATCTATAAGATAGATCTAATTGGGTATTAGGATACTCACTAGTTGTAGTGAGATGGTATCAAATGATCCTGGGGAGAATCACTGGAAAGGTTCCAGGGTGATAAGGGCAACTGAATGTCGGTCACAGGCATTGTCTTTACCCTCAGTAAAGGGATGGTATGTTGGAAGAGTTCCAAGCTAGATACCTTGGCATACTGGACAATAAAGGCTGGATACATCGCTACTAAAGATGCTACCAAAGAGGCAGTCTGGATATATATTAGTTCATGAGATGAACTTCGTTCCTCCCACTGTGTGACAATGGAGTTGTGGCGTATGCCAAGGAACGCCCGTCCCGTCAGTGATCCAGACATATTCTAAGGCAGTATCACCTGATCATGGAGATGGTTGATCTCCAGAGGATCGAGGTTAGGAGAGCAGACTCAGAGGACAACACGGCGAATCCACTCACAAAGGCCTTTTCCCAGAGAGGGACTTTTATTGGATGGTTGAGTATGAGATACTACAACCACTGCTACATATGGCCCTAGTGCAAGTGGGAGATTGTTAGTTATATGTATGCCGTAGAGGCCATTACTGTACATAGGATGTATATTGTAGTGGATGCTGGGACATATATAGGGAGGACTTTCTTGCTCGACATGATAGTATGCTATCTGGTTACTCTTTACCTTAACGTGTATACTGATTGTCTCTCTGTTACATGTTGGTAAAGGCCTTAGGATGTGTACTTGACTACCTGGACTATGATGCGGATCATACTAGTGGGGACATGGTAGTCCATAAGTACATCCTTCAAGGTCCCTAGTCGTGGGTGTATCGAGACGGGGCATCGATATACCAGAGTAGACTAGCATATACCTTCTCGACCCATACAGATGGGCGATGGATGATCCCATATCGATTGGTGTTTGACATCAGAGATGATATACGGGTGTTCAGTGGAGACTGGGTACACTGGACGGACTCGCCGAGAACTCCCAGATGGTATTATACCTTACGTCAGATGGAAGTTCTCTGGTGACACTGGTACAGGTTAGTCTGTTGACCCGAGATCGTCATAGAGTCTTGTGTGATTCCCACTGTGCTTTGATTTCCACCTTACCACGTCCAAGAGGGCGTGCAAAATGGTGGTTTTTGGGTACAGTCCTGAATCACATGGAGGCAATGAGCGATAGGAGGGGATTCGTCTCTCCCGGTATAGGGAGTTGATGTTGTGCTGTGTTCGATTGGCTATAACCGGAAATCCCTGGCCAGGGTTGCTGAGATTTACTGGTAAGTGTTACCAGTAGTTTCTCGAACTGTTATAGACCTCATATCGACACGACTTATCGAGCTACTGGGGTCTGACGTTTACCACCCCTAGGCAAGATATGCGACATATCAGACGAACAGACCGGACTGTACGGTAAGTGTTACTGGTTAGATTCACAGGAGTGTGAGCGGGCTTGCTCGTTGATCTTCTGATCGCTCAATACCCGGGTGGCCGTTACGTTTAGCAGACCGCTTGCGGCTTGTGGATGTTTGATATGTTCATCACCTACTGCCGGCGTATTGACGAGTCTTTAGAGTCCTACACAGAGGTTTCCTGGCTCAAGCAAAACGAAATAGGAGCGCATATGAGATATGTGCGGGACCGAGAATAATACCAGTATGTGATACTGAATTCTATACTCGCGATTTGTATCATCGGTCGGTTATATATTATATAGCCGGGTTACCGAATCAAGTGTTGATTCGATATATTGATACACTTTATATTAGTCGGTTATATGCGATATGACCGGATCGTTAAATCAAGTACTGATTTAATGATTTAATGTATAATTATATATTTGATATATTACTTTACATTAACTAGTATTGGTTCACTTAAGATTGATTTTCTCACTTGATGTGCACAAGTTGTATATGTGATATATTTTTTTGTGCACTAGATTGTATCATGTTTGATGATACATGCAAACTTGGGTGTGTGTATGACATACACCATGTTTAGTTAATGGTTTAGGGTTTTTATTTATTTTTGTGAAATAAAATGGTGGCTCTCATTGTCTTTACTTGAAGCTTCATGAAGCTTTCAAGCATCTTTGACAAAGTCCACCATTTTGTTTTGCATGACACTTTTACTAACCTAACCATTAACTTAAACTAGGGTTTAGTCTCTACAAAGGTTAAACTCATCCATGGTTGCAATATGATAGACTTCACTTGAATTTTCTTTTCATATAATTCATTTTCTTTTCTTCTTCTTCTTCTGAAAAGAAAAGCTTGCTAGAAAATTTTAAGTGATGAAATCAAGTGAGAAATCCAAATCCAAAGTGAACTCACTTCCTATTTCTTCATCCTCTACCACTTGCCATGTTGTATAGGGTGTTTTCTTCACAAGGTTCATGACCAAGTGAAGATGGAGCTTGATTTAGAGTTGCCTCGACGTAGATCATCTTCGGCACCGAAGTCAACGACCTAGCCCGATCATTTCTCCGACGAAACCATCGCTAGAGTCCGGGATTCCGATGATCGCAGCGGAGGGACGTCTTCACGGAGCTTTGGAAGTGGAGGACCGGATCTACAAAGGTTGTAGTCCCTTTCACTTATTAGTTAAGTTGTTAACTTGTTGTAGTTTCGCCTTTGCCTCTAGTTAACGATCTAGCTTAGGGTTTCTCGGCACATGAAATTTTTGAATTGGACATGTTTGATCAGTTATAGAATCTCATGTGTGTGCCTAGGAACCCTACATCTTGTAAGTTCATTTTATTTTCTGCCTTAGTGTAAAATTAATTTCTTGCCCTCGATTAATTCATTCTTTGCCCTAGCTTTCTAATTTAATTCTTGCTTTAGATAAATCATTCCTTTGCCCTAATAATCTAGTGTAAAAAACTTTTAAACTGCAGTAGGTAAGTAATCTTAAAATGGTGTTTTTAATAGATCTCCTAATGAGCGAATCATTTCCTCGCTTGTTAGGGTTAGGAATAAGGGAGGGATTGAGAGATGAATATCTCTCATCTCTTTCAAGCCCATTAATTTTTAATAACTAGAACTTCATGCACGCATGCATGATCCGCTCCCTACGGCACCCTACCCACGAGATAACGGTGAAACCGTAGTATAAAGGACCGGACATGCATGACTTCCATGAAAGTTAAAGCAATTAGTAGGAAAGGACGGACAAGGATCTAGAGGAAGAACTTCGTTTCTTCCCAATCATCCTAATCCCCTTTACTAATAATTGTTATAACTTCTAAAAGGATTTAATTGAGGGCATTGAAAGAGGTGTGAATATTAATCTTATCAAACTCACCTTAGACCTAATCCTAACAAGTTTCTTGATCATCGTACAACTTAGTTTTTAGATTCAATTAAAAGACCAAACAACCATTGGAATTAGCTCATAAGAACACTTAGGAAAATTACACATCCCTGTGGACCGACCCGTATTCACCGGCTAGCTGGAAAGCGACGCCGTTTCTGATTGCGGTAAAATATTTTTGGTGATCGTAAAATCTCTTTCAATCAAATGGCGCCGTTGCCGGGGATGGCGTAAAAATTTCCTTTTTGTAATTTCGGGTTGATATAAATTTTAAAAATCATAAAAATCTGAAAATATAAAAAGTAAAAAAAAAATTTATCCATTTTTATCTGTTTGAAGGGTTTATCTTTTGAAGTTTTGCAGGAACAGCGAAGAAACTCGAATCTGGAAAATTACAGAGGGCGAAACAGAAATTGGTATATCAGAACAGAGGAGAATTGGAGAACAGGAGGTACAAATTTTTTTTCAGAAAGCGATCCCACTTCTTCACCGCGAAACCGCGGCGGAACAGCGCCCCAAACCGCGGTTCCGCGGCTGACAGGTGTCATCTTTGCGCGAATCTCCTCGGTTTGTTTTATTGTCTCCTCCTCTGCCAACCTAAATATATCTTTTGCGAAATTTTCTGCAGGATTTCTTTGCGCTAAAAATTCTTTTTCCCCCCTTCTAAATAACAGATTTTCTGCAGATTTCTTTGCGCCGCGCTTAAAAATAATTAATTGCAAGTGAATTTACTGTTTTGCATAATTTAATCGGACTTTAAGGGGCTATTGACCAAACTCAGATTGGGTGGGGATTTCATCACCCTTCCCAGGACCCCAGAAAGCACTTAAAGTATTTGCATTGACCACAATTAATTAAAAAAAATACTAAACTCAGCCCTAAGGACTTCGAGCTCAATAGGACAAAGGACTAGACATAGGCATCGACCGTTTATCCTAACTGACTTTGCGGTGTCTAGGCAAATGTGTCAAGGCAAGTGGTTACTTAATTAGGACCGCTACTTATAGCGGGGTGCCTCCCACTTACCTGGACGCAATTGGCGGTGAAGAGGCGGTTTGAGGTCCTATTTCTAACCCTAGTTAGGAGCTGTCTAGCTGACTTAGGTGACCCTAAATCTAGGCCTGATTGTGCATGTGTGGTTGATCGCGTTTGCGTCTCAAGTCTCTTTTCAAATAAAATCTTTTGCAAAAACTTCACATAAATTTTTTTTTTCAAAACTTGCAACTTGTCGCTAAGGAAATCTTGCAACTCACTTACACCACTTCCTCTTATTGACGTTATCTTACCTCCATATTCTGTCTTTCATTTTTTTTTCTCTAACTACACTACCCCTTTAGTGTATGTCACTTTGGACTAGAGACACTAACTCCCGATTAGTCCGTGTTTCGTTGGTACCGACCGACGAACCTTTCGACACCGAAGTCGAAATTCCGTCCACTTTCTTACCTCCACCTTCAAATTCTTCCTCCGAAGGCATGTCGGGATTCAACCCCAACAATACCTTACCGACGGGAATGATTTCACCTCCGTTAGGTGCGAATAACCCAAATCAACCGCCTGTTGAAGCGCCCGCACGAGTCGCGCTCCAGGATCTCTTCTACCCTGTCCGCACTTCCTTACCTACCAGTCTTTCACTCCCACCGGCAAATAGGGACAATTTTGAAATAAAACCACATTTCATCAATATGCTGCCAAAATTTCACGGTTTGGAATCAGAAGATGCGTATATTTTTATTAATAAATTCCAAAACATTTGCGCTATGATGAAAACGACTCAATTAAGTGATGACGCTATAAGGCTAAGGGTCATTCCTTTCACTTTATGTGACCTAGCCGAGAAGTGGCTATACAGCACAGCATCACATTCCATTAGAAATTGGGACGAGTTTGTGAAAGCTTTTCTTAAAAAGTTCTATCCTCATCACAAAACTGCTAGAATCCGCAATGAGATTATACAATTTTCACAGCTTCCTTTCGAACCATTTTGGAAGTGTTTTGAGAGATTTAAAGACCTACTCGTTCAATGCCCTCATCATGGGATCGAAAGTTGGCAACTTTGCCAAACATTATACGAGGGATTGAACTCGGCAACGAAGCAGTTGCTAGAAACCATCTGTCAAGGTCACTTTCTCTCCAAATCTAGTGAGGAAGCGTGGCAGTTTCTTGAGGATCTTAGTGAACAAACAATTCAGTGGGAGAGCTCCAAGACCTCATCATCTTCTTCTAGTAGTCAATCTAGGGCAGGCATACATCAAGCAGAGATGTCAATTGCTATGAAGGCCGAGATGGCCGCTCTTACGAAAAAGCTAGAAGCGATTGAGACCAAAATCTCGTCGCCTTCTCCTGCCCATGTTATGCCTCCATGAACTGTGTGTGCTTGTTGTTCGGCTCCATCACACTTAACCGAAGAGTGTCCTTACAATGCATCTACTCAAGGACATGATCAAGTCAATGCTGCCTTTCAGTAACGACAAAGAAACGATCCATACTCTTCTACATATAATCCGGGTTGGAGGAGTCACCCAAATTTCGCTTGGAACCAAAATCAACAATTCTAAGGAAATAACAATTTTCAAGGGCCTCCACAACAACAACAAGCACCCCCACAAACTCAATTTCAACAACTTTTCCAACAGCAACCTTACCCTAATCAAGTGAACAATTTTGTGCCTAACAATTCTTACGCGCCAAACAATTTTGTTCAACCTAATAAAGACAAGGTTAGCTCGCTCGAAAGAAATCTAGATGCGTTCTTTAAGCAATCCACACAATCTACAGCAAGATTAGAGACTTCTATACAATCTTTGGTGCAAAACAGTGCCTCACACGATCAAAGCATCAAATCTATTGAGGCACAAATTGCACAACTCAATGCAGCATTAAGCGAGCGAGAAAAAGGAAAGCTCCCATCTCAACCACTACCCAATCCCGGTCACGCACATGCTGCATATCAACAGCAAACTCATAACGTAAACGCTGTGACCACATTGAGATCAGGAAAAATGTTGCAAAACAATGTGGGTATTCACGATGACACCCCTGCCGGTGGCCTTTCTTCATCTTCTTCTTCTTCTACTTCTTCTTCGTTAGAGGCTGTTCTCCATCATTCACAAGGCTCTACTCCTTCTAGCTCGAACGGACACACTTCTCACAACACGAACACATCTACACGGGGTTCCGTTCCAACTCAACAATCTGATCCGCAAAAATTGGACTCAACAACATTTCAAAATGCTCCTTTTCCAAACCGGTTGAGATCCAATAAACCAACTCCACAAATGGAGAAGATTGTTGAGCCGTTCAAACAGGTTAGCATAAATATCCCTCTTTTGGATGCAATCCAACAAGTTCCTTCGTATGCAAAAATCTTAAAGGACTTATGCACCAAAAAGAGGAAGTCACAAGTACCAAAGAAAGTTTTTATGGTTAGTGCTATTAGCGATGCTCTTGTCAATTCTTTACCCCAAAAGCAAAAGGACCCCGGTTGTCCTACTATTTCGATAACAATTGGGGACAAGAACATCAATAAAGCACTACTAGATCTTGGTGCTAGTGTCAATTTGCTACCTTATTCTGTGTACGAGTAATTAGGCATTGGAGAGCTTAAGCCCAGTCACTGTACTCTCCAAATGGCTGATCGATCAATCACCCATCCAAGGGGTGAGCTAGAGGATGTGTTGATCAAAGTTGGAGAGTTCATATTCCCAGTTGATTTTATTGTTATGGACACACAACCTGTTGCTAACTCACGGAACCAAATTCCGGTGATCCTCGGTCGACCATTTTTGGCCACTTCCAATGCCGTAATAAACTGTCGCAATGGCTCCATGACTCTATCCTTCGGGAAGACGTCTAGTGAGTTCAATATTTACAAGTTAGGAAGTCTGCCCCCCGTGCCTAATACTAGTACACGAGAAGTTTGCTCTATTCACGAAATCACGCAGGAGGACTGCGAGTTTGAAAGATTTTTGTTTGATGAGAACAGCTTTGACGCCACTAGTGCGTCCCTCCTTGAGCCTACCACAGTTGACACAACCGATATTGATTATGAAAGTTTCACTTTTTCGGATGATGACGACTCACAGCCCGAATATGAGTCTTTTGAATTTTTGAATGAGTTAGTTGAACCATCCGAATCGGTTGTTTGCAGTGATTTCGAACCTGTGTTGGAGTCCTTTGAGTTCGAGGTAGATTCCGTAATGATTCTTTCGCCTCCGAAACTCGAACTTATTTCCTTGCCGTCTCACCTTAAATATGCTTACATAGGTGAGAATGAGACATCTCCCGTTATAATATCAGCCTATCTAGCCTTCGAGCAAGAGAACGCTATTTTAAAGGTCTTACAAGATAGGCGGCAAGTTTTCGGTTGGACTATGGCGGACATCGAGGAGATTAGTTCCCTCATAATTGAATATCATATGCAAACGATGGATGATGCCAAGTCAATAAAGGATCCACAGAAACATTTTGGGGATATTGTGGTGAGTCAAGCTCCTCCTTTAGAAGTTGAACCACCCCCATTTCTTTTAATAAGCTATGAGAATGCCAAATCATATCAAATCAGCAAGTCAACTTCAACCCTGACACCGCAAGAAGCGGAGTAAGTCAAATCAAGCACCTACCGTCCAAATCACAAAAATGGCAGCACTGATCGTCCAAGTCACAAAAAGGACAGAACCAACCGTCCACGTCGCTAAAAGGGCAGTATCGACCGTCCACGTCGGTAAAAGGGCAGCATCGACCGTCCACGTCGTAAAAGGAGCAGCATCGACCATCCACGTCACTAAAAGGGCGGTATCGACCGTCCACGTCGCTAAAAGGGCAACACCGACCGTCCACATCGCAAAAAGGGCAGAATCAACCGTCCACATCGCTAAAAGGGCAGCATCGATCGTCCACGTCGCTAAAAGGGCAGAACCGACCGTCCATGTTGCAAAAAGGGCAGTATCGACCATCCACGTCGCTAAAAGGGCAGTATCGACCGTTCATATCGTAAAAAGGGCAGTGCCAGCTTCCCAAAAAGAGAGAACCAAATCAAGTCGCCTCCATGTGAAAGAAGATCCATCAATTTCATGCACACGACCCACATGTGCGGTATGCATTTATTAATGGGGGGGCACTTTGTTGGGGTCAAAAATTATACCCCGGTTGACCAAGTCAAAGTCAACCCCAAACCAGGTGGGCCCGTGCCCAAGTCGATCCCCGCTGCCAGCCTCCCCCATGCCAAAATGAAAATTATGTAATAAATAATTTTGATGTAATTTTCATACATAAATGTAAGAAAATGGGCATAAAACCAAATTTTTGTAAAGCCCATGGCTCATGTGCAAAAAAATGAGCACATGAGGTATGTGATGGGCAAAATGCTATTTTGTAAAGCCTAAGGGGCTATATGTAAATTTGTAAGCCTATATAAGGCAACATTATAATGAAATAAAGGACACAATTCATTCTCCCCAAAGATTAGGGTCTGTGCCTCCTTCTCCTTTCTCAAGGTTCTAAAACCTTCATCTCCTTTTTGAATTAAATGAAGAGTTTAATGCTTCCTTTTTCAAAAATAAATAATTTTCACCAGAAAACCCTTGAAAGGGAGCTCGGATCTGCCATCGAATCTCTAAAAGAGGAGATTTTAAGTCTCACCTCCACTTTTCCCCCTAAGATCTAGCCAACAGAAAGGAAGAAGAAGGATACACATCTTCAAAAATCCCATTCCAGGAGGATCCGATGCTCAAAAGAAGATCCAAAGATTTCAAGGAGTTTAACTCCATTCATGATCTGTTGGAGTTTAACTGCATAAATCAACCCCCTTTTTAGGAGTTTAACTCCAAATCTATACATAATCCCTGTTAGGAGTTCAACTCCAAAGCCCCCTTTGGAGTTCAACTCCTAACCCAGGGGCTAAGCTCCTTTTCCCGCTGGTGTTTCCAGCGATCGTGTGCCGCGCACGTGACCCGCGAGCATCCAGCGATCACGTACAGGGCACGCGACCCGCGGGCGCTAAGCGCCCACATGCGCCTCACGCGATCCGTGGGCGCTCAACGCCCTGTGGTCGCGTGTTGCGCACGTGACCCACTGGCGACCAGCGGTCGTGTGCTGCGCATGTGACCCGCTGGCGCCCCACGGGCGCCCAGAGCCCACGCGCCTGGCACGCGTCTTTAAGACGCTCCTCACCCTTCATTTTTCGTGCACTCTACCCCAGAAACACGTCCCCCGTTAGGAAATTTTTTCTAACGGAGCGCTGCCCCGCACTCCGCAAGGGGGCTGCTTGCCCCCTTGACCCCCAGCCCGCTATCCGGGTAGCGGGACACCCGTAAACTCTGCGAGGCCCCCGATATTCCAAAACCCTCTTTCAAAACACAGCACACTGCACAATGAGTTCGCATGACCAGTTTGACTCGTCAATCGAAGGTTCTTTCGCTCTAAAGACGAGAGGTAATTATCGGCAGCTTAGTTCACGGCTGCCAGAGATTCGGATCCGCACAATCAATAAACCCCTGCCTACCCTAGACAGGGGGAATCTATAATACGCCTGACAAGCGACGCGTATTCCCATCTTAATGGGGGTGACAGAAAACATCCTACAGCTACCTCCATGTTGCTTGGGACTGTACCCAACTAAAATATGTGTGCACGACTCAGTAGAGCCGTGGTAGGGAAGTAATCTAAGTACAGTAAGAACTCACACGCGGCAAATGACGTCCTCAGATCAACAAACTATCTGTATTCATGTCAACTAAGAACTGCTATCTGACGATAGACAGTACCATCTAGAAGTTCTCGGCGAATCCGTCTGGTATACTCACCTCCAGTGAGCACCTGTATATAATCTTAGATGCGACACACCAATGGCTATGAGATCTGCCACCGCCCCTCGTCGGGGTCTAAAAATATATACACTAGTTTAGTCTGGAATTTTGATGCTCAGTCTCGATACTCACATGACTAGAGACATTTAAGGATGTGCTTATAGACTACTCAGCTCTCGCTGGTATGATTGTCATCATAATTCTAGTAGTCAAGTAAAGATCATACGGGTTTTATCATTATGTATTAACAATACATAATAAAACGTATATACATACATGATAAAGATAAATCAGGTAGCATACTATTATTTCAAGTAAGACTGTTCTATCTGTATAGGTCATTCTTCAATTATCATAATCGCCTACTTTTAATTACAATAATTGACTTGAGGGCTCTATAGCTAACACTACATATAAATAAATATAATCGGTCCGCCTCGCTGGTGAACATTTAATTTATTAGGTTATATGCTCCCACACTTCCAATGATCTCCTGCAAAAGAAGGCTGAAAACCACCGATATTCTTCTAGTTCTCTCCTCTTTTCCCTCCTCATGGCTTACCTCGCTGATCAACCAACCGTTATACCCAGTATGTATCAATATTTCTAAATAACTAAAATATTTACCAAAAACACAATAACTAAAATCAGTATAAAGCATACATTTAAAACATAGTACAATATAAAAGCTCTCCTAAGAGATGATTACTGGCCCAAAACTATGTACATATGGCTTTTCCTTCTTTCTTCCAATTGAAATTTATTAAATACCCTCCTTTTCTCATTTGTATCTCTCCTTCTCTTACTTCTCCTCTCCCTATTCCAATTTTACTCTTCCTGTTCCCTTTCCATGTTATTTCATAATTTCTTTTCTTGTTTCCGATAAGTGCTTGAATACGCACGTTGTAGCTGATGGGTGGAATTTATAAAACCACTAAGATAAGTTTTTGTATTTTTTTGAGTTTGTTTTAATAAATTTAACATGCAAGTTCCGCTCTTTGAGATAGAAAATAAAGAAGCGTTGGAAAAACTTTTTTAACAAAGGAGATAAAGGAACACTCCTTTTATGTCATATGCTGATATATTGGTTGACTTCAAACATTATATCCTTCCATAAATTAAAAAGAAAAAAACAGAATAGGTTTGATTATTACACAGTATATATGCATATATCCCTTCCTCATGAATCCCCCACTGCAACTCAACAAAGAGAAGATGGACAGCAACAATCATCACCCTCACTTCTCTTCTCACTACTCTCCCAAACTCTCCCTCCTCCTCTTCCTCCTCATCCTACTCCCATTAACCAATCAACAACCCTCTATCGATCTCGGTATCGGTATCGGAATCGGCATTGGCATCGGCATAGGCAGCAACAACAACACCGGTGTCCCTCCGTCCCCGTTACCCTGCTCAGACTGCCTGCCCCCTACCCCTGACCCCGAATGCCCCTCGCCCTCTCAGCCCCGCGAACCTCAACCTTCCGACTTCCCAAATCTCTTCCAATACCAAGCCTACAAAGTCATCCAACGCTTCAAGAAAACAATCACATCCGACCCTAACAACATAACGTCCACGTGGGTAGGTTTCCGCCCGTGCACGTACCGGGGCTTCCTATGCGAAACTCCCCCCAACCTCAAAGACACGCCCGCCATCGCCTCCGTCGACTTCAACGGCTTCAATCTCTCCGCACCGACAATCTCCGGCTTCATCGACCAGCTCCCCCAGCTCGCGATTTTCCATGCGAACTCCAACAGATTAGCAGGTTCGGTGCCTAACCTAACCAACCTAACGTTCCTCTACGAGCTCGATTTAAGCAACAACAAGTTCTCGGGCCCTTTCCCCGCGACGCTGCTTCCATTGCATCAGTTGATATTCCTCGACATACGATACAACTCCTTTTTCGGAGCGGTGCCCCCGAGAATCTTCACATTGGATCTCGACGTTTTATTCTTGAACAACAACGTGTTCTCGCAGCCTCTCCCTTCGGACCTCGGCAGCTCTCCGGTTTCTTACCTAACTCTAGCTAACAACGGCTTCACCGGCCCGATACCCCGAACCATATGCAACTCGTCGAAAACCCTCATCGAGATTCTGTTCCTGAACAACAATTTATCCGGGTGTCTTCCTTTCGAGGTCGGATTGCTTCAAAAAGCTACGGTGTTCGATGCGGGGTATAACAGAATCACGGGGCCGATCCCCCTGTCGTTCGGGTGTCTGAAAAAGATCGAGCAGCTGAACTTGGCAGGAAATTTGTTGTACGGGAGTGTGCCTGATGTGGTTTGCAAATTGGCCAAGTATGGGAACTTGGCCAACTTGTCTTTGGCTGGTAACTATTTTAGCTCAATTGGGTTTAGTTGTTGGGAGCTGATTCAAAAAAAAGTGATTGATTTGAGGCAGAATTGTGTTGCTGGGTTGCCAAATCAAAGGCCACCATGGGAATGTGCATGGTTTTTTGCTAAGCCAAAGTTCTGCCCTTTTATTAGTTTTATTCCTTGTCAGCCTGTAGGGCCTTGGGGGGTCGGCGACGACGACGACGACGACGGCGCACCGCCGTCTCCGGAGAGGAAACGGGTCGGTTCCGGTTCGGGGTCGGGGTCCGTTACATATAATGCGGTTCATAAACCCCCTGGGAGGTGAGTGTGGGATCTTAGTTTCTTTGGTTTGTTGTTGGTCGGTACGTAGTGGAGAATAATTGGTGGGTGCAATTAATTGCAAGTATCGGTGCTAATTACGAAATGTTTATTTAACAAATATAGCCCTAATTCTTAGGTACTTTTTTCTTTTTTGAACACTTTACTTACCAATCCATCAAAGGCTTTTGGTTTATCTTTTTCTTTTTTCTTGAACTGCAAAACTATTGATTAACTACAAAAAGGTTTTATCACTAGGTTGTGACGGGGCGGTTGGCTAAATGGATGGGTTGAGATGCATATCTTTGAAACTTGCACTCTCTAACTTACATCATTATTAATCACAACCTCAATTAGTTGCTAGGTAAAGCATCTTGAAATCCACGATGGCCCAGCAGCCTCTGGGAAAATAATAGAAAAAGCATCCCACTCTTTTATGCATACTCAACTTGGATCAGGGGGATATAGCTCAGTTGGTAGAGCTCCGCTCTTGCAATGGGGTCATTGCGATTACAGGTTGGATGTCTAATTGTCCGGCAGGTAATGATAGTATCTTGTATCTGAATCAGCGGCTCACTTTTTCTAAGTAATGATGTAATACCCAGTTCTTTTGTACACCTATATCCGTATTTTCATAAAGTGTTGCTTACAAAATTTGTTTATATACATTTATAATTATTTTATTTTAAAACCCTAACCCTAAAACCCCAAACCCTAACCCTATTGCCTATTCCCCTTTTATTTTCCATTTCCCTTTTATTGTTCCTCAGCCAAGGCCCAAGCCTCAACCCCGGCCCATACCGACCCAACCCGACCTGCTTCTTCTTCCCCACCTCTTCTTTTCCCGGTTCTTTTCTTCTTTCCCCACGTCCCCGCCGTCCGTCCCCACGCCCCCGCTCCTCGTCGCGACCACGTCCCCACTTCTCGACCCACGACCTCACGCGCGCGCTCACTTCCCTCCCTCAACCTCGTCTCTCTCTCTCTCTCTCATACGAGACCGAGCCTCCCTCGCCATCACCCTCACGTCCCCCCTTCACCAAAAACCCATCTCTCTCTCCCTCTCACTCTCGTTCTCCCTTCGCCTCCATTTCCCTTCATCACCAAATCACCCGACGCCGACGAGCACCTGCAACCTTCACCTCACCGCTGCACCGCCGACCTTACCTTCATCACCCTCTCTGCCATCGTCGTGACACCATCCGTGCACACCCGCATCATCGGCCAACTTCGAGCTCCATCAAACCCCCAGCCTCAAACCCGCTGCAACCCTCGCCGAGTCTCTGTTCTATCGCCGGCAACCACCTTAGCCGCCCCGGCTGCCACCCTCCGGTGCCCGAACGCCCGAGCCTCCCCTCACCATCGACGGCACCTCTGACCGCCTCCGCGTCGTCGCCACCAACCTCGTCTTCACCTTCCTACCCCTCGCCATCACCATAGCAACCCACGCTTTCTTCCTCTCACCCCCGAGTTCCTTGGCCGACCACCCCACTGCACACCACCATCACCGTCGCTGCCGCCTCTGTCGCTGACGGCCACCCTTGAGCAACAGACGGCCGCCTCCCTCTCAGCCCTCTGGAGACCCAACCACCGTACCCACCTCCACGCCTTTCACCGTCGCTACCTCTGCCACGTTGCCGGAGCTCCTAGCCGCCGTTCGAGCCCTCTGCGCCGTCGGACACCGCCTGCACGTTGCCTAAACTCCTATCTGTCGACCACTCCAAGCCCCGAGGCCGAGCCGAGAGTTCCTCTTTACATTGAGCCCAAGCTCGAGCCAAGATCGAAACTTTTGTTGCTGTTGTGCCGTGCCTGAATCGTCGTTGTCGTGCCGCGCGTGTGTCGCGATCGTACCGTTGCCGTTGCCGCTGCCGTACCGTCGTCGACACGTCATCAGGCAAGTTTAATACTTGCTTCATGCTAATTATACCTATTCAATTCGATTGCACTTCAATCTCATTTATACATTTCGTTTGCAAATCAAGTAATGCAAGTGTTCGATGCAAAACACGAACTGAAAACCCCCGCTAAATTGACGAAAACTAATCACGTATGATGGCCCGAGTGATAATGAACGTCGTGTTATGTTTTGGCTGGAAAATACGGACTTTAATGACGAGATAGGTCTTTCCCTTTTTGACCCGTCAAAACTGAAATTTCCTGTACCTGAACTTTGTAAAAATCATAGTTAATTGGTTACATACCGGAACGTTGCGTTCGAGGGCTCATATCGAATCCGACTCAACGATCTAGAACCCCATAAGAGTTTTAATCTGTTTCGATGCTAAAAAGGTGACGGGAACTAGTTCGGGGTGCAACTCTGGACTGCAGTCCAGAGCAGCTCGGGCTGTCGATTCTCATTTTGTAATGCTTCCATCCTGCTGTATGAAAATGTCATGATGCGGAACCTTATACCATAGAGAAGAAAAACCTGTTAGTTAGCCATTTAAAGTGATTTCATTCGTTTTCACTGTCGTTTACTATTTAAATTATATTTTAAATCAACAGAACATATAGCTGTCCCAAACAGGGACAGAACGTATACCCCCTTTATTATACAATGCATAACATCCAGTACACCATGGATATTATCGATCCGCCAATTGCGTTGAAAACCTAACTGATAATCCTAAATATTGTTCAACTATAATGTTGCCCAATTTCGCTCCCAACTGGGATTAAAATGTGTTACGAAACGGACTTTCAATTCTGAAACCGGATTTCCAGCAGTGAACACTTAAATTGAAATGGTCACAACTAGTAAACCTGAAACCCGATTGGGGCGAAAACAATTTTGACGGATAGATAATTAAATATTCTGCTTACCCCTTTTGTATTGTTTCACTTAATTCTGCATGTATGATTTATTGTGAATTATGCAAGTGGTAGAATACTGACTGATGATATCTTATTCATACCTTAATTATTGCATTCTCATCATATCATGTAGATGTCATTGCATTGGTAACGTAGTGATCGTGTACATTACTTAGTGTTAGATATTAGTGTTTTGATTGTGGCAAGTACGTTAGTGTTAAAGCGTGAATGAAATAGTGAATTGACACGTACTTGTACACAATGAGCGGACCCTATTGATTTATTGTATTATCGACGTCTATGGGACATATATAAGTGTAACTATAACTGGAATAGGATGGTTATGGAAGTACTTATATTAGTGTCATAGGTAAAGCACCAAATACTGTCCATTTATCTTGGGTACCAGTCGACCAGTCGAGACATGCTTGATGGAGATCATGTTTTCAGTTCTTGCGTAGACTTGTCATGGACCGACTAGTATTTGAATTTATGGTTGGTGTTTGATGTAGACCACGGGGTGTAGGGTAGTTTGAGTGTGAGTTCAACGGAATCTCGGGAGTCCAATTGCCGGCATACACAGCGATTCTAAGAGTTATATAGGTGATATTACTGATTATCAGCGACTCGGACCCGTGTTCCCTTGCCCCTGGGGCCATACTCTTGGATGGAGGATACTCACGAGTGGTTGACTCTCACACTTGAACCGACGATAGGTTTAGCGACCTGGACAGTGAGACTTAGAGACTGATAGATTTAGTGACATGAATTAATTACTGACTGATACATCTGCTTACTGTTTACCCGCTTTACTGTTTACTTGTACTGACTCCTTCATACTTATATCATCACTCCATGCTTACTCACATTCATCATTATTGCACTGGTTACACATGTATTTCTATTTATTGCTATTGTGTCGCTCTGACGACCTGAGTATGCATGCTCAGAGTGAGAAGTAGATTTAGCTCGGATCAGGACCTGACGTATCCCGAGGACACCGCTACAATATGGGGTTGCCCCTACGGATAATGGAATCTGTAGGGGCAGATGTTTGTTGCCCCTACGGATTAGTCCGTAGGGCCCAATGGTTGTCCCTACGGTGCCCGACGTTTTAATTTAAAAATATTAAATCGTAATTTGTTGTTTGGCCCTACGGAGCCGCAAACCAATGACCTACGGACTAATCCGTAGGGGCATCTAAATGGGAATTTAATAAAAAAAGGCATGGAAATGCCCTATGCCTCGATCTCCCTCGCGCGTTTCCAAAATTCCCAAAATTCTCGTTCGCCCACTGCCCTTCATTCTCGTCGCCGCTACCGCCATCCGTTCTCGTCGTTGCACCGCCCTCGTTCTTCCTCGTCGCCGATTGCACGCGTCGTCGACCACCGATCGAGCGTCTCCGTCATCTCCTCCACCGCCTACAAGTAGGGGCAACCCCTATTTGTAGTAGTGGGACATTGCGGATATCTAGATCAGCGACTCAACGCTATACTTCCTTGATCTCTATCTGATTAGTTTTTGTAACTGTTTTGATTTAGTGATTGCATATCTCATTACCTGTGTATTGATTACTGATTACCACGTAAACTTAGAAGCCGAAGTGTGACTACGGAGGGATGTTTTCTCGACTGTAGGAGCATGGCTGGCCTTGTCGACCCCTCGTATCCTGTATTTTAGGAAGCGGGGCGTGAAAAATGAGGAAGAGGATCATAACGTACTGAAAGACTCTACTGAGACAGAAGGATGGACTGTCAAGAATGCAGAGGAGATAGGATGGATGCCAATAAGTAGTTTCTTAGGATCATAACTGGTCTAATTTCATGAATTTCTTTTCTTCTCATATTTTTCCCTGTACCGTTTATGAGAATTCTGAAAGCGCCATCCCAATTATAATGAGTTCTTATGATATATATATCTCTGCTATTATAATATCAAGAGGAGGAATACTATGTGGCGCTCTCAGGTTTATTTTAGATTAATTCTTTATTCTTAGTTGGTCCATATCATCTATTTTTTGCACGTGCGGCATACGTTGATATATATTTGAATTAAACAGTTAAGATTTAAGAAGATTTTATAAGACTCATAGTTAAGATGATAGATACTTTGAAAACTTTTAGTTAAAAATAACGAAAATATATTTAAAATTCTTATGCTGTTGAAAAAATATCCACATTGAATGAAAATATACACAGCATTCATACTTTTATTTTAAAAAATATGCTCTAAAATTAATTTTAAATTTTTATAATAATATAATTTATAACGAATAAGATAATTATTATAAATAAATTAGTAAATCATGTAGCTTACGTTATGCGCGAAGCTATTTGTGTTTTACGCTTTTCGGCAGTGTAACGCTAGGCAGTACGCTATCGCTATTTTTAACATTGATTCCAACCATATAGAGTTATTTGTTTTGGAATATGGATCATCTATGATAAACAATCGTTTTAGATACACTAAATTTTTTTTAATATCTTTTTTTCTTGGAACTGGCCTGTAAGTTATCCTACATACACAATACACAAACACATCAAGAAGACCTACAAATATGCCCGAAAATGTAAAATTATAGCCATTTTCCATTCCTGGAATCAAACCCCGCATTCTTCCAAAGAAGGGGAGCCAACCTTGCTCATTGGTTAATATCCTTGAATCAAAAGTTTTGGTATCAGTTTGAATGCTAATTAGAAGAGTACAACTAGGTTATCCACTTAATTAGTAAAGTACAAAAGTGGAGAAAAATATGAAATCAAACAACTTATGCTACATCATCCCCCTCACCCCTCCCCCCCGCCCCCCCACGCCCCCCAAAAAAAATATATAATAATAGTAAATAAATAAATAAAAACCTTGCCCACCCAAAAAAAAAAATTAATTGAAGAAAAATATAAATAAAGAAAAACTCCCCATTACAATGTTTGGTTGACAGTAATATATGTCAAGTAGAATTGTAGTTTTAATTTTCTAGCCCGGCATTTTCTTACTTCTTTTAATGAAATAAATTCATCATGATTATAGGAAAAAATTATCAGAGATACATATGTATAAGATATAAATGAGTCCTACATCAAGAATGCTTAAGTCTATTTTAGATGGAACCCGTTTATGTCAGGAAGCCCGTGTGTGTCCTCGTATAAATAAATATATAACTGATCCTTCTGGTTTATGTATTAAAAATTAATAGTGATGATTACTGACATACTAGATCGACAAAACGTAAAATAAAGGCTAAAATTTGTTAAAATTTTGAAAACTATGGAGTGTTGGCTTGTATGAGGGCGCATGGGATGCGGTGAGATTCCATATCCAAAAGATATAAGCCTATGTACTCTCATAAAAACTCAACTCTTCGAATATTCATAATTCTAACATGGCATCGGAATCCTGAGCACTAATCCAACTGTACCCCTGAGAGAGGCAGAGAGCAATATAAAAAGATGAATGGCTTTGAGAGATTAGCCCAATATATGGTGATGGTTTTTGGTAAAATATTTTTGGAAAGCAAAATAAGTTCAAGACTTGATTTTGATGTATTAATTCAAGAGACATTGGATAAGTGGGAACTTGGGAATTGAAAAAAAAAGGAGTTTCCAGGATTAGGCGCATGATTGGCTTCTTTAGAGGTTGAAAAGATGAAAAATGCTTAACCTACTGGCTTGTAATTTCTACCAAATTATATTCAAGAGATACATTATGGGCCCACATGTTTGGCACTAATATCTAGGTATTGTGGGTCCCACCACTTTGTCTCTTGGATAGATCAGGATATCATTTGATACCGGTTGATAAAGTATTACTGTAAGAAAAAAATCTAAAAAGTAATCATGAGTTTTGACACTTAATCTTGAAGTGTCTTATTATCTCACCCGTTTCTATAATGTATAATGAAGTGTCAATCTTCTCTTTTTTCCTTATTATTTTGATAAATCTAAATCTCTAAAACAATTCATGATTGTATGACAAACTTTACAGCTGAGTAGTTTTGCATTATATTAACTAGCATTTTTGCACATGATGTATCTTTGTATTATAAATTGAAATTAACCGATGTGATATTTGTAAAAAAAAATAATTAGTTTTAAGAAAATATTTAAATTGTATACAATACACATTTTGATTCTCAAATGATAGTGGTTAAATTATGATAAACATGATGAATCAAAACGTTATAAATGCTAATAAAAAGTTTTACTTTTCTATATTTAGGTGCATATAATTTTTGATGAAATGTGAGAAAGAGATGTGTAGGACGTTCTTTTGTCTTTTTTTATAGATGATGTGGACAACCTTGTTGTGGAGCATGGGGCACTAGCTTTTTCTTCTCTATTTTTTTGTTGTAAAATGATATAATAATGGCATCGTCATCCAAAGAATTTGTGTTATAATAGTAAAGATCATATGATACTTTCATTAATATTAAAATCTTTAATATTATTCTGGTCCTCCTTTATAATTTCATCAAACTTCTGCGCAAAAGAAAAGACATAAGGTAACATTTCATATTTAATGAGGAGAGACTTCAATTAGGTGATGTGAGATCCAAAATGATGTTATTTGTTTGAAAAGAAAGTTTGAAAGGTAGCGTCACATGAATGTGTCGGTACCCGCAAATTAAAATGTGGGAAGTGCTTTGTACCTTTTTGATGGAGGTCATTTTCAGGCCTCCTTCAGATGTTGTCTTCCGTCGATCTCTCGGTGGATTTTGTAGATGATCTCCTGCTGCGTATGAGTCTCAATGAGTTTGAGGAGATTGATGATTTGAGGAGTTTAGCGCCGAGTACCTGCAAAGAAGTCCCGTGATGGTTTGGTACCACCGAGGACCCTCCGACGATCAAGTTAGTGCTAGATCCGAGAAGAGTAACTGCTAAGTGGAATCAGAATGACTTACTTGACCCCTCTGTGATGGGGGTTTATATAGCGGTGGTAGCACGCAACAGCAGGTGCGAGAATCTCGCCGGCAGCTATGCTCCCGACGTCACGCCTGCGCAGAGAGCGGATCTTCCATTAATGGGGATCGTGATGGGGTGGAACGTGGGATATGGCTGGCGGAGAATCTGCGCATGGCGAGATTTGCGGAGCGGCGGTTACGCCCGTGAGCGATGGAGTTGGTCGGAGGACCGAGGAAGACGTCCTCGGCTGAGGAGATCGGGGGTGGGCGAGAAGGACGAGGAGTCTTGGCCTTGTGGCAGCTCGGGGCGAGCTGAGGGGCCAAGGAGACCCATTTGCAGGGGGCCCCGAGAAGGGCCAGCTCGTGCGTGTAGGTCGGGTACAGGGGTGGCCTGGTCGATCCCTGTGGGCCCTTTCCTCTGAGTTCTGGGACACGTCATCTGCCACGTGTCCTGATCTTGGGGATCGCCAATATTGAGCATTATCATTAACCCCTAACTCTTGTCCCGATCAGCTAGCGGGTCGGGTCAGGAGTGGACTGCCGGGCCGCCTGGGGTGAATTCCCTCTTAAGGTTTCGTCGGGACGCATTTCCGGGCTGTCAGCTGTCTTTCCTGTCAGCAAATCAAGGCGAGAACTCTGCATTTAAGGAAGGTGCGCCGGTTCGTGCTCCTACCGTTGAAGTGACGGTTCACGTGTCAAGCGTCGGTTGGCTGACGCGACGTGTGCAGACCTGCGATGCCTGCAGAGGTGCGGTCCAGCGTGGGAACGACAAGTGGAACAATCGGAGCCGTTGGATGCGAGGAGGTGTTTTGGTGGGAGACGAAGGGAGCCGTTGGATGAGGTCGCTCGCTGTGATAAATAGAGGTGGGGCCCATTCCAGGGCCCCTACTCTTTCATATTTTCCCATTCTAAGTCTTGATTGCTCGGCGCTCGTCCTCTTTCTTCTGCTTTCGTTTCCCGAAGACCCTCCTTCTCAAGGTTAGATGTCTTCCTTTGTCGAGTCAGTAGATGTCATCGGAGTAGGTTCTAGGGACCCTTTAGGTGATCCTGAGTCCTCCCGGGGAGCAGGGGTCGGGCCCTCTTCCCGGGATCGCAAGGCGGGGGCAGCCCCAAAGAAGGAGGCGGTGGATGCTTCCCCCGGCGCCTCATGTTGGGTGAGTCATGAGGACGAGCTCGCCAATGCTCGAGCTCGCTTCCACATTGCCCCGCGATATACGCTTCGTCTGGCTAAGGAGGGAGAGAGGGCAGACCAGGTACGGGGCTGGGAGATCGCCCTGTACTTGGAAGCTTTTTGGGGTGGAATGCGCCTGCCCTTTTCTTCTGAGGTCGTCGAAGCGCTGAACTTTTTCGGGTTAGCCCCTGGCCAGTTGGTGCCGAACTCGTGGAGGATTCTCCTCGGGTTTCTGATACACCTGAAGTTACAGGCGATTCCTTTCTGCCTCTCCCTCTTTGATTCTTCCCTCGTCTTCAAAAATCACCCTGGTGGTCGAGCGGGTGACCCGAAGTGGGTCTACCTTTCCTTTAGAAAGCGACAGGGGGGCCTGCCGGGACGGGGGTTGTGGCCCTGCCTTCTTCCATTCACGACTGGAAGAAGAAGTTCTTCTTTTTTCCCCCCTCCCCCCCGAGGGCGAGGACTGGCCCGTGCCTACACAGTGGTCGAGGGAGAAATGCTTGCCGGGAAAGCAGTCTAGTGACCCCGTCGCGGTGAGAGTGGCGTTGATCAGTCGAAAATACTGCATCTTTAAACCGGCAATTTCCCTATCTTTTGCACTCATCTAGAAGTGTTCGGCATTCATTTAGCACATATTAGCAAAACAGTCGTAAAATACCAGTTTGCATGTGTTAGACTCTAAAACCGGCACTATAAGGGAAATTGACTGTATTTCATGCATCGCATCATTCCTATATATATCGCAACTTGTGTTTCGAAGTCTGTGCAGGAAATTACAGAAGACCGGTCAAAAATTACAATAAAGACTGTTAAAATACGCCAACTCAAGGAATTGGAATCTGGCAATGATCTAAAAAGTATTCAGAGATTCAACATATCATAAAGTACACTGGAAGACATAAGAAAGCAACACATGAAGTATCAAGCTCCATAGCAGCCAAGTGGCCGCGGAACCGCGGCCGGAGCCGCCTTGCGCCGCGGTTCCGCGGCGGTTTGGACACGTCAGCAACTCATTTCAGCACCAGAACTTCTCCTTCAGTGTGTACACTTCATCAAGCTACTGCAATCTTCAGATTAATCCAGAACATTCTGCCAGATCAGCAAGCCATTGGGTTCTAAACTAAACACTCTTAGCTTCCTCAACAAGCTTCACCTAAACTCCATTAAGGACCTAGAACCTTCTCCCTAACCTCCTAACTTAGGGTAGAAGCTAAGACCTAACTAACTAATTCTAGAAGCCTCTTCCTATAACTAACTTTTGGAGGGAAATTCAAAATTTAAATTCCTAGAGCTAGGGTTTGGGAAACCTATAAAAAGACCCCCAAGGCTCACTAGAAGAGGTTGCTCATTGTTGGCTAATCTCTAGTTGTTCTTTAGTTCCCCAATTCAATTGTTGTGGTTGTTCTTCATTTTCAACCCAACTACTACCACCTCAAACCCTAACCCTAATCCAATCCAAGATCAAGAATTCAAGATCCTTTAAGTGCAAGCAAAGCAAGTCTTCAACGATCCTTTGAAGCGAAGCCGGACTTCAACGGAGCACGAGATCCAAGCCGATCCATGACTCAAGGAGCCGAGCGATGCTAGATTCGATGAGCGAAGTTCCTACCTCTTGTAATTCTTGAGAATTGTAACTACTTGTTGATGTAATAAAGGTGAAGATTCTTTAAACTTGCTTATTTTCAATTCAAGCATTATGATTCGTATTCAATTCTTGAATGTATTCTACGTGATGATGCTTGAATAAAACTCCGCTCGTGGAGGAATCGAAACGATTGTAGAATGATGATGTTGATGAATCTTTAAACGTTTTCTTAAGTCTTAAAACAATTGTAAATTCTTGAAAATCGAATGATCGATGATCTAGATTGATGTGAATGCGTTCTTGATTCCTTTCGCATGATCTAAAGATCAACGATCGATCATCCGACTTTCAAGAAGCTATCTAGTGAATGTGATTCATCGAAAGGACAAAGGATAGAATGAGGAACCCTAATTCTTCGCAAGATCCTTGATCCTCGATGAATCTACATCGATTTAGCATTAACTTGTTAATGGATAAGAAATCGTATTCTTGAATCTTCGTCACATCTACAATCTACTCGATTCCCACGAGCTTTACTTCAAATCTTGAAACCTAAATTGATTGGAATTCTATCGATACTTGATTCTTGATGTTTATCATTTTCTTGATTCTTGATTAGAATATTGATACTTGAAACTCATCGATAAAAATCTTGAATCGTTTTTCGCTTTTCTTTACTTTTAAATTTTCGATTCAAACAAAACAAAATACGAACGAATCGCGCAATCCCTGTGGACGATCCGCACTTACTAACGCGCTACAATCCGACACCGTTATTGATTGCGGTCAAATATTTTTGGTTGTGATTTCTATACAATTTTCCAACATACACAATCGGAAATCATTTCAATCAAATGACGCCGTTGCCGGGAATCGCACGCTAATTCGTTCTATATTAAAATTTGAATTGAAAGATTTATTCCATTATAAATTTGTGATCAAAATTCGCGCAAAATCTAAACGATTTGTTGTGGTATTGCAAGGAAAATCTGGAGCTTGCTGTGCAATTAAAATTTTTTTTGGAAATTTCCAGATAGCTGAAGGAATCAACAGCAAGCTGTTGTTAAATTTTTGAACAGAGAGCAGCACCTACGGCCGTGAAAGCGCGGTCTAAGCCTCTTGTTGCGGCGGTTCCGCGCCTGTGTGAAGCTCCCTCTGTACAAAATTTTCTCTGTGAGCCCCTTACTTTCTTATCTCCTTCTCTGTCTGCTCCAAATAATATTTTTCTGCAGGCTTCTTTGCAAAAGTCGCAGCGCCGCGCAAAAAGCAAAATTAAATTGTGCTTGTTTTGGTTTTTGTGGTTGTTTGCATAATTAATGTCACGCCCCGCATCCCAGTGTACGGCGAAGGGGACGCGATGAGGCCCACTACGTATGTACTCAGAAGTACATACGCTAAGCGTAGTTAAGCAATATAGAAATAATTACACAAGAGACAAGAGATATGTAAAAGAACAGCAACTTTATTAATAACATTCTTTTGTACAATATATGAAAAGAAAATACAACTGAAATAAAAGATGTCTAAACAGTGGCATAACAGGAAATGAAAAGTACAGAGAGGAAAAGTGTACAATGAACTAAAGTGCTGGATCTTCGGCAAACTGCTCCAAGTCTTCTATAGATGGCTCGATCTCTGCCGGGTCCAAACCACCTGACGACATTCAAAGAAGAAAGAAATAGAATGTCGTCAGCGAACAGGCCGCTCGGTAAGCCCCAAAGATAAGGGAGAAGTAGAAAGGAAGAAAGAGAGAGAGAGAGAGAGAGAGAGAGTAGTTTTTAATGTTGTATTATATTATTGTAATGTTGTATTAACGCTGTTGTTTGTAGCTTGGTACAGAAGAATGCCAGTGTATACGAGAGGAGTCTCACTTGCCCCGGAGACTATGGTATCAGGAACTCAAGGAACCGTTTATGCCACGGTACAACAGCAACGGAATATAGGTTAGGTGTCTTAATTTGACCATCTCGTGCCACCTTTAACACCTTCCGTACCAATCTACCCCTTAAACCCCGTGATATCTTGTTTGTATTGTTATCTTGTAAAATTGTATTGATTGCATGATTGACTGACTGACTGACCGACCGAAACCATGATATCAGGGAACGGTTATAACCGGAGAGTCATGTAAATGGAATACTGAGAATCATGTAAAAGGAATATATATCCATGGTTCGGTTCAGCCAGATTGTATAAACTGATAATCGTATTCATGGATTCATGTATTCATATTGAATTGGAATATTAAGGAATATATAGATTGACTTGAATCATATTCAAGTAAAAAATAGTCAGACTCAAACCTGAGTCAGACTAAAAGAAAGGTAATTTGAAGTTCTAAAATTGTTAGGGTCCTTATTGTAATTTATAGAACTTGAGGGGGTTTAATGTAAAAAGTACTTTTGTATAGTTTTCAAAATACACCTCAAGAATTTATTATTCGTCTTTATAGTTATAATGAGTGTGGATTTTATTTGTGTTATTTTAGTGAATATATCCTGATAAAAGTATTAATTGATTTATTTGAAATTCATGGTATTTTAATGTAACTTTTATTCTTGTAATTTTTAGAAAAAAGTGGAAACTTTATCTTATAATAAAATAGTTGTTTAAATGATAAATATACCTATGTTAATACAAGAATAATTTTAATAGATATTTTATATTCTAAAAATCTCATTTTTCTTAAATGTCTTATTTTAAACCTTTCGAGACCGAATGCTCCTTGCGGAGGTCTGAATCTCGCACTACTAGGCTCGAGGGTGCACGATAAACCGTACAATCCCTAACGAGTTCCCCAAAGGTGGGTTGTAGTGGCGCTTTGCAAAGATTTAATAAATACTATTCATTTAGAAAACGGTTTTATAGAGATAAGGTATTTATTTGTAAAAAGATGTAAATTTTCGTATTTTAGTTTCTAGGGTTTCCAAAGCCAACTAGCCTATTTCTAAGGTCTAAACGACAAGTCATTAGAAATCTCAAATCGCCTCTTCACCGCCAATTGTGGCCAGGTAAGTGGGAAGGAACCACAATAGTGGGCCTAATTAAAAACCACTAGCCTTGACACACTTGTCTAGACACCACAAAGTCAGTTTAGATAAACGATCGATGTCCATGACAAATCGTACTTTCATTTTAAAAGATTTTGTTTTTGAATTGTGTACAACTTAAAACTTTTAGAAAAGATTTATAAAGAATATGGTATTTTAGCGAAAAGTCTTGTATTTTCGTATTCTAAATTTGGGAATATCAATTAAGATTATATTTGTGTGTGTGTAGAGGTAGGTCATTACCTCGTGACTTATTTTAATGTATTGTGATGTTTAGGGGTTAAACATGATAAATTAAACATAAGGGTATTTAAGTGTAAGAATACGGTATTTGAAAACGTTATCATTTCATGTGTGAAAACTCGTTCAAATTGATTTCTACAAGTTTATTTATCAAGATGAACATATTTAGGAATGAGGGAATAAATTAGAAGAGGAAAAATAAACTTTATGGTATTTTTATGAAAAGAATACGATATTACAAGAAAGTTATCATTTTATGTGAGAAACTTTGTTTAAATTGGTTTTTATGTGATTAATAGTCATCATGGATATGTTTAGGTATTAGGGATTAGGTGGCAAGTGTGATTTTGTAGAAAAACCGAGTCGGAAATCGGTTTGTTCCGATTTCCGTCGAGTTCTAAAAAGTCGTATTTTTAGAAATAGAAAAGAGAGAAGATTGGGACTTACGGGTTTCAAACTCTTCTAAAGAGTAAAGAGGAACTAGGGAAAAAGGCCGAGGTGTGGTTTCGTCGCCGGTTGCTTCAAAGCACGTCGCCGTAATCCGTAAGCGCTTCGCCGTGCACTCGATTTCAACGCACACTTTTCTTGTGGAAATTTCAAGAGAGTAATTCTATGGTTTTGGAATGAGAAGGTAGGGGTAGGGATCTATTTATAGGGTAGCTAGGATAGGGTAGGTGAAGGGTTTTCTAAAAAAAATGTAAAAATGTATAAAATCATAAAAAATTGGAGTAAATAGGGTATATGAAAGGTTTTAATATAAAAATGTATTAAAAAATCATTAAAATGGAGTAAATAGGGTATATGAAAGGTTTTAATGTAAAAATGTATAAAAAATCATTAAAATGGAGTAAATAGGGTATATGAAAGGTTTTAATGTAAAAATGTATTAAGAAATCATTAAAATGGAGTAAATAAGGTATATGAAAGGTTTTAATATAAAAATGTATAAAAAAATCATTAAAATGGAGTAAATAGGGATTTCAATGGTCTCTGAAACCGATCTAGGAATTTGAAGTGTACAAGAGGGTTTAGAAGATGAAGAGACACAACATTGAAGAAAAATTTAAAACAAAAATAAATATTAAAAATAATGTGGGGCATGGGATTTGAACTTTGGTGGCTTGGTTCAGCAATGCAAGGTATTGCCAATGAGCTACAAGCTCTTTCTTGTAATTAAATTGCTAATCAATTACTTAAGTCTTGTGCTCAGGCAATAAATACCCCTTTATAGATTTTAAAAATATTTGAAAAAAATTTGTATAGGAAAAGTGTATAAAAAATTTAGGGTTGTTACATTCTACCCTCCTTATAAAATTTCGTCCTCGAAATTTGTAAAAGGAAAGTGTAACAGTTTCAAGAAAAGTTTGGTGCTGGTGTACTGACAGTATGCGAAAAATAACAAGTGGTGCAAGGGTTTTAGAAATGTGAAAAATGTGTGAAGAAATGAAAGGATGCGAAGGTTTTGGAAAAATTGTAAAAGAGGTGAGAGAATTTTGGTTTAGGACAGATTCAGGATATATGATTCAAAGAATAAGAAATGATGGGATACAAGGAACATGATCGTAAAGAATGTTTTGGTTGCTGGTTCTTGTGTTTTATATTGCTTAGAGTTCCATACAGCTCTAACCTGCATGGGCCACCAACAAAACCTGTCACGCCCCGCTTCCCAGTGTACGGCGAAGGGGACGCGACGAGGCCCGCTACGTATGTACTCAGAAGTACATACGCTAAGCGTAGTTAAGCAATATAGAAATAATTACACAAGAGACAAGAGATATGTAAAGAACATCAACTTTATTAATAACATTCTTTTGTACAATACATGAAAAGGAAATACAACTGAAATAAAAGATGTCTAAACAGTGGCATAACAGGAAATGAAAAGTACAGAGAGGAAAAGTGTACAATGAACTAAAGTGCTGGATCTTCGGCAAACTGCTCCAAGTCTTCTGCAGATGGCTCGATCTCTGCCGGGTCCAAACCACCTGACGACATTCAAAGAAGAAAGAAATAGAATGTCGTCAGCGAACATGCCGCTCGGTAAGTCCCAAAGATAAGGGAGAAGTAGAAAGGAAGAAAGAGAGAGAGAGAGAGAGCAGTTTTTAATGTTGTATTATATTATTGTAATGTTGTATTAACGCTGTTGTTTGTAGCTTGGTACAGAAGAATGCCAGTGTATACGAGAGGAGTCTCACTTGCCCCGGAGACTATGGTATCAGGAACTCAAGGAACCGTTTATACCACGGTACAACAGCAACGGAATATAGGTTAGGTGTCTTAATCTGACCACCTCGTGCTACCTTTAACACCTTCCGTACCAATCTACCCCTTAAACCCCGTGATATCTTGTTTGTATTGTTATCTTGTAAAATTGTATTGATTGCATGATTGATTGACTGACTGACCGAAACCATGATATCAGGGAACGGTTATAACCGGAGAGTCATGTAAATAGAATACTGAGAATCATGTAAAAAGAATATATATCCATAGTTCGGTTTAGCCAGATTGTATAAACTGATAATCGTATTCATAGATTCATGTATTCATATTGAATTGGAATATTAAGGAATATATAGATTGACTTGAATCATATTCAAGTCAGAAATAGTCAGACTCAAACCCGAGTCAGACTAAAAGAAAGGTAATTTGAAGTTCTATAATTGTTAGGGTCCTTATTGTAATTTATAGAACTTGAGGGGGTTTTATGTAAAAATTATTTTTGTATAGTTTTTAAAATACACCTCAAGAATTTATTATTCGTCTTTATAGTTATAATGAGTGCGGATTTTATTTGTGTTATTCTAGTGAATATAACCTAATAAAAGTATTAATTGATTTATTTGAAATTCATGGTATTTTAATATAACTTTTAATCTTGTAATTTTTAGAAAAAAGTGGAAACTTTATCTTATAATAAAATAGTTGTTTAAATGATAATATACCTATGTTAATACAAGAATAATTTTATTAGATATTTTATATTCCAAAAATCTCATTTTTCTTAAATGTCGTATTTTAAACCTTTCGAGACCGAATGCTCCTTGCGGAGGTCTGAATCTCGCACTACTAGGCTCGAGGGTGCACGATGAACCGTACAATCCCTAACGAGTTCCCCAAAGGTGGGTTGTAGTGGCGCTTTGCAAAGATTTAATAAATACTATTCATTTAGAAAACGGTTTTATAAAGATAAGGTATTTATTTGTAAAAAGATGTAAATTTCCGTATTTTAGTTTCTAGGGTTTCCTAAGCCAACTAGCGTATTTCTATGGTCTAAACGACAAGTCATTAGAAGCCTCAAATCGCCTCTTCACCGCCAATTGCGGCCAGGTAAGTGGGAAGGAACCACAATAGTGGGCCTAATTAAAAACCACTAGCCTTGACACACTTGCCTAGACACCACAAAGTCAGTTTAGATAAACGATCGATGTCCATGACAAATCGTACTTTCATTTTAAAAGATTTTGTTTTTGAATTGTGTACAACTTAAAGCTTTTAGAAAAGGTTTATAAAGAATATGGTATTTTAACGAAAAGTCTTGTATTTTCGTATTCTAAATTTGGGAATATCAATTAAGATTATATTTGTGTGTGTGTAGAGGTAGGTCATTACCTCGTGACTTATTTTAAGGTATTGTGATGTTTAGGGGTTAAACATGATAAATTAAACATAAGAGTATTTAAGTGTAAGAATACGGTATTTGAAAACGCTATCATTTCATGTGTGAAAACTCGTTCAAATTGATTTCTACAAGTTTATTTATCAAGATGAACATGTTTAGGAATGAGAGAATTAATTAGAAGAGGAAAAATAAACTTTATGGTATTTTTATGAAAAGAATACAATATTACAAGAAAGTTATCATTTTATGTGAGAAACTTTGTTTAAATTGGTTTTTATGTGATTAATAGTCATCATGGATATGTTTAGGTATTAGGGATTAGGTGACAAATGTGATTTTGTAGAAAAATCGAGTCGGAAATCGGTTTGTTCCGATTTCCGTCGAGTTCTAAAAAGTCGTATTTTTAGAAATAGAAAAGAGAGAAGATTGGGACTTACGGGTTTCAAACTCTTCTAAAGAGTAAAGAGGAACTAGGGAAAAAGGCCGAGGTGTGGTTTCGTCGCCGGTTGCTTCAAAGCACATCGCCGTAATCCGTCAGCACTTCGCCGTGCACTCGATTTCAACACACACTTTTCTTGTGGAAATTTCAAGAGAGTAATTCTATGGTTTTGGAATGAGAAGGTAGGGGTAGGGGTCTATTTATAGGATAACTAGGGTAGGGTAGGTGAAGGGTTTTCTAAAAAAAATGTAAAAATGTATAAAATCATTAAAAATTGGAGTAAATAGGGTATATGAAAGGTTTTAATGTAAAAATGTATTAAAAAATTCATTAAAATGGAGTAAATAGGGTATATGAAAGGTTCTAATGTAAAAATGTATAAAAAATTATTAAAATAGAGTAAATAGGGTATATGAAAGGTTTTAATGTAAAAATGTATTAAGAAATCATTAAAATGGAGTAAATAGGGTATATGAAAGGTTTTAATGTAAAAATGTATAAAAAAATCATTAAAATGGAGTAAATGGGGATTTCAATGGTCTCTGAAACCGATCTAGGAATTTGAAGTGTACAAGGGGTTTAGAAGATGAAGAGACACAACATTGAAGAAAAATTTAAAACAAAAATAAATATTAAAAATAATGTGGGGCATGGGATTTGAACTTTGGTGGCTTGGTTCAGCAATACAAGGTATTGCCAATGAGCTACAAGCTCTTTCTTGTAATTAAATTGCTAATCAATTACTTAAGTCTTGTGCTCAGGCAATAAATACCCCTTTATAGATTTTAAAAATATTTGAAAAAAATTGTAAAAAAAAAAAAAAAAAAAAAAAAAAAAAAAAAAAAAAAAAAAAAAAAAAAAAAAAGGCAAAGACCAAATCCAGATTAGGTGGGGAGTTCATTACCCTTCATAAGCCCCGAAAATCGCAAAATTTGCATCCGCATTGACCCTCATTAACTAAAAAAAGATCTAGAGATGACTCTAAGGACCGTCGCGCTCACTTAGGACAGAAGAAGGCTGTGGGTAATTCATTGCTTATCCGTGTTTCTCTTGTGGTGTCTAAGACAAGTGTGTCGAAGGCTAGTGGTTACTTAATTAGGCACACTACTTACGTAGTGGAGAACTTCCCACTTACCTGGCCACATGAGAGAAAAAGAGGCAGTGGAGGATTTATCCTGCGACTTGTCTTTTGGCAGTTAGGAGCGGTCTAGAGATTTGACCTAGGCGACCAATAGAATTAGGGTTTTGTGTGTTGCATTTGTTGTGTTGCATCATTTTTTCAAAAAAAAATCCGTCCAATTTTCAAAACAAACACCGCATTCATTCATTCATTTCCCCTAATTATAAGTCAACGCTGCCACTTGTACTAACCATTTTTAGTGCAAGATAGGCTGGACACGGGATTCTAGTGTCCGTTTAGTCCGCGTACCCTTTATCGACTCCGAAGTCGGTATTTCTCCATTTACTTCTTCTTTACCCACCATCACACCCACATCGATGGATCCGCTTCCATCGAATTTCTTTACCACTAATCTGCCGCCGTCCGTTGGTGCGCAGAATCCACCCCGCATCTCTCTCCAAGAGAGGTGCTATCCTTTGCGAGGTCCTCTTTCGACCTGCTTATCCATTCCACCAGCCAACGGGGATAATTTTGAAATTAAACCCCAATACATCAACCTTTTACCCAAATTCCACGGACTCGAGACTGAGGATGCTTACGTTTTCATTACCAAATTTGAAAACGTATGCGCAATGATGGGTACGTCACAACTTTCAGTGGATGCTATGCGTCTACGACTTCTTCCATTTACTTTGTGCGATATAGCCGAGAAATGGCTATATAATACTACCGCACACTCCATTACGAATTGGGAAGAATTCGTTGCGGCATTCCTTAAGAAATTTTACCCAATGCAAAAGACAGCTCGAATCCGTAGCGAACTGAATCAATTTACCCAGCTTCCTACTGAACCATTTTCAAAATGCTTTGAACGTTTTAAGGATCTTTTGGTTCAGTGTCCTCATCATGGCATCCCGAGATGAGATCTTTACCGAATCATATATGAGGGCATTAACCCAAACACTAAACAGAACCTTGAAAACATGTGTCAAGGCACTTTTATGACCAAGGATGATGGGGAAGCGTGGAAATTTTTAGAAGAGTTCGCTGAAAAATCACTACAGTGGGAGAGTGGAACCCAACCATTGAATAGGGGTGGCGTACACCAAATTGATGTGTCCATAGGTGTTCGAGCTGAGATGGCAGCAATGCAAAAGAAGCTCGACGCTACGGAACACAAATTTTCAGTAGCCTCCCTAAACCCAATATCGCTCCCCAAAACTGTATGTGGGTGCTGTTCTGATCCGTCTCACTTAACGGAAGAATGTCCATTAAACTCTGTGTTTCAAGGTCACGAGCATACCAATGCCGCATTTCAAAGACTTAGAAACGATCCATATTCTTCCACGTACAATCAGGGTTGGAGGAATCACCCGAATTTTGCTTGGAACCAACAACAATCTCAAAATACGGTTCCAAGCCAAAATAATTTCCAAAGGGCTCTTCCACCACAACAGCAACCACTTCAACTCACTCAGCACCCCTACCAGTCACAAAATCTCCAAAACCAGGTCAACACTCCTGCACAGTCTAATCCTATGCAGTTGTCCTGTTCTGACGAATTCTCTCAATTCACTCAAACCATGAAATCACTCTTGTCAAATTTCATAGAGGTTTCGGCTGAGGTTAGATCTTCCGTCAGTGAGATAAAGAAAAACTCAGCGTCCCAAGCTGAGAGTATCAGATCGATGGAAGCGGAAATTGCACGACTTAAAGCTGAAATGAGTGAGAGAGAAAAAGGGAAACTTCCGTCTCAACCCCTACCGAATCCTGGGCATTACAATGTAAATGTCGTCACAACGTTGAGATCAGGAAGAGTGCTGAATAACCATGTCGGGGAAGGAATTGATGATATTGAAAATTCTATCAATAACACCCCGGCTGAGACCTTTCCTCTCACACACACTTCTACTTCTGATCCTTGTTCTTCTACCCCACCACTTTCTCGCGAGCCTATTCTCCATTTCCTACCAGGCTCGACACCTCAGTATAGCTCTTCTAGTTCTCCACAGACGATCCCCACTCCTCTTTTGGGATCACGTCTACCCCATCTTCCTTCTCCTATGATGGACCCAGCGTTTATTGCGAAAGCTCCTTACCCGAATCGGTTAAGGGGTAACAAAACGAGTCCTCATATGGAGAAAATTATGGAAATGTTCAAACATGTTAACATCAACATCTCTCTCTTAGATGCGATTCAACAAGTCCCCGCGTATGCGAAAATTCTTAAGGACTTGTGCACTAGGAAGAGGAAGACTCAAGTTCCGAAGAAGGTCTTCATGTCTAATAATATTAGGACTGCTTTTATCCCCCTGCTACCAAAGAAACGTAAGCACCCAGGATGTCCTACGATATCGATTTCTATTGGGGGTAAAAACATAAATCGTGCTCTTTTAGACCTTGGCGCAAGTGTTAACCTACTTCCATATTCTGTCTATGAGCAGTTAGGGATTGGAGAGCTGAAACCTGCTCACTGCACTCTCCAAATGGCAGACCGTTCAATCACCAAACCAAGGGGTGAACTAGAGGATGTGTTGATAAAGGTCGGGGAATTTGTATTCCCTGTAGACTTCATTGTACTTGATACACAACCTGTAGCAAACCCCCGAGGCCAAATTCCGGTGATTTTGGGTCGACCTTTCCTTACCACTTTCAACGCTGTTATTAACTGTAGAAATGGTTCAATGAACTTATCATTTGGAAATATGACCATTGAACTAAACATTTACAAAGTTGGAAGTCAGCCATCAGAACCCTCTGCTCATATTCTTGATGTGTGCTCTGTCCATGAGATCGCTCCCGATAGTTGCGGAGTTGAGGAACTTTGCTTTACTGATCTCGACGACACTACCACATCTCTGTTTGATCTTACACATGATCTTAGTGAGGACACTTTTCCTACACTTGAGTCCGACACTCCTGACCTTTCTCCACCCGAGTCTGTATCTTTCACAGGCTCTGAGCTTCTTTGTAATTCCAAAAATCACTCGATGATCCCACCTTCTATCATTTCTCCGCCTGTATTAGATCTCAAAGATCTCAAAATTTTACCTTCTCATCTTAAATATGCTTATTTAGGTGAGAATGAGTCTTTACCGGTTATCATATCCGCTTCTCTAGCATCAGAGCAAGAGAATGCACTTTTATCGGTATTGAGATCTAATAGAGAGGCTTTTGGTTGGACTATGACGGACATCAAAGGGATTAGTCCCTTGATAGTAGAACATCATATACATGTAATGGATGATACCAGACCAACCCGAGAACTACAGAGACGGTTAAATCCCGTCATGAAGGAAGCAGTGATGAAAGAGATCGTCAAATGCCTTGATAATGGTATTATATACCCAATCTCCGATAGCCAATGGGTGAGTCGTATACATGTCGTCCCTAAGAAATCCGGCATCACTGTTATTACCAATGAGGCAAATGAGTTGAGTTAGACATGCGCCCAAACTGGGTGGCGTGTATGTATTGATTATAGAAAACTCAATGCTGCCACGAGGAAAGATCACTTTCCTCTACCATTTATTGATCAAATGCTGGAACGCTTAGCGG
This sequence comes from Agapanthus africanus, assembly GCA_030015575.1. NCBI lineage: Eukaryota > Viridiplantae > Streptophyta > Magnoliopsida > Asparagales > Amaryllidaceae > Agapanthus > Agapanthus africanus. The sequence continues at coordinate 270,531,226 of CM057342.1, read as the reverse complement.
GACGAGAGTATTATTGCTTTATGGACGGATACTCAGGCTATAATCAGGTCCCCATCGCCAAAAAGGATCAAGATAAAACCACTTTTATTTGTCTTTTTGGCACCTTTGCTTACAGTCGCATGCCCTTTGGGTTATGCAACTCTCCCGCTACCTTTCAGCGGTGTATGATGGGGATATTCTCTGATATGGTAGAGAATTTTCTGGAGATCTTTATGGACGATTTCTCGATTTTTGGAGACTCTTTTTCTGATTGCCTATCGAATCTTGACGCAGTTCTTACTCGTTGCAAAGAGAAGAACTTAACTTTGATCTGGGAAAAATGCCATTTCATGGTCCAAGAGGGAATTGTGCTTGGACATGTTATTTCACAGAAAGGCATTGAGGTTGACAGAGCTAAGATAGATGTCATTCAAAACCTTCCTCATCCCAAAAGCGTCAAAGATATTCGATCTTTCCTTGGCCATGCGGGCTTTTATAGGAGATTCATTAAGGATTTTAGCAAAATTGCTAGACTTTTAATCCTTCTCCTGGCCAAGGATACGACCTTCCACTTTGACTCGGATTGTGAGGCAGCTTTCGACTCACTCAAATACTTCCTCACTACAGCCCCCGTTCTATCGTCTCCAAATTGGGACTACCCCTTTGAGCTAATGTGTGATGCATCCGACTTTGCAGTAGGTGCAGTCTTAGGACAACACATTGAAAAGATGCCACACATGATCTACAATGCGAGTAAGACCCTGAATGATGCTCAAATCAATTATACAACTACCGAAAAAGAGCTTTTGGCAGTTGTATTTGCATTAGAAAAATTCAGGCCTTACTTGATTGGCTCACATATAGTTGTGTACACTGACCATTCCGCCTTAAAACATCTTCTGGCGAAGAAAGATGCAAAAGGTCGGCTAATACGTTGGATCCTTCTATTACAAGAATTTGATCTTGTTATCAAAGATAAGAAAGGATGTGAAAACGTAGTAGCCGACCATCTTTCACGCATCTCTTCTTCCCCTGTAACCCTGCCGATCAATGATTCGTTTCCGGACGAACAACTCTTGAGCGGATCCAATGAACCTTGGTTCAGGGATATTGTGAACTATCTTGTCACGGGACTGATACCCAGTGATTGGTCAAAACAGGACAAATACCGTTTTCTATCCCAAGTAAAACACTTTTACTGGGATGATCCATATCTGTTTAAATATTGTCCTGATCAGATCATTCGCCGGTGTGTCCCGAAAGAAGAGTTTAAGAGTGTTCTTTCTTTTTGTCATGATCAGGCCTGTGGGGGTCACTTTGGTCCTAAAAAGACGGCGGAAAAGGTTTTGCAATGTGGATTTTATTGGCCGACCTTATTCAAGGACGCATTTGACTATTGCAAAACCTGCACACAATGTCAGTACACGGGTAGAATTTCCCGGAGAAATGAAATGCCTCAGCAACCCATCTTGGTTGTTGAAATTTTCGATGTTTGGGGCATTGATTTTATGGGTCCCTTTCCCAACTCCTTTGGGAATTTGTACATACTGTTGGCGGTTGATTACGTCGCAAAGTGGGTTGAAACCATTCCATGTCGCACTAATGACAAGAAAGTTGTCATTAAGTTCTTAAAAGAGAATATCTTTTCACGATTTGGACACCCACGCGCTATCATTAGTGATAATGGGACACATTTCTGCAACAGGTCTTTCGAGACTCTGATGCGGAAATACGCAATCAACCACAGACTTTCTACACCCTATCATCCCCAAACGAGCGGGCAGGCTGAGATTTCAAATAGACAGATCAAACTAATCCTGGAGAAGACTGTTGCTAAGAATAGAAAAGACTGGTCGACCAAACTGACGGATGCTCTTTGGGCATTCCGAACTGCATTTAAAACCAACCTAGGTATGTCTCCATATAGGATAGTGTTTGGGAAGGCATGTCACTTACCCGTTGAGATTGAGCATAAAGCATTGTGGGCTATTAAGGAAATCAATTTTGACCTAAACCAAGCCTGCAACTTTTGGAAGCTGCAAATAAATGAGCTAAGCGAACTCCACGATGAAGCTTATGATAACGCTGTAATCGTAAAGAATAGGACTAAGGTTTTTCATGATAAAAACATTTTAAGGAAAACATTTTTATCTGGTCAACAAGTCCTTCTTTATGATTCACAACTACACCTTCACGCGGGTAAGCTTCGATCTCGGTGGAAGGGACCTTTTGTTGTGCGGCCTGTATTCCCGCACGGGGCAGTAGAAGTAGAAAATGTTAAAAACGGCACATTTTTCAAAATGAATGGACATAGACTAAAGCCGTATTTTTCCACTGAACCCACGGAGGAGCTCCTGTTCTTACAGGAGCCATTTTACCTTGATTAAAATTCCTCCGTCTTACCCCATGTCATGTATATCACTGCATCATCTTTTTGAATGGAGGTGAGTGAAAAGAGTAAGTTTGGGAGGAGGTTCTTCACTTATATATTTTGCCCCCACTAATAAATTCCTCCCAGACTTACAGATTTTGTAGATATAGCGGTTGGCAACAGTGAGGACACTGTTGAAAACAAGTTTGGGAGAGGTTTGTGCTTATTTTTGCATCATTTGCATAAGCACAAAACATTTATTTAAAAACCTTATAAAAATTTAAAAATTTTCAAAATCCATAAAAATTTAAAATTTTCAAAATATAAAAATATTTTAATATTTAACATTTTTGTACATAAATAAGATAATAAAAGTTTAGATAGTGAAAAATTACATCCATGAGATTAGAAAAATTTAAGAAAACCAAGAAAATTAGAAGTTTTCTTATACGAACTAGTAATAAGTAGTTATGAGCCGTTGTCCCAAGGGTTAGTAAGATGAAGGAAGTCACTAATCTGAGGATAAAAATAAGTCTGAAAAATAGTTTCTATTCTGGAAGCCAAACATTTTGAACGTTGATACCCTGCTATTCGCACTTACACACGTCTTGAAGCCTGGGATAGTAGAGGATACCTTGAAATGCTCTTGTCTTAAAGCCGATGTATGAAGGAAATAAAAAAATAAAAAAAATGAATAAAATATAAAATCGTGAGAAAAATGAACACTGATTTTGTTATCGCCAAGGCAGCAATAAAAAAATATAGCGATGGTGCCTCTTCACCTAGTGCCCTAAGGCCAACTGGTCTGGGAGTCACTGCTAAGCCTTAAGGTGGTGCAAGACGAGAAAAATACACCAAATAAGCAAGCACATGAGTAATCGGTCGGTTAGTACCTCAAGAAGTATTAACGGTCGCATGAAAGTGTGTGAGCAATCTCATCTAAATATTCATTAATTAAAAAGTACTGAGGCTGATGGGCAAGAGTATGATAGCTTGAATTGAATTCTCCAGGTGTAGGGATGTGTTTACACACACGCAGGATTATATGATCGATGTTTAGAAGAAAGATATGAATGAAGAATAAGACGATGTTTTATTAAGGGAGGACGTGATTTCCGACATCTTTTCATGACTATTAAGATAGGGCTGATGACAACCGAAAAGCTAGCTTAGTTGGAAACCCTAATTTTCAAAGCTTTTCTTTTACAATTCTTTTCTTTAAATGTAAATTTCATGATCTTTCTTTTATTATTGGATTTTGTGGGTGCAATCCGCTGAAAACCCTCAGGAGACAACACTCCTCCTACTAGGGACACCTAGAGGTTTAAAGGCTTGTTGCACGTGCTCAGTACAATCTTGTTGCCTACGAAAGTGTGCTAGTTAGTTTTTCTCTTTCTTAATTTTCTCTTTTCTTTTTAATAAAGTTTGCTTGAGACGATCGAAAATAAGTTTGGGGGAATTTGATCAGTCGAAAATAATGCATCTTTAAACCGGCAATTTCCCTATCTTTTGCACTCATCTAGAAGTGTTCGGCATTCATTTAGCACATATTAGCAAAACAGTCGTAAAATACCAGTTCGCATGTGTTAGACTCTAAAACCGGCACTATATGGGAAATTGACTGTATTTCATGCATCGCATCATTCCTATATATATCGCAACTTGTATTTCGAAGTCTGTGCAGGAAATTACAGAAGATCGGTCAAAAATTACAATAAAGACTGTTAAAATACGCCAACTCAAGGAATTGGAATCTGGCAATGATCTAAAAAGTATTCAGAGATTCAACATATCATAAAGTACACTGGAAGACATAAGAAAGCAACACATGAAGTATCAAGCTCCATAGCAGCCAAGTGGCCGCGGAACCGCGGCCGGAGCCGCCTTGCGCCGCGGTTCCGCGGCGGCTTGGACACGTCAGCAACTCATTTCAGCACCAGAACTTCTCCTTCAGTGTGTACACTTCATCAAGCTACTGCAATCTCCAGATTAATCCAGAACATTCTGCCAGATCAGCAAGCCATTGGGTTCTAAACTAAACACTCTTAGCTTCCTCAACAAGCTTCACTTAAACTCCATTAAGGACCTAGAACCTTCTCCCTAACCTCCTAACTTAGGGTAGAAGCTAAGTGTAATACCCGGTTCTTTTTATTCGCCTAAATCCGTATTTTTCTGTAAACTATAAATTTGTTATTTTTTTTATCATTCAATTATTTAAAGAAACTTTATTAAACCCAAAACCTTTTTGCTCCCAAAGTATTTAAATCTCCCCTCCGGCCCGAGCATAATTTTTTTCCCATCCTAGAATCAAATTGTAAATTTCTCTGGCCGAGCCCATAATTTCATTTCCATTTTTAATTAATTCCTTTAAACATTTCTCAGCCCATCTCTGCCGGCCCACTCCATTCATATTTTTCCCAATTCATTTCCAATTAAATTATCAAGCCCAGCCTCTCTACTCCCTTACCTAACCCGCTTCAACCCGACCCGACCCGCTTCCTCCTTCTTCTCCAACGGCTCATTTTCTTTTCCCGCCCCTGTCGCTCGCGATCCGTAACTCACGCCGCCTCCTCCGCCCGCGCCCTCGTTGCGTGGCCGTTACTCCCCACACGCACGCCTTTGACGCCTCCTCGTTGTCTCCCCTCCTTACTCCCATCACTCCTCCCTCTCATTCTTCCTGCAGCCCAACCCATCACCATCCCCCACCTACTTCTCCGACTTCATCTTCGTCATCTTCTAACCTCACCGTTAACGGCCCCAGTTCCCTTTTCCCACTCGCCGGCATCCCACTGAGACCACCCTCCTCCATCAACGACGACCCCTCTTCTCTCATTTTCTCCAGCCGAACTCCACCCCAAACCCACAGCCCCGTTTGCCTCGCCGGCCGCCCCCTCGTCGACCGCACCATCATCGTCGCTATCATCACCTCTCTCTGGTTCCCTCTCTTCCTCACTTCCCCTCGCTCAATCTCTCTGTTTCCCTCTCTCTCACTTCCCCCTCTCTCCCTCTGTTCTCGATCTCTCTCTCTCACTCTGTTTCTCTCTCTCTCACTTCCCTCTCTCTCTGTCTCACTCTCTTCTATCTCTCTCTAATTCCTTACTCTCTGTCTCAACCTCTCTTCTCAACTCCCTCTCTCTCTCAATCTCTGTTTCTCTAACTCTCTTTCACTCTCTCTCTCTTCCACTACTCTCTCTCCTTCTCTCTTGATCCCTCTTCTCACCCAACCTACTACAGCCCCACCATCAGGAGGTGCGACCACCGCAGACACCCCGACGACGCCCCGAGCTCCCACTGGCCGAGAACAGACCCGAGCTCATCCGGAGCCGTAGCCGTCGCGGTGCTAGCTCGTCGTGCGCCCGTACTGTATCTCGCTGCCGTGCACCTCCAGGCAAGTATTTTATACTTGCAACATGCTAATTGGTATTAGTTACGAACTATAATTTTATAAATTCTATACTAAATATCCTCGATAAAGTATATGATGCAACTGTTGGATGTGTGATCCCAATGAAATTACTTTTCTAAATTGACGGAACCAGATAGTTTGTCTTGGCCCGTGTAGTGATGAACACCTTGTACAAATTTCATTGGAAAATATGACCGTTAACGATTAAAACGACTACCTCCAAGTTTACTCGTAAAACTGGAATTTCCTTGTACCTGAAAACCGTTAAAATCGCCATAAATTGTATATATACTGGAATGATGCGTTCGAGGGCTCAAATCGAAGGCAACTCGACGAACTTTAACTCTATACTAGTTTTCAGATATTCCTGTACTTGAACTGTGACGATATTTGGATCGGAGTACGACTCTGGACTGCAGTCCAGAGCGACTCCATTTGTTGCTTGCTGTTCCGTAATGGGTACCACAAGTTTTACTTAGCTCGTAGGTTGCGGAACTCCACTGATTATTATAGGGGAATCTGTTATCTAGACAACACAAGTGGTTCCATCCTATTTCGTTATCATTTGTTATTTAAGCTGTAATTTAAAAGATCGGGACGCATAACAGTCCCAACAGAATCAGAATTGACATACTAGTATTGAATTGTGTATATCTCCTGACGTATAGACGCGATTGAAGATCCGTCTATTGCGTAGAAAACCTTACTAAAAACCATAGATTTCATTCAACTGTAGAGTCGCTAAATTCTGATCCCAACAGGGATTAAATTGCGTTGCGAAACGGACTTCCGATTCTGAAACCGGATTTCCAGCCGTGAACGCTTAAAATGAAATGGCTATAATTAGTAATCCTGGAACCCGATTGGCGTGAAACTAAATTCGATGGATAGATAAATGAACATACTAACTATTACCTATTCATCGTCTCACTAAATTGTAACCGTAAGATTTATGATAAATTATGCAAGTGGTAGATTATTGATTCAGGACACCCTAAACATGCTTTATATAACGTTCATGCATCATATCATACACATGTCACTGCATTGATAACCTAGTGATAACGTGCATTACCCAGTGTTAGGTATTAGTGATGATTGTGGCAAGTACGTCAGTGTTCGTGTATCCGTGAATAAGTGAAAGTGATACGTACTTGTACACAATCAGTGACCCTTATTATTATATTGCATTGTCGACGTCTGTGAGACGTGTGTACGTATGACTATAAGTGGTATGGGACACTTATGGAAGCTCTTGCACGGGTATCATAGATAAGGCACCAGACATTGCCATTTACCTTAGGTATTAGTCGGGACGTGCTTGATGGAGGTCCTGCCTCCAGTTCTCGCGCAGACTTGTCACCGACCGATTGGTATTTAGGGTTATGGTTAGCGTTTGATGTAGACCACGGGGTATGGGGTAGTTTATGTGTGAGTTCAACAGAATCTCGGGAGTCCCATGCCGGCTTATATATTTAGGGAGATATATGGAGATTTACAGGGTATGTGATTATCACCGTGATATACATGTTGGGCCCGTGGTCCCTTGCCCTTGGGTTCTACCCTTGGGTGGAAGACACTCGCGAGTGGTTGACTCTCACACTTGGGCTAACGATAGGCTTAGTGACCTGTACAGTGAGACTTAGAGACTGATAGGGATACTGGCATTGATATACCTTACATACTGTGTTGACATACGTGGCATATCATTCTACTGCCTTTCCTGTTCCACTGCATTGATTACTGCATGTTCATATCCATAATGCCATTGATCTACTGTTATACATACCTATTATCATTGTTAGCATTGTCACATGATTTTATATTTATATATTATATTGCTATTGTGTCGCTCTGACGACCTGAGTATGCATGCTCAGTGTGAGGAGAAGATTTAGCCTGGACCAGGACTAGACGCACTTCACGGACATCTTGTTTAGCTATCCAGAGTTATATCTTTTGTTTCCCATCAGGTCAGTTCATTTTATTGTTTTGTTTCAGTTACTGCATTTCTCATTACCTGCGCATCATTTACTATTTACCATGAAAAACTAGAAGCCGAAGTGTGACTACGGCAGGACATTTCCTTGACCGTAGGAGCATGGCTGGCCTTGTCTACCCCTCGTATTCTGTATTTTGGGAAGCGGGGCGTGACATGGTTTAGTTAGTATCAGAGACAGGTTTTGCTTCGATTGGGATTGCGGTTTTCCGTGTAGAGTTTGACAATCTATGACATCCCTCAGTCTAGATTGTAAACTTGATATCCTTGATCCATATTCACATTGAGTGTTCTGCTATCCATTCGTTAGGGTTTCGGGTGACTTGGCAAGGTTACGTAGTTGCAATTGCACTACCGTACTCTGTTTAAGTGACTTAAAGTCATACAGTTGATTCTACACTTGTAATAAATTCATCACCTCTGATATTCTTGAATCTTTGTCCTATCCATATTATATTTTGATTCGTATAGCTTGTGACTTATATCATCCTCAAATATTGTTGTTTCAGGATCATGTCTTCCAACGACTCTTCATCTATATCCGCTCCCCAGAATCAGACCATTGAGATTCTGAGTGTACTGCAAGGTCTAAAGGAAGCCCAGGAGCGAACAAACGACTTGTTGGCTGAAGGACTGAGAAAACAGGTGAATCAGGCACCAGCGGCTGTCTCCAATCATAAAGAGATCCCCGTTAGACGAGGAAAAGAGAAGAAGATGAAACGCCTATTTGTTTCTCCGCGAAAGAAGCAGCAGAAGACCCCATGTTGTGGGTATTGTAAGAGGCCAGGACATCTTCAGAGGGATTGTCGCCGCGCCCAAGGGAAATGTCTGATATGCGGGTCCAACAAACATCTCATCAACGGTTGCCCAGAAAGGAAAGAACTACAGGGAGGAGACCCGTCCACACTCCCTACTTCTGCCAAGTGAGGATTACTGCGTAGTTCGAATTTCGAGGATAAGACGGACCCAACACAGGTTTCAACTCGCGTGACAAGAATGCAGCGGCCTAGCAATCAAAGAAGAATTTTCCTGTTTTCTAATTTCAGCATTATGTTGTCATCCTCTTATGAATGTTTCTTTCCATTTGAAATCTTGTATCCGTTGAATTTTTTTAGTTGAATGCAATAAAACTTTGAATCGTAATATATGTATCATTCTTTTATCTTTCCCATTATTCATACTATTCATTATCACAGCATTATTATCCTGATATTTTTCAATTCCTGCCACCGCATATCTTTCTATACTTCGTACACTAAACTATTTTCTTGATGTGTTCCGTTGTCTAATCATGACACTTTCTTTTCAGGCCATGGCCCATCCTGGAGCAGCGCCGCATCTAGATGAGGATGCACAGTCATGCGTTTCCCTAGACCACACGCTGATGAGTTCTGACGATGAGATCAACGGTCTCCAGGTCAATTTCGGAAACAACGATTCAGAAGACGAAGGAGTAGCCGCCCCAGAGTTTGACATGATGGGCGATTCCGACGAAGAGGAAGGGGACCCTGAAGAGAACCCGATAGAAGAAAATCCCGAGGAAGAACCGATAGAAGAAAATCCAGTGGAGGAAGACCCCATGGAAGAGAACCCAGAAGGAGAGGATCACATGGAATCGGACCTCGATGAAGAAGCTCCACCCGAGGAAGAAGGACCGGAAGATCAAGACCCTGCTGTAGAAGAACTTCCAATGGCGATGCCCGTGAGGCGATATGGGAATGGACGCCCCTATCTGAGCGCGCGAGCCTACCGCAACCTGCTGAACCTCCGCAATCGCGACTGACGGGATTTCTTTTAGATGTTGTCTTCTTTGGCCAAATAAAATCTGTGTATACTTTAGGGCTACATTTTGTTTTTGATTATGCTTTGTTTAAAACTTTCTAGAATGAAATAAATTGCTAAGTTCGCTAATCCTTCGATCTTCTTAGTTCCATTGCTACATGATTATTTCTTCTATATAATTATTTTCTCTACTGAGATCTGTTCACCCCCACTCCTTACCTTGTCTTAACCCTCACTGAGATTCACTAGTACCACACCCGACTTTTAGAAGCTCACCCTTCATCCTTCGTCTGCGCCCCGTTTGAGATCCTTCTGGGAGGAGGACCTTCCTTATGAATTTCCGAGTTAGCTAACCCTTCAAATTTTGATTCATAGGATATACCGACCGTTATCCTCCCCATACTTTCCCTTTGTAGTCCTTTATTGCTCACCCTTACCCCAATCTCTTTTGACCGCTATCATAAAGCCGCCATACTCCAACCGTTGAATGATCCACACTTCCTTGTTATCCTTACCCTAGCTAGCCCTGTACATTTTATGTGTTTTCCTATTACCTTATATATATATTTAAGGACTTTATTATTCGAAATTTGGTTTCATTATCTTGTATTTGTCGAAGAGTGCGTATTATTGACTACTTAGCTTTATGTATTTCAAAGCACACTACTATTATCTTTATTTTCAGTAGCGCAACTTTACACCGCGCATATTTTGTTCCATATTTCTTATTTTCACTATGTGAGTTTCTAAGTTATTCGATCGATACATTATTCTAAAACGTTTTAACCTACCGACAAAATCTTTCACTACCTTATTGTCGTTACTTTATTTCGAGTTTTGTGCCTATGGTTACTATTATAAATGGTTGAGCCTTATACTTATTATTTATGCTTGCTATTTTTGATATACTTAGATGTGCACATATTTGAGTTTCGACTTTTATCGAACACGCCTTGATTATTATTGTTCGCTATATTGTTATCTATATTCTCGTATACTTGTAGCTACTCTTATAGTTATTCCTGCTTTATACCTATTTAGACGTACCTTTCTGTATGTTGTTCTTACTTATATATATCTTCAAATTTCTTCGTCCACGGATTTCTAGTAAACCTTTATATGTTAGGTTGCAATATAATAGCTTTCGTCTATGTTTGTATAATTTATCGTTTATTTTGAAATTTCGAGGACGAAATTTTTGTAAGGGTGGTATGATGTAATACCCGGTTCTTTTTATACGCCTAAATCCGTATTTCTCTGTAAACTATAAATTTGTTATTTTTTTTATCATTCAATTATTTAAAGAAACTTTATTAAACCCAAAACCTTTTTGCTCCCAAAGTATTAAAATCTCCCCTCCGGCCCGAGCATAATTTTTTTCCCAGCCTAGAATCAAATTGTAAATTTCTCTGGCCGAGCCCATAATTTCATTTCCATTTTTAATTAATTCCTTTAAACATTTCCTCAGCCCATCTCTGCCGGCCCACTCCATTCATATTTTTCACAATTCATTTCCTATTAAATTATCAAGCCCAGCCTCTCTACTCCCTTACCCGACCCGCTTCAACCCGACCCGACCCGCTTCCTCCTTCTTCTCCAACGGCTCCTTTTCTTTTCCCGCCCCCGTCGCTCGCGATCCGTAACTCACGCCGCCTCCTCCGCCCGCGCCCTCGTTGCGTGGCCGTTACTCCCCACACGCATGCCTTTGACCCCTCCTCGTCGTCTCCCCTCCTTACTCCCATCACTCCTCCCTCTCATTCTTCCTGCAGCTCAACCCATCACCATCCCCTACCTACTTCTCCGACTTCACCCTCGTCACCTTCTAACCTCACCGTTAACGGCCCCAGTTCCCTCTTCCCACTCGCCGGCATCCTACTGAGACCACCCTCCTCCATCAACGATGACCCCTCTTCCCTCATTTTCTCCAGCCGAACTCCACCCCAAACCCACAGCCCCGTTTGCCTCGCCGGCCACCCTGCGCCCCCTCGTCGACCGCACCATCATCGTCGCCATCATCACCTCTCTCTGGTTCCCTCTCTTCCTCACTTCCCCTCGCTCAATCTCTCTGTTTCCCTCTCTCTCACTTCCCCCTCTCTCCCTCTGTTCTCGATCTCTCTCTCTCACTCTGTTTCTCTCTCTCTCACTTCCCTCTCTCTCTCTGTGTCTCACTCTCTTCTATCTCTCTCTAATTCCTCACTCTCTGTCTCAACCTCTCTTCTCAACTCCCTCTCTCCCTCAATCTCTGTTTCTCTCTTTCACTCTCTCTCTCTTCCACTACTCTCTCTCCCTCTCTCTTGATCCCTCTTCTCACCCAACCCACTGCAGCCCCACCACCAGGAGCTGCGACCACCGCAGACATCCCGACGACGCCCCGAGCCCCCACTGGCCGAGAACAGACCCGAGCTCACCCGGAGCCGTAGCCGTCGCGGTGCTAGCTCGTCGCGCGTCCGTACTGTACCTCGCTGCCGTGAACCTCCAGGCAAGTATTTTATACTTGCTACATGCTAATTGGTATTAGTTACGAACTATAATTTTATAAATTCTATACTAAATATCCTCGATAAAGTATACGATGCAACTGTTGGATGTGTGATCCCAATGAAATTACTTGTCTAAATTGACGGAACCAGATAGTCTGTCTTGGCCCGTGTAGTGATGAACACCTTGTACAAATTTCGTTGGAAAATATGACCGTTAACGATTAAAACGACTACCTCCAAGTTTACTCGTAAAACTGGAATTTCCTTGTACCTGAAAACCGTTAAAATCGCCATAAATTGTATACATACTATAATGATGCGTTCGAGGGCTCAAATCGAAGACAACTCGACGAACTTTAACCCTATACTAGTTTCCATATATTCCTGTACTTAAACTGTGATGATATTTGGATCGGAGTGCGACTCTGGACTGCAGTCCAGAGCGACTCCATTTGTTGCTTGCTGTTCCGTAATGGGTACCACAAGTTTTACTTAGCTCGTAGGTTGCGGAACTCCGCTGATTATTATAGGGGAATCTGTTATCTATACAACACAAGTGGTTCCATCCTATTTCGTTATCATTTGTTATTTAATCTGTAATTTAAAAGATCGGGACGCATAACAGTCCCAACAGAATCAGAATTGACATACTAGTATTGAATAGTGTATATCTCCTGACGTATAGACGCGATTGAAGATCTGTCTATTGCGTAGAAAACCTTACTGAAAACCCTAGATTTCATTCAACTATAGCGTCGCTAAATTCTGATCCCAACAGGGATTAAATTGCGTTGCGAAAGGGACTTTCGATTCTGAAACCGGATTTCCAGCCGTGAACGCTTAAAATGAAATGGCTATAATTAGTAATCCTGGAACCCGATTGGCGTGAAACTAAATTCGATGGATAGATAACTGAACATACTAACTATTACCTGTTCATCGTCTCACTAAATTGTAACCGTAAGATTTATGATAAATTATGCAAGTGGTAGATTATTGATTCAGGACACCCTAAACATGCTTTATATAACGTTCATGCATCATATCATACACATGTCACTGCATTGATAACCTAGTGACGTGCATTACCCAGTGTTAGGTATTAGTGATGATTGTGGCAAGTACGTCAGTGTTCGTGTATCCGTGAATAAGTGAAAGTGATACGTACTTGTACACAATTAGTGACCCTTATTATTATATTGCATTGTCGACGTCTGTGAGACGTGTGTACGTGTGACTATAAGTGGTATGGGACACTTATGGAAGCTCTTGCATGGGTATCACAGATAAGGAACCAGAAACTGCCATTTACCTTAGGTATTACTCGGGACGTGCTTGATGGAGGTCCTGCCTCCAGTTCTCGCGCAGACTTGTCACCGACCGATTGGTATTTAGGGTTATGGTTAGCGTTTGATGTAGACCACGGGGTGTGGGGTAGTTTAAGTGTGAGTTCAACAGAATCTCGGGAGTCCCATGCCGGCTTATATATTTAGGGAGATATATGGAGATTTATAGGGTATGTGATTATCACCGTGATATACATGTTGGGCCCGTGGTCCCTTGCCCTTGGGTTCTACCCTTGGGTGGAAGACACTCGCGAGTGGTTGACTCTCACACTTGGACTAACGATATGCTTAGTGACCTGTACAGTGAGACTTAGAGACTGATAGGGATACTGGCATTGATATACCTTACATACTGTGTTGACATACGTGGCATATCATTCTACTGCCTTTCCTGTTCCGCTGCATTGATTACTGCATGTTCATATCCATAATGCCATTGATCTACTGTTATACATACTTATTATCATTGTTAGCATTGTCACATGATTTTATATTTATATATTATATTGCTATTGTGTCGCTCTGACGACCTGAGTATGCATGCTCAGTGTGAGGAGAAGATTTAGCCTGGACCAGGACTAGACGCACTTCACGGACATCTTGTTTAGCTATCCAGAGTTATATCTTTTGTTTCCCATCAGGTCAGTTCATTTTATTGTTTTGTTTCAGTTACTTCATTTCTCATTACCTGCGCATCATTTACTGTTTACCATGAAAAACTAGAAGCCGAAGTGTGACTACGGCAGGACATTTCCTTGACCGTAGGAGCATGGCTGGCCTTGTCTACCCCTCGTATTCCGTATTTTGGGAAGCGGGGCGTGACACTAAGACCTAACTAACTAATTCTAGAAGCCTATTCCTATAACTAACTTTTGGAGGGAAATTCAAAATTCAAATTCCTAGAGCTAGGGTTTGGGAAGCCTATAAAAAGCCCCCCAAGGCTCACTAGAAGAGGTTGCTCATTGTTGGCTAATCTCTAGTTATTCTTTAGTTCCCCAATTCAATTGTTGTGGTTGTTCTTCATCTTCAACCCAACAACTACCACCTCAAACCCTAACCCTAATTCAATCCAAGATCAAGAATTCAAGATCCTTTGAGTGCAAGCAAAGCAAGTCTTCAACGATTCTTTGAAGCGAAGCCGGACTTCAACGGAGCACGAGATCCAAGCCGATCCATGACTCAAGGAGCCGAGCGATGCTAGATTCGATGAGCGAAGTTCCTACCTCTTGTAATTCTTGAGAATTGTAACTACTTGTTGATGTAATAAAGGTGAAGATTCTTTAAACTTGCTTATTTTCAATTCAAGCATTATGATTCGTATTCAATTCTTGAATGTATTCTTCGTGATGATGCTTGAATAAAACTCCGCTCGTGGAGGAATCGAAACGATTGCAGAATGATGATGTTGATGAATCTTTAAACGTTTTCTTAAGTCTTAAAACAATTGTAAATTCTTGAAAATCGAATGATCGATGATCTAGATTGATGCGAATGCGTTCTTGATTCCTTTCGCACGATCTTGAGATCAACGATCGATCATCCGATTTTCAAGAAGCTACTAGTAAATGTGATTCATCGAAAGGACAAAGGATAGGATGAGGAACTCTAATTCTTCACAAGATCCTTGATCCTCGATGAATCTACATCGATTTAGCATCAACTTGTTAATGGATAAGAAATCGTATTCTTGAATCTTCGTCACATCTACAATCTACTCGATTCCTACGAGCTTTACTTCAAATCTTAAAACCTAAATTGATTAGAATTCTATCGATACTTGATTCTTGATGTTTATCATTTTCTTGATTCTTGATTAGAATAGTGATACTTGAAACTCATCGATAAAAATCTTGAATCGTTTTTCGCTTTTCTTTACTTTTAAATTTTTGATTCAAACAAAACAAAATACGAACAAATCGCACAATCCCTGTGGACGATCCGCACTTACTAACGCGCTATAATCCGACACCGTTATTGATTGTGTTCAAATATTTTTGGTTGTGATTTCTATACAATTTTCCAACATACACAATCGGAAATCATTTCAATCAGGCGTCGTGAGAGCCCATCCCTCGTTTCGACGTACTGCTGTCTGAGAGGGTCCTGAGTTGGGCCGGGCTCTGCGCCGTTGGATTCGTCGGTAAGTTTAGGCTTGCTTTTTGGCTTATATATTGCTTATGTTGCTGACCTCTTTACATTTGGTTTTGTGCAGGACCCATGGATATGGACTCGCTCCGAGCTTCCATGCGCCGGCCGAGGAAGGTCACGAATGCGGGAGGTGCCAGCTCTTCCCGCTCAAAGCCTGCCCCGGCTCCTTCTCCTCCGGTGGTCGTTTCCCGTGAGCGCTCGGAAGCGGATCTCGCCCCGGGGCCCAGCAGAGTGTCGGGCCGGAAGTGGGCTCGGATTCTGGAGGATCCGGCCTCGGAGGAGGAGATCGGCTCTCCCTCAGAGCCACTCAAGAGGAGGTCATCCCGGGGACCGTCTTCGCCGATCATGGTGGAGGAAGGGGGCCTCCAGTTCGCAGTGCCTTCGGGGCTATCCGTCGCGGATAGCCTGCTGCACGAGATAGAGACGTCGGTCGGGGGTAGAGTCCCTGGGGGGACCTTCAGGGCTCAGCTGATGTCCATCGCCCAGGAGTCCGTGCAGGTAAGTGCTTGGTTTTTATTATTATATATTTTTTGAGATTCAGTGCCTCCCTCGTCTTTATGATCTTTCTCCTGCTTTTCAGGTTCTCCAGCACGTTGCCCTCGCCTTACGCATGGAGGCCGAGGTGATAGCCCCGGTGATGAAGGATGCGGGCCAGCTTGCCTCACTGGAAGAGAGCTCCAAGCGGGAGCTGGAGGCAGTAATGGCGAGGGTCGCCGCCTTGGAGGGCGAGGTGGAGGCCGGGAAGTGGGAGGTTGCTCGGCACCGTGAGGCCGCCGCGGCTGCCGAGGCCAAGCTCGAGGATGCTCAGGTGCTTGCCGGCAACCTGAAGAAGACGGTAAAAACCCTCCGGAAGGAGCTGGGGGCGGCGGTCGAGTCGGCGAAGTTGGCCGACCTGAGGGCGGCGAAGTTGGCCGACCTCTTGGCGGCAAAGGCGGTGGAGGGCTACAAGAAGTCAAAAGACTACTACGATGACCTGGCCATTGCCACGACCCTTATCTGGCACAAGGCCCTCGACGCCGTTAAGGCCTGGGTGCCGGGGTTCACCGACGAAGAGCTCCGGGCCGAATACCCCCTCTCGGACGCCGGTGAGCAGGGTAGGAGGTTCTTGGCGAGGAAGTCGCCGAGGACCTAGCTCGCCTCGTGGTGGATGTCAAGGGCCCCGAGGTCGCTCCTGGCCCCGAGGCCTAAAGCCCCCGTCTTCCTCCTCCTTTTCTTTTGTTGCTTTTGGAATTTTGTAAGCCTCCGGGTATTTTGTAAGGCCGGGGAGCTAAAAATACCCTTTGTAAAGAATTTGCCTTTTAGTAATAAAACTTTTTCTTTGCTTTCATCGGTTTTCACTTTGTCTTTTGTTCATGAAGAATGCTCGTAAAATTTCTCTTCTTGCGCTGTTGGGCTTCCATGTTAGGTCCATGTCGGGTCGGCTGCTTGCCTAGCGATCGTCCGTTGAGTTGGGTTCGATTACTTGCTAAGCATGCCAAGCGCTGCTGAGAAGGAGGCGTCTCCATAGCCCTGAAGTCGAGGGAAGATCGCTCGGGGCTTGGATAGACCTGATGCCCCTTATTGGTGGCTTGGATCCTCTGCATGCGATGGGCAGAGGGCTGTCCGCCTTATTTGTGCCGAGGGTAGATGGGAGCTGCTCCGTTGCCCTTTAACGAGGGCTTCTGATTTCTAGCGTCGTGGGTAGGAAACCACCAGCCTGGGATGACCGAGCGGGGCAGTCGCTCGAAGGTCTCTTTCGAGGGCTTTGATCCCTGGCGTCATGGGTGGGGAGCTACCAGCCGGAGTTGACCGAGCAGGGAAGCCACTCGGTTGCCACTTGCGAGGGCTTCGATCCTTCACGACGGGGACCGAGCAGGGTTACTGCCCGGTGCCTCTTGGCGAGGGCATTTGTCCCGAAGGATAGCCGAGAAAGGGATCCTCGGGCTCGACTGTCTCTGGGAGGGCTTTCTGATCCCAGGCGTTGCGGTAAAGAAGCTACCCGCCGGGGATAACTGAGCAGGGATGTCCGGGCAGTGAAGCTACGTGGTTGCCTCTTGGCGAGGTCTTTGATTTCTAGCGCCGTGGGTAGGCAACTACCAGCCTGGGATGACCGAGTGGGATAGCCGCTCGGACGCCTCTTGCGAGGGCTTCGATCCTTGGTGTCATGGGTAGGGAGCTACCAGACGAAGATGACCAAGCAGGGCAGCTTCCCGGTTGCCTCTTGCGAGGGCTTTGATCCTTCAGGACGGGGACCGAGTAAGGTTACTTCCCAGTGCCTCTTGGCGAGGACTTTGATCCCTGTCGTTTGTGGTAGGAAGCTACCAGCCGGGGATAGCCGAGCAAGGACTTGACTGCCTCTGGGAGGACTTTGGTCCTTGGCGCGGGTGGGGCTGTAGAAGCCTACCAAGGAACCTTGGCTAGGCAGGGTTACTGCCCGGTGCCTCTTGGCGAGGGCTTTTGTCCTGAAGGATAGCCGAGCGAGGGATCCTCGGGCTCGACTGCTTCTAGGAGGGCTTTCTGATCCCTGGCGTTGCGGTAGGGAAGCTACCCGCCAGGAATAGACGAGCGACGGTTGAGCTCGACTGCCTCTGAGAGGACTTTCTGATCCCTGGCGTTGCGGTAGGGAAGTTACCCGCTAGGGATAACCGAGCAGGGTAGCTGCTGGGTTGCTTCTTGGTGAGGGCTTTCTGATCCCTGGCGTTGCGGTAGGGAAGCTACCCGCCAGGGATAACTGAGCAGGGTAGCTGCTGGGTCGACTCTTGGCGAGGGCTTTGATCCTTGGCATTGTAAGTAGGGAAGCTACCTGCCAGGTATAGCCGAGCAGGGGAGCCGCTCGGCTGCCTCTGCGGAGGACTTTGATCCTTAGCGCTGGGGGGCCTAAGGAGGCCGGCTAAGGACAACCGGGCAGGGTAGCTGCTCGGCCGAATTTTCATGAGGTTTCACCCGACCATCTAGTTGAACAGGAACAGTATTGGGAACATGAACGGTCGCGGTGGGCGTGCGCACAGTACATGCATTGAATGTGGGGGGAGGCGAAGCACCAGGGTCGCGTCGCTTCGATTCCGTTAGAGAAGGCCCGATGGTCGCCGCGTGGCAGCAACTTCTTGGGCGAGAGCGGGCGACCGTTGAGTTCCGTTGGGACGCAGCGGGCTATATAAGGTTGAAGGAGCACTATTCCTTCCTTTCCTTGTAAACGGAGCATCGAGAATGCAGGACTTCCCCTTTACCATCCCCGAGATCATCCATTTTGAAGACGTATACCTCTACGACCAGAACTGCACCGAGGACACGGTGCAGTTGGTATATGGGAGCATCGAGGACCACTTCGGCCGGTTGCTCCCCCGACGTTTCTCCCTGTTGTAGCGCTGATGTACTCCATCTGGAGGGCATCGCCGGGGCTTTACAACCCCTTGTCCGAGCAGCTCTATGACGAGGCCGTGGGAAAGTTACGGTCCCTGAGGAGCTTCGGCCTGATCTCCACGAACCGGCTGGCTCGCTCGGAGGCGCTCGTCCGTGAGTACTACGAGTTGAGGCTCGGGGTCAACGCGCGTGGGGGGGAACCGAGGGGAGAGGTTGGATCTCATGAGGCCTCGGCTGGTGGAGATCTTTACCGAGTATCATGAGCAGTGCTCTCTGCACCCCCTTCCCCCGCCGTTGTAATTTTTCTTTTTCTTTTTGTATATACGGCTGAGGAGCCCATAATACCTTTTTTTTGTGAATAAATGAGATCTTTACTATTTTTCCACAATGTTCCGTTGAACTTTATTAAATTAACAATAGACCCTAGGGAGAGTTTACATTACCCCAAAAGAAAAGTACATGCTAATAGATGACCCTGTTCGCGGTCGGCCTGCCGTTTGTCCCTTAAGTAGGTGGTGAGGTGCCCCGATCGGATGAGCTCCTCGATGTAGTCCCAGAGTTGCTTACAATCCTCCGTGGCGTGGCCTAGCGTCCGGTGGAAGGCACAGTAAGGGCTCCGGGTTCGCTTCGAGGCTTGATGCGGGATTGGGGGGAATATGAAGAACCCCTCGCCTTGGGCCTCCTCCAGTAACACTGTGAGGGAGACCTTGAGCGGGGTGTACTCCTGGAACTTCGGGTGATAGGGTTGCTGACGCTCTGGCCTCTCTTCCCGAGCCCTCTTTTTTAGGTCGGGCCGTTCTGTAGGGTCCCGACAGCGCCCCGGCCGTCGAAACGCGGGCAAAATGCGGAACAAAAATTTATCAAACCGGCGCTACCGCTACCCGATTTCCGGATCGACCTTAAACCCTAAACTAGCAAACTAAGAAGAGGTTAGAATCTTTATACCGAGTTTATCCAAGTCCTTCGGTCTTCATTCCAAGCTCCTAGCGGTTCTTTGACGTAGTTTGGTTGCCGGTCTTCCTCCATCTCCGATGATCCACCCGAGGGAAACGACACAAGCTCCAACTCGACGAACGAGACAACCGACGCTCCAAGGTTGCTAACGATGGAGAGTCGAGGTGTATGGAAGTGTCACTATAATTTTCTCTCTTTCCTTTTTACTCATTGAGCAGGCATAGAAGATGAGTGAGGAGGTGATGAAGACTTTGGCATGAACAAGGAAAAATGCTAAGTTTCCTTTTGTTGAAGCATGAGAGTGAGAGAGTGAGGAGGCTAATCATGAACCATGTAAAAAATCACTCAATGAAACGAATCCCCCACCACCAATAATGTGGCCGGCCCCCCTTTCCCTCTCTCCTCCACAAAAAAAAACATTTCCCTTTTTTTTAATTAAAAAAATAAACAAATCACCACCATACTTTAAAACCATGTTCATGCCATGCTTTGACTCACCTTTTCCACCTCATTTCTTAATTGAATTTCTAAAAGAAAATCAATAAAAAAGATGGCATCTTCTAGAAGCTATTCCGTATAAAATACGGAATACTTCCCGGTACATGTACCGAAATACATATACGCGTATTCGTACCAAAATACGAATAGCCGAGAGAGAAAATGAATAGTGAACAATAATACTAGAATATGTATATACAAATACATATATAAATTATTAAATCAAAATCCGATTTAATAATCCGGCTTAATCCTAAACCGCTAATATTATCAACCGTCCGATCAAAGTCTGCGCAGCAAGTGCACATATTTAATCGGACACCTGTATGTATCAACATACGTCATGTACACCATATCGCCTGAACCGTGAAAACCCTCTGTGTGGGACTCTAAAAACTCGTCAATACGCTGGCAGTGGGTTTAACCACAAGCACGTTAGCGGCACTAGCTGTACGTAACGGCTACCCAGGTATTGAGCGAAAGGGAGGCCGACGAGTAAACTCATCCTGAACTCCTACAGAGCTTGACAGTGACAATATCCGTACAGTCCGGTCTGTTCGTCTAAGAGTATCGCATATCGAGTTTAAGGGGGTGGATAAAATCAGACCCCTAACAACGCGATATTTAGTGTCGGCATGTAATCCATCACCTCCTGAGAGACTATCGATCCTGGATCGGTAATCCTCGTCTACCATGGCCATGGATTTGTGGCGATGGCCACCCGTACACAATGCGACATCAACCCCCAATACCGGGAGAGACGAATCCCCGACGATCCGATCACTGCCTCCATGTGGCTCGAGACTGTACCCAACTAAAACCTGTTTGCACGACTCCTTTGAGCCATGGTAGGGTAGTAATCAAAGCACAGTGGGAACTCATATGAGACAAATGACGATCTTAGGTCGACAGACTAACCTGTACACATGTCACCAGGGAACTGCTATCTGACAATAGGTATAATACCACCTAGCAGATTCCCGGCGAGTCCGTTCAGTGTACTCATAACCCAATGAGCACCTGCATACTATATTAGGTGAACAAACTAACACCAATGGCTTGTAAGACCTGGCCACCGCCCCTCGTCGGGGTCTCGATCAGTATACACTAGTCTACATTGGAGTATTGATGCCCAGTCTCGATACTCCCAGGACTAGGGACATTTAAGGATGTGCTTATAGACCCCAGCTCCCACATATATGATCACCATCATACCGCTGGCAGTCAAGCAAGAATCCTATGGGCTTTATCAACATGATGATAAAGACAAACCAGATAGCATACTATCATCTTGAGTAAGACTGTTTTATCGGTATAGGTCCTACCTCAATCATCACAATCATCTATCCGCAACTTTGATAATTGCCTTGAGGGAATTATATCCAACAATCTCCCACTTGCACTTAAGGCCAATTATTGCGATGTCGCATACTCACAGCCCGTGTGATACTGAACACCCAACTTCTCTACTAATCAGTTTCGCAAAGCCTGTTTGCGAAAATTATTGTGTTCGAGAAATAGCCTCAGCGAGTGGATCCGCTCCAATATTTCTTTCTGTATCTCTCTATATCTCAATTTCGCGGAGAAAACTATCTCCCAAAATGAGCAATACCAGTCTTAGAATTTGTCTGGATATCTGATGGGATCCAGTTCTAAAATGAACTCCAAATCCAGCAAACAACTTAGACTGTATCGTCCCCTGAATTTAATCAGTATCATGCGCCTTGCCTTTCCTCAGTATCCGCCTGGACCATCTGTCCAACATACTGTCCCTCAAAGGAGGGAAAAACTGTAACTCTGACAGTTACTCTGTCATCCAGGTCACCTTGGAAGCCTGCAATGATAACCGTCTCCTGAAGGAGGCTGCCGTTACCATATCCCAAGAACATTCACTTATGTTCATAAACTGCTTCCTAATGTTTCTTCAGGATTGGATTAATATATCTGCTTATTTCATCTAGTGCAAAATCAATATCTGGTGTGGTACTTGACATTTCATGATTAACTCAATTGCCTAAGCAAGTGATATGTCAATCATGCAGATCCCTCTCTCCTTTAGTCTGTAAGACACCTTTAGAGAGGGTGACTCCATCACCTGCAGGTACACCACCATGCCAGGAGTCGTCCATTCTAAAATTCCTTTAGAATAATGTCAAAGTACCCAGATTGGGATACTCCCCAAATCTAGATCCAAAACCATAGATCTAGTTACCAGAAACCTGATATTATATCCATATCCTATGTGGAGAAAACAACTTTGTGACAACTACAGTATAACCGATCGTAGTATAGGAATATCTCTTCCTATTAAGTGCATGTCATCCCGAATCCTCGGACATCACACCCTACTACCTTCTTACCAGATCCATCTCCTATTCTGATGAAGTCAAAACCTATGACTGTCACATCAAAAATAGATGATCTATTTCCGCTATACCTGCTTTAGTCTGTAAATAGACATAATCTACTTGCCTACTATGCTTCCGCTGCTCCCACTGACTACAACAACTCTCTGGCAGAGTCAAATACACGTGCACTTCTAAATCTAGTTTAGAATGATGCTATACTCATCCTCCTGCCGGGTCTTATAGTCTAGAACAGCAGCAATGGCAAGTCTGGGCAAGCAAGAACCTCCCTGTCACCGTCTCT
The DNA here is from genome assembly GCA_030015575.1 of Agapanthus africanus. Classification (NCBI taxonomy): domain Eukaryota; kingdom Viridiplantae; phylum Streptophyta; class Magnoliopsida; order Asparagales; family Amaryllidaceae; genus Agapanthus; species Agapanthus africanus. Next base: position 270,508,275 of record CM057342.1, on the reverse strand, counting down.
GAGAAGACCGAAGTACCTCTCGGGTGACTGAGGTTACCCACCAAATCTGCGGAGTGGCTAATGGAACATCAAATCCAATTGAATCCTTAGGTTCTATTAAATTTCCAGTAATCGTTTGTGGTTCTGGAATAACTTCCAGTTCTACCATACTTCCACTTCTGTTTTTCTGAAAAAGTCCATTTTACTAAAACTGTGGCGAGTCAAGAACAATATAAATATTGATCTTCCTGATGGTAGAAAATTATCCCTCGTCAATGCCCGGGATAACCCACAAATAGCCATTACTGAAACGTGTCTAGAGTTTATCCGGATTCTGGTTTTAAGCATCAGCCGGACAACTCCCTATACCTTAACATCGTCAAGATATAAATTGATTCTATATATATCTGATATAGAAACAAAAGCACTAATTTAATTTGAACCAGATTCAAAATCATGCAGCTGTCTCCAGCGTATATCAACCAAATGGAAAGAGTACAATCAACATTACTCATCTAGGAGTGTATCCATATATGAATAACCTGAAAGAGAAGCAGGTTCTCAAAACCATTACTATTAACTGAATACCAAACTCAAGTATCTACATCTTCGAATACTTCGAAGAATCCCGATACTTCTAATAAATGGTTCTCTACTTTATTCTTATACCTATAACTTCTCAATATCTGGACTTTGCATTTCAATGAAATACTTGTCCAGAACTGGAGAAGTCACAAGTAAACAGAATATAGTACGAGTACCAACCCTATTGTCCTAACGGATACTGGACGACATACAATACTTTGTATAAGTCTCCTGAGTCCAACAACTTAAACCCTGTACGTCTTAGGTTGAAAAACTATAGCATGGTTAAGAAGAATTACACCGCTGTTGAATGCACCTTACCTAATCACCAACCGATATAGGTAAATGTCACAGACATAATATCAAAAAGATATATCTCACTTTATAAAAATAAACGTACAGATATATCAGTTTGAAATTGGTGCATAACAACGGATATTCGAAACCAATATATTTGCCATCCGGCAAAATCCAGATGATTTCCTCAAATATCACCAATTACAACGAATTCCGATATAACGAGGATCTAATCATCCAATTCCCAATATCTTACTCCCACTCACCATCTGTAATAACATACGGATGTGAGAAACTGATCTGGTAAATACATACCCTGGAGTTAGATTCTTATTGGGAAAACAGTTTTCAATTAACATCGCACAGTCAGACTGAAACATGAAAATGTTTCAAAAGGGTTAATTGGTATTCCTAGTAACGCCTCTTCCATTATCCTGATTCACGACAGTAACCATATACTTGCCTGCCCTCTCTGCAATCCATTTATTATTTCTTTACTTATTACCTTCTGTACACCTCTTTTACGCTAATTGGTTTTCTTCATTCCCTACCTTTCGGCACCAGCCTAATGTTTGGAAGAAGACTATCCAATAAGCGTAATACGTGTACTCTCCTAATCCTATGAGCCCTCGAATCCTGAGAGAAGGTAAAGAGAAAAGACATCTGAATAATCCTATTCTTTTTCTCCTGAACCAGAATCCATCCTCGAAAAAGTTCCTTCAAGTTCGTATATAACCATACGATGGATTTATCCAATGGAAGTGGATATCCGTAGTGATACGGAGTGTCCTAGAGAAAAGCAAAGTGGAAGTAGGAGTGGCAGGGGTATACACGGTTTTTGTTGTGAATGATGGTGATCACAATTTTCATTGCCATTATTCTAATCCCTTTACATGTCTTTACTTATTACCTTCTGTACACCACAGTTAAGCTTGTTGGTTTTCTTCCTTCCCTACCGTTCGGCACCTGCCTATGGTCTGGAGGAAGACTATCCAATAAGCTCAATAGGTGTATCCTCTCCTAATCCTAGGAGACCTCACAACCTGAGAGAAGGTAAAGAGAAAAGACAACCGAATAATCCTATTCAATCTCTCCAGAACCAGAATCCATCCTCGAAAAAGTTCCTTCGAGTTCGTATATAACCATACGATGGATTTATCCAATGGAAGTAGATGTTCGTAATAATACGGGGTGTTCTGGAGAAATGCAAAGGGGATATAGAAGTGGTAATGATATATGCGACACCGTGACATTTCAAAAGCCAAAGTGTTTTAAGAAGGTTCGGTCAACTTGGTTTCATGAGTTTTAGTCAAAGGTCGGGTCATAGTCGCAGCCAGAGAGAGAGAAGAAACACTCAGCGTGCACTCTAACCTAGATCAGAATGGTTAATCATTTTATCTAATCTGGATGGCTCCCACCGTTTTCTCGAATTCTCCTCCAAACCCAAAAGGAGAATTAGTCGGAATCACCCGAGGAGTATTGCTACTCATCAGTAGGAATCGGGATCCGACTATCATCGCATGATAACTTGATGGAAGCCACTCAAGTCACCACACTCCAGAAGGTATGCGCAAGCCTGGCAAGTTTCTGTATGTTTGAAACTCCCGATATGATTTTTACCCCTAATGACCTATAACCTTGACGCTTGCCAACAAATTATAGGTCACTAGTCAAGTTCAACCCGTCATTGTCTTGGATTAACTCGAACCCACCCGCACAAGCCCTTGACGCTTGCCAACAAAGCTGTACGACTGTCCCGATCAATCGCATATCCATGCTACAAATAAGTATTATTCAGCTACCGCACACTATGCCTTGACGTTTGCCAACAAACATAGCACGAATACCAAATAGTACTTATAAGAAATGACGGAGGGCTACGGCTGGTTTTTGGCGAAAAACCTTTAACGTAATGAACTTAATCTCGATGAAGGAATCCAAGTGGTTTTATAAATATATATAGTGGCGAAAACTTTTGCTAAAGTGGTCACTTCCGGTGAAGGGATCTCGGCTCTTTCCCCGTCGAATGGGGTGCAGGATATTCCAAATGAATATCACGATGCAAAGCAAAAGGAAATGACTATAGTAAAGTTATTACGTTGATGCAAACTTTTATCCATGGGTCACTCCCGATGAAGGGATCTCGGCCCTTGCCTCGTCGAATGAGGTGCAAGATATTTCAAATGAATACCACGATGCAAAGCAAAAGAAAACGTTTGTAATGTCAGTTTTTAAAAACTTGGTTCCAACAACATCATATAAATAGGTTTGTTTTATCCTTGCATTGATAAGAATCTATGCATTCCCAATTAATCATACCAGAAAAGAACGAAAATAAAATGTACGTATATGCCATCCGCATTCGCCACTGGGTCCCGTCATCACCCGTTAGGTTACTTAACTAACGACAGAGCGGGGACTGGGATAGCGCGAGTGCAAAACATATACAATATCTACTAATATATATATAAATATATATAACATTCATCCCAGGCATGATATAAAGCAGCATCACAGAAATATCACAGAAGCAATACAGAATGGTGGATAATCTGGAGCCCCGGGTTTCACTTGAGCCGCAAGTGAGGCCCGACGTTCCCTGTCGTGTGGATAGCCTGTGCAATGAAACCTAGATCCCTACGAGCACGGCAAGTTACTCGCCAAAACCAGAAATGAGGCAGCCCCCTTCAGCAACGTGAATGGACCACCCAGCACTTCATGGAATCCGGTAACTTGAGCACCCCTCCTGGGTCACCTATACCCCTTACGAGTGCGGCGAATAGCCCGCCAATTCTAGAGTAAGGATCCTCCGTCCCAACGCCATGAGATACGGACCCGTTGCCCTCTAGAATCCGGCTATTCGTGCACCCCACCGTGGGGTAATCCTAGTACAGAAAATAAAATAATATACAAGGGTGACATCGACCTCAGCCCGGTCGTGCCCCAAAAGAATAATATACAAACTGGCAGTGACGGCAGTCCACATGTCGGACGCTCGCCCCGCAATATCAAATGTACAAATGAATCAAAACTGTACTAATATTGCACCACAGCTATCCACCACGACGATCCAACCAATATCACAGCACAACACAGAACATCAACGTGAATGTCACGTTCGCAAACCCGTCTAAAAGAACATATAGCAGTTAGACGGGTTTACCAATCAAATGACATTCACGGTCGCAGAATATAATGTACGTACTGTCAAAAGCACGCTTAAAATATCGATCGACTAAGTTCCAAATTGGCCCCAATAGCAAAAACAATACTGCACAGAAACCTGGGCCAAAATAGGACATCACAAAAATCACAATTTTACATCAGGGGGCTACAGGAAATTTTTTGAATCCCGTCGCCACAAAATGGCCGCTGAACCGCCGCCAATAGGGGGTAAGTGCGGCGGTTCCGCGGCGCTTTGGTGGCTTCAGGAGCCCAAATTTTTCCAGTATCCTTAGAATTGCCTGCACAGATTTTTAAGATGCCTGAAATAATTTTTTGACCACTTTTGAAAATCGACAGCAAACGTGAAAATGAAATCGTGATTTCGGTAAATTCCGTCGATCGATCTTTTAAGCATGTTTAAGCAAGCTAGTAAGGGGTTTAAAGGGTGGCTCTGATACTATGTTGGGTCCCGGCAGCGCCCCGGCCGTCGAAACGCGGCCAAAATGCGGAACAAAAATTTATCAAACCGGCGCTACCGCTACCCGATTTCCGGATCGACCTTAAACCCTAAACTAGCAAACTAAGAAGAGGTTAGAATCGTTATACCGAGTTGATCCAAGTCCTTCGGTCTTCATTCCAAGCTCCTAGCAGTTTTTTGATGAAGTTTGGTTGCCGGTCTTCCTCCATCTCCGATGATCCACCCGAGCGAAACGGCGCAAGCTCCATCTCGACGAACGAGACAACCGACGCTCCAAGGTTGCTAACGATGGAGAGTCGAGGTGTATGGAAGTGTCACTATAATTTTCTCTCTTTCCTTTTTGCTCATTGAGCAAGCATAGAAGATGAGTGAGGAGGTGATGAAGACTTTGGCATGAACAAGGAAAAATGCTAAGTTTCCTTTTGTTGAAGCATGAGAGTGAGAGAGTGAGGAGGCTAATCATGAACCATGTAAAAAATCACTCAATGAAATGAACCCCCCACCACCAATAATGTGCCCCCCTTTCGCTCTCTCCTCCACAAAAAAAACATTTCCCTTTTTTTTTAATTAAAAAAATAAACAAATCACCACCATACTTTAAAACCATGTTCATGCCATGCTTTGACTCACCTTTTCCACCTCATTTCTTAATTGAATTTCTAAAAGAAAATCAATAAAAAAGGTGGTATCTTCTAGAAGCTATTCCGTATAAAATACGGAATACTTCCCGGTACATGTACCGAAATACATATACGCGTATTCGTACCAAAATACGAATAGCCGAGAGAGAAAACGAATAGTGAACAATAATAATAGAATATGTATATACAAATACATATATAAATTATTAAATCAAAATCCGATTTAATAATCCGGCTTAATCCTAAACCGCTAGTATTATCAACCGTCCGATCAAAGTCTGCGCAGCAAGTGCACATATTTAATCGGACACCTGTATGTATCAACATACGTCATGTACACCATATCGCCTGAACCGTGAAAACCCTCTGATTGAAACGTTTTCCGATTGTGTAAATGTAAAAAGTATCAACTCAAATAGTCCCCTATTTCGGTGCCATTTGATTGATCGTAAAATGCGAGACTGAGTAAGTAAATCAAATCAATAAGAGTCTCTTTGTGTCGGTAATTATAAAATTGAATAAAGTTCACAATCAAAAAATTATATTTGACCGCAATCAACTACGGTGTCAGTTGTAGATCGTAAGCGAGTGCGGATCGTCCACAGGGATTGTGCGATTCGTTTTTATATTTAATTTGTTTGAATCGAAAAGTTAATCGAAAAGAAAAGAAAACATGATTCAAGAATTTATCGATTGATTCAGGTGTCACGATGTTTAATCAAGAATCAAGAAACTGATAAACAAATCAAGAATCAGTGTTTCGATGATATTTCCAACCAAATATCAAGAATCTAAATGAGGCTCGTAGGAATCGATCGGATCTATAGACGTGATGTAATCTCAAGATTTCGTGTTCTTGTCCTTCGAAGGATTGATACTAGATCGATGATGATCGATGAGTGTTAGGGCTTTCTTGATGAAACTAGGGTTTCATCATTTAACCCTTGTTCTTTCATTGATATCATTCATATTCTAGCCTCTGCAATTTCAAGAAACGATCGTAACTCCCCAATCTCGAGCGATATCAATCAAGAAAGCATCACAACGAATTGGGTCGTCGATTCTTGATCTTGCTAGGGTTTACAAAACTCGTAGGATTCAAGAATCGATTTACAATATATTACATCATCATTCTATTGATCGTCTCGACTCCTCGACGAGCGGAGTATTACTCAAACATCACAACAAGAATTATAACTAGAAATTTAGATTGACTCATGATGCAAGAATTTAAAGAAAACAAGATAAAAGAATATCACCTTTTATTTATATCAACAATTTGATTACAGTCGCTCAAGAATTACAAGAGGAAGAATTAAATTGTCGACTTTGCTTCGCTCGGCTCCGTGAGTCGCGGATCGGCTTGGACCACTTGCTCTGTTGAAGACCGGCTCGGCTCCTAAAAGGTTGCAAGGCTTCTTGCTTGAATGGGTACTCGGGATCTTGGCTTTTGATTGGAATTAGGGTTAGGGTTTCACACAAGCCTTCTCACTAGACTTGTGGAAGAAGAAGATGAAGAAAGAGATAGAATGACTCTCAAATGATACTAGAATTGGGTTGATTCAATCCTTGGATGAATTATTCTTTACAAGTGAGCCTAGGGTCTTATTTATAGAACACCCAAACCATAAGCCTTTGAGTTCCCTCCAAAAATTTGTTGAAAGAATTCTAGAAAGAGTTTGTTAGGCTTAGCTTAGGGCTTAAGCTAGGGTTTACGAAGAAGTTTCTAGAATACAAGGCTTAGTTTAGTGTAGGAACAAGGGTTTGGTGATCTGGCAGAAGTCTCCGGAGTCTTCTGGAAATTGTTGTGTCTTTCTGAAGTGTGGGCCCTGAGAGAAGAGTTTTGATGCAAAGATGAAGTGGTGACGTCATCAAGTAGCCGCGGAACCGCGGCTCAAGCAGGCTCCGGCCGCGGTTCCGCGGCCATGTTGGAAGCTTGTGGCTTGGTTCTTCTGGTGTGGTCTTTGGTTGATACTTGGGCCTTTCTTTGATATGTTGATTTTTGTTTTGCCTTTTGGATTGATACCAGAATTGAAATCATTGAGTTGGCGTAATGTTTGATCGGTACCATGTACATTTTGGCCTATCTTTTGGATTTTCCCGCACAGATCTCAAAACAAGTGTTGCGCAAATGTATGGATGATGCGATGCCATGAAATGCAGTCAATTTCGTTTATAGTGTTGGTTTTAGAGTCTAATACATGTAATCTGATATTTTGCGATAGTTTTGCTAATATGTAAAATATGAATGCCGAACACTTCTATATGAATGCAAATGATGAGGAAATTGCCGGCTAAAATATATAATATTTTCGACTAATCAAATTCCCCCAAACTTAATTTCGATTGTCTCGAGCGAACTGTTTTATTAAAAAGAGAAGGAGAAAATAAAGAAAGAGAAAAAAAACTAACTAGCATACTTCCGTAGGCAACACGATTGCACCGAGCACGTGCAACAAGCCTTTAAACCTCTAGGTGTCCCTAGTAGGAGGAGTGTTGTCTCCTGAGGGTTTTCAGCGGATTGCACCCACAAAATCCAATAATAAAAGAAAGATCATGAATATTACATTTAAAGACAAGAATTGTAAAAGAAAAGCCTTGAAAATTAGGGTTTCCAACTAAGCTAGCTTTTCGGTTGTCATGAGCACTATCTTAATGGTCATGAAAAGATGTTAGAAATCACGTCCTCCCTCAATAAAACATCGTCTTATTCTTCATTCCTATCTTTATTCCAAACATCGATCATATAACCCTGCGTGTGTGTAAAGAACATCCCTACACCCGGAGAATTCAATTCAAGCTATCATACTCTTGCCCATCAGCCTCAGTACTTTTTAATTAATGAATATTAGGATTGCTCACACACTTTCATGCGACCGTTAATACTTCTTGAGGTACTAACCGACCGATTACTCACGTGCTTGCTTATTTGGTGTATTTTCCTCGTCTTGCACCACCTTAGGCATAGCAGTGACTCCCAGACCAGTTGGCCTTAGGGCACTAGGTGAAGAAGCACCCTCGCTATATATTTTTTTATTGCCCTCGGTGATAACAAAACCAGTGTCCATTTTTCTCACCACTTTATATTTTTTTCATTCATTTTTTCTTTTTATTTCCTTCATACATCGGCTTTAAGACAAGAACATTTCAAGGTATCCTCTACTATCCCAGGCTTCAAGACGTGTGTAAGTGCGAATAGCAGGGTATCAACGTTCAAAATGTTTGGCTTCCAGAATAGAAACTATTTTTCAGACTTATTTTTATCCTCAGATTAGTGACGTCCTTCATCTTACTAACCCTTGGGACAACGGCTCATAACTACTTATTACTAGTTCGTATAAGAAAACTTCTAATTTTCTTAGTTTTCTTAAAATTTTCAAATCTCATGGATGTAATTTTTCACTATCTAAACTTTCATTATTTTATTTATATACAAAAAAGTGTAAATATTAAAATTATTTTTATACTTGAAGATTTTTAAATTTTTATGGGTTTTGAAAATTTTTCAATTTTTATAGATTTTTTTAAAAGAAAAGAAATGTTTTGTGCTTATGCAAATGATATGCAAATGATGCGAAAATAAGCACAAACTTCCCCCAAACTTGTTTTCAACAGTGTCCTCACTGTTGCCAACAGCTATATCTACAAAACCTGTAAGTCTGGGAGGAATTATTAGTGGGGGCAAAATATATAAGTGAAGAACTTCCCCCAAATTTATTCTTTTCACTCACCTTCATTCAAAAAATTGATGCAGTGATATACAGGATATGAAGGTGAGACGGAGGAATTTTAATCAAAATAAACTGGCTCTTGTAAGAACAAGAGCTCCTCCGTGGGGTCAGTGGAAAAATACAGCTTTAGTCTATGTCCATTTACTTTGAAAAAGGTGCCGTTTTTAACATTTTCAATCTCTACTGTCCCGTGCGGGTATACAGACCGCACAATAAAATGTCCCTTCCATCAAGATCGAAGCTTACCCGCGTGAAGGTGTAATCGTGAATCATAAAGAAGGACTTGTTGACCAGGTGAAAATGTTTTCCTCAAAATGTTTTTATCGTGAAAAACCTTAGTCCTATTCTTTGTGATTACAGCGTTATCATAAGCTTCATCGCGGAGTTCGCTTGGCTCATTAAGTTGCAGCTTCCGAAAGTTGCAAGCAAGGTTTAAATCAAAATTTATTTCTTTAATAGCCCACAATGCTTTATGTTCTATCTCGACAGGTAAGTGACATGCTTTTTCAAACACTATCCTATATGGAGACATCCCTAGGTCGGTTTTATATGCAGTTCGGAATGCCCAAAGAGCATCCGTCAGTTTGGTCGACCAGTCTTTTCTATTTTTAGCAACAGTTTTCTCCAGGATAAGTTTGATTTGTCTGTTTGAGATTTCAGCCTGCCCGCTTGTTTGGGGGTGATAGGGTGTAGAAAGTTGGTGGTTGATTGAGTATTTCCGCATCAGAGTCTCGAAAGACCTGTTGCAGAAATGTGTCCTATTATCGCTAATAATAGCGCGTGGGTGTCCAAATCGCGAGAAGATATTCTCTTTCAAGAACTTAATGACAACTTTCTTGTCATTAGTGCGACATGGAATGGCTTCTACCCACTTTGAGACATAATCAACCGCCAGCAGTATGTACAAATTCCCAAAGGAGTTGGGAAAAGGACCTATAAAATCAATGCCCCAAACATCGAATATTTGAACAACCAAGATTGGTTGCTGAGGCATTTCATTCCTCTGGAAGATTCTACCCGTATACTGACATTTTGTACAGGTTTTGCAATGTTCAAATGCGTCCTTGAATAAGGTCAGCCAATAAAATCCACATTGCAAAACCTTTTCCGCTGTCTTTCTAGGACCAAAGTGACCCCCACAGGCCTGATCATGACAAAAAGAAAGAACACTCTTGAACTCTTCATTCGGGACACATCGACGAATGATCTGATCAGGACAATATTTAAACAAATAGGGCTTGTCCCAGTAAAAGTGTTTTACTTGGGATAGAAAACGATATTTGTCCTGTTTTGACCAATCGCTGGGTATCAGTCCCGTGGCATGATAGTTCACAATATCCCTGAACCATGGTTCAGCAGATATGCTCAAGAGTTGTTCATCAGGGAATGAGTCATTGATCGGCAGCGTCACAGGGGAAGAAGAGATGCGTGAAAGATGGTCAGGTACTACATTTTCACATCCTTTCTTATCTTTGATAACAAGATCAAATTCTTGTAACAGTAGGATCCAACGTATTAGTCGACCTTTTGCATCTTTCTTCGCCAGAAGATGTTTTAAAGCGGAATGGTCAGTATACACTACTATAGGTGAGCCAATTAAGTAAGGCATGAATTTTTCTAATGCAAATACAATCGCTAAGAGTTCTTTTTCTGTGGTTGTATAATTGATTTGCGCTTCATTCAGGGTCTTACTTGCATAGTATATCACGTGTAGCATCTTTTCAATGTGCTGTCCTAAGACTGCACCTACTGCAAAATCGGATGCGTCACACATCAGCTCAAAGGGGTAGTCCCAGTTTGGTGATGATAAAACGGGGGCTGAAGTGAGTGAGTGTTTAAGTGAGTCGAAAGCTGACTCGCAATCCGAGTCAAAATGGAAGGTCGTATCCTTGGCCAGGAGAAGAGTTAAAGGTCTAGCAATTTTGCTGAAGTCCTTAATGAATCTTCTATAAAATCCCGCATGGCCAAGGAAAGAGCGAATATCTTTGACGCTTTTGGGATGAGTGAGGTTTTGAATGACATTTATCTTAGCTCTGTCAACCTCAATGCCTTTCTGTGAAATGACATGTCCAAGTACAATTCCTTCTTGGACCATAAAATGGCATTTTTCCCAGTTCAAAGTCAAGTTCTTCTCTTTGCAACGAGTAAGAACAGCGTCAAGATTCGCTAGGCAATCGGAAAAAGAGTCTCCAAAAATTGAGAAATCGTCCATAAAGATCTCCAGAAAATTCTCTACCATATCCGAGAATATCCCCATCATACACCGCTGAAAGGTAGCGGGAGCATTGCATAGCCCAAAGGGCATGCGACTGTAAGCAAAGGTACCAAAAGGACAAGTAAAAGTGGTTTTATCTTGATCCTTTTTGGCGATGGGGACCTGATTATAGCCTGAGTATTCGTCCATAAAACAATAATACTCTCGTCCCGCTAAGCGTTCCAGCATTTGATCAATGAATGGTAGAGGAAAGTGATCTTTCCTCGTGGCAGCGTTGAGTTTTCTATAATCGATACATACACGCCACCCAGTTTGGGCGCGTGTCTGAATCAACTCATTCACCTCATTGGTTATAACAGTGATGCCGGATTTCTTAGGAACAACATGTATAGAACTTACCCATTGGCTATCGGAGATGGGGTATATAATACCATTATCTAAGCATTTGACAATCTCTTTCATTACCGCTTCCTTCATGACGGGATTTAACCGTCTCTGTGGTTCTCGGGTTGGTCTGGCATCATCCATCACATGTATATGATGTTCAACTATCAAGGGACTAATCCCTTTGATGTCTTCCATACTCCAACCAAACGCCTCTTTGTTAGATCTCAATACCGATAAAAGTGCATTCTCTTGCTCTAATGCTAGAGAAGCGGATATTATAACCGGTAACGTCTCCTTCTCACCTAAATAAGCATATTTCAGATGAGAGGGTAAAATTTTGAGATCTAATTCAGGCGGAGAAATGATAGAAGGAGGTATCATTAAGTGATTTTTGGATTTACAAAGCTCAGAGCCTGTGAAAGATACAGACTCGGGTGGAGAAAAGTCAGAAGTGCAGGACTCAAGTGTAGGTAAAGTGTCCTCACTAAGATCTTGTGTAAAGTCAAACATAGATGTGGTAATGTCATCGAGATCAGTAAAGCAAAGTTCGTCAGCTCCACAACTATCGGGAGCGATCTCATGGACAGAGCACACATCTGAAATATGAGCAGAGGGTTCTGATGGCTGACTTCCAACTTTGTAGATATTTAGTTCAATGGTCATATTTTCAAATGATAAGTTCATTGAACCGTTTCTACAGTTTATAACAGCGTTGGAAGTGGCAAGGAAAGGACGACCGAGAATTACCGGAATTTGGCCCCGGGGGCTTGCTACAGGATGTGTGTCGAGCACAATGAAGTCTACAGGGAAAACAAATTCCCCGATCTTTATCAATACATCCTCTAATTCACCCCTTGGTTTGGTGATTGATCGGTCTGCCATTTGGAGAGTGCAGTGAGCAGGTTTCAGCTCTCCAATCTCTAGTTGCTCATAGACAGAATAAGGGAGCAGGTTAACACTTGCACCAAGGTCTAAAAGAGCACGATTTATGTTTTTACCCCCAATAGAAATCGATATTGTAGGACATCCTGGGTCCTTTCGTTTCTTTGGTAGCTGGGGAATAAAAGCAGTGCTGATATTATTAGCCATAAAGACCTTCTTTGGCACTTGGGTCTTCCTCTTCCTAGTGCACAAGTCCTTAAGAATTTTCGCATAAGCGGGGACTTGTTGAATTGCATTTAGGAGAGGGATATTGATGTTAACCTGTTTGAACATTTCTAAAATTTTCTCCATATGAGGACTCGTTCTATTACCCCTTAACCGATTCGGGTAAGGAGCTTTCGCAATAAGCGCAGGTTCCGTCATAGGAGAAGGAAGAGGGGGTAGACGAGATCCCAAAAGAGGTGTGGGGACCGTCTGTGGAGAACTATAAGGGTTGGGTTCAGGTGTCGAGCCTAGTGGGAAATGGAGAATAGGCTCTCGAGAAGATGGTGTGGTAGAAGAAGAAGGATCAGGAGGAGAAGTGTGTGTGTGTGGAAAGGTCTTAGCCGCGGTGTTGATATGATTTTCAGTATCATCAATACCTTCCCCGACATGATTGTTCAACACTCTTCCCGATCTCAACGTTGTGATGGCATTTACATTGTAATGCCCAGGATTCTGTAGGGGTTGAGAGGGAAGTTTTCCTTTTTCTCTCGCACTCATTTCGGCTTTTAGGCGTGCGATTTCAGCTTCCATCGATTTGATACTCTCAGCTTGGGATGCTGAGTTTTTCTTTATCTCACTGACGGAAGATCTAACCTCAGTCGAAAGCTCTATGAAATTCGATAACAGTGATTTCATGGTTTGAGTGAATTGAGAGAATTCGTCAGAACAGATCGATTGCATAGGATTAGACTGTGCACGAGTGTTGACCTGATTTTGGAAATTTTGTGACTGGTAGGGGTGCTGAGTGAGTTGAAGGGGTTGCTGTTGTGGTGGAGGAAGAGCCCTTTGAAAATTATTCGTGTTTGGAACCGTGTTTTGAGATTGGTTTTGGTTCCAAGCGAAATTCGGGTGATTCCTCCAACCCTGATTGTACGTGGAAGAATATGGATCGTTTCGAGGTCTTTGAAATGCGGCATTAGAATGCTCGTGACCTTGAAACGCAGAGTTTAAAGGACATTCTTCCGTTAAATGAGACGGATCAGAACAGCACCCACAAACAGTTTTGGGGAGCGACATTGGGTTTAGGGGGGCTGCAGAAAATTTGTGTTCCATAGCATCGAGCTTCTTTTGCATTGCTGCCATCTCAGCTCGAACACCTATGGACACATCTATTTGGTGTACGCCACCCCTATTCAATGGTTGGGTTCCACTCTCCCACTGTAGTGATTTTTCAGCGAACTCTTCTAAGTACTTCCAAGCTTCCCCATCATCCTTAGTCATAAATATACCTTGACACATATTTTCAAGGCTCTGTTTAGTGCTTGGGTTAATGCCCTCATATATGATTCGGCACAGCTCCCATCTCGGGATGCCGTGATGAGGACACTGAACCAATAGATCCTTGAAACGTTCAAAGCATTTAGAGAATGGTTCAGTAGGGAGCTGGGCAAATTGATTCAGTTCGCTACGGATTCGAGCCGTCTTTTGGATTGGGTAAAATTTCTTAAGGAATGCAGCGACGAATTCTTCCCAATTCGTGATAGAATGTGCGGTAGTGTTATATAGCCACTTCTCGGCTATATCGCACAAAGTAAATGGAAGAAGTCGTAGACGAATCGCATCCACTGAAAGTTGTGACGTACCCATCATTGCGCATACGTTTTCAAATTTGGTAATGAAAACTTAAGCGTCCTCAGTCTCGAGTCCGTGGAATTTGGGTAAAAGATTGATATACTGGGGCTTAATCTCAAAGTTATCCCCATTGGCTGGTGATGTGGATAAGCAGGTCAAAAGAGGACCTCGAATAGGGTAGCACCTCTCCTGGAGAGAGATGCGGGGTGGATTCTGCGCACCAACGGACGGCGGCAGATTAGGGTTAAAGACGTTTGATGGAGTCGGATCCATCGGTGTGGGTGTGGTAGTGGGTAAAGAAAAGGTAAATGGAGAAATATCGACTTCGGAGTCGATAAAAGGTACGCGGACTAAACGGGCACTAGAATCCCGTGTCCAGCCTATCTTGTACTAAAAAGGGTTAGTACAAGTGGCAGCGTTGGTTTATAATTAGGGGTAAATGAATGCGGTGTTTGCTTTGAAAAAGGGACGGATTTTTGAAAAAATGATGCGACACAACAAATGCAGCACACAAACCCTAGAATCTAGTGGTCACCTAGGTCCGGCTCTAGACCGCTCCTAACCGCCAAAAGACAAGTCGCAGGATAGAATCCTCCACGGCCTCTTTGTCCCCCTGTGGCCAGGTAAGTGCCAGGTAAGTGGGAAGGTACTCCACTACGTAAGTAGTGGGCCTAATTAATAACCACTAGCCTTAGACACACTTTCCTAGGCACCACAAGAAAACGCGGATAAGCAATGAATTACCCACGACCTTCTTCTGTCCTAATTGAGCGCGACAGTTCTTAGAGTCATCTCTAGATTTCTTTTAGTTAATGTGGGTCAATGCGGATGCAAGTTTTGCGGTTTTCGGGGCCTAGGAAGGGTAATGAAATCCCCACCTAATTTGGATTTGGCCGTGCCCCTTAATATCCGTATTTATAATGCAAACAACCAAGAAACAAAATCACGCACAAATTTAATTTTGCAATTTGCGAGCTGCTATTCTTTGCAAAGAATCCTGCAGAAACTGTTAGTTGGAGCTAAAAAGAGGAGAGAGGAGAAGGTAAGAAGTTACCTGAAGCAAAAAGTTTTCAGAGATCCCCCAAACTTGCCGCGGTTCCGCCGCAATAGGAGGTTAATGCCGCCCTTCCGCGGTCTTTTGATGAGATCACTGCACCAAAATTCTTCAGAGAGCTTTTGTAGACTCCCTCAGCTCTCTGGTATATTCCAAAAATTTTTCTCAATTTCCAGCAAGCTCCAGATCTCCTTGCAATGAAACACAACAAATTGTTTAGGGTTTGCACGAATTTTGATCTCAAAAATCACAATGAAATAAATCTTTAAATTCAAACTTTGATATAAAACGAATTAGCGCGCGATCCCCGGCAACGGCGCCATTTTGATTGAAACGTTTACCGATTGTGTAAATGTAAAAAGTATCAACTCAAATAGTCCCCTATTTCGGTGCCATTTGATTGATCGTAAAATGCGAGACTGAGTAAGTAAATCAAATCAATAAGAGTCTCTTTATGTCGGTAATTAGAAAATTGAATAAAGTTCACAATCAAAAAATTATATTTGACCGCAATCAACTACGGTGTCAGTTGTAGATCGTAAGCGAGTGCGGATCGTCCACAGGGATTGTGCGATTCGTTTTTATATTTAATTTGTTTGAATCGAAAAGTTAATCGAAAAGAAAAGAAAACATGATTCGAGAATTTATCGATTGATTCAGGTGTCACGATGTTTAATCAAGAATCAAGAAACTGATAAACAAATCAAGAATCGGTGTTTCGATAATATTTCCAACCAAATGTCAAGAATCTAAATGAGGCTCGTAGGAATCGATCGGATCTATAGACGTGATGTAATCTCAAGATTTCGTGTTCTTGTCCTTCGAAGGATTGATACTAGATCGATGATGATCGATGAGAGTTAGGGCTTTCTTGAAGAAACTAGGGTTTCATCATTTAACCCTTGTTCTTTCATTGATATCATTCATATTCTAGCCTCTAGCAATTTCAAGAAACGATCGTAACTCCCCAATCTCGAGCGATATCAATCAAGAAAGTATCGCAACGAATTGGGTCGTCGATTCTTGATCTTGCTAGGGTTTACAAAACTCGTAGGATTCAAGAATCGATTTACAATATATTACATCATCATTCTATTGATCGTCTCGACTCCTCGACGAGCGGAGTATTACTCAAACATCACAACAAGAATTATAACTAGAAATTTAGATTGACTCATGATGCAAGAATTTAAAGAAAACAAGATAAAAGAATATCACCTTTTATTTATATCAACAATTTGATTACAGTCGCTCAAGAACTACAAGAGGAAGAATTAAATTGTCGATTTGGCTTCGCTCGGCTCCGTGAGTCGCGGATCGGCTTGGACCACTTGCTCTGTTGAAGACCGGCTCGGCTCCTAAAAGGTTGCAAGGCTTCTTGCTTGAATGGGTACTCGGGATCTTGGCTTTTGATTGGAATTAGGGTTAGGGTTTCACACAAGTCTTCTCACTAGACTTGTGGAAGAAGAAGATGAAGAAAGAGATAGAATGGCTCTCAAATGATACTAGAATTGGGTTGATTCAATCCTTGGATGAATTATTCTTTACAAGTGAGCCTAGGGTCTTATTTATAGAACACCCAAACCATAAGCCTCTGAGTTCCCTCCAAAAGTTTGTTGAAAGACTTCTAGAAAGAGTTTGTTAGGCTTAGCTTAGGGTTTAAGCTAGGGTTTAGGAAGAAGTTTCTAGAATACAAGGCTTAGTTTAGTGTAGGAACAAGAGTTTGGTGATCTGGCAGAAGTCTCTGGAGTCTTCTGGAAATTGTTGTGTCTTTCTGAAGTGTGGGCCCTGAGAGAAGAGTTTTGATGCAAAGATGAAGTGGTGACGTCATCAAGTAGCCGCGGAACCGCGGCTCAAGCAGGCTCCGGCCGCGGTTCCGCGGCCATGTTGGAAGCTTGTGGCTTGGTTCTTCTGGTGTGGTCTTTGGTTGATACTTAGGCCTTTCTTTGATATGTTGATTTTTGTTTTGCCTTTTGGATTGATACCAGAATTGAAATCATTGAGTTGGCGTAATGTTTGATCAGTACCATGTACATTTTGGCCTTTCTTCTGGATTTTCCTGCACAGATCTCAAAACAAGTGTTGCGCAAATGTATAGATGATGCGATGCCATGAAATGTAGTCAATTTCGTTTATAGTGTTGGTTTTAGAGTCTAATACATGTAATCTGATATTTTGCGATAGTTTTGCTAATATGTAAAATATGAATGCCGAACACTTCTATATGAATGCAAATGATGAGGAAATTGCCGGCTAAAATATACAATATTTTCGACTAATCACCCTCTGTATGGGACTCTAAAGACTCGTCAATACGCTGACAGCGGGTTTAACCACAAGCACGTCAGCGGCACTAGCTGTATGTAACGGCTACCCAGATATTGAGCGAAAGGGAGGCCGACGAGCAAACTCATCCTGAACCCCTACCGAGCCTGACAGTGACAATATCCGTACAGTCCGGTCTGTTCGTCTAAGAGTATCGCATATCGAGTCTAGGGGGTGGATAAAGTCATACCCCTAACAACGCGATATTTAGTGTCGGCATGTAATCCATCACCTCCTGAGAAACTATCGATCCTGTATCGGTAATCCTCGTCTACCATGGCCATGGATTTGTGGTGATGGCCACCCGTACACAATGCGACATCAACCCCCAATACCGGGAGAGACGAATCCCCGACGATTCGATCACTGCCTCCATGTGGCTCGGAACTGTACCCAACTAAAACCTGTTTGCACGACTCCTTTGAGCCGTGGTAGGGTAGTAATCAAAGCACAGTGGGAACTCACATGAGACAAATAACGATCTCAGGTCGACAGACTAACCTGTACACATGTCACCAGGGAACTGCTATCTGACAATAGGTATAATACCAACTAGCAGATTCCCGGCGAGTCCGTCCAGTGTACTCATAACCCAATGAGCACCTGCATACTATCTTAGGTGAACAAACTAACACCAATGGCTTGTGAGACCTGGCCACCGCCTCTCGTCAGGGTCTCGATCAGTATACACTAGTCTACACTGGAGTATCGATGTCCGGTCTCGATACTCCCACGACTAGGGACATTTAAGGATGTGCTTATAGACCCCAGCTCCCACATATATGATCGCCATCATACTGCTGGTAGTCAAGCAAGAATCCTATGGGCTTTATCAACATGATGATAAAGACAAACCAGATAGCATACTATCATCTTGAGTAAGACAGTTTTATCGGTATAGGTCCTACCTCAATCATCACAATCATCTGTCCCCGACTATGATAATTGCCTTGAGGGCACTATATCCAACACGTTCTGCTCGGGGGAGGTTCGCGTTCATCTCGGACTCCAGCTGAACCTCACGCTCGGTCCACGCCTTGACTTCGACCATGGTCCTAGGCTGTGCCAACGCAAAAGAGCGCAACTACTCCTTGTGCCTAAGGCCAGATCTGAGCGCCGTGATGACGGTCTCGTCCCGGTACTCGGGGACCTCGAGGAGGGCATTGTAGAAGCGGGTGATGTAAGCCTTGAACGTCTCCTTATCTCCGCTCTTTATTGTGAAGAGGTAGTCGACTGTGCGCTTCTGCCGACGGTTCCCAACGAAGTGGCCGAGGAACTGAGTAGCCAGCTCGTCGAAGGTCTAGATTGAGTGAGGCTCGAGCCCTCAGAACTAGTCTCGACCTACGCGGATGAAGGTGGCTGGGAAGGCCCTGCATTGGGCGGCATCGGAATGGTCCTGGGAGCTCATCCCCGCGGTGAAGGCATCCAAATGGTCTTTGGGGTCGGTCTTCCCGTCAAACAGAGAGACCTTTGGGGGCTTGTTGCGCGAGGAGACGTGGACAGTGAGCAGTCCCTCGGTGAACGGTTTGGTGAGTGAGTCGGCGGCGTACTCAGCCCCGTTGGCTGAGAGGTGACCTTCCCGGCGCATGCCCTCGATCTTCTTTTCGAGGGTGTCGAGTCGGCCGTAGTACCCCGAGGACTCGGTGCCCCGCGATCCCTGGCCCCTGCTGTGGGAGACCTGCATCGGGGCTCGGCCCTGGTTCCTCTCGATGAGGTTCCTCAGATCCCCGGGTTAGGTGGCCCTCGAGCTGTCGTGGCGAGCCCCTTCTGTGCGACCCCGTCGAGGGAGGGGGCGTCGGTCATACCTGTGGGCAGGCGAGGTGACCGACATCTCCTTAGGAGGGTATGGGTCGCGAGGAGTCTCGAGGCGTGGCGCTCCGGCGGCGGACCTTGGTGTGGAGCCGTGGGGCGCCCAACGGGCTTTAGGGAGTATCAGCCCATGAGATCCGTGGTCTGGAGTCGTAGCCTGCCGGTGGTCAGCCGTGCCGACGGGGGCAGAGCCTTCTGGAGGCGGAGGAGCGGCGATCTGGGGTCCAGGCCCGGCCGTTTGGACGCGGATGAGCACCTCTACGAGGGACTGCATCCGATCTATTCGGCTGGGGTGGGCATTGATGATGGCCGCCGGAGGGGGTTCATCCGCACCTCCGGTGAGGGAGAGGCGGCGGTTGGTACTCGGATCTCCAGGATTGTTGCTTGCCATGTGGACGGAGATCGGAAGGCCAACTTTGTTTTTGTAGAGTTTGCTTTCCCACAGACGGCGCTAACTGATGGAGGTCCTTTTCAGGCCTCCTTCAGATGTTGTCTTCCGTCGATCTCCCGGTGGATTTTGGAGATGATCTCCTGTTGCGTGTGGGTCTCAATGGGTTTGAGGAGATTAGTGATTTGAGGAGTTTAGCACCGAGTACCTGCAAAGAAGTCCCGGGATGGTTTGGTACCACCGAGGACCCTCTGGCGATCAAGTTAGTGCTAGATCTGAGCAGAGTAACGGCTAAGTGGAATCAGAATGGCTTACTTCACCCCTCTGTGATGGGGGTTTATATAGCGGTGGTAGCACACAACAGCAGGCGCGAGAATCTCGCCGGCAGTTATGCTCCCGAGGTCACGCCCGCGCGGAGAGCGGATCGCCCATTAATGGGGATCATGATGGCCTGGAACGTGGGATATGGCTGGCAGAGAATCTGCGCATGGCGAGATTTGCGGAGCGGCGGTTACGCCCGTGAGCGGTGGAGTTGGTCGGAGGATCGAGGAAGACGTCCTTGGCTGGAGAGCTCGGGGACGGGCGAGAAGGCCGAGGAGTCTTGTTCTTGTGGCGGCTTGGGGCGAGCTGAGGGTCCAAGGAGGTCCATTTGCAGGGGGCCCCGAGGAGGGCCAGCTCGCGCGTGTAGGTCGAGTACAGGGGTGGTCTGATCGGTCCCTGTAGGTCCTTTCCTTTGAATTCTGGGACAAGTCATCTGCCACGTGTCCTGATCTTGGGGATCGCCAATATTGAGCATCATCACTTTTTCAAACCTTTTTTTTCTGTCTCTTTGATAGAAATAGCTTTTTGACGCTTTAGGCATCGAATAGTTGAGACATGACAAACAATAGTTTTCGGTTGGTAAAAAAATGCTCTTTTACCAACTTTCATGGGCTGCAGTAGTTTGCATACTATTGACGATTTTGATGAATAATACACTATAACTTTTTATACTATTTTTATGGGTTATAACATCTCGAACGTAGAGGATTTTACAAAAGAAAAGCCTTTACATTTTTCATTGATTTTTTGAAACAAACAAATAAATAAGAAATCAATTGATCACTTTAAAGAACAAAAGCCTTGTCGTCATGGTACCCAAGAAGATATATGAATTCGAGTAAATACACAATTGTCACTTTTTTAGACTTCATGCGGTATAGCATGCTTATTATTGATGATTTAATATCTTAAAAAACAAAACTTGCCAAATTTTGTTAGCTTCCATGGGATATGACATGCCAAAATCAATGATTTTGTGTAATGAAAAAACTTGTTAGTTTTTTTTCATGCGATGCTATATATAAAAGATAGATTACTAAAATTAAAAAAATGTCATATATTACGAGTTTATTGGTAGCAGAATACCAATGTTAACCAGTTTAGAAGATACATCATATAATTCATATTTTTTATATAGATTCTATGGATATGACATGCCAAATAGGGGTGACTTTGGAAAGAAAATTTATCTCATGTTATGGATTTTAAAGGGATATGGCAACTGATCATCAATAATGGCAGTTTTTATCGATTTCATGCAAGATATCGATGTCTAAAGAAAAAAAAGGAAATTTGCATACCTTCACTGCTTTCATGTGTAGAGCACGAGAAATATCATAATATCAAGAATATAGAAAATTGTACTGTTTTGCCCATCTTCATGAGCTAAAGCAAAATAGTTAAATTTCGATAAAATTAAATATAGTGAGAATTTTTGGATTTTAATAGACTACAGCAAACAAAATATAAAAAATTAAAAATAAAAATAAAAAAAGTTTTGAACTTTCACCAATTTCAAGGGCGACAACACATGAAAAATCGGTGTTTTAAAGTGTATAGAAATTTTAGGGTAAATTTGTGAGTCTTTTAGAAAGCTCGAGTTTTTTTTCTTTTGTACACTGGCTACGTAAGCTCTGACCTACGCACATATCACACACAAGCACACAATACACATGTATCCAGAAGATCCATGAATTTGCCCCGAAAACATGAGAAAATTATAAAATTCGAGATGGAAAAAGGCTAAAACTTCTTCGCACAAAGCTGTAGGAAAAGGGATGACTCTCTCGACATGATCCTCTAGCTGGGTCAGAACTTCTTCGCACTGGGCATCGTCAAAACTCAGATTGAAAAAGACGAACAGCGTCAAGAGAAACAATGTCTAACAGAAATCACCCCAGGATGGGAAGAACCGATGACCTTGATATCCGACATGACTCCTTGTGAATAAGGAGGAAGAAGGATAATTCACCAATATAAAAGAAAGAAAACCAGTCAAAGTGGTCTGAAAACGATGCGTGCCATATAATAAAGGTGATTCCCGAGAGCGTTGACCAAGAAAATCTTGGCTTACTCACCCGCGGGATCCCTAAGTGGGCATTCCAATGTTAGGCATCCGCTTCAAAGGGGTGCCCGCCTAAAGTAAGGCGGTGGGCATCTTCCTGATAGGACCCACCGTCGTGCAAGTACAGGAAGAAGGGCGTCACTCACAAGTTAAAGTATCTCCTTTCCATGCTTTTAAATATACTTTTACTAGGGGTATCCATCATGAAAACTAACTTATAAAAGCAAGTCTCATGGCAAATGAAAAGAGAGTTCCAAGTTCCAAAAATTCCAACTTTTAATCACAAGAAAAATCCAACAGAAGATCCAAATTGCAACAATCGGAAAGAATCCAAGTATCTTTCTACCTATAATTTCCTACAATCACTAATACAAAAGGGGCCTACAGTAATAAGAAATTGGTCACGGTCTAAAAAGTGACCAATATTTCGTCATGGTTTGCTATTATTTAGTCACGGGTATCACCGTGACTATATCTTTATGAGTGGCAGCCCCACACGCCATTCGTGATAAATCCAAATCCCCCCAAATGTTCTCCCAATCGAGCCCTCATTTTCATTCTCCCAAATTTTTTCCCTCCTCCCAAATTTTCTCCCGCCGTCGTGGTCGATTCCACCACCGCCATCGCCGTCGAAGACCATGCCTGCTAGCCTTCGTAGTCGAGGCCGTTTGAAACCCTCGCTGCATCGCCTCTGCCGCTTCGCCATCGCCACTCGCGATCGACGCTTCGCAGCCCAGCCCCGGTCTCGACGCTTCGCAGCCGCTTCTCGAGCTTTCACTTCTCTGTTGTCTTGAAGAGGTAACTATAACCTAGATCAATTTTATTTTTTTTCAATAAATTTAAAATTTTTGCTCCCAAAATTAAATTTTGTTGGTTGCTATTGATTGATGCAGCAATTGTTGCTGCTACTAGGGTTTTAATTAAGGTTAAGGTTAGGTAAGGGTTGTGGGTTAGGGTTTTGGGGGTTTGGGTTAGGGTCAGTGGTTAGGGTAGTTAATTAGGGGTTAGGGTTTGTTCCCTTATAAAAAAAAAGGAAAAGAAAAGAAACAGGGAGAAAAGAATTCCCGCAACTTGGACTCACGTGTTAAACACGTGAGCGCTTATATGCAAAATATATAAGTGCTGAAAATAAAAAACCAAAAGAGGGCCAAACCGGCCTCACGTGTTAAACACATGAGCGCTTATATGCAAAGCATATAAGCACTGAAAATAAATAACCAAAGAGGGTCAAACTGGTCTCATGTGTTAAACACGCGAGCGCTTATATGTAAAACATATAAACGTTGAAAATAAATAACCAAAGAGGGCCAAACTGGCCTCAACACGTGAGCGCTTATATGCAAAACATATAAGCGCTGAGAATAAACAAGCAAAAGAGGGCAAACTAGCCTCATGTGTTAAACACGTGAGCGCTCATATGCAAATCATATGAGCGCTATATATAATCAGATTAAAACCCACACTGGGATCACGTGTTAAACACGTGAGAACATACTTTTTAAAGCGCTAGTTTCATATAGAATTAAATTCTATATGTAATTGAATTCTATTCTGGGAAAAATACTTCCCCTGGTCTTTTTAAAAAGAGAAGATATTTTTTAAATTGAGAACCGCCAAGTCAAAGATCCAATGGTGATTAAAAATCGTTAAATATAGAATTAAATTTTATTGGGGGAAAATATCTCCCTCATCTTTCTAAATAAGAAAGATATTTTCTGCTAAACAGAAAGCTGTTGGGAAAATAT
This sequence comes from Agapanthus africanus, assembly GCA_030015575.1. NCBI lineage: Eukaryota > Viridiplantae > Streptophyta > Magnoliopsida > Asparagales > Amaryllidaceae > Agapanthus > Agapanthus africanus. Next base: position 270,484,372 of record CM057342.1, on the reverse strand, counting down.
TTCCCTATATCTTTTTAAACAAAGAAATATGTGCACTGTTAAACAGAGAACCCTTGAATTAAAAATCCAATGGTGATTAAAAATCACCATCTGACAGAATTAAATTCTGTATATGGGAAAATGCATCCCTAATCTTATTAGAAATAAGAACATATATTCTGTAAAATAGAAATTCTCTGGATCAAAAATCCAAAGGTGGATAAAATCCCCTGAACAATTTTCGAGGCCAATTAAATCAATTGGTATCTCTCAAATGAGAGATTTTCTCAAAATAATTAATAATTTGCCTCTCCTATATAAATGACCCGAGACTTTAAGTCTCATATAGAGAATCGACCACATAAGCTTCTTTAAAAAACTGAGAATTTAATTCTCCTCGAAGAAGAAGAATCTCGCTCTCTCAAACCCTATGTAAAAGAAAAGTAGAGATAAAATATATCTCCTTTATCTAGCATAAGAAAAACAAAAACAAGGGTTTAACCCTTCAAAAAAAGAACTTAGTTCTTTCTTTAGATCTGAGATTTATAAGACAAATCTCCCCAAGAGTTGAGAATTTAATTCCCATCAGGGAGATTCTGTTCTTCAGACTCAAAATCTATGAAAAAGAACTAGATAAAAAGAAAAGATATAAAAGACACAGATCTCAAGAATTTAATTCCTTCAAAGAAGAATAATAGGGTTTAACCCTACATAAAGAACTTAGTTCTTGTAAGAAATAGAAGGACTTAGTTCTTAAATAAAATCGACCCCGGATCTTCAAAAGAGGGATCTTGGTGATTATTAATGACTAAAACACCATGAAACAGAAGTTAAACTTCTATAAAAAGAGATTAAATCTCTAAAGGAACCCAATGTCTCACGTGAAACACATGTGAACGTTTATAAAAGAGAAGCTCAACGTCTCACGTGCTTCCTACGTGAGCGCCCAGAAACAAATATCCAGCGCCTCACGTGAAACACACATGAGCGCTGTATAAAAGTGCTGAGCACTATATATATGTAGTCAAAATGACTAAGTGTTTAGCACTGATTGGGCAGTGCCCATGTCTAAGCACTTCACGTGATACCCATGTGAGCGCCAGAGCAGCAAATAAGAGTTGCGCCACGGCAGCGCCCCGGCCGTCTATCCGAGGCCAAAATGCGGAATCAAAAATTTTCTTAACTTTAAACCGGCGCTACCGCGGACAATAAAACCCGGATCGTAACCATTAACCTAAACCTAGCTAACAAGAGAATGGGTAGAGAAGTATACCAAGCGATCCGTGTCCTTCGGTCTTCATCTCCACTCCGATCTCCCGCGGAATCTCCGTCCGTCACGTCCTCGTCGGAAAGGGCACCACGTAGCCGAATACTTTTACGGGCTCCCACCTCTGGACCGAGGCAACTCGGGCGCGAAGTTGGCTAGCCGACGCGTCCAAGATTTGCTGTAGGTGTAGTGTAGAACTTGTCTCTTTAGGGGTAGTGAAGTTGCCATGGATGTGGAGGAGAAGAGAAAATGAGCTATGAAATTTTGATGCAACATGAGAATGAGAATAATTTTCCACCCTCACCAAAAATGAAATCTCTCTCTCTCTCTCTCTTGAAGTGGCCGGCCCCCCCTGATCAAATGGTGGAGGAAAACAACAAAACATGAAGGGAGGTGATGGTAGGAAAAGCAAAGGGGTGACCACACCAAATATGATGATAACAATGTCAATTTCATTTCAAATCTCATCTAATCTCATTAAAGCAAGCCATCATGAAAAAGCAAAGATGCTTAACCTTTCATAATGCCACAAATGCAAGAAAAACCTCCACAATAAGTTATTTGCAAACATGCAAATAACCCCCTTCATCGGAAAAATCCGGCCGTGAAGGAACAAAGGAAAACTGGCCGGAACGGAATGCAAACTGGCAACTTCAGAAAACTGATCCCGTAATAAATTACAGGAAAACCCCACTAGTGCATAAACATGCCCGCATTTGTATTCCCACTGAACACAAATGCAAAGAGACAAAATCTACACTATCTAATACTAGGATCCGGCTTAAGCCAAAGCCGGCTAGTAAAAACCGTCCGATCACGATCCGTGCAATACCGCACGTATCTGATCGAACCCTGCCATATCTCCATACGGCCTCTACAGCGTTTCGCCCGAAACTTGAGTAACTGTGAGTGTGGGGGACTCTAAAGACTCGTCAATACTATGGCTGCGGATTTAACCACTAGCACGTCAGAGGTATTAGCCATATGTGACGGGTTACCAGCTATTGACCAAAAGGGACGTCGATGAGCGAACTCATCCTGACACCCTACTGAGCCTGTACAGTCCGGTCCGTTCGTCTATAAGTATCGCATGGCGGGCCTAGGGGGTTGGTAAAAGTCAGACCCCCAAAAGCGGTACAAGTCGTGTCGGAGTGAAACCCAGAACACCCTGAGATACTACTAGAATACCTACCAGTAAATCTCCTGCCTAGGCCGAGGGCTTTGTGTAATGGCTCTCCTAGACACAGCGCGACCTCACCCCTAATACCGGGAGAGACGAACCCCTGCAGATCCGCTCACTGCCTCCATATGGCTCGGGACTGTACCCAACTAAAACCTGTTTACACGAATCCTTTGAGCCGTGGTAGGGTAGTAATCAAAGCACAGTAGGAACTTACACGAGACAAATGACGATCTCAGGTCGATGAACTAACCTGTACACATGTCACCAGGGAACTGCTATCTGACGTCTGGTATAATCCCAACTAGCAGGTTCCCGGCGAGTCCTGTCCAGTGTACTCATAATCCAATGAGCACCTGTATACATCTTAGGTGAACCAACTGACACCAGTGGCTTGTGAGACCGGCCACCGCCCCTCGTCGGGGTCTCGACTGTATACACTAGTCTACTAATGGAGTATCGATGCCCAGTCTCGAAACTCCCACGACTAGGGACCATTTAAGGATGTGCTTATAGACCCCAGCTCCCACGTATATGATCGCCATCATACTGCTGGCCGTCAAGCAAGAATCCCAAGGGTTCTATCAACGTGCAATAGTGATCAGTAATGTTACCTAAAGCAGTACACGATGATAAAGATAAACCAGATAGCATACTATCATCTTGAGTAAGACTGTCCTACCGGGATAGGTCCTCCCTCAATCATTGCAATCACGTGCCTGTGATCCAATAATTGACTCTGAGGGCACTATCTCCAACAATCTCCCACTTGCACTCAAGGCTAATTATTGCGATGTCGCATACTCACATCCCGTGTGATCCCGAACACCTAACTCCTCTACTAGTCAGTCTCACAAATCTCGTTTGCAAAACTATTGCGTTCGAGGAATTGCCTCGGTGAGTGGATCCGCTGTGATGTTTCTTTCTATGTCTCTCTATATCTCAAGTTCGCGGAGAAAGCCATCTCCCGAAAAGAGCAATACCTGTCTTAGAGTGTCTGGATGTCTGATGGGACCTAGTTCATAAAGGAACTCCAAATCCAAACTTCTTAGACTGTATCGTCAACTGAACTTAATCAGTATCCTGCGCCATGCCTCCCTCAGTATCCGCCTAGACCACCTGTCCAAAATACTGCCCCTCGTCAGAGGGAGAACTATAACTCTGACGGCCACTCTGTCAGCCAGGTCACCTTGGAAGCCTGGAATGATACCGTCTCCTAAAGGAGGCTGCCGTTATCAAATCCCTAGAACATGCACTTATGTCCTAAAACTGCTTCCGATCGTTTCTCCAGAATTGGATTAATATCAACTTATTGCATCTACTGCAAGAACAACATCTGGTGTGGTACTTAACATCTCATGATTGACTCAATTGCCTAAGCAAGTGATCTGCCAATCATGCACATCCCTCTCTACTTTAGTCTGTAAGACACCTTTAGAGAGGGTGACTCCATCACCTGCAGGTATACTACCGTGCCAGGAGTCGTCCATTCTAAATACTCATAGAATGCTGTCTAAGTACCCAGATTGGGAAACTACCCAAATCTAGATCTAAAACCATAGATCTAGTAACCAGAATGTCTGATATAATATCCAAGTCCTGTGTGGAGAAACCACTGTGTGACGACCAAAGTATAACCGATCGTAGTGTAGGAATATCACTTCCTACTCTGTGTATGTCATCCAAATACCAGGACATCACACCCTACTACCTTCTTAATAGATCCATCCCCTATTCTGATGAAGTCAAACCTATGACTGTCACATCAGAAATAGATGATCTATCTCCGCTGTATCTGCTTTAGTCTATAAATAGATATAAGCCACCTATCCACCAATGCTTCCGCTGCTCCCACTGACTACGACAACCCTCTGGCAGAATCATATAGACGTACACTTCTAAAGCTAGTTTAGAACGACGCTATACTCATCCTCCTGCCGGGTCTCATACTCTGGAACAATAGCAATGGCAAGTCTGGGTAAACAAGAACCTCCATGCCACCGTCCTTGAGCATACCGAAGTACCTCTCGGGTGCCTGAGGTTGCCCACTTTATCTGCGGAGTGGCCAATGGAATGTCAAACCAGATTGAATCTTTAGGTTCTTATCAAATCATCAGTAATCGTTTGCGGTTCTAGAATCACTTCCAGTTCTACCACCACTACTATTTTCTGAAAAAATCCAATTTTTAATTAAAACTGTGGCGAGTTAAGAACAATATCACTATTGATCTTCCAGATGGTAGAAAGTCAACCCTCGTCATAGCCTGGGTCAACCCACAAACAGCCATTACAGAAACGTGCCTTGAGTTATCCGGAGTCTGTTTTTAAGCATAAGCCGGACAACTTCCCGTACCTTAACAATGTCAAGATATGAACTGTTCTATATCCAATACAGAAACAGAAGCACTGATTTAATTGGAACCAGATTCAAATCATGCAGCTGTCTCCAGTGCATGTCAACTAAATGGAAAGAGACCGATCAGCGTTACTCAACTTAGGAATGCTTCCAATTATGAGTAACCTGAAAGAGAAGCAAGTTCTCTTAATCATTACTATCAACTGAATACCATTCATAAGTATCTACATCTTCGATCACCTTGAAGAATCCCGATACTTGCAATACCTGGTTCTTTACTTTATTCATATACCTATAACTTCTCAAAATTCGGACCCTGTGTTTCTACGAAACACCTGTCTAAAAACTAGAGAAGTCATAAGTAAACCGAATATAGTACGAGAACCAACCCCTCTGTCCTCATGGATGCTGGACAACATACAATACTCTGTATAAGTCCCTTGAGTCTAATAACTCATTCACTGTGTGTCGTAGGTTGAAAACTGTACCATGGTTATGAAGAATTACACCGCTGTTTTATGCTCCTTACCTAACCATCCACTGATATAGGTAAATGTCATAGACATACTTTCAAAAAGGTACATCTCACTCTATAAAAATAGATGTACAGATATATCAATTTGAAATTGGTGCACAACGACGGATATTCAAAACCAAATATTTGCCGTCCGGCAAATAACCCAGGTGACTTCCTCAAATATCACCAATTACAACGAATCCTGATATAATGAGGATGGTCACCTAATTCCCAATAACTTACTCCCACTCATCATCTGTAAAACCATACAGATGTGAGAATCATACCTGGTAAATACATACTCTGGAGCAAGTGTCTAATTGGGAAATCAGTTTTCTTGTAACAGTACACAGTGAAATTGAAACATTGAAATGTTTCGATGGGGTATCCTGGTATTCCTAGTAATGCCTCTTCCATTATCCATATTCACAACTGTAACCGTATATCTCTTTGCCATCTGTCCAAATCCCTTTATATGTCTTTAGTCATTACCTTCTGTACACCCTTTTAGGCCAAATGGTTTTCTTCCTTCCCTACCGTTCGGCACCAGCCTATGGTTTGGAAGAAGACTATCCAATAAGCATAAAGGGTGTACTGTCCTAATCCTAGGAGCACTCACAATGCGAGAGAAGGTGAAGATAAAAGACAACCGAATGAACCTTATTCCTATTTCTCCTGAACCAGGATCCATCCCCGAACTGGAACAAGTTCCTTTCGAGTTCGTATATAACCATACGATGGATTATCCAATAAACTTGGGATCTTCGTAGTGATACGGAGTGTCCTGGAGAAATACAAAGGTGATTTAGGATTGGCGAAGAAATACTTGGTTTGGTCGTGAATAGCAGTCGCAATTTACTTTGCCCTCTTACTAATCCCTTTCTTTGTCTTTGCCTAATACCTTCTGTGCACCATCGTTATGCTAATTGGTTTTCTTCATTCCCCACCGTTCGGCACCTGCCTATGGTTTGGAAGAAGACCAGCCAATTTGCATAATAGGTGTACTATCTCCTAAACCAAGGAGTACTCGCAACCTGAGAGAAGGTAAAAAGAAAAGACAACTGAATAGTCCTATTCGTTTTCTCCAGAACCGGAAACCATCCTCGAATTCCTTCGAGTTCGTATATAACCATACGATGGTTTTGTCCAATGGAAGTGGACGTTCATAGTAATACGGGATGTCCTGGAGAAAAGGGTAAAAGTAGGAGTGGTAATGAGGTTTGCAATTCTGACAATCCAAAAGCCAGTTTTGTAAGAATGTTCGGTTAATCTTGGTCACTGAGTCATAGTCTAGGGTCGGGTCAATGGTCGCTGCCAAAAATAAAGAGAAAAGAAACACTCAGCGTGCACTCTAATCTAGGTCAGAATGGTTATCACTTTATCTAATCAGGAAACCTCCCACTGTAACCTCAAATTCTTCTCCAAACCTGAAAGAAGAATTAGTCGGGATCACCCGAGGAGTAAACCAACTAATCAGTGGGAATCAGGATCCAACTATCATCACATGATAATTTGACGGAATCCACTCAAGTCACCACACTCCAGAAGGTATGCGCATATCTGGCAAGTTTCAGTTTCTTTAGAAACTCCCGATGTGATTTTTACCCTTAGGACCCAAGTGACCTTGACGAATAATCAACAAATCAAAAGGTCCTAGTCAAGTTCAACCCGTCAATATCTTGATTGCGTTAAACCCACCCGCACGACCCTTGACGAATAATCAACAAAGTCGTACGACTGTCCTAACCAATCCACATATCCATGCGACAGAAAAGCACAACAAAGCTACCGCAATAGCAACGACAAACGTAGCGCGAATACTAAGCAATACTAATCTGAAATGACGGAGGGCTACGGCTGGTTTTTGGCGAAAAACCTTTAATGTAATGAACTTGATATCGTTGAAGGAACCGGATAACTTTTTATAAAAATATAGTGACGAAAACCTTTAGTAAAGAGGTCACTCCCGGTGAAGGGATCTCGGCTCTTTCCCCGTAGAATGGGGTGCAGGATATTCCAACTGAATACCACGATGCAAAGCAAAAGGCAATCGGCTATAGTGAAGTTATTGCCCTGACGCAAACTTCTGTCCAAAGGGTCACTCCCTGTAATACCCAGCCCCTTTCTGTACCAAAATCTGTACTCTATTACTTTAGAATTCTATGTATTCTTATTTGTAATTGTATTCATTTTATTTATAACTTTACTTCTTCTAAACCGCATACTTCTTTTATTGCAACCCAATCCTATTTTCCCTAATCCTATATTATCTCCTTACAAATCACCGAGCCCGGCACACCTTTTTCTCCAGCCATATTCTTTCATTCATTCCCATTCAATTAAACCCAAACCCTCAGCCCACTTCTCGTTTTGCTAAAGTTTTAGCTCCCAGCCCAACTGTCTTTATTTATTTAAAATACTTTTCCTTATTCCTCAGAGCCCACCCAGCCGACCCATTTTTCCATCAATTTATTCCCAAGCCCGAGCCCACCTCCTCAATTTTTCTCATTAAAAGAAATCCTTGTGCTGGTCCCGGCCCCTTTATTCTTTTTCTTTAAATTCTTAAGTAGCTCAAACTAGCCCGGCCCCCTCATCTTAGTAATTTGTTATACTTCTATTTAAAATCTCGGCCCAGCTCCTATTTTCTTTATTCTTTTTATTCAGCCCAAACTCTGGCCCGTTTCCCTTTTATTTTCTTAGCCCGGCCCGCTTCCTTATTTTCCCCTCAATTAATTCATTTTTCCTTCACTCTCTGGCCGGCCCACGCTTCTCACCAGCCCATCTCGCCTCCGCGCCCACGTTTCGAACCCGACCCGACTACTGTTTCTCTCCTTCAAAATCTCCAACGGCTCCTTCCCCCTCGTGCGCGCGCGACCCGCCTCCTCCGCCGTCGCCCATGCCCATGATCGCGAGCCGTTACCTCCAACGACGCACGCCGAGCTTCCCTCGCGACCGTTTCCCTCGCGCACCCCACTACTCCCTCATTCCACTCCTCTCTCGAACCCGGACTCACACCCTCGAGTTCCCTGCAACCCACTTTTCCCTCGACGATGACGACGACGACTCCCTCACTCCCTCTCACAAACCCAAACCACCTCATCTCCCCTCACTGCCTCACCACCCTGCGCCTTCAAACCCACCGAGCTACCCCTTCTCTTCCTCCTCACCGCAGCCGCCGCCGACGACCCCATCATCATCACCTTCGCCATCCTACTCTCTCTCTTGATCTCCACCTCACTCCCCTCGCTCACACTCTCTGGTCCCCTATCTATTCTCCCGTTCTCGACCTCTCTCTCTGTGCCCCTCTGCTTCTCACTCTCAAAACTCTCTCTCTCTGCTCTTCCTCTCTCCCCTGTGTCTCTCTCCATCTCGCCCCCTCTCTCTCTCACTGTCTTTCTCTCTCCCCCCCTCACTCTCTGTTCTTACCTTCCCTCTCTCACACTCTCAATTCTCTTTCTCTCTATATCTCATTCTCCCTCTCTCTCTCAGTCTCTACCCCCTCTCTCTCTCTAAAACTCTCTCTCTCTAGCTCTCTCTCTCTCTCTCTCTCTCTAACCCTCTCTCCCTCACTCTCCCTCTATCTGCAACGTCTCTCTTTACAACTCCGTAAACCACCCCACGACGGAGCCGTAACTTTGCCGAGGACTCGAGCTCGAGCCCAGTCGAGCTGCCGTGCCACGGTCGTGTCGCGATCGCGCTGTGGACGTACCGTCGTCAATACGTCACCAGGCAAGTTCTTTACTTGCTTACATGCTATTTTATGTATGTTACAAATCAACATCGTATATATATACCATGTTTTCCCTATGTTAAATATTGCAACACAACTGTTCGATACTGGTTCCCTTAGGAAATCTTTATCAAAATTGACGGAACTGGATATATTGCATTGGCCCTCGTAGAGATGGTTAACGTGTGCAAATTTCATTTGAAAATACGATTGTTAAAGATTAAAACGACCACCCCCAAGTTTGACCGTAAAACTGGAATTTTTCTGTACCTGAAAACTATAAAAATCACCATAAATTATATACATGCTGGATTGATGTGCTCGAGGGCTCAAATCGAAGCCAACTCGACTAACTTTAACCCTATGCTAGTTTCCAGACAATCCTGTACTTAAACTGTGATGATATTTGGATCGGAGTGCGACTCTGGACTGCAGTCCAGAGCGACTCCAGTTATTGGTTGCTGTTCCACAATGGGTACCACAGGAATTACTTAACTCGTAGATTGCGGAACTCCGCTGCTTATTGTAGGTAACTCTGTTAGCTAGACAACACAATTAGTTTCATCCTGTTTCGTTATCATTTACTATTTAATCTGTAATTTAGAAGATCGGGACGCATAGCAGTCCCAGCAGAATCAGAACTGGCACATTATTGTTAAACAGATTATAACTCCTAACGTACAGACGCGATCGAAGATCCGTCTATTGCGTTGAAAACCTTACTGAGAACCTTAGAATTCATCCAACTGTAGCGTCGCTAAAATCTGATCCCCACAGGGATTAAAATGCGTTGCGAAATGGATTCCTTATTCTGAAACCGGATTTCCAGCCGCGTGCGCTTAAAATGAAATGGTTATAACTATCGATCCTGGAACCCGATTGGCTTGAAACAAAATTAGATGGATAGATAACTGAACATATTGATTACTACCTTTGTATCATTTCGCTAAATTATATACATATGTTTCATGATAAATCGTGCAAGTGATAGACTGTTGTTTTTATGACACCTAAATTGTGCTTTTATACTGTTCATGCATCACATTATACCCATATCATGGTAGTGATAACCTAGTGACGTCGTGCATTTACCCAGTGTTAGATTTTAGTGTTGATTGTGGCAAGTACGTCAGTGTTCGTGTATTCGTGATTAAGTGAAAGTGATACGTACTTGTGCACAATCAATGTCCCTTTTATTCTATTGCATTGTCGACGTCTGTGGGATGCGTGTACGTGTGACTATAAGTGGTATGGGACACTTATGGAAGCGCTTGCACGGATGTCACAGATAAGGCATCCGACACTGCCATTTATCTTAGGTATTAGTCGGGACGTGCTTGATGGAGGCCCTGCCTCCAGTTCTCGCGCAGACTTGTCACGGATCGATTAGTATTTAGATTGATGGTTAGCGTTTGATGTAGACCTCGGGGTGTGGGGTAGTTCAAGTGTGAATTCAACAGAATCTCGGGAGTCCCATGCCGGCTTATATATTTAGGGAGTTATATGGAGATTTACAGGGTATGTGCTATAGACACCGTGATACATTCGTTACATGTTGGGCCTGTGGTCCCTTGCCCTTGGGTTCTACCCTTGGGTGGAGGACACTCGCGAGTGGTTGACTCTCACACTTGGACTGACGATAGGCTTATTGACCTGTGCAGTGAGACTTAGAGACTGATAGGGTTACTGTCATTTACATTCTTGATATACTGTGTTGACATACATGCCACATCGTTATACTGTTTTACTGCTCCGCTGCATTTATCTCTACTCATTTATATTCATGCTGTTATTGATTTACTGTTATTCATATCCTTCACCACTGTTAGAACTGTTACTTAATTATATACATTATATTGCTATTGTGTCGCTCTGACGACCTGAGTATGCATGCTCAGTGTGAGGAGAAGATTTAGCTTGGACCAGATCTAAACGTGCATCACAGACTTCTTGACTTGCCTTCCCGATTTATATTCATTTGTTCCACTTCAGGTCAGTCTTTATATTGTTTCCTTCAGTTACTGCATTTCTCATTACCTGCGTATCGTTTACTGTTTACCATGATAAACTAGAAGCCGAAGTGTGACTACGGCAGGACATTTTCTTGACCGTAGGAGCATGGCTGGCCTTGTCTACCCCTCGTATTCCGTATTTTGGGAAGCGGGGCGTGACATGGTTTAGTTGGTATCAGAGCCAGGTTTTGCATCGTTTGGGATTGCAGTTTCCGTGTATAGTTTGGCAATCTAAGACACTCCTTGGTCTAGGTTGTAAACTTGTCATTCTTGATTCATATTCACGTAGTGTGTTCAGCTATCCATTCGCTATGGTTTCGGGTGACTTGACGAGGATACGTGGTTGCCATTGCACTACCGTACTCTAATCAAGTGACTTAAAGTGATACAGTTGATTCTCCACTTGTAGTGATATCCATCATCTCTGATATTCTTGAATCCTTGTTCTATCCATATCATATTTTGATTCATTTAGCGTGTGACTCATATCATTCTCGAAATTGTTGTTTCAGGATCATGTCTTCCAACGACTCTTCGTCTTTATCCGCTCCCCAGAATCAGACTGTTGAGATTCTGAGTGTACTGCAAGGTTTAAGGGAAGCCCAGGAACGGACAAACGACTTATTAGCTGAAGGATTGAGAAGACAGGTGAATCAAGCACCAGCGGGAGTCTCCTATCGTAAAGGGATCCCTATTGGACGAAGGAAGGAGAAGAAGATGAAGCGTCAACAGAAGCAGCAGAAGAATCTTTGCTGTGGATACTGTAAGAGGCCAGGACATCTTCAGAGGGATTGTCGCCGCGCCCAAGGAAAATGTCTAATTTGTGGATCCAGCGAACACATCATCAACGGTTGCCCAGAAAGGAAAGAACTGCAAGGGAGAAACTTGTCCACACTCCCCACTTCTGCCGAGTGAGAATTGCCGCGTAGTTCGGACTTCGACGACAAGGCGGATCAAACGCAGGGTTCAACTCACGCGACGAGAATGCAATGTTATAGTAGTCGAAGAATGATTTTTCATGTTATCTACTTTCAGTAATAATATTGTCGTTTTATGAATGTTTCCTTCCGTTTGAATCTTTGTATCCGTCGAACTTTTAGTTGGATGAAATAAAATTTGAATCATAATATATATGTATCATTCTCATGCTTTCTCTATGTCAAATTCTATTCATTATCACAGCATTTCATTTTGATCTTTCAGTTCCTGCAACCGCATATTTTCCTATGTTCCGTACCCTGAGCTTTCCTTGATGTATTCCATTGTCTAATCATGACTCTTTTCTTTCAGACATGGCCCACCCTGGAGCAGCGCCGCATCTAGACGAGGATACACAGTCATGCGTTTCCTTAGATCACACACCGACGAATTCTGATGATGAAGTCAACGGTCCCCAGGTCAACTTCGGAAACAACGATTCAGAGGACGAAGGAGCAGCCGCCCCAGAGTTTGACACGATAGCTGATTCTGACGAAGAAGAAGGAGATCCTGAAGCGAACCCTATAGAGGAAGACCCGATAGAGGAAGACCCCGAGGAAGAACCGATAGAAGAGAATCCAGCGGAGGAAAACCCCGTGGAAGAAAATCCAGGAGAAGAGAATCACATGGAATCAGATCTCGATGAGGAAGCTTTATCCGAGGACGAAGGACCAGAAGATCAAGACCCTGCCGTGGAAGAACTTCCTGTGGCAGTCCCCGCGAGACGCTATGGAGATGGACGTCCCTACCTGAGCGCGCGAGCCTACCGCAACCTGTTGAATCTCCACAACCGTGACTGACGGAATATCTTTTGAGGTGGTCTTTCTGGCCAAATAAAATGTGTATAGTTTAGGGCCACTTTCCGTCTTTGAAAACGTCTTGTTTCAAATTTTCTTGAATGAAATAAATCTTTTGATTTTGTAAATCTGTTGATTATTGGATCGCTTAATACTTGTTTATTACCCATGCCCATTTATTTTCTGCCGAGTTCCCTGTCTGTCCACCCCTACTCGTTGTATAGTTTTCACCGCATCCTGATCCTTGGAATGAGCCATCCTCATCCCTCGTCTGTGCCCCGTTTGAGATCCTTCTGGGAGGAGAGCAATTCTTGTGAAACTTCTGAGTTCACTAACTCTTCAAATTTTGACTTATGTGTTGTACCGACTGTCATCCTGCCCATATTTCTTCTCTTGTAGTCACTGGCCATTCACCCTTATTTTCTGTGCTGACCCGATCCCAATTTCATTGATCTTCAGCCTAAAGCCGTCATCCTTCGACCTTTTGTACCAGCCACATCCCATTGTAATCTCTACCCTACCTAAGCTTGGACACACTTATGCTTTTCCGTGTTACCCCGACTATATTTAGGGGCACTATTATTTTAAAATGCAGTTTTAGTATTTTACATTTGTCAAAAGTACGTGTGATTGATTACCCCGTTTTACGTATTTTAAGTGCATTATTATTATTCTTTTTAGTAGCGCAACCATACACCGCGCATATTTCGTTGCATGTTCCTAAATTTCACTTACAAGCCCTCTAAATTATTTTAAATTATTTTTCGATACATCATTCTAAAATGTTTTAACCTACCAACAAATGTTTCACTATTTTATTGTCGTTACTTTATTTTTCGAGTAGGGTGCCTTATACGTACTATTTATGATGTGCTACCTTGATATACGTATATGTACATATATCTGAGTTTCGATCTTATCGAGTACGCCTCGAATGATGTTGTCGTATTGTTGTTATATATAATTCCGTATATATGTAACTACCCTTATAGTTGTTCCTATTTTTATACCTATTTAAATCTATATGTTGTAAGTTATTTTTACGTATTTTATATTTTCGAAATTTCTTCGTCCACTCATTCCTAGTAAATCTTTATGTGTTAAATTACAAAATAATAGCTTTCGCATATGCTTGTATTACTTATAGTTTATTTTAAATTTCGAGGACGAAATTTTTGTAAGGGTGGTATGATGTAATACCCAGCCCCTTTCTGTACCAAAATCTGTACTCTATTACTTTAGAATTCTATGTATTCTTATTTGTAATTGTATTCATTTTATTTATAACTTTACTTCTTCTAAACCGCATACTTCTTTTATTGCAACCCAATCCTATTTTCCCTAATCCTATATTATCTCCTTACAAATCACCGAGCCCGGCACACCTTTTTCTCCAGCCATATTCTTTCATTCATTCCCATTCAATTAAACCCAAACCCTCAGCCCACTTCTCGTTTTGCTAAAGTTTTAGCTCCCAGCCCAACTGTCTTTATTTATTTAAAATACTTTTCCTTATTCCTCAGAGCCCACCCAGCCGACCCATTTTTCCATCAATTTATTCCCAAGCCCGAGCCCACCTCCTCAATTTTTCTCATTAAAAGAAATCCTTGTGCTGGTCCCGGCCCCCTTATTCTTTTTCTTTAAATTCTTAAGTAGCTCAAACTAGCCCGGCCCCCTCATCTTAGTAATTTGTTATACTTCTATTTAAAATCTCGGCCCAGCTCCTATTTTCTTTATTCTTTTTATTCAGCCCAAACTCTGGCCCGTTTCCCTTTTATTTTCTTAGCCCGGCCCGCTTCCTTATTTTCCCCTCAATTAATTCATTTTTCCTTCACTCTCTGGCCGGCCCACGCTTCTCACCAGCCCATCTCGCCTCCGCGCCCACGTTTCGAACCCGACCCGACTACTGTTTCTCTCCTTCAAAATCTCCAACGGCTCCTTCCCCCTCGTGCGCGCGTGACCCGCCTCCTCCGCCGTCGCCCATGCCCATGATCGCGAGCCGTTACCTCCAACGACGCACGCCGAGCTTCCCTCGCGACCGTTTCCCTCGCGCACCCCACTACTCCCTCATTCCACTCCTCTCTCGAACCCGGACTCACACCCTCGAGTTCCCTGCAACCCACTTTTCCCTCGACGACGACGACGACGACTCCCTCACTCCCTCTCACAAACCCAAACCACCTCATCTCCCCTCACTGCCTCACCACCCTGCGCCTTCAAACCCACCGAGCTACCCCTTCTCTTCCTCCTCACCGCAGCCGCCGCCGACGACCCCATCATCATCACCTTCGCCATCCTACTCTCTCTCTTGATCTCCACCTCACTCCCCTCGCTCACACTCTCTGGTCCCGTATCTATTCTCCCGTTCTCGACCTCTCTCTCTGTGCCCCTCTGCTTCTCACTCTCAAAACTCTCTCTCTCTGCTCTTCCTCTCTCCCCTGTGTCTCTCTCCATCTCGCCCCCTCTCTCTCTCACTGTCTTTCTCTCTCCCCCCCTCACTCTCTGTTCTTACCTTCCCTCTCTCACACTCTCAATTCTCTTTCTCTCTATATCTCATTCTCCCTCTCTCTCTCGGTCTCTACCCCCTCTCTCTCTCTAAAACTCTCTCTCTCTAGCTCTCTCTCTCTCTCTCTCTCTCTCTCTAACCCTCTCTCCCTCACTCTCCCTCTATCTGCAACGTCTCTCTTTACAACTCCGTAAACCACCCCACGACGGAGCCGTAACTTTGCCGAGGACTCGAGCTCGAGCCCAGTCGAGCTGCCGTGCCACGGTCGTGTCGCGATCGCGCTGTGGACGTACCGTCGTCAATACGTCACCAGGCAAGTTCTTTACTTGCTTACATGCTATTTTATGTATGTTACAAATCAACATCGTATATATATACCATGTTTTCCCTATGTTAAATATTGCAACACAACTGTTCGATACTGGTTCCCTTAGGAAATCTTTATCAAAATTGACGGAACTGGATATATTGCATTGGCCCTCGTAGAGATGGTTAACGTGTGCAAATTTCATTTGAAAATACGATTGTTAAAGATTAAAACGACCACCCCCAAGTTTGACCGTAAAACTGGAATTTTTCTGTACCTGAAAACTATAAAAATCACCATAAATTATATACATGCTGGATTGATGTGCTCGAGGGCTCAAATCGAAGCCAACTCGACTAACTTTAACCCTATGCTAGTTTCCAGACAATCCTGTACTTAAACTGTGATGATATTTGGATCGGAGTGCGACTCTGGACTGCAGTCCAGAGCGACTCCAGTTATTGGTTGCTGTTCCACAATGGGTACCACAGGAATTACTTAACTCGTAGATTGCGGAACTCCGCTGCTTATTGTAGGTAACTCTGTTAGCTAGACAACACAATTAGTTTCATCCTGTTTCGTTATCATTTACTATTTAATCTGTAATTTAGAAGATCGGGACGCATAGCAGTCCCAGCAGAATCAGAACTGGCACATTATTGTTAAACAGATTATAACTCCTAACGTACAGACGCGATCGAAGATCCGTCTATTGCGTTGAAAACCTTACTGAGAACCTTAGAATTCATCCAACTGTAGCGTCGCTAAAATCTGATCCCCACAGGGATTAAAATGCGTTACGAAATGGATTCCTTATTCTGAAACCGGATTTCCAGCCGCGTGCGCTTAAAATGAAATGGTTATAACTATCGATCCTGGAACCCGATTGGCTTGAAACAAAATTAGATGGATAGATAACTGAACATATTGATTACTACCTTTGTATCATTTCGCTAAATTATATACATATGTTTCATGATAAATCGTGCAAGTGATAGACTGTTGTTTTTATGACACCTAAATTGTGCTTTTATACTGTTCATGCATCACATTATACCCATATCATGGTAGTGATAACCTAGTGACGTCGTGCATTTACCCAGTGTTAGATTTTAGTGTTGATTGTGGCAAGTACGTCAGTGTTCGTGTATTCGTGATTAAGTGAAAGTGATACGTACTTGTGCACAATCAATGTCCCTTTTATTCTATTGCATTGTCGACGTCTGTGGGATGCGTGTACGTGTGACTATAAGTGGTATGGGACACTTATGGAAGCGCTTGCACGGATGTCACAGATAAGGCATCCGACACTGCCATTTATCTTAGGTATTAGTCGGGACGTGCTTGATGGAGGCCCTGCCTCCAGTTCTCGCGCAGACTTGTCACGGATCGATTAGTATTTAGATTGATGGTTAGCGTTTGATGTAGACCTCGGGGTGTGGGGTAGTTCAAGTGTGAATTCAACAGAATCTCGGGAGTCCCATGCCGGCTTATATATTTAGGGAGTTATATGGAGATTTACAGGGTATGTGCTATAGACACCGTGATACATTCGTTACATGTTGGGCCCGTGGTCCCTTGCCCTTGGGTTCTACCCTTGGGTGGAGGACACTCGCGAGTGGTTGACTCTCACACTTGGACTGACGATAGGCTTATTGACCTGTGCAGTGAGACTTAGAGACTGATAGGGTTACTGTCATTTACATTCTTGATATACTGTGTTGACATACATGCCACATCGTTATACTGTTTTACTGCTCCGCTGCATTTATCTCTACTCATTTATATTCATGCTGTTATTGATTTACTGTTATTCATATCCTTCACCACTGTTAGAACTGTTACTTAATTATATACATTATATTGCTATTGTGTCGCTCTGACGACCTGAGTATGCATGCTCAGTGTGAGGAGAAGATTTAGCTTGGACCAGATCTAAACGTGCATCACAGACTTCTTGACTTGCCTTCCCGATTTATATTCATTTGTTCCACTTCAGGTCAGTCTTTATATTGTTTCCTTCAGTTACTGCATTTCTCATTACCTGCGTATCGTTTACTGTTTACCATGATAAACTAGAAGCCGAAGTGTGACTACGGCAGGACATTTTCTTGACCGTAGGAGCATGGCTGGCCTTGTCTACCCCTCGTATTCCGTATTTTGGGAAGCGGGGCGTGACACTCCCGGTGAAGGGATCTCGGCCCTTGCCTCGTCGACTGAGGAGCAGGATATTCCAACTGAATACCACGATGCAAAACAAAAGTGAACGTCCTTGTAATAACAGCTTTTTGAAAAGTGTTCCAACAACATCAGAATAGGTTTGTTTAGCTTGCATTGATCCGAATCAACGCAGTCCCATCAATTGATCACACCAATAAAGAACGAAAATAATGATGTACGTATATGCCATCTGCATTCGCCACTGGGTCCCGTCATCACCCGTTAGGTTACTTAACTAACGACAGAGCGGGGACTGGACTAGCGCGGATGCAAAACATATACAACATCTACTAGTATATATATCAATATATAATATTTCGCTCAAGGCGTGATAAAATGCAACATCACAGAAATGTAATAAGTATCACAGAACAATACAGATATCTGGAAGCCCCGGGTTTCACAGAGCCACTGCTGAAACCCGACGTCCCCCTGGTCGTGTAGATAGCCTGTGCAATGAAATCCTAGACCCCTA
Source organism: Agapanthus africanus (assembly GCA_030015575.1). Classification (NCBI taxonomy): domain Eukaryota; kingdom Viridiplantae; phylum Streptophyta; class Magnoliopsida; order Asparagales; family Amaryllidaceae; genus Agapanthus; species Agapanthus africanus. Next base: position 270,466,048 of record CM057342.1, on the reverse strand, counting down.
TGAGCGCGGCAAGTCACCCGCCAAAACCTGAAGCGAGGCAGCCCCCTTCAGCAACGTGAATGGACCATCCAGCACTTCACGGAATCCGGTAACTTGGGCACCCCTCCTGGGTCAACCTGTACCCCCTACGAGTGCGGCGAATAGCCCGCCAATTCTAGAGTAAAGCCCCCTCCCTCTCAATGCCATGAGATGCGGGCTTGTTGCCCTCTAGAACCCGGCTATCCGTGCACCCCTCCTTGGGGTAATCCTAGTACAGAAAGTAAAATATACATACAACGGGTACATCGACCTCGACCCGGTCATGCCCCAAAAGAATAATACAAACAGGCAGTGACGGCAGTCCACATGTCGTACGCTCGCCCCGCAATATCAAATGTACATATAAAACAAAACTGTACTAACATTGCATCCAGGCTATCCCCACGACCGATCCGCAACATCACAGCACAAACATAGAACATCAACGTGAATGTCACGTTCGCAAATCTGTCTAAAAGGGCTATAGCAGATAGACTAGATTTACAGATCAAATGACATTCACGGTCGCAGATATAATGTAAATACTGTGAACTAACATGTTTAAAATTCTCGATCGATCAAATATACCCAAGTGGGCCCCAAGCACTACTGTAGCACTCACAGAAAATCTAGGCCCAAAAAGAATGTCCCAAAACCCATATTTTCAAGTCCAAGAGTCTCTGAAAAAATTTGGCGCCACGTGGACATATTATGGCCACGGAACCGCGGCCAATGCATGGGTTTGGACGCGGTTCCGCGGTGGAAAAGTGGAATCAGGTCACCAAATTTTTGCAGAATTCTTAGAACACCTTGCACATCATTCTGAAACCACCTGAAAAATTTTTCGAGCCAAAAATATTTCGACAGAAACTGATGTACATGAAAATGCGGTTTTGGGATTTTTGTTCGATCGGAAATGTAAACACATTAGACAAAGCTAGATTAGGTTAATGGCGTGGCTCTGATACCATGTTGCGCCACGGCACCGCCCCGGCCGTCTATCCGAGGCCAAAATGCGGAATCAAAAATTTTCTTAACTTTAAACCGGCGCTACCGCGGACAATAAAACCCGGATCGTAACCATTAACCTAAACCCAGCTAACAAGAGAATGGGTAGAGAAGTATACCAAGCGATCCGTGTCCTTCGGTCTTCATCTCCACTCTGATCTCCCGCGGAATCTCCGTCCGTCACGTCCTCGTCGGAAAGGGCACCACGTAGCCGAATACTTTTATGGGCTCCCATCTCTGGACCGAGGCAACTCGGGCGCGAAGTTGGCTAGCCGACGTGTCCAAGATTTGCTGTAGGTGTAGTGTAGAACTTGTCTCTTTAGGGGTAGTGAAGTTGCCATGGATGTGGAGGAGAAGAGAAAATGAGCTATGAAATTTTGATGCAACATGAGAATGAGAATAATTTTCCACCCTCACCAAAAATGAAATCTCTCTCTCTCTCTTGAAGTGGCCAGCCCCCCTTGATCAAATGGTGGAGGAAAACAGCAAAACATGAAGGGAGGTGATGGTAGGAAAAGCAAAGGGGTGACCACACCAAATATGATGATAACAATGTCAATTTCATTTCAAATCTCATCTAATCTCATTAAAGCAAGCCATCATGAAAAAGCAAAGATGCTTAACCTTTCATAATGCCACAAATGCAAGAAAACCCTCCACAATAAGTTATTTGCAAACATGCAAATAACCCCCTTCATCGGAAAAATCCGGCCGTGAAGGAACAAAGGAAAACTGGCCGGAACGGAATGCAAACTGGCAACTTCAGAAAATTGATCCCGTAATAAATTACAGGAAAACCCCACTAGTGCATAAACATGCCCGCATTTGTATTCCCACTGAACACAAATGCAAAGAGACAAAATCTACACTATCTAATACTAGGATCCGGCTTAAGCCAAAGCCGGCTAGTAAAAACCGTCCGATCACGATCCGTGCAATACCGTACGTCTCTGATCGAACCCTGCCATATCTCCATACGGCCTCTACAGCGTTTCGCCCGAAACTTGAGTAACTGTGAGTGTGGGGGATTCTAAAGACTCGTCAATACTATGGCTGTGGATTTAACCACTAGTACGTCAGAGGTATTAGCCATTGAGCCTGTCAGTGACAATATCCGTACAGTCCGGTCCATTTGTCTATGAGTATTGCATGGCGGGCCTAGGTGGTTGGTAAAAGTCAGACCCCCAAAAGCGGTACAAGTCGTGTCGGAGTGAAGCCCAGAACACCCTGAGATACTACTGGAATACCTACCAGTAAATCTCCTGCCTCGGCCGAGGGCTTTGTATAATGGCTCTCCTAGACACAGCGCGACCTCACCCCTAATACCGGGAGAGACGAACCCCTGCAGATCCGCTCACTGCCTCCATGTGGCTCGGGACTGTACCGAACTAAAACCTGTTTGCACGACTCCTTTGAGCCGTGGTAGGGTAGTAATCAAAGCACAGTGGGAACTCACATGAGACAAATGACTATCTCAGGTCGATGAACTAACCTGTACACATGTCACCAGAGAACTGCTATCTGACGTCTGGTATAATCCCAACTAGCAGGTTCCCGGCGAGTCCTGTCCGGTGTACTCATAACCCAATGAGCACCTGTATACATCTTAGGTGAACCAACTGACACCAGTGGCTTGTGAGACCGGCCACCGCCCCTCGTCGGGGTCTCGACTGTATACACTAGTCTACTAATGGAGTATCGATGCACAGTCTCGAAACTCCCACGACTAGGGACCATTTAAGGATGTGCTTATAGACCCCAGCTCCCACGTATATGATCGCCATCATACTGCTGGCCGTCAAGCAAGAATCCTAAGGGCTCTATCAACGTGCAATAGTGATCAGTAATGTCACATAAAGCAGTACACGATGATAAAGATAAACCAGATAGCATACTATCATCTTGAGTAAGACTGTCCTACCGGGATAGGTCCTCCCTCAATCATTGCAATCACGTGGCTGTGATCCAATAATTGACTCTGAGGGCACTATCTCCAACAATAAGTGCTTAGCACTTCTGAATAAAGGGAGAAAGCCTAAGACTGAGCCCAAATTGGCTAAGTCTATGAAGTTTTCTTGCAGCTGAGCCCTGATCAGTCGAAAATATTGCATATTTTAACCGGCAATTTCCATATCATCTGCATACAATTAGAAGTGTTCGACATTCATATTCTACATATTAGCAAATCGGTCACAAAATATCAGATTACATGTATTCGACCTTAAAACCGGCATTTCTAGGGAAATTGACTGCATTGCATTACATAGCATATTTTCTATATCTTGCAACCCGTGTTTCGAAGTCTGTGCAGGAAAAGAGAAGCTTGCTCGATCATTACATTGCTCGACCATTACAATTGCTCGTAAACTCACTTAACTCAAATCTGGTATCAACACAAAAGAGGAAATACAAATCTAAACATCAAAGGAAGCTAAAAACAGCAGCCCAAGACCACAGAAGAAAGTCAAAGGCCCAAGCTTACCAACAAGCCGCGGAAGCGCGGCCAATACTTGGTTCTTGCGGCGGTTGCGCGGCGGCTACAGGGAATCAGCTCCCCAATTTCAGTGCACAACTCCTGTTTCAGTGGCTACAGCTCAATAATGCTCACAAACTTCCAGAATATTCCAGATACTTCCACCAGATCAGCAAACACCCAAACTAGCCTAATCATTCTAGAACTTTCCCTAAACCCTAGCTTAAACCCTAAGCTAACTCCTAACAAACTCCTTCTAGAAACTCTTCAACAAACTTTGGGAGGGAAAGTTCTAATTCAAACCTAAACCTAGGGTTTGGGAGTTCTATAAATAAGACCCTAGGCTCATTGTAAGAAAATTATTCAACCTAGGATTCAACCTTGGGAAAGCTTAGAAAAATCAATCCCATTCTTCATCTTCCTCTTCCTCAAGTTTAGTGAGAGAGCTTGTAGGAAACCCTAACCCTAAATCCAACCACAATTCAAGATCTTGAGTGCAAGCCAAGCAAGATGCCTTCAACCCTTTTATGAGCCGAGCCGATCTTCAATCGGGCAAGAGATCAAAGTAGATCCACGATCCACGGAGACGAGCGAAGCCGAGTCAACGATCGATTTCTTCTTCTTGTAGATTCTTGAAAGAATGTATTGAAATTGTTGATTAAATAAAAGGTGATATTCTTTTATCTTGTTTTCTTTAAATTCCGCATCATGTTATCTTTACAATTCTTTAATATTGTCTTTGTGGTGATGTGTGAATAAAACTCCGCTCGTCGAGGAGTCGAGACGATCTTTAGTATGATGATGTAACAAATTTGTAATCGATTCTTGAATCCCACGAGTTTGTAAACCCTAGCAAGTTCAAGAATCGACGACCCAATTCGTTGCGATGCTTTCTTGATCGACATCGCTCGAGATTGGGGAGTTCCGATCGTTTCTTGAAATTGCTAGAGGCTAGAATATAAATGGTATCCTCGAAAGAACAAGGGTTAAGAGATGAAACCCTAATTTCATCAAGAAAACCCTAACTCTCGTCGATCACCATTGATCTAGTATCAATTCTTCGAAGGACAAGAACACGAAACCCTTTAGATTACATCACGTCTAAAGATCCGATCGATTCCAACGAGCCTCTCTTATATTCTTGATTGTTGATTGGAAATATTATCAAAACAACCGATTCTTGATTGTTTATAGTTTCTTGATTCTTGAGTAAAGAATAGTGACACTCGAATACAAATAATTCTTGAATCATGTTTTCGTTTATTGTTTCTTAACATTTCATTTCAAAAGTATCAAAATACAATTGAATTGTGCAATCCCTGAGGACGATCCGCACTCATTCATTAACTACATCCGACACCGTAGTTTGATTGCGGTCAATATAATTTTTTGATTGTCGTTACTTTTTACATACACACGTCAGAAAATGCATCAATCAAAATGGCGCCGTTGCCGGGGATCGCGCTAATTCATTTGCATTTATAGTTTGAAGTGAAAGAATTATTACGTTTTACTTCTTGAAATCAAAATTCGTACAAACTCTTACACGTGTGTTGTGATTTGATTGCAAGGTGATCTGGAGCATTCTGTTCTGTGGAAAAATTTGTTTGAATATATCAGAGAGCTGTAGATAGCAACAGGAGCTTGCTGAAGAAAAATTGTTCACTGTTCCCAAGAACTGACCGCTCATCCGCGGCATATATATGGTTCTTGCGGCGGAAGCGCCGCATACTTGAGGGTTCTCTGGAAAATTTTCCAGCAGGTATTTTCTTGCTCTCTCCTCTCACCCTTTTTAGCTCCAACTAACCCTTTGCTGCAGGATTCTTTGCAAATAAATCGCAGCGCGCAAAAGCAAAATTAAAATTGTGTGTGATTTTGATTTCTTGGTTGTTTGCATTCTAATACGGAAATTTAAGGGGCACGGCCAAATCCAAATTAGGTGGGGATTTCATTACCCTTCCTAGGCCCCGAAAATCGTCAAACTTGCATCCGCATTTACCCCCATTAACTAAAAGAAATCTAGAGAAGACTCTAAGGACTGTCGCGCTCAATAGGACGAGAGAAGGTCGTGGGTAATTCATTGCTTATCCGCGTTTTCTTGTGGTGCCTAAGGCGAGTGTGTCTAAGGCTAGTGGTTATTAATTAGGTCCACTGTAGTGGTGGTTCCTTCCCACTTACCTGGCACTTATCCGGCCACAGGGGGACAAAGAGGCAGTGGAGGATTCTATCCTGCGGCTTGTCTTTTGGCAGTTAGGAGCGGTCTAGAGATCGGACCTAGGTGACCATTAGATTCTAGGGTTTGTGTGCTGCATTTGTTTTGTCGCATCATTTTTTCAAAATCCGTCCCTTTTTCAAAGCAAGCACCGCATTCATTCATCCCTAATTATAAGCCAACGCTGCCACTTGTACTAACCCTTTTTAGTGCAAGATAGGCTGGACACGGGATTCTAGTGCCCGTTTAGTCCGCGTACCCTTTATCGACTCCGAAGTCGATAATTCTCCATTTACCTTTTCTTTACCCACTACCACACCCACACCGATGGATCCGAATCCATCAAATTTCTTTAACCCTAATCTGCCACCGTCCGTTGGTGCGCAGAATCCTACTCCACCCCACATTTCTCTCCAGGAAAGATGCTATCCACATAGAGGTCCTCTTTCGACCTGCTTATCCACACCACCAGCCAATGGGGATAACTTTGAGATTAAGCCCCAGTATATCAATCTTTTACCCAAATACCACGGACTCGAGACCGAGGACGCTTACGTTTTCATTACCAAATTTGAAAACGTATGCGCAATGATGGGTACGTCTCAACTTTCAGTGGATGCGATGCGTCTACGACTTCTTCCATTTACTTTGTGCGATATAGCCGAGAAGTGGCTATATAACACCATCGCACACTCTATTACGAATTGGGAAGAATTCGTCGCTGCATTCCTTAAGAAATTTTACCCAGTCCAAAAGACGGCTCGAATCCGTAGCGAACTGAACCAATTTGCCCAGCTCCCTGCTGAACCATTCTCAAAATACTTTGAACGTTTCAAGGATCTATTGGTTCAATGTCCTCATCATGGCATCCCGAGATGGGAGCTTTGCCGAATCATATATGAGGGCAGTAACCCTAGCACTAAACAGAGCCTTGAAAACATGTGTCAAGGTACTTTTATGACCAAAGATGACGGGGAAGCCTGGCGATACTTAGAAGAGTTCGCTGAAAAGTCACTAATTTGGGAGAGTGGAACACAACCATTGAATAGGGGTGGCGTACACCAAATAGATGTGTCCATAGGTGTTCGAGCTGAAATGGCAGCAATGCAAAAGAAGCTCGACGCTATGGAACACAAATTTGCAGCAGCCTCCCTAAACCCAATGTCGCTCCCCAAAACTGTTTGTGGGTGCTGTTCTGATCCGTCACATTTAACGGAAGAATGTCCATTAAACTCTGCGTTTCAAGGTCACGAGCATTCTAATGCCGCATTTCAAAGATCTCGAAACGATCCATATTCTTCCAGTTACAATCAGGGTTGGAGGAACCACCCGAATTTTGCTTGGAACCAGAACCAATCTCAAAACACGGTTCCAAACACGAATCAATTCCAACGGGCTCTTCCTCCACCACAACAGCAACCCCTACAACTCACTCAGCACCCCTATCAGTCACAAAATTTCCAAAATCAGGGCAACACTCCTGCACAGTCTAATCCTATGCAGCCCTGTTCTGACGAGTTCTCTCAATTCACTCAAACCATGAAATCACTTTTATCAAATTTCATGGATGTTTCGACTGAAGTTAGATCTTCCGTCAGTGAAATAAAGAAAAACTCAGCGTCCCAAGCTGAGAGTATTCGCACGATGGAAGCTGAAATCGCACGCTTAAAAGCCGAAATGAGTGCGAGAGAGAAAGGGAAACTTCCCTCTCAACCCCTACAGAATCCTGGGCATTACAATGTAAATGCCATCACAACGTTGAGATCGGGAAGAGTGCTGAACAATCATGTCGGGGAAGGTATTGATAATACTGAAAATCATATCAACACCCCGGCTGAGTCTTTCCCACATACACACACTTCACCTTCTGATCCTTCTTCTTCTACCAAACCACCTTCGCACGAGCCTATTCTCCATTTCCCCTTAGGCTCAACACCTTCACCCAACCCTTATAGTTCTCCACAGACGGTCCCCACACCTCCTTTGGGACCTCGTCTACCCCCCTTTCCTTCTCCTGTGATGGACCCTGCGCTTATTGCGAAAGCACCTTACCCGAACCGGCTAAGGGCTAATAGAACGAGTCCTCATATGGAGAAAATTTTAGAGATGTTCAAACAGGTTAACATCAATATCCCTCTCCTAGATGCGATTCAGCAAGTCCCCGCTTATGCGAAAATTCTAAAGGACTTGTGCACTAGGAAGAGGAAGACCCAAGTGCCGAAGAAGGTCTTTATGTCTAATAACATCAGCACTGCTTTTATACCCCAGCTTCCAAAGAAAAGAAAGGACCCAGGTTGTCCTACAATATCGATTTCGATTGGGGGTAAAAACATAAATCGTGCTCTTTTAGACCTTGGCGCGAGTGTTAACCTGTTACCTTATTCTGTCTATGAGCAATTAGGGATTGGAGAGCTGAAACCTGCTCATTGTACTCTCCAGATGGCAGACCGATCTATCACCAAACCAAGGGGTGAATTAGAGGATGTGTTAATAAAGGTCGGGGAATTTGTTTTCCCTGTAGACTTCATTGTGCTCGACACACATCCTGTAGCAAACCCCCGGGGCCAAATTCCAGTGATTCTAGGTCGTCCTTTCCTTGCCACTTCCAACGCTGTTATAAACTGTAGAAATGGTTCAATGAACTTATCATTTGGAAATATGACCATTGAACTAAACATCTATAGAGTTGGAAGTCAGCCGTCAGAACCCTCTGCTCATATTTTAGATGTGTGCTCTGTCCATGAGATCGCTCCCGATAGTTGTGGAGCTGAGGATCTTTGCTTTACTGATCTCGATGACATTAGCACATCTCTGTTTGACTTAGCACAAGATCTTAGTGAGGACACTTTAGCTACACATGAGTCCTGTACTTCTGACTTTTCTCCACCCGAGTCTGTATCTTTCACAGGCTCTGAGCTTCTTTGTAGATCCAAAAATCAATCTATGACCCTTCCTTCTATCATTTCTCCGCCTGAGTTAGATCTCAAAATTTTACCTTCTCACCTGAAATATGCATATCTTGGTGAGAACGAGTCATTACCGGTTATCATTTCCGCTTCTCTTGCATCAGAGCAAGAGAATGCCCTTTTATCGGTATTGAGATCTAACAAAGAGGCGTTTGGTTGGAGTATGACGGACATCAAAGGGATTAGTCCCTTGATAGTTGAACATCATATACATGTGATGGATGATGCCAGACCGACCCGAGAACCACAGAGACGGTTGAATCCCGTCATGAAGGAAGCTGTCATGAAAGAAATCGTCAAGTGCTTAGATAATGGTATTATCTACCCCATCTCCGATAGCCAGTGGGTGAGTCCTATACATGTCGTTCCTAAGAAATCCGGCATCACAGTTATCACAAATGAGGCGAATGAGTTGATTCAAACACGCGCCCAAACTGGGTGGCGTGTATGCATCGATTATAGAAAACTCAACGCTGCTACGAGGAAAGATCATTTTCCTCTACCATTTATTGATCAAATGCTGGAACGCTTAGCGGGACGAGAGTTTTATTGTTTTATGGACGGATACTCAGGCTACAATCAGGTCCCCATCGCCAAAAAGGATCAAGATAAAACCACTTTTACTTGTCCTTTTGGTACCTTTGCTTACAGTCGCATGCCCTTCGGGTTATGCAATGCTCCCGCTACCTTTCAGCGGTGTATGATGGGGATATTCTCTGATATGGTAGAGAATTTTTTGGAGATCTTTATGGACGACTTCTCGATTTTTGGAGACTCTTTTTCTGATTGCCTTGCGAATCTAGACGCTGTTCTTACTCGTTGCAAAGAGAAGAACTTGACATTAAACTGGGAAAAATGCCACTTTATGGTCCAAGAAGGAATAGTCCTTGGACATGTCATTTCACAGAAAGGCATTGAGGTTGACAGAGCTAAAGTAGATGTCATTCAAAACCTGCCTCATCCCAAAAGCGTCAAAGATATTCGCTCTTTCCTTGGCCATGCGGGCTTTTATAGGAGATTCATTAAGGATTTTAGCAAAATTGCTAGACCTTTAACACTACTCCTGGCCAAGGATACGACCTTCCACTTCGACTCGGATTGCGAGACAGCCTTCGACTCACTTAAACAATCACTCACCACAGCCCCCGTTTTATCATCACCAAATTGAGACTACCCCTTTGAGCTGATGTGTGACGCATCTGATTTTGCAGTAGGTGCAGTCTTAGGACAGCACATCGATAAGATGCCACACGTGATTTACTATGCCAGTAAGACCCTGAATGATGCGCAAATCAATTATACAACCACCGAGAAAGAGCTTTTAGCAGTTGTATTTGCATTGGAAAAATTCAGGCCTTACTTAATCGGCTCACCTATAGTTGTGTATACTGACCATTCCGCTTTAAAACATCTTCTGGCGAAGAAAGATGCAAAAGGTCGACTAATACGTTGGATCCTTCTTTTACAAGAATTTGATCTTGTTATCAAAGATAAGAAAGGATGTGAAAACGTAGTAGCTGACCACCTTTCACGCATCGTTTCTTCCCCTGTGACCCTGCCGATCAATGACTCATTCCCTGATGAACAACTCTTGAGCATATCCGCTGAACCATGGTTCAGGGATATTGTGAACTATCATGCCACGGGACTTATACCGAGCGATTGGTCAAAACAGGACAAATACCGTTTTCTTTCCCAAGTAAAACACTTTTACTGGGACGAGCCCTATTTGTTTAAATATTGTCCTGATCAGATCATTCGCCGGTGCGTCCCAAATGAAGAGTTCAAGAGTGTTCTTTCATTTTGTCATGATCAGGCTTGTGGGGGTCACTTTGGTCCTAGAAAGACAGCGGAAAAGGTTTTGCAATGTGGATTTTATTGGCCGACCTTATTCAAGGACGCATTTGAGTATTGCAAAACCTGTACACAATGTCAGTATACGGGTAGAATATCCCAGAGGAATGAAATGCCTCAGCAACCCATCTTGGTTGTTGAAATGTTTGATGTTTGGGGCATTGATTTTATGGGTCCTTTTCCCAACTCCTTTGGAAATCTGTACATATTGTTGGCGGTTGATTATGTCTCAAAGTGGGTAGAAGCCATTCCATGTCGCACTAATGACAGGAAAGTTGTCATTAAGTTCTTGAAAGAGAATATCTTTTCGCGATTTGGACACCCACGCGCTATCATTAGCGATAATGGGACACACTTCTGCAACAGGTCTTTCGAGACTCTGATGCGGAAATACTTAATCAACCACCGCCTTTCTACACCCTATCATCCCCAAACAAGCGGGCAGGCTGAGATCTCAAACAGACAAATCAAACTTATCCTGGAGAAAACTGTTGCTAAAAATAGAAAAGACTGGTCGACCAAATTGACGGATGCTCTTTGGGCATTCAGGACTGCATATAAGACCGACCTAGGAATGTCTCCATATAGGATAGTTTTTGGTAAAGCATGTCATCTACCTGTTGAGATAGAACATAAAGCATTGTGGGCTATAAAGGAAATAAATTTTGATCTAAACCTTGCTTGCAACTTTCGGAAGCTGCAACTTAACGAGCTAAGCGAACTCCGCGATGAAGCTTATGATAATGCTGTAATCACAAAGAATAGGACTAAGGTTTTTCACGATAAAAGCATTTTAAGGAAAACATTTTTACCTGGTCAACAAGTCCTTTATGATTCACGTTTACACCTTCACGCGGGTAAGCTCCGATCTCGATGGAAGGGACCTTTTGTTGTGCGGTCTGTATACCCGCACGGGGCAGTAGAAGTTGAAAATGTTAAAAACGGCACTGTTTTCAAAGTAAATGGACATAGATTAAAGCCGTATTTTTCCACTGACCCCACGGAGGAGCTCTTGTTCTTACAAGAGCCAGTTTATTTGGATTAAAATTCCTCCGTCTCATCTTCATATCCTGTATATCATTGCATCATCTTTTGAATGAAGGTGAGTGAAAAATAAGTTTGGGGGAAGTTCTTCACTTATATATTTTGCCCCCACTAATAATTCCCCCCAGATTTACAGATTTTTGTAGGTATAGCTGTCGGCAACAGTGAGGACACTGTTGAAAACAAGTTTGGGGGAGGTTTGTGCTTATTTTCGCATCATTTGCATGTCATCTGCATAAGCACAAAACATTTCTTTTAAAAATCTATAAAAATTGAAAAATTTTCAAAACCCATAAAAATTTAAAAATTTTCAAATATAAAAATAATTTTTATATTTACACTTTTTGTATATAAATAAGATAATGAAAGTTTAGATAGTGAAAAGTTACATCCATGAGATTAGAAAAATTTTAGAAAACCAAGAAAATTAGAAGTTTTCTTATACGAACTAGTAATAAGTAGTTATGAGCCGTTGTCCCAAGGGTTAGTAAGATGAAGGACGTCACTAATCTGAGGATAAAAATAAGTTTGAAAAATAGTTTCTATTCTGGAAGCCAAACATTTTGAACGTTGCTACCCTGCTATTCGCACTTACACACGTCTTGAAGCCTGGGATAGTAGAGGATACCTTGAAATGCTCTTGTCTTAAAGCCAAAAGTATGAAAAAAAATATGTGTTTTAAAGTGGTGAGAAAAATGGATACTGGTTTTGTTATCACCGAGGGCAATAAAAATATATAGCAAAAGGGTGCTTCTTCACCTAGTGCCCCAAGGTCAACTGGTCTGGGAGTCACTGCTATGCCTGAGGTGGTGCAAGACGAGGAAAATACACCATGCATGCAAGCACATTAGTAATCGGTCGGTTAGTACCTCAAGAAGTATTAACGGTCGCATGAAAGTGTGTAAGCAATCTCGTTTGCCAAGACGTACTGAGGCTGATGGGCAAGGGTATGATAGCTTGAATTGAATTCTCCGGGTGTAGGGATGTCCTTACACACACGCAGGGTGATATGATCGATGTTTGGAAGAAAGATAGGAATGAAGAATAAGATGATGTTTTATTAAGGGAGGACGTGATTTCTAACATCTTTTCATGACCATTAAGATAGGGCTTATGACAACCGAAAAGCTAGCTTAGTTGGAAACCCTAATTTTCAAAGCTTTTCTTTTACGATTCTCTTCTTTAAATGTAATATTCATGATCTTGCTTTTATTAATGGATTTTGTGGGTGCAATCCGCTGAAAACCCTCAGGAGACAACACTCCTCCTACTAGGGACACCTAGAGGTTTAAAGGCTTGTTGCGCATGCTCAGTGCAATCGTGTTGCCTACGAAAGTGTGCTAGTTAGTTTTTCTCTTTCTTTATTTTCTCCTTCTCTTTTTAATAAAACATTCGCTCGAGACGATCGAAATTAAGTTTGGGGGTATTTGATCAGTCGAAAATATTGCATATTTTAACCGGCAATTTCCATATCATCTGCATACAATTAGAAGTGTTCGACATTCATATTCTACATATTAGCAAATCGGTCACAAAATATCAGATTACATGTATTCGACCTTAAAACCGGCATTTCTAGGGAAATTGACTGCATTGCATTACATAGCATATTTTCTATATCTTGCAACCCGTGTTTCGAAGTCTGTGCAGGAAAAGAGAAGCTTGCTCGATCATTACATTGCTCGACCATTACAATTGCTCGTAAACTCACTTAACTCAAATCTGGTATCAACACAAAAGAGGAAATACAAATCTAAACATCAAAGGAAGCTAAAAACAGCAGCCCAAGACCACAGAAGAAAGTCAAAGGCCCAAGCTTACCAACAAGCCGCGGAAGCGCGGCCAATACTTGGTTCTTGCGGCGGTTGCGCGGCGGCTACAGGGAATCAGTTCCCCAATTTCAGTGCACAACTCCTGTTTCAGTGGCTACAGCTCAATAATGCTCACAAACTTCCAGAATATTCCAGATACTTCCACCAGATCAGCAAACACCCAAACTAGCCTAATCATTCTAGAACTTTCCCTAAACCCTAGCTTAAACCCTAAGCTAACTCCTAACAAACTCCTTCTAGAAACTCTTCAACAAACTTTGGAAGGGAAAGTTCTAATTCAAACCTAAACCTAGGGTTTGGGAGTTCTATAAATAAGACCCTAGGCTCATTGTAAGAAAATTATTCAACCTAGGATTCAACCTTGGGAAAGCTTAGAAAAATCAATCCCATTCTTCATCTTCCTCTTCCTCAAGTTTAGTGAGAGAGCTTGTAGGAAACCCTAACCCTAAATCCAACCACAATTCAAGATCTTGAGTGCAAGCCAAGCAAGATGCCTTCAACCCTTTTATGAGCCGAGCCGATCTTCAATCGGGCAAGAGATCAAAGTAGATCCACGATCCACGGAGACGAGCGAAGCCGAGTCAACGATCGATTTCTTCTTCTTGTAGATTCTTGAAAGAATGTATTGAAATTGTTGATTAAATAAAAGGTGATATTCTTTTATCTTGTTTTCTTTAAATTCCGCATCATGTTATCTTTACAATTCTTTAATATTGTCTTTGTGGTGATGTGTGAATAAAACTCCGCTCGTCGAGGAGTCGAGACGATCTTTAGTATGATGATGTAACAAATTTGTAATCGATTCTTGAATCCCACGAGTTTGTAAACCCTAGCAAGTTCAAGAATCGACGACCCAATTCGTTGCGATGCTTTCTTGATCGACATCGCTCGAGATTGGGGAGTTCCGATCGTTTCTTGAAATTGCTAGAGGCTAGAATATAAATGGTATCCTCGAAAGAACAAGGGTTAAGAGATGAAACCCTAATTTCATCAAGAAAACCCTAACTCTCGTCGATCACCATTGATCTAGTATCAATTCTTCGAAGGACAAGAACACGAAACCCTTTAGATTACATCACGTCTAAAGATCCGATCGATTCCAACGAGCCTCTCTTATATTCTTGATTGTTGATTGGAAATATTATCAAAACAACCGATTCTTGATTGTTTATAGTTTCTTGATTCTTGAGTAAAGAATAGTGACACTCGAATACAAATAATTCTTGAATCATGTTTTCGTTTATTGTTTCTTAACATTTCATTTCAAAAGTATCAAAATACAATTGAATTGTGCAATCCCTGTGGACGATCCGCACTCATTCATTAACTACATCCGACACCGTAGTTTGATTGCGGTCAATATAATTTTTTGATTGTCGTTACTTTTTACATACACACGTCAGAAAATGCATCAATCAAGCCCAAATACCCTGTTGTTGGATCTTAACTAAAATTTAATGATCCTAAAAATACTACTAAGTTGATCTTAGTCTCAAATAGGACTAACGTATCTTTAGTTAAAATAAATTGAGCACAAATGCTCGAATATTTAAGTTGATCTTAATCTAAAAATAAATTAACGGTCCTTAAATAAAACAAAAATATTCTTTGAGCTGACGGAACATACAACCTAAGTTCAAACCCAAAATATATACGGATTTGGACTAATCCGCGCCCTACGGGCGACAACATAAAATAGTCTCTACAATCCACGAGCAACCAGAATAAAACAAACATAACACACGACCCGAAGTGAATTACTGGAGTAGGAGAAAGTTGTTATCGCAACGCGATAATGTAATTAACTGCAGGGGTTTTCGCCTGCAGGGAAGTGTAACGACTCTGAATTTACTGTACGCAATTTTCCAGTTTAATGTACAGAAATGATTTATACAGCATGAGATTGAGTTATAAGTTAATTTTGTTAAATAACAGCAAGAAACAACTTGTAGCTCACTGGTAAAGCCCTTACATTGCTGTGACATAGCCCATGTGTTCAATCCCCATCAGACACATTATTTTTGTTGATTTTTATTTTTACCTTTTTGGAAACCCAAAAGTTTACACGTGTAATACACATAAAAATAAAAAGTCAGAAAAAATAAAACATATGCAATAGGGTTTAAACACTGAGTAGTACACGTGGCATCAATCCAGAGACCATCTCCCAAAATTGGCCGGCGGAAAGCCCATATAGGCTGGTACCGATGGGTGAACCGAGGCCAAAGAGCCCCGGGCTTTGCACACTCGATTCTTCCCCTACCCCTAACACCCCTGCACTGTTTGATTGCCCTGCAATCAAAAAAAGACCCTTCATTTCACCATTAAACCAAATTTTAATGCATTTTAATTAACCATTTTAATTCCAAAACTCTAATTCTATACTATAAATACCACCCAACCCTTTGGTTCAATATCATTCTGAAAATTCTAGCCAAAACTCTCAAAATTTCTTAAGTACAGGTGGAGTAAAAGAGGAGTTAGCAAGCGATTAACTTCCGACGAGAATCGAAGCAAACTCTGGCGATTCCGCGACGCCACGAAGTTCAACTCTCCTTCTTCAATCTTTCTTTGACCTAACTAACTTGTAAGTCCCTTCCAATCTCCATTTCTCTTCTTTAAAAATTCATTTTAAAACGAATATCGGTAAGTGGAGTTAATACCGATATCTACCTTCTAAACCCTAAAAACTCCCTTTTTTCTTACATATTGTTCATCCAAATTTTACACAATACTTGTAATCTTAATTATAAATGTTTAGAGTAAATTTTAACCTAGAATTCCATGCAAAATAACTTTAACTTAAGTTTTTCATTTAAATACCATGAACTTTAAATATCAGCTCTTTTAGTATCGCTTAAACACACCTTAGGAAAACTTCACGGGGTAACGACCTACCCCTCACATACACTCTTTTTCCATAGCACGATACTTTTGTGTGAATTTTGGTTACGAAGAAAATATTACATTAAAATATCATTCACTTTAAAAACGGTTTTCTTTTAAAACAGTATTTTAAATTCCTTTGCAAATATGCCTCTACAACCCTCTTTAGGGGACCCGCTATTAGATGGTGCGAATTATCTCATATCCTTGGGCTAGTAGAGTGAGATACAGATCTCCTCAAAGAGCATTCGGTCTCGAAAGGTGTTAAATACGGTTTTTAAGA
The DNA here is from genome assembly GCA_030015575.1 of Agapanthus africanus. Classification (NCBI taxonomy): domain Eukaryota; kingdom Viridiplantae; phylum Streptophyta; class Magnoliopsida; order Asparagales; family Amaryllidaceae; genus Agapanthus; species Agapanthus africanus. Next base: position 270,449,472 of record CM057342.1, on the reverse strand, counting down.
AAAACGAATTTTTCTACTTAAATAAAATTTAATTTTTAATAATTATATAAAAATTACAAATCCATATATTTTCAAAATATAATAAACTTACATTTTTTTTAAATGAAAGAATTACAGGTTTCACCAAAATACCATCAAGATACCAACAAAAGACAAGTTTTACAATAAAATACCATGAACTTTCTAAGCTAAGCTATTATCACTAAAATACCTCAAATCCTTAAAATTCACATCCATGAAAACCCTAAATAATATATATAACTTCTTGAGGTTTATTTTTTTAAAATTTATTAAATTTTTTTTATAAAATCCCCTCGAGTTATATAAAACAATATTAAGGACTTTAGTAAATATAGGTTTAAACGGGATCAATTCTCTTGAGCCCTAGGAAGCCGTAGAAAGTGAGTGCTTGCCTATTTAAGATAGAAAACTTAACAGAGTTATCAATGGTAATTGACTTGGAAAAAGACACAAATCCTGCCATCCATATGCAACAGTTACCGATATCTCCCGAACCTAATTCAGAATCTAAATCAGTTACAAGTGTCTAGCTCAAGTCCGAGTCTATCAAACCTGAATCCAAACTCAAGTCTGAGTCTAATTCAAACCTGAATCCAAACTCAAATCAGAGTCCAATTCAAACATGAATCCAAAGTCTAATATGAATACTTGAACTTAAATCTGAATACTTGAATTCAATATCAATACCAAACATGAATACTTGACTTGACTAGACCGAACTATGGTTATAACTTGACATGACTTCTTGAATACATGATTACATCCTGAACCTGACTACTTGAACAATTTGTATTTATGGTTTCGGCAAGACTTGTAAATATAACCTATACAATACATTACATAAGGATAACGGGGTAGATTGGTACAGAACGTATTAACGTGGCACGAGATGGTCACTTAAAAGACACCTATATGAACTCTCATGCCGTTGTCCCGTGGGTTTTGACGGGGTCTTGTACTACATGTTACCATAGTTCACGGGGTAAGATGGACTCCTCTCGTATACACAAATACCTTCTGTACCAAACTACAAACACCTACATTAGAATAACAAGTATATACTTGTATAACTTACGAGTTCCATTTCACATTACTTGTTCTATTCCATTCTTTCTTTTGGGACTTACCTAGCGCTAGTTCGCTGACGACATTCCTGTCTTTTTTTTCTTTGGAATGTTCGTCAGGAGGACCGGAATCTTAGGAGATCGAGCCTAGCCAAGAGGACTTGGACCAGTTTATTGCCCAGCCGGACTTCTGAATACTTACTTTCAGTTTGTATGCCACTGTTTAGGCATTACTTTATATCATTGTATCTTTCCTTTTCAAAGCAGTTGTATTGTAAAGATGAATGTTAATAAAAGTTGCTGTTTATTTTATATCTCTTGTCATTCTTGTGCATTTTATATATATTGCTTAATTACGCTTAACGTATTTATTTCTTAGTAAATACGTTACGGCCCGCCATGTCACCGTTTCCGTACATTGGGAAGCAGGGCGTGATATGTTTTGTTGGCGGCCCATGCATGTCAGTTCTGTATGGAATCCTAAGCAATATTTCACAAGAATTATAAGAATCAACAACTATACATTTCTTACATTTCAAATTCCTTGAATCTATCATAACCTTTCTTTTTCTATCAAGGTCATGGATTCTCCCAACAACACGAGTACCAACGTCAATGGCAACACTCAACCTCCTACTCTACCACCACCACCTACCGTTGCAGCTCCCATCAACGAGCAAACGGTAATGTTTGAGGCAATCAAGAGCCTCTTGGAGGGTCAGCAGCAACAGACTTCTATCCTCATGCACTGCCTAGAGGTCAAGGCATTCGGAGTCAAACAATTCCGGGCACTGCACCCGAAACATTTCTCAGGAAAAGAGAGCCCACTAGAGGCAAAAGAATGGGCTCAGTCAATAGAAGATGACCTTAGCAGTAGCACAAGTGCCAGAGATTGCTTGGGTGAGAGTTGCGAAGTTGCAACTAACAGACAACGCCAGAGTCTGGTGGAATGCTGAAGAAAGCCATCTCGCTCAACCGATTGAATAAAAGACGTTTCGCGATATGTTCGACGAGAAATACTTCCTGAGACTGCCCGTTTTGACATACAGTACCAGTTCGACCACTTACAACAAGACTCGATGTGGAGCAAGCCCCTTGGATGAATACGATGCTGAGTTTATCATGCTTAGTTGGTAAGATATTGTCTCAAATTCAAATTCCTGATATCAATTATTACACTGCTAATACAAGACCGTAACAGGTTCGTGACACACCTGATTCCTACTACTGAGATCCGGGCACGACGATTTCAGCAAGGGTTGGACCCGGAAATCCAAACCGCACTCGCTACAGGGGATTTCCCAACCCATGAGCTTGCTCTGAAGGTTTCCTGACGATATGAGGCAGTTGTGAAGAAGAAGGGAACACCGTAGACTGACGGTGTGAAATGCCCTGCCACATAGATGGCAGGAGGATCCTCTTCTAGGCCAAATTTTGCACCAAGGAGACCGGGAGGATCATTTAACCAGCCCGGTCCAGACTTTTGTTTCTACTGCAAGAGGAATAGACACCTGGCGAAAAACTTCAGATGTGCAAATAGCCTGTGCTTGGTTTGTGGCGCATCCACTCATGCTATAGGAGTATGTCCATATCGACTCAACCCAGCTCCAGCACCTAGACCCGCAGTCATAGTTCCGCAGCGGCCAGTTATTCAGGCTCCTGCCCCTCGTTTAGCTATCTCTGCACCACCTCCATATGGATCTTCTGCACAGCCTCCTTGTCAATTCCATAAGGCACAGAGGAACATGCCTCAAGGGCAGAGAAACATTCCCCATGGACAGAGGAATGTGCCTCCAGCAAGGAGGAATGTACCCAGACGTCAGGCTTTCACAATGACGGTTGAGAAAGCCGAAACCATTAGCCAAGTAATCACTAGTAATTCCCAATCCTTTTACATCTTTTCAATCCATGTATATCCCTATATGTTTCCTGTATTTAAAACCAATCTTACACAAGTTAGGTACTATACTAGTAGCCACCCTTCCCGCATTCGCACTGTTCGACACTGGAGCATCACACTGCTTCATGTTCCAACGATTTGTGAGAACGCATGCGATTCCCGTGAAGCCACTCATTTCAAGCTGGAATGTCAGTTCCGGGAATGGAGTATTAAAAGAAACTATGGGATTTGATTAGTGTCCAGTTGTAGTTTGCTGACGAGAATTCTACGCGAATTTCAAAGTACTGGACATCCTAAATTTCGATGTTGTGTTGGGGATGGACTGGTTGGGCGTTTTCTATGCTATGATTGACTGCCGTCAAAGGAGCATAGTATTTGAGATACCAGATCACCCAGTTTTCTACATCAATGGTGGAGATAGAACTTTGGAGCTATGAATCTTCCATGCCAAACCAAAGAATGCAGAAGTGTTTATTTTACCGGCAGAAAAAGAAAAGCCAGTGGAAGTTCGAGAGTTCGAGGATGTGTTCCCTGAAGATATAACATGTTTTCCTCCCGATCGAGCTCTTGAATTCATTATTGATTTACTACCTGGTGTGCAACCGATAATCAAAGCTCCGTATCGGTTAAGTCCTGAGGGATTGAAGGAGATCCGTACTCAGTTAGACAAACTCCTAAATAAAGGTTGGATTCATCCCAGTACTTCAAATTGAGGATCTCCAGTTTTGCTCATGAAGAAGAAAGAAGGTTCATACATGATGTGTGTAGATTACCGAGCTCTAAACGAATTGACAATCAAGAACAAGTATCCACTACCGTGTATCAATGATCTTTTCAATCAGCTAAGTGGGTCTTGTGTATTCTCAAAGCTAGACCTTCGTTCGGGTTATCATCAGGTGAAGGTCAAAAAGTCTGACATTCCGAAGACGGCATTCAGGACTCGATATGGTCATTATGAGTATCTCATAATGCCATTTGGAGTGACCAATGCACCTGCTATATCCATGAGTCTGATGAACCAAGTTTTCCGAGAGTACTTAGACAGGTTCGTTGTCATCTTCATCGACGATATCCTGGTGTATTCAAAAAATCGGAAAGAATAAGCCGAGCATTTATGGATTGTCGTGGAGACATTGCGACAACATCAGCTCTATGCCAAGTACAGCAAGTGTGAATTTTAGCTAGATCAAGTCGGATTTCTCAGACATATCGTTTCAGGCAAAGGAATCTCAGTAGATCCAGCTAAGGTGTCAGGTGTCAACGAGTGGCCGAAACCAAAGACGGTGAAGGATATATGAAGTTTCTTGGGATTAGCAGGATACTATCGAAAATTCATTGAAGGCTTTTCGAAAATTGCAGCACCCCTGACCAAGCTCAAACGTAAAGATGAAGTATTCGTATGGTCAGAAGTATGTAAACAAGCTTTTGTAGAACTCAAATCAAGATTAACTTATGCTCCTATTCTCGTAATACTGGATCAATCTGGAGGATTCGTAGTAGATTGTGATGCATCCGGTAAGGGATTAGGATGTGTTCTACACCAGCATGGAAAAGTTATAGCTTTTGCATCAAGACAGCTGAAAGTACATGAGTGCAACTATCCAACACATGATCTGGAGTTGGCAGCCATTATTTTTGCACCTAAAATTTGGCGCCACTATCTTCTGGGAGAACGAGTAGATATATACACCGACCACAAAAGTCTGAAGTATGTATTTACTTAGAAGGAATTGAATATGCGGCAGAGAAGATGGCTAGAACTCATGGCGGACTTCGACATCAACCTACAGTATCATCCAGGGAAGGTGAATGTAGTTCCTGATGCACTTAGCCGTCAGCCATTGCAATGAATCTCACTGCTCAGTGGAAGCTACAGCTGGAATTGCACGGATTGGAAATCGAAGTAGTTATGTCAGGTAACGCTTCATATTTGATGAACTTACAAGTCCAGTCCACTCTTGTCAATCATATCAAAACAGCTCAAGCAAATGATGCTAAGCTATAAAAGATCCAAGAACAAGTAGAAAGTGGACTTCGAAATGACTTCATCATCCACGAAGATGGATCCTTGCGATACGGAAGTAGATTGTGTGTACCAAACGGCTTAGTTCGAGAAGAGTCGATGAAAGAAGCCCACATCTCTCCTTATTCGGTACACCCCAGTGGTACAAAAATGTACAAGGATCTACGGCAGCACTACTAGTAGCATGGAATAAAGTGCGAAGTAGCCAGAAGCGTAGCCAAGTGTTTGGTGTGTCAGTAAGTAAAGGCTGAACATCACAGAACTGTTAGTCTACTTCAGCCGTTACCAATCTCAGAATGGAAATGGCAGCATATTACCATGGACTTCGTGACTGCCCTTCCTCGTAGCATGAAGGGTAATGAAGTAGTATGGATTATTGTGGATCGACTCACCAAGTCGGCTCACTTCATCTCATTTCGAGTTGGCCAATCTACCGAGACATTAGCAAAGAAGTACATGGAGTTGAGCATGAATCTAAAGTAATATTTAACTCTTCAAAATATACTATATTGATACCCATGAACTCATGCAGGAGATTGTGAGATTACATAGAGTACCAGTTTGCATCGTCTCTGATCGTGATACTAGATTCCGATCACAGTTTTGGTAGAGTTTGCAAACTAGCCTAGGAACGAGTCTGAACTTCGGTATGACTTACCATCCATAAATGGACGGACAGTCCGAGCGAACAATTCAGATTCTGGAGGACATGCTAAGAGCTTGTATGTTAGACTTCGGAGGTTTGTGGGAAGATCACCTACATCTTGTGGAGTTTTCATACAACAATAGCTATCAGGCAAGCATTAGAATGGCACCGTTCGCAGCACTCTATGGACGGAAGTGTCTTTCACCACTAAGTTAGGATGACATTGGAGATCGTGAACTCCTTGGACCAGAGATAATTGTGGAAATGGTGAATGTAGTTCGCACGATCAGGGAAAGAATGTGCATACCCCAAGACCGACAGAAACATTGGGCTGATGCAAAGTGTCGACATCTGGAGTTCCAACATAAAGACCATGTTTTTCTGAAAATCTCTCCAAACAGAGGAGTGATCCATTTTGGCAAGAGGGGTAAGCTCATTCCCAGATACATATGACCGTACGACATTTTCGAATGAGTTGGAGAAGTAGCATACCGCTTAGCACTACCACCCTCATTAGAAGGAGTGCACAACGTGTTCCACATATTCCAGCTATGAAGATATGTGAGCGACCCCAGCCACATCCTTGATCACTCAGAGCTCACAGTCCAGACAGACCCGACTTGTGAGCAACAACCCGTTAAGATCCTGAACCGAAAGGTGAAGACACTGTAGAACAAGAAAGTAAACTTGGTCCGAGTGATGTGGAGAAAAGATTCGCCAGGAGAATCAACGCGGGAACGAGAAGAAGACATGCGTGCAAGATACCCTTACTTATTTGTAAATTATTCCTTATGTAAATGTAAATATCGAGGACAAAATTTTTATAAGGAGAGTAGAATGTAACGACTCTGAATCTACTGTACGCAATTTTCCAGTTTAATGTACAAAAATGAGTTATACAGCCTGAGATTGAGTTATAAGTTAATTTTATTAAATAACAGCAAGAAACAACTTGTAGCTCACTGGTAAAACTCTTGAACTGCTGTGACATGGCCCCTGTGTTCGATCCCCATCAGACACATTTTTTTTGCTGATTTTTCGTTTTAACTTTTTGGAAGTACAAAAATTTACACGTGCAATACACATAAAAATGAAAAGTCAGAAAAAATCAAACATATGCAAAAGGGTTTAAACACTGAGTAGTACACGTGGCATCAATCCAGAGACCTATCTCCTAAAATCGGCCGGCGAAAGCCCCATATAGGCCGGTACCGACGGGTGAACCGAGGCCAAAGAACCCCGGGCTTTGCACACTCGACTCTTCCCCCTGCCCCTAACACCCTTGCACTGTTTGATTGCCCTTCAATCAAACAGAGACCCTTCATTTCACTATTAAACCAAATTTTAATGCATTTTAATTCACTATTTTAATTCCAAAACGCTAATTCTATACTATAAATACCACCCCACCCTTTGGCACAATATCTTTCTGAAAATTCTAACCAAAACTCTCAAAATTTCTTAAGTACAAGTGGAGTAAAAGAGGAGTTAGCAAGTGATCAACTTCCAGCGAGGACCGAAGAAAATTCTGGCGATTCCACGATGCCACAAAGTTTAACTCTTCTTCTTCAACCTTTCTTTGACCTAACTAACTTGTAAGTCCCTTCCAATCTCCATTTCTCTTCTTTAAAAATTCATTTTAAAATATACCGACACCTACCTTCTAAACCCTAAAAACTCCCCTTTTTCTTACATATTATTCATCCAAATTCTACACAATACTTGTAATCTTAATTATAAATTTTTAGAATAAATTTTAATCTAGAATTCGATGCAAAATAACTTTAACTTAAGGTTTTCATTTAAATACCATGAACTTTAAATATCACCTCTTTTAGTATCGCTTAACCATACCTTAGAAAAACTTCAGGGGGTAATGACCTACCGCTCACATACACTCTTGTTCCATAGCACGATACCTTTGTGTGAATTTTGGTTACGAAGAAAATATTATATTAAAATACCACTCACTTTAAAAACGGTTTTCTTTTAAAACAGTATTTTAAATTTCTTTGCAAATATGCATCTACAACTCTCTTTAGGGGACCCGCTATTGGATGGTGCGGATTATCGCATATCCTTGGACTAGTAGAGTGAGATGCAGACCTCCTCACGGAGCATTCGGTCTCGAAAGGTGTTAAATACGGTTTTTAAGAAAAACACATTTTTCTACTTAAATAAAATTTAATTTTTAATAATTATATTAAAATTACAAATCCATATATTTTCAAAATATAATAAACATACATTTTTTTAAAATGAAAGAATTACAAGTTTTACCAAAATACCATCAAGATACCAGCAAAAGACAAGTTTTACAATAAAATACCATGAACTTTCCAAGCTAAGCTATTATCACTAATATACCTCAAATCCTTAAAATTCACATCCATGAAACCCTAAATAATATAAATAACTTCTCGAGATTTATTTTTTTAATTTTATTAAAAATATTTTTTCATAAAACCCCCTCGAGTTATATAAAACAATATTAAGGACTTTAGTAAATATAGGTTTAAGCAGAATTAATTCTATTGAGCCCCAGGGAGCCGGAGAAAGTGAGTGCTTGCTTATTTAAGATAAAAAATTTAATAGAGTTATTAATAGTAATTGTCTTAGAAAAAGACACAAATCCTGTCGTCCATGTGCAGCAGTTACCGATGATTCCCGAACCTAATTTATGATCTAAATCAGTTACAAGTGTCTGGCTCAAGTCTGAGTCTATCTAAACCTGAATCCAAACTCAAGTCTGAGTCTAACTCAAACCTGAATCTAACCCCAAATCAGAGTCTAATTCAAACATGAATCCAAAGTCTAACATGAATACTTGAACTTGAAGCTGAATACTTGAATTCAAATATCAATACCAAATATGAATACTTGACTTGACTTGACCGAACCATGGTTATAACTTGACATGACTTCTTGAATACGTGATTATATCCTGAACCTGACTACTTGAACAATTTGTATCTATGGTTTCGGCAAGACTTGTAAATATAACCTATACAATACAATACACAGGGATAACAGGGTAGATTGATACGGAACGTATTAACGTGGCACAGAACGGTCACTTAAAAGACACCTACATGAAATCTCATGCCGTTGTCCCGTGGGTTTTGACGGGGCCTTGTACTATATGTTACCATAGTCCATGGGGTAAGATGCACTCCTCTCGTATACACAAATACCTTCTGTACCAAGCTACAAATAACTACGTTAGAATAACAAGCATATACCTATACAACTTAACAGTTCCATTTCACATTACTTGTTTTATTCCATTCTTTCTTTTGGGACTTACCGAGCGCTAGTTCGCTGACAACATTTATGTCTTTTCTTTCTTTGGAATGTTCGTCGGTAGGACCGGACTCTCAGGAGATCGAGCCTAGCCAGGAGGACTTGGACCAGTTCACTGCCCAGCCGGACTTCTAGTTCTCTTGTACTTACTTTCAGTTTGTATGCCACTGTTTAGGAATTGCTTTATATCATTGTATCTTTTCTTTTCAAAGCAGTTGTATTGTAAAGATAAAGGTTAATAAGAGTTGTTGTTTATTTTATTTCTCTTATCATTCTTGTGCATTTTATATATATTGCTTAATTACGTTTAACGTATTTATTTCTTAGTAAATATGTTGCAGCCCACCACATCACCATTTCTGTACACTGGAAAGCGGGGCGTGACAGGAAGAGCGTCCGCACAATCAAAAAACCCTCATAAATGAGGGGAAATCTGATAAAGTCTAATACATTGGTTGCATCTATCCAAATCTCCGCCATAAATCAACTTGGTATCCTCGAATATGTGTATTAATATGTCCAAATAGTATCTGCCTCCAAATTCAGGCCAGACGTCCTCCGCGTTTTAGTCCATTCTTCGGTGGTAAACAGATTCTGGCACGCTCGATGGGACCTTTTCTCTTTCCACTTCACACTTTGTATGTCATGTTTCGTGAACAAAATCGTGGTTCGCTAAACAGGGTGTCTGTCTCCCGTGCAGAAAATCAATGGCTTCTCACCGAACTTCCTGCAACAAGAAGTCTCTTTTCACCCTAACTGGAGAAGTAACATATGGGCCTAACACGGCCTCCATTTTCTCAATGCCGGTGGGGCAGGTCACACAAGCCACTACCGGACTCTTGTTTGGGACCATGTTCCCTCCTGTGAACCTTGGCGCCTCAGTGCCATAAAAACCTCCCAGAAAGTCAGTCTTCGATCGGCTAGAAACCAAGACGGCTCCTACTTGCAAGCCGTCAAACCCTGAAGTATCGCTCTTCAATAGATTGAGGAAGAACTCAAGTGGGCCCGTAAAGAATCCCGTGATACTTGAGGGTGCCACCCCAAAATGGCTAGCTCTGTCTTTTCCTGCTATGGGTGAAGTCGATAAAAGTACTTCCCCTCTAAGATGGTCAGTATTCCAAAGATTGGCCAACCCTACTTCAACTCAATCAAGGACGTCGGTCTTCAATAGGCTGACGCCAACTAAAGATCCCCAGCAAAGCAGAGGATATGAGGAAGACACCTCCAAAACTGAGACAATTCACATTCCATGACACGCTCGACGTCGCCACTGGCGCCGAGTAAAACAGGCTGGGGGAAACTCCCCCTCTAGGCTTACCCCACCAGTTCCTATGGTGGATGTCGACGCTGCTGTTTCAATCAGGAACAGCTTTGATCCACTTAGGAGAGTCCGCAAGAACTCCCCACGGTGATGCTGAAGAAATCACCTCCGCCAATAGAGGTCCCCGTGCAGCGACAGCCAAAGCAGCCTCGCCAACGGCTTTCTTTACAGATACATAGGGTCTGGCGAAAAGTCCAAGACTCTATACTTGACAAAAATTACTGTCATCGACCTAAGAAATTCAAGGGTCAATAAGAGAAGGACTGCTTCTCCGCCATACAATGGGGGATCCTTCCTAAACAGGCGTCTGTCACAATGGCTCTTTCAACTCCAATCTCTCACAAAAGAACAAGGCTGGAAAAATCTCTACCGCCAGTGGCAAAATCCAATGGTGAAAGATCTAAACGCCCCATGTCTGGGGACATTACCGTGCATATGGTCTACATAGTCAACGGGAATGAAAAGAGCCGTGCCTCAGTAAGTCATCGACGAAAACTTGGTCGTTGACAAAAGCTCAAATGTAACAGCAAAAGCTCTAAGAAATGCTGAACAAAATGGAAGCACTCATCGGACAAAAAGAGAGTCTGGATAAAGAAGCCGAACAGTGCCAAGAGCAAGAGTCCGATATAGAGTTCTTGCGAAGAGTACTGGAAAGAAAAGGCAAAAATGCTGTAGAGCAAGCTGCTAACATCAAGCAGATGACTCTTCTATTCCAAGACATGGTGGGAATGATGATCCAACCAGAACCCCCGGCCGAAGATCCGCCAATAGTTATCGAGGATGACAGAGGGGAAACATCAAACTCTCTTCCGGCCTTATCAGCGGCCAAGGAAAAAACTATCTCCAAGGCGGCTCTGGATGACTACATCGCTCAGCAAATAAGAGCTCACCAGGCAAATGAAGCCGCCGGACAACTCATCAAAACCGGGCGACCATATCCGGCCTGGTATGACCAAATCAAATACCCGCCAGGATATACAATCCCTAAGTTCCATATCTACAAGGGAACGAGCAATCCTCACCAGTATGTCGCACAATTCAGAGCACTATGCGGAAATACTGGAAGCGACGACAAACTGTTGCTTCGCCAATTTATCGGAAGCTTGTCAGAGACAGTTTTTGAATGGTACTCGGAGCTCTCGAATGACTCCGTGAAAACCTTCGTAGAAATGGAGATGCTGTTCACACAACGGTTCGCCAGCGCGAGCAAATGCACTCCAATTACGGCATTAATCAATGCTAGAGTAAAACCGAGAGAAACTTGGGTCCAGTACAAGATCCGGTGGTGAAACCTGTGGTCTAAATGCGAACAGCGTATTGAAGAGTCTCCAACCGTGGGCATGTTCGTCGGGACCCTCAATCCTCTGACGACTGTGTCCCAGTTCATGACGTTCTTCAAGCCCACAACCTTTCAGGCTTTGATAGACAGCTGGCCCAGACGGATCAGATGGGCCATGAACCTTCCTCCTCAAATAAGGACCCTCGAAATAACAAGGGGAAAGGAAAGAAACCTTCATTGCCAACATGCAATAACAACCGAGTGGCCCAAAACCGGCTGCTCTCCAAAACAATGCGCGTCTGCGCCTATCCTTGGAAGAAAGGTTAGGATGTACTTACTCGTTTCCCCACGACAAGACGAGAAGACTGTTCGAACTGGAGATGTGTAATAACCTCATCACATTGCCAGACCCGCGGTGTCCAGCGCAACCCGACGACGTCAAAAACCCTAATTACTGCTCCTATCACAGAATGATGAGCCACCAAATCGAAGATTGCTACATCTTAAAAAATTAGATTGAAGACCAATATCAGCAAGGGAAGTTCACGCTGTCCGATAGTTGGAGGGTAAACCCGCCCCAAAAGCACGCTCACAAAAAGGTGGACACGCAGGGGGCATCATGCTCACTTTTGGAAGAAGCCCCATAGGAAGTAGTCCTCTTAGCAAAAACTAAAGGAATGTTGATAGATCTTCAGGCATATCCGGCAGTCAGGTGGAAAAGCCCACTTGAATCTGAAATAATCGACGGGCTGCTAAAACCTCTTCCCACGTCGAAAACCACCGACAGGGAAAAAGCCCCCAAGTCAGGCCTTCAAAGTCTTCTAAGAAAAAGAAGAAGACAAAGAAACCTGTGCAGCCTACCGAGTATGATAACAAGCGCACAGATCTACAAAAGTATATAGGCGCGCTGAAGGAGTATAACCAGAAGGCGCGGACACTAGTTACGCTCAAAAAATTCCTCAAGCATATTCTTGAGGATGGAGACAGTGACAATGATGAGGGAAATGACTTATCAGAAGAAGAGGAAGACTATATAGCAAGTTGTCATATGGTCTCCCATTCGTCGTTATATGGCGCAGGAGCTCCCTCAGTGTCAGAAAACAACATGGAGGAACCGGAGGCAGAATCGGCGCTAAAATCCCCAAAATTGTCAGATGAAGACCCGACTGAGAGACTTTTAAACGAAGCCTTTCAAAAAAGCAGAGACGACTGAGAACGCGAGACAGCCATATATGAAAAGGCTAATTGTTAGTGTCTAAATAAAGAAGCTGCGGTGAGAACGGGTCATAAAGCGCTCCAACCAAACCAAAACACGCCTACAACAAATAAGAGCAGGATCAAAACTGTGAAGCGGTTCTCCAAAGCCCTGTCCATGGGGATGAAATTGCCACCGCTCCCGATGTGTACCCCTGGTGTCCTATACTTCGACGATGGGGAATCACATCTAAAATATTGCATCTATCATCAAAGGGTCACTCACCCCATCGAAGAGTGCAATGCCTTCAAGAAGTGGTGGAAAGGATATGTTGCCCACAAAAAACATTTGAAGAAGGAGAAACGTGAAGCTCGCGCTCTCCGACGTGAAAATGGAAAGACGAAAACACATAAGGACACAACTGGAAACTGTCATATGGTTGATATCAGTTCGTAAGGGGAAAAACCTTAAGTTCTCATGTTGGGAGCGATTTCGAGGACGAAACACCCCTTAACCCTCTTTTCGAAGACTCCGCCTCGGAAAAATAAGAGAAGGAGAAGAATTGTGAGAACATTCAGCTGCGAAACCGTACGCTACCTGAAAAGAACTTCGGACCTGCAAACAAAGGTTCGAACAAAAAGGACAAACGGAAAGAGAAGATGCCCAAGAAAATCGCCCTTGATGAAGAAGCAGTCAAAGAGCTCGCCGCAGAGGACCCGCCTAAGAAAAACAAGGTGGATTACAACGTCCTAGCACATCTGAGGAAAATACCCTAATAGTTGAGCATATTGGATGCTCACCTCCTAGCCAAAGAAGCACGAGACTCCCTGATCAAGGCGTTACGAGAGCCCGATCAGTTCCAAGATTTCTTCATAGAAGAGAAGGTGAAAAATGAACCGGCAGAGGTCCACACGGCTGATATTACATTCAGCGATGAAGATATACTCTTTGGTACATGCGAACATAATCGACCGCTCTACATTATCGGATACTGCCACGACATCAAGATAGGGAAAATTCTTGTCGACAATGGATCTTCCGTTAATCTCCTCAACGTGAGAGTGCTGAAGGAAATTTGCATGAATATTCAGCACCTTGCCCGAAATAAAATTACCATCTCTGGGTTTGACTCACAGTCGTCACGGACTCTCGGGTCCGTAATACTGACGTTATGCTTCGGGCTGCTCATCACTGACATCAAATTTCATGTCATTGATACCAAGACTAGCTATAATGCTTTATTCGGTAGACCTTAGTTACATGAGTATAATATTGTCCCTTCTACACAACATCAGTATATAAAGTATTTCAAGGATAGCTTGGAGTATACCGTCACGGGAGAACTAAATCTGTTCTCGGTGAATGAAGTGCGGAAGTATGAAGATGCGAATTACTTTCTGCCGGACTTCAAGGATACTGAAATGTGCCACAATCCGGAGAGTAAACAAAAATCTGCGGCCACTATCTTGATCTTTTGGAGCGATACCGAGGAAGTCAAAGAAATAGTCTACTCGAGGCAACCCAAAAAGAAAACAATAACCCCAAACCATCTACCCCGATCCTGGTTTTTGGCAGCGACTCCGAGGACGAAATAAACGTAGTGTTCTCATTCTACCCATCAATGCAAATTCTCACTGAAGTAGATCAGAATTTACAAATTACAATAGCCCTGCCTCGACACTACAAGGAACTTGATGCGCTCGATACATAAAGTGTACAAGAACTGCAAACCTTCTACTTGCCTCCCAGGCGAAGAAGTGAAAAGACGATTCTCTTCTACAAATCTACGGAGACCAAGGTGGAAAGGGAAGTCTGGAATGGTGCCAATTCTACTCTTGAAAATCTCCATCCTATCCGTTTGCCAAGATACTACATGGAGGGATTGAAAGAGCTGTTAAAACACCAAGGCGTATCTTTCGAACAAACGGTTCAGCAGACCCAATTCTACAAAAAGATTTAGGATATTCCCGGGACACAGCAAAAGAAGCCGAATGGGAAGATGGAAACAACTGGGCTCGGATATGTTCAGTCCAAAAAACAGGAGCGAGATCCCACTCTAAGAGCGTTAAGTCCATCGCTTGAAGAGCAGATCGACAAGCTAATAAAAGAAGCTTGCCAGTGAGCTGAGACAACCATAGCCACGAAATGGCAATATACGAAAAGGCCAAGGCGCGACGTCTCAGTCGGTAAATAGTGGAAGAAGTAGACCATGATGCTCTTCATCCGCAACCCGCTAATTGCCTTTGCGAGGGGGGAAAATCTCGAAGCAAAGATAAAAACAAGGAACGCAAACAATGTTCAAAGACAACCGTTCAATCGAGAAAATCTCGATTGGAGACCGTCTTTTATAAAGAAGATGGGTCGGGAATATTCGTTCCCTCAAGATAAGACATGGAAAATATTCAACCTTGTCACGAAGCACTAAATGATGACGCTTCCGAAGTCTTGGCACCCTGAACAAATAAACGAGGTCTATCATCCGGATTATTGCTCCTATCACCGAGAAATAGATCACCCCCTTGAAGACCGCTTCACCTTCAAGGATTGGGTGGAAGACCAGTATCGACAAGGCATGTTCGCTTTATCTGACAGCTGGAAGATAAGCCCGCCGCGAAAACACGAGTCATAAAGGACCTACCCTGTCAGGTTAAGACCGCCTCAACCATAAAAAGGGAAGCATACTCGTACCTGCCATATGATAACACTCTCAAAAGAGGGAGGGCATGAGAGTATGAATGATATCTATGGGTGATTCACAAATGAAGACAAGGACGAACTGATCTCAGAGTTTCCACCAGCTCGAAAAGAGCTGGAGATGAGATACACACCACGTTGGAAAACCTAAGAAAAATTGACTTAGGGACGGAACATGATCCGAGGCCGACGTTCATCAGTGAGTTATTATCTGAAAAATAGGTAGCCACATTAAAAGATGTACTTATGCAGTATGAAGACTGCTTTGTATGGAACTATTCTGAAATGCCGGGTCTAGATCCAAAAATAGCGGTACATAAACTGGCCATATCGCTAGACATAAAACCAACCAAACAGGCACCAAGAAAGATATGGCTTAAACTTGAGATGAGTATCAACGCTGAAGTCAAAAAACTAATCGACTCCGGTTTCATTCAAGAGGTTCAATATCCCGATCGGATCGCTAACACCGCTCCGATGATGAAGAAAAATGGGACGGTTTGTAGCTACGTGGACTTTCGGGACCTTAACAAAGCATGCCCGAAAGATGACTTTCCAGTGCCCGTTACCGAGCTTATGATCGACAACACGTCCACTCACGAAGTTTTCTCCTTCATGGATGGATTCTCAGGATACAATCAAATAAAAATGGATCCTGAAGACCAAAAACATACTGCCTTCTAGACCCCGTTGGGCCTATTCTGTAATAAGGTGATGCCCTTCAGTTTGAAGAACGCCGGCGTTACCTACCAGAAGGCTATAACAATGATCTTCAATTATCTTATATCTGAGATCGTCGAATGCTACGTCGACGACCTTGTAGTGAAGAGTAAATCTCATGAGAAATATTGGGAACATCTAAATATAGTGTTCCAACGTCTTCGGAAGTATAATCTGAAAATGAACACTTTAAAATGCGCATTTGGAGTTTCCTCTGGAAAATTCCTTGAATTCATCATACGTCACCGATGTATCGAAATCGATCTCTCAAAGATCAAGGCGATTATGGAAATTCCCATGCCAAGAACCCTCAAACAACTGCGGTCTCCTCATGGAAAGCTCGCGTACATCCGGCGGTTCATAGCCAACCTTTCCGGAAAATGCTGTCCCTACAGCCATCTAATGAAGAAGGGGACCCCGTTCGTTTGAGATCAGAAGTGCCAAAATGCACTAAATGAAATCAAGCAATACCTGCAAAATCTGTCGGTATTGGCTACTCCGGTTAAGGGAAAACCCCTTATCCTATATACAATGGTCCCTGAGGGTTCTCTAGACGCATTATGGGCACAAGAGAACAATCAAGAAAAGGAGAGAGCTCCGTACTATTTAAGTTGAGTTCTCTTGGGGGCAAAAAGCAACTATCCCCTATCAAAAAGCATTGCCTGGTGCTGATCTTCACAATAACGAAGCTCAGATATTATACCTTGGCATATGAGGTCCACCACATATCGAAGGTGTATCTTCTCAAATATTTAATGTCAAAGGCCATACTGATAAGAAGGCTTGACAAATGGGCCCTCCTCTTGATGGAGTTCTTGATAACGTATTAACCCCTCAAGGTAGTGAAAGGACAGGATATCGCCGACTTTCTTGCGAAGCATCCGATACCAGCCGACTCTACCTAAATTGTGAGTTGCCAGACGAACACACGTTCGACACAGTCGAAAAAGAGAAAGAAGAAAATAAGTCCCAATGGGAACTCTACTTCGATAGAGCATCTTCCATAAAGAGGCGAAAGCAAAGCACTCCCATAATCAAAGCCGGGGTAGGTCTTATCTTCATGACCCCGTAGGGAGGAATATTGAGTTACGCCCTCTCCTTGACAGAACCCAGGACTAATAATGAAACTGAATATGAAGCTTTGATATCCGGTCTTGAGATCGCTATCGACATAGGAATTAAAAATCTCCTCATATATGAACTCCCGCTAATCGTTAGTCAAGTAAACAGCGATTACCAAACATGCAAGCCAGAGCTGATAAAGTATGGTGAAAGAGTGCAGCAACTGCTGACACAAATCCCTTCCTATACCTTGGAAAACATACCGCGAGCGGAAAACAGTGAAGCAGATGCATTAACCAAATTGGCTAAAGAATTGGCCGACGAAGACCTCGATGACGTAAGGATCATTATGCAAAGTTGCAGAGTTCTCACGCCAACATATATATCTTCGAAAGATCTGATAGAGCCATCCGAAGAAAAAGAAATGACCAAACAAGTAATCCTTCAAATAAAGGACAAAGAAAAGGTAAAGGACTGGAGGGAAGTCTTCATAGATTACTTCAAGTCCAAACAAACACCCGAAAATGCATCGTCTAGACATCAGCTCATGAAACGAGCTTTGTCATTTGCCTTGGTCAATGATACTCTATATAAGAGATCATTTGACTTCTTATGGCTAAGGTGCCTGGGGCCGAAGGAAGCAAAGAAAGTCGTCTAAGAAGTACACGATAGAATTTGCGGCTCCCATCAAGCTGGGCCAAAGATGAAGCTGAAGCTAAAAAAAATGGGCTATTATTGGCCCATAATGATTCAGGACTGCCTCGAATATGCGAAACAATGTCACTCGTGTAAAATTCACGGGGACTTCATACATCAGCACCCAAATCCACTGCACCCAACAGTGGCCAGCTGGCCGTTCGAAATGTGAGGAACTTATATAATTGGCTCTATCGAACCGGCATCATCCAAATGACATCGATTCATACTAGCAACAACCAATTACTTCTCTAAGTGGGCAGAAGCTGTACCACTAAGGGAGGTGAAGACAAAAAATATTCTCTACTTCTTCAAAACCCATGTAATCTGTTGGTTCGGCACTCCACGACGAATTATCTCGGATAATGGACCAGTTTACAGAAGCCATAAAATCAGCCGCTTTGCATATCAGTATACAATAGATTGGAGATACTCTTCAGTATATAATTCTCGGGCCTACGATTTAGCTGAAGCCTTCAGCAAGACCTTGACCAAGATTATAAAAAAGACTGTGTCTGGAAACAAAAAAGACTGGCACGAAAGCCTGCATGAAGTTCTTTGGGCAAACCGAACAACGTTCAAGATCGCCACAAATACAACACCATATGCATTGGTGTTCGGCGTGGAAGCAGTACTCCCATTGGAAGTAGAACTCCCCTCTCTACGAGTAGCGGTTCGATACGAGCTGACAGATGAAGAAAATGCTCATCTTAGGCTTGAGGAACTCAACGCCCTTGATGAAACCCGCCTTATAACATAGCAAAACTGGAGGCTTATAAGGCAAGGATGATATGGTCATATGAAAGATTGACCAAACCAAGAACATTCTGCCAAGGCGAACTCATGCTGGTTGTCAAAAGACCAATGGTTCACAATCGTGCAAAACGAGGGAAATTCGAGCCTAACTATGAAGGCCCGTATATCATAGACAAAGTCTACCAAAGTGGAGCCTACCTGCTCATGGATATACATGGCGGAAGGCCATTCCGGCCAATAAACGGTTGATTCCTCAAAAAGTATTACGCTTGAAAATTCATGACTTAGGTCAATGATAGATGACGACGCTTGTGTCCGCTCGCTATCTTCCTGAATTAGAACTTTGAAAATAGTACCAAAAGATATTCATCCCAAAACATGGGAATATTGGACCGAAACGTCCCTAAACTAATGCTGAACCGAAACGTCCCAAAACTAAAAACTCGCCCCAAAATATGGCAATAATGGACTGAGAAGTCCTTAAACTAATATTGGACCGAAACATCCTTAAACTAAATACTCGCCCCAAAATACGGCAATAATGGACCGTTATGTCCTTAAACTAACACGTTTAGCCTTACGATAGATCTCTATATTGATCACCGTATACAATCCATGGGCATAAACAATTGATAGCTCTCCCACGTCCTACATGATGCGGTCCTTTAGAAGAAATCGTGGCCAACAGTTAATGGTGCGTTACCTTACGGTGAAAGTATGTCTTAGCACCTCTAATAGGTTTATATGAGCATCAAGTATACAATTTTAAAATTTTAGAGTGCTAATTATACTATACAAGAATCGAACTAGAGAATTAGGGTTTAGAAGTAAGCAAGCACTGTTCTATACTAAGTGTAAAGAGTCTACAACCTTTGTAATCTAGTCATTCACTTCTAAAGCTCCAAGTTGAAGCCCCTAGAACTCTTCGTAAGGCTCCACTTGAAGAAAGGATCGAGCTTGCTTGTTTTCTTCGTTGCCGAAGATGATCCACCTTGAAGTCTCTCTCACTCAAGCTCACACTTCACTAATCAAAGTATCAGTGAAGTTAACAACCTAAACCAATGGGTTAGAATAGTGTAGGTTGATGAAGTAGGAATTTTGCTCACTAGAAATATTTTTCTCTTTTCTTTTTCTCAACTCAAGAAAATTCTAATGAGTTGAAGAAGGAGATGAACTTGGATGATCGTGAGAACGAACTCTTTTGGGATAAGATGCGGTTGGGAGAAACATAAATATCTATGAAAAAAACAAGATTACAGGGTGAGTCATGGCTTCTACATGCTTCTATAAGTATCCAAACCATGACTCATTCTTGTTAATCTTTAATTCATAAATATAAATCTTTATTTACTCATCTTTTCCTTTTGTGTGATTCTCATACATCCATGTTCAATGTATCATTAACCATGATACACATACACACACACACACACACACACACACACACACACATATATATATAGAACGAGAGAGAGAGAGAGAATAATGGAGGAAAGAGGCCAAGGAGGGAATTTCCTCCTACGACGTCAAAAAAATACACCCTCCATCGTGTTTTCCGACAATCGGAATGCATCATCTTCATCGTTATCATCTATGATGTGGGTACACCAAATTTCATATGATTCTACAAATTTTTCACCGTTGATTTAGCAATATAAAAAGTTCTATTGTCGGTAAACCGTTAATTTTGAACCAACTAATTCAACGGTAAAAAAGTTGTAGAATCACATGAAATTTGGTGTACCCACATCTTAGATGATAACGATGAAGATGATGCATTCCGATCATCGGAAAACATGATGGATGGTGTGTGTTTTCGACGCCATAGGAGGAAATTCCCTCCTACGGCATCTTTCCTCCATTATTCTCATATATATATATATATATATATAAGAGAAGAAAATCTTAAGTGAGCTTAATATTAGTTAATATATATATATATATATATATATATAAGAGAAGAAAATCTTAAGTGAGCTTAATATTAGTTTATATATATATATATATATATATAAGAGAAGAAAATCTTAAGTGAGCTTAATATTAGTTAATATATATATATATATAATATAAATATATATCAAATTATTAAATCAACACTTGATTCAATAATCTAGTTATATCATATATAACCCGGCTAATATCAAATATATATGTATATCAAATTATTAAATCAACACTTAATTCAAAAATCCGGTTATATCACATATAACTGACTAATATAAAATATTAGTTATTAAATCAACACTTGATTCAATAATTCGGTTATATCATATATAACCTAACAATATCAAATATATAAACACACACACACACATATTAATCAAATCATTGAATCAATACTTGATTCAATAATCTGGTTATATCATATATAACCTAACAATATCAAATATATAAACACACACACATACACACACATATTAATCAAATCATTGAATCAACATTTGATTCAATAATCCGGTTATATCACATATAACCTGGCTGATGTCAAATATCGCTAGATTAGAATACGGTATCATATACTCGTATTCAATCAAGCTCCCGCACATATCTCCATACGTGCCCTATTTCATTTCGCTTGAGTTAGGAAACCTCTATGTGGGACTCTAAAGACTCGTCAATACGCTAGCAGTAGGTAATGATCATATTAGATACCCACAAGCCATCAGCGGTACTAGATGGACGTAACGGCTACCCAAGTATTGAACGAATAGAAGATCAATAAGCAAACTTGTCCAAACTCCTGTAGAGCCTATAAGCAACACTTACCGTATAGTCCGGTCGCTTCTTCTGATATGTTGCATATCGAGTCTCGGGGTGGAATCGTTAGACCCCAATAACTTGATAAGTCATGCCGATGTGTGGCCTATAACCTTTTGAGAAACTACTGATAACACTTACCAGTAAATCTCATCAGCCCTGGCCAGGGACTTGCTGTTATAGCCAATCGAGCATAGCGCAACATCAACTCTTAATACCGGGAGAGAAAAAACCCTTCCTATCGCCTACTGCCTCCATATGACTGGGGACTGTCCCCAAAATCCACCTGTTTGCACGACTCCTTTGAGCCGTGGTAGGGAGGAAATCAAAGCATAGTGGCAACCACACAAGACATTATGACGATCTCGGGTTTACAGACTTACCTGTACAAGTTTCATCAGAGAACTGCTATCTGACAATAGGTATGGTACTATCTAGGAGTTCTCGGCGAGTGTACGGTGTACCCATTCTCTAATGAGCACCTGTGTACAATCTTTGATGTCAAACACCAATGGTTATGGGATCAACCATCGCTCCATACAAGATCAAGAAACGCACACACCAGTCTACTCTGGAATATCGATACCCTGTCTCGATACTTTCTCGACTAGGAACTGTTAAAGGATGTGCTTATGGACTACACAAGCCCCACCAGTATGATCTGCATCATAGTCCTGGTAGTCAACTCAACATCCTAAGGACTTTATCAACATGTATCAAAGAGACAGTAAACTAAAAACAAAATGTTCATGTTAAGATAAAGAGCAACCATATAGCAAATTGGTATCAGAACCCAAGTCTCCGACTCTCCACAAAATCAACAAGCAAAAAAATGTATACGAAATAGCTGAAATGATAGGGCAACTTATAATAAAAATCAGCAAGTAAAAATATGCATAAGAAACCGCCGAAAGGTTTGGGCAACTCGCAATAAAAAATAGCGAGTAAAAATAAAAAAAATGACATAGCCGAAATGATTGGACAATCGCGACTTTTGCGATATAAATGCTGAAAAGATAGAGTATCGTGGAAATAAATAATAAAATGAAATTTTTCTGCCCTGCAAGTAGGTCCATACTGACTCTTGTATACAATCTATGGACACAAATGAAAGAAAGGGAACCATATTTTCCTACCATGCTTCATAAAAAGAAGCACCAGATCTCGACGGCAACATCTACAGCTTGGAGATCAACTCGACGTTCCTTCTCGGTGCAGATGCCATGTCAACAAAGACCCAAGGGTCAAATAAAAGACGAGTAATGGAAAAATCCTAGCTCCAGCTCGGCGTTCCTTTTAGGTGCATACGTGACGCGAACAACGATCCAAAGGTCAAACAAAAATGGAGTGACGGTATATTCATAACTCTTAAGTCTTGATGGCAATATATGCGGCCTAAAGACCAATTCAACGTCCCTCTTACTCCAGCAGAGTGCAGATGTGGTGAACAAAGCTCTAAGGAGCCAAATCAATGCAGAATAATGGCAAAACCCTAGCTCAAGTCGACGTCTCTCTTACTCCAGCAAAGTACAGACGCGACGTCAATAAGGACCCAATGGTCAAACAAAAGTGGAGTGATGGCATAGTCCTAACTTTAGACCTTGATGGCAACATCTACAGCCTAGAGAGCATCTCGACGTTTCTCCTCATTCTAGCATGATGCAGATGCAACGTCATTAAAAAGACCCAAGGGTCAAAGCAAAAATGGAGTAATAGCAAAATCTTACTCCAGGTCTTGACAGTATATATACAACCTAAAGACTACTTCCATGTTCCTCATTATTTTAGCAGGATGCGGACGCAACAGTCAAATAAATTCAGAGTAATGACTTATTCCTAGCTCCATACCTTGATTGCGATACATACAGCATAGAGATCACATTAGTGAAAAATTGGCGTGACATCATCAAAGCAAAAATGAAGCGACGACATATTCTTAGCTTCGTGTCTTGGAGGCAATACATATAAAGCCTAAAGACCATTGAAGATCATCACACCCCAGAAAGGTGCGGTTATGACTCATCAGGGCTTCAAACTAAGCCTAACCTTAAGTAAAAAGCGTCACGGAAAACACTTAACGCTTGTTCTTCTGACGGTAATATGGATATTCCAACCTAAGAAGATTACCTGAAGACGTCTTGTCCAGCCTCAGAAGGGATCAAAGACATGACAGTTGTGGGGTGATCAGTCGAAAATACTGCATTTCTAACACGGCAATTTTCCTACCTTTTGCATTCATGTATACGTATCCGGTATTCATATCGCACATATTAGCAAAACACATGTAAAATATTGGATTATTTGTACTGTATACTAAAACCAGCACTTTTAGGGAAATTGTGTGTTTTTCATGGCATTGCATCATCCTTGTATTGCGCAACTCTTGTCTTGGGGTTTAATGCAGGAAATTTCTGAAACAAAAAAAAAATTGGGAAAAAGAACTGATAAAAGATACGTCAACTCAAAGGCTAAAGATCTGGTAGCAATACAGAAGCCCAAAGAGAATTTAAAATATCAGAACAAGGCCCACCAGGAAGCCCAAGAGTTACCATAAAAAAATAAAGCACCAAGGCCACTAAAGGACCGCGGATCCGCGGCCTAAACACCCTTGGCGCCGCGGATCCGCGGCCTTATGATGAGATCAAGGCTCCAAAATTTTCCACGTGCTTACCTCTAATGGCCAAAGCTTCCAGAAAACCCTAGAAGCTCCACGTGGCGCATCTAGAAGGCTCGATGTAACAAACTATTTCTAGAAGGCTCTTTTGGAGGGAAATTCAAATCTTGTGCTAACTAACCTGTGGAGGGAAAATTCAAATTCAAATCCTAGATCTAGGGTTTTGGGAGTTCTATAAAAAGGAGCCTAGATCTAGGGTTGAGGTTGTTCAATTCTTCATCTCTCCCTCTTCCACCCACAAGTTGAGTGACACGACTTGTGCCAAATTCCAATTCAAAATCAAGATCAAGATCCCGAGTACCATTCAAGCAAGAGAGCCTTCAACCTTTAGCAAGCGACGCCGGATTCCATCGGAGCAAGAGATCCAAGCCGATCCGCGACTCAAGGAGCCGAGCGAAGCCGAAATCGACGATCTAGTTCCTACCTTTTGTAAATTTCAAGAGAGCTGTAACGAAATTTGTCAATAAATAAAGGTGAAATTTCTATATCTTGCTTATCATTGATTCGATCTCAATTTGTGATTGTGTTTGATATTATGATGTTTGAGTAAACTCCGCTCGTGTAGGAGTTGTGACGATCAATAGAATGATGATGATTTAGATCTTTTTACAATTCTTAAATCCTATAACGATTGTAAATTCTAGTGAATCAAATGATCGATGACCTAGTTTCGGGATGATCCTTTCTTGATTGTGATCACTCGAAACTAGGGAACAACGATTGATCATTTGATTGACTAGAAGCTAGAATTTGAATGAGATTCATTGAAAGGTTAAAGGATAAGACGAGGAAACCCTAGCTTCTTCGCAAAAATCCTTAACCTCGATGAATTATCATCGATCTAGTATCAATTCGCTAAAGGAAAAGAACATGAAATCATTAGATCTCATCACATCTATAGATCCGATCTACTCCTACGAGCTACACTTCGAATCTTGATTGTTGGTTGGAAATCATCACAAATTACCACTTCTTGATTTTAATGCTTTCTTAGATCTAGATATTTTCTCTTTCTTGAAATGCAATTTTAAATCATGAATTGTTTTCTTTTCTTTGCCTTAAATTTTCGACTCATCTAATTCGAAAGACGAACGATTACACTTTCCCTGTGGACGATCCGCACTTACTAACGCGCTACATCCGATACCGTTATTGATTGCGGTCAAATATTTTTGGTTGTGATTTCTTTACATATTTTCACATACTACACAACTAGATATTTCATTACAATCAAATGGCGCCGTTGCCGGGGATTGTGCGCTAATTGTTCGTATTTTGAAATTTGAGTTGAAAAGTTTATTCCATCCAAATTTTTAGATCAAAATTCGCGCAAACACTAATACGAGTTGTTGTGATTTGTGCGAGGAAATCTGGAATCATTGGAGCTGTGGAATTTTTTTTCAGAAAATACCAGAGAGCTGAGGAGTTCAAGGGGAACAGTACCAAAAATTTCAGAGAAGTGATCTTTTCATATGACCGCGATTCCGCGGCATTAGCAAGCATTTGCCGCGGATCCGCCGCGTGGTGACGTCATCAATCAACCAAAATTTCTCTGTAAGCTTCGCACTTTCTTATCTCCTCCCTCATCTGCTCCAATTAACATTTTGTGCATGTTTCTTTGCAAATAATCGTAGCGCCACAAAAGCAAAATTAAATTATGCGTGTTTTGATTTTGTGGTTGTTTGCATAATTAATACGGACATTAAGGGGCAAAGACCAAATCCAGATTAGGTGGGGAGTTCATTACCCTTCCTAAGCCCCGAAAATCACAAACTTGCATCCGCATTTACCCTCATTAATTAAAAGAAATCTAGAGATGACTCTAAGGACCGTCGCGCTCACTTAGGACAGAAGAAGGCCATGGGTAATTCATTGCTTATCCGCGTTTCTTTTTGTGGTGTCTAAGGCAAGTGTGTCAAAAGCTAGTGGTTACTTAATTAGGCCCACTACTTACGTAGTGGAGAACCTCCCACTTACCTGGCACTTACCTGGCCACAGGAGAAACAAAGAGGCAGTGGAGGATTTTATCCTGCGACTTGTCTTTTGGAAGTTAGGAGCGGTCTAGAGCTTTGACCTAGGCGACCATAGATTTTAGGGTTGCTTGTTGCATTTGTTGTGATCGCATCATATTTTCAAAATCCGTATCACTTTTCAAAACAAACACCGCATTCATTCATCCCCCTAATTATAAATCACGCTGCCACTTGTACTAACCCCTTTTAGTGCAAGATAGGCTGGACATGGGATTTTAGTGGCCGACTTGTCCGCGTCCCCTCGATCGACTCTGAAGTCGGCATTTCTCCATTTACCTTTCTTTTACCCACCACCACACCCACATCGATGGATCCGTCTCTATCAAATTTCTTTACCACTACTCTGCCGCTGTCCGTTGGTGCGCAGAATCCACCTCGCATCTCTTTCCAGGAGAGGTGCTATCCTACACGAGGTCCCCTTTCCACCTGTCTTTACATTCCACCAGCCAACGGGGAAAATTTTCAAATTAAACCCCAATACATCAACCTTCTACCAAAATTTCACGGTCTCTAGTCTGAGGACGCATATGTCTTTATCACCAAATTTGAAAATGTATGCGCACTGATGGGTACTTCACAGTTGTCTGTGGATGCTATGAGTCTTCGTCTTCTCCCATTCACTTTGTGCGATTTAGCCGAGAAGTGGCTATATAACACTACCGCACATTCCATTTCAAATTGGGACGAATTCGTCAAAGCATTTCTTAAGAAATTTTACCCACATCACAAAACAGCTCGAGTCCGTAGTGAAATCTATCAATTCACCCAGCTTCCAAATGAAACATTTTCAAAATGTCTTGAACGCTTCAAGGATCTGTTAGTCCAATGTCCACATCACGGCATCCCGAGATGGGAACTGTGCCGTATCATATATGAGGGCATTAATCCTAACACGAGACAGACCCTTGAATCCATGTGTCAAGGCAACTTCATGACCAAAGATGATGGGGAAGCCTGGAAATTCCTAGAAGATTTCATTGAAAAATCGTTACAGTGGGAGGGTGCGAGTCAATCATCTAGGGATGGCAATGATATTTCCATAGGAGTTAGAGCTGAAATTTCAGCTTTACACAAGAAATTCGACGCTATGGAAAACAAATTTTTAGCTGCCGCCCTAAATCAAATGTCACTCTCTAAATCTGTATGTGGATGCTGTTCTGATCCTTCTCATCTCACGGAAGAATGTTCACGAAATTCTCTGTTTCAAGGTCATATCAATTCTGCTTACCAACAAAGACCTGGAAACAACCCATTTTCTTCCACATATAATCAGAATGGGAGAAATCACCCTAACTTTGCTTGGAACCAATCACAATCTCAAAAGAAGGTTCCAACCCAACACATTTTCCAAAGGGTCCCTCCACCACAATACCAACCACCACTTCATTTGAGTCAGCACCCCTTTCAAACATAAAATTTTCAAAATCCGGTCAACACACCTGCACCGTCTAATCCTTTGCAGTTGATCGGTGCAGATGAATCCTCTTCATTCATGAACTTGCTTTTGACAATAAAGACTTCCATCGATGACATAAAGAGAAACTCTGCGTCCCAAAGCGAGACTATTAAATCGATGGAAGAAGAAATTACACGATTAAAAGCTGAAATGAGTGCAAGAGAGAAAGGGAAACTTCCAGCTCAACCTTTACGCAATCCTGGCTATTCACATCATGTGGATGCAATCACGTTGAGATCTGGAAGAGTGCTTGACAATCACGTTGGGGAAGAGATTGATGACACTGAAAAATCTATCGATGATACCCCGGCTGAGACCTTTCCTTCCACTTCTACTTCCAATTCTAACCCCAGTTCTTTTACCCCACCACCTTCTTCCGAGCCTATTCTTCGTTTCCCAAAAGGCTCGCCACCTCAGCCCACCTCTTCTACTCCTCCACAGACGATCCCCACTTCTGTTTTGGGATCGGGCCCACACACACTTCCTTCTCCTATGATGGACCCAGCGCTTATTGCTAAAGCACCTTATCCTAATCGGTTAAGGGCTAACACACCGAGTCCATATATGGAGAAGATCATGGACATTTTTAAGCAAGTTAACATCAACATCCTTCTCCTAGATGCCATCCAACAAATTCCGTCCTATGCGAAAACTCTTAAGAATTTGTGCACTAGGAAGAGGAAGACTCAAGTGCCCAAGAAAATTTTCATGGCAAAGACTATAGACACGGCTTTCCCCCAACAATTACTGAGGAAACGTAAGGATCCTGGATATCCTACTATTTCCATTTCTATTGGGGAAAAACACATTAACCGTGCTCTACTAGACCTTGGCGCTAGTGTTAACTTGCTTCCATACTCGGTTTATGAGCAACTAGGTATCGGAGAGTTGAAGCCAACCCATTGCACTCTCCAGATGGCTGACCGATCAATCACCAAACCTAGGGGTGAACTGGAGGATGTGTTAATAAAAATCGGGGAATTTATATTCCCTGTGGACTTTATTGTAATTGATACACAGCCTGTAGCGAACCCACAGAATCAAATTCCGGTGATTTTAGGTCGCCCCTTTTTGGCCACTTCCAACGCTATCATCAACTGTCGTAATGGTTATATGACCCTAACCTTCGGGAATGGGTCTATAGAGCTGAACATTTACAAGTTGGGAAGTGTACCCTCCGAACTTACTGCTCAGGTCTGTTCTGTCGACTTAATGGATGTCGACAGCAGGGAATTTGATGATCCTCCTGATACTGATCTTGACTCTTTTCATATGTTATTGTTTGACCCAACTATGTATCATACACATACGGACTTTTCCACTGAGATGTCCGGGTCAACAACTAACACTGATTATGAACTGCTTTTAGAGTCTGAAGATCACCCGCACTTTGTGATGACATTATTCTTCGGGGTATTGATGAGACTTTTGAGGAAATCTTCGCTGAAAAACTCGCATTTTTAAATGACACGGGTGTTGAGATGAATCATCTCCCAATCACTGAAATTGAACCTCCACCCCTTCTTCTGAACTGTAAAAAGAATGCGAGTAATCCATCACATTCACTGTATCGTCTCTCCAATACGAGACGCACACACATTCTATTCCACCCCTTACCCTTTCCCCACTTCTTCTTCCACCAACCAGAGCACTGCATTGATAAAATTTTCGAATGGTTGGTGTTGACATTCGGTCTTTGCAAAGTTTGGCATCGACCAATGATTCTTAACCCCCTCATGTGATTTTCAAAGCTTAACATTGCATAACTCAAGTTTTGGGGGGGGGACATTTTTTTTTTATGGCTCTTGAAAAGAATTTTTTTTACAAAATGATGAGCCAAGAATAAGTTTGGGGGAGATTCTTCGCTTATAAATTTTGCCCCCACTAATAAATTCCTCCCAGGCTTACAGGTTTTTCGAGATTTAGCAGATGGCAACAGTGAGGACACTGTTGAAAACAAGTTTGGGGGAGATTTGTGCTTATTTTCGCATTATTTGCATCATACTTTGCATAAGCACAAAACATTTTCGAAAACCTACATAAAAATTTAAAAATTTTCAGAATATAAAAATATTTTTGTACATAAATAAGATAATAAATGAT
Organism: Agapanthus africanus; assembly: GCA_030015575.1. NCBI lineage: Eukaryota > Viridiplantae > Streptophyta > Magnoliopsida > Asparagales > Amaryllidaceae > Agapanthus > Agapanthus africanus. The sequence continues at coordinate 270,419,766 of CM057342.1, read as the reverse complement.
TAGATAGTGAACAATTACATCCATGAGATTAGAAAAATTTAAGAAAACTAAGAAAATTAGAAGTTTTCTTATATGAACTAATAATAAGTAGTTATGAGCCGTTGTCCCAAGGGTTAGTAAGATGGAGGAAGTCACTAATCTGAGGATAAAAATAAGTCTGAAAAATAGTTTCTATTCTGGAAAGCCAAGCATTTTGAACGTTGATACCCTGCTATTCGCACTTACACACGTCTTAAAGCCCGGGATAGTAGAGGATACCTTGAAATGCTCTTGTCTTAAAGCCGATGTATGAAGGAAATAAAAAAAAATTAATAAAATATAAAGTGGTGAGAAAAATGGACACTGGTCTTTGTTATCACCAAGGGCAATAAAAAATGTATAGCGAGGGTGCCTCTTCACCTAGTGCCCTAAGGCCAACTGGTCTGGGAGTCACTGCTATGCCTAATGTGGTGCAAGACGAGGAAAATACACCAAATAAGCAAACACTTGAGTAATCGGTCGGTTAGTACCTCAAGAAGTATTAACGGTCGCATGAAAGTGTGTGAGCAAATTCGTCTAAATATTCATTAATTAAAAAGTACTGAGGCTGATGGACAAGAGTATGATAGCTTGAATTGAATTCTCCGGGTGTAGGGGTGTCCTTTACACACATGCAGGGTGATATGATCGATGTTTGGAAGAAAGATAGGAATGAAGAATAAGACGATGTTTTATTGAGGGAGGACGTGATTTCTGACATCTTTTCATGACCATTAAGATAGGGCTCATGACAACCGAAAAGCTAGCTTAGTTGGAAATCCTAATTTTCAAGGCTTTTCTTTTACAATTCTTTTCTTTAAATGTAATATTCATGATCTTCCTTTTATTATTGTATTTTGTGGGTGCAATCCGCTGAAAACCCTTAGGAGACAACACTCCTCCTACTAGGGACACCTAGAGGTTTAAAGGCTTGTTGCACGTGCTCAGTGCAATCGTGTTGCCTACGGAAGTGTGCTAGTTAGTTTTTCTCTTTCTTTATTTTCTCCTTCTTTTTAATAAAACAGTTCGATCGAGACGATCAAAAATAAGTTTGGGGGAATTTGATCAGTCGAAAATACTGCATTTCTAACACGGCAATTTCCCTACCTTTTTCATTCATGTATAGGTATCCGGTATTCATATCGCACATATTAGCAAAACAGATGTAAAATACTGGATTATTTGTACTGTATACTAAAACCAGCACTTTTAGGGAAATTGTGTGTTTTTCATGGTATTGCATCATCCTTGTATTGCGCAACTCTTGTCTTGGGGTTTAATGCAGGAAATTTCTGAAACAAAAAAAAATTGGGAAAAAGAACTGATAAAAGATACGTCAACTCAAAGGCTAAAGATCTGGTAGCAATACAGAAGCCCAAAGGGAATTTAAAATATCAGAACAAGGCCCACCAGGAAGCCCAAGAGTTACCATAAAAAAATAAAGCACCAAGGCCACTAAAGGACCGCGGGTCCGCGGCCCAAACCCCCTTGGCGCCGCGGATCCGCGGCCTTATGATGAGATCAAGGCTCCAAAATTTTCCACGTGCTTACCTCTAACGGCTAAAGCTTCCAGAAGACCCCAGAAGCTCCACGTGGCGCATCTAGAAGGCTCGGTGTAACAAACTATTTCTAGAAGGCTCTTTTGGAGGGAAATTCAAATCTTGTGCTAACTAACTTGTGGAGGGAAAATTCAAATTCAAATCCTAGATCTAGGGTTTTGGGAGTTCTATAAAAAGGAGCCTAGATCTAGGGTTGAGGTTGTTCAATTCTTCATCTCTCCCTTTTCCACCCCACAAGTTGAGTGACACGACTTGTGCCAAATTCCAATTCAAAATCAAGATCAAGATCCCGAGTACCATTCAAGCAAGAGAGCCTTCAACCTTTAGCAAGCGACGCCGGATTCCATCGGAGCAAGAGATCCAAGCCGATCCGCGACTCAAGGAGCCGAGCGAAGCCGAAATCGACGATCGAGTTCCTACCTTTTGTAAATTTCAAGAGAGTTGTAACAAAATTTGTCGATAAATAAAGGTGAAATTTCTATATCTTGCTTATCTTTGATTCAACATTATGATTCAATCTCAATTTGTGATTGCGTTTGATATTATGATGTTTGAGTAAACTCCGCTCGTGTAGGAGTTGTGACGATCAATAGAATGATGATGATTTAGATCTTTTTACAATTCTTAAATCCTATAACGATTATAAATTCTAGTGAATCAAATGATCGATGACCTAGTTTCGGGATGATCCTTTCTTGATTGTGATCACTCGAAACTAGGGAACAACGATTGATCATTTGATTGACTAGAAGCTAGGATTTGAATGAGATTCATTGAAAGAGTAAAAGATAAGATGAGGAAACCCTAGCTTCTTCGCAAAAATCCTTAACCTCGATGAATTATCATCGATCTAGTATCAATCCGCTAAAGGATAAGAACATGAAATCATTAGATCTCATCACATCTATAGATCCGATCTACTCCTACGAGCTACACTTCGAATCTTGATTGTTGGTTGGAAATCATCACAAATTACCACTTCTTGATTTTAATGCTTTCTTAGATCTAGATATTTTCTCTTTCTTGAAATGCAATTTTAAATCATGAATTGTTTTCTTTTCTTTGCCTTAAATTTTCGACTCATCTAATTCAAAAGACGAACGATTACACTTTCCCTGTGGACGATCCGCATTTACTAACGCGCTACATCCGACACCGTTATTGATTGCGGTCAAATATTTTTGGTTGTGATTTCTAAATACAATTTTCTCAAAACATACACAATCGGAAATCAAACAATCAATCATGGGGCTACTCGAGCAGTAACTTAAAGGACTGCATATCAAGAAATACATCTGCCAACGCGACGGTACGATGGAGTTATACCTAGTACCACAAACCTAATGGACCCCTATTATAAAAGAATGGGGTTATCTACATCCAATGTTAGGGTGAGATTTCCTGTAAACCTAAGCGAGGTAAACTAAAAAGAAACTCCGAAATGAGTGAATAAACTAATCCCTACCAGATCAAGACAATCAAGAAAATAAAAATGCAGATATGAAAGGGAAAAAAGCTTGTCATTCATATTCCAGAAAAGATTACACAGTGATATAAAAACGCTACCACATCATCTAAGGTCTACAATGGCAAAACGTCGAATTCTGGACACGGATTCTCAAACTCAAAAGCAAATTTGAGCAATGCACGTTCAGCTTCATCGACCATCTTTTTGTGCATCTTCTCTCGGATGCAAGCGTCAAGGTCCCCACCAATGTTCTCTATCCTCTGGTATGCCGATACTATCGCTTTCTGTTGAAAGACGTAGTGCAAGATGGCGATGAGATTATCTCTCTATTTCTTTGAGATCACTACATCAGGTACACTGAATGCACCTTATCTTCAGCGTCATCAAGCGCTTGGAGCGGTATAGCCTCAAGATGCCCGGGCAAAGCCTCTCAGATCGACCCAACGATGATCTTCAAAAGGACAGAGCGGCGGGGGAGTAATTGACCGTTGTAATCATCGAAGCGACGCATCACCTCGTTGCATTAGGCATCAGTGTATTCCCGACCTTGAAAGCGACCTTGGTTATGAATCTTCTCATAAGAGACAATCTCTTCGAGGTCGTACAATTGACCAGCCATGGTATCTGAAAAGAAACCAGGTGGAGAGTTAGCAATAGAAAATGCTAGAATCACTAAGACTAAAAAGCTTGTGGACCCTACGAAATCAAAGTGGTGGCTCATCAATGATGAGACATATGAACAGTAGAGTTAAAACTCCCAATATTTTCCGAATAGCGAGGATTTTAAACAACAAAAGATTCAAATCTGTGAAAAGGGTATTAAAACCCTAAAAATACTAAAAAGGAAAATATCCAAGAACAATAATGGGAATAGAATTCAAAAAGTTCTTAAGAATCAAATCACAACTAAGCTCTTCAGAAAAAAGGAAACAATAATGGAATTAAATTCCCATAATGATGGGATTAAATTCCGAAAATCCCCATATTGGGAAACTCATAGGTTAAATGATGGAATCAAATTCCAGAAAACCTATAATGTCAAGATTGATAATAGAGTAAAACTCTAAGAAGAGAATCAACGATTCTCAAGAATGTCCATGGACTCATACCCTTGATATGGACATCAAGATCCACGATCTCCATAAAAAAAGAAAAAAAATTCTTTTTTTAAAGATATCCAAGAGATCTACTCAAGAAAAGAGCTAAGCTCTGTCAAATATGTTAATGGGTTTAAAATAAAAAAAGGTATCCAAAAGAGGTTAAGAGCTAGGCTCTGTTCGCGGTCCTTACCAAAATTTTTGCCTGAGTTTAACTTTGTTCAAAGGGATTCTTGAGAGCAGAGATCTAATCTCTAAAGCGAGAATTAAATTCTCAAAGAAAAAAGAACTCAGGGAAGAAGATGAAGAAACATCAGTCATGTCAAAGGCCAAAGACCCCATTTATAGGACATGGCCCATTTATATGACAGGGTAGGATCGGTTCAACTTCATACTCACCTAGGTGATCCAACGGTGGTAAAATTTTCAGAGTTTCTCTCGTGTGCAAGTCACGTGAGAGCAACGCAGGGGGGCATTTGTTCTATTATAAAAAAAGGGGGAGAAAAGAAACGGGAAAAAAGAATTCCTGTAGCTTGGACTCACGTGTTAAACACGTGAGCGCTTAAATGCAAAGAATATAAGCACCGAAAATAAATAACCAAAAGAGGGCCAAACTGGCCTCACATGTTAAACACGTGAGCGCTTATAAGCAAAGCATGTAAGTGCTGAAAATAAATAACCAAAATCGGCAAAACTGGCCTCACATGTTAAACACGTGAGCGCTTATATGCAAAGAATATAAGCGTTGAAAATAAATAACTAAAAGGGACAAATTGGCCTCCTGTGTTAAACACGTGCACGCTTATATGCAAATCATATAAGCGCTGAGAATAAACAGCCAAAAGAGGGCAAACTTGCCTCACGTATTAAACACGTTAATGCTCCTATGCAAATCATATGAGCGCAAAATAAAAGCAGATTAAAACCGATACAGGGATCATGTGTTAAACACGTGAGAACATACTTTTTGAAGCACTAGCTTCAGATAGAATTAAATTCTATATAGAATTGAATTCTATTCTAGGAAAAATACTTCCACTGATCTTTCTAAAAAGAGAAAGATATTCTCTAAATAGAGAACAGTCAGATCAAAGATCCAATGGTGATTAAAAATCATCAAATATAGAATTAAATTTTATTGGGGAAAAATATCTCCCTATTCTTTCTAAATAAGAAAGATATTTTCCGTTAAACAGAAAGCTGTTGGGAAATATTTCCCTATATCTTTCTAAACAAAGAAAGATGTGCTCTGTTAAACAGAGAACCATTAGATTAAAAATCCAATGGTGATTAAAAATCACCACCTGACAGAATTAAATTTTGTATATGGAAAAATACATCCCTAATCTTGTTAAAAATAAGAATATATATTCTGTAAAACAGAAATTCTCTGGATCAAAAATCCAATGGTGGATAAAATCTCCAAAACAATTTTTAAGGACAATTAAATCAATTGGTATTTCTCAAATGAGAGATTTTCTCAAACTAATTAACAATTTGCCACTCCTACATAAAGGATCCGAGATTTTGAGTCTCATATAGAGAATCGACCCCATAAGCTTCTCCAAAAAACTGATGATTTAATTTTCCTCGAGAAAGAAGATCCCTGCTCTCTCAAACCCTAGGTAAAAGAAAAGCAGAAATAAAATATATCTCTTTTGCCTAGTATAAAAAAATAAAAACAAGGGTTTAAACCTTCAAAAAATGAACTTAGTTCTTTCTCTGGATCTGAGATCCGTAAGACAAATCTCTCCACAAGTTGAGAATTTAATTCTCATCTGGGAGATTTTGTTCTTCAGACTCAAAATCTAGAGAGAAAAACTAGATAAAAAGAAAAGAGAGAAAAGACACAGATTCCAGGAATTTAATTCCTTCAAAAAAGAATAATAGTGTTTAACCCTGCATAAAGAACTTGGTTCTTATAAAAAATAAAAGAATTTAGTTCTTAAATAAAATCGACCCCAGATCTTCAAAAGAGGGATCTTGGTGATTATTAATGGCTAAAATGCTATGAAATAGAAGTTAAATTTCTATAAAAAGAGATTAAATCTCTAAAGGAACCCAGTGTTTCATATGAAACACACGTGAACGTTCATAAAAGAGAAGATCGGCGTCTCACGTACTTCCTACGTGAGCGCCCAGAAATAAATACCCAGCGCCTCACGTGAAACACACGTGAGCGTTGTATAAAAGTGCTGAGCACTATATATATGTAGTCAAAATGACTAAGTGCTTAGTACGGATTGGACAGTGCCCAAATCTGAGCGCCTCACGTGATACCCATATGAGCGCCAGAGCAGCAAATAAGTGCTTAACACTTCTGAATAAAGGGATAAAGCCCAAGACTGAGCCTAAATTGGCTAAGTCTCTGAAGTTTTCTTGCAACTGAGCCCAAATGCTCTGTTGTCGGATCTTAACTAAAATTTAATGATCCTGAAAATGCAGCTAAGTTGATCTTAGTTTCAAATAGGACTAACGTATCCTTAGTTAAAATAAATTGAGCCCAAATACTCGTATATTTAAGTTGATCTTAATCTAAAAATAGATTTGTTAGTTATGTATATGCCCTAGAGGCCATTGTTGTACATATGATGTATATTATAATGGATGCTTGGATATATATATAGAGATGACTTTCTTGCTCGTCATGATAGTATGCTATTTGGTTTCACTTTATCTTAACATGTTGACTTGTATTGGTTTACTGTTTCTCTCTCACATGTTGTTAAAGCCCTTAGGATCTGTACTCGACTACTGGGACTATGATGAGATCATACTAGTGGGGCCTTGGTAGTCGATGAGTACATCCTATAACTGTTCCTAGTCGAGGGTATATCGAGACAGGGCATCGATACACCAGAGTAGACTAGCGTATACGCATCTTGACCCATATGATGGCCGATGGATGATCCCACATCCATCGGTGTTTGACATCAGAGATGGTGTACGGGTGCTCAGTGAAGACTGGGTACACTGGACGGACTCGCCGAGAACTTCCAGATGGTGATATACCACACGTCAGATGGCAGTTCTCCGGTGACACTGGTGCAGGGTAGTCTGTAGACCCGAGATCGTCATAGAGTCTTGTATGATTCCCACTGTGCTTTGATTTCCACCTTATCACGTCCAAGAGGGCGTGCAAAACGGTGGCTTTTGGGTACAGTCCCGAATCACATGGAGGCAATGAGCGATAGGAGGGGATTCGTCTCTCCCGGTATAGGGAGTTGATGTTGTGCTGTGTTCGATTGGCTATAACTGGAAGTCCCTGGCCAGGGCTGATATAGAGATTTACTGGTAAGTGTTACTAGTAGTTTCTCAACCCGTTATGAGCCACACATCGACACGACTTATCGGTTACTGGGGTCTGACGTATACCACCCCTAGACTTGATATGCAACATATCAGACGAACAGACCGGACTGTACGGGAGTGTTACTGATTGGATTCACAGGAGAACGCACAGGCTAGCTTGTTGATCTTCTGATCGCTCAATACCTGGGTGGCTGTTACGTTTAGCTGACCGCTTGCAGCTTGTGGGTGTTTGATATGATCATCACCTGCTACCGGCGTATTGACGATTCTTTAGAGTCCTACACAGAGGTTTCTTGGCTCAGGCGAAACGGAGTAGAGGCACATATGTGATATGTACAGGACCGAGAATAATGCGATATGAGATACCGTATTATATTCTCGCGATATTTAGATATGAACCGGGTCATCGGATCAAGTGTTGATTCGATGAATCGGTACATGATATATTAGTCGGTAATATTCGATATAGCCGGATCGTCGGATCAAGTGTTGATTCGATGATTTAATGTATAATAATATATATGATATATTATTACATTATCTAATATTGGCTTGCTTTATTATTTCATTTTCTCACTGGATGATACATTGATATATATGCGATATATGTTAATTGTATTATTTTCTTTTGTTGCAAATGTATAATATATATGTGATATATATTATTGTGACATGATATGATTTATTGTTAAACATGTTTAAGGATGATTAAATGAGGTTAGGGTTTGATTAGGGTTAGTTGCTTCATGCACCTTCTAGAAGCATTTTCTTTTGTCATGGTTAAGATATTTTTGATGACACATTGCTAACCAAACCAAACCCTAACTCTAGTTGTTTCTCTACACATTATTAGCCACTCATCCTTGACCATGGTTGATATGTAAATCATATAGCTTTGTTTTCTATTCATCACAAAAGGATTATTATGATTATTATCATTTTCCATTATCATCTTCTTCTCTCTTGAAAAGCTCACTTGAAATTTTTTATGTGATGAATAAATATGAGAAAATGATTTAAAAAGAAAGTATAAATACTACTCTCTCATCCTCATCTCATCTAGCCCATGAGATTAGTGTGTTCATCTCTTTAGAGTGAGAAAGCTTGAGTCTTTGCAACTTCGACGTAGATCATCGGAGATTTGGAACACTTCAAGCTAGCATGGATCGTTCGAGTCGTGGAGCCTCTCATGAGTCCGGGAGATCGTGGATCGCGGCAAAGGGACTTATACTCGGAGCTTGTGAAGCGAAGGAGCGGACTACAAAGGTTGTAATCCCTCACACTTAGATAAAAGTTATCATCTTGCATGTTTAACCCTAATAATCTAGCAAAGATCCCGGCTTTGGGTTGTTCGGCACGTCTAAATTTTTATCCGGGCTTGTTTGATGCCTTATGAACCTTCACAAGAGTGCCTAGGAACCCTACAGTGGTATCAGAGCCTAGCTAGAGTATTAGGCGACGTGTTTACGAAGTTAAAACTCCGATCGAACCCGAACCGACGTAAATAGACCCCTCTTTGGAAATTTTTCTAAAACTGGGATTTTTCTGAATTAAAAATACCTGAAAAATACTACATGAAAATATAAGAATTACGGTGAAAAATGATGCAATGATCCGTACAAAGCGCCGCGGATCCGCGGCCAAACCCATGTTTGGGCCGCGGAACCGCGGCGGTTTGAAGTGATCATGGCCCCATTTCTGCACAGTAATTCATGGTTCTGTGTTATATATTTTATGGGTATTTTTAATCTGTTTCAAGTGTTGAATATTCTGGGGTTTGTTTTGTAATAGTAGACTCGATCGGAAATTTTAAATTCGTATTTCTTTCCGGATATTTAGAAACTGTTAAACTAGTTGAACGGATATCATTAACCCACTTTATCCCGGCACGTAAAACTTTCAAGCGTTGAATTTTTATTGGGTTTAAATCTTTCGGAAAAGTTGTACAAGTTAAGCAGTGGACCCTCTAGAAGACAACAAACCTTAACTCGATTATGTTACCGTCTTGAACTGCCTTTTGAACCTTCGGGTTTGGGGCAGTACGGCGTGCCACATGTGAGGCGTTGGCTTGACCCTTCTACGGCTGGATCACTGGTACTTTGACATATTCTGGGATTATTTGAACTCCGCTCAAGAGTTGAGCACTTTGGGAAATCTTGGGTGTTTGATTATCTGTTCGAAAAGTTTAATACTGTCTATTTATCTGGAATGTGATACAATATGTGGAATTCATAGAGTTAGGCATGAAATGCGGAGTATGTGATATTTCAGATTTATGATGTCTAAAGTGATTGTGGATTCCAAATATTGTAGTTTTACACTTTCTTTTCTGTGACCGTAAGTGTAATATGTGACATCGCCGGTTTCGTTGCTATATGTCAACGATAATTGGGATGCGCATATTTACTTACGTTGATGATATGTGATATTATGTGTTGCTGTGATATGTTATATTGGATCGTCGCGTTCTGAATAGCCGGGGGTTTTATGTGAGATGAGGGTTTTTATTTTCATTCATGTAAAATTCATTTGTAATGTTATATTCTTTTATTGGGGCACTTCCAGATTGCGGATGATGTCACCGTTGTATATTATTTACTTTTCCGCATTAGGTAGACCCAAGGAGGGGAGCACAAGTAACCGGGTTCTAGGGTCCTGTGGGAGGCCATCTCGAGGAGTCGAGACCGGGTCTCCTAAACCTAGAATTGGCAGTGTTACTTGCCGCTCTCGTAGGGGTCTTGGGATGTGGGTTTGGCTATTCGTCGCGACCGTGGAATCCGTGTTTTATACAGGCTCGTATTGAAAACACGGACGTCCTAGTATATCCAATATTTCATATATGTTCTTCTGCTGCAATGTTCTGTGATGAGATCATATTACTGCCTGAGACGAATGCTTATACTATATATATATGTTGATATATAAATATTACTGCTTTCGTTTCTTCTGTGATGCTTAGAAAGCATAAGCTGATGGGATTTTATTAATAAGATTAATAAAAAAAAGAAAACAAACCTAAAAGATGTTGTAGAATCAAAACTTTATAAAAGGGGTAGCTACAGTTTTGCTTTGCACAGTGATATATATGATATATCCTGCACCTTATTCGATGTGGAAAGAGCCGACGATCCCTTCACCGGGAGTGACCTCTTTAGCGAAACTGGCAGATGCTACAAAACTCGGTTTGTCTTTTGATTGCTTTTAAAGTTTTGCTTTGCACAGTGGTATATATGATATATCCTGCACCTTATTCGATGAGGAAAGGGCCGACGATCCCTTCACCGGGAGTGACCCTTTTAGCGAAACTAAGAAAAGACTCAAAAACACTCCTTTTCAAAAACACATGATTCTACGACGATATCAAGTTCATTACGCTCATGGTTTTCTGAAAAACCTGCGTAGCCCTCCGTCATTTCAGATAAGTACTACTTAGTATTCGTGCTATGGTAGTTTGGCATTCGTCAAGGCGTAGTGTACGGTAGCTAACTAGTATTTATCTGCTTATGCATATGATGCAGATTGGATTAGGGTATTCGTACGGCGTTGTTTGGCATTCGTCAAGGGTCGTGCGGGTGGGTTTAATTCAATCAAGAAATGTACGGGTTGAACTTGACTAGTGGACTATGGGTTGTTTGGCATTCGTCAAGGTCATAGAACACTAGGGGTAAAATATTATTGGGAATTTCAAGTGTTGAAATTTGCAATGAGATTGCATACCTTCTATGAGATAGTTGGATCCCGATACCCACTGCGAGTAAGAGTTACTCCTGGGAGAGTTTTACACAGGACAATTAGCCGATCAAGTAGGTGTCTAGAAAAGTGTTAACGGGGTTACGCCTCTGGGAAAACGAGATTTACTTTAATTAGGTCCGTGCGAAAGCACGGGGAACCTCCCTCAAAGTACCGACACTGATCTGGCTGAAAGATTGACGAAATTGTAGGGTGTAATTAATCCCGGCTAATCTTACCTTTTAGGGTTTTAAGGTAGATTTGATAAAAACAGTGGGAGACATCCTGATTAGATAAGATAATAACCAATCTAATCTTGCAAGAGCATACGCTAAAATGTTTTCTTCTCTCTCTCTCCAGGTAGCGACCATGTCAGGCCATAATCAAGATAATAATATGGATGTATTGACTGAACCCGATTATTGTACAGTGCAGGGGAACATTGGACCCGTTCTTTCTTATAAGAGTTATAAGACTGAACAGGAAACAGGAGAATATCTAGATTCTCACGCCGCCCAAAAGAACATGCATGTTGATGCATCTTCTTCAAGTGTGTTAGTTATTGAGAACTATTTCTCAGTTCACCCTACGTCCTGGGTATTAGATACCAGATCAGGATCCCACATATGTAAACAGTTACATGGGCTACGTAAAGGTAGAGAACTGGGAAAAGGTGATCATTCCGTTCAAGTAGGGAACGGTGCAAATGTTGCAGCTAAAGCAGTTGGCGAATATCACCTAGTATTACCAAGTGGTGATACACTGATTCTAAATGAGTGCTATTATATACCGAACATGATGTGCAACATTATATCAGTTTCTTTATTAAGTAAAGAAGGATATAATTTTGTAGTAAAGGATAATGTTATGAACATATTCCTAGATCAAAAGTTGATTGCATCAGGCTCGTTACATAATGGCATATTCATTCTAAATCAGAATACAGTCCTCAATATACAAAACATACACAAGAGGAAAAGTTCAGATATGAACGAATCCTACTTGTGGCATTGTAGACTTGGTCATATCAATGCGACACGACTGGCTAAGTTACATAAGGATGGTTATTTGAATCCGTTCGAATTATCATCTTATGATACTTGCCATTCTCAAAGGAAAAATGACCAAAGCTCCGTTTAGAGGACACGGAGAAAGAGTTACTGAACTCTTAGGACTAATACATAGTGATGTATGCGGTCCCATGTCTACGCATGCCAGGAACGGTTCTTCCTACTTCATTACATTCACTGACGATCTCTCTAGATACGGACATGTGTTTCTGATGAAACACAAGTCTGAAGCTTTTGAGAAATTCAGAGAATATAAGCACGAAGTAGAGAACCAAACGGGCAAAAGTATTAAGATTCTTCGATCTGATCGAGGAGGTGAATACTTAAGCGGTGAGTTTTTAGATTATCTAAAAGAGAATGGGATTCTCTCTCAGCTTACTCCTCCTTATACACCACAGCACAACGGTGTATCGGAGCAGAGGAATCGCACCCTATTAGATATGGTGCGCTCGATGATGAGTACAGCTGAGTTACCTATTTCATTTTGGGGGTATGCGCTTGAGACAGCTATACACCTATTGAATATGGTTCCTACCAAATCAGTGTCTACCACTCCATATGAGATATGGAAAGGGAAGAGACCATCTCTTAAGTATGTTAAGATATGGGGTTGTCCAGCCTATATCAAAAGACAAAATCCGGACAAACTCGAGGCAAGATCAGTCTTATGTAAGTTTGTAGGATATCCCAAAAATTCACAAGGGTATATCTTCTACCACCCCGAGGAACAAAAGGTGTTTGTTTCTCGACATGCCACTTTCTTAGAAAAAGGTTTTCTTATGAAACAGATTAGTGGCATTGAGGTAGAACTGGAAGAGGTTCCAGCGACACAAACTATAACAGAAGACTTGGTAGAACCAGAAGATTCAGTAGTACCCGACGAACCCCAGCCTCTCCGCCGATCTAGCAGGGTTTCTCATCCGCCTGAGAGATACTACGGTTTTCTCATTGATGGTGGAAGCGAGGATTGTATCATGGAAGATGATGACCCAACTAGTTTTGAGCAGGCCATCACAAGTGGTGACTCTGTGAAATGGCTGGATGCAATGCGATCTGAGATGGAATCCATGTACACTAATAAAGTATGGATTTTGGAAAATGCTCCTAAAGGGGTAAAACCCATTGGGAGCAAGTGGATTTTTAAAAAGAAATTTGGTGTAGATGGAAAGGTTGAGACTTTCAAAGCTAGACTTGTAGCAAAGGGTTTTCGTCAACGACCAGGTGTGGATTATGACGAAACCTTTTCTCCAGTGGCTATGCTTAAGTCCATCCGGATCTTACTTGCCATTGCTGCATACCATGATTACGAAATCTGGCAAATGGATGTTAAGACCGCCTTTCTAAACGGTGATTTAAAAGAGAGCGTGTACATGACTCAGCCAGAGGGCTTCATAGATAGTGGGAGCAGCGGAAAGGTGTGCAAGCTGATTAAATCCATTTATGGGTTAAAGCAAGCATCGCGGAGTTGGAACATCTGTTTTGATGTTGTAGTCAAAGAGTTTGACTTCATCAAAAATATAGATGAATCTTGTATCTATAAGAAGGTAGCAGAGGGTAAGGTTGTCTTCCTCGTATTATACGTGGATGACATACTCTTGATAGGAAATGATATTCCTATGCTGCAATCAGTCAAGCTCTTCTTATCACAGAGATTCTCAATGAAAGATCTAGGTGATGCCTCCTGCATATTGGGAATCATGATCTATAGAGATAGATCTAAACGGATACTGGGATTGTCCCAATCCAGGTACATTGACACCATACTAAAGAGGTTTAGTATGGAAGAATCCAAGCGTGGGAACCAACCCACGATCTCTGGACTCACTCTCTCCAAAGAGATGTCTCCCAAGACTGATTTGGAGAGAGCTCGCATGCAAGGGATACCCTATGCTTCGGCAGTAGGCTCTATCATGTATGCGATGCTATGTACCAGACCTGATGTAGCATACTCACTAAGTGTAGTGAGTAGGTATCAAGCAAATCCTGGAGAGAGTCATTGGACAGCTGTGAAGAACATTCTCATGTACTTACGAAGGACTAAAGAGATGTTCTTGGTGTATGGTAACGGAGAACTCCAGGTGGAGTCCTTTACCGATTCCAGCTTCCAAAGTGATAAGGACGACTCTAAGTCGCATTCAGGTTTTGTCTTTACACTCAATGGAGGGGCGGTATGTTGGAAGAGTTCCAAACAGGATACCGTTGCAGACTCGACGATGGAGGCTGAATACATCGCTGCCAACGATGCTGCCAAAGAGGCTGTCTGGATCAAGAAGTTCATTACTGAACTTGGAGTGGTTCCATCCATTGAGCATCCAATACCTCTGTATTGCGATAACAATGGAGCTGTGGCATTGGCTAAGGAACCCAGATCCCATCAGAAGTCCAGACATATTCTGAGGCGGTATCACCTGATCAGGGAGATAGTTGATCGCCGGGAGATCGAGGTCAGGAGAGTAGATACGAAGGACAACACTGTGGATCCATTCACGAAGGCTATTCCCCAGATACAGTTTGAGAGATTATTCGGGATGCTAGGTATGAGATACTACAGTAGCTGGCCTTAGTGCAAGTGGAAGATTGTTAGTTATGTATAAGCCCTGGAGGCCATTGTTGTACATATGATGTATATTATAATGGATGCTTAGATATATATATAGAGATGACTTTCTTGCTCGTCATGATAGTATGCTATTTGGTTTCACTTTATCTTAACATGTTGACTTGTATTGGTTTACTGTTTTTCTCTCACATGTTGATAAAGCCCTTAGGATCTGTACTCGACTACTGGGACTATGATGAGATCATACTAGTGGGGCCTTGGTAGTCGATGAGTACATCCTATAACTATTCCTAGTCGAGGGTATATCGAGACAGGGCATCGATACACCAGAGTAGACTAGCGTATACGCATCTTGACCCATATGATGGCCGATGGATGATCCCACATCCATCGGTGTTTGACATCAGAGATGGTGTACGGGTGCTCAGTGAAGACTGGGTACACTGGACGGACTCGCCGAGAACTTCCAGATGGTGATATACCACACGTCAGATGGCAGTTCTCCGGTGACACTGGTGCAGGGTAGTCTGTAAACCCAAGATCGTCATAGAGTCTTGTGTGATTCCCACTGTGCTTTGATTTCCACCTTACCACGTCCAAGAGGGCGTGCAAAACGGTGGCTTTTGGGTGCAGTCCCGAATCACATGGAGGCAATGAGCGATAGGAGGGGATTTGTCTCTCCCGGTATAGGGAGTTGATGTTGTGTTGTGTTCGATTGGCTATAACTGGAAGTCCCTGGCCAGGGCTGATATAGAGATTTACTGGTAGGTGTTACTAGTAGTTTCTCGACCCGTTATGAGCCACACATCGACACGACTTATCGGTTACTGGGGTCTGACGTATACCACTCCATAGACTTGATATGCAACATATCAGACGAACAGACCGGACTGTACGGGAGTGTTACTGATTGGATTCACAGGAGAACGCACAGGCTAGCTTGTTGATCTTCTGATCGCTCAATACCTGGGTGGCTGTTACGTTTAGCTGACCGCTTACAGCTTGTGGGTGTTTGATATGATCATCACCTGCTACCGGCGTATTGACGATTCTTTAGAGTCCTACACAGAGGTTTCTTGGCTCAGGCGAAACGGAGTAGAGGCACATATGTGATATGTACAGGACCGAGAATAATGCGATATGAGATACCGTATTATATTCTCGCGATATTTAGATATGAACTGGGTCATCGGATCAAGTATTGATTCGATGAATCGGTACATGATATATTAGTCGGTAATATTCGATATAGCCGGATCGTCGGATCAAGTGTTGATTCGATGATTTAATGTATAATAATATATATGATATATTATTATATTATCTAATATTGGCTTGCTTTATTATTTCATTTTCTCACTGGATGATACATTGATATATATGCGATATATGTTAATTGTATTATTTTCTTTTGTTGCAAATGTATAATATATATGTGATATATATTATTGTGACATGATATGATTTATTGTTAAACATGTTTAAGGATGATTAAATGAGTTTAGGGTTTGATTAGGGTTAGTTGCTTCATGCACCTTCTAGAAGCATTTTCTTTTGTCATGGTTAAGATATTTTTGATGACACATTGCTAACCAAACCAAACCCTAACTCTAGTTGTTTCTCTACACATTATTAGCCACTCATCCTTGACCATGGTTGATATATCAATCATATAGCTTTGTTTTCTATTCATCACAAAAGGATTATTATGATTATTATCATTTTCCATTATCATCTTCTTCTCTCTTGAAAAGCTCACTAGAAATTCTTTATGTGATGAATAAATATGAGAAAATGATTTAAAAAGAAAGCATAAATACTACTCTCTCATTCTCATCTCATCTAGCCCATGAGATTAGTGTGTTCATCTCTTTAGAGTGAGAAAGCTTGAGTCTTTGCAACTTCGACGTAGATCATCGGAGATTTGGAACACTTCAAGCTAGCATGGATCGTTCGAGTCGTGGAGCCTCTCATAAGTCCGGGAGATCGTGGATCGCGGAAAAGGGACTTCTACTCGGAGCTTGTGAAGCGAAGGAGCGGACTACAAAGGTTGTAATCCCTCACACTTAGATAAAATTTATTATCTTGCATGTTTAACCCTAATAATCTAGCAAAGATCCCGGCTTTGGGTTGTTCGGCACGTCTAAATTTTTATCCGGGCATGTTTGATGCTTTATGAACCTTCATAAGAGTGCCTAGGAACCCTACAAGATTAACGGTCCTTAAATAAAACAAAAATATTTTTTGAACCGATAGAACATACAACCTAAGTTCAAACCCAAAATATATGCAGATTTGGACTAATCCATGCCCTATGGACGACAACATAAAATAGTCTCCGTATACAATCCACGAGCAACCAAAATAAAACAAACATAACACACGACCCGAAGTGAACTACTGGAGCAGGAGAAAGTTGTTATCGCAACGCTATAATGTAATTAACTGTATGGGCTTGCGCCTGCAGGGAAGAGAGTCCCCAAATCAAAAATCCCTTACAAATGAGGGGGAATCTGATAAAGTCTGCTACATCGGTCGCATCTATTCAAACCTCTGATATACGGTGCCATAAATCAACTTGGTATTTTCGGAGAGCTGGATGGATATGTTCAAATAACATCTGCCCCTAAATTCAGGCTAGACGTCCTCCGCGTCTCAGTCCAGTCTTCGGCAGTAAACTGAGTTAGAGATTGAGTTAGGGTTTTGGGTTTGGGTTAGGGTCAGTGTTTAGGGTAGTTAATTAGGGGTTAGGGTTAGGGTTCTGGGTTGGGGTTGGGTTAGGGTTTCAGGTTAGGGTTAGGGTAAGGGTAAGGGCTAGGGATTCATAGTTTAGTGAAATGAAACAATAATTAAAGGTATTTTAGTGACATAGTTATAAAAGTTAATGTTATTTTAGTGTAAAATTAAAGTTGAGCGAAGGGGTGTTCTACTAAAAAAAATTAATCATAATTTAGTGAAAAACAACAATAATTAAGAGTATTTTAGTGAATTTTATATTAACTTAGTTAATTTAAGAATATGAGTTGTTTATTTAAATTTGGTAAAGTAGTTTTGTGAAAACCCCCCAATAGTTAAGGGTATTTTAGTGTAATATACACAAAGACACATACACACACATGCATACACATATACATACACACACAAGCATGCGCGCGCACACACACATGCGCATACACATACACACGTACAACGCCAAATCATAATTCATCTTCAATTATTATTCTCTACATTGAACTCTTGTCAAATACCATCCTAATCCCCACCTTAAGTCCGAAATCTTAAACCCAATTAAGAAAACCCTAAGTTTTAAAAATATTACCCTAAAATAAAAACTTCAACACATTGAAATCGAAACGTAAATGTAAAACTAGTTCAAATTAAATATTTAACTTGCGCGTATGATAGTCGATGAAAATATAAAATTTTCATATTATCATAGCTAATCATATGTGAAAATGAAAACGTGGCTTAGTTTCCGTCTATCGGTTAACATACATTTGGCGTTCTTCGTGACATAAAACTATACGAAGGTTGTTAAACACCGGACGTTATCACTCGGTTTCCAACAACCACCGCATAGTCTATGTAACAAGAATTAATATTCGATCATATGATAACCGATAGATTTGTCCCATGTAGACAAGTTAGGAATGTATAAAGCAGACACCTGCATTCACTTATGTTTTTCATTCATTTCGGGATATTTTGTTGGTATCTTTCCGCTGGTTCTTCGTGTACAACGATAGATTAGATGTTCGTTTCAATGGTGTTTCATAGTGTTGAAACAATTATCTATTCTTTTACAATGTACTCGAAGAACAGCAGGGATATGCTGCTGAAATTTTCTAGAAACGGATGAAAGTACAAGTGAATGGGTGTATGCTTTATACATTCTTAATGGGATAGGTGCCTTACCCCCGACAACCGCTACCCTCAACATCCAATATAGAACATTTAATATCATCATCATTTTTCTTGGATGAAGAATCCAACTCCCTACCTATGAGCATTTTCTCTTGATCCTTGATAATCTTTATAGCTAAATCGTCAATTGAAACATAAATTAACCAAGTCGTCAACTAAACCTAGCACTAACGCTTCTTAGTATCCCGTCTATCATGTATCTGTCAAGAAATCTTAATCCGATGCGTCTTCTCTATAGGAACCTTACTTCGTCTGAGCTATTCCAATATGGCATTGCCGTACCTCCACGACAAGAGTTGGATATATGTCAATGCTTCCTCGAGAGTCAACTGCTTTTTCATTGACGGTGTTAGCTTTTTCACCGATTTTGCCTATGCATGTCTTGGGTTATCAAAAGAGCACGGAATCTATTGTATTTGCTCTACATGTATGAATAAGTGATTGCTCAAGAAGTCGGAAATTGAGTTACACATCGCGAGATACAGTTTCGTTAGAGATTACACTATATGGGAACTTCACGGAGAAAAAATCATTCTAACCGGAGACGAGGCATGGGTGCAAGAGACGAGAAACAAATTCATTGAAACAAAAATCGCAGAGTGGAAAAGGATAGTAGAAGAAGAGGAGGAAGAGGAATGGCAGTTTGAAGAAGACGAAGCCGTCGAAGAAGATGATGCTGTATTCGCGCCGATCGATGACATGGATGACCTTATAAATGCCACTGGACTTCCTTATGATACGAAAAGCACCGAACCCTCATTATTTGGAGAAGTACAAGGCTGACTCTAAGATCACACTATATCCAAATAGCAAAGGGTTTTCAAAACTGTCATTTTTTGTATGTCTCTTCCAAATTAAGTGTAAGAAAAGATGGAATGACCAGTCTTTCACCGATCTCCTAGAACCCCTGAAGAAAGCTTTTCCAGAAGAAAATGAAGTGCGGCCAAGCTGGTACTAGATGCAAAAGATAATCACAAATATTGGCTTGAAGTATCATAAGATACATGCATGTGAGAATGATTGTGTTTTGTTCCGGAATGAACACGCAACACTCAGAAACTGCCCTGTGTGCAGGACCAGCCGATTCAAGACTAAGAAAGACCCTCAGTCGAGTGATGTGCCTGTGAAGATTCTTCGTCATTTTTCATTAATACCGAGACTGCAACGGTTATTTATGTGTGAGGAGATGACATCCAAAATGCAGTGGCACCATAAAGCACCTCGTGAAGAGGGAAAAATGAGTCATCCTAGAGATTCGATGTCGTGGAATGTTTTAGATGAAAAAATCCTTCATTTGGCACAGACCCTCATAACGTGAGGCTGGGAATTTTGAGCGACGGTTTCGGTCCATTTAGGATAGTTCGCGGCGGGTGTACTCACATTACTTGGCCCATTGTGGTGATTATATACAATCTGCCTCCATGGAGGGTTATGACGCAGTCTTATTTTAAGTTGGCATTTTTAATTGATGATCCATCGTCTTCTGGGAAAATATCGACGTGTACTATCAACCCTTGATTAATGAGTTAAAGTTTTTGTGGGAACCTAGCGTGAGAACCTATGACGCAGATGGAAAACTATTTTTTCAGATGCGGACTGCTTTGTTGTGAACTATTAATGATTTTCCAGCCTACGACATGTTGTCAGGGTGGAAAAATTAAGGTAAGCTTGCCTGCCCCAGTTGTCATACGCATATCAGTGCCGTACGCTTGAAGTTTAGCAGGAAAGAGTTGTTTATGGGCCACCGATTTTTCATGCCTATAACTCTCAGATTAAGAAAGAATAAAAAATTGTTCAATAGCAAGATGGAGACTGGTAGGCCTCCTAAACCATTGTCCAGTAACGATATATTGAAATAATGGAGAGGTTATCAGAATATCACATTCGGAAAGAAACAAAACAAAGATAAAATGTCATGCCTAACTGGTTGGAAGAAGTTAAGTGGTTTATTTCAACTTCCATACTGATCCGATCTACTGCTATGCCACAATTTAGATGTTATGCATATCGAGAAGGGCGCCTCTGAACACGTCATCAATCTTCTGCTTTGTAAGAATGGAAAAATGAAAGACAATCTCAACGCCCGCCGTGATTTGACAGATTTGGATGGTTTGTCCATTAAAGAAGAATTGCATTCTCAGCCTGTGGCTAGTAAACCAGGTTATTACGAGATCCCACCTGCAATCTACAAGCTGGACAAAGAGGAGAAGTGGCGGTTCCTGTGGGTGTTGAAAAAATTGAAAGTCCTTGATGGTTTCTCATCAAACATTTCCAAACAGGTACAGGTAGAAAATGGAAAAATCATAGGACTCAAGAGCCATGAATACCACATATTGATGCAACATCTTCTTCCTTTATGCCTGAGAGCATCAGTAAAATCCGATGTTGGTCTCGTTCGTAACGACTTCTGCAAGTATTTTTGACAACCGTGTTCCAAAAATGTCGACGTCAATGAAATAGCAGAGCTCGAAAAAGATATTCTTATGATCCTTTGCAAGCTCAAAACTGTCTTTCGACCTTCATCTTTTGACACTATTGTTCACCTATCCGTCCATTTGGCAACCGAGGTCAAGATTGGTGATCCGGTACATTACCGTTGTATGTATCCCATCGAGAGATATGAAAATATTTATTATTAATCATTTAAATTGCAAAACATTATCGTGGATTATTAATATATTATTTTCAACAGATGTCTATTAACTTTAAAAAACTATACCCGCAACAAGTATCGTCCTGAAGGTTCGATTGTGGAAGGTTATCTCTTGGAAGAAGTGACGTCTTTCTATGCTTGTTTCCTTAACAACGATGTTATGACGAAACTAAAAAAACCGTCGTGTGTTCCTGACGGTCCAATTGGAGCAGGAAGGCTAAAAAACATGTCTTAAGATCTTATTGGCGGTTTACATGGGTTCATCTTGCTAAACAGCGAATGTTTCGCTAAATATGCAGAGTAAGTTTTTCTAATTTCATCCATTTAAACCGTTTGAAATTGAGTATAATCTAACTGATATAATTGTAAATTAACAAACAGAGCGCACAAAACTATACTCAAGAGATCGAATCCTAGGACGTGGTCGGATGACAGAATTGAGGAAGAACAAAGACGTACTTTCATCGCTTGGTGTAGAGAAGAAGTTGGTGGACAAATGAATCGTGGTGAGCAGATTGATAGAGAGGTCCAGGAACTTTTAATTGGTCCATCGATTGCAGCTACGTTTTACAATGGGTATAGGGTTTTCGGCTACAAATTTGAGATCGAAAGTACGGAATGCACTAAAACTACGCAAAATAGCGGCGTGGCAGCCTCCGACGATAGTAGAAGTCCATATTACGGTGTTCTTAAGCAGATTATAGCGGTCTCATACATTCATAAGGCTGTCCCATTTTTTATATTCCAATGTCGATGATACGATACTAGGTCTGAATGGGGTATGAAGGTTGATGAATACAAACTCACTTTGGTAAACACCAAACGGACAGCCTACGAATGCAATAACTTTATCTTTCCATCGATGGCAATACAAATATATTATTCTTGGAACCTGAAGAATGCTGATTGGAGTGTTGTTTGTCGTTGGAAACCAAGAGATTATTATAATGTACCGACGTTGAGTAACTCTGAAGATGAGAGTGACGAAGAAGAGGTGATAACACGTCTCATTCCGTCTATTGAACGTACCAACGATCCAAACCATTCTGCGCCGTCCCTTAATACGTTAGTAAGACATGACATCGGCCAAGTGATTGTCATAGATCAAGCTTTCGGTAATCCACCCAACGAATCTTCAGCTAATGCACCGAACAAACGTGCTAGGAAATTGAACTAAATTTTTTTAATTGTATAATATTTATAAGCAAATTTTTAATATTTAAATAAATATGTAGGGTCTGATGGGAGGCTATGGATCCGGCTCTAGACGACATAGGAAACGATGTCTAGACGAGATTGGCATGATGTCAGTAGCTGCAGCGGCGGCAGCACCTACCTTTACCCACGCTCCACGTACTAACGCCCTTCCAACCGGCTACCCTCCTACTGCCCCTCCTACTATGGCCCCTCCTACCGGCGCCTTTACTACAGGACCCCCACCACCTTCAGCAGCCGCAACACCACAGGACCCACTGCCTACCCCTATTAGCGGGGTAGCAGATCCTCCTACCCTAGTCACTCTTGCAAATGGTATATAGCTATCTATTAATATTTCAATTTTCTATTAAAATAATTCTATCAAATCATCTAACAATTTATTGCTTGTAGTCATGCATGGTACTGACGGGACGAGGTCTGGTGTCAGTTCTAGCACCACGCCAGTGACGTCAGATATAATCATTATTGCTTAAATATTTTAAATAACGATTGTAATTTAAATTTTTCAAATTCTATATACATACTCTGAATGTTATAATATTGTTTCCGTATATCTATCTTTTTTAGGCTCCACCAGTGTTAGGATGAGGGGTCTTATTGGGCCCTCCTCCTCCAGGCCAGCCCCAAGCACTGCTCTATAGATGCTGGAGTAGACCGCGTCAGGTGTGCCCGTTGGTGACTACACGACCAAGTGGAGGGATTACAAGGGAGCGAAGATCCATACATACTATAGGTACCCTCTCCATATTATATGGAGTCTACGCCAGACCGACTATGTTCAACAATTTTTTGCAGCGGCCACGGTATCACATAACCTTTTATACATTTTAATTTAATCGTCATTATATATATATTTAATTTTTTTTAATTTCAGACGCAGGTACATTACAGAATCATTGGCGTCATCGGCGAGGATAGCGTTCCTACGCCGTTCGATACACATTGAGCCATAGATTGGGTCATATCCGAGTGCCAGGCTATCAAGAGGAGACGCCGATATGAAGTAAGGAAGAAATATTACATTCCTTAGGCCACGGCTACTAATGAGGAGCGGGAGGTGATGATGGAGGCCATTTTTCGGGATGTCCGGAGAGAGGATTGGCCGCAGCTGGTCGCGTTTTACGAGCGCGATGATGTTCGGGTATAAATTTAATTTTTAAGATTATAATAATATAACATGAAATTATATTTTGTGATATATAATATTATCTTCTTTATATTTTCCAGGCGGCGTCGGTTCGTAATAGGGAGAACTGGTACAATGGCGTCAGAGAACGCGCTATCCCGATCCAAGGGAAGCAGCCGTAGGCTAGTGCTTAGCACCATCTCGTGAGTATTTCGGCGTTTAAGAATATATGTTTTATTTGTAGAAAATTACTTATTGAAATAAATCCTAATTTTATCATAGAAAAAGAAAAACCACGCCAACTACACTGCTGTCAGGGATGGTCCGCGTTATACAGGGGCACATGCAAGTACATGGTAAGTTTCATATAATCAAGTCGATACTGTATTTAAGTTAACACGTTTATATATATATATATCTTCTTCACAGACCCAGTTCCATGAGAGGACGGACGCCTTAGGACTTGGCCCCGACGACTTGATTATTGCCATTGTCCCTGTTCTGGATTCAATATCCGGCGGACATCACGGTGGCTATGAGCATAGGGTTGGTCCTGAGGCCCACCGACACTTTACCAGGCATTCGTCCTTCTATGATTACGCTGTGTTCCAGACGCGGACTAATGCGGTTGCTGCGTCATAGGAGGAGATTCGTCGACTCCAAGATCAGGTGGAGCAGCAGAATGTGCGGGTGGATACGCTTCAGGCACAGATCAAGAAGCTGAGGTGATCGAACGCGGAAGCCATCAAGCAGGCTATACGAAACGAGTTTGGGAGTATGTTCAGGTCACGGGACGATGGAGCTGGATCGTCCCAACGACCATATATTATTGATTTTTTATACAAACATTTGTTTTATTGCTTTATTGATTATACTGTTTGGTGTATATATTTGTTTATAATTGTGTTTGATTCTAATCATATTAATTCTTGATTATTAAAATTGCATGTGATCTGATCATATAATTATTATCAATCGCTGGTTGTAATTGAAAAGTAGCGTGTGTGGGGCACACAGATTTTAGTTTAAAAAAATTGATAATGTATTTGGTCACGGTTGTAACTAAGACTAAATAATATATAGTCACAGTTACAACTGTTACCAAAGGATATAGTAACAGTTACATGCTAGTAGTAGGAAACCTTCACTATGGTTTCCCCTTATGGTCACGGTTTAAACCGTGACCATAGGGACTATGTAGTCATGGTTAACTGCTATAGCAAGTATTCTACATTACACTTTAACTTTTTGGTCACGGTTATAACCGTGACCATATATCACCAATCGTCACGGTTTACACTGTGACCATAACGTGGTCACTGTCTTAACTGTGACCATATATGTGGACACCATACAGGTTTCATTTAGTTGTTTGAACTGTTTTTGGTAACGCCATATATATGGTCACGGTTATAAACGTTACATAAAAAACATATGGTCATGATTACGGGAGTGACTATGGTTCTCAGGACGGGGTTTTAGGCGACGGTTGTGTCACGGTTGTAACTATGACCATATATATCTGTGGTCACGGTTAAAACCATAACCAAATCCATACTGTGTAGTAGTAAATAATTTCAAAGAGAAAAAAGATAAGAACTTCAAAAAAGAAGAAAGAAAAAACAAGTTTCCCCATTTACGGCATTCGATATCTTTTGGCTCGAAATGAACCGCTAAAGAAAACTCAACCGAGTTCTTCTAAAAAGTGTGTTCTTTGTGGCCGAAACCCAGAGGAAACTCCGTATTCCTTTCTATAGAAATAGGGTAACCTACTTCTTCATGGCATGAGAAATAAGTCGAAAAGCTTACTTTCCGAAACAAGTCTTAAACGACAAGTTTCAAACGAATCCATGAAGTAGGTCTATACTGCCGAAATGCTGAAAATATATTTGTTACTCTGAAGGGCTAAATCTTGAGAATGAGGGGAAACCCTATTCTCAGCATATGGAACCAAAATAAAAAAAATCACCGGCGGATACCCACTGATAAGATATCCGCCCCTCTCATTCATGACCGGCGGATACCTACGAACAGGGCATCTGACCTTAATGAATAACCAGCGGATACCCCTTGAGAAAGGGACCCGCCCCCTCCTTCGACCAAACGCATTATTTATCTGGTTTATAACACCCTCTATTTGTACAATGTGAAGTTTTCAAACGAGATTTGTAATTTTATGAGAGAACATTGTAAACGATGAAAGTTCTTCAATAAATTTGAGCTTCTTTGAGTATTTATTTCCCCCCTTTTACTCTATAATTCAAACCAGTTCACCAGGTATCCCGGTCCAGGCTTGACTCGAGACTAATGGGGAGTAATTAACAGTAAGTGCTTGCGCTTATCAGGAGTGTCGAACCCCTAATTTCTTGGTTGAAAAACCCAAACGTTCGAAAAAAGGCCACTACCCTCACTACTTCGCTTTTGTTCCGTACCCCTGCCTGCTCCAAAAGTTTGCACGTTGTGGGCTTAAAAATGGGTGAACAGGGGGAAATATTTTGTTGTGAAAGTTCTCTATACAACGAAAAATCTTTTTCTTTTTATTCGTGAAATCCTTCTCCACGATGAAAATATATTAAATCCAATTTCGTTGTGAAAATTCTCTACGCAACGAAAACCTTTTTCTTTTCATCTGTGAAAGCCCTCTCCACGATAAAAATATATCAAATCCAATTTTGTAGTGAAAGCCCTCTACATAATGAAAAACCTTACAAAATTTGAAAACCTCATTGGTTGTAAATGTTGAATGCATGGATTTCTATTGGTATTTTGAATACTTATTAGAGATAAGTAACGGATTACGACTAGGTCCGCTCCCCGTCCTTCACTCACTACCTTGTGTTCAGAGACCAACGAAAACCACTTTTACACACTTATTCTATAACTTATGTCCAAAACGACTTTAAACCATGCAGGGGGCAACTCAATGCGGTGCCAGCTCTCACTACAGAACCGAAAAGAAATTCTATCTTCGAAAGACTCTCCTACACAGGGAGCAACAAGGCGTTCCAGGAAGTGATGATAGCATCACCTTTGCCGAGGACTACATATCGAGTCATCTTGTTTGGGATTTGTTGAAAATTGAATATTTATTAGTCGCAAGTAATGGATAAAGACAATGTCCGCTTTCCATTTTTCGCTTCTACCCTATATTCAAGCCCCAACTTACGTCCCAAAGGACTTCTTTACGTCCTAAAGAATTCTTTTCATTCCAAAAGACTTCCTTATGTCATTTGACCCTACACTTATGATGAAGGCAAAATCAAACAAATAATGGGTCTTCCCTAAATTTTTGGATTTCGGATCTGACTCGAGATAAATCGGGCACGCTCCAAGGTGGCTCATAATGAATTATCACCAGTCCCCGTGGATATGCTTAAAAAGTAAGCAAGACCTAAAGATAAAACTGAGATTGATCTCGAAAGAAAACTCATAACAAAGCCCTATCTAAATAAGTCCCATGGTAACATATCCATATTGCGTAAACACCGAGATAAGGCTAAGATTGATCGCAAAAGGAAACTCACCTAAATTCTTACCTCAATGGTCCCGCAATGCTATCCAAGCTATGGATACATCCTAAATGGCAATGCTAAAAGATGTCTGAAAGTTATCCTTATGACGCTCACCAAAAGTGTATCTTACAGGCCCATAGCAAAATAAAACGTATCGCGGATAAGCCGCTAAAGGCGGTACCGAGGAGGAGCCGAAGCATATCATAAAAATGGTTGTTTGGGGGTGTCCTAGAGGTCCTATGATAATATACAACATACGAAGTGTCTGATATTATTCAGCATCTGCAAATGCAAGCGCCACATATAGGTGCTGAAGTTAAAAATATCAAATGGCTCGGCCCAATATAAGTTTGATGATAAATTGGGTAACTTCTAAGGCACACCCACCAAACATTTATCTTTAAACTAATATTTATATCTGAGATGACTCTAAACTAATACTCATGTCCAAGATGACTCTAAATTAATATTTATGTCTGAAATGATTGTAAACTAATATCCATGTCCGCGATGGCTCTAAAGTAATACTAATGTCAGCGATGACTCTAACTTAATATTCATGTCCAGGATGACTTTAAACTAATACTTATATCTGAAATGACTCTAAACTAATACTGATGTCCTAAATGACTTTAAACTAATATTCACATCTGAGACGACTTTAAACTAATATTCATTTCCGGGAGGACTTTAAACTAATACTTATGTCCGAAATGACTCTAAACTAATATTTATGTTTGAGATGACTCTAAGCTAATACCCACATCTGAAACTACTATAAACTAATACCCATGTCCGAGATGACTCTAAACTAATATTTATGTCCAAAATGACTTTAAACTAACACTTGTCCGTAATGATATTAAACTACCTAATATCTGGGAGGACTTTAAAACATCTCCAACCGACGTTGTCCAAAATGGCTCTAAACTTTCCTCTTCTTGAACCTAAACTTTTGTATCCTTTTTTGCGGATTGTCTTTCAGTGTTTATAGAGCTGAAGATAAATACGAAATAAATTGTGTTGTCGCTAAAAATCGCACCCCGTTCTATCTGTTGAAATCCTCTCTAAAGTGAAAAACATATACCCTTTTTATCTGTGAAGGTCTTTTCGCAATGGAAACTCCTTTAAAACCTGGTATAGGTGTCTTCCCTTACTAATTCGGGTCTGAGCATGAGTTATCACCCCATGTCCCTAAAGAGCCTTTTTTCTATTTGCGAGTGTTCTCTTCTCACATAGAAAATCCATCAAATCCAACTTCGTTGTGCAAGCCTTCTCCATGTCGAAAACCTTACAAAATTTAGTGACATAAAGAATAAACATTCCCGTTTCTTTCTTTGAATCATAAAACATTGAAAGATAATTTAGCAAATAAATGTATGAAAATTTGACATTCAAGCCATTTAATGGCGAGTTTCAGTGATGTGGATTTTTGCTGGCACTTCGAGTGTAAGTTAGTCATAAGTAACAAATGACGACTAGGTCCGCTCCCCGTTCATCACTTCGACCTTATGCTCAGAGGCTAACGAAAAATCCTTTCACCTACTTGTTCTATAACTTATGTCCGAAATGACTGTAAACCATGCAAGGGAAACCCATTGTGATGCCAGCTTCCACTACAAGAGTGAAAAGAAAGTTTATTGTCCACAAAGATGATAAACTTTTCCCTTTTGAATGTC
This sequence comes from Agapanthus africanus, assembly GCA_030015575.1. Taxonomy (NCBI): domain Eukaryota; kingdom Viridiplantae; phylum Streptophyta; class Magnoliopsida; order Asparagales; family Amaryllidaceae; genus Agapanthus; species Agapanthus africanus. The sequence continues at coordinate 270,390,841 of CM057342.1, read as the reverse complement.
AACTTTCTTCACAGATTATTTTTCGGTATCTACATAATAGAAGAAAAGTATGAAATCGAGCGTTGTGTCACTAAAAATCTCTCCATCCCAACTTTATTATGTGAAAGTTTTATTCACAATAGAAAACCTCTTTCACACCTATTCAAGGGTTATTTCCCTAGGTCCCCGAAACTCGAAAACAGGTTATCATCCCGTTTCCTTCCAAGTTAAGGAATTTTTTTTTTCATTTGTAAAAGTGTTCTTCATAATTGAAACCATATATTTCTTCCATTTTTGAAAATCGCCTTCACAGTAGAAAATACCTTTCAAACCTGAACTTGGGTTATTCACGCAGGTCCCAAAAACTCAATGATGGGTTATCACCCTGTGTCCTTCCAAGTTAGGGATAGAATTTTTTCTATTCATAGAAGTTGTTCTCATAATGGAGGATTCACCAAATTCAACTCACCAAATTTAGTGACATAAAAATCAATTTTCGCATTTTCTCTTTAAGTGTGTAGACATTGAAGAAGAATCTACGTAAAACCAGTTGAAAGAAAGCGAAAATATCGTGTATACAACTCGATAAGTTGCATACACTCCTTTTCGGGGGGTATTTGTTGGAATTAAAATTTTAACTCTTAAATGTGAAAAATACTTATATAAATTTTTAAACAAAAATACATCCCAACAATGAAATCTTTGATCAAGAACTGGCCAAAAGACTTATTCATCACGGATGGGACCCCATACCTAGAGTGATCCCTCTTAACACAACTCAAGATTGAGTTGTAACAACTCAAGATTGAGTTGTTTTGGGACATCGCCTACCAGGATGCCCCCTCTCGACATCAGAAGGCCTCTAAATAGGGTGTTCCGACACTAGCCAGTGTCGGGACCTATTCCTTAGAATAGGATTGATCTATTATTCAGAAGATAATGGGGGATTTCCACCCCTCACTTCCCCTGATATTTAAGGAGTAGTTATGCATTACTCTCCCCTCACAGAGAGATATAAATACTCGTCTATGAGCAACTGATCAGGGATCGAACCCTTTTGGCTCAACTTTTGCTACAGTTCTGTGAAGAAGAAGACAAAAGAGAAAGAAAAAGTAAGAAGGTGAGATCCCCATTCCTTCACTCTTCTCCCTCTCGCTCTCGGTATCTCTCTATATTCCACCCTCTCTCTCTCTCTGTGATTTAGATAAAGAGAAAAATGGGAAACTTATACAAGTTTCCAGTTCTCAAATGAAAAATTGAAAAGCCATGGCCAACGCTTTTCCTACAAGGGGATTAAGACTCGACCATATGGATAGAACCAAGAACATGGATCGCCCCTTGTTCTGCATATTGGAAATAAGCCATCCTATTTCCCACTTACAAAAATAAAAGGAGGAAAAACTCCTTTTTGAAGAATATAGTTCAAAACCATATGTTTTTCCATATAAACATATATGCATAGAACTTCCTATTCATTCTGAAACATAAAATCATGTCTTTGAATGCTTTTATGAATACGAAAACCCTATTCATGAGACATGAAAATCATGTCTCCTAATCCATGAATAGGAAACCCTGTTCATTTTCAGACATAAACATGCCTGTGTATGATATGCCCATAAAAGACATCTGAATGGAATAGTCCATTCATATCCTGAGACATGAAAATTCATATTTTCAGGACTTTCATGAATAGGAAAATCCTATTCTCAGCCCACTTATGAATAGGAGTACCCTATTCATTTATCAGACATGCAAAATATGTCTGATTCAGTGAATACAGTGCCAAAACACTGCATTCATAATATAAACACGGCTTCAAAGTCATGTTTTTACTCTTGAACACAAATCCATATTTTCATGTTGTACATACTACTGAGAATGATACCATAAATTCTCAGTAGGTGCAAGAAATTCAAATAAATGAGTTTCATCAAGAGAAACTCTAAAAGAGCTTCTGACTTGGCTTGAAGCAGCCTTCAGGAGGCCCTAAAATGGCCTCCTGGATGCTTCCGGCCCCCTTCTGGGCCTTTAAGAGGCTCTATATAGGCCTCCCTAAACAGAAACATCTTTGTTTCCTTAACATATACGGACCACATCCAGGGGTCCCATCTACACTTCAAATGAGGTGTTCCCTTCTCCAAATGAAGTAGTGTGAATCCCACCCAGGTGTTCCACTCATGCCTGACTAGTGTGGACCCCACCTAGAGTCTCCCAGTTGCATTTCAAATGAAATGTCATCTATACTTCAAATGAAGTGTTACCAATATTTCAAATAAAGTAACATCTCAACACTTCAAATAAAGTGTTACCAACTTCAAATGAAGTGAGGATCCCATCCAGGGTGTCCTGCTTATGTTTGACTGGTATGGACCCCATCTAGGGTGTCCCACCTTCACATCAAAGGAAGTGGTGTGGACCCCATCTAAGGCATCTCACCTACACTTTGACGGAAGTGATGTGGCTCCCACAGTAGGCAGTGTCCATCAACTTTATCAAGTTGACACTAAAATATCCCCAAGTTTTGAAGATCAACTCTTAAAACTAAAAATTCATGTAACCTTACATTATTTTGCAATATTAATATAATTTACATTCAAGCTGTACACAAAATATGAATGAATGAATAAAATACAGATTATTTTGTTCATCACTTGCAAGTGTTTTATATTTGTACATATGCTCTTTCTCCACGACGATACGATTTAAAGCAAATTAGTATGGTATCACGTCTTAGATGTGCTCTAAGACGATAGGGTGTAATTAATGGTACGCGCTTGCGCTGCCGAAAATCTCGAACCCAGGACTTTCTGGTCAAATCTTAAAACTACAAACTTGTTTTGTTTAAACTCTATTTTTTCGTTTCAATGTTCAGTCGTTGGAGGTCCTAAAGAGGGTAAACATTGTAATATTATACTTATATAGTCCACACATATCAATTCAACCTGCATGAGCCACCAACAAAACATGTTATGCCACACAACCCAAACTACAGGAGCGGAGACGCGACTCGGTCCGCGACACATATATACCGAGAAGCACACATTTTCGATATAGACGCGCTAAGCATCAAGTACGCTATAATATCATAAGAACAATAAATTCAAATAATATAATCCAACACTGCATTTATTAAAAATAAATTAGTAACCTCTAGAACCACATTACATTGTTTCAACCAATAGGATATAAACTCACTCATGCATATATTCAGACAACAACATTTATATAGAGAGTTTCAAAAGTAAATAATTTAAAAGATAAACAGAATAAATCATTTTCTTATTTTTGTTTCAATCAAAACAAATTCTCTTTTCTAAAGAACAGGCAAGTTTTGCAAACCGTTTTAAAACTAAAATTTTTATACACGTTATACAACAATAAACAAGACTTTATCCCAAAAATTATGGGTCGGCTATACAATTCCGTTTCTATATATAGCATACTATATTCCATGAAAATGGATAAAATATCATTATTTTCTATATGCTCGATTTTCAAACAGTTCGCATGCTATAATCTATGAAACTAGTTTAGATTTGTAAATTATCTGTTTTTCAAACCATCAATATTTCAAATGCTTACGGCACAACTATGAAATTTTCAAATATTTTATTTTCTCGATTTACAACATTTCCTATGCCACAACAAATAATGAAGCTAGTGAAGATTTAAAAAAAAAATCTTAAACGATTAATATTTCATGTGCTATTATTGCAAAAATCGTTGAAGTTTCAAAATTTTTCGTTTTCTAGAGTTTTTTTAAAAATATTTTGCATTTTATATAATCATTAAGATCGTAAAAATTTCACAATATTTTGTTTTCATGATTTTTAGATATTTCACATTCTATAACCTATTAAAATCAGAAAAAGTTTATTATATTTTTGTAACATTTTAGAAATATAAAATAATATTTTTGGAATTTAAATAATAAAATAATAAATTTCACGAAAACTATTCGAGTATGAATTTGGGGTTTTCATAGAATGGTATAATTATATATATAACAATATTTGGAAAATATTTGGATATTAATATGAATTATTAATTAAAAAGGTATTTATTGGATTTGGATATTTTATAAATAATTATGCAATTAATTATATGTAAGTTTATATTAAACTTGATTAGTACACTACTAATCACGAATAAGCCAAATCCATTTTATTAACCATGGCTAGTGCACCATGACATGTTGTATTTGTTTTATGCATGGTTCATTTGCATTGTGGACTTGTGGTTTATTATTAAAAGGAAAAGAAAAAGAAAAGATATTTGTATGAGTGGGGGACAAAGATGACATGGAGGGGGACAAGAAAGCATGCGCATGAGAGAGAGAGAGAGAGAGAGAGAGAGATGGGTCAATCCTTAACCTTGGCTCCCATATTTTCCCCACACTTCAATTATTTTCCTCACCTCATCCTTCAACTTCTTTCTTCTTCACTTCCTCCTTCCTCCACCTCATTACCCCATGAGAATCATCTTAAAAACCATCTCAAAACCCATGGCTTCCTTCATAAAAATTATGCACCACCTCATCCTACACCCTATAGCAAGTTCAAGTTTGGATTTTGAGCACTTTGCACTATTTTGGAATTTTCTTCAGTTGCTCCAAGAGGTAAACCCTCCACTTTTCTTCTTGTTATGTAATTTCTTAACCTTCTAGTTATGTTTAGAGTTTGATTAAGTTATATTAGCAATCTTGGAAAATTCTAGGATGATTGTTAGTGGATGTTTTGAGTTGTAGAGATGTATTGAAGTTTAGTGGGTGATTACAAATCATTAGTGATGATATTCTGGCCAAACTTGAGACTAGAACCCCAAAACACGAACTTAGAATTTTCCCAATATCGATTTTTGATAAAATGTGATGACTAAATAGAATCTTCTATAACCCGAGAGCTCTATAAAATAAGTTGCCATCACAGAGAGGTGTGCATGCTACATAGAATTTACCCTTGAAACCCAAGCCCCTACCTTCTTCTTTTGGTCGCAGATTTAATAGGATTGGCCTCAATTTGTAGCCACATTGTGGAGTTTGGAGTTGGTTCTTGGTCCATGGATCACTTATCTGATGTGTAGACCCGCCCTATATGCGAAATCTCTTAATTTGGCATAGGGTAGAATCTGGGAGTGTTTTTTCATGTTGCTGATTTTGGGTTTTCGATTTCTGAAAACTTGGTTTTGGTATTTGAGTTTTGGCACGGTCGTTGGACGTTCGTACGTCAACACTGAGGGTTTATTTGGTTGTTCTTGCATACGTAGGCTATAGGTTCTAACCTATGAGCACTTTGCGTGCCGTATCGGTTTTCGAATCTGTTTTTGATATCATTACGATGTGTATTGATTTGTAGGTATCTTTGTGTGGACTTCCTAGACGACGAAGGAGATCAAGAGGTTCATCGAATTCGGCTAAAGCAAGGATATTGCAGGTGAGTAGATCTATATCTACGGGGGAAGTCGGGTGGATGGCGTATAGCACCCTCGCAGCCATAGTAATGGAGAATCGATATATAGAATATAATTTGGAGAAACCTATGCTATGAACTTATGGATATGATCAAAGGATTTAGTATGAGATTATATGATGAAATGAGAATATGATGAAACAAGATGACTTGGATTGATATGTTAATATACGGATGCTAGGCGATATATATACACATATACTTATGCTGAGACATATAAATGAGAATAAAAGATGATATGATGTATGAGATCATATTTCCGTATCCTTGTTGATGTATATGACGATAGATCCTTATTCTGATTTGATGACACCGTACGATGGATTATACCGTACGTGATATGGTACCGGATGATTGGTCCGCACTCGTGAATTAAGGATGATGTTCAATAATAGCGCAACATCTAATACTATGTGGCTAGATCGGAAACTTAAGGATTTCACTTGGACCAAACTTGTTTCCAAAACCGACGAATCGTATGCACTTTTTGTTGGCTATAGTGCCCTCAAGGTAGTTATTGTAATCACAGGCAGGTGATTCTGATGATTGAGGGAGGACCTATACAGATATAACAGTCTTACTCAATATGATAGTATGCTATCTGGTTAGTCTTTATCATCATGTACTTGCATTATATGGTATTACAAATCACTATTATATGTTGATAGAGCCCATAGGATTCTTGCTTGACTACCAGTATTATGATGGCGATCATATACGTGGGAGCTGAGTGGTCTATAAGGACATCCTTAAATGTTCCTAGTCGTGGGAGTATCGAGACTGGGCATTAATACTCCAGAGTAGACTAGCGTGTACTTATCGAGACTCCGACGAGGGGCGGTGACCGGTATCACAAGCCATTGGTGTCTGTTAGTCACCTAAGATAGTATACAGGTACTCATTGGGTTATGAGTACACTGGACAGACTCACCGGGAACATGCTAGATGGTATTATACCTATTTTCAGATAGCAGTTCCCATGTGACATGTGTATAGGTTAGTCTGTCAACCTGAGATCGTCATTTGTCTCATGTGAGTTCCCACCGTGCTTTGATTACTAGCCTACCATGGCTCAAAGGAGTCGTGCAAATAGGTTTTAGTTGGGTACAATCCCGAGCCATATGGAGGCAGTGAGCGGATCGTCAAAGATTCGTCTCTCCCGGTATTGGGGGTTGATGTCTCGTAGTGCACGGATGGCCATCACCAGAAATCCTTGGCCAAGGTAGACGAGAATTACTGATTTGGATCAGTAGTTTATCAGTTGGTGATGGGCATCATACCGACACGAAATATCGCGTTATTAGGGGTCTGACTTTATCCACCCCCCTATACTCAATATGCGATACTCTTAGACGAACGGACCGGACTGTACGATATTGTCACGGACATGCTCAGTAGAGGTTCGAATGAGTTTGCTCGTCGGCCTTCCTTTCGCTCAATACATGGGTAGCCGTTACGTACAACTAGTGTCGCTGACGTACTTGTGGTTTAACCCACTGCCAGCGTATTGACGAGTCTTTAGAGTCCCACACAGAGAGTTCCCCTTCTTCGGGCGAAACAATGTAGAAGCCGTATGGTTTTATGGCAGGGTTCGATCATATACGTGCACTTGTGCACGTATCATGATTCGGACGGATAATACTACCGAGCTTTGGTTTAAGCCGGATTCTAGTATTATATTGTTGGATTATTTTCGTCTTTTTGTATTCGAATTTTTCAGAATACGGATACGGGTATGTATATACGGATGGGGGTATTCTTGTAATTCATTACAAGGTGTTTCAAGAAGAAGACACCTCATTTAAGTTTTAACTGTTGGCTATAGTGCCCTCAAGTTAATTATTGAATCGCAGGGATGCGATTGCGATGATTGAGGGATGACCTATACTGATAGAACAGTCTTACTCAAGATGATAGTATGCTATCTGGTTTGTCTTTATCATCATGTGCATGTTTTATGTGGTATTACAGATCGCTATTACATGTTGATAGAGCCCATAGGACTCTTTGTTGACTACCAGTATTATGATGGCGATCATATACATGGGAGCTGGGTGGTCTATAAGCACATCCTTAAATATCCCCAGTCATGAGAGTTTCGAGACTGGGCATCGATACTCCAGAGTAGACTAGTGTATACTGATTGAGACCCCGACGAGGGGCGGTGGCCAGCTCTCACAAGCCATTGGTGTTAGTTTTTTCACCTAAGATAGTATACAAGTGCTCATTGGGTTATGAGTACACTGGACGGACTCGCCGGGAACATGCTAGATGGTATTATACCTATTGTCAGATAGCAGTTCACATATGACATGTGTACAGGTTAGTCTGTCGACCTGAGATCGTCATTTGTCTCGTGTGAGTTCCCACTGTGCTTTGATTACTACCCTACCACAGCTCAAAGGAGTAGTGCAAATAGGTTTTAGTTGGGTACAGTCCCGAGCCACATGGAGGCAGTGAGAAGATCGTCGGGGATTCGTCTCTCCCGGTATTGGGGGTTGATGTCGCGTTGTGCACGAGTAGCCATCACCAGAAATCCTTGTCCAAGGTAGTCGAGAATTAATGATTTGGATCAGTAGTTTCTCAGTTGGTGATGAGCTTCATACCAACACGAAATGTCGCGTTATTAGGGGTCTGACTTTATCTACCCCCTAAACTCAATATGCGATACTCTTAGATGAACAAACCAGACTGGATGGATATAGTCACGGATAGGATCAATAGGGGTTCAGATGAGTTTGCTCGTCGGCCTCCCTTTGGTTCAATATCTGGGTAGCCGTTATGTACAGGTAGTGCTGCTGACGTGCTTGTGGTTAAACCCACAGCCAGTATATTGACGAGTCTTTAGATTCCCACACAGAGGGTTTCCCTGTTTCGGACGAAACGATGTAAAGGCCGTATGGTTTTACTGTTAGTGTATATACCCTAGAGGCCATTACTGTATCATACTAGTTTGTATATTACTTAATGGAAGCTTGGGATATTCACAGTTGTATAGACAATCTTGCTCAAAATAGTAGTATGCTACTTGGATTGTTTCTACTTTAATGTATGCATGTGTTTCTTATAGCATATCGCCTTTACACATTAGTGGAGCCCTTAGGATCTTTGCATGATTACCAGCGTTGTGATGACAGTCACACTCATGGGGGCTGGGTAATCCACAAGCACATCCTTATGCAGGTCCCTAGTCGTAGGACTATCGAGACAGGGCATCGATACTCCGGAGTAGACTAGCGTATACGCTTCTCATCCCAGTAAGGGAGATGGTCTGTCCCACAGCCGTCAGTACGTCGTACTTGAGATAGTATGCGGGTGCTCGTTAGGTTACGAGTACACTGGACAGGACTCGTCGGGAACTGTTGGTTGGTATTATACCTATCGTCAGTTATCAGTTACTAGGTGACATGAGTACAGCTTAGTCCGTTGACTTGACACTGTCACTTCGCCTCGAGTGTGTTCCCACAGTTCTTAGATTGCTACCCTACCATGGCTCAAAGGAGTTGTGCAAACAGGTAGCAGTTGGGTGCAGTCCTGAAGAACTTGGAGGCAGTGACAGACAGGATTCGTCTCTCCCGGTATTGGGGGTTGATATCGCGCTGTGTCTAAGAGAGCCATTACACAAAGTCCCTGGCCAGGGCAAGCGAGATATACTGGTAGGTTTCCAGTGTTATCTCAGGGTGTTCTGGGCTACACTCCGACATGACTTGTACCGCTATTAGGGGACTGACGTTTACCTCCCCTAGGCCCGCCATGCGATACTCTTAGACGAACAAACCGGACTGTACGGAGACTGTCACATTCAGGCTCAGTAGGAGTTCAGATAGGTTCACCTCGTCAGTCTTCTTATCGGCATCTACCTGGGGAACGTTACGTACAGCTAGTACCGCTTGCGGCCTGTGGTTAAACCCACTGCCAGTGTAGTGTCGAGTCTTTAGAGTCCCACACAGAGGGTTATTCGCCTTTGGGAAAAACAGAGTAGAGGTCGCATGGTTTTGCGACGGGGTTCGTTCACATCCGCGCACTTGTGCACGTTTGGTGTCCAGACAGCTTACACTAGCGGGCTTTGGTTTAAGCCAGATCCTAGTATATGTTTGGGGATTGGTTTTATTGCATTGTATTCGTGTTCCTCGGAACATGGATACAGGTGTGTACACAGTTGACTGAGGCAGAGGCAGAGGACTTTCATTAGGGTTGATGACCGTTGTCTTTTTCTTAACCCTAATATATATGTGAAATATGATTATTAATATTAATTAATTATAATTGTGTTATGGTTAGGGCTGTTGATCATTTGACTATGGTTGACTTGTTGACCTATGTTGACATATTGACCATCATCATTTCACATGAAAGATGCTCTTTGATTCTTGCAAAATTCATTAATGTGAAATGATAATGGTCATTTCAAGTTAACCATCACTATTATCTTTGATTAATTATTTAATTATCATAATTCATATATATGTGAGAATGGTTGATATTATCCTCATTCTCTCATGCTCTTTCTCTCTCATCTTCTTCCTCTCTCTCAAAGCTCTCCCCTCTCATGAGTTGAGAATCATTTTGTTTTTGATATAAAACACCAAAATTACTCTTTACTCATCCTAAGGTTCTAAGTTTAGCACACCAAGCACTTTAGTTGCCTCTACGTTGAGGTAGGAGCCAAAGGTAGAGGCCCTCGGGTGGATCTTTCTTCGGCAAGAGAAGGCAACGAGGAGGACCCGTTCATCCCACTCCAAGGAGCAAGAAGAGAAGGAGTTCAAGACTTAGGTATAACCCTTTAACCGAGCAGTTAAATCTTTTAGCATGGTTGTTAGTTTTTGTTTAGCAAAGATCATCCTTTTAGTCCATGTTTCCTTGATATCTAAAAATCGATTTTTTATACCGTTTCAGCCTCCCCGTAACCACCGGGGTGGGAAACGTGGAATTACAGTGGTATCAGATCCTAGCTAAACACAAACTAGCAAGTTAGCAAAGTATCTAGAATTTTGATCGGAGAAAAATCGCAAAACACGTTCGAAAAACCTAACTTTCTTCCGATTTTTAAACCTGTTTTAAAAATAATTAATCATACACTAAAAATCGGCTCAGGGTTTTTAAAGAATACCCAAGAAAAACGATCCAGTGACTCGGTCAACGCGCCGTGGAACCGCGGCAAGAGCATGCTCTTACCGCGGATCTGCGGCCGAGTTGACTCGGCCATGGGTCATTTTTCTTACAGTGTTCTTATATTGGTGTTTTGGGATTTATAGGATGGTTTGTTTCTGCCTAGAATTTTCAGAGAACAGATTTGTGTTTGGGGTGGTTACAAATCCGTATTTTGATCGAAGTTCTATAGACTTTAGCTAATGGGTTATATCTGTGATGTGTTATATGCACTGAACGTCAACTAATCGCTATACGTCGATTAGTAGGGTTGTGCATATCTGTGATCTGTAATGTTGATGGTTTGTGTATATGAATTCGTTGGATTGTCGCGGATGAATAGACGGGGGATTGTGAGATGAGAGTTTTCGTTTTCTTTCAATTCATGTAATTTGTAATTGATGTAATATTATTTATATGGCCGCACAACCGGGATGGGGTTGTAGCCGTCATTGTATAATTTCTTTTACTGTTTTTGCTCCTAGGGTAGACCCAAGGTGGGGTGCACAAACTACCGGGTATCTCGAAGTACCGAGTGGCCTACTCACGTTGTTGAGGGAGGTTGCTTCACTTCAGGTACTTGGCGGGTAGTTTGCCGCACTCGTAGGGGTCTAGGGTGGGGTTTTGGCTATTCATCGCGACCGTGTAATCCGCTCTTCGTTACAGGCTCGTACGGAATGCGGATTCCTAGTATACCCAATGTGTTCATCTGTGATCTGGAATGGCTATCATTGCATGTGATGAATGTATATATCTATATATGATATCTATTTAGGCGTTGCTTATGTTTTGCATCCACACTAGTCCAGCCCCCGCTCTGTCGTTAGTTAAGTAACCTAACGGGTGATGACGGGACCCCATGGCGAATGCGGATGGCATAAGCGCACGTCATATTTTCGTTGTTTTTTGCAATGGTAGGATTAAATGATGGGACACATTAAAATTAATGCAAGAAAATAAACCAAAGTAAAGTCGTTGGAACACTTTCAAAACCACTCGGTTTCTTTTCAAAAACAACTTTTAAACGCGGAGCTTAAGCCACTCCTTTTAAAAGCTATCTCGTTCCATCGATTATATCAAGTTCACTACTTCACGGTTTCGCCAAAACCATTCGTAGCCCTCCGTCGTTTCATATGGATAGTCAATAGTATTCAAGCTATGTTTGTTGGCCAAAGTCAAGGCATGGTGATTGGTAGCTATTGGGTATTCATGTGCAGTATAGATAGATGTGTTGATTTGGGACAGTCGTACTGCCTTGTTGGCCAAAGTCAAGGGTAGGTACGGGTGGGTTCAAATTAACCAGGAGAATGACGGGTAGAACTTGACATGTGACTTATGATTTGTTAGCAAAAGTCAAGGTCATAAGAGCATGGGGAAAAAATCCACTTCGGGAGTTTATAAAGAAACCGAAACTTGCTAGCGCTGCATACCATTTGGAGTGTGATGATTTTGGTAGGATTCCTTCAGTTTTGTCACACGATGATATTTGGATCCCGATCCTACTGTGAGTATATGCTACTCCTCCGGAACTTTCTCACTTAACGATCAATGCTATAAACCAAGCAGGTGTCTAGAAAGGTGTTAGCGGGGCTACGCCCACAGGGAAAAGAGGTTATTTAATTAAGGAACTTCGCGAAAGCGTTGGAAAACCTCCCTCGAAGTACCAACACTGGCCTGGCTAAACGGTTAAGCAAGTATTGTACGGCGAGATTGATCCCGACTAATTCTTCCTTTTTGGTTTGAGGAGGGATTCAAGAGACAGTAGGAGCCATCCTGTTTAGACAAATTAAAAACCACTCTAAACTTGCAAGAGCATCATGCTAAAGTGTTACTTCTCTCTCTCCTAATTGCAGCGACCAAACATCATGACTGGACTTAATTCACTACTTGATAAAAACATACTGACAGGGCCAAACTACAAAGATTGGCTCAGGAATGTCAAAATAGCAATCACTTATGACAAGTTGGGGTATCTCCTTACCACCAAAGCTCCTCCTGTCCCAGGTCCCAAAACCAGCGTCGCGGATAAGGAAATCCGTCAGACCTGGGAAATCGACTGCGCGAAGGCCAAGTGCCTCATGCTTGCCTCTATGGACAATGAACATCAGAGGAGGCACGAGAATATGGACCTTGAATCCATATTTCTCCATACAAAAGAACTGTATGGAGAGAAATCTCGTATCGCCAGATACGAAGTCTCGAAAAAGCTGTTTACGGCGAGATTGGCCGTCGGATCATCGGTAGCGGAATACGTGCTTAAGATGATTGGCTATATTGAAGAGCTCGCGGACCTTGGGACCACGTTAGAGAACTAGCTCTATATTGACTTGATTCTCCAGTCCCTTTCTTCCACTTACGCCCAGTTTATCCTGAACTTCAACTTGCAAGAAAAAGAAGTTGAACTTTCAGAACTCTTCAACATGCTGAGGAGTGCAGAGGGCACCCTACAGAAAGGTAGGGAAACATCCACTTTGTTTGTTGGAGGACCATACTCTTATAAGTCCAAGGCGAAAGCCAAGGGATAGAAGAAGAAAACCCCCACCAAACCAAGGGGCGGTGTTAGTAAAGTGGAAGCAAAGGGAAAGGCAAAGGCAATAAAGGTAGCGGGAAAGCTTATGGGGAAGGAAGAGTACTTTTACTGTCACAAGAGTGGACACTGGAAAAAGGATTGCAGGGCTTGGAAGGCCAGAAACCAGGACCCGAAGCAAGTTGCGGCTTCGGCTTCATGTGTGCATGTTATTGAAAACTGCCTATCAATAAACTCTACTTCCTGGGTATTGGATAGCGGGTCAGGATCTCATATCTGTAATTCTTTACAGGCACTGAGAAAGTGTAGGGTTTTGAAGGCAGGTGATATGACCCTCAGAGTTGCAAACGGAGCTAGCATGGATGCTGAGGCCGTGGGGGACTATCACCTGGGATTGTCAGATGGACATGTTCTGGTTTTACGTGATTGTTATCTTGTACCCAATGCAACTTGTAATATCATTTCTGTATCTTTAATATCTAAAGAAGGTTATGAATTTGCATTTGTAAGCAATGTTGTAAATATTCACCTTAATCAAGTTCTGATTGGGTCAGGTACATTAAGCAATGGTATATACGTATTAAACCAACCACAGATTTTCAATGTCCAGAATACACACAAAAGAAAGTCTCCGGAAACAAATTAGGCTTTCTTATGGCATTGTAGACTGGGTCACATCAATGAGAGAAGGTTGACGAAGTTATAAACAGAAGGATATTTGGATCCGTTCGAATATCAATCATATGCAACTTGTCAATCCCGTCTCAAAGGAAAGATGACAAAGACTCCGTTCACTGGACACGGAGTAAGAGCGAGCTCGCTCTTGGGACTCGTACACAGCGACGTGTGCGGTCCAATGTCTACGCATGCGCGAAGCGGTTATTCTTACTTCATTACTTTTACGGATGACTTTTCAAGGTACGGATATGTCTTCTAAATGAAACATAAATCCGAAGCCTTTGGAAAATTCCAGGAATATAAGAATGAAGTAGAAAAACAAACCGGCAAAAGTATCAAGACACTGAGATCTGATCGAGGTGGTGAATACTTGAGTGCCGAGTTCCTGGATTACCTAAAAGAGAATGGAATTCTCTCTCAGCTTACTCCTCCATACACTCCGCAACATAACGGTGTATCGGAGAGACGGAACCGGACCCTATTGGATATGGTACGTTCCATGATAAGTAATGCTGAGTTACCGCGATCATTCTGGGGATATGTACTAAAATCAGCTGCATACCTTTTGAACCGAGTTCCAACTAAGACTGTGCTTACTACACCATATCAGATGTGGTGTGGGAAGAAACCCTATCTTAAGCACATTAAGACATGGGGTTGTCCAGCTTTTGTCAAAAAGCAGCATGCGGACAAACTCGAGGCACGCTCAATACAGTGCAAGTATCCAAAGAACTCCAAGGGATATTTCTTCTATTGCGCAGAGGAACAAAAGGTTTTTGTTTCTCGTCATGCCCACTTCTTGGAAACTGAGTTTTTGGAAAATCAGATAAGTGGGAGCGCAATAGAACTGGAAGAAATTCCAGAACCACGAGCTATTACTGAAAGCTTAGTAGAACCAGAGAGTTCGAAAGATCAGGACATTCCTGCGCCGCTCCGCAGGAGTAGTAGGCAGTCTCATCCGCCCGAGAGATACTACGGTTTTCTCATAGACGGGGATAGAGAGGATTGCATCATTGATTATGATGAGCCGACTAGCTTCCAGCAGGCCATTCAGAGCGTTGACTCGGTAAAATGGCTGGATGCAATGCGGACCGAAATGGAGTCCATGTACACCAACAAAGTATGGACGTTGGACGTTGCTCCAGATGGGGTAAAACCCGCAGGATGCAAGTGGATCATCAAAAGGAAGATTGGTGTAGATGGACATGTTGAGACCTATAAGGCTAGAATTGTTGCAAAGGGTTTTCGTTAAAGACCTGGTTTGGACTATGACGAAACCTTTTCTCCAGTGGCTATGCTGAAATCCATTCGGATTCTTCTTGCCATTGCTGCCTTCCACGATTATGAGATTTGGCAGATGGACGTAAAGACCGCTTTTCTAAATGGAAATTTAGAGGAGTGTGTCTATATGGACCAGCCAGAGGGTTTCATTCAGAGTGGGAGCAGCGGGAAGGTGTGCAAGTTGCTTAAGTCCATTTATGGACTAAAGCAGGCATCGCGGAGTTAGAACATCTGTTTTGATGAGACGGTCAAAGAATTTGGCTTTCTCAAAATACAGATGAACCATGAATCTATAGTAGATTTGTAGCAAGAACTGTCGTATTCCTCGTTTTGTATGTGGATGACATTCTTTTGATAGGTAATGACATTCCTATGCTACAATCTGTCAAAGGGTTCTTGTCATACAGGTTCTCCATGAAAGACCTGGGTGATGCCTCTTACATTCTAGGGATTCGGATCCATCGTGATAGATCCAAGAGAATATTAGGACTTTCACAGTCCAGGTACATCGACACCATACTGAAAAGATTCATTATGGAAGATTCCAAGCGAGATAATCTACCGGCTTGTCACGGGATCGCCCTCTCCAAAGAGATGTCTCCCAAGACTGATTTGGAAAGGGATCGCATGTCTATTATACCCTATGCTTCTGCGGTAGGCTCTATAATATATGCGATGTTGTGTACCAGACCGGATGTAGCTTATGCACTGAGTGTGGTAAGCCGGTATCAGTCAAATCCTAGGGAGAAGCACCGGATAGCGGTAAAGAACATTCTCAAGTACCTGAGAAGGACTAAGGAGATGTTCTTGGTGTATGGCGAAAAAGACCTCCAGATCGAGGCCTTTGCTGACTCCAGCTTCCATAGTGACAAGGATGATTCCAAATCCATGTCGGGTTATGTCTTTACCCTCAATGGAGGGGCGGTGTGTTGGAAGAGTTCCAAACAGGAAACCGTTGCTGACTCGACGATGGAAGCGGAATATATCGCTGCTGCTGATGCCGCAAAAGAAGCCGTCTGGATAAGGAAGTTCTTGACAGAACTTCAGGTGGTTCCGTCCATTGTTGATCCAATACCTCTGTATTGCGACAACAATGGGGCTATAGCTTTAGCGAAGGAACCCAGGTCCCATCAGAAGTCCAGACACATCTTGAGGCGGTATCACCTGATCAGGGAGATCATGGGTCGCCAGGAGATCGAGGTTCGGAGAGTTGCTATGGAAGATAACACTGTTGATCCATTCACGAAGGCCTTACCCCAGACTCAGTTCGAGCGGCTGATCGAGATGATAGGTCTTCGATACGCCAGTACATGGCCTTAGTGCAAGTGGGAAATTGTTTGTGTATATGCCCTAAAGGCCATTACTGTAGCATACTAGTTTGTATATTACTTAATGGAAGCTTGGGATATTCATAGTTGTATAGACAATCTTGCTCAAAATAGTAGTATGCTACTTGTTTGTTTCTACTTTAATGTGTGCATGCGTTTCTTATAGCATATCGCCTTTGCACATTAGTGGAGCCCTTAGGATCTTTGCTTGATTACCAGCGTTGTGATGGCAGTCACACTCGTGGGGGCTGGGTAATCCATAAGCACATCCTTATGCAGGTCCCTAGTCGTAGGACTATCGAGACAGGGCATCGATACTCCGGAGTAGACTAGCGTATACGCTTCTCATCCCAGCAGGGGAGATGGTCTGTCCCACAGCCGTCAGTACGTCGTACTTGAGATAGTATGCGGGTGCTCGTTAGGTTACGAGTACACTGGACAGGACTTGTCGGGAACTGTTGGTTGGTATTATACCTATCGTCAGTTATCAGTTCCCAGGTGACATAAGTACAGCTTAGTCCGTTGACTTGACACTGTCACTTCGCCTCGAGTGTGTTCCCACTGTTCTTAGATTGCTAGCCTACCACGGCTCAAAGGAGTCGTGCAAACAGGTAGCAGTTGGGTGCAGTCCCGAAGCACTTGGAGGCAGTGACGGTTAGACAGGATTCGTCTCACCCGGTTTTTGGGGTTGATATCGCGCTGTGTCTAGGAGAGCCATTACACAAAGTCCCTGGCCAGGGCAAGCGAGATATACTGGTAGGTTTCCAGTGTTATCTCAGGGTGTTCTGGGCTACACTCCGACACGACTTGTACCGCTATTAGGGGACTGACGTTTACCGCCCCCTAGGCCCGCCATGCGATACTCTTAGACGAACAGACCGGACTGTATGGAGACTGTCACATTCAGGCTCAGTAGGAGTTCAGATGGGTTCACCTCGTCAGTCTTCTTATCGGCATCTACTTGGGGACCGTTACGTACAGCTAGTACCGATTGCGGCCTGTGGTTAAACCCACTGCCAGCATAGTGTCGAGTCTTTAGAGTCCCACACAGAGGGTTATTCGCCTTTGGGCAAAACAGAGTATAGGTCGCATGGTTTTGCGACGGGGTTCGTTCACATCCGCGCACTTGTGCACGTTTGGTGTCCGGACAGCTTATACTAGCGAGCTTTGGTTTGAACCAGATCCTAGTATATGTTTGGGGATTGGTTTTATATCATTGTATTCGTGTTCCTCGGAACATGGATACGGGTGTGTATGCACAGTTGATTGAGGCAGAGGCAGAGGACTTTCATTAGGGTTGATGACCGTTGTCTTTTTCTTAACCCTAATGTATATGTGAAATATGATTATTAATATTAATTAATTATAATTGTGTTATGGTTAGGGTTGTTGACCATTTGACTATGGTTAACTTGTTGACCTATATTGACCATCATCATTTCACATGAAAGATACTCTTTGATTCTTGCAAAATTTATTAATGTGAAATGATAATGGTCATTTCAAGTTAACCATCACTATTATCTTTGATTAATTATTTAATTATCATAATTCATATATATGTGAGAATGGTTGATATTATCCTCATTCTCTCATGCTCATTCTCTCTCATCCTTTTTCCTCTCTCTCAAAGCTCTCCCCTCTCATGAGTTGAGAACCATTTTGCTTTTGAGATAAAACACCAAAATTACTCTCTACTCATCCTAAGGTTCTAGGTTTAGCACACCAAGCACTTTAGTTGCTTCTAGGTTGAGGTAGGAGCCAAAGGTAGAGGCCCTCGGGTGGATCTTTCTTCAGTAAGAGAAGGCAACGAGGTGGACCCGTTCATCCCAATCCAAGGAGCAGGAAGAGAAGGAGTTCAAGACTTAGGTATAACCCTTTAACCGAGTAGCTAAATCTTTTAGCATGGTTGTTAGTTTTTGTTTAGCAAAGATCCTCCTTTTAGTCCATGTTGCCTTGAGTTCTAAAAATCGATTTTTTATACCGTTTCCGCCTCCCCGTAAGCACCGGGGTGGGCAACGTGGACTTACATTTACGGAATGGTTCGATCATATATGTGCACTTGTGCACGTATCATGATTCGGATGGATAATACTAATGGGTTTTAGTTTAAGCCAGATTCTAGTATTATATTGTTGGATTATTTCGTCTCTTTGTATTCGTATTTTTTGGAATACGAATACGGGTATGTATATATGGATGAAGGGTATTCTTGTAATTTATTATAAGGTACTTCTAGAAGATACCACCTCATTTATTTTTAACCATTTAGGATTAAATGGTTAATGAGGTATAGCAGATGAGGTTTGTATGCATTTATTGTAGCATGGCTTTATAGTGACTCATTGCTACTATTCTAGGATGCTTGATATTTTGTTTGTTATGAGATATTTTGTTGACTTGAGGTATTCTGGAGGCTTGAGATATTTATTTGGATGCTTTATTATTTCTCACAACACACAACAAAAATCATAAAAAGACTTAGCCATTTTTTTTGAGTTGCCTCTCACTCTCATCCTCAAGCTTCTTCTTCTATCTCCACCCTTCAAGTCTCATGTGTTGAGAAACCTAGGTTGTTTGGAGACAAATTAATCCATCACCACACTCTACATCCTCTAGGCTATCCAGTTTAGCGAACTAGGTACCCTAGTTACCTCGGCTATTGAGGTAGGAGCTCGGAATACAAATCCACAGGTGGATCATCTTCGATAGAGGGAGACCGGAGATCAAGCTAGATCATGGGGACCTCTAGGAGCTTGAGAAGGTGGTTGAAGACCGAAGGACACGGATCAATTCGCTATAACCATTCTTAACCCCTATATATTTAGTTTGCTAGTTTAGGGTTCATGGTAGATCCGGGTAGCGGGTTGTGTTAGCGCCAGTTTTGAAAATTTTTGTTCCGCAATCGGCCACAGTTTGATGGCCAGGGCACTGCCGTAACCCAACGTGGTATCAGAGCTAACTCATTAACCCCTTACTAGCAATTTAAACAATGTTTAAAGTATTGAAACCGAAACAACTCCGAAACATTACGCGAAATATTCCTGTTGCTGTCAATTTTTTAGAGTCTTCTAAAATTTTTTTAGACAGTTGCAGAAGGCTACTCATTATGTAACTAGAACACCCTCAAAATACGAGCTAAAATTTCCTTAATGTAGCCGGTGAGATCACCAAAATGCCCGGCCTGGCCGGCCCAGTAGGGGAATTGGGACATGATTTTTTTGGGGTATTCTAATATCTGGAATATTGGTTCTTAGGTATTGTTTGTTTTTGCCCAGGTTGGATATTGTGTTATCTTTTGTTTGGAGGGCAATCCAGAGTATTTCGAAGTCGCTATTTTTAACTCTGTTTAAAAATTTTCAGTACATATATTACTCTCTGCAACCGTAAATGTCATTAGAGCGGTACAACTCGTCTAATTGCTATATGTCTTTTAGACGGGTTTGCGAACATGACATACACGTTAATATTCTGTGTTGTGCTGTGGTTGTGGCTGGATTTCATGGTGGATAGCCAGTGGTGCAATGATAGTTGCACAGTTCAGATTCATTTGTACATTTGATATTGGGGAGCGAGCGTCCAACATGTGGACTGCTGTCTCTGCCATTTTGTATATTATTTGTTTGGGGCACGACCGGGTTGAGGTCGATATCACCCTTGTATATATATTTTTTATTTTCTGTACTAGGATTACCCCGCGGTAGAGTGCACGAATAGCTGGGTTCTAGAAGGCAACGGGTCCGCATCTCATAGCATTGAGATGGAGGGGACCTTACTCTGGAATTGGCGGGCTATTCTCCACACTCGTAAGGGGTATAGGTTGACTCATAGAGGGGTGCTCAAGTTACCGGATTCCGTGAAGTGCTGGGTGGCCCATTCACATTGTTGATTGGGGTTGCCTCACTTATGGGATTGGCGGGTAACTTGCCGCGCTCGTAGGGGTCTAGGTTTTCATTCCACAGGTTATCCACACGACAGGGAATGTCGGATCTCATTTGCGGCTTAAGTGAAACCTGAGGCTCCAGGATTATCCACCACTCTGTGTCGTTGGCTGAGATTCTATAATGTTGCTTGTATCATACCTGAGACGAATGTTATATATATTTATATATATATTAGTAGATGTTGTATATGTTTTGCACCCGCGCTAGTCCAGCCCCCGCTCTGCTGTTAGTTAAGTAACCTAACGGGTGATGATGGGTCCTAATGGCGAATACGGATGGAATATATGTATATTTTATTTTCGTTCCTTTCTATGGTGTGATATGTTTAATTGAAAGGACTGCGTTGATTCTGATCAATGCAAGGATAAAACAAACCTATATGATGTTGTTGGAATCAAGTTTTTAAAAACTGACATTATAGACGTTTCCTTTTGCTTTGCATAGTGGTATTCGGTTACGAATATCCAGCACCTCATTCGACGAGGCAGGAGCCGAGATCCCTTCACAGGGAGTGATCTCTTGAGCAAAAGTTTGCGTCAGGGTAATAACTTCACTATAGTCGATTCTTTTGCTTTGTATTGTGGTATTCAGTTAGGAATATCCTGCACCTCATTCGATGAGGAAAGAGCCGAGATCCCTTCACATAGAGTGACCTCTTTAACAAAAGTTTGTGCCACTATATATTTTTAAAGCTTTTCGGTTCCTTCAACGATATCAATTTCATTACGTTAAAGGTCTTTCGCCAAAAACCATCAGTAGCCCTCCGTCATTTCGGATAAATAGCACATAGTATTCATGCAGTGTTTGTTGGCCAAAGTCAAGGCATTGTGAATGGTAGTTATATGTTAATTATCCATAGCATAGATAGATGCATTGGTTTCGGACAGTCGTACCACTTTGTTGGCCAAAATCAAAGGTGTGTGCGGGTGGGTCTAAATCAATTTGGATAATGACGGGTGGAACGTGACTTGCGTGTTATGATTTGTTGGCCAAAATCAAGGTCATAACCGCTTAGGGCAAAAATCACATCGGGAGTTTCAAACATACAGGAAACTTATCAGGCATACGCATACCTTCTGGAGTATGGTGACTTGAGTGGCTTCAATCAAGTTATCATGCGATGATTGTTGGATCCCGATTCCCACTGATGAGTAGGATTACTCCTCGGGTGATTTTAGATGATCCCGACTAATTCTCCTTTTAGGGTTTGAAGGAGAATTCGAGAAAACAGTGGGAGCCATCCTGATTAGATAAAGTGATTAAGCATTCTAATCTAGGTTAGAGTGCACGCTTAGTGTTTCTTTTCTCTCTCTCTCTTTGGCAGCGACCATGGCCCGACCCTAAACTAAAACTCATGAATCAAGTTAATCGAACCTTCTTAAAACACTTTGTCTTTTGGATTGTTAGTTAGTCGCATATATCATTGCCAATCCTACATCCCTTTTGAATTTCTCCAGAACACTTCGTATCACTACGAAAATCCATATAGCTTGGATATTCCATCGTATAATTACATATAAACTCGAAGGAACTTGTTCCGGTTCGAGGACGGATTATGGTTCGGAAGAAATTGAATAGGATTATTCGGTTGTCTTTTCCCTTTACCTTCTCTCAAGTTGTGAGGGCTCCTGGTATTAGGAGAGTACACCTATTGCGCTTGTCATGCCCCGCTTCCAGGTGTACGGGCAAGGGGACGCGGCGAGGCCACTATGCATTTACTCAGAAGTAATCACGCTAAGCGTATCTAAGAAATATAAAGTAAAAGTGCACAAGAGACATGAATACAATGAAAAAAATCTTTATTTATTAAACATTCTTTTATAGGTACAACTGAAAATGTAAATACATAGATGGAAAACAATGCCTAAACAATGGCATGAACTGAAATGAAAATATGTACGAGTGACTATAGCTCGCGGTCTTCAGTGTACTGCTCTAAGTTCTCCTGGCTGGTCTCGATCTCTAGTGCGTCTGATCCACGCGACAACATTCCAGAGAAGAAGATAAATGGGATTGTCGTCAGCGAACAATCGTTCGGTAAGTCCCAAAGATGAGTAGAGATAAAATAGACAGAAAGAGTATAACTAGTAATGTATGATTATAATATTAACACAGTTGTTTGTAGCTTAGTACAGAATATACTAGTGTATACGAGAGGAGTTCAACTTACACCGTGGAATTTGCTAACCCGTAGTACAAGGCTCCGCCGAAAATACTACGGAACACCGGCATGGATGTAATTACGTCTTTAGTGACCGCCTCGTGCCACCTTTAACATGTTCCGTACCAGTCTACCCCTTTATAAATCCTGTAATGTCTTATTATATTGATTGTATTAATTGTAGTGTATTGTCTTGTAGTAAATGAAAGACTTTTCGAAACCATGATATCAGTAGACGGAATGGATGTAAATGGATAGTCATGTAAACGGAATATATCCATGGTTCGGTTTAGTCTATATAGATTAATATAGATTAAATAGACGGATTCATGGATTCATGTTGTATTGTAGTTTATACTTGAATCATATTTAAGTCAGATTGATTAGATTGAGACTCAGTCTGAGTCAGACACTTTGAAAAGAAATTGAAATCCTGAATTAATTTTAATGTTATTGGTAACTGCTGCACATGGACGGCAGGATATGTGTCTTTTTCCAAGACAATTACTGTATTGTTAACACCGTTTGTTATATTGTCTACCTTAGATAGGCAAGTATCTACATTCTCCGGCTCCCTGAGGCTCGAGAGAATTGGTCCCGCTTAAACCTATATTTACTTGGGTCCTTATTGTAATTTAGTATAACTTGAGGGGGTTTTATGTAAAAATAATTTTTGATATAATTTCAAAATACACCTTAAGTATTTAATTATCTTATTTAGGGTTGTCATAGATGTATATTTTATAAAAGTGAAATTTCTAGTGAATAGAACTTAGTTTTCATTGTTCATGGTATTTTATTGAAATATTAGAATTTTGCATTGAATTGAAATGGTATTTTCCTGTAATGGTGGTTTTCTTGATTTAGAAAACTTGGAATATTTATATAATATAATTAAAATAGATATTTTTATAGTAGTTATATATATATAACTATTATAAAAATAAATTTTATTTATTTTGTAGAAATCTCATTTTCTAAAGAAAAATGCATTAAAATTCCATCGAGATCGAATGCTCCTTTCGGAGGTCTGCATTTCGCTCTACTTGGCCCGAGGATGTGCGATAATTCACACCATCCTGAACGGGGTCCCCAAAAGTGGGTTATAGAGGCATAATTGCAAGGAATCGATTAACACACTTTTTAAAGAAATGGTTTTGCAAGTTTGATGGTATTTATTTGTAATGTCGTATTATCCTATAACTATATCCCCAAAGTTTCATCGTGTTATGTCAAATATGTGTGTTGTGATGAGATAGATCATTATCTCATGAGTTCTCTAAAGGTAATAAAATTATTATGTTGATTTGTGTCGAAAATAAAATATGTGGTATTTTACCGTAAAAATACGATAAAAGTTGCATAAAAGATTCTTTTGAGATGAAACTTGTTTTAATATGTTTGTTAACATTCGGTAAACATTATATGAGAGTATGGTATTTTATTTTTTAAGAAAAATAGATTTTTTAAAGAAAAACCTAATCGGAAGTCGGATTAACTCCGCTTCCGTCGGGTTTTAGAAATGAGACTTTTTAGAATAGGAGAAGAGAGGGGGAGAGGGACTTACTGGCTACAAGTTTAGAGGGGAGAAGAGGGAAGCTAAGGAAGGTGTCGAGGTATCGTTTCGTCGCTGGAATCTCCTCGGAACTTCGCCGGAACTTCACCCTTTGCTAACTCCACTTGCACAACTTGAGACTTGAGAATTTTTGAGAGTTTTTGTAATGAAATTCTGAGTGAGGAGGGGTAAAATGGAGTGTGGTATTTATAGGGAAAATTAGGGTTTTGGGGTAATGAAGATTGAATTAAAAATGCATTAAAATTTTGGTTTAATGCCCTTTTTTTAATTCTTTGTTTATTTTTAAATAAAACAAATAGTACAGGGTTAAGGGGGAGGCCAAGGGACTAGGTTTAGCAATATGGAGCATTACCTACAGAGGGGGGTCGGCATCGCCGGGGAAAGGGACAATCTCGCCGGTTGGATTAGTGGGGTCGGGGCTGGGATTCTCGCCGCTTGTCTCTGTCGCCTCATATACCCCAGTGCACGCGTTTGTTTATTCTGTGTTTTTTCATTTTACGTGTAGTACACGTGTAAACCCTTAGGCTTCTAAATGATTAAAAGAAAATTTAATAAAAAGATAATGTGGCTGGGGGGATTCGATCACAGGGGTTATGTCACAGCAGTGCAAGGCTTTACCAAGGTGCTACAAGTACTTTCTTGCTGTTCCAAAGAAAATTTAATTTATAACTTATGCTCAGGCTCAGGTATTCCTTTCTGTATTTTTAAAAAAAATTCTGTACAGAAAGTTTAGGGTTGTTACATTCTACCCTCCTTATAAAAATTTCGTCCTCGAAATTTGGAGAAGAAAGGTGTAACAGATTCAAAGCAATTTAGTGATAGAACTATTGATAGTGCATGATAAATATTTGGAAGAAAGTGTCACGACCCAAAATTGGGCACATGACCGTCACTTAAACTAAGTAACGTCAACAGGCGTAACGTAATTAAGTAAGCCGAAAAACCCAGCAATCTAAACCTTTAATAGAAAGTAAGATAGAACACTTTTAAAAATCTCGATGCAAAAGTTTAAACTTAAGTTTGTTTTTCATAAAAATTTCGGCAGCACCTTCTTTGTAAAAGCTACCCTCGAAACGGGTACAAACATAAGATAAAAGTAAAACATCCCCAAATGGGAGAAAATCTCGCCCAACGGCGGAAAAACCACCAATACAGATATACGACGCTTCAGCGAAGAATAAGATAATCCACATATATAAAGGCCGGCTCACACAAGCACGACAACCAGAGTCATAAGAATAAACAATGTCGATCCTTACAACTCGTCTTTAAGTCAATAAATGAAGGTGGTAGATAGAGAGTACTAGATACAAGAAATATACAATGTACATCATCGGATAACCGCAACCCACCTATAGCAAACGGCTTCACAGCCAACCGTAGCGGTATCCGCAAAAGTAGAGATAATAAGGCACCCTGCCGCGACCACTCTGATGATCGGACCTAAAAAACCCTGCGGCACAACGGGGGTGAGTTGCCAACTAGTGAATAGTAAATAACATCATACTGTAATCGCAAGTATGTACTAACAGCGATAATCTATCACATGTAATCTGATAGCATAAGTATGACAATAGGTATATGCAACAGTTATGGAAGGTACTCTATCAGGGACTACTAATACATGAAGCAATTGCATATCAAATAAATGCGGAGTATGGGATAAAACATGTCATCCTCACGGAATCCTCATCATGGCGTACCAGTGTCCATCAAGACAATCTAAATTCCTAAATTCCCTCAAATCAGCCCCCATATCGGCCCTCATATCGGGCACATCGACCCCTCATATCGGGCACATCAACCCCTCATATTGCAATGAATAAAAATACATGCACAGATCATTATGAAGATATATATTATATAGGTGTACATATATATAACAGCGTCCTATACCACTAATATATATATACATGTATATATATCTGCGTCCCATACCACTGATATATATACCCAGGAGTAAAACATCCAGAAAATATCATATGAAAACCATATATCAATGCGAAATCCATGAAATATAATATATGCAACATGAAACAGTAATATGAGCATATAAAGGAAAAACCGCTATTTAGCTTCAATAAGTTATTTAAATATATCATGCAGTTCCTAATTTCTCCGAAACCAAACGCATCATATAAAAGTGAAAATGTAGCTATAGCCAGGTATGCGTAACCATGTCGGTATAGCAATATATGTGCATCTACCTATCAGTAATGATGTAATACCCTCCAGGTATATGTGTAGCTATATCAAGGTATACGGGTGTACATGTAAGTATGTATGCAAGATGTACATGTAGCTATGTCTCAAAAGTGTGTATACCTATCTCTAATGGTACAATACCATATAGGTATATGGGTAGCTAATATGTAGGCATGGCAAGACATATGTGTAAGCATGTAGGTATACAGGTATGCTATATGTCATATGCACAATAAAAATAATGATCATGTCTCAAGCCCCTAGCCAATACAATCTCACGTATGTATAAGTGTTGTACGTGTCATGGAAATTATTGACGGTGTGAGTGGCATACAATCAGTGCTCGTGCAACATGAAACATCAATAATAGTGCAGTGTCCAAGTACATCAAATAATAGTATGCAATGAAGTTTTATGCACAATCTCTATATGTGAAGTATAAAAATGCAGCTAATATCATATCATATCTAGCCCTGACGCATAACGCCATGCGGACGAATTCTCCGTAGATGTTAAATCTACTCACCGACAATCGCGGGCTAGGTAAATCCAATCACCTGCTTCCATTTTTTCGCAGCGTCCGAAGTCCCCGCCTGCGATCCTATTAACACAAAACATAGCCAGTGCAAAAATCTCAGAAATCGATCAATATCAGTACACACTACGTTTGACCAACGCACCAATTCTAATCCAACCCACAAGTGTTCGTCTAATGGCTAACGTGTGTGGCGACACACCAACACCAGCCCAAGTGTAGGAGCACACCAGATCACGAACCGTGTCGGATAACGTAACACGTGTACTCAAAACACTATAATATAGCAAAGTGGTCCCTTATTTTGATATACTAACAATTGGTGAAAGTTGCAAGTACCACGAGACCACAAACAACCCCAGAGACCCCACGACAAAGACTCAACTCCCCAGCCCCCACTCTGGCCGCAATTTGCGGCCATTAAATCTGCGGCCCGTTTTGAGGGGATGGGTCTCAGGTTTTTATGGTGGGTTCTAGGTCACAACACTATGTCACTGTGATGGGAACTTTTCCAGAAAACACATGGTTCTACAGCAGATCACAGAGACCTCAAGTTGACACTAAAAATACGGTATTTTCACAAAACACTATCTTTAGTGTTCTAATCCATAACAACAAGGCAACACAACAAAATAACTTCTAAATATCAGTTAGAGCTCATTACCTAGCCATTCTTGCTCAAAAATCCTAACTTTCCAAGCTCCAAGGCAACCAAGTGGCTAATTCAAGACATTTGAGGTGTTTAAATGAGATTTTGTGAACTTTAGCAAGGTTTTGTGATGAGGGAGTGAGGGTTCAGTTTGGTGTTGAGGGAAATGAATTATAATTGAGAGTGAGAGAGAATGAGAGAATGAGAGAGATTTATTGGTGAGAGGTGAGTGTAGGGTGAACCTTTTCCCTTACACACTCTCTCTTCCCCTCACCTCATTAATGCACCATTAATGCCTCTTGACTCACCTTGCCACCTTTCTCTCTCTCTCTCTCAATCCAAAGCAAAAGATATTTTCTTACCCAAAAATATCTATGGCAAGGTTAAATTAGGGCAAGGATTAACTAAGGTGTCTTGGTCTCTTAACAAGATTAATACTAACTAACCCTCACATTAATATGCACGTGTATGTGCAAGTCATAACAAATAATATAAAAATATTAATTAATTGTTATAAAATGTGAGGAAACCAATTTGGTAAACTTTTCCTTACAAACCCGCATTAACGCTTAATTAACCCTAATCGCATTCCAAGGTGTTACAGAAAGAAAGAATGCGAAAGTTTTGGTAAGATTGAAAAAGATTTGAGGGAATTACCAGGGTTACTTTGGTCTACAGTCTCGGCTTCTACGACTGCTAGTGAGAAAGCCTGACGCCGGGTACATTCTTCCTAGCTGGGGCACATTCCTCTGTCCTTGGGGCATGTTTCTCTACCCTCGAGGCATGTTCCTCAATGCCTGATGGAATTGGCGATTAGGCTGTGTAAGAGGTCCACGTGGAGGTGGAGCTAGAAGAGCAAGACGAAGTGCAGGAAACTGGATAGTTGGCCGCTGCGGGTAAGTATTGTGAGTTGAAACTGGGTTGCGTCTATAAGGACATGTTCCAATTCCATGATTGGATGCGCCACAAACTAAGCACGGGCCTTTTGCGCGCCTACAATCTATCCACAAGTGTCCATACCTCTTGCAATAGAAGCAAAAATCTGTACTTGACTGGTTATTGGTTTCTTCCGGTCTCTTGGATTCAACAATTGGCTTTGAAGAGGCTCCTCCTGCCATCTGAGTGGCAGGGCGCTTCACTCCGGCAGATTGAGGTCTGCCCTTCTTCTTCACTACTGCTTCGTATCTTCGGGTAGCCTTCAAAGCCAAATCATGTGTTGGGAAATTCCCTGTAACTAAGGCAGCTTGGATTTCTTGGTCCAACCCTTGCTGAAATCTTCTAGACCTAATCTCAGCAGTCAGAATCAAATGTGC
This sequence comes from Agapanthus africanus, assembly GCA_030015575.1. Lineage (NCBI taxonomy): Eukaryota > Viridiplantae > Streptophyta > Magnoliopsida > Asparagales > Amaryllidaceae > Agapanthus > Agapanthus africanus. The sequence goes on along the minus strand of CM057342.1, from coordinate 270,362,046 downwards.
CGCGAATCTGTTGCGGTTTTGTGTTAGCTGTGTAGTATGTGATATTAGAAAATTGAATATTGAGACATATCTTACCTACTGAGCATGGTAAACTCAGAATCATACTCATCCACGGACTTGGTCCACATCGAACCCTGTTGTAGATGAATAAATTGCTGCTCCATGTCAAATCGGGCAGTCTCTGGAAAGTATTTCACGTCGAACATATTGCGAAAAGTCCTTCATTCGATAAGTTGGTCAAGATGACTTTCTTCTGTCTTCCACTAGACTCGGGCATTGTCAGTGAGCTGCAGCTTCGCAACTCGAACCCAAGCGATCTCTGGCACTTATGCCGCTGCCAGATCATCCTCAATATTTTGAGCCTATTCCTCATATTCCAGAGGGCTCACTTTTCCAGAAAACTATTTGGGGTGTAAAGCTCGGAATTGCTTTACCCCAGGTGCTTCCGCTTCTCGACGGTTCATCAAAATAGCAGTCTGCTGTTGTTGTCCCTCCAGGAGGCTGCGGATCGCCTCAAGCAGTACCATCTGCTCATTGATCAGAGCAGCGATGGTAGGTGTAAGCGGTAGAGGTGGTGGTGTGTTGTTGAAGTTGGTACTGGTGTTGTTTAGAGAATCCATAACCTTGAAAGAAAAATTTAGGTTAGGATAGATTCAAAGTATATGAAATTGTAAAGTTCAAAGAATATGGAATGTAAAGAATGTTTTAGTTGCTGATTCTTGTGTTATATTACTTAGGACTTCATGCAGAATTGACCCGCATGTCCATGCAGAACTGACCTGCATGTCCATACAGAGCCGACCTGCATGGGCCATCAACAAAACCTGTCACGCCCCGCTTCCCGGTGTACGGGCAAGGGGACGCGGTGAGACCGCTACGTATTTACTCTGAAATAAACACGCTAGCGTATCTAAGCAATATAAATTAAAAGTGCAGAAGAGACATGGATATAATGAACAAAAAATTTATTTATTAAACATTCTTTTACAGGTATAACTGGAAATGTAAATACATGGATGGAAAACAATGCCTAAACAATGGCATGAACTGAAATGAAATATGTATGAGTGACTATGGCTTGGGGTCTTAGGTCTTCAGTGTACTGCTCCAAGTGCTCCTGGCTGGTCTCGATCTCTAGTGCGTCCGATCCACCTGACAACATTCCAAAGAAGAAGAGAAATGGGAATGTCGTCAGCGAACAATCGCTCGGTAAGTCCCAAAGATAAGTAGAGATAGAATAGACACAAAGAGTATAACTAGTAATGTTTGATTATAATGTTAACGCAGTTGTTTATAGCTTGGTACAGAATATGCCAATGTATATGAGAGGAGTCCAACTTACACCGTGGACTTTGGTAACCCGTAGTATAAAGCTCCGTCGAAAATACCACGGAACAACGGCATGGATGTAATTACGTCTTTAGTGACCACCTCGTGCCACCTTTAACATATTCCGTACCAGTCTAATCCTTCATAAACTCCGTAATGTCTTATTATATCGATTGTATTGATTGTAGTGTATTGTCTTGTAGTAAATGGAAGGCTTGCCGAAACCATGATATCAGTAGACGGAATGGATGTAAATGGATAGTCATATAAACGGAATATATCCATGGTTCGGTTCGGTCAATATAGATTGATATAGATTGAATAGACGGATTCATAGATTCTTGTTGTATTGTAGTTTATACTTGAATCATATTCAAGTCAGATTGATTAGATTGAGATTTAGTCTGAGTCAGACACTTTGAAAAGAAATTGAAATCCTGAATTAGTTTTGATATTATCGGTAACTACTGCATATAGATGGCATGATTTGTATCTTTTTCCAAGACAATTACCGTATTGATAACACCATTTGTTAGATTGTCTACCTTTGATAGGTAAGCACCCATATTCTCCGGCTCCCTGAGGCTCAAGATAATTGGTCCCACTTAAACCTATATTTACTAAGGTCCTTATTGTAATTTAGTATAACTTGAGGGGGTTTTATATAGAAATAATTTTTGATATAATTTCAAAATACACCTCAAGTATTTAATTGTCGTCTTTAGGGTTTTCATAGATGTATATTTTATAAAAGTGAAATTTCTAGGGAATAGAACCTAGTTTTTATTGTTCATGGTATTTTATTGAAATATTAGAATTTTCCATTGAATTGAAATGGTATTTTCCTGTAATGGTGGTTCCCTTGATTTAGAAAACTTGGAATATTTATATAATATAATTAAAATAGATATTTTTATAATAGCTATATATATATATATTTAATAAAAATAAATTTTATTTATTTTGTAGAAATTTCTTTTTCTAAAGAAAAATACATTAAAATTCCATCGAGATCGAATGCTCCTTTCGGAGGTCTGCATCCCGATCTTGTAGGACCAAGGATGTGTGATAATCCACACCATCCCGAACGGGGTCCCCAAAAGTGGGTTTTAGAGGCGCAATTTCAAAGAATCGATTAACACACTTTCTAAAGAAATGATTTTGCAAGTTTGATGGTATTTATTTGTAATTTCGTATTATCCCATAACTATATTCCCAAATTTTCATCGAGCTATATCAAAGATGTGTGTTTTGATGAGGTAGGTCATTACCTCGCGAGTTATCTAAAGGTAATACAAGTATTATGTTGATTTGTGTTGAAAATAAAGTATGTGGTATTTTACCGTAAAAATACAATAAAAGTTGCGTAAAAGACTCTTTTGAGACGAAACTTATTTTAATGTGTTTGTTAAACATTATATGAGAGTATGGTATTTTATTGTTTAAAAAAAATAGAATTTTTAAAGAAAAACCGAATCGGAAGTCGGATTAACTCCACTTCCGTCGAGTTTTAGAAATAAGACTTTTTAGAAAAGGAGAAGAGAGGGTGAGAGGGGACTTACTGGCTACAAGTTTAGAGGGGATAAGAGGGAAGCTAGGGAAGGTGTCGGAGTATCGTTTCATCGCCGGAATCTCCTCGGAACTTCGCCGGAACTTCACCCTTTACTAACTCCAGTTGCACAACTTGAGACTTGAGAATTTTTGAGAGTTTTTGTAATGAAATTCTAAGCGAGGAGGGGTAAAATGGAGTGTGTTATTTATTAGAAAAATTAGGGTTTTGGGGTAATGAAGATTGAATTAAAAATGCATTAAAATTTTGGTTTAATGCCCTTTTTAATTCTCTGTTTATTTTTAAATGAAACAAATAGTACAGTGGTTAAGGGGGGAGGCCAAGGGACTAGGGTTAGCAATATGGAGCATTACCTACGGAGGGGGGCCGTCGTCGCCAGGGAAAGGGACAATCTCGCCGGTTGGATTGGTGGGGTCAGGGCTGGGATTCTCGCCACGTGTCTCTGTCGCCTCATATACCACATGCACGTGTTTGTTTATTCCGTGTCTCTTCATTTTACATGTAGTACATATGTAAACCCTTGGGCTTCTATAAGATTAAAAGAAAATTTAATAAAAAGATAATGTGGCTGGGGGGATTCGATCATAGGGGCTATGTCACAGCAGTGCAAGGCTTTACCAATGTGCTACAAGTACTTTCTTGCTGTTCAAAAGCAAATTTAATTTATAACTTATGTTCAGGCTCAGATGTTCCTTTCTGGATTTTTTGAAAAAAATTCTTTACAGAATGTTTAGGGCTGTTATAGCGCTTATTAGATAGTCTTCTTCCAAACCATGGGTAAGTGCCAAAAGGTGGGTAAGGAAGAAAACCAATTAGCCTAAGTGTGGTGTATAGAAGATAATAAGTAAAGACATACAAAGGGATTAAAGTAAGGGCAAAGGAAATTGCGACCGCTATCATTCATGAAGAAACCGTGTATACTCCTGCCACTCCTACATCCACTTTGAATTTATCCAGAACACTTCGTATCACTATGAACATCCATATTGCTTGGATATGCCATCGTATAGTTACATACGAACTCGAAGGAACTTATTCCAGTTCGAGGATGGATTCTGGTTCTGGAGAAATAGAATAGAATTATTCAGTTTTCTTTTCTTTTCACCTTCTCTCTGGTTGCGAGAGCTACTTGTATTAGGAGAGTACGCCTATTGGACTTATTGGACTGTCTTCTTCCAAACCTAAGGCTGGTGCTGAAGGGTAGGGAATGAAGAAAACCAATTAGCCTAAATGTACTGTACAGAAGGTAACAAGTAAAGACATATAAAGGGATTGGAGTGAGGGCAAGGAAGTATATGGTCACAGTTATGAATCAGGATAATGGAAAAGGAATTACTAGGAATACCACTCTTTCGAAACATTTTCATGTTTCAGATTTACTGTGCGATGTGAAGTGAAAACTGTTTTCCCAATCAGATTCTAACTCCAGGGTATGTATTTATCAGATTTGATTCTCACATCTGTATGGCGTTACAGATGGTGAGTGGGAGTAAGATATTGGGAATTGGGTGATTAGATCCTGTATTTCGGAATTCTTTGTACTCAGTGATATTTGAGGAAATCACCTGGGTTTTGCCTGACGACAAACATTTGGTTTAGAATATCCGTCATTATGCACCAATTTCAAACTGATATATCCGTACGTTTATTTTATAAAGTGAGATATAGCCTTTTGATATTATGTCTATGACATTTACCTATATCAGTTGGTGATTAGGTAAGGTGCATTCAACAGCGGTGTAATTCTTCTTAACCATAGCACAGTTTTCAACCTACGAAGCACAGGGGTTGAGTTTTTGAATTCAGGGGACTTATACAAAGTATTGTATGTTGTCCGATGTCCGTTAGGACAAAGGGGTTGGTACTCGTACTATATTCTGTTTACTCATGACTTCTCCAGTTCTAGACAAGTATTTCGTTAAAATACAAGGTCTGGATTTTGAGAAGTTATAGGTATAAGAATGAAGTAGAGAACCATATGTTGCAAGACAAAGGGTTGGTACTCGTACTATATTCTCTTTGCTTTTGAATTCTCTAGTTTTAGATAAGTATTTCGTTGAAATACAGGGTCCAAGTTTTGAGAAGTTATAGGTATAAGAATAAAGTACAGAACCATTTGTTGGAAGTATCAGGATTCTTTGAGGTAGTCGAAGATGTAAATACTTGTGTGAGGTATTCCGTTGTAAGTAATGGTTTTGAGAACTAGTTTCTCTTTCAGGTTACTCATACGTGGATGCATTCCTTGATGAGTAATGTTGTTTGACCTTCTTCCATTTGGTTGATATGCACTGGAGACAGCTGCATGATTTTGAATCTGGTTCTAATTAAATTAGTTCCTTTGTTTCTATATTGCATATATAGAATGGATTCATATCTTAACAATGTTAAGGTATATGGAGTTGTCCTGCTGATTCTTAAAACCAGAATCCAGATAAACTCTAAGCACGTTTCAGTAATGGCAGTTGTGGGTTATCCCGGGTTTTGACGAGGGTTAACTTTCTACCATCAGGAAGATCAATAGTTATATTGTTTATGACTCGCCACCAGTTTTAATAAAATGGATTCTTTTCAGAAAACATTAGTGGGAGTATGGTAGAACTAAAAGTGATTCCAGAACCACAGACGATTACTGAAAATTTAGTAGAACCTAAAGATTCAATTGGATTCGACATTCCATTAGCCACTCCGCAGATTTGGTGGGTAACCTCAGACACCCAAGAGGTACTTCGGTCTTCTCAGAAATGGTGGCAAGGAGGTTCTTGTTTACCCAGACATACCATTGCTGTTGTTCTAGACTATGAGACTAGCAGGATGATGAGTATAACGTCGTTCTAAATTAGTTTTAGAAAGTGCATGTGTATATGACTCTGCCAGAAGGTTGTTTTAGTCAGTGGGAGCGGCGGAAGCATAGTGGGCAAGTAGCTTATGTTTATTTATAGACTAAAGTATGTATAGCAAAAATAGATCATCTATTTTCGATGTGACAGTCATAGGTTTTGACTTCATCAGAATAGGAGATGAATCTGGTAAGAAGGTAGTAGAGAGTGATGTCCAGGTATTTGGAGGACATGCACTTGATAGGGAGGGATCTTCCTATACTACGATCGGTTATATACTGTGGTTGTCATAAGGTGTTTCTCCACATGGGATATGGATAAAATATCAGGGATTCTGGTTACTAGATCTATGGTTTTAGATCTAGATTTAGGAAGTGTCCCAATTTGGGTACTTTGACATTATTCTAAAGGTGTTTTAGAATGGACGACTACTGGCGTGGTGGTGTACCCGTAGGTGATGGAGTCACCCTATTTAAAGAGATGTTTTACAGACTAATGGGGAGAGGGAGTTGCATGATAGGCATATCACTTGCTTAGGCAATTGAATCAATCATGAGATGTCAAGTACCACACCAGATATTGCTTTTGCACCGGCTGCAATAAGCATATATATTAATCCAATCCTAAAGAAACGTTGGGAAGCAGTTATGAACATAAGTGGATGTTCTTGGGATATGGTAATGACAGTCTTTTTCGAGATACGGTTATCATTTCATACTTCCAAGGTGACCTGGATGACAGAGTGGCTGTCAGAGTTATAGTTTTTCCTCTTTTGAGGGACAATATGTTGGACAGGAGGTCCAAGTGGATACTGTGGAAGGCATGGCGCAGAATACTGATTAAATCAGTGGATGATACAGTTTAAGAAGTTTGTTGGATTTAGAGTTCATTTATGAACTTGGTCCCATCAGATATCCAGAAAAATTCTAAGACAGGTTTTGCTCATTTCAGGAGATGGTCCTTGTCCATGAAGTTAAGATATAGAGAGATACAGAAAGAAACTTTGGGGCGGATTCACTCACTGAGGCTTTTCTCGAACACAATAGTTTCACAAACGAGCTTTGCGAAACAGATTAGTAGAGAAGTTGGGTGTTCGGTATCACACGAGCTGTGAGTATGCGACACCATAATAATTAGCCTTAAGTGCAAGTGGGAGGTTGTTGGGTATAGTGTCCTAAAGTCAATTATTGAATAGCAGGCACGCGATTGCGATGATTGAGAGAGGACCCATACGGATAGAACAGTCTTACTGAAGATGATAGTATGCTATCTGGTTTGTATTTATCATCATGTACATGCTTTATGTGGTATTACATATCACTATTACATGTTGATAGAGCCCATAGGATTCTTGCTTGACTACCAACATTATGATGGCGATCATATACGTGAGAGCTGTTAGTGATGTATTCCCTAGAGGCCATTATTATATCATACTGGTTTGTATATTACTTAATGGAAGCTTGTGATATTCATAGTTGTATTAACAGTCTTGCTCAAAATGGTAGTATGCTACTTGGTTTGTTTCTGCTTCAATATGTGCATGTGTTTCTTTTAGCATATCGCTTATACATATTAGTAGATCCCTTAGGATCTTTGCTAGATTACCAGCGTTGTGATGGCAGTCATATTAGAGGGGGTTGGGTAATCTACAAGCACATCCATATACATGTCCCTAGTCGTAGAATTATCGAGATGGGGTATCGATACTCCGAAGTAGACTAGTGTATACGCTTCTCATCCCAGCAGGGGAGATGGTTTATCCCACAGCCATTAGTACGCCATACTGGAGATAGTATGTAGGTGCTCGTTAGGTTACGAGTACACTGGACAGGACTCGTCGGGAACTGTTGGTTGGTATTATACCTATCGTCGGGTAGCAGTTCCCAGGTGGTATGAGTACAACTTAGTCCGTCGACTTGATACTGCTACTTCGTCTCGAGTGTGTTCCCACTGTACTTTGATTACTACCCTACCACAGGTAAAAGGAGTCATGCAAACAGGTAGTAGTTGGGTGCAGTCCCAAAGAACTTGAAGGCAGTGGCGGTTAGATAAGACGTCTCTCCCGGTATTGGGGGTTGATATCGTGCTGTGTTCAGAATTCCATTATACAAAGTCCCTGGCCAGGGCAAGCAAGATTTACTGGTTGGTTTATCAGTAGTTTCTCAGGGTGTTCTGGGCTATTCTCTGATTTGTGTCCAAAAATACTTGTTTACCGTAATCAGAAACGGCGTCGCTTTGCAGCTAGCCGGTGAGTACGGGTCGATCCACAGAGATGTGTAATTTTCTGTTTTATGTTTTTACGAGTTGATTCCGGTGGTTGTTTGGTTTTTGTCGATTGATTCAAAAAAAAAAACTAATTTATATGATATGAAAGAACTCATTACGGTTAGGTCTAAGGTAGGGTTGATGAGATCAATATTGTCACCTCTTTTAATGCCGTTTGATTAAAGCTTTTTAGAAAATCACAACAATTATTAGCAAAGGGGATTAGGATGATTGGGAAGAAACAATGTTTCTTCCTCTAGATCCTTGTCCGTCCTTTCCTATTAATTGCTACAATCTTCATGGACGTCATGTATGTCCGGCCTTTTATACTACGGTTCACCGTTACCTCGTAGGTAGGGTGCCGTAGGGGGCGGATCATACATGCGTGCATGAAGTTCTTGTTTTGAAAATGTGTTGGCATTGAAGGAGGTGAGAGATATTCATCTCTCACTCCCTCCCGTGTTCCTAACCCTAACAAGCGAAGATTTTACTCGCTCATTAGGGTGTCTTTTAACAGTGACATTTTAAAAACACTTACCGATTGCATTTGAAAGACTAAACTAATTAACTAGGGCAATGATATGACTTATCTACTGCAAGATTTAAATGAGAGAACTAGGGCAACAATTTAATTAACACTACGGCAGAATTTAAAGAAATAAAAACTTACTAAATGATGCTCTTGATCTTCCCAATAATTCTGAATTTTATTGATTGAAAAGAGGCATCCTTTTTACAGATTCGAGATTACAATTTATAAGAAAACAGGGAACCTAGGGTTACAGATTCTCGAACACATGATTTTACAGATATGCCCACTGAAAATCCTAACACCTGCACCGACGCACCGACACGCCAAATTTGCACTGACACGGGCAACAAACGGCCGCGGAACCGCGGCATGGGGGGGTCTGGGCCGCGGTTCCGCGGCCCTTTGGTGAGAGCAGCTCACCAATTTTTCTGGGCCTGTTTGACTTTATCTGTGCTTGTTATTTCCATATCTTTTTTCTCTGTTTGGCTTCTTGTTTTTCTCCAGATCTTCAGTGAAACTTTGTATTGGTCTTTTAACCATTTCGCTTCGACACGCTGCGTTGCCTTGAACTTGTTATTAGTCTGGGCTTGTCTAGGATCCGTTTACTTGTTGGTCAAAAGTCCCTTTCCTGTATCAACTTTCATCTTTTTCACTGTATTCGCTCCAAGAACCTGTAACCTGCAACATGTAACAGACATGGGTCAAAAGCACCTGTTTTTATTCTTAAATGCATAAGAATAGGGAATATAAAATGCAATAATATGTTATGAACAAATACCCCCAAACTTATCTTTTGCTCGTCCCCGAGCAACTTATTATTTTATTTATTCTTGATAAATATCTAACCTAACCGCACTTTCACAGGGAAACGCGATTGCACTGAGCACGTGAAACAAGCCGTTAAACCTCTAGGTGTCCATAGTAGGAGGAGTGTTGTCTCCTGAGGGTTTTCAGCGGATTACACCCACAAAATCCTATCAATTTGGTTTCTCGACTTTTGTTCTCCAATTAGGTTTTCTAACAAGGAATTCTATTATCGTTGACCTGCAAATTATCCACCCATATTCTTCACACTTCCTTATCATAACTTAAGGTTATATATATTCTATAGAATTACCTAGCTTTCGGCATCTCTTAAGTTTTCCTTCTAGGGTTTTATCTCCGCTTAGGAATTTCTATCAACTCAATTAAAGATACAAGTTCTATTCTTCTTTCCTTTCCCTGATCTAAATTCTAATCACATATCCTCACGTGTGTATAAATATCACCCCTATACTTGGAAATTCAAATCAAGCAATCGTACTCTCGTCCATTGTCCAAAGCACTTATTAATTGGTGAATTTCGCTTACACATCCTTCATGCGACCGTTAATACTTCTTGAGGTACCAACAACCGATTACAAAATGCGTTAGCACTTTTAAAGCGTACTTCCTAGTTTTGCAACACCCAAGGCTTTTAGCAGTGACTCCCAAACCAGTTGGTTTAAGGCACTAGGTGATGAAGCACCCTCGCTATTTTTTTTTATATTTTAGCCTTAAGTAATCACAAAACTAGTGTCCATTTTTTTTTTCTTTCACTTTTTTTTTCTTTTATTTTCTTCGTACTAAGGACTTTAGACAAGAGCAATTCAAGGTCTCTTCTACTATTCCAAGTTTCAAGGTGCGTGATTGTGCAAAATGTAGGGTATATATTTTCAGACTCTAGACTTAAGCTAGGAATTATTTTTCAAACTTATACTCTAATAAAAGTTTCAATACTCTTCCTTCGTTTCGACTTAGCCCAAGAAGTGAACCCAAAATTTACCTATTTCTAAATAACCTACAAAGACATATACTTTCTACCGTTAAACTCTAAGGAAGGTTATTTTTAGAGTTTTTAATTTGCTAAGTCTAAGATCTAGTTTTTCCTAGCCAGTTAACCTATTTATCAAACTCAAGTCAATTAACCAGAAGTGAATACATTAATTTTTATAATTTTTTTGAAAATTTTCAATTTTTATGGTTTTTTTCTTTTTCTAAAATTTTTATATTTTCAAATTTTTCAAATTTTTATGATTTTTATATAAAGATGCAATGCAGAAATTAAATATGCAAAAAGAATATGTACAAAATGAAAATATGCAATGCAAAAGATAACTATATACACTACCTTCTCCCCCAAACTTGAGCAAAGCAGTGCCCTCACTGCCCGGCCCCACGTCTCGCTCGTGAGCGTGAACGTGATCGTTCCCCTCTAGCCAAAAGTGTTTGAATTCCCCTCTCTATTTCCGTCAACCGACGGTCGTGATCTCGTGCTGTCGCCCGAAATTCATCCCTCAAAGAATCGATTCTTCTCACTGTTCTCCGCATCAATCGCGCATGCTCCTGAGGGGTTAGTTCTTCCCCGCTCGAAGTCGAGCTCGAGCTAGGGGTGTGTCCGGGTACATTTTCTGCCGGTTCCGTTCGTGTCCAAATATCAGTAAGTCTAGAGTAGGACGACGTAACGCCTTCTACGAGTGGTCGAACTGGAACACCGTCTATCATGTATGAGTCAAATTCCTCGACGGGGAGGAAATAACGGCAGAGTTGGGTAACAAGCATGGGACATGGGTAGACGGTACCTCGTTTCCCCGTACCTATAGATTGGAGCAAAACAGTACACATGTCGAACCGTGGATTTTTCATCATCAGTGTGTGTACGACATGTAATGAAGGGGGTGAAAAAAGTCGTGTTGTGGGAACTACCAAAGATATTGTTTTGTGCCCACCGGCACACAGTTAAAACGTTCGCGAAAAGGGTCCGTGCTTGGATACCCTTACGCGGCTCTTGTGCACAGTCATTCCCCATCAAAGGCATATAATCTTCAAAGTGCAATGGGTGTTCATGTGCGGGTGCACGTGGTATGAGTGTAACCTCGTGGATCATATCCCTATCAATGTGAATTACACGATCTCCCCAATTTATTTTAATGTAACCTAAGTTGTCAAGACTATTATCTTCCATTGATTCATAAAATAGGGCAACTAGGTTAGGTAGGGCAAACGCAGATGAGTGATTATAGAGCAGGAAGTTCCAGCCCCTTTGCTCGATTTCATGTGCGAAATATCTACCGTATACTTCGTGTGTGAAAACCGGGGAAAAATCCCTTTCAAACTGCATTTTATGTGCCATTTAGATTTTTCAGTAAACAAATATGCAGGAACAGAGAGAAAATTGACAGAGTTACCTCCCCTGAAAATTTCAGGGGGTGACGACACCAGACGGCGGCGGAAGCGCGGCGGGAGGCGGCGGATGCGGCGGAAGCGCGGCGATCTAGCGGCGGCACGTCGAGATTCTTCTGGAGCAGGTTGGTGGCGGCGGCTAGGGTTTTTTAGGAGAGAAAAAATTTAGGTTAAGAAAACAGGGACTCGGGTTCCTTTAAATAGGGGGGAAAGAAGGTGATTTGCATAAACCACCCTTTAAAATGAGGTTTTATTTGTAAATTAAGAAAAAGTCAGCTCTTAATTCTGAAAATTTGTAATTAGATCCAAATTTTTTTATTGTTTTATATTTTTTTAATTTTATTTTTATGGTATTTTGGGATTATATATTTACAAATAATATACACACCCCCAAACTTATTTGAAATAATGTATTGGGGGAAAAGAAATTTGGGGGTGAAAGTGGAGGAACATCACTCAGTGTAGATCGGCTCCTGCAAGAACAGGAGATCCTCCGAAGGGTCCGCTGTGAAGAACGGTTTCAGTCGATGCCCATTCACTTTGAATAAGGTACCGTCTTCAGGATTTTCAAGATCAACCGCACCGTGCGGATAAACGGTGCGGACTACAAATGGTTCTCTCCATCTGGAACGGAGCTTGCCGGGATGATAATGTAACCGAGTATCATAAAGTAAAACCTGTTGAACAGGTTCAAAAGTTTTTCGCAAAAGGTGTTTATCGTGGAACACCTTAGCTCGGTTTTTAGCAATTATGGCATTATCATATGCCTCATCCCTCAGCTCTTCTAGCTCATTCAACTGCAGCTTTCGTTTGCTGCCCGCATCTCCTAAAGATAAATTTAGCTCTTTGATAGCCCAAAAAGCTTTATGCTCAATCTCCACCGGAAGGTGGCAAGCCTTCCCGTAAACAAGCCGGTATGGAGGCATACCAAGATCGGTCTTATATGCAGTACGGAAAGCCCATAGTGCATCAATCAGTTTAAGTGACCAATCTTTACGGTTTTTAGAAACCGTTTTCTCCAAGATTTGCTTTATTTGCCGATTTGAAATCTCGGCTTGCCCACATGTTTGGGGGTGATATGGCGTTGACAGTTTGTGGGTGATAGAGTATTTGCGCATTAAGGACTCGAAAGTCCTATTGCAAAAGTGAGAACCATTATCACTTATTATCGCCCGAGGGTGCCCAAATCGAGAGAAGATATGTTCTTTAAGAAATCGAACGACAACCTTGTTATCGTTCGTTCGGCTGGGCACAGCCTCAACCCACTTCGAAACATAGTCAACGGCCAAAAGAATATACACATTTCCAAAAGAGTTAGGAAATGGTCCCATGAAATCTATACCCCAAACATAAAAAATGTCCACAACCAAAATTGGTTGGAGCGGCATTTCGTTTCTCCGCGATATCCGGCCCAAGTGTTGGCACCGGGAGCAAGTTTTGCAGTATTCAAATGCATCCTTGAAGAGTCGTGGCCAATAGAAACCACACTGCAAAACTTTTTCGACTGACTTCTTTGGGCCAAAGTGCCCACCACATGCTTGATTATGGCAAAAAGACAGCACACTCTTGACCTCACTTTCAGGTACACACCGACGAATGATTTGGTCGGAACAGTATTTAAAAAGATAGGGTTCATCCCAGTAAAAATGCTTTACTTGGGACAAAAATTTAAGTTTATCCTGTTTTGACCAATCTTTAGGGATCAGGCCGGTGGCCAAGTAGTTTACAATATCGGCGAACCATAGTTCGCAAGAAACGGTCAAGAGTTGCTCATCGGGGAAAACATCAGTGATTGGGAGATCAAGCGTAGGCGAAGAAGGAAGTCGTGATAGGTGATCAACTACTACGTTTTCACATCCTTTTTTGTCCTTTATGACAAGGTCAAATTCTTGTAATAAAAGGATCCAACGTATTAGCCTTGACTTAGCATCCTTCTTCGTAAAAAGGTGGCGAAGAGCTGAATGATCAGTATATACAACGACTGGAGAGCCAATTAAATAAGGCCGAAATTTTTCAAGTGCAAACACAACAGCTAAAAACTCTTTCTCTGTTGTTGTGTAGTTTAGTTGGGCTTCATTTAGTGTTCGGCTCGCATAATAAATCACATGCGGCATTTTATTGATGTGCTGTCCAAGGACAGCGCCAATGGCAAAATCTGATGCGTTGCACATGATTTCGAAAGGGTGCGTCCAGTCCGGAGATGAAAGGATGGGCGCAGAGATGAGAGAATGTTTCAAAGACTCGAATGCTTCAATGCATGTGGAGTCGAAAGCAAATGTTGTGTCCTTGGCCAATTAGAGAGTCAAGGGTCTAGCAATCTTGCTAAAGTCCTTGATGAACCGTCTATAAAATCCGGCGTGGCCAAGGAAGGCTCTAATGTCTTTGACGCATTTAGGGCGAGGTAGATTAGAAATCACTTCGATTTTAGCTCTATCAACCTCGATGCCGTTTTGCGAGATGACATATCCTAAGACAATGCCTTCTCGCACCATGAAATGGCACTTCTCCCAATTCAACGTTTGGTTCTTATCCCTACAGCGGGTAAGAACAGCGTCCAAATGTCGTAAACACTCGTCGAAGGAGTCGCCAAAGATGGAGAAATCATCCATAAAGATCTCCAAGAACTTTTCAACCATGTCTGAAAAGATCCCCATCATACACCGCTGAAATGTCGCGGGAGCATTGCATAACCCAAAGGGCATGCGACGATAAGCAAAAGTGCCAAAGGGACAAGTGAAAGTTGTCTTGTCTTGATCCTCTTTGGCGATGGGGACTTGGTTGTAACCGGAATAGCCATCCAGAAAGCAATAGAACTCGTGCCCTGCCAATCGCTCGAGCATTTGGTCAATGAAAGGTAAAGGAAAGTGGTCTTTCCTTGTCGCGGCATTGAGTTTCCTATAGTCTATGCAGACTCGCCACCCAGTTTGGGTGCGAGTGGGAATTAACTCATCTGCCTCGTTGGTAATGACCGTAATGCCCGATTTCTTTGGCACGACATGGATTGGGCTAACCCATTGGCTATCCGAGATAGGGTAAATGATACCACTATCCAAACACTTAACAATTTCCTTCTTAACAGCCTCTTTCATAATGGGGTTGAGGCGTCTTTGAGGATCCCTTGCCGGCTTGGCATCATCCATCAAGTGTATATGATGTTCGACTATGAGGGGACTAATCCCCTTAATGTCCGCCATAGACCAGCCGAAAGCTTGTCGATTATTATGTAAGACCATCAAAAGAGCCTTCTCTTGCTCAAGAGCTAGAGAGGCCGATATAATGACGGGTAAGGTCTCATTATCACTTAGATAAGCATATTTTAGGTGCGACGGCAAAAGCTTCAATTCGAGTTTAGGAGGTGAAACAATAGATGGTAACAAAGGGGTAACTGTTTCAAACTCGAAGGATTCCATCAAAGGTTCGAATCGAGTGTACGCAACAGAGTCGGATGGTTCAATTAACTCATCCGGAAAAGCAAAAGACTCCAATTCAGGTGATGAGTCTTCAAAGTCGTCAACGAAGGTAAAGCACTCAAAATCGTCATCCGCCGTGAAAGCTGTATCGGAATCTAGGAGGAACTCACTAGTGGCGTTAACATTGCTATGATCGAACAAAAAATTCTCGAACTCACAGTCCTCCTCCGCGATCTCATTGATCGAGCAAACATCGAGTACACTAGCATTAGGCTCCGCAGGCTGACTTCCCAACTTGAAAATATTGAGCTCAATTGTCATATTGCCGAAAGATAGGTTCATTGAACCATTACGACAATTTATCACTGCGTTGGAAGTTGCCAGAAATGGTCGACCAAGTATTACCGGAATTTGGTTCCGGGGGTTAGCGACAGGTTGTGTATCCATCACGATAAAGTCAACAGGGAAAATAAAATCCCCTACTCTAATCAGTACATCCTCCAGCTCTCCCCTAGGGTGGGTGATTGACCGGTCGGCCATTTGGAGAGTACAGTGAGTGGGCTTAAGCTCTCCAACGCCCAATTGCTCGTACACAGAATAGGGTAGCAAATTCACACTCGCGCCAAGATCTAATAGTGCTCTATTGATGTTCTTGTCCCCAATTGTTCTTGAAATGGTCGGACACCCGGGGTCCTTTTGCTTTGGGGGTAAGGAATTTACAAGAGCATCACTAATAGCACTAGCCACAAAAACTTTCTTTGGCACTTGCGACTTCCTCTTTTTGGTGCATAAGTCCTTTAAATTTTTTGCATATGAAGGAACTTGTTGGATTGCATCCAAAAGAGGGATATTTATGCTAACCTGTTTGAACAACTCAACAATCTTTTCCATCTGTGGAGTTGGTTTATTGGATCACAACCGATTAGGAAAATGAACATTCTGAAAGGTGGTTGAGTCCAATTTTTGCGGATCAGATTGTCGAGTTGGAACGGCACCCCGTATAGATGTGTTCGTGTTATGAGAAATGGGTTCGTTCGAGCTAGAAGATGTAGAGCCGTATGAAGGGTGGGGAATAGGCTCTAAAGAAGAAGGTGAAGAAGATGAAGAAGGGCCACCGGCAGGGGTGTTATTGTCAATACCCACATTGTTTTGCAACACTTTTCCCGATCTCAACGTGGTCACCGCATTTACGTTATGATTCTGCTGTTGATTTGCAGCATGTGCGTGACCGGGGTTGGGCAGTGGTTGAGACGGGAGCTTTCCTTTTTCGCGCTCGCTCAAAGCTACATTGAGTTGTGCAATTTGTGCCTCAATAGATTTGATGCTTTGATCGTGTGAGGCACTGTTTTGCACCAAAGATTGAATAGAAGTCTCTAGTCTTGCTGTAGACTGTGCAGATTGCTTAAGGAACGCATCTAGACTTCTTTCGAGCGAGCTAACCTTATCATTATTAGGTTGAACATAATTGTTTGGCTGGTAAGAATTGTTAGGCACAAAATTGTTCACCTGATTAGGGTAAGGTTGCTGTTGAAATTGTTGCGGTTGAAATTGAGTTTGTGACGGTGCTTGTTGTTGTTGTGGAGGAGGAGGTCTTTGAAAATTGTTATTTCCTTGGAATTATTGATTTTGGTTCCAAGCGAAATTTGGGTGATATCTCCTCCCCGGATTGTATGTCGAAGAGTAAGGATCGTTTCTTTGTCGTTGCTGAAATGCAGCGTTGACTTGATCCTGTCCTTGAGTAGATGCATTATAAGTACACTCTTCGGTTAGGTGCGATGGATCCGCACAACAAGCACAAACAGTTCTCGGGGGCATAACAGGGGCAGGAGAAGACGGCGAGATTTTGGTCTCAATCGCTTCTAGCTTTTTCGTAAGAGCGGCCATCTCGGCCTTCATAGCAATCGACATTTCTACTTGATGTACGCCTGCCCTAGATTGATCACTAGAGGAAGATGATGTGGTCTTGGTACTCTCCCACTGAATTGTTTGCTCACTAAGATCCTCAAGAACTGCCATGCTTCATCACTAGACTTGGAGAGAAAATGACCTTGACTTATGGTTTCTAGCAACTGCTTCGTTGCTGAGTTCAATCCCTCGTATAATGTTTGGCAAAGTTGCCAACTTTCTATCCCATGATGAGGGTATTGAACGAGTAGGTCCTTAAATCTCTCGAAGCACTTCCAAAAGGGTTCGGAAGGAAGTTGTGAGAATTGAATTATTTCATTGCGGATTCTGGCAGTTTTGTGATGAGGATAGAACTTTTTCAGAAAAGCTTTCACAAACTCGTCCCAATTTCTTATGGAATGTGATGCGGTGCTGTATAGCCACTTCTCGGCTAGGTTACATAAGGTGAAAGGAATGACCCTTAGCCTTATCGCGTCATCACTTAATTGGGTTGTTTTCATCATAGCGCACACATTTTGGAATTTATTGATAAAGATATATGCATCTTCAGATTCCAATCCATGAAACTTTGGCAGCATATTGATGAAATGTGGTTTAATTTCAAAATTGTCCCCATTTGCCGGTGGGGGTGAAAGACAGGTAGGTAAAGAAGTGCGGATGGGGTAAAAGAGATCCTGGAGCGCAACTCGTGCGGGCGCTTCAACAGGCGGTTGAATCGGGTTATTCGCACCTGGCGGAGGTGGAATCATTCCCGTCGGTAAGGTATTGTTGGGCTTGAATCCCGACATGCCTTCGGTGAAAGAATTTGAAGGTGAGGGTAAGAAAGTGGACGGAGTGTCGACTTCGGTGTCGAAAAATTCGTCGGTCGGTATCAACGAAACACGGACTAATCGGGCGTCAGTATCCCTAGTCCAAAGTGACATACACTAAAGGGTAGTGTAGTCAGAAAAAAGAAAAAAGACAGAATGTGGAGGTAAGATAACGTCGGTGAGGGAAAGTGGTGGAAGTGAGTTGCAAGTTCCTTTTAGCGACAAGTTGCAAGTTTTGAAAAGATTTATTTTTTTTATGTGAAAGTTTTGCAAAACGGTTTTTGGAAAGGGACTCGTGACACAAATGTATCAACCACACATGCACAATCAGGCCTAGATCTAGGGTCACCTAGGTCTGCTAGACAGCTCCTAACTAGGGCTAGAAATAGGACCTCAAACCGCCTCTTCACCGGCAAGTACGGCCAGGTAAGTGGGAAGGAACCACCACTACAGTGGGCTTAATTAATAACCACTAGCCTAGACACCGCAATGTCAGTTAGGATAAACGGTCGATGCCTATACTAGTCCTTTTCCTATTGAGCTCGATGTCCTTAGGTCTAAGTCTAATATTTTTTAATTAATTGTGGTCAATGCACATGCTTTAGGTGTTTTCTGGGGTCCTGGGAAGGGTGATGAAATCCCCACCCAATCTGAGTTTGGTCAATTAGCCCCTTAAAGTCTGATTAAATTATGCAAAATAGTAAAATTCACCTGCAATCAATTTTTAGCGCGGCGCAAAGAAACCTGCAGAAAATCTATTATTTAGAAGGGGGAGAAAGAATTTTTTTTTTTAGCGCAAAGAATTCCTGCAGAAAGTTTTTACAGATAGAGATATGGAGGTTGCAGAGGGGAGAAATAGAGAGCAAACCATGCAATTTTGATGTGCTGACGTGGCAGACACACGGCGGTTCCGCGGTCTGGGGCCTCTTTTGCGGCGGAAACGCGGCCAAGTAGTGGGATCAGGCTGTGAAAAAATTTGTGCTGCTCTGTACTTGCAATTCCTCTCTGTTCTTATATACCAACTTCTGTTTTGCCCTCTGTAAATTCACAATCCTTCGCTGTTCCTGCAAGATTCAAACAATAAACCCTTCAAACAGATAAAAATTGATAAAATGTTTTTGTACTTTTTTATATTTTTATATTTTTTAAAATTTATATCAACCCGAAATTACACAAAAAGAAATATTACGCCATCCCCGGCAACGGCGCCATTTGATTTGTCCAAAAATACTTGTTTACCGTAATCAGAAACGGCGTCGCTTTGCTGCTAGCCGGTGAGTACGGGTCGATCCACAGAGATGTGTAATTTTCTGTTTTATGTTTTTACGAGTTGATTCCGGTGGTTGTTTGGTTTTTGTCGATTGATTCAAAAAAAAACTAATTTATATGATATGAAAGAACTCGTTAGGGTTAGGTCTAAGGTAGGGTTGATGAGATCAATATTGTCACCTCTTTCAATGCCGTTTGATTAAAACTTTTTAGAAAATCACAACAATTATTAGCAAAAGGGATTAGGATGATTGGGAAGAAACAAAGTTTCTTCCTCTAGATCCTTGTCCATCCTTTCCTATTAATTGCTACAATCTTCATGGACGTCATGTATGTCCGGCCTTTTATACTACGGTTCACCGTTACCTCGTAGGTAGGGTGCCGTAGGGGGCGGATCATACATGCGTGCATGAAGTTCTTGTTTTGAAAATGTGTTGGCATTGAAGGAGGTGAGAGATATTCATCTCTCACTCCCTCCCTTGTTCCTAACCCTAACAAGCGAAGATTTTACTCGCTCATTAGGGTATCTTTTAACAGTGACATTTTAAAAACACTTACCGATTGCATTTGAAAGACTAAACTAATTAACTAGGCCAATGATATGACTTATCTACTGCAAGATTTAAATGAGAGAACTAGGGCAACAATTTAATTAACACTACGGCAGAATTTAAAGAAATAAAAACTTACTAAATGATGCTCTTGATCTTCCCAATAATTCTGAATTCTATTGATTGAAAAGAGGCATCCTTTTTACAGATTCGAGATTACAATTTATAAGAAAACAGGGAACCTAGGGTTACAGATTCTCGAACACATGATTTTACAGATATGCCCACTGAAAATCCTAACACCTGCACCGACGCACCGACACGCCAAATTTGCACCGACACGGGAAACAAACGGCCGTGGAACCGCGGCATGTGGGGGGGTCTGGGCCGCGGTTCCGCGGCCCTTTGGTGAGAGCAGCTCACCAATTTTTCTGGGCCTGTTTGACTTTATCTGTGCTTGTTATTTCCATATCTTTTTTCTCTGTTTGGCTTCTTGTTCTTCTCCATATCTTTAGTGAAACTTTGTATTGGTCTTTTAACTGTTTCGCTTCGACACGCTGCGTTGCCTTGAACTGTTATTAGTCTGGGCTTGTCTAGGATCCGTTTACTTGTTGGTCAAAAGTCCCTTTCCTGTATCAACTTTCATCTTTTTCACTGTATTCGCTCCAAGAACCTGTAACCTGTAACATGTAACAGACATGGGTCAAAAGCACCTGTTTTTATTCTTAAATGCATAAGAATAGGGAATATAAAATGCAATAATATGTTATGAACATTCTCCGACACGACTTATTACACTATTAGGGGTCTGACGTTTACCGGCACCCTAGGCCCGATATGCAATACTCTTAGACGAACAGACCGGATTGTACGGAGATTGCCACTGACAGGCTCAGTAGGAGTTTGGATGAGTTTCCTCATCGGCCTTCTTATCGACAGATATCTTGGTAGCCGTTACGTACAGCTAGTGCCGCTGATGTGCTTGTGGTTAAACCCACTGCCAGCGTAACTGTCGAGTCTTTAGAGTCCCACACAGAAGGTTTTCCTACTTCGGGCGAAACGACGTAGAGGTCGTATGGTTTTACGACAGGGTTCGATAGCATACATGTACTTGTGCACGTATGACATTCAGGCAGATTATACAAGTGGGTTTTAGTTTAAGCCAAATCCTAGTATTCGATTATTGGGTTAGTTTCGTCTCATTGTATTCATGTTTCTCGAAATGCGGATACGGGTATGTTTGTACGTATGAGAGGGGCATTCTTGTAATTGCTCAAGATTGTTTTAGAAGGAGACGCCTCATTAGGGTTTTAATTATTTGTTTAATTAAAACAATTATGAGATGGAGGAAAAACATTATTATTCATTATAATTAATAATTAAGCATGGCTAATTGGTTTGACTATGGGCCAAAGTTTGACTTAGATATTTTGTGAGATATTTTGTGTGAGCACTAGATATTTTGGAGATATTTTAATCAAGCCATGTTCATAGTCTAATCAACTAGCCATCTCAATTATCATTATCACAAATACTTTCTCTTTCCTCAAGCTTGCTCTCTCCTTCTTCCTCTCAAACTCAAGTGTCTCATGTGTTGAGAATCAAGGGTTAGTGAGACTTAGCTACCCAAAATCACTCTCTACTCACTCTAGGTTACTTAGTTTAGCACACCAAGTACCCTAGTTGCCTCATCTTAGAGGTTGGAGCTTAAGGTAGAAACTCTCAGGTGGATCATCTTTGACGTGGAGAAGCCGACGAGGAGGCGCATCCACCACCACTCCAAGGAGCTCACATCAAGGAGGAAGACCGCAAGGAGAAGAAGGACTTGTAGCTTGAGGTATAATCTTCTTACATAGTAGTTACAACTCCTAGTTAGTTTGTTAGTTAGGGTTTAGCAAAGATCCTTATGCATAGTCGATGTTACCTGGTTTGCAAAAATTTGATTTTTACCTAATCTGCCACCCCGTTAACCCGCGGGGTGAGTGACATCGACTTATAGTGGTATCAGAGCCTAGCTAAACCATAACTAACATGTTAGTAAAGTCTTTAGAACTTCGATCACGGAAAAATCCCGAAAACACTACTTTTTGCACTTTCTGTCGAATTTCAAATCTGGTCTAAAAATATTTTCAGAGACCTGAAAAATATGTGCATGGTTTTTGTAGATTACTGAAGAAATTCGGGTGCCTAACTCGGTCAGACCACCGCGGAACCGCGGCAGAACCAAGCGTTCTGCCGCCGTTCCGCGGCCGAGTCGACTCCGCGTTGGGCTAAATTTCCTCTAGTGGTCTACTGTGTCATGTTATGTTTCTTGGGATATTTTGTTTCTGCTCATGAATTTTTGAGTACAGTTTTGTACTTGGAGTGGATTCAAATTTGGTTACTGATCGAAATTCTAAGAACTTTGACTAATCGGATTTCATCTGTGATGTGTTATATATGCTGAACGTCCGCTAATCGCTATACGTCGATTAGTGGGGGTTGCACATATCTGTGATCTGTTATGATGGTTTGTGTATATGAACTTGTTGGATCGTCGTGGATGAATAGCCGGGGATGTGAGATGAGTGCTTTTTTATATCTTTCATTCAATGTAATATGTAAAAGTGATGTAATATTATTTTTGCGGGGCACATCAGGGTTGAGGTTGTAGCCACCGTTGTATATTATTTCTTTTACTGTTTTCTGCTCCTAGGATAGACCCAAGGTGGGGTGCACAAACTACCGGGTTCTTTGAAGAGCTGAGTGGCCTACTCACTTTGTTGAGGGAGTTTGCTTCACTTTGGGAACTTGGCTGGTAGTTTGCCGCACCCATAGGGGTCTAAGGTAGGGTTTGGCTATTCATCACGACCATGGAATCCGATTTTCGTTACAGGTTTAAACGAAACGCGGAATTCCTAATATATCCAATGTGTTCATCTGTGATCCGGAATGCCTATTATTGCGTCTGAAGAATGTATATATATATATATGATATCTAGTAGACGTTGCTTATGTTTTGCATCCACGCTAGTCCAGCCCCCACTCTGTCATTAGTTAAGTAACCTAACGGATGATGACAGGGCCCCGTGGCGAATGCGGATGGCATAAGCATATGTTATATTTTCATTGTTTTCTGCAATGTTAGGTTAATTGATGGGTCTGCATTAGTTTCATGCAAAGAAAATAAACCAAAGCTGAATCGTTGGAACAATTTCAAAACCACTCGGTTTTTTTTCAAAACAGCAAAACTTTTAAAAATGCGGAGCTTAAAGCACTTCTTTTAAAAGCTATCAGGTTCCTTCGATCATATCAAGTTTACTACGTTCACGGTTTCGCCAATACCATTCGTAGCCCTCCGTTTCATATGAATATTCAATAGTATTTAAGCTATGTTTGTTGGCCTTAGTCAAGGCATAGTGATTGGTAGCTGCTGTGTATTCATATGCTGCATAGATAGATGCGTTGGTTTGGGACAGTCGTACTACTTTATTGGCCTTAGTCAAGGGTATATACGGGTGGGTTCAAATTAACCTGGACAATGACGGGTAGAACTTGACATGCGACTTATGATTTGTTGGCCTTAGTCAATGTCATAAGAGCATGGGGAACAAATCCATATCGGGGAGTTTCTATGGAAATTGAAACTTGCTAGTGCTGCATACCATTTGGAGTGTGATAATATTGGTAGGATTCCTTCTGCATTATCACACAATCATATTTGAATCCCGATCCTACTGTGAGTATATGATACTCCTCGGGAGATTTTTTCACTTAACGATCAATGCTATAAACCAAGTAGGTGTCTAGAAAGGCGTTAGCGGGGCTACGCCCCCAGGGAAAAGAGGTTATTTAATTAAGAAACTTCGCGAAAGCGTCGTAAACCCTCCCTCGAAATACTGACACTAACCTGGCTGAAGGGTTAAGCAAGAATTGTACGGTGAGATTAATCCTGACTAATTCTTCTTTTATGATTTGAGGAAGGATTTGAGAAACGGTGGGAGTCACCATGTTTAGATAAATTAAAAACCAATATAAAATTGCAAGAGTATCATACTAAGTGTTTTCTTCTCTCTCTCTCTCTTAATTGCAGTGACCCGGTGACCAAGAATGGATTACATCTAGATAATAAAATGACGGAATCTGACTATAATGACTGGCAAAGGTCTGTCCAGATGTCCATTACCTATGACAAGCTGGGAAACCTCTTTACTACTCAAGCCCCCGCTGTCTCAGGTCCGGTTTCCACTATTACGGATATTGATATCCGTAAGACATCGAAAAAGACAGTACGAATGCCAAGTGCCTCGTGTTAGCCTCAGTAGATGGTGTAAACCGGAGGCAGCACGAGAAGATGGACTTAGCTTCCATCTTCCTTCTTAACAAAGTTATATATGGAGAGCAATCTCGTATTGCAAGATATGAGACCTCGAAAGAATTGCTTCAAGCGATGTTGGCTATCAGGTCATCTGCAGGGGACAACGTCCTTACGATGACTAGCTATGTGGATAAGATCACGGGCCTAAATACCATGTTGGAGAACGAGTCACATACTGACTTGATTCAACAGTCCTTACCTCCTACTCACGCCCAGGGGAAGAAAGTTATACTTCTAGTTGAGGGCACACTGAAGGAAACCAGGGAGACACCCACTCTGCTTATTAGGGAATCTTCCTTTTTTGGATCTAAGACAGATGCCAAGGGTGAGAAGAAGAAGACCTCCACAAAGCTGATATGCGGTGTCAGTATAGTAGAAGGATAGTGAAGGGCAAAAGTTTCGGGGCTAATAGTAGGGAAGGAGGAATGTTTCTATTG
Organism: Agapanthus africanus; assembly: GCA_030015575.1. Classification (NCBI taxonomy): domain Eukaryota; kingdom Viridiplantae; phylum Streptophyta; class Magnoliopsida; order Asparagales; family Amaryllidaceae; genus Agapanthus; species Agapanthus africanus. The sequence goes on along the minus strand of CM057342.1, from coordinate 270,337,571 downwards.
TTGCGGGGAAGGACATTGGCAGAGGGATTGCAGGGCTTGTAAAGCCAGTATCCAGGATTTGAAGCATGTTGTGGCTTCAACTTCGGGTGTGTTTATAATAGAAAACTGTATGTTAATTAACTCTACTTCCTGGGTACTAGATACCGGATCAGGATCTCATATCCGTAATTCATTACAGGCTTAGAGAAACCGTAAAGTTATCAGGTTAGGTGATATGACTCTCAGGGTTGCTAACGGAATGAGTGTGGACGCTGAGTCCATAGGGGAATATCACCTTGGATTGACAAGTAGGCAGATATTGATTCAACGTAACTGTTTGTTTGTACCTAGTCTAGCTTGTAACATCATATTTGTATCCTTACTTTCTAAGGAAGGATATGATTTTACATTTGTAAGCGATGTAGTCCACATCCACCTAAATCAAAGCTTTGATTGGGTCAGGTACATTAGATAACAGTATATACGTATTAAATCAAGCTCAGGTTTTCAGTGTCCAGAACACACTTAAAAGAAAGTCTCCAGAATTAAATCAGGCTTTCTTATGGCATTGTAGACTGGGTCACATCAATGAAACACGGTTGACGAAGCTACATAAAGAGGGATATTTGGATCTGTTCGAATATCAATCTTATGCAACTTGTCAATCTTGTCTCATGGGAAAGATGACAAAGACTCCGTTCACTGGACACCGAGTAAGAGCGAGCGAGCTCTTGGGACTCATACACAGCGATGTGTGTGGTCCAATGTCTACATATGCACGAAGTGGTTATTCCTATTTCATTGCTTTTACGGATGATTTCTCTCGGTATGGACATGTCTTCTTGATGAAGCATAAATCCAAAGCCTCTGAAAAATTCCGGGAATACAAGAATGAAGTAGAAAAACAAACAGGTAAAAGTATCAAGACACCGAGATCCGATCGAGATGGTGAATACTTAAGTGCCGAGTTCCTGGACTACTTAAAAGAGAATGGAATTCTCTCTCAGCTTACTCCTCTATACACACCACAACACAATGGTGTATCGGAAAGGCGGAACAGAACCCTATTAGATATGGTTCATTCAATGATGAGTAAGGCTGAGTTGCCGCGATCCTTCTGGGGTTATGCACTAGAATCAGCTGCATATCTTTTGAACTAGGTTCCTACTAAGTCAGTGCCTACCACACCATATCAGATGTGGAGTGGGAAGAAACCCTATCTTAAACACTTTAAGACATGGGGATGTCCAGCTTTTGTCAAAAAGCAGCATGCGGACAAGCTCGAGGCATTCTCAGTACAGTGTAAGTTTGTGGGATACCCAAAGAAATCCAAGGTGTATTTTTTCTATTACGCAGAGGAGCAAAAGGTCTTTGTTTCTCGTCATGCCTGCTTCTTGGAAACTGAATTTTTAGAAAATCAGATAAGTGGGAGCACAATAGAACTGGAAGAAATTCCAGAACCATAAGCTATTACTGAAAGCATGGTAGAACCAGAGGTTTCAAAAGAACCGGACGTCCCCGCGCCATTCCGCAGAACTAGTAGGCAGTCTCATCCGCCTGAGAGATACTACGGTTTTCTCATAGACGGGGACCGAGAGGATTGCATCATTGAAAATGATGAGCCTACTAGCTTCCACCAAGCCATTCAGAGCGGCGACTCGGTAGAATGGCTGGATGCAATGCGGACCGAGATGGAGTCTATGTACACCAACAAAGTATGGACTTTGGACATTGCTCCAGAAGGGGTAAAACCCGTAGGCTGCAAATGGATCTTCAGAAAGAAGATTGGTGTAGATGGACAGGTTGAAACCTATAAGGCTAGACTTGTTGCAAAAGGTTTTCGTCAAAGACCTGGTTTGGACTATGATGAAACTTTTTCTTCAGTGGCTATGCTCAAATCCATTCGGATCCATCTTGCCATTGCTTCCTTCCACGATTATGAGATCTGGCAGATGGACGTAAAGACGGCTTTTCTAAATTGAAATTTGGAAGAGTACTTCTATATGGATCAGCCAGAGGGTTTCATTCAGAGTGGGAGCAGCGGGAAAGTGTGCAAGTTGCTTAAGTCCATTTATGGACTAAAGCAGGCATCGCGGAGTTAGAACATCTGTTTTGATGACACTGTCAAAGAATTCGACTTTATAAAAAATCCAGATGAACCATGAATTTATATTAAGATTGTAGGTAGAACTGTGGTATTCCTCGTCTTGTACGTGGATGACATTCTCTTGACAGGAAATGACATTGTTATGCTACAATCAGTCAAAGGATTCTTGTCACAGAGGTTCTCCATGAAGGACCTGGGTGATGCTTCCGACATTCTTGGGATCCAGATCTATCGTGATAGATCTAAACGGATAGTGGGACTTTCACAGTCAAGGTACATCGACACCATACTTAAAAGATTCAATTTGGAAGATTCAAAGCGCAGTAATCTATCGGCTTGTCACGGAATCGCCCTCTCCAAAGAGATGTCTCCAGAGACTTATTTGGAAAGGTCTCGCATGTCAACTATATCCTACGCATCTGCGGTAGGCTCTATAATGTATGCGATATTATGTACCAGATCAGACGTAGCATACGCATTAAGCGTTGTAAGCCGGTATCAGTCAAACCCAGAGGAAAAGCACTGGATAGCAGTAAAGAACATTCTCAAATACTTGAGAAGGACTAAAGAGATGTTCTTGGTGTATGGTGGAAAAGAACTCCAGATCGAGGCCTTTGCTGACTCCAGCTTCCAGAGTGACAAGGATGACTCCAAGTCCATGTCGGGTTATGTCTTTACCCTCAATGGAGGGGCAGTCTGTTGGAAGAGATCCATGCAGGACACCGTAGCTGACTCGACGACGGAAGCAGAGTACATAGCTGCTTGTGATGTCGCAAAAGAAACTGTCTGGATAAAGAAGTTCTTAACAGAACTTCAGGTGGTTCCGTCCATTGTTGATTCAATACCTCTTTATTGTGACAACAACGGGGCTATAGCTTTAGCAAAGGAACCCAGGTCTCATCAGAAGTCCAGACACATCTTGAAGCGGTATTACCTGATCATGGAGATCATGGATCGCCGGGAGATCAAGGTTCGGAGAGTTTCTACGGAGAATAACACTGCAGATCCACTCACTAAAGCCATCCCCCAGACACAATTCGATCGGCTGATCGAGATGATAGGTCTGCGATACGCCAGTACATGGCCCTAGTGCAAGTGGGAGATTGTTAGTGATGTATGCCATAGAGGCCATTATTGTATCATACTGGTTTGTATATTACTTAATGGAAGCTTGGGATATTCACAGTTGTATTAACAGTCTTGCTCAAAATGGTAGTATGCTACTTGGTTTGTTTCTACTTCAATATGTGCATGTGTTTCTTTTAGCATATCGCTTATACATATTAGTAGAGCTTTTAGGATCTTTACTTGATTACCAGCGTTGTGATGGCAGTCAGACTAGTGGGGGCTGGGTAATCTACAAGCACATCCTTATACAGGTCCCTAGTCGTAGGATTATCGAGATGGGGCATCGATACTCTGGAGTAGACTAGTGTATACGCTTCTCATCCCAGCAGGGGAGATGGTCGATCCTACAGCCATTAGTACGTCGTACTGGAGATAGTATACAGGTGCTCGTTAGGTTACGAGTACACTAGACAGGATTCGTCGGGAACTGTTGGATGGTATTATACCTATCGTCAGGTAGAAGTTCCCAGGTGACATGAGTACAGCTTAGTTCGTCGACTTGACACTTCTACTTCGCCTCGAGTGTGTTCCCAATGTACTTTGATTACTACCCTACTACGGCTCAAAGGAGTCGTGCAAATAGGTAGTAGTTGGGTGCACTCCCAAAGCACTTGGAGGCAGTGGCGGTTAGATAGGATTCGTCTCTCCCGGTATTGGGAGTTGATATCGTGCTGTGTTCGGAATGCCATTACACAAAGTCCCTGTCCAGGGCAAGCGAGATTTACTGGTTGGTTTATTAGTAGTTTCTCAAGGTGTTCTGGGATACTCTCCGACACGACTTATTGCGTTATTAGGGGTCTGACGTTTACCAGCCCCCTAGGCCCGATATGCGATACTCTTAGATGAACAGACCGGACTGTACGGAGATTGCCACTGACAAGCTCAGTAGGAGTTCTGATGAGTTTCCTCATCGGCCTTCTTATCGATAGATCCTGGGTAGCCGTTACGTATAGCTAGTGCCGCTGACGTGCTTGTGGTTAAGCCCACTGCCAGCATAACTGTTGAGTCTTTAGAGTCCCACATAGAGGGTTTCCTTACTTCGGGCGAAACGACGCAGAGGTCGTATAGTTTTACGACAGGGTTCGATAGCATACATGTACTTGTGCACGTATAACATTCGGACGGATTATACTAGTGGGCTTTAGTTTAAGCCAGATCATAGTATTCGATTATTGGGTTAGTTTCGTCTTATTGTATCCGTGTTTCTCGAAACGCGGATACGGGTATGTATGTACGGATGAGAGGGACATTCTTGTAATTTCTCAAGATTATTTTAGAAGGAGACATCTCATTAGGGTTTTAATTATTTGTTTAATTAAAACAATTATGAGGTGGAGGAAAAACATTATTATTCATTATAATTAATAATTAAGCATGGCTAATTGGTTTGACTATGGGGCAAAGTTTGAGTTAGATATTTTGTGAGATATTTTGTGTGAGCACTAGATATTTTGGAGATATTTTAATCAAGCCATGCTCATAGTCTAATCAACTAGCCATCTCAATTATCATTATCACAAATACTTTCTCTTTCCTCAAGCTTGCTCTCTCCTTCTTCCTCTCAAACCCAAGTGTCTTATGTGTTGAGAATCAAGGGTCAGTGAGACTTAGCCACCCAGAATCACTCTCTACTCACTCTAGGTTACTTAGTTTAGCACACCAAGTATCCTAGTTGCCTCAACTTAGAGGTTGGAGCTCTCGGGTGGATCATCTTTGATGTGGAGAAGCCGACGAGGAGGCGCATCCACCACCACTCCAAGGAGCTCACATCAAGGAGGAGGACCGCAAGGAGAAGGACTTGTAGCTTAAGGTATAATCTTCATACATAGTAATTACAACTCATAGTTACTTTATTAGTTAGGGTTTAGCAAAGATCCTTATGCATAGTCGATTTTACCTAGTTTGCAAAAATTTGATTTTTACCTATTCCGCCACCCCGTTAACCCGCGGGGTGAGTGACATCGACTTAAAGGAGCTGGGTGGTTTATAAGCACATCCTTAAATATCCCTAGTCATGGGAGTTTCGAGATTGGGCATCGATACTCCAGAGTAGACTAGTGTATACTGATGAGAACACGACGAGAGGCGTGGCCAGATCTCATAAGCCATTGGTGTTAGTTTGTTCCTCTAATATAGTATACATGTGCTCATTGGGTTATGAATACACTGGACGGACTTTCCGGGAACTTGCTAATTGGTAGTATACCTATTGTCAGATAGCAGTTCTCAGGTGACATGTGTGCAGCTTAGTCTGTCTACCTGAGATCGTCATTTGTCTCGTGTGAGTTCCCACTGTGCTTTGGTTACTACCCTACCACGGCTCAAAGGAGTTGTGCAAACAGGTTTTAGTTGGGTACAGTCCCGAGCCACATGAAGGTAGTGAGTGGATCGTCGAGGATTCATCTCTCCCGGTATTGGGGGTTGATGTCGCGTTGTGCACGGGTGGCCATCACCAGAAATCCTTGGCCAAGGTAGTCGAGAATTACTGATTTGGATCAGTACTTTCTCAGTTGGTGATGAGCTTCATACCGACACGAAATGTCGCATTATTAGGGGCTGACTTTATCCACCCTCTAGACTTGATATGCGATACTTTTAGACGAACATACTAGACTGGACGGATATTGTCACGGACATGCTCGGTCGGGGTTCAGATGAGTTTGCTCGTCGTCCTCCCTTTCGCTCAATATCTGGGTAGCCGTTACGTACAGCTAGTACCGATGACGTGCTTATGGTTAAACCCACTGCCAGCGTATTGACGATTCTTTAAAGTCCTACACAGAGGGTTTCCCTGCTTCGGGCGAAACGATTTAGAGGCCGTATGGTTTTACGGCAGGGTTCGATGATATACGTGCACTTATGCACTTATCATGATTCGGACGGATAATACTGGTGGGTTTTAGTTTAAACCGGATTCTAGTATAATATTGTTGGATTATTTCGTCTCTTTGTATTCGTATTTTTTGGAATAAGGATACAGGTATGTATATACGGATGAGGGGTATTCTTGTAATTTATTACAAGGTTCTTCTAGAAGATCCCACCTCATTTAGTTTTAACCATTTAGGATTAAGTGATTAATGAGGTGGAGAGGATGAGGTGTATATGTATTTATTGTAGCATGGCTTTATAGTGACTCATGGTTACTATTCTAGGATGCTTGATATTTTGTTTGTTGTGAGATATTTTGTTGACTTGAGATATTTTGGAAACTTAAGATATTTATTTGGATGCTTCATTATTGCTCACAACACACAACACAACTCATAAAAAGACTTAGCCATTTTTCTTGAGTTGGCTCTCACTCTCATCCTCAAGCTTCTTCTTCTACCTCCACCCTTCAAGTCTCATTGTTGAGAAATCTAGAGTGTTTTGAGACAAATTAATCCATCACTACACTCTATATCCTCTAGGCTATATAGTTTAGCGAACTAGGTATCCTAGTTACCTCGGCTATTGAGGTAGGACCTCGGAATACAAATTCTTAGGTGGATCATCTTCAATGGAGGGGGACCGGAGATCAAGATAGATCATGGTGGCCTCTAGGAGCTTAGGAAGGTGGTTGAAGACCAAAGGACACGGATCAATTCGGTATAACCATTCTTAACCCCTATATATTTAGTTTGCTAGTTTAGGGTTCATGGTAAATCCGGGTAGCGGGTTGTGTTAGCGCCAGTTTTGAAAATTTTTGTTCCGCAATCGGCCACGGTTTGATGGCCAGGGCGCTGCCATAACCCAACATTAACCATTTGTTTAAATGGTTTAATGAGGTGGAAGGATGAGGTGTTATGGCTTTAATATTAAGCATTGCTTTATCGTGACTCATGGGGTGTGACTCATAGGGTGACTCATGGTGGCACTATTGAGCCATGCTTGATATTTTAGCGTTGTGAGATATTTTGTAGAGGCTTGATTCATTTTTTTGCTACACAACACTTAGCCATTTTTCTATGGTTCCTTCTGTAGGGTTCCTAGGCACTCTAGTGAGGTCTCACAAGTGATCAAACATGCACAAATAAAATTTTACGGGTGCCTACAAACCCGACTACGGATCGTTTACTAGATATTTAGGCGAAACATAAACTAGTTAACATTTTAACTAAAGGAACGGACATACAACCTTTGTAGATCCGGTCCACCACCTCCACGGCTCCGCAACGAAGTCCCCTCCGCTGTCCAAAATGAATCCGGAACTCAAGTATCGGCTTCGTCGAAGAAATGGGCGGGCTTGATCGTCGGTTCGATGCCGAAGATGATCTACGTCGAGATATCGCAAGAACAAGCTCCAACTTCATCAAGCTTGGAAAACTTGTGAAGGAAACACCCTATACTACTTGGCAAGAGGTAGAGGATGAAGAAATAGGAGTTGGGTTCACTTTAGATTTGGATTTCTCACACTTTTTCAACACTTGCCATTGGAGAAGCAAGCTTTTCCATGGAAGAAGAAGATGAAGAAGAAGAAAAATGATATGATAACTTCAAAATAAAATAGAAAATAAAATACAATACTTATCATATCATTGACCATGGTTTAGTGTAGAGACTTAACTTAGGTTAGATAGTGGTTAGGGTTAGATAAAAGACAAGAATGGTGGACTAAGTTCAAAGCTTCAAGAAGCTTTCAAATAAAAACAAAACTAGCAACCATTCTTATCTCTTTATCTTTTCTTTTTCCAAAATAAATAAAAGGAATAAATAAATGATTAAGTAAATGAAAAAGAAACCCTAATCACTAATTAACCATGGTTTAACACTTTACACAAAACCAAGCAAGAATGTATCATCAAACATGATACAATCATGTGCACAAAACTATATCGAATATACAATGTGCACATCCGCGCGAGAAAATCCATTTAAAATGAACCGATACTAGTTAATGCAAAGCAATATATCAAATATATATAATTATGTATTAAATCATTAAATCAACACTTGATTTAACGATCCGGTCATATCGCATATAACCGGCTAGTATCCAACGTGTCGGCTTATCGAATCAATCCTTGATTCGATAACTAGGTTATATCGCATATAACCATTTGATACATTGATCGCGAGAATCAAATACGGTATCACATACACGCATTATTCTCGGTCCCGTACATATCTCATATGCACTCCTATTTCGTTTCGCTTGAACCAGGAAACCTCTGTGTAGGACTCTAAAGACTCGTCAATACGCCGGTAGCAGGTGATGATCATATCATGCACCCACAAGCCGCAAGCGGTCTGCTAAACTTAACGGCCACCCGGGTATTGAGCGATCAGAAGATCGATGAGCTAGCCCGCTCACACTCCTGCGAATCCGACCAGTAACACTACCGTATAGTCCGGTCTGTTCGTCTGATATGTCGCATATCTCACCTAGGGGTGGTAAACGTCAGACCCCAATAGCTCGATAAGTCATGCCGACGTAGGGTCCATAACATTCGTGAAACTACTGATAACACTTACCAGTATATCACTGCAACCCTGGCCAGGGATTTCCTGTTATGGCCAGTCGAGCATAGCACAACATCAACCCCCAATACCGGGAGAGACGAATCCCCTCCTATCGCTCATTGCCTCCATGTGAATCGGGACTGTACCCAAAAACCACCTATTTGCACAACTCAGTAGAGCCGTGGTAGGGTGGAAATCAAAGCACAGTGGGAGACACACAAGACTCTATGACGATCTCGGGTCAACAGACTAAGCTGTACCAGTGTCACCAGAGAACTGCCATCTGACGTGAGGTATAATACCATCTGGGAGTTCTCGGCGAGTCCGTTCAGTGTACCCAGTCTCCACTGAGCACCCGCATACCATCTTCGATGTCAAACACCAATGGATATGGGATCATCCATCGCCCATCGCATGGGTCGAGAAGATATGCGCTAGTCTACTCTGGAATATCGATGCCCCGTCTCAATATTCCCTCGACTAGGAACATTTCAAGGATGTACTCATGGACTACCCAGGCCCCACTAGTATGATCTACATCATAGTCCTGGAAGTCGAGCACACATCCTATGGGCTTTATCAACATGTAATCAGAGAGACAGAAAGTATACATGTTAAGATAAAGAGCAACCAGATAGCGTACTATCATGTCGAGCGAGAAAGTCCTTCCTATATATGTCCCAGCATCCACTACAATATACATCCTATGTACAGTAATGGCCTCTAGGGCATACATATAACTAACAATCTCCCACTTGCATTAGGGCCATCTGTAGCAGTGGTTGCAGTATCGCATACTCAACCATCCCCTAAAAAGTCTCTCTTTGGGAAAAAGGCCTTCGTCAGTGGATCCGCCGTGTTGTCCTCTGAGTCTTCTCTCCTAACCTCGATCACCCTGGAGATCAACTATCTCCATGATCAGGTGATGCTTCCTCAGAATTTGTCTGGGCCATTGATGGGACCAGGGTTCCAGGGTCGAAGCCACGCTTCCATTGTCATACAATGGCAGGAACCTAGTTCATCTTATGAACCAATATACACCCAAACAGCCTCTTTGGTAGTATCTTTAATAGCAATGTTACCAGCCTTTATCGTCTAGTTTGCCACGGTATCGAGCTTGGAACTCTTCCAACATACCGTCCCTTTACTGTTTGTAAAGACAGTGCCTGTAACTGACATTCAGTCGTCTTTATCACCCTGGAACACTTCCAGTGATTCTCCCCAGGATCGATTGATACCATCTCACTACATCTAGTGAGTATTCTAACATCCATTTAGATCTATCTCATAGATCCAAAATCCAGGATTTAGTAGGTATCACTTTGATCCTATTTGGGGAATCTTAGTGATAATAGGAGATTGATCGATCGTAGTATAGGAAACTCTTTTCCTATCAAGAGTATGTTGTCTACGTACAATACGAAGATGACCACCTTACTCTCTACTACCCTTTTGTATATACAAGGTTCGTCTACCATTTTGATGAAATCAAACACTTTGACTATCACATCAAAACAGACGTTCCAACTCCGCGATGCCTGCTTCATTATGTAAAGCAACTTGCTCACGTTTCCGCTGCTCCCACTGTTTACGAAGACCTCTGGCCGTGTTCTTATAGACGTTCTTTTCTAAATCAGTATTTAGAAAAGCAGTCATGGCACCCAACCGCCAGATATCGTAGTCATGGTATGTAGCCGTGGTAAGTAGGATCTGGATAGACTTAAGCATAGCTACTGGAAAAAAGTTTCATCATTATCCACGCCTGGTCGATGACGAAAACCTTTAACAAGTCTAGCTTTGAAAGTCTCAACTTTTCCATGTACACCAAGTAATTTTCTCAAGATATACTTGCTCCTGATGGGGATTTAACCCTTCAGATATAGCAACCAAAGTCCATACTTTGTTGGTGTATATGGATTCCATCTCAGACCGCTAAGCATCCAGCCATTCTTACAGAGTCCCTACTCTCGATGGCCTGCTCGAAACTAGTTGGGTCATCATCTCATGATGCAATCCTTGCTCCCACTGTCATCGAGAAACTGAGGTATCTCTCAGGTGGGTGAGGAACCCTACTAGATCGGCGGAGAGGCTGAGTTTCGTCGGAAACTATTGAATTCTTTGGTTCTACCAAATCATTAGCAGTTTTGTACAGCTGGAACCTTTCCAGTTCAACAGAACTGATCTTGCCTCGATCTTGTCCGGATTTTGCTTTTGACATAGGCCGGACAATCCCAAATCTTAACTTATTTAAGAGATAGGTTCTTCCCATACCATATCTTATATGGAGTGGTAGGCAGTGATTTGATTCAAACCTAATTCAATAGGTATGCAGCTTCTCAAGTGCATAACTCCCAAAAGGAAAAAGGTAACTCAGTAGTACTCATCATAGAGCACACCTTATCATATAGGGTGTGATAGCCCCGCCCCGATATACCATCGTGCTATGGTGTATACGGAGGAGTAATACTGAGAGAGAATCTCATTCTCCTTTAGAATAGTCCAGGAATTCTATGCACAAGTATTCTCCTCTCTGATCTCATCATAGGACATAATACTTATACCCGGTTATTGGTTCTCTACTTCTAACTTATATTCTGTGAATACCTCAAAAGCTTCGGACTTATGTTTCAGCAGGAACATACGACTGAATCTTGAGAGATTATCAGAGAATATAATGAAGTATAAAGAACCAGTCCTGGCATGTGTAGACAGGAGACCTTACATACATCATCATGTATCGGTCCCAAGAGTTCATTAACTCTTTCTCTGTTTCCAATAAACAGAGCTGTGGTCATCTTATATTTGTGACATGATTGGCGAGTTGCACAAGATGTAAATTCAAAACGATTTAAATATACATCTAAATGTAACTTCAGCCAGTCGGGTCGCATTGATCTGACCTAGTCTACAATGCTTCAAGAAGAATTCGTTCATTTCTGAACTCTTCTTCTTGTGTGTGTTCAGTATACTAGGAACTGTAGTTTGATTTAGAACGTTAATGCTTTTAGATAGCGTGCCTGAACCGATCAACTTTTGATATAGGAAATGTTCAAAACATTATCCATCAATACAAAATTATATCATTTCTTTACTAATAAAGAGACTGATATGATTTTGTATATCAGGTTCGGTATCTAATAGCATTTGTTCAGAATCAATGTATTCGTAATACAGGGTGACAGTGACCAACAGACTTGGCTGCAACACTTGCCCCGGTTTCTGTCTCATGAAACTTATCACCCGTTCTCAGTTTTTCTACCTTTTTGTAGCCCTATGTAACAGATTACATATCTGGGATCCTGATCCGGTATCATATACCCAGGATTCAGAGGATACTGAGAAACAGTTCTTTGTAATGAACACACCCGAAGAAGATGCATCATATGCACTGTCTTCGTTTGGGCGGCATAGGAATTTTGGTATTCCCCTATTTCCTGCTCTGTCTTATAACAATTATAAGTTGGAGCGGGACCAACGTTCCCCAGCTCAGTATAACAAGCGGGTTCGGTCAATAATCCGTATTATTATCTTGATTAAGGCGTGATATGGTCGCTACCAGGAGAGAGAGAGAAGAAAACACTCTGCGTGCGCTCTTGCAAGAATAGATTGGTTTTTATTTTATCTAATCAGGATGGCTCCCACTGCTTTTTATCAAATCTTCCTTCAAACCCTAAAAGGAAAGACTAGCCGGGATTAATTACACACTACAAGTTCGCCAATCTTTCAGCCAGGCCAGTGTCGGTACTTTGAGGGAGGTCCCCCGTGCTTTCGCACGAACCTAATTAATGTAAACCTCGTTTTCCCAGAGGCGTAACCCCGTTGACACCTTTCTAGACACCTACTTGATTGGCTAATTGTAATGTATAAAACTCTCCCAGGAGTAACTCTTACTCGCAGCGGGTATCGGGATCCAACTATCTCATAGAAGGTATGCAATCTCATTGCAAATTTCAACACTTGAAATTCCCGATAATATTTTTACCCCTAGCACCTATGACCTTAACTATGGTCAACAAATCATAAGTACTAGTCAAGTTCTACCCGTCATTTCATGATTAATTAGACCCACCCACATGACCCTTAACTAAGGTCAACAAAGTCACGCGACTGTCCTAACTTATCGCATCATATGCGGTGTAGGAAGATATCACTTAGCTACCGTACACTGTGCCTTGACTATGGTCAACAAACACAGCACGAATACTAAGTACTCTACTTCCTAAAATGACAGAGGGTTGCGAATGGTTTTTGTGAAAACCTTTAACGCTTTGAACTTGATATCGTTGTGGAATCAAATGGTTTTTAAATGGAATGTTTTCGAGGCTTTTCTAGTTTTGCTAAAGGGGTCACTCCCGGTGAAGGGATCGTCGGCCCTTTCCTCGTCGAATGAGGTGCTGGATATATCATATACATCACTGTGCAAAACGGAAACTATAGAAGCGATCAAAGACAAACCGAGGGTTGTAGCATCTGCCAGTTATTGCTAAAGGAGTCACTCCCGGTGAAGGGATCTCGGTCCTTTCCTCATCGAATAAGGTGCAGGATGTTCTATAATGAACACCGCGATGCAAAGCAAGAACTGTAGCTACCTGTTTTATTTTGAAATTTGATTCCACAACATCAATTAGGTTTATTTTCTTTCATTAATCTCATTAATGAATATCCCATCATTTATATTACCTAAACATCACAGATAGATATAACGTACGCTTATGCCATCCGCATTCGCCTTGATGTCCCCTCGTGCACCGTTAGGTTAGGTAACTAACGGCAGAGCATGGCAGGGCTAGCGCGGGTGTAAAACATAAGTAACGTCTATATAATATATCATATATACTATAATATCTGTCACAGAACATCAGAACATCGCATGATCACAGATAGAACACAGCAGAAGAAACATATGAAATATTGGATATACTAGGACGTCCGTGTTTTCAATACGAGCCAGTATAAAACACGGATTCCACGGTCGTGATGAATAGCCAATCCCACACCCCTAGACCCCTACGAGAGCGGCAAGCAACCCTGCCAATTCTAGGGTTAGGAAACCCGGACTCGACTCCTCGAGTTGGTCTCCCACTGGACCCCAGAACCCGGTTACTTGTGCTCCCCTCCTTGGGTCTATCCTAGTGCAGAAAAGTAAATAATATACAAATGGTGACTACTTCCGCAACCTGGAAGTGCCCCAAATAAAAGAATATTACATACAAGTTTTTACATGAATGAAAATGAAAAACACTCATCTCACATAAAAACCCCCCGGCTATTCAAACACGACGATCCAATATAACATATCCAGCAACACATAACATCTCATGTCATCAACGTAAGTAAATATGCGCATCCCAATTGTCGTTGACATATAGCAACGAAACCGGCGATATCACATATTACACTTACGGTCACAGAAAAGAAAGTGTAAAACTACAACAGTTGGAATCCGCAACCACCTCAGACATCGCATGCCTGACCAAATGAATTACTTAGACATCGCATGCCTAACAATTATAAACCCCGCATTTTAGTCTCAAAATCGAAAACACTTTTCAATATCAAGTCGGGCAATTCAACAAGATTCCCGACAGCCTGATCGAATGCTCGTCGCAAACTTCAGTAGGCGGCCGCACCCCTGGCGCCGTCGACAAAGTGCACCAAGGCGGAACACCGCTGCCGCGAGCACCCGGATGGATGCTTTCGGCAACGGGGTTCTCCTACAGTCACTTGGTCGGGGCTATGGAGTGAGGCTGTCTATTAAGTTTACCCGGCGAGTATCCGCGTACGCTACGTGATTGCGACGGACTTTTGATCACATCAAAATTCCGTGGCAACCGATCAAGTGAGACTAAACTGCTATGTTTATAACATTCATTTAGTTATCTCATAACTTATTGTGAATTCCAATTATTGTATCACATTCCAGATAAACAGAAAATGTTAAACTTTTCGATCGAACAATCGAACACCCAAGTTTTCCCGATACAGATCAACACATGAAATAAGTCTAACAACATTCAGTTCGTACCTCAGTACCAACGGTCCAGCCGTAGAAGGGTCAAGCCAACGCCTCACATGTGGCACGCCGTACTGCCCCAAACCCGAAGGTTCAAAGGGCAGTTCAAGACGGTCACATAATCGAGTTAAGGTTTGTGTCTTCTAGAGGGACCATCGCGTTACTTGCACTACTTAGAACGTCGTTAAACTACGGAAAAATCCAACACTTGGAAATTTCCCGACAGGGGAAAAATTGGGTATTTATATCCGGTCGAACTTTTTAACATATTCTAGAATTTATCCGGAAAACCAAATAGACAAAATTTGATACCCCGATCGAAACACCGAATCCCCAAAACAACTGCAGAAAATTCAACTCTTGACTAAAATTTCAAAACATCCAGAGAACTCAGAACCAGAAACAATGAATTACAGTGAAAAAATTTAGGGCTGACGTCATCAATGTGCGGCGGAACCGCCGCATAAACCTATCTTATGCCGCCCTTCCGCCGCGGTTTTAACTGTTCATCAAAAAATTTTTTAGCCGTAATTCTTAGAATTCCCTGCTGAGTTCTCTGCATATTTTTAATTTGGAAAAATCACTGTTTTTGAAAAAAGTACAGAGAGCAATTTCCCGGGTGAGGTTTCGGTTCGATCGGACTTCAAATCACGTCTAGACTTCGCCTAAGGCTCTAGCTTGGCTTTGATACCACTGTAGGGTTCCTAGGCACTCTAGTGAGGTCTCACAAGTGATCAAACATGCACAAATAAAATTTTACGGGTGCCTACAAACCCGACTACGGATCGTTTACTAGATATTTAGGCGAAACATAAACTAGTTAACATTTTAACTAAAGGAACGGACATACAACCTTTGTAGATCCGGTCCACCACCTCCACGGCTCCGCAACGAAGTCCCCTCCGCTGTCCAAAATGAATCCGGAACTCAAGTATCGGCTTCGTCGAAGAAATGGGCGGGCTTGATCGTCGGTTCGATGCCGAAGATGATCTACGTCGAGATATCGCAAGAACAAGCTCCAACTTCATCAAGCTTGGAAAACTTGTGAAGGAAACACCCTATACTACTTGGCAAGAGGTAGAGGATGAAGAAATAGGAGTTGGGTTCACTTTAGATTTGGATTTCTCATACTTTTTCAACACTTGCCATTGGAGAAGCAAGCTTTTCCATGGAAGAAGAAGATGAAGAAGAAGAAAAATGATATGATAACTTCAAAATAAAATAGAAAATAAAATACAATACTTATCATATCATTGACCATGGTTTAGTGTAGAGACTTAACTTAGGTTAGATAGTGGTTAGGGTTAGATAAAAGACAAGAATGGTGGACTAAGTTCAAAGCTTCAAGAAGCTTTCAAATAAAAACAAAACTAGCAACCATTCTTATCTCTTTATCTTTTCTTTTTCCAAAATAAATAAAAGGAATAAATAAATGATTAAGTAAATGAAAAAGAAACCCTAATCACTAATTAACCATGGTTTAACACTTTACACAAAACCAAGCAAGAATGTATCATCAAACATGATACAATCATGTGCACAAAACTATATCGAATATACAATGTGCACATCCGCGCGAGAAAATCCATTTAAAATGAACCGATACTAGTTAATGCAAAGCAATATATCAAATATATATAATTATGTATTAAATCATTAAATCAACACTTGATTTAACGATCCGGTCATATCGCATATAACCGGCTAGTATCCAACGTGTCGGCTTATCGAATCAATCCTTGATTCGATAACTAGGTTATATCGCATATAACCATTCGATACATTGATCGCGAGAATCAAATACGGTATCACATACACGCATTATTCTCGGTCCCGTACATATCTCATATGCACTCCTATTTCGTTTCGCTTGAACCAGGAAACCTCTGTGTAGGACTCTAAAGACTCGTCAATACGCCGGTAGCAGGTGATGATCATATCATGCACCCACAAGCCGCAAGCGGTCTGCTAAACTTAACGGCCACCCGGGTATTGAGCGATCAGAAGATCGACGAGCTAGCCCGCTCACACTCCTGCGAATCCGACCAGTAACACTACCGTATAGTCCGGTCTGTTCGTCTGATATGTCGCATATCTCACCTAGGGGTGGTAAACGTCAGACCCCAATAGCTCGATAAGTCATGCCGACGTAGGGTCCATAACATTCGTGAAACTACTGATAACACTTACCAGTATATCACTGCAACCCTGGCCAGGGATTTCCTGTTATGGCCAGTCGAGCATAGCACAACATCAACCCCCAATACCGGGAGAGACGAATCCCCTCCTATCGCTCATTGCCTCCATGTGAATCGGGACTGTACCCAAAAACCACCTATTTGCACAACTCAGTAGAGCCGTGGTAGGGTGGAAATCAAAGCACAGTGGGAGACACACAAGACTCTATGACGATCTCGGGTCAACAGACTAAGCTGTACCAGTGTCACCAGAGAACTGCCATCTGACGTGAGGTATAATACCATCTGGGAGTTCTCGGCGAGTCCGTTCAGTGTACCCAGTCTCCACTGAGCACCCGCATACCATCTTCGATGTCAAACACCAATGGATATGGGATCATCCATCGCCCATCGCATGGGTCGAGAAGATATGCGCTAGTCTACTCTGGAATATCGATGCCCCGTCTCAATATTCCCTCAACTAGGAACATTTCAAGGATGTACTCATGGACTACCCAGGCCCCACTAGTATGATCTACATCATAGTCCTGGAAGTCGAGCACACATCCTATGGGCTTTATCAACATGTAATCAGAGAGACAGAAAGTATACATGTTAAGATAAAGAGCAACCAGATAGCGTACTATCATGTCGAGCGAGAAAGTCCTTCCTATATATGTCCCAGCATCCACTACAATATACATCCTATGTACAGTAATGGCCTCTAGGGCATACATATAACTAACACCTTCACTCTCATCTCCTCTTGCTTCTAGTTCAACCTCCACCCTAAAAGTCTCATGTGTTAAGAAACCTAGGATGTTTGGAGACAAATTAATCCATCATTAGATTCTATATCCTTTAGGCTATTAAGTTTGTTAGATATGTATGCCTTAGAGGCCATTATTGTATATGTATACATGTGGATGCTGGAGATATGCATGTACAGGACAATCTTGCTTAGTTATATAGTATATTGTTTGAGTTATGTTTATCAGGATATGCGTACTTATTTCTATTGATGTTTTATCCAGCTTGCACATATTGATAATGACTCGATACAGTAGTATACTATTATGGTTTGACTTTATCTTAACATGTACATATGTTATATATGTCGACCACATGTTAATAAAGCCCATAGGATCTTGCTTAACTACCGGCGTTATGATAGCGATCATACTTATGGGAGCTGAGTAGTCTATAAGAAAATCCTTAAATATCCCAAGTCGTAGGAGTATCGAGATCGGGCATCGATACTCCACAGTAGATTTGCGTGTACGTTTCTAGGCCCCGACGAGGGATGGTGGTTGGTCCCACAACCATTGATGTGATCACCTAAGATTGTATACGGGTGCTCACTGGGGGCGAGTACACTGGACGGACTCACTGAGAACCTCTAGACGGTATTATACCTATCGTGAGATAGCGGTTCTCTTATGACATATGTACAGGTTAGTCTTTGGAGCTGAGATCGTCATTTGTCTCGTGTGAGTTCCCACTGTTCTTTGATCACTACCCTACCAAGGCTCTACTGAGTCGTGAAAACAAGTTTCCGTTAGGTACAGTCCCGAGCCATATAGAGGCAGTGAGTAATTGTCGGGAATTCGTCACTACAGGTATTGGTTATTGATATCACACTGTGTTTGATTGTTCAGGACCATAAGACCTTGGCCAAGGCAGTTGGGATTTACTGATAGGTTGATCAGTAGTTTCCCTGATTGGTCCTGAGCAAAATCAGCATGAATTATCGGGTTATTAGGGTTTGACGCTTACCACCCCCTACATCCGGTATGCAATACTCTTAGAAGAAAAGACCGGACTGTACGGATATTATCACGGATAGAATCAGTAGGGATCCGAACAAATTTGCTCGTCGGCCTTCCTTTTCGATAGGTACCCGGGTAGCTATTCATATCAGAATATTGCATTATTATATCGCCCATTCTTAATCATATTACAAATAAATAGGTGCTTTTGATCCATGTCTGCTAAATAGTTGCAGGTTACAGGTTCTCAAAACAATACAGTGAAATTCATGAAAAGACACTACAAATATGAGACTACGAACAACAATAGATGAATCCGTATGATGCCGCCTACCAGTTTAAGGAACAAACAAAGATCAGTAGACAGTTCAATGCACAAAGTACAAGGGCATCATAGGATTAAAGACTTCAACACGAAGCTCACGGCAAAAAGTCCACAACATTCTGCACTGTGGAAATCTGGAAGAAAATAGAAGATATTCTGTGGAACCAAGTGAAGAAAACAGACGGATAATGCAACATGAAGAAACCCTAGAAGTTTGTGCTAGAGAGCCCTCAATATGGCCGCGGAACAGCGGCCAAACATGTCTTTCTACCGCGGAACCGCGGCCGTGCAGTGCACGTGTCGGTGGGTGTCGGTGCTTTGACCCGGCTTTCTTAGGGCAGTCTTGTAATTTCATGTATGGATCAGATGTATAACCTAGGGTTTCTCCTATCTGTAAATAGGAAAGCCGAAAGCTTAATTAGGCATGCCTCTTTTTATTTTCAAGATTAAAATTTTATTTCCTTGTAATCGTTAAAGAGGTCATCAATAAAGTAAGGTTTCTTTTATCGTGCATTTTTTTATCAGAATTTAATTCCTGCATTTTTTTATCTGTCTTTCTTTATCTGAAATTTTGTTTTTTAATATAAAAATTATAAAAATGAATTTTATCGTTAACTTCCTAATGAGTGAGTAATTCCTCACTTGTTAGGGTTAGGATAGGGAAAGTTTGAGAGAAGAAAATCTTTCTCACTCCTTTGCTTGCCCCTATAATTTTAATTAATACGGACTCTATTTACATTAACCACACACCGCTCACTACGGCACCCTATCATATAAGATAGCGGTGATTCCCTAGTTAGACCGGTTGTGGTTGATTTCAATAGGGGTTAGGGCTAAGAGTTAACAAATGACGGACAAGGACCAAAAGGAAGAAACTACGTTTCTTCCTAGTCGTGCTAATCCCTTTGTTGACTATTACCCTAACACCTATATTCTTAACTAGGGAAAAGAAAATAGTGAGTAGACTCTCTTTTCCAAACTAACCTAATCCTAACCTTAGCAAGACTTTAAATCGATTGAATCTCATTCTTAGATTTTAAAACAAAACCTACCAAAAATAGGACTTAACTCGTTAGAACTTAAAGAAAATAACACCATTTTCCTGTGGACCGACCCGTACTCAGCCGGCTAGCTACCAAGCGACACCGTCTTGATTGCGGTATTTTTTTAAATTTTAAAACGCACACAAAAACAACAAACAATCAAATGGCGTCGTTGTCGGGGAAACGGTAGTTATTTTCTTTTTGTAATTTTTGGTTAATTAAAATTGAAAAATATAAAAATTGAAAAAACTGAAAAAATAAAAAAATTATCTTGTTCTTTTTGATCGGTTTTTGGGCGAATTGTGCAGGAATGGAAGACGGACTGATCCAGATCTGGATTAAGCCCAGTGAACAAATCAACAAACAAAAGATCTGAACAGACAGAGAAGAACTATAAAAGGTGGCAAGAAGATGATGAAAAGGAGCTCGCTACGACATCAACTTCGCACACAAATGGTTTGAGTTGGAGATTAGAGTCGGTAAGCGAAGAATGGAAAGCACACAGAAAAATCTCGGAGGCCTAAACTAACAAACCACCGCGGAACCACGGCTAAAGTAGGGGTTTGACCGCGGAACCGCGGTCAAATTGCTGACGTCAGCACTCAAGATTTCTCTGTAAGTATTTTTGTCTTCTCTTTTACCTCCTTAACTCCTCTGAAAAATTTTCCTGCAGGGTTCTTTGCACAAAACTTCTTCTCCCTCTCCAATAAATCATTTTATGCAGGATTCTTTGAGCCCTAAATAAAAAGAAAATTTTTTGGCAAGTGTTTTAGATTTTGTGTGTTAATTGCTTTGCATATTTAAAACGGAATTTAAGGGGCTATAACACCAATCAAGATTGGGTGGGGATTTCATTACCCTTCCTAAGACCTCAGAAATCACAAAAAGCATATGCATCACCCTTGAACTAATTAAAAAATATCTAGACTCAGCCAATTAAGGACCGTCGCGCTCATTAAGACAAAGGAAGGTTGTAGGCATTCAGTCATTTATCTAAACCTGACTTTGTGGTGCCTGGGCTAGACAAGTGAGAAAGGTAACTTTAAAAGCCCGTCGCACGGTGATTTGTCAGCGGAACCCTTCTTTCTTCACTTGTGCTTACCTGGCCACAATTGGCAGTGAAGAGGCGATTTGAGGGATATCTCACAATTTGTCGCTTTGGACCAGTTAGGAGCAGTCTAGTTTACTTAGGAGACCCTAGCTCTAGGCTTGATTGTGCATGTTTAAATTATGATTGCTTGAAATTGTGTCGTAGTTCCATACAAAATCTTTTGCAAAACTCTTTATAAAGAAAAAAACACAAAACAAAATTTTTACAAAAACTTGCCATTTGTCGCGAGAATTCCATTGCACCCAACCTTCACCCACATTTCCCCATTGACGTTTTCTTACCCTCACATTCTGCTTTTTGACTACACTACAACTCGTTTAGTGTATGTCCAGTTGGACTAGGGACACTAGTGCCCGTTTAGTCCGTGTCTTGTTAGTCGCTACTAACGACGCATTCGACTCCGAAGTCGAAACTCCCTCCACTTCTTTTTCATCTCTACCTTCATCTTCACATTCATCATCTTCTAAGGAGATGTCAGGATTCAATCCTAACAATCCTTTACCTATCTCAGGACTGATTCTACCTCAACTGAGTGCGAATAACCCGCAACAAGCTCCTGTTGAAGCGCCATAGCGAATCGCGCTCCAGGATCTTTTCTATCCTACCCGTTCCGCACTTCCTACTTGTCTTTCACTCCCGCCGGTAAATGGGGACAATTTCGAGATTAAGCCCCACTTCATCAATATGTTGCCCGAATTTCACGGGCTAGAATCCGGAGATGCCTATATCTTCATTAACAAATTACATAATGTTTGTGCAATGATGAAGACCACCCAACTGTCCGATGATGCTATACGGCTACGAGTCATTCCCTTCACATTATGTGACCTAGCTGAAAAGTAGCTATATAGTACAGCATCGCATTCCATAAAAAGTTGGGAAGAGTTTGGTAAGGCATTTCTTAAAAAGTTTTAACCACATCACAAGACCGCGAGAATTCGTAATGAAATTAACCAATTTTCCCAGCTTCCTTCCGAACCTTTTTGGAAGTGTTTCGAACGATTTAAAGACCTTCTTGTTCAGTGCCCTCATCACGGTATTGAAAGATGGCAACTTTGCCAAACTTTATACGAAGGACTGAACCCAGCAACTAAGCAGTTGCTGGAAACCATTTGTCAAGGTCACTTCCTAACCAAATCTGACGAGGAAGCTTGGCAATTTCTCGATGATCTTGCTGAACAAAAAGTTCAGTGGGAAAGTACTAGACAGACCTCTTCATCCACTTCATCTACTTCATCTGGTCCGTCTAGGGCAGTTGTTCACCAACTTGATATATCAATTGCAATGAAAGCCGAAATGGCAGTAATTACACGTAAACTAGAAGCAATTGAGAGAAAATTCTCATCGCTTTCTCCTGCCCCCGCTTTACCCCCTCGCACTATATGCGCTTATTGTTCGGATCCATCCATTTAACTGAAGAGTGTCCTAACAACCCACCTGCTCAAGGAAAGGATCAAGTCAATGCTGCCTTTCAGCAAAGACAAAGAAATGATCCATACTCTTCAACTTACAATCCTGGTTGGAGGAACCACCCCAATTTTGCTTGGAATCAAAATCAACAACAATTCCAAGGCAACAATTTCCAGAGGCCTCCTCCTCAACAACAAGTACCTCAACAAACTCAATATCAGCAACCTTTCCAACCCCAACCCTACCAAAATCAAATGAACAATTTTGCACCCAACAACTCTTTTCCTCAAAAAAATCTTGTTCAGCCAAATAACGATAAGGTTTCCTCGCTAGAACGAAGTCTGGATGCGTTTTTAAAACAATCTACTCAATACTCAGCCAACATCCAATCTTCCATTCAGTCTTTGGTGCAACACACTGCATCACATGGGTAAAGTATCAAAACCATTGAAGCCCAAATTGCACAACTGAATGCTGCTTTAAGCGAGCGAGAGAATGGGAAGCTTCCATCTCAACTACTGCCAAATCTCGGTCACCCACAAAATGCACATGTTGCTCATGAGTAACAAAACCATAATGTGAGTGCCGTGACTACATTGAGATCTGGAAGGATGTTGCACAACAATGTTGGCACTAATGATGACACCCCGGCCGCCGCTTCTTTTTCTTCATCTTCAGAGCCTGTTCTCCATTCTTCACAAGGCTCTAATTCTTCTACTACTCCGAATGGACCCACATCTCACTCCATGAAAACACCAGCACTAGGATCCGTTCCAACTCCACAATCTACTCCACAAGTATTGGACTCAACCAATTTTCAAAATGTTCCATTTCCAAACAGCCTGAGATCCAATAAACCAACTCCACAAATGGAGAAGATTGTGGAGTTATTTAAACAGGTTAGCATTAACATTCCCCTCTTGGATACAATCCAACAAGTCCCTTTTTACGCTAAAATCTTGAAGGACTTATGCACCAAGAAGAGGAAATCACAGGTACCTAAGAAAGTTTTCTTGGCCAGTGCAGTAAGTAATGCTCTTACCCAACCTTTACCTCAAAACGAAAGGACCCTGGCTGTCCTACAATTTCAATAACTATTGGGGATAAGAACATCAACCGCGCACTTTTAGGTCTTAGTGCCAGTGTTAACCTGCTTCCTTATTCAGTATTTGAGCAATTAGGCGTTGGAGAGTTGAAACCCACACATTGTACTCTCCAAATGGCCGACCGATCCATCACCCATCCTAGGGGTGAGTTAGAGGATGTGTTGATTAAAGTAGGGGACTTCATATTCCACGTCGATTTTATTGTTATGGACTCACAGCCTGTAGCTAACCCCCGGAGTCAAATTCCGGTGATACTCGGTCGTCCATTTCTTGCAACTTCGAATGCAGTGAACAATTATCGAAATGGTTCGATGAACCTATCTTTTGGAAACATGACAATTGAACTCACATTTTTAAGTTAGGGAATCAGCTCTCCCAACCTAATGCTAATATACTTGATGTTTGCTCGATCTAAGAGATCACCCAGGAGGACTGTGAGCTCGAAAAATTTCTGTTCGATCACAGCAATTTTGACGCCACTAGTGCGTTCCTCCTTGATTCTGATACTGCTTTCACGCCCGATAATGATTACGAGTGTTTCACTTTCACGAACGATCTTGAACCATCACCACCGAGTTTGAATCCTTTGAATTTTCGGATGAGTTAGCTGAACCATCCGACTCGGTTGAATACACTTGTTTTGAACCTCTGTTGGAATCTTTCGAGTTTGAGACAATTTCACCAATTTTACCTTCAATTATTTCGCCTCCCACACTCGAACTCAAGCTATTGCCGTCTCACCTTAAATATGCTTACTTAGGTGAAAATGAGACCCTTCATGTTATCATCTCGGCTTCTCTAACCCCCGAGCATGAGAAAGCCCTTTTAACGGTCTTACAAAACAATCGGCAAGCTTTTGGCTAGACTATGGCGGACATCAAGGGGATTAGTCCCCTAATTGTTGAACATTATATTCATATGATGGATGATGCCAAGCCAGCAAGGGATCCACAGAGATGACTCAATCCAGTAATGAAGGAGGCTGTTAAAAAGGAGATCGTAAAATGTCTTAATAGTAGTATCATTTACCCTATCTCTGATAGCTACTGGGTTAGCCCTATTCACGTTGTCCCAAAGGAATCGGGCATAACGGTCATAACTAATGAAGCGAATGAGTTAATACCTACTCGTACCCAAACTGGGTGGCGAGTATGCATCGATTATAGAAAACTCAACGCCGCGACACAGAAAGACCACTTTCCATTACCTTTTATTGACCAAATGCTAGAACGATTGGCTGGGCACGAGTACTATTGCTTTTTGGATGGCTACTCCGGCTATAATCAAATTCCTATCGTCGAAAAGGATCAAGAAAAGACCACATTCACTTGTCCTTTTGGTACATTTGATTACCGTCGCATGCCCTTTGGGTTATGCAATGCACCCGCTACCTTCCAGTGGTGTATGATGGGTATTTTTTCAGACATGGTGGAAAAATTCTTGGAGATCTTCATGGATGATTTCTCCATTTTCGGCGACTCCTTTGATGAGTGTTTGCTCCATCTAGTCGCAGTCCATACCCAGTGTAAGGATAAGAACCGTACTTTAAATTGGGAGAAGTTCCACTTTATGGTACGAGAAGGTATTGTCTTAGGACATATCATCTCGCAAAATGGCATTGAGGTAGATAAAGCTAAGATTGAAGTCATTTCCAATCTCCCTCCTCCCAAGTGCGTCCGAGACATTCGAGCCTTCATTGGCCATGCCGGTTTCTATAGACGGTTCATCAAGGATTTTAGCAAGATTGCTAGACCCTTGACTCTTTTGTTGGCCAAGGACACCACTTTGGATTTCGACTCGAGCTGTATGAAGGCGTTCGAGTCATTGAAAAACTCACTTATTTCTTCTCCAATTCTTTCGTCTCCCGACCGAACGCATCAATTTGAGATTATGTGCGATGCATCTGATTTTGCCATTGGTGCTATCCTTAGACAACACATCAACAAGATACCGCATGTAATTTATTACGCTAGCCGAATCTTGAATGAGGCCCAATAAAATTACATAAGAACCGAGAAGAAATTCTTAGCTGTTGTGTTTGCATTAGAAAAGTTCAGGCCCTACTTAATCGGCTCTCCAGTCATTGTATACACTGACCATTCAGCTCTTCGCCATCTTTTTGACAAGAAGGACGCTAAATCTCGGATGATACGTTGGATCCTCCTACTACAAGAGTTTGATCTTGTCATCGGAGACAAGAGAGGATGCGAAAACGTAGTCGCCGACCATCTTTCATGCTTTCCTTCTTCGCCAACGCTTCAAATTCCTATAAAAGACATTTTTCCAGATGAGCAGCTCTTAACTGTATCATGCGAACCTTGGTTCGCAGATATTGTGAATTACCAAATGAATGGTCGAATCAGGACAAACTCCGATTCCTATCCCAAGTAAAACATTTTTACTGGGATGAGCCTTACCTATTCAAATACTGTCCCGACCAAATCATTCGTCGGTGTGTCCCCGACAATGAATTTAAGAGCGTGTTGTCATTTTGCCATGATCAAGCATGTGGGGGGCATTTTGGCCCTAAAAAGACAGCTGAAAAGATCTTGCAGTGTGGCTTCTACTGGCCACAACTTTTTAAAGATGCACATAATTACTGCAAGACATGCTCCTGGTGCCAACACTTGGGTCGGATATCTTGGAGAAACGAAATGCCGCTCTAACCAATATTGGTTGTAGAAATTTTTGATGTTTGGGGGATAGATTTTATAGAACCGTTCCCAATTCTTTTAGAAACGTATATATTCTCCTCGCTGTTGACTATGTTTCTAAGTGGGTCGAGGCTGTGCCCAGCCGGACTAATGACAATAAGGTTGTCGTTAGGTTCCTCAAAGAAAATATTTTCTCTCGGTTTGGGCACCCCCGTGCAATCATCAGCGATAATGGAAGTCATTTCTGTAATAGGACTTTCGAGTCCTTAATGCGGAAATATTCCATTAATCACAAGCTATCAACGCCCTATATCCCCAAACTTGTGGGTAAGCCAAGATTTCAAATCGGCAAATTAATAAAATATTGGAGGAAACGGTTTCCAAAAACCGTAAAGATTGGTCGTCAAAACTTACTGATGCCCTTTGGGCATTTCGAACTGCCTATAAGACCGATCTTGGCATGTCTCCATATAGGCTTGTTTATGGAAAGGTTTGCCACCTTCCAGTTGAAATTGAGCATCGAGCATTTTGGGCAATAAAAGAGTTGAATCTATCTCTAGGAGATGCGAGCAGCCATAGAAAGCTGCAATTGAATGAATTAAGCGAGCTTCGGGATGAAGCTTACGAGAATGCGGTTGTCGTAAAAAACCGAACGAAGGTGTTTCACGATAAACACCTTATGCGTAAAACTTTCAAACCTGGTCAGCAAGTTTTACTTTACAACACCCGGCTACATTTCCATCCCGGCAAGCTTAGATCTCGATGGAAAGGGCCATTTTTGGTACGCACCGTATATCCGCACGGTGTGATCGATTTAGAAAATCCGAAGGACGATTCACTATTTAAAGTGAACTGACACAGACTTAAACCGTTCCTCACCGCGGACCCTTCAGAGGAGCTCCTACTTTTGCAGGAGCCGATTTACATTTACCGATCTTCCTCCATCTACCCTTAAATCTCGGTTATCCAGCCATAAATAGTGGAAACACTGTCTCAAATAAGTTTGGGGGTATGTATCACATGTAATTATATAAAAACAAAATAAAAATATTTTTGGGGGTATTTTTGTAAATTTTCAGTTTTAATAAAAAAATAAATAAAAATAAAAATTTTTATTTACAAATAAATTCCTCTTTTTAAGAGGACCATTTTACAAATAACCAATAAACCCCTATAAAAAGAACCCGACCCCTCTTCTGATTTTACCAAACCTTAAATTATTCCTCTCTAAAAACCCTAGACGCCGCAGCAGACAGAGCAGGGAGATCTCTCCAATCCGCTGCGCAACCGACGCCGACGCCTGCTTCTTGCCGCGCTTCCGCCTCCTGTTGGTGTCGTCGCCCTCTGAAATCTTCAGAGGAGGTTTGCAATTCTCTTTCCCTCTCTGTTAAAATTAAAAAAAATTCAATTAGCTTTCTGTGATGGCACCTACTTTGCAATTTGAGAGGGACTTTCCCCAAATCTTGCACACACGATCTACGGTAGCTATTTCGGTAAAGAGATCAGAAGGTGAGGGTGGAATTTCTTACTTTTTAACCATCCAAACTCCTTCTCTCTTCCAGATCTCGTCACCCGATTTTACGAGTGCATGGAGGATGGTTTCCTCTAACAACACGGATACATTAGGCTAATTTGGGGGGATAGGGAATTAATAATCGATAGGGACTTCATTCATGAAGTCACCTTAATTCCTAGACTACCTACCCATGACCAACCCCTCCAATTCGAGGATTACCTACCCTTGATGGGTAATGACTGTTCGAGGGGGCCACGTAAGGGCATCCAGGCTAGAACCCTCTTTGCGAACGTATTGACTGTGTGCCGTTGGGCACAAAATAACATTTTTGGTAGTTCGCACAATACTACATTTTTCATACCATCCCTTCATATCGTGCACACCTTGATGACTAGGAACCCAAGCTATAATATGTGCACGGTATTACTTCATTCGATAGGTGCGGGCAAGAGGGCTGCCAATTACCCATGCCCTATGTTGGTGACACAACTGTGTCGCTATTCCTCCCTGTGGAGGAATTTGAGTTTTATATGCATGGAGGTAACCCCATTAAACCTCTTATTGAGGGCATATCCATGTCCTACACACGCTTAAATGATGTATGGTTGCGCACTGAGCCGGCCGAGGACGTACCCGCCAAGACACCCAGCTCCAGCTCAACTGCGAGCGATGAAGAGCTTACCCCTGCAGCACATGCACGTTTAATTAGGAAAGCCACTAGGGGGATAGACAAATTAATAGGGATGGTAACAAACCTGGATCACCGAGTGACTGAAATAGAACACGGCATGACAACCCTGCTGGTGAGAGAGGAACGTTCCCGTTCACGTTCAAGGGGACGGCGAGGCCATGAGCAGGCTTTTGATAAGTTTGGGGGTGGCGATAGTTTGTAAATAGTTATCTTTGCATTTGCATATTTTTACTTTTTGTACATATTTGTTTTTTTATTCTTTCTTTGCATATTTAATTCCTCATTGCATCTTTATAAAAAAAAATGTAAAAACTAAAAATGAAAATAAAAATAAAAAAATATAAAAATCAAATCAAATAAAAAAATTGAAAAACTTTTAAAAAATTATAAAATTGAAAAATTCAATTTTGGCCATATTTGACTTAAGTTCGACAAGACAGTTGACTAGCTAGGAAAAACTAGATCCTAAACTTAGTAAATTAAAAACCCTAAAAATAACCTTTCTTAAAATTTAACTGTAAGAAAATATAGGTCCTTATAGTTTATTTAGAAATAGACAAATTTTGAATTCAATTCTTGGGCTAAGTCAAAATGAGGGAAGAGTATTGAAATTTTTATTGAAGTGTAAGTCTGAAAAATAATTCCGAACCTTAAGTCTAAATTCTGAAAATATATAACCTACAACTCGGACATACATGCACCTTGAAACTTGGAATAGTAGAGGATACATTGAAATGCTATTGTCTAAAATCCTTAGTATGAACGAAAATAAAATAAAATTACAAGTGTGAATAAAGAGATAAAATAAAAAAAATGAACACTGGTTTTGTAATTACTTGAAGCTGCATAAATAAAAAATATAGCGAGGGTGCTTTATCACCTAGTGCCTTAGACCAACTGGTTTGGGAGTTACTGCTAAGCCTTAGGTATTACAAAACGAGGAATTACGCCTAAATGTGCAAACACATTTTATAATCGGTTGTTTAGTACCTCAAGAAGTATTAACGGTCGTATGAAGGATGTGTGAGCAATTTCATCTAAAATTCACCAACTAAAAGTACTTTGGACGATGGACAAGAGTATGATAGCTAGAATTGAATTTCCAAGTGTAGGCGTGATACATACGCACACGTAGGGGTATATGATTGGGGTTTGGATGAGAGATAGGGCTTATACCTTAGTAGAGATGATAAAAATTTCCAAGTTGAGATGGAACCTTAGAAGGAAAATTCAAAAGATGCTGAAAGTTTAATAAATTTGCAGAACAGATATGATTGATAAGATTTTCCGTTGTGTAGTTGGTTTTTAGAAAATTGTATTTAGAAATCACAACCAAAAAATATTTTGACCGCAATCAATAACGGTTTCGGATGTAGCGCGTTAGCAAGTGCGGATCGTCCATAGGGAAAGTGTAATCCGTTCAATTTCCGAATTAGATGAGTTGAAAATTTAAGGAAAAGAAAAGAAAACAATTCATGATTTTTAATTGAAGATCAAGAGTAAAAAGAATCTAGATCTAAAAGAAACATTAAAAACAAGAATTGAGATGTGTGATAATTTCCAACCAACAATCAAGATTAGAAGTATGGCTCGTAGGAGCAGATCGGATCTATAGATGTGATGAGATCTAATGATTACTCATTTCTATCCTTTAACGAATTGGTACTAGATCGATGCAAATTCATCGAGGTTTAAGGATCTTGCGAGGAAATTAGGGATTTCGCAACTCATCCTTTGTCCTTTCGATGGATCGCATTCAAATTCTAGCTTCTAGTTAATCAAATGGTCAATAGTTGTTCCCTAGTTTCGAGTGAACACGATCAAGAAAGCATCATCCCGAAACTAGGTCATTGATCATTTGATTTACTAGAATTTCCAAACATTATAGGATTTAAGAATTGTAAAAATATCTAAATCATCATCATCTAAAGATCGTCACAACTCCTACACGAGCGGAGATTACTCAAACATTATGATCACAAACACAATCACATATTGAGATCTAATCATTATGCTTGAATTAAAAGATAAGCAAGAATATAGAAAATTCACCTTTATTTATCGACAAATTTCATTACAACTCTCTTGAATTTACAAAAGGAAGGAACTAGATCGTCGATTTCGGCTTCGCTCGGCTCCTTGAGTCGCGGATCGGCGAGGATCTCTTGCTCCGTTGAAATCCGGCGTCGCTTGCTAAAGGTTGAAGGCTCTCTTGCTTGAATTGCTCTCGGGATCTTGATCTTGAAGTTGAATTGGAATTGGGGTAAGGGTTTGGCACAAGTTTTATCACTAAACTTGTGGGTGGAAGAAGATGAATGAATTCTTGAACAATCTCACCTTAGCTCTGGGCTCTCTTTTATAGACCTCAAAATTCTAGATCTAGGATTTGAAATTTGAAATTTCCCTCCACAAGTTTGTTAGCCAAAGATTTGAATTTCCCTCCAAAAGTTTGTTAAGAGAGCCTTCTAGAATTAGTTTGTTAAGCCGAGCCTTCTAAATGCGCCACGTGGACATTCTATAATGTTCTGGAAGCTTAGGCCGTTAGTTGAGAGTACGTGAGAAAAATTGAGCAGCTGATCTCTTCATAAGGCCGCGGATCCGCGGCGCCAAGGGGGTTTGGGCCGCGGATCTACGATCCTTTAGTGGGCTTGGTGCTTTATTTCTATATGGTAACTCTTGGGCTTCCTGGTGGGCCTTTAAAAAATATGTGAAATCTCATTTGGCCTTCTGTATTGCTCCAGATCTTCAGCCTTTGAGTTGCCGTATCTTTTATCAGTTCTTCTCCCAATTCGGGCTCTGCTTCTGGACTTTCCTGCATTAGACCCCAGACAAGAGTTGCGCAATACAAGGGTGATGCAATGCCATGAAAAACACACAATTTCCCTAAAAGTGCCGGTTTTAGTATACAGTACAAGTAATCCGATATTTTACATGTGTTTTGCTAATATGTGCGATATGAATACCGGATACCTATACATGAATGCAAAAGGTAGGGAAATTGCCGTGTTAGAAATACAGTATTTTCGACTGATCAAATTCCCCCAAACTTATTTTCGATCGTCTCGATCGAACATTTTTATTAAAAAGAGAAGGAGAAAATAAAGAAAGAGAAAAGCACACTTTCGTAGGCAACACGATTGCACTGAGCACGTGCAACAAGCCTTTAAACCTCTAGGTGTCCCTAGTAGGAGGAGTGTTGTCTCCTGAGGGTTTTCAGCGGATTGCACCCACAAAATCCAATAATAAAAGGAAGATCATGAATATTACATTTAAAGAAAAGAATTTTAAAAGAAAAGACTTGAAAATCAGGGTTTCCAACTAAGCTAGCTTTTCGGTTGTCATGAGCCCTAACTTAATGGTCATGAAAAGATGTCAGAAATCACGTCCTCCCGCAATAAAACATCATCTTATTCTTCATTCCTATCTTTCTTCCAAACATCGATCATATCACCCTGCGTGTGTGTAAAGGACATCCCTACACCCGGAGAATTCAATTCAAGCTATCATACTCTTGCCCATCAGCCTCAGTACTTTTTTAATTAGATGTGCTTACACACTTTCATGCGATCGTTAATACTTCTTGAGGTACTAACCGACCGATTACTCATGTGCTTGCTTATTTGGTGTATTTTCTGTTAGTTATATGTATGCCCTAGAGGCCATTACTGTACATTGGATGTATATTGTAGTGGATGCTGGGACATATATAGGTAGGACTTTCTTGCTCGACATGATAGTACGCTATCTGGTTGCTCTTTATCTTAACATGTAAACTTTCAGTCTCTCTGTTACATGTTGATAAAGCCCTTAGGATGTGTACTCGACTTCCAGGACTATGATGTAGATCATACCAGTGGGGCTTGGATAGTCCATGAGTACATCCTTCAATGTTCCAAGTCATGGGAATATCGAGACGGGGCATCGATATTCCAGAGTAGACTAGCGTATATCTTCTCGACCCAGGTGATGGGCGATGGATGATTCCATATCCATTGGTGTTTGACATCGGAGATGGTATGCGGGTGCTCAATAGAGACTGGGTACACTGAACGGACTCGCCGAGAACTCCCAGATGGTATTATACCTCACGTCAGATGGCAGTTCTCTGGTGACACTGGTACAGCTTAATTTGTTGACCCGAGATCGTCATAGAGTCTTGTGTGTCTCCCACTGTGCTTTGATTTCCACCCTACCACGACTCTACTGAGTCGTGCAAACAGGTGGTTTTTGGGTACAGTCCCGATTCACATGGAGGCAATGAGCGATAGGAGGGGATTCGTCTCTCCCGGTATTGGGGGTTGATGTTGCGCTATGCACGACTGGCCATAACTGGAAATCCCTGGCCAGAGTTGCTGTGATATACTGGTAAGAGTTATCAGTAGTTTTACGAATGTTATGGACCTTATATCGGCATGACTTATCAAGCTATTGGGTTCTGACGTTTACCACCCTTAGGCGAGATATACGACATATCAGACGAACAGACCGGACTATACGGTATGTGTTACTGGTTGGATTCACAGGAGTGTGAGCGGGCTTGCTCGTCGATCTTCTGATCGCTCAATACCCGGGTGGCCGTTACGTTTAGCAGACCGCTTGCGGCTTGTGGGTGTTTGATATGATCATCACCTATTGCCGGCGTATTGACGAGTCTTTAGAGTCCTACACAGAGGTTTCCTGGCTCAAGCGAAACGAAATAGGAGCGCATATGGGATATGTGCGGGACCGAGAATAATACGTGTATGTGATACCGTATTCTATTATCGCGATGAATGTATCGATTGGTTGTATGCGATATAACCTAGTTATCGAATCGAAGATTGATTCGATAAGTCGATACATTGGATACTAGTCGGTTATATGCGACATGACCGGATCATTGAATCAAGTGCTGATTTAATGATTTAATGTATAATTATATATTTGATATATTACTTTACATTAACTAGTATTGGTTCACACAAGATTGACTTTCTCACTTGAAATGCACAAGTTGTATATGTAATATATTTTTGTGCACTTGTTTGTATCATGTTTGATGATACATGCAAACTTGGGTTTGTGTAAGACTTAAACCATGTTTAGTGAATGGTTAGGGTTTCATTTCACTTATTTATTTATCTATTTATTTTGGTTAAAAGAAAAAGGAAAACAAAATGGTTGCTTTCATACAAGAAGCTTCTTGATGCTTCATGCATCTTTGACTAAGTGACCATTTTTGTCTTCATCTCCTAACCCTAACCATTCAACTAAACCCTAGTTAATTCTCTACACTAAACCATGGTTGAAAATATGATAAGGATCATTTATTTTCTATTTTCAAAATACTTATCATATTTTTCTTCTTCTTCTTCTTCTTCAATAAGAAGGAAGCTTGCTACCATTAATGGCAACATGAGAAAAAGAGTGAGAAATCCAATTCTAAAGTGAACCCACTTCCTATTTCTTCATCCTCTACCACTTGCCAAGTAGTATAGGGTGTTTTCTTCACAAGTTTCATGACTTGGTGAAGTTGGAGCTTGATCTTGAGTTGCCTCGACGTAGATCATCTTCGGCATCGAAGTCGACGATCTAGCCCGATCATTTTTCCGACGAAACCTTCGCCAGAGTCCGAATTTCGATAGGTACAGCGGAGGCACGTCATCACGGAGCCTAGGAAGTGGAGGATCGGATCTACAAAGGTTGTAGTCACTTTCCTTTAGCAATAAAGTTGTTTACTTGCTTGCATTGCCTTATCATCTAGTTAACGATCCGTATTAGGGTTTGTAGGCACATGAAAAAATTTGAATTGGGCATGTTTGATCTGTTGTGAGACCTCATTAGTGTGCCTAGGAACCCTACAGTGGTATCAGAGCCTAGCTATAGCCTTAGGCGATGCGTAGACGGAGTTAGAAGTCCGATCGAACCGAAACCCTAATGCAAAATTGCTCTCTGTACATTTTTTGAAATCGGGGATTTTTGAGAATTAAAAATATGCAGAAAAATCAGCAGGAGTTTCTAAAAATTACTGTGAAGCACGTGCGCCTGATTCAATCAAAGCGCGGCGGAACCGCGGCATTAGCATGGCTAATGCGGCGGTTCCGCGGCCACTTAGTCGCTTCTTCCATTTATTTTTGCACAGTAATTCCTATATTTTGGTGCTGTATTTTCTGGGAATTTTTAAATCTTACTCAAGAGTTGAGCTTTCTGGGTTGTATTGGGAGTTCGTAGATTTGATCGGATTATCAAATTTTTTCTATGTGTTTTTCCGGGTAATTTTAGAATATGTTAAAAGTTCGACCAGATATAAATATCCACTTTTTCCCCTGTCGGGAAATTTCCAATTGTTGGATATTTCCGTAGTTTAATCACGTTCTAAGTAGTGCAAGTAACGCGATGGTCCCTCTAGAAGACAACAAACCTTAACTCGATTATGTGACCGTCTTGAACTGCCCTTTGAACCTTAGGGTTTGGGGCAGTACGGCGTGCCATATGTGAGGCGTTGGCTTGACCCTTCTACGGCTGGACCGTTGGTACTGAGGCACGAAGTGAATGTTTTTAAACTTATTTCATGTGTTGAGCTGTTTCGGGAAAACTTGGGTGTTCGATTGTTCGATCGGAAAGTTTAACATTTTCTATTTACCCGGAATGTGATACAACATTTGGAATTCACAAGTAGTTATGAGATAACTGAATGAATGTTATAAACATAGCAGTTTAGTCTCACTTGATCGGTTGCCACGGAATTTTGATGTGATCAAAAATCCATCGCAATCACGTAGCGTACGCGGATACTCGCCGGGTAAACTTAATAGACAGCCTCAATCCATAGCCCCGACCAAGTGAGTGTAGGAGAACCCAGTCGCCGAAAGCATCCGTTCGGATGCTCGCGGCAGCGGTGTTCCGCCTTGGTGCACTTCGTCGACGGTGTCGGGGGTGCGGCCGCCTACTAAAGTTTGCGACGAGCATTCGATCATGATGTCGGGAATCTTGTTGAATTGCCCGACTTGATATTGAAAACAGTTTTTGATAATGAGACTAAAATGCGGAGTTTATAATTGTTAGGCATGCGATGTCTAAGGAATTCATTTGATTAGGCATGCGAAGTCTAAAGAGATTGCGGATTCCAACTGTTGTAGTTTTACACTTTCTTTTCTATGACCGTAAGTGTAATATGTGATATCGCCGGTTTCGTTGCTAGATGTCAACGACAATTGGGATGCGCATATTTACTTACGTTGATGACATGTGATGTTATGTGTTGCTGGATATGTTACATTGGATCGTCGTGTTCGAACAGCCGGCGGGGGGGGGGGGGGGGGTTATGTGAGACGAGTGTTTTTTCATTTTCATTCATGTAAAAACTTGTATGTAATATTCTTTTATTGGGGCACTTCCAGGTTGCGGATGATGTCACCATTTGTATATTATTTACTTTTCCGCATTAGGATAGACCCAAGGAGGGGAGCACAAGTAACCGGGTTCTAGGATCCAGTGGGAGACCATCTCGAGGAGTCGAGTCCAGGTCTCCTAACCCTAGAATTGGTAGGGTTGCTTGCCGCTCTCGTAGGGGTCTAGGGGTGTGGGATTGGCTATTCATCACGACCGTGGAATCCGTGTTTTATACTGGCTCGTATTGAAAACACGGACGTCCTAGTATATCCAATATTTTATATGATACTTTCTGCTGCGTTATCTGTGATGTGATCATGTGATTTGTTCAGATAGATATTATATATAGTATATATGATATATTATATAGGCGTTGCTTATGTTTTACACCGGCGCTAGCACTGCCTCGTTCTGGCGTTAGTTACCTAACCTAACGGTGCAGACGGGACATCGAGGCGAATGCGGATGGCATAAGCGTACGTTATATTTATCTGTGATGTTTAGGTGGACTTAAATGATGGGACATTCATTAATGAGATTAATGAAAGAAAATAAACCTAATTGATGTTGTGGAATCGAATTTCAAAAATAAAACAGGTAGCTACAGTTCTTGCTTTGCATCGCGGTGTTCCTTGAAGAACATCCTGCACCTTATTCGATGAGGAAAGGACCGAGATCCCTTCACCGGGAGTGACTCCTTTAGCAATAACTGGCAGATGCTACACACTCGGTTTGTCTTTTGATTGCTTCTATAGTTTCTGCTTTGCACAGTGATATATATGATATATCCTGCACCTCATTCAACGAGGAAAGGGCCGACGGTCCCTTCACCGGGAGTGACCCCTTTAGCAAAACTAGAAAAGCTTCAAAAAACATTCCATTTAAAAACCATTTGATTCCGCAACGAGATCAAGTTCAAAGCGTTAAAGGTTTTCATAAAAACCATCCGCAACCCTCCGTCATTTTAGGAAGTAGAGTACTTAGTATTCGTGCTGTGTTTGTTGACCATAGTCAAGGCACAGTGTACGGTAGCTAAGTGATGTCTTCCTACACCGCATATGATGCGATTAGTTAGGACAGTCATGTGGCTTTGTTGACCTTAGCCAAGGGTCATGTGGGTTGGTCTAATTAGTCACGAAATGACGGGTAGAACTTGACTAGTGCTTATGATTTGTTGACCTTAGCCAAGGTCATAGGTGCTAGGGGTGAAAACCATTATCGGGAGTTTCAAGTATTGAAATTTGCAATGAGATTGCATACCTTCTATGTGATAATTGGATCCCGATACCCACTGCGAGTAATTGTTACTCCTGGAAGAGTTTTGCACTTTACAATTAGCCGATCAAGTAGGTGTCTAGAAAGGTGTCAACGGGGTTACGCCTCTGGGAAAACGAGGTTTACTGTAATTAGGTCCGTGCGAAAGCACGGGGAACCTCCCTCAAAGTACCGACACTGGCCTGGCTGAAAGATTGGCGAACTTGTAGAGTGTAATTAATCCCGGCTAGTCTTTCCTTTTAGGGTTTGAAGGAAGATTTGATAAAAACAGTGGGAGCCATCCTGATTAGATAAAATAAATAACCATTCTAATCTTGCAAGAGCGCACGCAGAGTGTTTTCTTCTCTCTCTCTCCAGGTAGCGACCATATCATGCCTTAATCAAGATAATAATATGGATGTATTGACCGAACCCGCTTGTTATACTGAGCTGGGGAACGTTGGTCCCGCTCCAACTTATAATTGTTATAAGACAGAGCAGGAAATGGGGGAATACCAGAATTCCTATGCCGCCCAAACGAAGAAAGTGCATATGATGCATCTCCTTCGGGTGTGTTCCTTATACAGAACTGTTTCTCAGTATCCTCTGCATCCTGGGTATCTGATACCGGATCAGGATCCCAGATATGTAATCTGTTACATAGGGCTACAGAAAGGCAGAGAACTGAGAACCGGTGATAAGTTTCATGAGACAGAGAACGGGGCAAGTGTTGCAGCCAAGTCCGTTGGTCACTGTCACCCTGTATTACCAATACATTGATTCTGAACAAATGCTATTAGATACCGAACCTGATATACAAAATCATATCAATCTCTTTATTTATTAAAGAAATGATAAAATTTTGTATTGTTGGATAATGTTTTGAACATTTCCTATATCAAAAGTTGATCGGTTCAGGCACGTTATCTAAAAGCATTGATGTTCTAAATCAAACTACAGTTCCTAGTATACAGAACACACACAAGAGGAAGAGTTCAAAAATGAACGAATCCTTCTTGAGGTATTGTAGACTAGGTCATATCATTGTGACCCGACTAGCTTAAGTTACATTTTAGATGCATATTTAAATCAGTTTGAATTTACATCTTATGAAACTTGCCAGTCATGTCACAAAGATAAGATGACCATAGCTCTGTTTATTGGAAACAGAGAAAGAGTTAGTAAACTCTTGGGACTGATACATGATGATGTATATAAGATCCCCTGTCTACACATGCCAGGGCCGGTTCTTTGTACTTCACTACATTCTCTGATGATCTCTCAAGATTCAGTCATATGTTCCTGTTGAAACATAAGTCCGAACCTTTTGAGATATTCACAGAATATAAGTTAGAAGTAGAGAACCAAAATACGGGTATAAGTATTATGTCCTATGATAAGATCAGGGAGGAGAATACTTGTGCATAGAATTCTTGGACTATTCTAAAAGAAAATGAGATTCTCTCTCAGTATTACTCCTCTGAATACACCACTGCACAACGGTGTATCAGGGCGGAGCAATCGCACCGTATTAGATATGGTGTGCTCTATGATGAGTACTACTGAGTTACCTATTTCCTTTTGGGGTTGTGCACTTGAGAAGATGCATACCTATTGAATTAGATTCGAATCAAATCAGTGCCTACCACTCCATATAAGATATGGTATGGGAAGAGCCTATCTCTTAAGTAAGTTAAGATTTAGGATTGTCCGGCCTATGTCTAAAGCAAAATCCGGACAAGATCAAGGCAAGGTCAGTTCTGTAGAATTGGAAAGGTTCCAGCTATACAAAACTGCAGCTGATGATTCGACAGAACCAAAGGATTCAATAGTTCCCGACGAACCTCAGCCTCTCCGCCGATCTGGTAGGGTTCCTCATCCGCCTGAGAGATACCTCGGTTTCTTGATGACAGTGGGAGCGAGGAATGCATCATGAGATGATGACCCAACTAATTTCGAGCAGGCCATCGAGAGTAGGGACTCTGTAAGAATGGCTGGATGCTTAGCGATCAGAGATGGAATCCATGTACACCAACAAAGTATGGACTTTGGTTGCTATATCTTAAGGGTTAAATCCCCATCAGGAGCAGGTATATCTTAAGAAGATTACTTGGTGTAGATGGAAAAGTTGAGACTTTCAAACCTAGACTTGTTAAAGATTTTCGTCATCAACCAGGCATGGATAATGATGAAACCTTTCCAGGGAATATGCTTAAGTCCATCCAGATCCTACTTGCCATTGCTACATACCACGACTACGATATCTGGTAGTTGGATGCCATGACTACTTTTCTAAATAGTGATTTAGAAGAGAATGTCAATAAGAACACAGCCAGAGGGCTTCGTAAACAGTGGGAGTAGCGGAAACGTGTGCAAGATGTTTTATGTGATGAAGCAGGCATCGCGGAGACGGAACGTCTGTTTTGATGTGTTAGTCAAAGAGTTTGACATCATCAAAATGATAGATGAACCTTGTATAAACAAAAAGGTAGTAGGGAGTATGGTGGTGATCCTCGTAGAGTACGTGGATGACATGCTCTAGATGGGGAAGGAGTTTCCTATGCTACGCTCAGTCAATCTCCGCTTATCACAAAGATTCTCTATATAGGATCGAAGCGATACCTCCTGAATCCTGGATATTGGATCTATGAGATAGATCTAAATGGATGTTAGGATTCTCACTAGATGTAGTGAGATGGTATCAATCGATCCTAGGGAGAATCACTGGAAAGGTTCCAGGGTGATAAGGACGACTGAATGTCAGTCACAGGCATTGTCTTTACCCTCAGTAAAGGGACGGTATGTTGGAAGAATTCTAAGCTAGATACCGTGGCAAACTAGACGATAAAGGCTGGTAACATCGCTATTAAGGATACTACCAAAGAGGCAGTCTGGATGTATATTAGTTCATGAGATGAACTTCGTTCCTCTCATTGTGTGAAAATGGAGTTGTGGCTTATGCCAGGGAACGCCCGTCCCATCAGTGATCCAGACATATTCTAAGGTAGTGTCACCTCATCATGGAGATGGTTGATCTCCAGGGTGATCGAGGTTAGGAGAGTAGACTCAGAGGACATCACGGCGGATCCACTCACAAAGGCTTTTTCCCAGAGAGAGACTTATATGGGATGGTTGAGTATTAGATACTGCAACCACTGCTACAGATGGCCCTAGTGCAAGTGGGAGATTGTTAGTTATATGTATGCCCTAGAGGCCATTACTGTACATTGGATGTATATTGTAGTGGATACTGGGACATATATAGCTAGGACTTTCTTGCTCGACATGATAGTACGCTATCTGGTTGCTCTTTATCTTAACATGTATACTTTCAGTCTCTCTGTTACAAGTTGATAAAACCCTTAGGATGTGTACTCGACTTCCAGGACTATGATGCAGATCATACTAGTGGGGCCTGGATAGTCCATGAGTACATCCTTCAATGTTCCTAGTCGTGGGAATATCGAGACAGGGCATCGATATTCCAGAGTAGACTAGCGTATATCTTCTCGACCCATGTGATGGGCGATGGATGATCCCATATCCATTGGTGTTTGACATCGAAGATGGTATCCGGGTGCTCAGTGGAGACTGGGTACACTGAACGGACTCGCCGAGAACTCCCAGATGGTATTATACCTCACGTCAGATGGCAGTTCTCTGGTGACACTGGTACAGCTTAGTCTGTTGACCCGAGATCGTCATAGAGTCTTATGTGTCTCCCACTGTGCTTTGATTTCCATCCTACCACGGCTCTACTGAGTCGTGCAAACAGGTGGTTTTTGGGTACAGTCCCGATTCACATGGAGGCAATGAGCGATAGGAGGGGATTCGTCTCTCCCGGTATTGGGGGTTGATGTTGCGCTATGCACGACTGGCCATAACTGGAAATCCCTGGCCAGGGTTGCTGTGATATACTGGTAAGAGTTATCAGTAGTTTCGCAAATGTTATGGAACTTATATCGGCATGACTTATCAAGCTATTGGGGTCTGACGTTTACCACCCCTAGGCGAGATATGCGACATATCAGACGAACAGACCGGACTGTACGGTAAGTGTTACTGGTTGGATTCACAGGAGTGTGAGCGGGCTTACTCGTCGATCTTCTGATCGCTCAATACCCGGGTGGCCGTTACGTTTAGCAGACCGCTTGCGGCTTGTGTGTGTTTGATATGATCATCACCTGCTACCGGCGTATTGACGAGTCTTTAGAGTCCTACACAGAGGTTTCCTGGCTCAAGCGAAACGAAATAGGAGCGCATATAAGATATGTGCGGGACCGAGAATAATGCGTGTATGTGATACCGTATTCTATTATCGCGATGAATGTATCGATTGGTTGTGTGCGATATAACTTAGTTATCGAATCGAAGATTGATTCGATAAGTCGATACATTGGATACTAGTCGGTTATATGCGACATGACCGGATCATTGAATCAAGTGTTGATTTAATGATTTAATGTATAATTATATATTTTATATATTACTTTACATTAACTAGTATTGGTTGACTCAAGATTGACTTTCTCACTTGAAATGCACAAGTTGTATATGTGATATATTTTTGTGCACTTGTTTGTATCATGTTTGATGATACATGCAAACTTGGGTTTGTGTAAGACTTAAACCATGTTTAGTGAATGGTTAGGGTTTCATTTCACTTATTTATTTATCTATTTATTTTGGTTAAAAGAAATAGGAAAACAAAATGGTTGCTTTCATACAAGAAGTTTCTTGATGCTTCATGCATCTTTGACTAAGTGACCATTTTTGTCTTCATCTCCTAACCCTAACCATTCAACTAAACCCTAGTTAATTCTCTACACTAAACCATGGTTGAAAATATGATAAGGATCATTTATTTTCTATTTTCAAAATACTTATCATATTTTTCTTCTTCTTTTTCTTCTTCAATAAGAAGGAAGCTTGCTACCATTAATGGCAACATGAGAAAAAGAGTGAGAAATCCAATTCTAAAGTGAACCCACTTCCTATTTCTTAATCCTCTACCACTTGCCAAGTAGTATAGGGTGTTTTCTTCACAAGTTTCATGACTCGGTGAAGTTAGAGCTTGATCTTGAGTTGCCTCGACGTAAATCATCTTCGACATCGAAGTCGACGACCTAGCCCGATCATTTTTCCGACGAAACCTTCGCCAGAGTCTGGATTCCGATAGGTATAGTGGAGGGACGTCATCACGGAGCCTAGGAAGTGGAGGATCGGATCTACAAAGGTTGTAGTCACTTTCCTTTAGCAATAAAGTTGTTTACTTGCTTGCATCGCCTTATCATCTAGTTAACGATCCGTATTAGGGTTTGTAGGCACATGAAAAAATTTGAATTGGGCATGTTTGATCTGTTGTGAGACCTCATTAGTGTGCCTAGGAACCCTACATTTTCCTCGTCTTGCACCACCTCAGGTATAGCAGTGACTCCCAGACCAGTTGGCCTTAGGGCACTAGGTGAAAAGGCACCCTCGCTATATTTTTTTTATGATTGCCCTTGGTGATAACAAAACCAGTGTCCATTTTTCTCACCACTTTATATTTTATTCATTTTTTTTATTTCCTTCATACATTTGGCTTTAAGACAAGAGCATTTCAAGGTATCCTCTACTATCCCAGGCTTCAAGACGTGTGTAAGTGCGAATAGCAGGGTATCAACATTTAAAATGTTTGGCTTCCAGAGTAGAAATTATTTTTCAGACTTATTTTTATCCTCAGATTAGTGACTTCCTTCATCTTACTAACCCTTGGGACAACGGCTCATAACTACTTATTACTAGTTCGTATAAGAAAACTTCTAATTTTCTTGGTTTTCTTAAATTTTTCTAATCTCATGGATGTAATTGTTCACTATCTAATCTTTTATTATCATAAATATTAAATATTTTTATATTTTGAAAATTTTAAATTTTTTATGAGTTTTGAAATTTTTTTGAATTTTTATGGATTTTGAAAATTTTTAAATTTTTATAGGTTTTTATGGGTTTTGAAAAATTATTTACATAAAATGATGAGCCAAAAGAAAAATATTTACATAGAATTTTTATGGGTTTTTAAAATTTTTAAATTTTTATGGTTTTTAAAATGAACAAAATTTTTTATGGGTTTTTTAAAGAAATGT
This sequence comes from Agapanthus africanus, assembly GCA_030015575.1. Taxonomy (NCBI): domain Eukaryota; kingdom Viridiplantae; phylum Streptophyta; class Magnoliopsida; order Asparagales; family Amaryllidaceae; genus Agapanthus; species Agapanthus africanus. The sequence goes on along the minus strand of CM057342.1, from coordinate 270,294,344 downwards.
TTTGTGCTTATGCAAATGATATGCAAATGATGCAAAACTAACCACAAACTTCCCCCAAACTTGTTTTCAACAGTATCCCACTGTTGCCAACCGCTATATCTACAAAACCTTTAAGCCTGGAAGGAATTTATTAGTGGGGGCTGTTGGAGATAGTGCCCTCAGAGTCAATTATTGGATCACAGGCATGTGATTGCAATGATTGAGGAAGGACCTGTCCCAGTAGGACAGTCTTACTCAAGATGATAGTATGCTATCTGATTTATCTTTATCATCGTGTACTGCTTTAGGTGACATTACTGATCACTATTGCACGTTGATAGCGCCCTTAGGATTCTTGCTTGACGACCAGCAGTATGATGGCGATCATATACGTGAGAGCTGGAGTCTATAAGCACATCCTTAAAAGGTCCCTAGTCGTGGGAGTTTCGAGACTGGGTATCGATACTCCATTAGTAGACTAGTGTATACAGTCGAGACCCCGACGAGGGGCGGTGGCCGGTCTCACAAGCCACTGGTGTCAGTTGGTTCACCTAAGATGTATACAGGTGCTCATTGGGTTATGAGTACACCGGACAGGACTTGCCGGGAACCTGGTAGTTGGGATTATACCAGACGTCAGATGGCAGTTCCCTGGTGACATGTGTACAGGTTAGTTCATCGACCTGAGATCGTCATTTGTCTCGTGTGAGTTCCCACTGTGCTTTGATTACTACCCTACCACGGCTCAAAGGAGTCGTGCAAACAGGTTTTAGTTGGGTACAGTCCCGAGCCACATGGAGGCAGTGAGCGGATCTGCAGGGGTTCGTCTCTCCCGGTATTGGGGGTGAGGTCGCACTATGTTTAGGAGAGCCATTACACAAAGCCCTCGGCCGAGGCAGGAGATTTACTGGTAGGTATTCCAGTAGTATCTCAGGGTGTTCCGGGCTTCACTCCGACACGACTTGTACCGCTTTTGGGGGTCTGACTTTTACCAACCCCCTAGGCCCGCCATGCGATACTCATAGACGAACGGACCGGACCATACGGATATTGTCACTGACAGGCTCAGTAGGGTGTCAGGATGAGTTCGCTCATCGACGTCCCTTTTGGTCAATAGCTGGTAGCCCGTCACGTATGGCTAATAACTCTGACGTGCTAGTGGTTAAATCCACAGCCATAGTATTGACGAGTCTTTAGAGTCCCCCACACAGACAGTTACTCAAGTTTCGGGTGAAACGCTGTAGAGGCCGTATGGAGATATGGCAGGGTTCGATCAAATACGTGCGGTATTGCACGGATCGTGATCGGACGGTTTTTACTAGCCGGCTTTGGCTTAAGCCGGATCCTAGTATTAGACAGTGTAGATTTTGTCTCTTTGCATTTGTGTTCAGTGGGAATACAAATGCGGGCATGTATATGCAGTAGCGGGGTTTTCCTGTAATTTATTACGGGATCAGTTTTCTGAAGTTTCCAGTTTGCATTCTGTTCCGGCCAGTTTTCCTTTGTTCCTTCGCGGCCGGACTTTTCTGGTGGAAGGGGTTATTTGCATGTTTGCAAATAACTTATTGTGGAGGGGGTTTCTTGCATTTGTGGCTTCTATCATCATGAGATGCTTTATACATCATTTCTTTGTGATTAGAGTTGATCTTGATTTAGATTTGACATTGTTATCATCACTTTTGATGTGGTCACCTCTTGCCTTTTACTACACTCACCTCCCTTTTTGTTTTTCTCTCCACAATATTTCCAAAGGGGGGGGGGCGGCCACTATAGGAGAATGGGAGAATGGGGAGTTTATTTTTCATGTGGAGAAAAGTGTTCATCTCATTTTTGTATCAAAGTTCCCAAGCTCCATTTCTCATTGCTCCTTTTGATTCTTTACCCCATCCTCCATCGCAACTTCACTACCCCAAAGAGACCACCATTCTACACTACACCTACAGTATCCTTGGACGCGTCAGCTAGCCTACTTCGCGCCCGAGTTGCCTCGGTTCAGAGGTGGGAGCCCGTAAAAGAATTTAGCTACGTGGTGCCCTTTCCGACGAGGAGGTGAAGACCGGAGATTCCGCGGGAGATTGGGACGACGACGAGAAGACCGGAGGACACGGATCACTCGGTATATCTCTCACCCCTTCTCTTGTTAGCTAGGATTAGGTTAATGGTTACGATCCGGGTTTTTATTGTCCGCGGTAGCGCCGGTTCCAAGTAAAGAAAATTTTTGATTCCGCATTTTGGCCTCAAGTAGACGGCCGGGGCGCTGCCGTGGCGCAACATGGTATCAGAGCCACGCCATTAACCTAGTCTAGCTTTGTCTAGTGTGTTTACATCTTCGATCGAACAAAATTTCAAAACCCGTGTTTTCAAAATTCACAGTTTCTGTCAAAATTTTTTGGGCTCCAAAAATTTTTCAGGTTGTTGCAGAATACTGTGCATGGAAATATAAGAACACTGTGAAAATTTGGTAATGTGATCCCTCCATACGACCGCGGAACCGCGGCCATAACCCCTATTTGGCCGCGGTTCCGCCGCTGTATTGAGTCTTCACTTCACCAATTTTTTGCAGTGGGCTTTTGGGCTGAAAATAGGGGTTTTGGTATATTCTTTTTGGGCCCAGAATTTTCTTTATGTGCTACAGTAATGCTTGGGGGCCCACTTGATAAAATTTGTTCGATCGGATATTTTAAACATGCCAGTTCACAGTATTTACATTATATCTGCGACCGTGAATGTCATTTGATCGGTAAATCCTGTCTAACTGCTATAGCCCGGTTAGACGGATTTGCGAACGTGACATTCACGTTGATGTTCTGTGATTGTGCTGTGTTGTTGCGGATCGGTCGTGGGGATAGCCTGGATGCAATGTTAGTACTGTTTTGTTTTATATGTACATTTGATATTGCGCGGCGAGCGTCCGACATGTGGACTGCCGTCACTGCCTGTTTGTATTATTATTTTGGGGCACGACCAGGTTGTGGTCGATGTACCCGTTGTATGTATATTTTACTTTCTGTACTAGGATTACCCCGCGGAGGGGTGCACGGATAGCCGGGTTCTAAAGGGCAACGGGCCCGCATCTCATGGCATTGAGACGGAGGGGGCTTTACTCTAGAATTGGCGGGCTATTCGCCGCACTCGTAGGGGGTATAGGTTGACCCAGGAGGGGTGTCCAAGTTACCGGATTTCGTGAAGTGCTGGGTGGTCCATTCACGTTGTTGAAGGGGGCTGCCTCGCTTCAGGTTTTGGCGGGTAACTTACCGCGCCCGTAGGGGTCTAGGATTTCATTGCACAGGCTATCCACACGGCCAGGGGAACGTCGGGTTTCAGTAGCGGCTCTGTGAAATCTGGGGATCCCAGATATCTGTATTGTTCTGTGATGCTGTACATTTATGTGATGTTGCATTTTATCACGCCTTGAGCGAAAATTATATATTGTATATATACTAGTAGATGTTGTATATGTTTTGCATCCGCGCTAGTCTAGTCCCCGCTCTGTCGTTAGTTAAGTAACCTAACGGGTGATGACGGGACCCAGTGGCGAATGTGGATGGCATATACGTACATCATTATTTTCGTTCTTTATTGGTGTGATCAATTGTTAGGACTGCGTTGATTCGGATCAATGCAAGATAAACAAACCTATTCTGATGTTGTTGGAACATTTTTCAAAAAGCTGTTATTGCAAGGACGTTCACTTTTGTTTTGCACAGTGGTATTCGGTTATGAATATCCAGCACCTCAGTCGACGAGGCAAGGGCCGAGATCCCTTGACCGGGAGTGACCCCTTGGACAGAAGTTTGCGTCAGGGTAATAACTTCACTATAGCTGATTGCCTTTTGCTTTGCATTATGGTATTCAGTTGGAATATCCTGCACCTCATTCTACGGGGAAAGAGCCGAGATCCCTTCACCGGGAGTGACCTCTTTAGCAAAGGTTTTCGCCACTATATTTTTATGAAAAAGCTATGCAGTTCCTTCAACGATATCAAGTTCATTACGTTAAAGGTTTTTCGCCAAAACCAGCCGTTGCCCTCCGTCATTTCCTACAGGTATTATTTAGTATTCGTGCTGCGTTTGTTGGCCTAGTCAAGACGTAGTGTTTGGTAGCTAAGTGGTACTTGTTTGTTGCATAAGTGGGATTGATTAGGACAGTCGTGCGGCCTTGTTGACCTAGTCAAGGGCACGTACGGGTGGGTTTAATGCAATCCAGAATAATGACGGGTTGAACTTGACTAGCGGTTTATGGTTTGTTGACCTAGTCAAGGTCATAAACCGCTTGGGGTAAAAATCACATCGGGAGTTTCTAAAGAAACTGAAACTTGCCAGGCATGCGCATACCTTCTGGAGTGTGGTGACTTGAGTAGATTCTGTCAAGTTATCATGCGATGATAGTTGGATCCCGATTCCCGCTGATGAGTTGGTTTACTCCTCGGGTAATCCCGACTAATTTTTCTTTCAGGTTTGGAGAAGAATTTGAGGTTACAGTGGGAGGTTTCCAGATTAGATAATGTGATAACCATTCTGATCTAGGCTAGAGTGCACGCTGAGTGTTTCTTTTCTCTCTCTCTTTGGCAGCGACCTTTGACCCGACCCTAGACTATGACTCAGTGATCAAGATTAACCGAACCTTCTTACAACACTGGCTTTTGGATTTTCAGAGTTGCAAACCTCATTGCCACTCCTACTTTTACCCTTTTCTCCAGGACACACCGTATTACTACGAACGTCCACTTCCATTGGACAAAACCATCGTATGGTTATATACGAACTCGAAGGAATTCGAGGATGGTTTCTGCTTCTGGAGAAAACGAATAGGACTATTCAGTTGTCTTTTCCTTTCACCTTCTCTCATTGCGAGTACTCCTTGGTTTAGGAGATAGTACACCTATTACGCAAATTGGATAGTCTTCTTCCAAACCATAGGCAGGTGCCGACCGGTAGGGAATGAAGAAAACCAATTAGCCTAAATGGTGTACAGAAGGTATTAAGTTAAGACAAAGCAAGGGATTAGTAAGAGGGCAAAGTAAACTGCGACTGCTATTCACGACCAAACCAAGTATTTCTTCGTCAATCCTAAATCATCTTTGTATTTCTCCAGGACACTCCGTATCACTACGAAGATCCCAAGTTTATTGGATAATCCATCGTATGGTTATATACAAACTCGAAGGGAACTTGTTCCAGTTCGGGGATGGATCCTGGTTCAGGAGAAATAGGAATAAGGTTCATTCGGTTGTCTTTTATCTTCACCTTCTCTCGCATTGCGAGTGCTCCTAGGATTAGGACGGTACACCCATTATGCTTATTGGATAGTCTTCTTCCAAACCATAGGCTGGTGCCGAACTGTAGGGAAGGAAGAAAACCATTTGGCCTAAAGGGGTGTACAGAAGGTAATGACTAAAGACATATAAAGGGATTTGGAGAGGTGGAAAAGAATTATACGGTTATAGTTGTGAGTCTGGATAATGGAAGAGGCATTACTAGGAATACCGGGATACCCCATCGAAACATTTCAATGTTTCAGTTTCACTGTGTACTGTTAAAAGAAAACTAATTTCCCAATTAGACACTTGCTCCAGGGTATGTATTTACCAGGAATGATTCTCACATCTGTATGGTTTTACAGATGATGAGTGGGAGTAAGTTATTGGGAATTAGGTGATCATCCTCATTATATCGGAATTCGTTGTAATTGGTGTTATTTGAGGAACTCACCTGGGTTGTTTGCTGGACGGCAAATATTTGGTTTTGAATATCCGTTGTTATGAACCAATTTCAAATTGATATATTTGTACGTCTATTTTTATAGAGTGAGATGTACCTTTTTGAAATTATGTCTATGACATTTACCTATATCAGTGGATGGTTAGGTAAGGAGCATTAAACGGCGGTGTAATTCTTCTTAACCATAAGTACAGTTTTCAACCTACGACACACAGTGAATGAGTTATTAGACTCAAGGGACTTATACAGAGTATTGTATGTTGTCCAGCGTCCATGAGGACAGAGGGGTTGGTTCTCGTACTATATTCGGTTTACTTATAACTTCTCTAGTTTTTAGACAGGTGTTTCGTAGAAACACAGGGTCTAAGTTTTGAGAAGTTATAGGTGTATGAATAAAGTAGAGAACCAGGAGTTGCAAGTATCGGGATTCTTCAAGGTGATCGAAGATGTAGATACTTGTGTATGGTACTCAGTTGATAGTAATGATTAAGAGAACTTGCTTCTCTTTCAGGTTACTCATAATTGGAAGCACTCCTAAGTTGGGTAACGCTGATCGGCCTCCTTCCATTTAGTTGACATGCACTGGAGACAGCTGCATGATTTGAATCTGGTTCAATTAAATCAGTGCCTCTGTTTCTGTATTAGATATAGAACAGTTCATATCTTGACATTGTTAAGATACGGGGAGTCGTCCAGCTTATGCTTAAAACCGGACTCTGGATGACTCAAGGCACGTTTCTGTAATGGCTGTTTGTGGGTTGACCCGGGCTATGACGAAGGTTAATTTTCTACCATCTGGAAGATCAATAGTGATATTGTTCTTGACTCGCCACATTTTTAAAAGAAATGGATTTTTTCAGAAAACAGTAGTGGGAGTATGGTAGAACAGGAAGTGATTCCAGAACCGCAAACGATTACTAAAGATTTGATAAGAACCTAAAGATTCAATCTGATTTGACATTCCATTGGCCACTCCGCAGATAAAGTGGGTAACCTCAGGCACCCGAGAGGTACTTCGGTATGCTCAAGGACGGTGGCAGGGAGGTTCTTATTTACCCAGACTTGCCATTGCTGTTGTTCCAGACTGTGAGACTCAGCAGGAGGATGAGTATAGCGTCATTCTAAACTGGCTTTAGAAGTGTACGTCTATATGACTCTGCCAGAGGGTTGTCGTAGTCAGTGGGAGCAACGGAAGCACAGCGGGCAAGAGGCTTATGTCTATTTATAGACTTAAGCAGATATAGCGGAGATAGATCATCTATTTCTGATGTGACAGTCATAAGTTTGACTTCATCAGAATAGGGGATGGATCTGTTAAGAAGGTAGTAGGGTGTGATGTCCTGGTATTTGGATGACATACACAGAGTAGGAAGTGATATTCCTATACTACGATCGGTTATTCTTTGGTTGTCACACAGTGGTTTCTCCACATAGGACTTGGATATTATACATTCTGGTTACTGGATCTATGGTTTTAGATCTAGATTTGGGTGGTTTCCCAATCTGGGTACTTAGACAGCATTCTATAAGTATTTAGAATGGAAGACTCCTGGCACGGTAGTGTACCTGCAGGTGATGGAGTCACCCTCTCTAAAGGTGTCTTACAGACTAAAGGGGAGAGGGATGTGCATGATTGGCAGATCACTTGCTTAGGCAATTGAGTCAATCATGAGATGTTAAGTACCACACCAGATGTTGTTCTTGCAGTAGATGCAATAAGTTGATATTAATCTAATCCTGGAGAAACAATCGGAAGCAGTTTTAGAACATAAGTGCGTGTTCTAGGGATTTGATAACGGCAGCCTCCTTTAGGAGACGGTTATCATTCCAGGCTTCCAAGGTGACCTGGACGACAGGGTGGCCGTCAGAGTTATAGTTCTCCCTCTGTCGAGGGGAAGTATTTTGGACAGGTGGTCCAGGTGGATACTGAGGGAAGGCATGGCGCAGGATACTGATTAAGTTCAGTTGACGATACAGTCTAAGAAGTTTGGATTTGGAGTTCATTTATGAGATAGGTCCCATAAGACATCCAGACACATTCTAAGACAGGTATTGCTCATTTCGGGAGATGGCTTTCTCCGCGAACTTGAGATATAGAGAGACATAGAAAGAAACATCATAGCGGATCCACTCACTGAGGCTATTCCTCGAACGCAATAGTTTCGCAAACGAGCTTTGTGAGACTGACTAGTAGAGAAGTTAGGTGTTCGGTATCACACGGGCTGTGAGTATGCGACATTGCAATAATTAGCCTTAAGTGCAAGTGCGAGATTGTTGGAGATAGTGCCCTCAGAGTCAATTATTGGATCACAGGCACGTGATTGCAATGATTGAGGGAGGACCTGTCCCTATTGGACAGTCTTACTCAAGATGATAGTATGCTATCTGGTTTATCTTTATCATCGTGTACTGCTTTAGGTGACATTACTGATCACTATTGCACGTTGATAGAGCTCTTAGGATTCTTGCTTGACGACCAGCAGTATGATGGCGATCATATACGTGAGAGCTGGAGTCTATAAGCACATCCTTAAAAGGTCCCTAGTCGTGGGAGTTTCGAGACTGGGCATCGATACTCTATTAGTAGACTAGTGTATACAGTCGAGACCCCGACGATGGGCGGTGGCCGGTCTCACAAGCCACTGGTGTCAGTTGGTTCACCTAAGATGTATACAGGTGCTCATTGGGTTATGAGTACACCGGACAGGACTCGCCGGGAACCTGCTAGTTGGGATTATACCAGACGTCAGATGGCAGTTCCCTGGTGACATGTGTACAGGTTAGTCCATCGACCTGAGATCGTCATTTGTCTCGTGTGAGTTCCCACTGTGCTTTGATTACTACCCTACCACGGCTCAAAGGAGTCATGCAAACAGGTTTTAGTTGGGTACAGTCCCGAGCCACATGGAGGCAGTGAGCGGATCTGTAGAGGTTCGTCTCTCCCGGTATTGGGGGTGAGGTCGCGCTGTGTCTAGGAGAGCCATTACACAAAGCCCTCGGCCGAGGCAGGAGATTTACTGGTAGGTATTCCAGTAGTATCTCAGGGTGTTCTGGGCTTCACTCCGACACGACTTGTACCGCTTTTGGGGGTCTGACTTTTACCAACCCCTAGGCCCGCCATGCGATACTCATAGACGAACGGACCGGACTGTACGGATATTGTCACTGACAGGCTCAGTAGGGTGTCAAGATGAGTTCGCTCATCGACGTCCCTTTTGGTCAATAGCTGGTAGCCCGTCACGTATGGCTAATAACTCTGACGTGCTAGTGGTTAAATCCACAGCCATAGTATTGACGAGTCTTTAGAGTCCCCCACACAGACAGTTACTCAAGTTTCGGGCGAAACACTGTAGAGGCCGTATGGAGATATGGCAGGGTTCGATCAAATACGTGCGGTATTGCATGGATCATGATCGGACGGTTTTTACTAGCCGGCTTTGGCTTAAGCCGGATCCTAGTATTAGACAGTGTATATTTTGTCTCTTTGCATTTGTGTTCAGTGGGAATACAAATGCGGGCATTTATATGCAGTAGCGGGGTTTTCCTGTAATTTATTACGGGATCAGTTTTCTGAAGTTGCCAGTTTGCATTCTGTTCCGTCCAGTTTTCCTTTGTTCCTTCGCGGCCGGACTTTTCTGGTGGAGGGGGTTATTTGCATGTTTGCAAATAACTTATTGTGGAGGGGGTTTCTTGCATTTGTGGCTTCTATCATCATGAGATGCTTTATACATCATTTATTTTTTATTAGAGTTGATCTTGATTTAGATTTGACATTGTTATCATCACTTTTGATGTGGTCACCTCTTGCCTTTTACTACACTCACCTCCCTTCTTGTTTTTCTCTCCACAATATTTCCAATGGGGGGGGCGGCCACTATAGGAGAATGGGAGAATGGGGAGTTTATTTTTCATGTGGAGAAAAGTGTTCATCTCATTTTTGTATCAATGTTCCCAAGCTCCATTTCTCATTGCTCCTTTTGATTCTCTATCCCATTCTCCATGGCAACTTCACTACCCCAAAGAGACCACCATTCTACACTACACCTACAGTACCCTTGGACGCGTCGGCTAGCCAACTTCGCGCCCGAGTTGCCTCGGTGCAGAGGTGGGAGCCCATAAAAGAATTTGGCTACGTGGTGCCCTTTCCGACGAGGAGGTGAAGACCGGAGATTCCGCTGGAGATCGGGACGACGACGAGAAGACCGGAGGACACGGATCACTCAGTATATCTCTCACCCCTTCTCTTGTTAGCTAGGATTAGGTTAATGGTTACGATCCGGGTTTTTATTGTCCGTGGAAGCGCCGGTTCCAAGTAAAGAAAATTTTTGATTCCGCATTTTGGCCTCGAGTAGACGGCCGGGGCGCTGCCGTGGCGCAACAGGGGCAAAATATATAAGTGAAGACCCTCCCCCAAACTTATTCTTGGCTTAAAATTTTTGTAAAAATTTTCTTTTCAAGAGCCAGAAAAAAAATGTCCCCCCCCAACTTGAGTTATGCAATGTTAAGCTTTGAAAATCTTATGAGGGGGTCAAGAACATTGGTCGATGCCAAGCTTTGCAAAGACCGAATGTCAACACCAACCATTCGAAAATTTTATCAATGCAGTGCTCTGGTTTTTGGAAGAAGAAGTGGGGAAAGGTTAAGTGGTGGAAGAGAGTGTGTGTGCGTCTCATTTTGGAGAGACGATGCAGTGAATGTGATGGATTACTTGCATTCTTTTTACAATTCAGAAGAAGGGGTGGAGGTTCAATTTCAATGATTGGGACATGATTCATCTCAACACCCATGTTATTCAGAAATGCGAGTTCATCAGCGAAGATCTCCTCAAAGGTTTCATCAATACCCCGAAGAATAATGTCATCACAAAGTGCGGGGTGATCTTCAGACTCTAAAAGCAGTTCATAATCGGTGTTAGTTGTTGACCCGGATATCTCGGTGGAAGAGTCCGTATGTGTATGATACATAGTTGGGTCAAACAACAACGTATGAAAAGAGTCAAGATCGGTATCAGGAGGATCATCAAATTCGCTGCTGTCGACATCCATTAAGTCGACAGAACAGACATGAGCAGTAGGTTCGGAGGGTACACTTCCCAACTTGTAAATGTTCAGCTCTATTGACCTGTTCCCGAAGGATAGGGTCATAGAGCCATTACGACAGTTGATGATAGCGTTGGAAGTGACCAAAAAGGGGCGACCTAAAATCACCGGAATTTGATTCCGGGGGTTCGCTACAGGCTGTGTATCAAGTACAATAAAATCCACAGGAATACAAATTCCCCGATTTTTATTAACACATCCTCCAGTTCACCCCTAGGTTTGGTGATTGATCGGTCAGCCATCTGGAGAGTGCAATGGGCTGGTTTCAACTCTCCGATCCCTAGTTGCTCATAGACTGAGAAAGGAAGCAGGTTAACACTTGCACCAAGGTCTAAAAGAGCACGGTTGATGTGTTTATCCCCAATAGAAATTGATATCGTAGGACATCCTGGGTCCTTACGTTTCTTTGGTAGCGGAGGGATAAAAGCAGTGCTAATGTTATTGGACATGAAGACCTTCTTTGGCACTTGAGTCTTCCTCTTCCTAGTGCACAAGTCCTTAAGAATTTTCGCATAGGCAGGGACTTGTTGAATTGCATCTAGGAGAGAGATGTTGATGTTAACCTGTTTGAACATTTCCATGATTTTCTCCATATGAGGACTCGATTTGTTAGCCCTTAACCGGTTCGGGTAAGGTGCTTTTGCAATGAGTGCTGGGTCCATCATAGGAGAAGGAAGTGGGGGTAGACGTGATCCCGAAAGAGGAGTGGGGATCGTCTGTGGAGGGATAGAAGAGGTGAGCTGAGGTGTCGAGCCTAGTGGGAAGTGGAGAATAGGCTCGTGAGAAGGCGGTGGGGTAGAAGAACAAGAATCAGAAGCAGAAGTGTGTGTGTGAGGAAAGGTCTCAGCCGGGGTGTTGATAGGATTTTTAATATCATCAACTTCTTCCCCAACATGGTTATCCAGCACTCTCCCAGATCTCAACGTGGTGATTGCATTCACATGATGTGAATAGCCAGGATTGGGTAAAGGTTGAGCTGGGAGTTTCCCTTTTTCTCTTGCACTCATTTCGGCCTTAAGTCGTGCAATCTCAGCTTCCATCGTTTTGATACTCTCACCTTGGGACGCTGAGTTTTTCTTTATCTCACCAACGGAAGACCTAACCTCGGCCGACACTTCCATGAAATTTGACAAGAGTGATTTCATGGTTTGAGCGACTTGAGAGAATTCGTCAGAATAGGTCGACTGCATAGGATAGAAGGTGCAGGAGTTGACCTGGTTTTGGAAATTTTGTGACTGGTAGGGGTGCTGGGTGAGATGAAGTGGTTGCTGTTGTGGTGGAGGGACCCATTGGAATTGATTAGAGTTTGGAACCGTGTTTTGGGATTGGTTCCAGGCAAAATTCGGGTGATTCCTCCAACCCTGATTGTATGTGGAAGAAAAAGGGTCGTTTCCAGGTCTTTGAAATGCAGCATTGGTATGCTCGAGACCTCGAAACTGAGAGTTTAATGGACATTCTTCCGTCAAGTGAGAAGGATCAGAACAGCACCCACAAACAGTTTTGGGGAGCGACATTGGGTTTAGGGAGGCTGCTAGGAATTTGTGTTCCATAGCGTCGAGCTTCTTTTGCATTACTGCCATCTCAGCTCGAACACCTATGGACACATCTATTTGGTGTACGCCACCCCTACTCGATGGCTGGGTTCCAGTCTCCCACTGTAATGACTTTTCAGTGAACTCTTCTAAAAATTTCCATGCTTCCCCATCATCCTTGGTCATAAAGGTGCCTTGACACATGTTTTCAAGGTTTTGTTTAGTGGTAGGGTTACTGCCCTCATATATGATTCGGCAAAGATCCCATCTCGGGATGCCGTGATGTGGGCATTGAACCAAAAGATCCTTGAATCGTTCAAAGCATTTTGAGAATGGTTCAGCCGGAAGCTGGGAGAATTGATATAGTTCGCTACGGATTCGAGCTGTCTTTTGCATAGGGTAGAATTTCTTAAGGAATGCCGCAACGAATTCTTCCCAATTCGTGATGGAATGTGCGGTGGTGTTATACAGCCACTTCTCGGCTGTATCGCACAAAGTAAATGGAAGAAGTCGTAGGCGGATGGCATCCACAGAAAGTTGTGATGTACCCATCATTGCGCATACGTTTTCAAATTTGGTAATAAAAACGTACGCGTCTTCGGTCTCGAGACCATGGAATTTGGGTAGAAGGTTGATGTACTGGGGCTTAATCTCAAAGTTATCCCCGTTGGCTGGTGGAATGGATAAGCAGGTCGAGAGAGGACCTCGCAAAGGGTAGCACCTCTCTTGGAGAGAGATGCGGGGAGGATTCTGCGCACCAACGGACGGCGGCAGAGTAGCGGTAAAGAGGTTTGATGGAGACTGATCCATCGGTGTGGGTGTGGTGGGGGGTAAAAGAAAGGTAAATGGAGAAATACCGACTTCGGAGTCGATCGAGGGGACGCGGACAAGTCAGGCACTAGAATCCCGTGTCCAGCCTATCTTGCACTAAAAGGGGTTAGTACAAGTGGCAGCGTGATTTATAATTAGGGGAAACGAAGTGAATGCGGTGTTTGTTTTGAAAAATGATACGGATTTTGAAAATATGATGCGATCACAACAAATGCAACAAGCAATACCCTAAAATTTATGGTCACCTAGGTCAAAGCTCTAGACCGCTCCTAACTTCCAAAAGACAAGTCGCAGGATAAAATCCTCCAGTACCTCTTTGTCCCCCTATGGCCAGGTAAGTGCCAGGTAAGTGGGAAGGTACTCCACTACGTAAGCAGTGGGCCTAATTAATAACCACTAGCCTTTGACACACTTGCCTTAGACACCACAAGAAAATGCGGATAAGCAATGAATTACCCACGGCCTTCTTCTGTCCTAAGTGAGCGCGACGGTCCTTAGAGTCATCTCTAGATATTTTTTAATTAATGAGGGTAATGCGGATGCAGGTTTGTGATTTTTGGGGTCTAGGAAGGGTAATGAACTCCCCACCTAATATGGATTTGGCCGTGCCCCTTAATATCCGTATTAATTATGCAAACAACCATAAAATAAAAAACAAGCACAATTTATTTTGCTTTTTGCGGCGCTGCGATTTTTGCAAAGAAGCCTGCAACAAATTGTTAATTGGAACAGATTTAGGAAGGAGATAAGAAAGATAGAGGTTGGCTGAGAAAAATTTTACAGAGAAGCCCTCAACAAGCCGCGGAACCGCCGCAATAGGGAGCTAGGGCCGCGGAAATGCGGTGGCTTAGTGGGATCTCTGCACAGAAAAATTTGGTACTGCTCCTGTTCAACTCCTGAGCTCTCTGGAATTCTCCAAATAATTTTCCAATTGCACAGCAAGCTCCAGATTTCCTTGCAATGAACCACAACAACTCGTTTAGTGTTTTGCGCGAGTTTTGATCTAAAAATTTTAGATGGAATAAACTTTTCAACTCAAATTTCAAAAAATGAACAAATAGCACACGATCCCCGGCAACGGCGCCATTTTGATTGAAAACGATTTTCCGTTGTGTAGCTGGTTTTTAGAAAATTGTATTTAGAAATCACAACCAAAAAATATTTTGACCGCAATCAATAACGGTGTCGGATGTAGCGCGTTAGCAAGTGCGGATCGTCCACAGGGAAAGTGTAATCCGTTCAATTTCCGAATTAGATGAGTTGAAAATTTAAGGAAAAGAAAAGAAAACAATTCATGATTTGTAATTGAAGATCAAGAGTAAGAAAAATTTAGATCTAAAAGAAACATTAAAAACAAGAATTGAGATGTGTGATAATTTCCAACCAACAATCAAGATTAGAAGTATGGCTCGTAGGAGCAGATCGGATCTATAGATGTGATGAGATCTAATGATTACTCATTCTTATCCTTTAACGAATTGGTACTAGATCGATGAAAATTCATCGAGGTTTAAGGATCTTGCGAGGAAATTAGGGATTTTGCAACTCATCCTTTGTCCTTTCGATGGATCGCATTCAAATTCTAGCTTCAAGTTAATCAAATGGTCAATAGTTGTTCCCTAGTTTCGAGTGAACACGATCAAGAAAGCATCATCCCGAAACTAGGTTATTGATCATTTGATTTACTAGAATTTCCAAACATTATAGGATTTAAGAATTGTAAAAATATCTAAATCATCATCATCTAAAGATCATCACAACTCCTACACGAGCGGAGATTACTCAAACATCATGATCACAAACACAATCACAAATTGAGATTTAATCATTATGCTTGAATTAAAAGATAAGCAAGAATATAGAAAATTCACCTTTATTTATCGACAAATTTCGTTACAACTCTCTTGAATTTACAAAAGGAAGGAACTAGATCGTCGATTTCGGCTTCGCTCGGCTCCTTGAGTCGCGGATCGGCGAGGATCTCTTGCTCCGTTGAAATCCGGCGTCGCTTGCTAAAGGTTGAAGGCTCTCTTGCTTGAATTGCTCTCGGGATCTTGATCTTGAAGTTGAATTGGAATTGGGGCAAGGGTTTGGCACAAGTTTTGTCACTAAACTTGTGGGTGGAAGAAGATGAATGAATTCTTGAACAATCTCACCCTAGCTCTAGGCTCTCTTTTATAGACCTCAAAATTCTAGATCTAGGATTTGAAATTTGAAATTTCCTTCCACAAGTTTGTTAGCCAAAGATTTGAATTTCCCTCCAAAAGTTTGTTAAGAGAGCCTTCTAGAATTAGTTTGTTAAGCCGAGCCTTTTAGATGCGCCACGTGGACATTCTACAATGTTCTGGAAGTTTGGGCCGTTAGTTGAGAGCACGTGAGAAAAATTGAGCAGCTGATCTCTTCATAAGGCCGCGGATCCGCGGCGCCAAGGGGGTTTGGGCCGCGGATCCGCGGTCCTTTAGTGGGCTTTGTGCTTTATTTCTATATGGTAACTCTTGGGCTTCCTGGTGGGCCTTTATACAATATGTGAAATCTCATTTGGCCTTCTGTATTGCTCCAGATCTTCAGCGTTTGAGTTGGCGTATCTTTTATCAGTTCTTCTCCCAATTCGGGCTCTGCTTCTGGACTTTCCTGCATTAGACCCCAGACAAGAGTTGCGCAATACAAGGGTGATACAATGCCATGAAAAACACACAATTTCCCTAAAAGTACCGGTATTAGTATACAGTATAAGTAATCTGGTATTTTACATGTGTTTTGCTAATATGTGCGATATGAATACCAGATACCTATACATGAATGCAAAAGGTAGGGAAATTGCCGTGTTAGAAATGCAGTATTTTCGACTGATCAATATACGATCTTAAGTTAAATGAAAAGGAAGCGTGAAAAATATGGGTTGATAATTTCTAAGTTGAAGATAATTGAATTTCTTACTAGAATACTGAATTGAAGAATGAGAGTTAACATGCCAAATTGATTGGATTTTGTGGGTAGTATCCGCTGAAAACCCTCAGGAGACAACGCTCCTCCTACTAGGGACACCTAGAGATTTAACGGCTTGTTGCACGAGCTCAGTGCAATCGCGATTCCCTGCGAAAGTGAGGTTTGGTTTTTTCGAGAATAAATTGGTTTTGCTCGGGACGAGCAAAAGATAAGTTTGGGGGTATTTGTTCATATCAGAATATTGCATTATTATATCGTCCATTCTTAATCATATTACAAATAAATAGGTGCTTTTGATCCATGTCTGCTAAATAGTTGCAGGTTACAGGTTCTCAGAACAATACAGTGAAATTCATGAAAAGACATTACAAATGTGAGACTACGAACAACAATAGATGAATCCGTATGATACCGCTTACCAGTTTAAGAAACAAACAAAAATTAGTAGACAGTTCAATGCACAAAGTACAAGGGCAGCACATGATTAAAGACTTCAACGCGAAACTCACAGCAAAAGTCTACAACATTCTGCACTGTGGAAATCTGGAAGAATATTGAAGATATTCTGTGGAACCAAGTGAAGAAAACAGAAGGATAATGCAACATGAAGCAACCCTAGAAGTTTGAGTCAGAGAACCTTCAATATGGCCGCGGAACCGCGGCCAAACATGGATTTTTGCCGCGGAACCGCGACCATGCAATGCACGTGTCGGTGCACGTGTCGGTGAGTGTCGGTGCTTTGACCCGGCTTTCTTAGGGTAGTCATGTAATTTCATGTATGGATCAGATGTAAAACGTTGGGTTTCTCCTATTTATAAATAGGAAAGCCGAAAGCCTAATTAGGCATGCCTCTTTTTATTTTCTAGATTAAAATTTTATTTCCTTGTAATCGTTAAAGAGGTCATCGATAAAATAAAGTTTTATTTTATCGTGCATTTTTTTATCAGAATTTAATTCCAGCATTTTTTTATCTGTCTTTCTTTATCTGAAATTTTGTTTTTTAATATAAAAATTATAAAAATGAATTTTATCGTTAACTTCCTAATGAGTGAGTAATTCTTCACTTGTTAGGGTTAGGATAGGGAAGGTTTGAGAGAAGGAAATCTCTCTCACTCCTTTCCTTGCCCCTATAATTTTAATTAATGCGGACTCTATTTACATTAACCACACACCGCTCACTACGGCACCCTATCCTACAAGATAGCGGTGATTCTCCAGTTAGACCGGTTGTGGTTGATTTAAATAGGGGTTAGGGCTAAGAGTTAAGAAAGGACAGACAAGGACCAAAAGGAAGAAACTACGTTTCTTTCTAGTCGTGCTAATCCCCTTTGTTGACTATTACCCTAACACCTATATTCTTAACTAGGGCAAAGAAAGCAGTGAGTAGAATCCCTTTTCCAAACTAATCTAATCCTAACCCTAGCAAGACTTTAAATCGATTGAATCTCATTCTTAGATTTTAAAACAAAACCTAACAAAAATAGGAATTAACTCGTTAGAACTTAAAGACAATAACACCATTTCCCTGTGGACCGACCCGTACTCAACCGGCTAGCTACCAAGCGACACCGTCTTGATTGCTGTATTTTCTTAAATTTTAAAACGCACACAAAAACAACAAACAATCAGTAGCCGTTACGTACAGCTAGTGTCGTTGACATGCTTGTGGTTATGGATTTATCCAGTAACGCACTTTCGGCGTACTGTCGAGTGTTTAGAGTCCCACAAAAAGGGTTTCCCTGTTTCGGGCGAAACGATGTAGAGGTCGTATGGTTTTACGACAGGGTTTGATCACATACGTGTACTTGTGCATGTATGATGTTCGGGCGGATAATACTAGCGGGTTTTGGTTTAAGCCGGATCCTAGTATTATATTATTAGATTATTTTCGTCTCTTTTGTATTCGTATTTTTCGGAATACGGATACGGGTATGTATATACGGATGAGGGGTATTCTTGTAATTTTGGACAAGAATGCTTCTAAAAGAAGTCACCTTATTTTTTATTTAATCTTTTTGATTAAATGTTAAATGAGGTGGAGGTATGAGGTGTTAACTTTTATTAAGTGAAGTATGGCTACTTGATGACTCACTTAGTGAGTCATGGATTACTATTGAAGCAATGTGGCATTTAGATATTTTGTGGAAAATATCTAGATATTTTATGGTAAATATCTTTGCTTAATAGTTATAAAACATGAGCCATTATTCACTTTATAATATCTTTCACACTCTCTCTCCTCAAAGCTATCTTCTTCTTCCTCTTACCCTAACTTGTCTCATGAGTTGAGAATTCTAAGGTTCAAGAGACTAAACAAATCCTAATCACTCTCTATATCATCTAGGGTACTTAGATTATCATACTAAGTAACCTAGTTATCTTGGTTTAAAGGTAGGAGCTCAAAGTAGACACTCTCGGGTGGATCATCTTTGACGTGAGGAAGCCATCGATCAAGCTCGATCATGGAGGCCACTAGGAGCATGGTAAAGGAGAGGAGTGAAGACCCGAAGGACTTGAGTCTCTTGGTATATACTCTTTTCATAGTAGATAGCTTCTTTAGTTGCGAGTTAGGTTTATGGTAGATCTGGTTTAGGGTTATTCTAGCGCCAAGTTTACATCATTAGAAAAATTTGTTTTCCGCAATCGGCCTCTGTTGATGGCCAAGGCGTTAGCATAACCTTTCATAGTTTAGCGGACTTGGTACCCTAGTTACCTCGGTTATGAGGTTGGAGCTCGAACTACAAATTCTCAGGTGGATCATCTTCGATGGAGGGAGACCGGCGATCAAGCTTGATCATGGTGGCCTCTAGGAGCTAGGGAAGATGGTTAAGGGCCAAAAGACATGGATCATTCGGTATAACCATTCTTAACTCCTCTTTATGTTTGCTAGCTTTAGTTTTATGGTAGATCCGGATTATAGGATTGTTCTCACGCCAGTTTTGAAAATTTTTGTTCCGCAAATGGTCACGGTTGATGGCCAGGGCGCTGGCATAACCCAACACTTTTAAACGATGACCTCAATGGACGCTACGGATTTTCAAATGGTGTCTTTTTCTCAAAAACACCGTAGCCCCATTTTCAAAACTATGATTTATATTATTAAATCTATAGCCGTATGGATTCAGGTGTAGTTACGTACCATATACCGTTCATGCTTATGTTGTATTATTCATCGTAATATATGTACTATGATCTCATCACTTATCTTTATATGGTAGCGTTTGCTAGTACACTTGCACTATTACCGATGATGCGCATGTTACACATACACAGATTTGCCGGCTCACACATTCATCATCAGTAATTGCCATGCCACTTGCACAGTAGAACTGTTATATCACCGTATTGCTCTTGTACTGTTAAATTATGATTCGCTGTTCAGTACTTATTACACGACATGCTTACATGACAACACTTGAGATATTTACAGTACTGTTCGATGCATTGCATTTACTGTACCTTTAGGGTATATGCATTGAGATGCTGTTTTTATGAGATCTCTAGATTTGAGAACCGCTGGTATATTTTAGCAATTCTTATGATTGTTTTAAAACACGATTTCTCATGATGTGATTTGAGACGTCCACCATGAGTTTTCTCGGTTCTGAGTTATGAGCATACCCGATTCGAGGAGTGAGGAGGAACCGTCTACGGGTATATGGTGGGCCCGGTAACGTACTCTGGGGCAAGAAGATCGTATTGAAAGGCGATGAGCTCGGCAGAGGATGCACTACCTACCGGTGATAGTTTTGGCTCGGCGGTTATCCGGAGGTTACCGACCGGAGTCATGAGATCAGATGGATATGAGGGCCGATCCGATGATGCGGCACCTGAGATATGAGGATTTATGTGTCGATGCTGGACACATGTTTTATGATATTTTCGAGTGTCGATATTGGACACTCAGATTTCATGATGATTGATGTGTCGTTGATGGACACACGTTGGATAACATACATGTATACATGCATATATTTTAGATAACGGGATTTACATACTGATTACTGGCACGACATTGTTATTGTACACATATATTTACATGATCACCTTGCATACCACATAGTATTGCCTTTATTTTACGGTAGGACCTAGGGATCGTTGTTCATTTGATTTCTATCTGCTGATATTTTCTACTCACGAGTTGGGCAACTCACCCCCGTTGTGCCACAATTTTCATACAGGTTCGACCACTCGGATCAGTAGCGGCTCGCTGGCACACAGCCTTCTTCAGGGTGTTTTGCTTCGGTATGTAGGATACACATTTGGATCATGACTACCCTTGTACCTACTTATTTCTGCTGTATATAGTTAAAGCTCAATCAATCAGAAACCAGACTATGTATATTTGGTAGATCTAGACACAAACTTGTTTATTCTCGAGACTTAGAGCGAGATAGGTGTGTTGTCGTTTATTTGAGCTGATGATGTCTTCATCTGCCTTACTTTCATTCTGTGTTTGATCTTCGCCATAAGACGTCGTATATTTTCTTATTGCGTGGTTGTGATTCCACTGATTGGTGAAGAGCTAGCTCCCGGTTGGGAATACCTATATTATTGCATGTATGTGGTTTTGGATCAAAATATACAAGGGAGGTGCTGTCCAAATTTCAAGGATGAAATTTTTTTCGAAGATAGTAACTGTTGCATTTTCATATGATATGACTTAAATTTTGAAAGGATGGCTTGAATTTCATTATGCCGATATTTCAAAACTGCACCTCCACTACTTTCCGCAAAAATGTTTAAAATTCTGGGTTTCGACTTACTTGAATTACGGTGGGGTCCTATAGACTTTATGTAATTCTCATGCCGGTCACGTGCCTTTTCCAGGCCGTGACAATTTTATTGGTTAAATTTCAACTTGCTACTATGAACTTCGGGTATTATCCACGAATGATAGCCTGAACTTTTAAAATAATAGATTGCTACCATATACTTTCAGAGTATTACAAAACTATCATAACCATGTTAACGGAAAATTAGAAAATGAAAATATTTCCCTTTTATAAAAATTAACAAAAAAATCAACTTTTTTCTAGAATTTTATTCTTTTTTTAGTTAAAATATGCTGCCCTTGTATATTAATTAACAAAAGAATTCCCCTAAAAAGTTAATTCCCCTGAAAAAGTTAAGTCCGTCTTTTTTGTTAATTTATATAAAAGGTTAATATTGTCATTATCTAATTTTCTGTTTACGTCGTTACGGTAGTTTTGTGATATTTTGAAAGTTTATGATAACAATTCATTATTTTAAAAGTTTAGGGTATCACTCGTGGAATCTGTCTAAAGTTCATGGTAGTAAGTTGAAATTTAGCCTATTTTATTTGCTCGAGTTTTAAATACTTTGCATGCTATAGTCAATAAAAATTGGTAAAAATATCTTAATTTTATATTTTCTTGATTTTTTGATATTTCAAATACTATAACTCATGAAACTAGTGAAGAATTGTAATTTTTTCATTTTTCTTAAACCATTGATATTTCGTGTGTTATATAGCATATAAATCTCGGCGAACTTTCATAATTTTTGTTTTATCGAGTTTCTACATATTTCACATGGTATAGTCCATTAAAATTCTAAAAAGTACATAATATTTTATTTTCGTTAGTTTCAGATATTTCGCATTTTATATCTTATGGAGATCAGTAAAACATCATAATTTTCTATTTCTCAATTTTCTGATATTCCGCATTTTTTAACCTAAGAATTCGTGAAAATTTACAAATTTTCTATTTTTCTTAATCTATGGAATTTCATGTGCCATTGGTCAATTTTTAAAATTTCTTCTTTTCTTGGGTATTTCAGTATTTCAAATGATGTAGCCTATTAAATCGAAAAGGATTTAAAATATTTTGTTACGTTTAGATTTAGATATTTTGCACTCTATAGGCCCTTAAAAGTTTATAAAATTACGTAACTTTCAATTTTCTAACTTTTTTATATTTCGTATGTTGTATCTCAAGAAATGAGTGAAGATTTGTAAATACTTTCTTATTTTTTCTTGAACCATCAATATTTCACAAAGTACACGAATGCTTGGGAAATTTTATAATTTTTTGTTTTTTAAGATTTTAATATTTCGCATGCTATATAGCTTATAAAATTCAGGAATAATTCAAAATATATTATTTTCTCGAGTTTTTAATATTTTATTTTTAAAAACTGCCAAAAACAGCGACCATTACGTGGTTTTCTCGTGCCTCGGGTCTCTCAGTTCGGACCTAGAGCCCCGTGAGGGCTCGAGGGTGACCCCGGGGTTGTCTCGGGGGCTTGGGTGTGTGCCCCACACCTGAGACCACCACAAAGTGGTCTCGGTGTGGGGCTGGATAGCAAACACCCATAAAGGGTGCTCACTGTCTAGCAGCCGACCCATGGCCATAATTCTGTGGCCATGGGTCGAGGGGACCACATATAGCCCCTAAGGGCCCCCTGGGTCATGCCCGAGGTCCCCCGGGGTCTCAGGCACTTTTCAGCTCCTACGGAATTCGAAATTTGCAAGAAATGTGGCAGTTTTTTGTGCCGGGCTGATCTTGGATTTTGGTTTTTTGGAATTTCATGTTATCGGACTCGTGTGTTTTGAAATAGTTTGCCGCGGTTTCAAATTAACTCAATGAAGTATTCGATCAGATTGGTTTGATGAAATATAGCGATATGTGGTGTACAACATCGACGAATTGATAAGTGATCAATTCGATGGGGTTGCACAAGTGAGTCTGAGATATTGGTGTGTATGAAATGTGTCTGGATTGTCACGAAATGAATAGCCCCCATGCGGAAGTGTGATGTTGTGATAAGTGTTATTTCCATTCATGCTTGTAGCTATCTTGTATATCCATTTATTCGGGACGAGCTCCAACTTATGGCCGTCGTTTCCGCTATATGTATATTTTTTAATGTATATTTTTTGTTTCGAGACTTAGCGGTTCACATGTGACCGTAGTCACCACTTAATGTATTATTATTTGTCGGGAAACGATCAGGTTGCGATCGTTATCGCCGTTGTATAATACAGGTTATAGGTTTACCCCATGGAGAAACGCACAAGCGGCTGGGTTTTAGATTGCAGCGGGTGGCCATCTCAAGAAGTTGGAATCGGATCACTCGAGTTTAGGATTAGCGGGTTGCTTGTCGTTCTTGTAGGGAGTATAAGATAGACCCGCGGAGGAATGCTGAAGTTACCGGATTCGAGAAAGTGTCGGGTGGCCCCCTCATGATAATGATGTTGGGTTGCCTCATTTCTTAGGTTGCCTGGTAGCTTTCCGTACTCGTAGGGGTCTGCTTTTGGCTGCGCACGGGCTATTCATGCGACCGGGGAATGTCATGTTTCATTTGTGGCTCGAACGAAATGCGGGATTTCTAGGTGATCCAACCATTCATATTCTATGATGTTCATTACTTGCTTGTGATGTGATTACCAGCCTATGATGATATTTATCGCTTGGATGTAATATTGATTATCTGTCTGTGATGATATATATATATATATATATATATATGCTATATACGTTTTGCACCCGCACTAACCTTGCCCCGCCCTGCCGTATGTTAAGTAACCTTACGGTGAAGACTCGGGACCCCGTGGTGAATGCAGATGGCGTATATGTTCATTCTATTTTCTTTTCATACTTTTCTGTGATTGTATGAGAAGATGCTAGGTAATGTGATTATCTATTTGATGGGATTGCATTGATTTGGATTAATGCAACGATAATAAACCTAAAAAAAGTTATAGAAACCAAATATCAGATATTGTTGTATTATAGCCGAATCTTTTGCTTTGCACAGTGGTATTCGGTTAGGAAAATAATCACCTTATTCGATAAGGAAAGAGCCCAGATCTCTTCACAAGGAGTGGCCTCTTTGGCAAAAGATTGTGTTACTATAAATTTGCAAATTGAATAGCCGTAGTCTTTTGCTTTGCATCAAGATATTCGGTTAGGAATATCTTGCACCTCATTCAATGAGGTAAGAGCCTTGATCCCTTCACGGGGAATCCACACTTAAACAATAGTCTACGTAACTATAAATTTGCAAAAACCACTCGGTTCCTTCAATGAAATCAAGTTCATTACGTTAAAGATTTTCTTCAAAACAAGCCATAGCCCCCTGTTATTTCATGAAGTAGAGTACTTAGTATTCTTGCTATGTTTGTTGGCCTCTAGTCAAGACGTAGTGTACGGTAGCTAAGTGATGTCTTCATGACAGCATGAAATGTGATTAGTTAGGACAGTCGTATAATTTTGTTGGCCTCTGGTCAAGGGTTTGTACGGATGGGTCTA
This sequence comes from Agapanthus africanus, assembly GCA_030015575.1. Taxonomy (NCBI): domain Eukaryota; kingdom Viridiplantae; phylum Streptophyta; class Magnoliopsida; order Asparagales; family Amaryllidaceae; genus Agapanthus; species Agapanthus africanus. The sequence goes on along the minus strand of CM057342.1, from coordinate 270,269,958 downwards.
AACCAATCACGAAATGACGGGTTGAAATTGACTAGGACTATTTAATTTGTTGGCCTCTAGTCAAGGTCCTAGAGTCCTAGGGGCAGAAACCATAATGGGAGTTTCAATTGTTGAAATTTGCAATGAGATTGCATACCTTCAATGGAGTGGGATAATTTGTTGATTTTTAGTCAAGGTTACCATGCCGTGATAGTTGGGTCTCGATTCTCATTGTGAGTAATAATACTCTCGGGATATAATTCTGGCTAATTCTCCTTTTAGGGTTTGAAGGAGAATTCGACGGAACAGTGGGAGCCATCCCGATTAGATATATATACCAATCTAATCTTGATAGAGTGTACGATGAGTGTTTCTTTTCTCTCTCTGGCAGCGACCTAAGACTGGCCTTAAATTAAAAACTCTTAAACCAAGTTAACGGAATGTTTTTACAATCAATGTCTTTGGAATGTCATGATTGCCATATTTCACGACATAGTCGCACATGTCCTTACCCGTCCCACTTTCCCTTTTGCTTCCTCTAGAACACTCTGTATCCGATAAAGAGATCCGCTGTTACATACGAACTCGGAGTAAGAGTTTTAGTCGAGGATGACCACTGGTTCTGAAGAAAGTGAATTGTATATGATACAATTCATTTGTCTCTTCTCTCCACCTTATCTCAAATTTGAGAGCTCCTTAAATAAGGAGAATATACCGGTTACGTTTGTTGGATAGTCTTCTTCCAATTCCGATGCTGGAGTTCAAAGGTAGGGAAAGAAGAAAACCAACTTGTATACCGGTATACACAAGATAAGAAAGTGAGACAAAAATAGGGGACAAAGTGAGCGGAAAGAAAAATGCAACTACTGTTATCATCCTGGACAGTGAAAGAGGCATTATTAGGAATACCCGGCCACCCCTTGAAACATTTTGATATTTCATATTTTCTATGTGATTGTAATCGAAAACTATTTTCCAATTAATTCTGACTCCTGGATATATAGATACCGGATTGACATCCCGCGTATGTAAATTGTTACAGATGCTGAGAATGATTAGATTATTGGAAAAGTGATTTGATTCTCAATATCGAATATCAGAGCAATTGTTACTATTGGGAAAATCACCTGGTTTTGCCTTTCAGCAAACTTTTGGTTTTTGAATATTTGTTATTATGTAGCAAATTTTAAAAATTGATATATCCGTCTATTTATTTGATAAAGTGGGATATAAATTTTCAAAAATTATGTTATGAACACTTGCCTATATATTTGATGATTGGGTGAGGTGCATTGAATAAAGGGATATACATTCTTAACCAAAATACAGTTTTCAAATTACAACATACAAAGTATGAGTTGGTGAACTCATAGGGCTTATACACGTTGATGTATGTTGTCCAGAATCCCCAAGGACAAGGGGTTGGTACTCATATTTCATTCTGTTTTCTTATTAGTTCTCTGATTTTAGACACGCATTCTAGTTGAAATACAAAGTCCAAAAATTTTGAGAAGTTCATAAGATATAAGAATAAAATAGAGAACTAAACGTTGGAAGTATCAAGATTTTTCGAAGTGTTCGAAAATGTGAATACTTATGCTAGGTATTCCATAGTAATATAATCGAGAATTTGATTCTCTCTCAGATTGTTCATCCGCGGGTGCGCTCCATGATGAGTAATGTTGAATCGCCTATTTCGATTAAGGGATGCACTAGAAATATATGCATATTAATTGATACCAGTTCCACCTAAATCAGTACCTCAAATTCTATATGTGATATAGAATGGGTTATCATTCTATGATTGTTAAGATATTGAGTTGTCCGGCTTATATTTAAAACCAGAATCCGGATAAACTCAAGTCACATTTCAGTAATGGCAATTTGTGGGTTATCCTGGGCATTGACGAGAGATTAACTTTCTACCATTTTCAGGATCAAAAGTTGTTTGTCCTCGACACGCCACCTTTTTAGAAAAGGAACTTCATGCAAAAGAAATTAATGGGAGTATGGTAGAACTGAAAGTAATTCCAGAACCATAAATGGTTACTGAAGATTTAATAGAATCTGGAGATTCAATTGACCCTGAAAAATCTTAACCTACCCTGCAGATTTGGTAGGTGACCTCAACTAACTGAGAGATACTTCGGTTCCCTCGTAAACGGTGAAAGGGAGGCTTGCATCATGTGATAATGATCCTACTAGTAATTAATAGGCCATGGGATGTGGTGACTTCCGACTGATGGCTGGGTGCCTAGTTATCTTAGTTGGACTCCATGTACTGTAGCAAAGTGTGGACTTTGTTGGGTGATCCTGAAGTGGTAAAACTCATTAGGAGCAAATAGATCTTGCGAGATCAGTGTAAATGGAAAGGTACTAACCTGATAAGGCTAGACTTTTAGTAAAAAGTTTTCATCAAATGCCCGTAGTGGATTGTTATGAAACTATTACTTCAGTGTCTGCGCTGAAATTCATACGGATATAACTTACCTTTGTTGTCTTTCATGACTATGATATCTAACATGTGGATGACTATAACATTTTTCTAAATTGAATTTAGAAGTGTGCGTGTATATGACTCTGCCAGAAGGTTATTTTAGTCAGTGGGAGCAGCGGTAAGCATGCAAGTTGCTTAAGTCTTTCTTTAGACTAAAGCAGGTATAGCGAAGAAGGATCATATGTTTTGATTGTACGGTCAAAGTGTTTAACATCATCAAAATAAGAGATGGACCTGGTATTTGTAAGAAGGTAGTAGGGAGTGTTGTCAGATTCATCATATGGTATGTGGATGACATACTACTCATGATAAGAAGTGATGTTCCTATGCTGCAAATGTTGGATACAGTGCCTTCAAGACAATTATTGTGATTGCAAGTGGGCAATTATGATAATTAAGTGAGGACCTATACGGGTAAAACGGTATTACTCGAAATGATGGTATACTATCTGGTTTATCTTCATCGTTGATAAAGACTATAGGATTCTTGCATGACAACCAGCATTATGATGACGATCATATACGTAGGAGCTGGGTTGTCCATAAGCACATTCTTAAAGGTCCCTAGTCGTAGGAGTATCGAGACTGGACATCAATATTCTGGAGTAGACTAATGTATATGTTTCGAGACCCCGACAAGGGGCAGTGGCCGGTCTCACAAGCCACTGGTGTTGTGTCACCTAAGATAGTATATAAGTGCTCACTAGAGGTAAATACACTGGACGTACTCGCCAAGAACTTCTAGATGGTATTATATCTATCTTCATATAGAAGTTCTCAGGTGGCATGAGTACAGATTAATCCTTTGACCTGAGATCTTCATTTTTCCCGTATGAGTTCCCACTGTACTTTGATTACTACCCTACCACAGCTCAAAGGAGTCATGCAAACAGGTTTTAGTTGGGTATAGTCCCTAGCAACATGGAGGCGGTGGTCGATTGTCAGGGATTCGTCTCTCCTGGTATTAAGAGTCGATGTCGCGCTGTGTTCAGTCGGCTATCACCAGAAATACGTAGACACGGTGGATGAGATTTACCGATGCTTGGTCAGTAGTATCTCTGTTGGTGATGAGCATGACTCAGAAACGACTTATCGGGTTAGTAGGGGTCTAACGTTATCCACCCCCTAGACCCGATATGCGATACTCTTTGACGAAGAGACCGGACTGTACGGAGATTTTCACATTTAGGCTCAGTAGGGTAAGGATGTACTTGATTGTCGACCTCCCTTTCGGCAAGTATCTGGGTAGTCGTTACGTACAGCTAGTGTCGCTGACGTGCTTGTGGTTAAACCCACTGTCAGTGTATCGACGAGTCTTTGTAGGGTTCCTAGGCACACTCATGAGGTTCTACAACTGATCAAACATGTCCAATTCAAAATTTTCTATGTGCCAAAGAACCCTAAACTAGATAGTTAACTAGAGGTAAGGCGAAAGAATGCAAGTTAACAACTTTAACTAAAAGGAAAGTGACTACAACCTTTGTAGATCCGGTCCTCCACTTCACTAGCTCCGTGTTGACGTCCCTCCGCTGCGATCATCGGATCCCGGACTCTGGCGATGGTTTCGTCAGAGAAACGATCGGGCTAGGTCGTCGACTTCGATGCCGAAGATGATCTACGTCGAGGCAACTCAAGATCAAGCTCCATCTTCACTTGGTCATAGAACTTGTGAAGATAACAGACTCTGCTACATGGCAAGTGGTAGAGGATGAAGAAATAGGAAGTGGGTTCACTTTGGATTTGGATTTCTCACACTTTTTCTCATGGCACCATTGAAGGTAGAAAGCTTTCTTCTACATGAAGAAGAAGAAGAAGAAAGAATATGATAAGAATTATATTTCAAAAAGAAAATCCAAGTCATTCTTATCATAATGCAACCATGGGTGAGTGTAACTAGTGTAGAGACTAAACTAGGGTTTAGGTGAATGGTTAGGTTTAGGAAAGAAACAAAATGGTCAAAGCTTCATGAAGCTTCAAGTAAAATACAAAAGAAGCCACCATTTTATTTCTTGCCCAAAAATAAATGAATAAAATAAATAATTAAGAAAAGATAACAAAACCCTAACCATTAACCTAAACATGGTTTAAATCAAACATACACCCAAGTTTGCATGTATCATCAAACATGATACAATCAAGTGCACAAAAATATATCACATATACTACTTGTGCACATCAAGTGAGAAAATCAATCTTAAGTGAACACTTGCTAGTTAATGTAAAGTAATATATCAAATATATAATTATACATTAAATCATTAAATCAACACTTGATTTAATGATCCGGTCATATTGCATATAACCGACTAACATCAAGTGTATCAATGTATCGAATCAACATTTGATTCGGTAACCCGGCTATATCTCATATAACCGTCCGATGATACAAATCGCGAGAATGGAATTCAGTATAACATACTGATATTATTCTCGGTCCCGCACATATCTCATATGCGCTCCTATTTCATTTCGCTTGAGCCAGGAAACCTCTGTGTAGGACTCTAAAGACTCGTCAATACGCCGGCAGCAGATGATGATCATATCAAACACCCACAAGCCGGAAGCGGTCTGCTAAACGTAATGGCCACCCGGGTATTGAGCGATCAGAAGATCAACAAGCAAGCCTGCTCACACTCCTGTGAATCCAACCAGCAACACTTACCGTACAGTCTGGTCTGTTCGTCTGCTATGTCGCATATCTCGCCTAGGAGTGGTAAACGTCAGACCCCAGTAGCTTGATAAGTCATGCCGATGTAAGGTCCATAACATTCGTGAAACTACTGATAACTCTTACCAGTATATCACAGCAACCCTGGCCAGGGATTTCCAGTTATGGCCAGTCGAGCAAAGCACAATATCAACCCCCAATACCGGGAGAGACGGAATCCCCTCCTATCGCTCATTGCCTTCATGTGAATCGGGACTGTACCCAAAAACCACCTGTTTGCACAACTCAGTAGAGCCGTGGTAGGGTGGAAATCAAAGCACGGTGGGAGACACACAAGACTCTATGACGATCTCGGGTCAACAGACTAAGCTGTACCAGTGTCACCTGAGAACTGCTATCTGACGTGAGGTATAATACCATCTGGGAGTTCTCGGCGAGCCCGTTCAGTGTACCCAGTCTCCACTGAGCACCCGCATACCATCTCTGATGTCAAACACCAATGGATATGGGATCATCCATCGCCCATCGCATGGGTCGAGAAGATATACGCTAGTCTACTCTGGAATATCAATGCCCCGTCTCGATATTCCCACGACTAGGAACATTAAAGAATGTACTCATGTACTACCCAGGCCCCACTAGCATGATCTACATCATAGTCCTGGAAGTCGCGTACACATCCTGAGGGCTTTATCAACATGTAACAGAGAGACAGAAAGTATACATGTTAACATAAAGAGCAACCAGATAGCGTACTATCATGTCAAGCAAGAAAGTCCTACCTATATATGTCCCAGCATCCACTACAATATACATCCAATGTACAGTAATGGCCTCTAGGGCATACATATAACTAACAATCTCCCACTTGCACTAGGGCCATCTGTAGCAGTGGTTGTAGTATCTAATACTCAACCATCCCATATAAGTCTCTCTCTGGGAAAAAGCCTTTGTGAGTGGATCCGCCGTGTTGTCCTCTGAGTCTACTCTCCTAACCTCGATCACCCTGGAGATCAACTATCTCCATGATCAGGTGATGCTGCCTCAGAATATGTCTGGGTCACTGATGGGACCAGGGTTCCCGGGCCAAAGCTACACTTCCATTGTCACACAGTGGTAGGAACTTAGTTCATCTCATGAACCATTATACACCTAAACTGCCTCTTTGGTAGTATCTTTGATAGCGATGTCACCAGCCTTTATCGTCTAGTTTACTACGGTATCCAGCTTGGAACTCTTCCAACATACCATCCCTTCACTGAGGGTAAAGACAATGCCTGCGACTGAAATTTAGTCGTCCTTATCACCCTGGAACCTTTCCAGTGATTCTCCCCAGGATCGATTGATACCATCTCACTAAACCTAGTGAGAAGCCTAACATCTATTTAGATCTATCTCATAGATCCAAATCCCAGGATTTAGGAGGTATCACTTTGATCCTGTATGGAGAATCCTTGTGATAAGCGGAGATTAACCGAGCGTAGCATAGGAAACTCCTTTCCTATCAAGAGTATGTCATCCACATACTTTACGAGGATCATCACCATACTCCATACTACCCTTTTGTATGTACAAGGTTCATCTACCATTTTGAGGAAGTCAAACACTTTGACTACCACATCAAAACAGACGTTCCAACTCCGCGATGCCTGCTTTATTCTGTAAAGCAACTTGCACACGTTTCCGCTGCTCCCACTGTTTATGAAGCCCTCTGGCTGTGTTCTTATAGACGTTCTCTTCTAAATCAGTATTTAGAAAAGCAGTCATGGCACCCAACCACCAGATATTGTAGTCATGGTATGTAGCAATGTTAAGTAGGATCCGGATGGACTTAAGCATAGGCACTGGAAAAGTTTTCATCATTATCCACGCCTGGTCGATGACGAAAACCTTTAACAAGTCTAGCTTTGAAAGTCTCAACTTTTCCATCTACACCAAGTAATCTTCTCAAGATATTCTTGCTCCTGATGGGGATTTAACCCTTCAGATATAGCATCCAAAGTCCATACTTTGTTGGTGTACATGGATTCCATCTCAGATCGCTAAGCATCCAGCCATTCTTACAGAGTCTCACTCCTGATGGCCAGCTCGAAACTAGTTAGGTCATCATCTCATGATTCAATCCTCGCTCCCACTGTCATCGAGAAACCAAAGTATCTCTCAGGCGGATGAGGAACCCTGCTAGATCGGCGGAGAGGCTAAGGTTCGTCGGGGACTATTGAATCCTTTGGTTCTATCAAATCATCAACTGCAGTTTTGTATAGCTGGAACCTTTCCAGTTTTACAGAACTGACCTTGCCTCGATCTTGTCCGGATTTTGCTTTTGACATAGGCCGGACAATCCCAAATCTTAACTTACTTAAGAGATAGGCTTTTCCCATACCATATCTTATATGGAGTGGTAGGCACTGATTTGATTCGAACCCAATTCAATAGGTATGCAGCTTCTCAAGTGCATAACCCCTAAAAGAAACAGGTAACTCAGTAGTACTCATCATAGAGTATACCATATCTAATATGGTGCGATTGCTCCGCCCCGATACACCGTTATGCTGTGGTATATTCAGAGAAGTAACACCGAGAGAGAATCTCATTCTCCTTTAGAATAGTCCAGGAATTCTATGCACAAGTATTCTCCTCCCTGATCTTATCATAGGACATAATACTTATACCCGGTTTTTGGTTCTCTATTTCTAACTTATATTCGGTGATTATCTCAAAAGTTTCGGACTTGTGTTTCAATAGGAACATATGTCTGAATCTTAAGAGATCATCAGAGAATGTAATGAAGTACAAAGAACCGGTCTTGGCATGTGTAGACAGGGGACCTCACATACATCACTATGTATCAGTCCCAAGAGTTCACTAACTTTTTCTCTGTTTCCAACAAACAGAGCTCTGGTCATTGAATCTTTGTGACATGACTGGCAAGTTTCACAAGATGTAAATTCAAACTAGTTTAAATATGCATCTAAAATGTAACTTAAGCTAGTCGGGTCACATTGATATGACCTAGTCTACAATGCCTCAAGAAGGAATCGTTCATATCTGAACTCTTCTTCTTGTGTGTGTTCTGTATACTAGGAACTGTAGTTTGATTTAGAACGTCAATGCTTTTATATAACGTGCCTGAACCGATCAACTTTTGATATAGGAAATGTTTAAAACAATATCCAACAATACAAAATTATATCCTTCTTTACTAATAAAGAGATTGATATGATTTTGTACATCAGGTTCGGTATCTAATAGCATTTGTTCAGAATCAATGTATTGGTAATACAGGGTGACAGTGACCAACAGACTTGGCTGCAACACTTGCCCCATTTTCTGTCTCATGAAACTTATCACCCGTTCTCAGTTCTCTACCTTTCTGTAGCCCTATGTAACTGATTAGATATCTGGGATCCTGATCCGGCATCAAATACCCAGGACGTAGAGAATACTGAGAAACAGTTCTTTGTAATGAACACACCCGAAGGAGATGCATCATATGCACTTTCTTCGTTTGGGCGGCATGGGAATCCTGGTATTCCCCTATTTCCTGCTCTGTCTTATAACAATTATAAGTTGGAGCGGGACCAACGTTCTCCAGCTCAGTATAACAAGCGGGTTCGGTCAATACATCCGTATTATTATCTTGATTAAGGCGTGATATGGTCGCTACCTGGAGAGAGAGAGAAGAAAACACTCTGCATGCGCTCTTGCAAGATTAGATTGGTTATTTATTTTATCTAATCAGGATGGCTCCCACTATTTTTTATCAAATCTTCCTTCAAACCCTAAAAGGAAAGACTAGCTGGGATTAATTACACTCTACAAGTTCGCCAATCTTTCAGCCAGGCCAGTGTCGGTACTTTGAGGGAGGTTCCCCGTGCTTTCGCACGGACCTAATTACAGTAAACCTCGTTTTCCCAGAGGCGTAACCCCATTGACACATTTCTAGACACCTACTTGATCGGCTAATTGCAAAGTGCAAAACTCTCCCAGGAGTAACAATTACTCGCAGTGGGTATCGGGATCCAACTATCATATAGAAGGTATGCAATCTCATTGCAAATTTCAACACTTGAAACTCTCGATAATGGTTTTTACCCCTAGCACCTATGACCATGGCTAAGGTCAACAAATCATAAGCACTAGTCAAGTTCTATCCGTCATTTCGTGATTAATTAGACCCACCCACATGACCCTTGGCTAAGGTCAACAAAGCCACATGACTGTCCTAACTAATCGTATCATATGCGGTGTAGGAATACATCACTTAGCTACCGTACACTACGCCTCGGCTATGGTTGACAAACGTAGCACGAATACTAAGTACTATACTTCCTAAAATGATGGAGGGTTGCGGATGGTTTTTAAGAAAACCTTTAACGCTTTGAACTTGATCTCGTTGTGGAATCAAATGGTTTTTAAACGGAGTGTTTTTGAGGCTTTTCTAGTTTTGCTAAAGGGGTCACTCCCGGTGAAGGGATCGTCGGCCCTTTCCTCATCGAATAAGGTGTAGGATATATCATATATACCGCTGTGCAAAGCAAAAACTATAGAAGCAATCAAAAGACAAATCGAGGGTTATAGCATCTGCCAGTTATTGCTAAAGGGGTCACTCCCGATGAAGGGATCTCGGCCCTTTCCTTATCGAATAAGATGCAGGATGTTCTACAAGGAACACCGCGATGCAAAGCAAGAACTGTAGCTACCTGTTCTATTTTTGAAATTCGATTCCACAACATCTATTAGGTTTATTTTCTTTCATTAATCTCATTAATGAATGTCCCATCATTTAAGTCCACCTAAACATCACAGATAAATATAACGTATGCTTATGCCATCCGCATTCGCCTCAATGTCCCGTCTGCACCGTTAGGTTAGGTAACTAACGGCAGAGCAGGGCAGGGCTAGCGCGGGTGTAAAACATAAGCAACGTCTATATAATATATCATATATACTATATATAATATCTATCTGAACAAATCACATGATCACATCACAGATAACGCAGCAGAAAATATCATATGAAATATTGGATATACTAGGACGTCCGTGTTTTATATTGAGCCTGTATAAAACACGGATTCCACGGTCGTGATGAATAGCCAATCCCACACCCCTAGACCCCTACGAGAGCGGCAAGCAACCCTACCAATTCTAGGGTTAGGAGACCCGGACTCGACTCCTCGAGATGGTCTCCCACTGGACCCCAAAACCCGGTTACTTGTGCTCCCCTCCTTGGGTCTATCCTAATGCGGAAAAGTAAATAATATACAAATGGTGACATCATCCGCAACCTGGAAGTGCCCCAATAAAAGAATATTACATACAAGTTTTTACATGAATGAAAATGAAAAACACTCATCTCACATAAAAAACCCCCGGCTATTCAAACACGACGATCCAATATAACATATCCAGCAACACATAACATCACATGTCATCAACGTAAGTAAATATGCGCATCCCAATTGTCGTTGACATATAGCAACGAAACCGGCGATATCACATATTACACTTACGGTCACATAAAAGAAAGTGTAAAACTACAACAGTTGGAATCCGCAACCTGCATAGACATCGCATGCCTAACCAAATGAATTTCTTAGACATCGCATGCCTAACAATTATAAACCCCGCATTTTAGTCTCATTATCGAAAACACTTTTCAATATAAAGTCAGGTAATTCAACAAGATTCCCGAAATCCAGGACGAATGCTCGTCGCAAACTTTAGTGGATGGCCGCACCCCCGATACCGTCGACGAAGTGCACTAAGGCGGAACACCGCTGCCGTGAGCACCTGAACGGATGCTTTTTGGCGACGGGGTTCTCCTACAGTCACTTGGTCGGGGCTATGGGGTGTAGCTGTCTATTAAGTTTACCGGCGAGTATCCGTGTAATCAACGTGATTGCGACGGACTTTTGATCACATCAAAATCCCGTGGCAACCAATCAAGTGAGGCTAAACTGCTATATTTATAACATCCATATTAGTTATCTTATAACTACTTGTGAATTCCAAATATTGTATCACATTCCAGATAAATGGAAAATGTTAAACTTTTCGATCGAACAATCAAACACCCAAGTTTTCCCAAAACAGCTCAACACATGAAATAAGTTTAAAAATATTCACTTCATGCCTCAGTACCAACGGTCCAGCCGTAGAAGGGTCAAGCCAACGCCTCACATGTGGCACGCCGTACTGCCCAAAACCCTAAGGTTCAAAGGGCAGTTCACGACGGTCACAAAATCGAGTTAATGTTTATTGTCTTCTAGAGGGTCCATCGCGTTACTTGCACTGCTTAGAACGTTATTAAACTACGGAAAAATCCAACACTTGGAAATTTTCCGGCAGGGGAAAAAATTGGGTATTTATATCCGGTCGAACTTTTTAACATATTCTAAATTATCCGGAAAAATATATAGACAAAATTAGACAATCTGATCGAATCTACGAACTCCCAATACAACCCAGAAAACTCAACTCTTGAGTACAGATTAAAAATTTCCAGAGAACAGAGGAAACAGATACGGGCATAACTGTATAAAATTGAAACCCTAATCAGTACATACGGCCGCGGAACCGCCGCCAATAGCAGGGTAAGGCCGCGGTTCCACGGCGATCTAGTAGATTTAGGGGTTCGTTTTCTGCAGTAACTCTTAGAATTTCCTGCTCTATTTTCTGAGCATTTTTAATTCACAAAAATCCACAGTTTTGAAAATTGTCCAGAGAAGGGTATAACTTAGGGTTTCTAGGTTCGATCGGCTTTCTAACTTCGTCTATCCATCGCCTAAGGCTCTAGCTAGGCTCTGATACCACTGTAGGGTTCCTAGGCACACTCATGAGATTCTACAACTGATCAAACATGTCCAATTCAAAATTTTCTATGTGCCAAAGAACCCTAAACTAGATCGTTAACTAGAGGTAAGGCGAAAGAATGCAAGTTAACAACTTTAACTAAAAGGAAAGTGACTACAACCTTTGTAGATCCGGTCCTCCACTTCACTAGCTCCGTGTTGACGTCCCTCCGCTGCGATCATCGGATCCCGGACTCTGGCGATGGTTTCGTCAGAGAAACGATCGGGCTAGGTCGTCGACTTCGATGCCGAAGATGATCTACGTCGAGGCAACTCAAGATCAAGCTCCATCTTCACTTGGTCATAGAACTTGTGAAGATAACAGACTCTGCTACATGGCAAGTGGTAGAGGATGAAGAAATAGGAAGTGGGTTCACTTTGGATTTGGATTTCTCACACTTTTTCTCATGGCACCATTGAAGGTAGAAAGCTTTCTTCTACATGAAGAAGAAGAAGAAGAAAGAATATGATAAGAATTATATTTCAAAAAGAAAATCCAAGTCATTCTTATCATAATGCAACCATGGGTGAGTGTAACTAGTGTAGAGACTAAACTAGGGTTTAGGTGAATGGTTAGGTTTAGGAAAGAAACAAAATGGTCAAAGCTTCATGAAGCTTCAAGTAAAATACAAAAGAAGCCACCATTTTATTTCTTGCCCAAAAATAAATGAATAAAATAAATAATTAAGAAAAGATAACAAAACCCTAACCATTAAGCTAAACATGGTTTAAATCAAAAATACACCCAAGTTTGCATGTATCATCAAACATGATACAATCAAGTGCATAAAAATATATCACATATACTACTTGTGCACATCAAGTGAGAAAATCAATCTTAAGTGAACAAATACTAGTTAATGTAAAGTAATATATCAAATATATAATTATACATTAAATCATTAAATAAACACTTGATTTAATGATCCGGTCATATTGCATATAACCGACTAATATCAAGTGTATCAATGTATCGAATCAACATTTGATTCGGTAACCCGGCTATATCTCATATAACCGTCCGATGATACAAATCGCAAGAATGGAATTCAGTATCACATACTGATATTATTCTCGGTCCCGCACATATCTCATATGCGCTCCTATTTCGTTTCACTTAAGCCAGGAAACCTCTGTGTAGGACTCTAAAGACTCATCAATACGCCGGCAGCAGGTGATGATCATATCAAACACCCACAAGTCGCAAGCGGTCTGCTAAACATAACGGCCACCCGGGTATTGAGAGATCAGAAGATCAACGAGCAAGCCCGCTCACACTCCTGTGAATCCAACCAGCAATACTTACCGTACAGTCCGGTCTGTTCGTCTGATATGTCGCATATCTCGCCTAGGGGTGGTAAACGTCAGACCCCAGTAGCTTGATAAGTCATGCCGATGTAAGGTCCATAACATTCTTGAAATTACTGATAACTCTTACCAGTATATCACAGCAACCTTGGCCAGGGATTTCCAGTTATGGCCAGTCGAGCATAGCGCAACATCAACCCCCAATACCGGGAGAGACGAATCCCCTCCTATCTCTCATTGCCTTCATGTGAATCGGGACTGTACCCAAAAACCACATGTTTGCACAACTCAGTCGAGCCGTGGTAGGGTGGAAATCAAAGCACAGTGGGAGACACACAAGACTTTATGACGATCTCGGGTCAACAGACTAAGCTGTACCAGTGTCACCTGAGAACTGCCATCTGACGTGAGATATAATACCATCTGGGAGTTCTCGGCGAGTCCGTTCAGGGTACCCCATCTCCACTGAGCACCCGCATACCATCTCTGATGTCAAACACCAATGGATATGGGATCATCCATCTCCCATCGCATGGGTCGAGAAGATATACGCTAGTCTACTCTGGAATATCAATGCCCCGTCTCGATATTCCCACGACTAGGAACATTGAAGGATGTACTCATGGACTACCCAGGCCCCACTAGCATGATCTACATCATAGTCCTGGAAGTCGAGTACACATCCAAAGGGCTTTATCAACATGTAACAGAGAGACAGAAAGTATACATGTTAAGATAAAGAGCAACCAGATAGCGTACTATCATGTCGAGCAAGAAAGTCCTACCTATATATGTCCCAGCATCCACTACAATATACATCCAATGTACAGTAATGGTCTCTAGGGCAAACATATAACTAACAGTCTTTAGAGTCCCACATAGAGGATTTTCCCAGTTCAGGCGACAGATGTAGGAGCCGTACGTTGGTATATGCAGGAGTCCGATTAAATACGTGTACAGGACACACGAACTTTAATTGGGCGGTTGATAATACTAGCCGGCTCAGGATTAAGCCGGATTATTAAATCAGGTTTTGATTTAATAATTTATATATGTATTTTGATACATATATTTTAGTATTATTGTTCACTATTTTTCTCTTTTTGGTGCTATCCGTATTTTTATACGGATACGCCTATATGTAGCGATACATATACCAGGTGAAGTATTCCGTATTTATACGGGAATGCTTCTAGAAGAAGGACACCTTATATTTGTTTTTCTTTTTAGAAAAACAAATGGGAAATGAGTTGGAAATGAGGTGGAAATGAGGTGGCATGAGCATGTAGAGAGGTATGGCTTGGAGAGATCATTTATTGGTTCATTTATTGATGTACATTTATTGGTGCACTATTGTACCATGGTTGTAAAAAAAGGTAGCCATTCTCTTTTGACTTACACTTGATTCTCATTTTTTCTATGCTTCATGATTCATGAGACTTAGCCATCTTCACCTCTACCTCCTTCTCCTTCTTCTTGATCTTTCTCTCATGAGCATGGATTCTAAACAGAAAAGTTTAGTGAAATATTCCTACATCACCGACCATCAACACCTAGCAAGTTTGGATCATCGGTTTGAGCCTCTTCCGGTTTCCCTCAGGTGGATCGTCTTCGGTGAGGGTGGTCGATATTCAAGCGCGATCCCGGTGGCTACGAGATTGGAGAGGTCTTCCACAATTGGGTGGACACACGACAAAGGTTATAGTTTCTCAACCTTCCTTGTTTTAGATTTCTAGTTTAGGGTGTTTGGATCGAATCCTCAGGTTTACGCATCCGGTGCCCTTAAAAAGTTTTTGTTTTCACTTTTCCCTCACCCGCGGCATCCGCGGTGCGGGAACCGGAATCCAACATAGTTTAAAAGACACCCAAACACTCCAAACAAGTGTTAGACGATGCTTAAGTTTCAAAACCGAAAAAACTCCGATTTTTAAACCCAGTTTCTATCCAAAAAAGTTTTTGGTCTTCAAAATTTTTTTAAACAAGTGCAGAGGATTACTCTAGACTAGATAGAGACACACAATGAAAATGAGCACATTTCATCATGTTTGAACCGCCAGAAATTGTGTTTTGGCCGGCCTCACCTTTTTACTATTCACATTTGGAGCTCGTTTTCATGCCGTGTCTTGGGTTTGTAAATTGGTATTTTTGGTGTTGTTTGATTTGTTCCAGATTTCACTTTGTGTCATCTTAGCTTTAGGACAACTCGGGAGTTTTAAAAACTTGAAACTTTTGCATCATCTGTATCCATGATATATGTGTTGCTGAACGTCGTCTAATTTCTATATGTTAATTGAAACAGGGTTGCACACATTCTGGTGTTGCTTGCTTCTGTGGTTATATATATATATATATATATATATATGGTTATGGTTTGTGCAGATTGTCGTGTGGGATAGCCCTTAGTGCGATATTGATTGTACAGTTTTGATTCAGTTTGTATATTCATTGTTGTGGGGTGAGCGCCCGACATGTGGACAGCCATTTTTGCCATTATGTATATTCTTTTATTAGGACTCGACCAGGTTATGGTCGCTGTCACCCTTGTATATATATTTTATTTCTGTACTAGGATTACCCCACGGAGAAGTGCTTGAATAACCGGATTCTAGAGAGCAATGGGCCCGCATCTCATGGCGTTGAGACCCGGGGGGCATTATTCTAGAATTGGCAGGCTATTCGCCGCACTCATAGGGGGTATAGGATTGACCCGCGGAGGGGTGCACAATTCATCGGATTCTAGAAAGCGGCGGGTGACCTACTCACTTTGTTGAGGGCATGTTGGCCAGTTTCTAGAATTGGCAGGTGGCTTGCCGCACTCGTAGGGGTCTAGGATCGATTTTGTACGGGCTATCCGCATGACCGGGGAATGTTGCATTTCATTTACGGATCAAATGAAACGCGGGGCTCCTAGTTTATCCGCTATTCCATATTGTTGTTCGTATGCCTGTGATGACTATTATCTGCCTGCGGTGTTGATATATATAATATATATTTAGTAGATGCTTCTATATATTTTGCATCTGCGCTAGTCCTGCTCCCACTCTGTCGGTAGTTATGTAACCTAACGGTGCATGACGAGGCCCTGTGGTGAATGCAGATAGTATATAAAAGCATGTTATTTTGGTTGTTTCTTCTGTGGCTTGGAAACTTAAAATGATGGGAACACAATATATGGATAATGGAAGGAAAATAAACCTAAACGATGTTGTCGGAACCAATTTTAAAACTACTCGGATTTCTTCAAAACTCATAGTCATTTTCTTTTGCTTTGCATAGAGGTATTCGTTTAGGAATACCCCACACCTCATTCTATGAGGGAAGAGTCTTGATCCCTTCACTGGGAGTTCACTCTTAAGCAAAAGTTTATGTTACTAGTTTTAAAAAGAGGAGCTTAAACCACTCCATTTCAAAAACACTTGAGTTCTTTCAACGATATGAAGTTCATTACGTTAAAGGTTTTTCGCCAAAAACCAGCCGTAGCCCTCCGTCATTTCAGATTATTATTGCTTAGTATTCGTGCTACGTTTGCCATTGCTATTCACCGAGACGTAGTGTGCGGTAACTCTGTAATACTTTTTCTGTCGCAAGGATATGCGGATTGGTTAAGACAGTCGTACGACTTTGTTGATTATTCGTCAAGGATTATGCAAGTGGGTTTAACGTAATCAAGATAATAACGGGTTGAACTTGACTAGGGCCCTTAATTTGTTGATTATTCATCAAGGTCCTTGAGTTCTAGGGGAAAAAACCATATTGCGAGTTTCAAACATACAGGAAACTTGCCAGGCATGCGCATACCTTTTGGAGTGTGGTGACTTGAGTGGATTCTGTCAAGTTATCATATAATGATGGTTGGGTCCCGATTTCCTCTGATGAGTAGGTGTTACTCCTCGGAAAAAATTTCACTTGACAATTAGCTAACCTAATAGGTGTCTAGAAAGTATTAACGAGGTTATGCCTCTGCGGAAACAGGGTTATTAATTGGGTCTGTGTGAAAGCACGGGGACCTCTCTCGGAGTACCAACACTGGCCTGGCTGAACGGTTAGCAAACTTGTAAAGTGCAAATGATCCCGACTAGTTCTCCTTTTAGGGTTTGAAGGAGATTCGAGGAAACAGTGGGAGCCACCATTATTAGATAAAGTGATAACAAATCTAATCTTGATAGAGTGCACGCTGAGTGTTTCTTTTCTCTCTCTCTCTCTAGTACTACGACCTATGACTTACCTTAAATTAAAAACTTATGAACCAAGTTAACCAAACCTTCTTACACCCTTGGGCTTTGGCTTGTCTTGATTCACGACAAAGTCGCACATATCCCTGCCACTCCTAGTTTACCCTTTGCGTTTCTTCAGAACACGTCGTATCACAATGATGATCCACATTGCTTGGAACGGCCATCGTATAGTTACATACGAACTCGAAGAAGTTACTTCAGTCGAGAATGGCCACAGGTTCTAGAGAAATTGAATAGGATTATCCGGTTGTCTCTTCCCTTTATCTTGTCTCAGGTTGTGAGAGCTCCTTGCATTAGGAGAGTACACTTGTTACGCTTATTGGATAGTCTTCTTCCAAACCTTAGGCTAGTGCTGAAAGGTAGGGAAGGAAGAAAATTAATTAGCCTAAGGACTATGTGCAGAAGGTAAGATCTAGAGACATTTAAATGGATTGAAGTGAGAGAAAAGGAAATTGCGATTACTGTCATGAATCTGAATAATGGAAAAGGCATCACTGAATGCCTGACCACCCTTTTTGAAACATTTTCTTTTTTTCAGTATTTCTGTATACTTGTAAAAGAGAACTGTTTTCCTAATCAATTCTCACTCTAGGGAATATATTTACCAGATTTGGATCTCACATCTGTACGGTGTTACAGATGATGAGTTGGAGTAGAATATTGGGAAATGGGTGATTTGATCCTCAATATCGGAATTCATTGCAATTGGTGATATTAGATTAAATCACCTGGTTTTTCCTAACGGCAAATATTTGGTTTCGAATAATCGTTATTATCCACCAAATTTTAAAATGAAGTATATGTACCTTTATCTTATAAAGTGAGATATACATTCTGAAAATTGTGTTATAAACATTTGCCTTTATCAGTTGAGGATAAGGTAAGGTGTAAGACATTCTTAACCAATATACGGTTTTCAATTACAATACACAGAATTTGAGTTAGTATAATTTTGGGATTTATACATGAAAATATATGTTGTCCAGTGTCCTTCGGGACAAGGGGCTGGTACTCTTACTTCATTCAGGCATACCTATGAGTTTTCTGGTTTTAGACACGCATTCGTTGTAATGCAAGGTCCAAAATTTTTGAAAAGTTTATAGGTATAAGAATAATGTAGGGAACCATATGTTGAAAGTATCAGGATTCTTCGAAGTGATCGAAGATATAGATGCTTATGGTAAGTATTCCATCAAAGTAATATTGAGAACTTGATTCTCTCGTAGGTTACTCATTCGTGAGTGTGCTCCATGATAAGTAATGCTGTATTAGCCTTTTTCCATTAGGTGATACGCACTGGAAACAGTTGCATGACTTTTGAATCTGGTTCTGTCTAAATTAGTGCCTTTGATCTATATGAATATAGAATGGTTACATATCTTGATGTTGTTAAGATAGGAGTTATCCGGTTTCTGTTTAAAAGCAGAATCCGGATAAACTCAAGGCACGATTCGGTAATTGCGGTTTGTGGATTATCCCAAGCATTTACTAGGATTTTGTTTCTACCGTTTTCAAGATCAATAGTTACATGTTCACCACCGGAGACAGAGACGAACCGGGATGGATCGTCTTACCTGAATCTGGGGGCAGATGCTATTTGGATTTATCCGTCCACCTTTCCGAAGATACCAAGTTGATTTATGGCACCATATATCGGAGATTTGGACAGATGCGATCGTTGTAGCAGACTATATCAGATTCCCCCTCATTTTATAAGGGCTTTTTTTATTGTGGGGACGCTCTTCCCTGCAGGCACAAGCCACTGCAGTTAATTACGTTACCGCATTGCGATAAACACTTTCTCCTTCTCTAACAGTTCACTTCGTGTCGTGTGTGTTTTTGTTTGTTTTGGTTGCCCGTGGATTGTATACGGAGACTAGTTTATGCCATCGCATGATTCCCTATTGAAACCTAGTATGGCTTGTTTACTTTTCCAGGTTTCTTCTTACAGTAATTTTTTTGAATTATAACATATTTTCCCCTGAATGATGTGATAGAGCCGAGTTTGGGTATCAACGTGGTGGGTGAAGGGCCCGCGTTTGAATAGTCTAGGGCATCAAGCCTTTCTGTCAAATCAAGGGCTGCTCCAACTGCCATTTCCTCCCCCTGTGGATCCCCGGTATCGGCAGGTGATGCGAGCATGACGACGGCCCTTATTGATTCTGGGGACGAAGGTGTCGACATTGAATCCATCTCCCCGATGATGGTGGAAACCGAGGAAGCCATCATGCTTAGTGGCGCTCCAGGTACCACTACGGTCTTGGCCCCGTCAGGTATTCCATGTGTTATTTCTTTTGGGCTAACCAATCTTGATAAACATTTTCACTGATATTTCTTTATTCTGTATAGATGCGGTAGACCCCGACATTGTGCTGATTGAAGAATCACTGTCGGCCACTGCCACGACTGTCACGCTTCCATCTTTCCCTTTTGTGCCCCCCTGAATTCTTTCAGGTTTAATGATGGAAGGTAAAGACTTTTCAATTCCTTGTTTCAGTATAGATATTATTTATTGGATTAATTTCTTTATCATATATTGTTGCAATACTTTAGGAGTGCTTTTGACTGCCTAAGCCAAATGCTAAGCTCGCACTTCACCTTCCAATCAGAATTCGTTCCTGCCTCGAGCGTCAGTTAATATATTCTTCATCTCTTATTTCATCTTTTCATGAGTGATCTTTCTATCGCTATGTTTTTCTCGTATCGGCCACAGTCTTATGGCACAAGGGAGAGAACGAAGGAATAGCAGAGCCTTCTAAGCTTCCCGACTTGCCACTTCCGACTACTGGTATATTAGGTCTCATTTATCACCGTCCTTTTTAGTTCTTAGGTTAAAATCTAACCCTTCTTTGTGCGTGCTTTATTTTATAGAAGCTACACCGACTTTGACTCCCCTTGAGTCTCTCATATCTATGCCCGTGGGGCCGTTCGCTAAGCGACGGTCCTCCAGGGGTGCGGCAAATAGCAGGCGGATGCTAAGAGAATTTATCGAAGACCTTAACGTTGAAGCTCTCACTTCTGCTGCAGACTTTGCGGACGAGGTCAACCCTATACTGGCGATGCTTGTGACTTTCCACAATGAAGACTTCGTCGGCGTTTGGGTTGACTATTGTAGGAGAATTGAGGCTTGACTTCACGATATAGAGCAAAAGCGTCTTACACCTGAAGAATTAAACTCGAAGGCTCAACTAATCGCATGGATCGAGCAAAGTGCCGCTTCCCTTAATACATTGAGCAGAAGTTGGCCCTGAAGCAAAAAGAACATGAGACAGCTTCTGGCGAATCCATCCAATTGCACGCCCAGGTCGAAGTGAACGCTGCGCAGCTGCAAATTATTTTTAGGAATCTCCAGCAATGTGTTTCTAAGGGAATGGTGTTGAGGCGGCACCTCGACTCCACCGAGTAGGGAATGCGAGATTGTGAAATGGCTAAGCAGGAAATTACCGAGAAGCTTTCATCATGCTAGCAACAACGGGCCCGTGTTGAAGCGATGCTGGTTGTAATAGTAGCGCGTGAGGAGGAGCTGCGGGAAGAGAGTGAACAGGTTGCCAATTTATTAAAAGCCCCGCCTTCTTAATGGCTAAAATTGTATCCCCCTTTTTTATTTAAATTCTATTTTTCAAACACTTTGATTCATCAATAAAGAATACACATTTTTTTGCATGCGCTCCTCTGTGTTTGTTGTCTCAATTTAGCGCTAATTAGTTTATTCACTCGTCTCGGAGTCTCTAGTTTATTCACTTGTTCGGAGTTTCTACTTTATGTACTCATCTCGGAGTTTATAGTTTATTCACTTATTTCGGAGTCTCTAGTTTATGTACTCATTTCGGAGTTTCTAGTTTATTCACTCATTTCGGAGTATCTTTAGTTTACCTCTCTTGGGTTTACAGGTAAACTTGTCATAACGTTGTATATAGATAACTCTCATTCTTTACGATAGAGATCTGTTAGGTTGTGGTTCTAGGGTTTTAGTCCGTGGTACTATCGTGTTGGCTGATATATTCCTCGATATGCAGTCTTTAAGCTGTTGTTCGAGTAACTCCGCGACTGTCGTGTCTTTGATCCATTCGGGTTGGACAAGACGTCTTCAAGTAATCTTCTCAGGTCATATTACCGTCAGAAGAGAAAGCATTAGGAATTTGCCATGACGCTTTTTACTTGAGATTAGGCTCAATTTGGAGCTCAGATGAGTCATAACCGCTCCGCTCCGGTGTGGGATGATCTCCGATGGTCTTTTAGGCTTTATATGAGTTGTCGTCGAGACCCGAAGGTGGGAATATGCCGTTACTTCATTTTTTTTTGACGATATTGTGTCGTTTCTTTGCTGAAGTAGGGTAGACATCTGTAGGACTTCTATACTGTATGTACTCTAATTGATGCCCGGATTTAGGAATATTGTAGGGTTACTAGGCACTCTCACAAGGTTCTACAAGGCATCAACCATGCCCGATTTAAAATTTAGACGTGCCGAACAACCCTAACCAAGATCTTTAAACTAGAGATTAGACGAAACATAGCAAGTAAACAACTTTACTTCTAAGAGTTTGGGATTACAACCTTTGTAGTCCGGTTCTTCACTTCTAAAGCTCCTTGTTGAGGTCCCTTCGCTGCGATCATCGAGTACCCTGACTCTAGAGAGGCTCCACGAAGAGAAAGATGCAAGTTTGCTTCCGATCTTCGATAACAAAGATGATCTACCTTGAAGTTTCTTTAACACAAGCTCTCACTCACAAATGAAGTGAACACCCTAATCTAAATGGCTAGGATAGATTAGGATGATGAAGTAGGATTTTAGCTCTTATTTTTTTCTTAATCTCACTCATTTTCATCACTAAGCAAAATGCTAGAAAGCTTTTTATCAAGGAAGAAGAAGAAGTATTCTCTTTGTGATGAATAATGAACGTGTGTGTATGATTACAAATGCAACCATGGTCAAAGATGACGAGGCTAACCAATGCAGAGAGTTAACTAGGGTTAAAGGGTGTGGGTTGGGTTAGGAAATATCTTGCAAAATATTTAAAAAAATATCTTTGCAAGAAACAAAATAAAAGTTTCTAGAAGCTTCTAGAAAAGTTTAATCCAAATCAAACCCTAACCTTATTTAATCTCCACTAATCATGTTGCATTAGTAATTATATTTTGTTACAATATTATATATCACATATACAATATTTATTGTAACAAAATAAAATAATACAATTAACATATATATCAATGTATTACCCGAGTGAGAAAAAGAATCTTTTTGTGAGCTTATACTAGTTAATGTAATTTAATATATCCAATATATAATTATACATTAAATTATCGAATCAACACTTGATCCGATAATCCGGCTATTTCGCAAATAACCGACTAATATAATCTGTAACAGTTCATCGAATCAACACTTGATCCGATGACCCGGCTATATCACATATACCCGGCCGATATCTCATATCGCGAGAATCTAATACGGTATCACATACATGCATTGTTCTCGGTCCCGCACATATCATATATGTGCTCCTACTCCGTGTTGCCTGAGTCAAGAAACCTCTGTGTAGAACTCTAAAGAATCGTCAATACGCCGGCAGTAGGTGATGATCATATCAAACACCCACAAGCTGCAAGCTGTCAGCTAAACGTATCAGCCACCCAGGTATTGAGCAATTAGAAGATCAACAAGCAAGCCTGTACTTTCTCCCGTGAATCCAACCAATAACACTCCCGTACAGTCCGGTCTCTTCGTTTGATATGTCGCATATCTCGCCTAGGGGTGGTAAACGTCAGACCCCAGTAGCTTGATAAGTGTTCATACCAGAATATTGCATTTTATACCGCCCATTCTTATGCTCGTGTGTTTATAGGTAGGTGCTTTTAATCTGTGTTTGTTACATATTTACAGATTACAGGTTTCCAGTACAAATATTGCAAATCAAGACAAAATCTCCACAGTTACACCAAATACAGAACATCTGTTGACAACAGATAAAAGCCGGGTTCCGGTCATCCATATCCGTCCAGTGCTGCGTACCGGTTCCAGAGACAAGACATATGACAGCGGTCATTCGTGTCTCGGACAAGCACAGAGCACGAGAGGGGCAGCACAAGAATCAATGGGTGCGCGGAGCTCGAGGGAGAAAAGGTCAAAAGTATTATTTTTGTTGCCACCATGGACCATTGCAAATCTGATGCAACTGTGGAAGCATACTGCAATTTGGTATATGTACAATAACATAGGACAGAGAACCAGGGGAGCACACAAAAGATGGTGGCCCATCTCATCAAGACGGCCGCGGTTCCGCGGCCTAAGCAGGCTTAGGCCGCGGAACCGCGGCCGTACGGTCTCCTCTCTCAGTCGTTTTTCTGGGGCAGTTTTGTACTTTTATATAGAGCCATATTCTTGCCCTAGATCTCCAGATCCCTGCCTATAAATACTCCAGATCTGAGCTAAGCCAAGGGTCCAATTTTTGGTGTTCAATTCTTTAGCCTCTTTTTGTTAGGATTTAGTCTTTTTCTTCTTCTTCTTCATTCTTTCTCCATGAAAATTGTAGTGAGAGCTTTTTGAGTGGAAGATCAATGAAGATGAAGGTTTTTGTATCATTCTCTTTTGTTTAACTTCCCCTTGAGATCCTTGCTTTCTCTTCATCTTTCAACCTCTTCATTGAGCTTGAAAGGTTAAGGGTTTGTTATTGATCTCAAGGGTCGTATTTTCTTATGGAATAAGTTCTTCACTTCACATGAGTTCTTTACCCTTCTCTTGATCTTGCAACCTCTTGATTGAGCTTGCAAGTTTAAGGGTTGGCTATTGATCCCATGCTTGTCTTGAGTTCTATGTTCTTGTAATTACTTTCTTTCTTATTTCTTTCTTGCTTATTTATTACTTGCTTTTTATTCTTTCTTGCATTTTTCATTCTTGTCTTTTATTACTTGCAATTTTATTCATGCACTTAATTACTTGTAATCTTTTCTTTTCTTTGTTCTTTTCTTTTGCTCTCTTTTGTTCATTTTGTGAATGGTTGTAATTATTGTTGTTAAGATGAAATACGGTATTGTAAGTTAATATCTTCTTTCTCATTTCCTTTTCCCGTTATTTTCCATTGAACTCCGCCCAAACCATACGCAAGCGCTCCGTTAGGCACCCTACCCTAACAAGGTAACGGTGATTCCTAACCGCGACCGGTTGCGTTCGGTTTGGCCGGAGGCGAAAGCAAGAGACAAGAACGGAAGGACAAGGGTAAATAAGCCGGATTCCACGAATACCGCGCTTAAATCCCCTAATCCACGTTGTTGCCAATTGCTCTAGCTTCAATTGGTCAAGACTCGGCTCAAAGGTTTTGAGTACGGATTTCTTTAGCTTATAATCTCGTATCTTTTTCTTAACAACTTTATACTTGCAAATAATACACATAGGATAGACTGAACAAATATATACAATTCTTTATTGACTCGTCTAAAACAAGAAAGGGCATACAACCATCTCCCTGTGCATCGACCCGTGCTCAACCGGCTAGCTGCATAGCGACACCGTCCTGATCGCGGTAAACTTTAGAACTTTGAACATCCGACACGCCAAAAGCGTGCGATCAAATGGCGCCGTTGCCGGGGAGACGGTAGCGTATTTTCTTTCTTGTTATTCGGGTTAATATTCTTTTTGTATATATTTATAAAAAAAAAATATCCTTTTGTTTTTTTTTTTTTTTTTTTGATCATTTTGTGGGCAAGAGTGCAGATTTTTGCAGATTTGCAAACTGCGATTGTGGGGAGCAAAGTGTACATTCAAGGCTAAGGTGATTGCAAAGTACAGTGCCAAAGATCCGGGTAGTTTGACCCGCGCAAGCGAACTTTTCAAGCTTACCGGATTTGATTCAACGGGGGTTTCCTAACCCAAAAACTTAACGGTACGTACTTTACTAACACCTTCTTCTCAAATCCGACGCGTCCAATATACTATTCTTTGCAGGATTCTTTGCAAGTTCGCCAACAAACGCTAAAAATTGACTAATCCGTATTTGTTGCAGTGCCGCGCTTAAACTAAAAAACGATTTTTTGATTCTTTATAGAATTTTTATTGAATTGCGCATTGCATACATTAATACGGACTTAAGGGCAAGCGAACCCCACAATATACGGTAAAGGATTTCATCACCTTTTCCGTGGCCCACAAATCACGAACTTGAGCATAACGTTTACCCGCACAAAATTTAAAAGAAACTAGACTTTAAGCCTTAAGGACTTCGCGCTCACTAGGAGAAGTTAACTGTGTTTAGAACCTCGCTTAACAGTATATTATTTACGGGGTGTCTAGGAAAGTGTTAACGGCGAAACCGCCAAAAGAGAAAGGGTTATTTAATTAAGGAACTTCGCGAAAGCGTTGGAAAACCTCCCCTTATCTCTGCACTTACCTGGCCTCGTGATCAGTGTATCTTGAGCCCGTTTCTCGACACAGTTTTACTTCGACAATCAAGTTCTGGAGCAGGTCTAGTTGACCTAGGTGAACCCTAGAACGATTAGGTGTGTGGTATTTTTGTGTCGTGATTGTTTTTGTCCATATTCTTTTTGTGTATACTTCATTCTTTTGTTAATATAAAAAAAAAATATAAATATCACATCCTTTTTCCCCTCCTTTTCTCTGCCTTTCTTTCCTTCTCTCTTCATATCATGGGTACTCCACCTCGCAAAACTCTTGCCGAACTTTGGTACCCACAACCAGACATTACTTCTTACGGTTCTTGCTTTGGCCGAACATCGAACGACCCCTCTATGCCCAAAGTTTCACTGAAAGATCGCATAGAAGCGTCTAGGATAAACACTTGCACTCCGCATTCCACTTTGTATCAACCTTTTCAACCTCCCGCACCCGCTTATGTTGATACCCCTTTTGCAAGTCGTCCTTTGTCCATTGCTGAACGTATTGAACAATCTCATAGCCGATCTTTCACTCCTTTCACCACTACAGAATCCTGGGATCAACAATTCCATTCACCTTCTTATCCAAATGTTGATCCTGTTCCTGTCCAGCCATTCAATTCCTACCAATCCTACCCAACTTTTTCACCTTCCCTAGACATTGGTTCAGAACCGCCATTTGGGAGTTTCCAGTACCAAAACAACTTTGAATCTCTTACTGAAACCCCTTCACAACCCATGTCTAGTCTGGAACAGTCATTGGAAGACTTTAGGGTAGCGTCAAGCCAACAGATGATGGATTTGAATGCGTCCATGGCCGCTCTCGTACAACATACTGACCCGGTAGCTAGTTTTCAACTAGCTCCTAATTTTCCAATGTATGAAGAGGCGGTAGGACAAGTTGAGAATTTGAGTGGAGAGAGTGAGATGTACCCCCTTCCGAATCAAACCTACCCGTTTCAAATTGAATCCCACAACTCCTGTGTTGAAAGTCTATCAAGTGTCCCACATGCTTTATCAATTGAAGATAGAATGATCAATGAGTTGTGCGACTTTGTAGTGTTTGATTTGCCAGATTGTGAAGGGACCTTGCCAAGTGAAACCACACCCAATCCTTTTGACCTCTACACCTCCATCTTAGAACCTGAATTGATTGAAATCCATGCTTTTGATAAGGTGTCTGAGAATATTGATTTTCACTTGATTGAGGATATTGACGCTGGGAATATTTTGGATGATGAACCCATAGATTTGGCTGAGTTTTTCTCTTCAAATCATCATCCCGAGTCATTAAATGTTTTTCCCGAACTTCATATGCGTCTTGATATTGATGATAAAGGCATGGATGAGCTTAACTTTGAGGAGAATTCTGAGGATAGTTTTGAGGATGAACCAGTTATAATTGATGAGTCGGAATTTCCAATTCATCCTATCCCTTCCACTGACTGTGTACACCCTCCTGAACCTTTAACCGATAACCTTCCTCAACCACTTCCCTCCATTCTTTCCATCGTTCCGACCTTGCAAGAAACCGTCTCACTTTCATTTCGTATGTCTGGTTTACCAAGTTCGGCGTACCCATGGTTTCTTACGAATCTTGAGGGATTTGACCCAATCTCTCGCCGGGTTAATAGATTAGCACAATCGCTGTTTACACATCGCTCATCACAAATTGTGCTAATCTATTCACTCCATTTGCACCCTCAAGTTCGTACTCCACTTCTTTTTCCCTTCCGCCACTCTTCTTCTGATATACCGAGACCGTATCCCGCTTCTATCTCCATACGGTCTCGCGTATTCTCCATTTCTTACCTCTTCACCTTCTTTCCCCAACCACTGCTTCACCATGATAAAATCTTTGAATGGTTGGTGTTAACTTTTGGCCTGTGTAAGGCCTTGTATAGCTTGATACTGCTCTCTTTCCCCCCTGATCCTGAACTTCAACGCTTAACAGTGGAAACATTGTTTTACTTAAGTTTGGGGGGGGACTCCTTTTTTGTATATATTTTTTGTTTTCCTTTTTGTTTTGTATATAATTTGTTTCTAGGGAATGCCGACAATTTTGACCCTCTTGGTATAGCCTGACAGTGAGGGCACTGTCAAGTTTAAGTTTGGGGGTGTGCTCGGTAAGCTTTCTTCCTTCGCATTCATTTGTATATTTTGCATTTGCATACCTTATTAAAAACCCACAAAAATTGAAAATTTTCCAAAAATATAAAAACTTTGTCGTCAAGTTAGCTAATAGGGTAACTTAGATTTTTATTCCGAAAGTTTAGTTGACATATTAGAAATAACTAAATTCTAGGCTTAGGAATTGAAAACCCTAAAAATAACCCTCGTTCTGTTTAAACTTGGTGATTATACGTCCTTATAGTTTTTTTTGAGAAATAGGTAATTTTGAGTTCAGTTCTTGAGTTAAGTCAAGATGAAGGGAGAGTATTGAAGCTTTGCTGAAGGATAAGTCTGAAAAATAGTTTCTTTTCTTGAGTTCAAATTTAGAAAGTATATACCCTACAAACTGCACTTACACGCACCTTGAAACTTGGGATAGTAGAGGATACCTAGAAATACTCTTGCCTGAAAGCCTAGTATGAAAGAAAAAACGGTATTTAAAGCTAAACACCAAAAGAGCATATTGAAAAATATATCCGGTCTTGAAAAAGAAAAAGAAAAAGAAAAAGAAAAAGAAAAAGAAAAAGAAAAAGAAAAAAAACAGAATAAAGTCAAGACCTGGAAACTGCTATTTACGCTTTAAAGTTCACACATTCAGTAATCGGTCGTTAGTGCCTCAAGAAGCATTAATAGTCGCATGAAAGGTGTGTGAGCAAATCCGTCCATCCTTAATAAAAAGAAGTAGTATTAGGTATTAGGGCAAGGGTATTATAGCTTGAATTGAATTCTTGAGTGTAGGGGTGCAAATATACACACACGTAGGGATATACAATCGATGTTTGGATAAAAGATAGAAATAAAGAATAAGACTTGTGTTTTCTGTAAAGTTGATAAAAATCCCTGATTTGAGGCCGCACTTTAGAAGGAAAACTCAGGAGAACCAACATCTTTCTTAACTTTTTTGGAACGTATATGATCTAAAGTTAAACAGATAGGAGGTGTGAAACATAAGGGTTGGATATTTCTAACTTAGGATGATAGAATTTCTAACGTAAATACTAAACTGTAGGAGTAGAATCGACGTTAACTTATGACACTAGCTTGACGGGATTTTATGGGTAGTATCCGCTGAAAACCCTCAGGAGACAACACTCCTCCTACTAGGGACACCTAGAGGTTTAACGGCTTGTTGCACGTGCTCAGTGCAATCGCGTTCCCTGCGAAAGTGCGGTTAGGATTTTATTTTTATGAATAATTGGTTTTGCTCGGGACGAGCAAAAGTTAAGTTTGGGGGTATTTGTTCATACCAGAATATTGCATTTTATACCGCCCATTCTTATGCTCGTGTGTTTATAGGTAGGTGCTTTTAATCTGTATTTGTTACATATTTACAGATTACAGGTTTCCAGTACAAATATTGCAAATCAAGACAAAATCTCCATAGTTACACCAAATACAGAACATCTGTTGACAACAGATAAAAGCCGGGTTCCGGTCATCCATATCCGTCCAGTGCTGCGTACCGGTTCCAGAGACAAAACATATGACAGCGGTCATTCGTGTCTCGGACAAGCACAGAGCACGAGAGGGGCAGCACAAGAATCAATGGGTGTGCGGAGCTCGAGGGAGAAAAGGTCAAAAGTATTATTTTTGTTGCCACCATGGACCATTGCAAATCTGATGCAACTGTGGAAGCATACTGCAATTTGGTATATGTACAATAACATAGGACAGAGAACCAGGGGAGCACACAAAAGATGGTGGCCCATCTCATCAAGACGGCCGCGGTTCCGCGGCCTAAGCAGGCTTAGGCCGCGGAACCGCGGCCGTACGGTCTCCTCTCTCAGTCGTTTTTCTGGGGCAGTTTTGTACTTTTATATAGAGCCATATTCTTGCCCTAGATCTCCAGATCCCTGCCTATAAATACTCCAGATCTGAGCTAAGCCAAGGGTCCAATTTTTGGTGTTCAATTCTTTAGCCTCTTTTTGTTAGGATTTAGTCTTTTTCTTCTTCTTCTTCATTCTTTCTCCATGAAAATTGTAGTGAGAGCTTTTTGAGTGGAAGATCAATGAAGATGAGGGTTTTTGTATCATTCTCTTTTGTTTAACTTCCCCTTGAGATCCTTGCTTTCTCTTCATCTTTCAACCTCTTCATTGAGCTTGAAAGGTTAAGGGTTTGTTATTGATCTCAAGGGTCGTATTTTCTTATGGAATAAGTTCTTCACTTCACATGAGTTCTTTACCCTTCTCTTGATCTTGCAACCTCTTGATTGAGCTTGCAAGTTTAAGGGTTGGCTATTGATCCCATGCTTGTCTTGAGTTCTATGTTCTTGTAATTACTTTCTTGCTTATTTCTTTCTTGCTTATTTATTACTTGCTTTTTATTCTTTCTTGCATTTTTCATTCTTGTCTTTTATTACTTGCAATTTTATTCATGCACTTAATTACTTGTAATCTTTTCTTTTCTTTGTTCTTTTCTTTTGCTCTCTTTTGTTCATTTTGTGAATGGTTGTAATTATTGTTGTTAAGATGAAATACGGTATTGTAAGTTAATATCTTCTTTCTCATTTCCTTTTCCCGTTATTTTCCATTGAACTCCGCCCAATCCATACGCAAGCGCTCCGTTAGGCACCCTACCCTAACAAGGTAACGGTGATTCCTAACCGCGACCGGTTGCGTTCGGTTTGGCCGGAGGCGAAAGCAAGAGACAAGAACGGAAGGACAAGGGTAAATAAGCCGGATTCCACGAATACCACGCTTAAATCCTCTAATCCACGTTGTTGCCAATTGCTCTAGCTTAAATTGGTCAAGACTCGGCTCAAAGGTTTTGAGTACGGATTTCTTTAGCTTATAATCTCGTATCTTTTTCTTAACAACTTTATACTTGCAAATAATACACATAGGATAGACTGAACAAACATATACAATTCTTTATTGACTCGTCTAAAACAAGAAAGGACATACAACAATCTCCCTGTGGATCGACCCGTGCTCAACCGGCTAGCTGCATAGCGACACCGTCCTGATCGCGGTAAACTTTAGAACTTTGAACATCCGACACGCCAAAAGCGTGCGATCAATAAGTCGTGTCGATATGAGGTCTATAACAGTTCGAGAAACTACTGATAACACTTACCAGTAAATCTCAGCAACCCTGGTCAGGGATTTCTAGTTATAGCCAATCGAACACAGCACAACATCAACTCCCTATACCGGGAGAGGTGAATCCCCTCCTATCGCTCATTGCCTCCATGTGATTCAGGACTGTACCCAAAATCCACCTTTTTGCATGCCCTCTTGGACGTGGTATGATGGAAATCAAAGCACAGTGAGAATCACACAAGACTCTTTGACGATCTCGGGTCTACAGACTACTCTGTACCTGTGTCACCAGAGAACTGCCATCTGACGTGAGGTATAATACCATCTGGGAGTTCTCGGCGAGTCCGTCCAGTGTACCCAGTCTCCACTGAGCACCAGCATACCTTCTCTGATGTCAAACATCAATCGATATGAGATCATCCATTGCCCATCATATGGATCAAGAAGCGCATACGCTAGTATACTTTGGAGTATCGATGCCATGTCTCGGTACTCCCACGACTAGGAACATTTGAAGGATGTACTTGGCGACTACTCTATCCCCACTAGTATGATCCGCATCATAGTCCTGGTAGTCAAGTACTAATCCTAAGGGCTTTATCAACATGTAACATAGAGACAATCAAAGTACGTGTTAAGATAAAGTGTAACCAGATAGCATACTATCATGTCGAGCAAGAAAGTCCTCCCTATATATGTCTAAGCATCCATTACAATATGCATCGTATGTACAGTAATGGCCTCTAGGGCATACATATAACTAAAAATCTTCCACTTGCACTAGGGCCATCTGTTGTGGTATCGCATACCCAACAATCAGCTGTAGTTGAAGTATCTCATACTCAACCATCCTATAAAAGTCTTTACTGGGAATAAGCCTTTGTGAGTGGATACGCGCTGTTGTCCTCTGTGTCTACTCTCCTAACCTCGATCTACCTGGAGATCAACCATCTCGATGATCAGGTGATACCGCCTAAGAATTATATCTGGATTTCTGATGGGACGGGGGTTCCTAGGCCAAAGCCTTAACTCCATTGTCACACAATGGTTGGAACGAAGTTCATCTCATGAACTTATATATATCCAGACTGTCTCTTTGGTAGCATCCTTGGTAGTGATTTATCTTGCCTATAATCGTCTAGTAAGTCACGGTATCTATCTTGGAACTCTTACAACGTACCTTCCCTCCACTGAGGGTAAAGACAATACCTGCGACTGACATTCAATCGTCCTTATCACCCTGGAACCTTTCCAGTGATTCTCCCCAGAATCTATTGATACCATCTCACTACAACTAGTGAGAATCCTAACATCCAATTAGATCTATCCCATAGATCCATAACCCAGGATTTAGGAGGTATCACCTTGATCCTATATAGAGAATCTTTGTGATAAGAGGAGATTGACCGAGCGTAGCATAAGAAACTCCTTTCCTATCAAGAGTATGTCATCCACGTACTCTACGAGGATCACCACCATACTCTCTACTACCTTTTTGTATATATAAGGTTCATCTACCATTTTGATGAAGTCAAACTCTTTGACTACTACATCAAAACAGATGTTCCAACTCAGCGATGCCTGCTTTATCACATAAAACATCTTGCATACGTTTCCGCTGCTCCCACTGTCTACAAAACCCTCTGGCTGTGTACTTATAGACGCTCTCTTCCAAAACATCATTTAGAAAAGCAGTCATGACACCCAACCACCAGATATCGTAGTCATTGTATGTAGCAGTGGCAAGTAGGATCTGGATGGACTTAAGCATAGCTTTGAAAGCCTTAACTTTTCCATGTACACCAAGTAATCTTCTCAAGATATACTTGCTCCTGATGGGATTTAACCCTTCAGATAAAGCAACCAAAGTCCATACTTTGTTGGTGTATAAGGATTCCATCTTAGATTGCTAAGCATCCAGCTATTCTTACAGAGTCCCACTCTTGATGGCCTGCTCGAAACTAGTTAGGTGATTATCTCATGATGCAATCCTCGCTCCCACTGTCATAGAGAAACCGAAGTATCTCTCAGGTGGGTGAGGAACCCTACTAGATCGGCGGAGAGGCTGAGGTTCGTTAGTTACTATTGAATCTTCTGGTTCTACCAAATCATCAGCTGCAGTTTGTTTAGCTGGAACTCTTTCCAGTTCTACCTCATGACCACTAATTTCTTCACAAGAAATTCCCTTTTACAAAGGTGGAATGTTGAGAAACAAAACATCTTTTGTTCCTCGGTTTGGTAGAAGATATTCCTTTGCGAATGCTTGGGAT
Organism: Agapanthus africanus; assembly: GCA_030015575.1. Taxonomy (NCBI): domain Eukaryota; kingdom Viridiplantae; phylum Streptophyta; class Magnoliopsida; order Asparagales; family Amaryllidaceae; genus Agapanthus; species Agapanthus africanus. Next base: position 270,236,540 of record CM057342.1, on the reverse strand, counting down.
ATCCAACAAACTTCTACAGAACCGACTTTGCCTCGAGCTTGTCCAGATTATGCTTTTAGACATAGGCCGGACAACCCCAAATCTTAACTTCCTTAAGAGATGGGCTCTTCCCATTCCATATCACATATGAAGTGGTAGGCAACTGATTTGATTTGAACCCTATTCAATAGGTATGCAGCTTCTCAAGTGCATAACTCCCAAAAGGAAATAGGAAACTCAGTAGTACTCATCATAGAGCGCACCATTTCTAATAGGGTGTGATTGCTCCGCCCCGATACACCTACGTGCTGTGGTGTATACAGAGGAGTAATGCTGAGAGAGAATCTTATTCTCCTATAGAATAGTCCAGGAATTCCGTGCTCAAGTATTCTCCTCCCTGATCTCATCGAAGGACATAATACTTATACCCGTTTTTGGTTCTTTACTTCTAACTTATATTCTGTGAATATCTCAAAAGCTTCGGACTTGTGTTTCAACAGGAACATATGTCTGAATCTTGAGAGATCATCAGAGAATGTAATGAAGTACAAAGAACCGGTCTTGGCATGTGTAGACAGGGGACCTTCATATATCAGCATGTATCAATCCCAAGAGTTCACTAACTCTTTCTCTGTTTCCAATAAACAGAGCTATGTTCATCTTATCTTTGTGACATGACCGGCAAGTTTCACAAGATGTAAATTCAAACTAATTTAAATATGCATCTTTATGTAACTTCAGCTAGTTGGGTCGCATTGATATGACCTAGTCTATAATACCTCAAGAAGGATTCGTTCATTTCTGAACTCTTCCTCTTGTGTGTGTTCTGTACGTTAAGAACTGTGGTTTGATTTAGAACGTCTATGCTTTTAGATAACATGCCTGAACCGATCAACTTTTGATATAGGAAATGTTCAAAAAATTATCCAATAATACAAAATTATATCTTTCTTTACTTATAAAGAGACTGATATGATGTTGTATATCAGGTTCGGTATCTAATAATATTCGTTCAGAATCAATGTATTCTGGTAATACAGGGTGATAACTGCCAAAAAACTTGGCTGCAACACTTGCATCATTTCCAACTCTTGAAACTTATCACCCGTTCTCAGTTCTCTACCTATCTGTAGCCCGTGTAACAAATTACATTTGCGGGATCCTGATCCGGTATCTCATACCCAGGACGTAAAGGATACTGAGAAACAGTTCTCGGTAATGAACACACCCAAAGATGATGCATCAGTATGCACTTTCTTCGTTTGGACGGCATGGGAATTCTGGTTATCCCCTATTTCCTGCTCGGTCTTATAACTTTTATAAGTTGGAGCGGGACCAATGTTCCCTAGCGCAGTATAACAATCGGGTTTGGTCAATACATCCGTATTATTATCTTGATTAAGGCGTGACATGGTAGCTACCTGGAGAGAGAGAGAGAGAAGAAAACACTCAGCGTGCGCTTTTACAAGATTAGATTGGTTATCAATTTATCTAATCAGGATGGCTCCCACTGTTTTAGTCAAATCTTCCTCCAAACCCTAAAAGGAAAGACTAGCTGGGATTAATTACACGCTACAAGTTCGCCAATCTTTCAGCCAGGCCAGTGCCGGTACTTTGAGGGAGGTTCCCCGCGCTTTCGCACGGACCTAATTAAAATAAACCTCGTTTTCCCAGGGGCGTAACCCCGTTGACACCTTTCTAGACACCTACTTGATCGGCTAATTGTAATGTGTAAAACTCTCCCAGGAGTAACTCTTACTCGTAGCGGGTATCGGGATCCAACTATCTCATAAGAGGTATGCAATCTCATTGCAAATTTCAACACTTGAAATTCCCAATAATATTTTACCCATAGCATGCCATGACCTTGACGCATGCCAAACAACCCATAGTCCGCTAGTCAAGTTCAACCTGTACATTTCCTGATTGAATTAAACCCACCCGTACGACCCTTGACGCAAGCCAAACAACGCCGTACGAATACCTTAATCCAATCGCATCGTATGCTAGCAGATAAGCACTAGTTAGCTACCGTACACTACGCCTTGACGCATGCCAAACTACCGCAGCACGAATACTAAGTAGTACTTATCTGAAATGACAGAGGGCTACGACAGGTTTTTAAGAAAACCCTTTGCATAATGAACTTGATATCGTTGTAGAATCGAGTGATTTTGAATGGAATGTTTTTAAGGCCTTTTCTTGTTTTGCTAAAGAGGTCACTCCCGGTGAAGGGATCGTCGGCTCTTTCCTCATCGAATAAGGTGCAGGATATTTCACAAATATCACTATGCAAAGCAAAAACTATAGAAATAATCAAAAGACAAACCGAGTTTGTAGCATCTGCTAGTTTCGCTAAAGAGGTCGCTCCCGGTGAAGGGATCTCGGCTCTTTCCTTATCGAATAAGGTGCTGGATGTTATACAAGGAACACCGCTATGCAAAGCAAGAACTAGAGCTACCAGTTTTTAAACAAGTTTCTACAACATCTTTAGGTTTCTTTTAGTTTCATTAATGTCATTAATGAAGTCCCATTTTATTATGCTTCACAAGCATCACATTTGAAACGAAATCTGAAATATAACATATATCTCATATATATAATATAAACATTCGTCTCAGGCAGTAATATGATCTCATCACAGAACATTGCAGCAGAAGAACACATATGAAATTTTGGATATACTAAGACGTCCGTGTTTTAATACGAGCCTGTATAAAACACGGATTCCACGGTCGTGATGAATAGCCAAACCCACATCCCTAGACCCCTACGAGAGCAGCAAGCAACACAGCCAATTCTAGGGTTAGGAGACCCGGTCTCGACTCCTCGAGATAGTCTCCCACTAGACCCTAGAACCCGGTTACTTGTGCTCCCCGTCTTGGGTCTACCTAATGCGGAAAAGTAAATAATATACAATGGTGACATCATCCTCATCCCGGAAGTGCCCCAATAAAAGAATATTACATACAAATGAATTTTACATGAATGAAAATAAAAAAACTCTCATCTTACATAAAACCCCCGGCTATTCAAAACGCGACGATCCAATATAACATATCACAGCAACACATAATATCACATATCATCAACGTAAGTAAATATGCGTATCCCAATTGTCGTTGATGTATAGCAACGAAACCGGCGATACACCACATATTACACTTACGGTCACAGAAAAGAAAGTGTAAAACTACAACAGTTGGAATCCGCAACCTCCTTAGACATCTCATGCCTAACCAAATGAAATCCTTAGACATCGCATGCCTAACAATTACAAACCCCGAATTTTAGTCTCATTATCGAAAACTCTTTTCAATATCAAGTCGGGCAATTCAACAAGATTCCCGACATCCTAATCGAATGCTCGTCGAAAACTTTAGTAAACGGTCGCACCCCTGATGCCGTCGACGAAGTGCACTAAGGCGGAACACCGCTGCCGCGAGCACCCGAACGGATGCTTTTGGCGACGGGGTTCTCCTACAGTCACTTGGTCGGGGCTATGGGGCGTGGCTGTCTATTAAGTTTATCCGGCGAGTATCCGCGTACGCTATGTGATTGCGACGGACTTTTGATCGCATCAAAATTCCATGGCAACCGATCAAGTGAGACTAAAGTGCTATGTTTATAACATTCATTCAGTTATCTCATAACTTCTTGTGGATTCCAAATATTGTATCACATTCCAGATAAATAGACATTGTTAAACTTCCCGATCGAATAAACAAACACCCAAGATTTCCCAAATAGCTCAACACTTGAGCGGAGTTCAAAAAATATCCATCACATGCCACAGTACCAATGGTCCAGCCGTACAAGGGTCAAGCCAACGCCTCACATGTGGCAACGCCGTACTTCCCCAAACCCTAAGGTTCAGAGGCGGTTCAGACGGTCACATAATCGAGTTAAGGTTTGTATTCTTCTAGAGGGACCACCGTGTTATTTGCACGACTTAGAACGTTCTTAAACTACGGAAAAATCCAACACTTGGAAATTTTCTAGCAGTGGAAAAAGTGAGTTATTGATATCTGTTCGAACTTTTTAACACGTTCTAAAATTACCCGGAAAAAGCTAAACGAAGTTAAACTTTCCGATCGAATCAACGAGTTCCCAATACAACCCAGAAAACTCAACACTTGAGTATAATTAAAAAATTATCAGAAGCATCAGGAAGTGCCTACGGATGTTACTGTGCCAAACGAAAACCATAATTTTACTGTTTGGCCGCGGAACCGCCGCGCAAGCTATGGTACGACCGCGGTTCCGCGGCGCTTTAATGGTATTGGTGTCTCATTTTACACAGTAATTCTTGTATTTCCCTGCTTAATTTTCTGAGTATTTTTCATATGAAAAATGTCAACTTTTGAAAAAAAATCCAGAAACTAGGTTTTATCGGGTATTCGGAGCTCGATCGGACTTTAAACTTCGCCTAGACTTCGCCTAAAGCTCTAGCTTGGCTCTGATACCATTGTAGGGTTACTAAGCACTCTCATAAGGTTCTACAAGGCATCAACCATGCCCGATTTAAAATTTAGACGTGCCGAACAACCCTAACCAAGATCTTTAAACTAGAGATTAGGCGAAACATAGCAAGTAAACAACTTTACTTCTAAGAGTTTTGGATTACAACCTTTGTAGTCCTGTCCTTCACTTCTAAAGCTCCGTGTTGAGGTCCCTTCGCTACGATCATCGAGTACCCGGACTCTAGAGAGGCTCCACGAAGAGAAAGATACAAGCTTGCTTCCGATCTTCGATAACAAAGATGATCTACCTTGAAGTTTCTTTAACACAATCTCTCACTCACTAATGAAGTCAACACCCTAATCTAAATGGTTAGGATAGATTAGGACGATGAAGTAGGATTTTAGCTCTCATTTGTTTTCTTAATCTCACTCATTTTCATCACTAAGCAAAAAGCTAGAAAGCTTTTTATCAAGAAAGAAGAAGAAGCATTCTCTTTGTGATGAATAATGAAAGTGTGTGTATGATTACAAATGCAACCATGGTCAAAGATGAAGAGACTAACCAATGTAGATAGTTAACTAGGGTTAAAAGGTGTGGGTTAGGTTAGGAAATATCTTGCAACAAAGATGAAGAGACTAACCAATGTAGATAGTTAACTAGGGTTAAAAGGCGTGGGTTGGGTTAGGAAATATCTTGCAAAATATCTAAACAAAATATCTTTGCAAGAAACAAAATAAAAGCTTCTAGAAGCTTCTAGAAAAGTTTAACCCAAATCAAACCTTAACCTTGTTTAATCTCCACTAATCATATTGCATTAGTAATTATAACTTGTTACAATATTATATATCACATATACAATATTTATTGTAACAAAATAAAATAATACAATTAACATATATCGCATATATATCAATGTATTACCCGAGTGAGAAAAAGAATCTTTTTTTTGAGCTTATACTAGTTAATGTAATTTAATATTTCTAATATATAATTATACATTAAATTATCGAATCAACACTTGATCCGATAATCCAGCTATTTCGCAAATAACCGACTAATATAATCTGTATCAGTTCATCGAATCAACACTTGATCTGATGACCCGGCTATATCACATATACCGGGCCGATATCTCATATCACGAGAATCTAATAAGGTATCACATACACGCATTGTTCTCGGTCCCGCACATATCATATATGTGCTCCTACTCCATTTTGCCAGAGTCAAGAAACCTCTGTATAGGACTCTAAAGAATCGTCAATACGCCGGCAGTAGGTGATGATCATATCAAACACCCACAAGCTGCAAGCGGTCGGCTAAACGTAACAGCCACCCAAGTATTGAGCAATTAGAAGATCAACAAGCAAGCCTGTACTTTCTCCCGTGAATCCAACCAGTAACACTCCCGTACAGTCCAGTCTCTTCGTCTGATATGTCGCATATCTCGCCTAGGGGTGGTAAACGTCAGACCCCAGCAGCTTGATAAGTCGTGTCGATATGAGGTCTATAACAGTTCGAGAAACTACTGATAACACTTACCAGTAAATCTCAGCAACCCTGTCCAGGGATTTCTAGTTATAGCCAATCGAACACGGCGCAACATCAACTCCCTATACCGGGAGAGACGAATCCCCTCCTATCGCTCATTTCCTCCATGTGATTCAGGACTGTACCCAAAAGCCACCTTTTTGCACGCCCTCTTGGACGTGGTATGATGGAAATCAAAGCACAGTGGGAATCACACAAGACTCTATGACGATCTCGGGTCTACAGACTACTCTGTACCAGTGTCACCAGAGAACTGCCATCTGACGTGAGGTATAATATCATCTGGAAGTTCTCGGCGAGTCCGTCCAGTGTACCCAGTCTCCACTGAGCACCCGCATACCTTCTCTGATGTCAAACTCCAATGGATATGAGATCATCCATTGCCCATCATATAGGTCAAGAAGCGCATACGCTAGTCTACTCTGGAGTATCGATGCCCTGTCTCGGTACTCCCACGATTAGAAACATTTGAAGGATGTACTTAGCGACTACTCTGTCCCCACTAGTATGATCCGCATCATAGTCCTGGTAGTCAAGTACTTATCCTAAGGGCTTTATCAACATGTAACATAGAGACAGTCAGAGTATATGTTAAGATAAAGTGTAACCAGATAGTATACTATCATGTCGAGCAAGAAAGTCCTCCCTATATATGTCCAAGCATCCACTACAATATACATCGTATGTACAGTAATGGCCTCTTGGGCATACATATAACTAACAGATATGCCATTGCACCAATTTTGTTTGATAGTCGCATCCGCATCCTGTTGAAATGAGAGGGAACGCCGCGATAGTCTCTAGGTTGTATATGTACCGTCGAGACTTGGAGTTATGATTTTTCCATTACTCCATTTTTACTTTGACCCTTAGGTCTTTTGTTGATATTGCGTCTGCATCCTGTTAGAATGAGAAGAACATCGGGGTGATCTTTAGCCTTTAGATGTTACAATTAAGACCTGAAGCTAGGATTTTTCCGTCGCTCCACTTTATTTAACCCTTGGGTCCTTATAGACGTCGCATCTGCACCTTACTGGAATGGGAAGGACGTCAAGTTGGAGCTAGAATTTTGCCATTACTCCATTTTGATTTAGCCCTTAGGTCTTTTGTTGACGTTGCGTCTGCATCCTGTTGGAATGAGAAGGTCGTCAAGTTGATCTCTATGCTGTAAATGTTGTCGTCGAGATCTGGTTCTCTCTTTGACGGAGCCTGGTGGGAAAATATGGTTCCCTTTCGTGTATTTATGCCCAAGGATTGTATACAAGAGTCAATATGGACATACTTGCAGGGCAGAGGAAATTTTATTTTATTTTATTTTTTATTTCCATGATACTCTATCTTTTCAGATTTTAATATCGTGAAAGACGCTATTGCCAATAATTTTGGCTTTTTATCCGTGATGCCCAATCATTTCGGCTATTTTTTATATATATTTACTCGCTGCTTTTTATTGCGAGTTGCCTTACCATTTCGGCTATGTATTTTTTATTTTTTACTCGCTGCTTTTTATTGGGAGTTGCCCAAACATTTCATCTTTTTCATACGCATTTTTTTGCGACAAGCTAAGTTTTATTACGGGTTAGGAACTTGAGATCTGATACCAATTTTGGCATCAGCATCGCTACAACTGGAATATTACCAAGAGTGAATCATCAATTTCTGTGAGAGGACTTGGAGTTTGATACATGTTTAGGCATCAGCATCTCTATAACTGGAATGTCTCCAGGAGTGAATCATCATTTGCCTTTGTCGATTTGAACAAAGATGGCTTAGTTGACAGGGTTAGGATCCTGTCAATTAAGGCTTTTTGACTTTATGAGCCGTAAGGGTCTCACAAAGGTATTTCTCCCTACGAGTCTAGAGGACCTCGTAAATGTATTTTCTCTTTAGGAATCTTAGGGATTCCTAAGTGATATTTTCTCTTGTAAGTCATAAGAATCTTCCAAGAGTGTTTTCTCCTTATAAGTCTGGAGGACTTACAAGTGTCGTTCACCATATGAGGACATTTCTCACCATTGGTAGAACTTGGCGAGGGGATATTTATTCGTGCCCATGGATTGTATACAAGGGTCAATATTGGACCACCTGTAGGGCAAATTAGGGGATATGATGGTTTAGGAACATGTTCAGATCCTTGTAGCTTAAGGCTTTTGAATCCTATGAGCCGTGTGGGTCTCATTGGGGGAATACTCCTTACGAGTCGTGAGGATCTTGCAAGTATATGGTTATCTTTTTTATAAGATTGCGCCCTTCCGGGTTTTCATAAGCTCGCCAGTAGTCTTATTGTTTTTACTCACGGCATCTTTTCGGGTTTTCATCTGTGCCTATTTTTCTTGTGGACATACCGTTTTTACGAGATTGCGCCCTTCCGGGTTTTTACAAGCTTGTTGGTAGTCCTACTGTTTTTACTCATGGTGCCCTTTCGGGTTTTCATCCGTGCCTATTTTCCTTGTGGACATAATTTTTTTGAACGATGGAATACCCGAGAGTAGTTTCGCCGCAGGTGACCCATCTGTTTGCCGATGGGATTTGGGGGTGGCTTCATCGCTTGAGTAGCTGTGTAGCCAGTAGGATTTGAGTTACAACCTTTGCTTTTAGGTCTTTGATTGAAATATAGACCTTAGGAGAGCATATCGCCGTATTTGGGGTGACACGCTAGTTTAGGGACGTTCCGGTCCATTATTGCCATGTTTGAGGCGAAATTTTAGTTTATGGACTTTTCAGTCTATTTTCGCCATATTTGAGGCGGATAATTAGTTTAAGGACTTCTCAGTCCGTTATCACCACTTTTTAGGCGAGTATTAGTTTAAGGACTTCTCGGTCCTTCATCACCATGTTTGAGGTGGATAATTAGTTTAAGGACTTCTCGGTCCGATATCGCCATATTTGAGGCGGATAATTATTTTAAGGACTTTCTCGATCCGTGGTCGTCGTTTTTGGGGCGACGGAGCTTTTTTGTATACTATTCTCAAAGTTATGACTCAGGAAGATAGTGAGCGGACACGAGAGTCGTCATCTATCATTGACCTAAGTCGTGACTCGTCAAGCGTAGTATCTTTTAATGAATCGGCCATTTATTGGCCGGAAGGGTCTTTCGCCATGCATAACCATGAGCATGTTGGCACCACCTTGGTAGACTTTGTCTATGATGTACGGGCCTTCATAGTACGGCTCAAATTTCCCTCGTTTTGCACGATTAGGAATCATGGGTCTTTTGACGACTAGCACGAGTTCGTCTTGATGGAATGTTCTCGGCCGGGTCAGTATTTCGTATGACTGTGTTATCCTTGCCTTATAAGCCTCCAGATTTTGCTGTGCTATAAGGTGAGTTTCGTCTAAGGTATCAATCTCTTCAAGCCGAAGATGAGCATTTTCTTCATCTGTCAGCTCATATCAAACCGCTTCTCGTAGAGAAGGGAGTTCTATTTCCAGGAGAAACACCGTTTCCGTGCTGAATACCAATACGTATGGTGTTGTATTCGTGACCGTTTTGAACGTTGTTCAGTACGCCCAGAGAGCTTCGTGCAACCTTTCGTGGCGGTATTTTTTGTTTCTGGACACCGTCTTTTTTATAATCTTTGTCAAAGTCTTGTTGAAAGCTTCAGCTAGACCGTTGGCCCGAAGGTTATAGACTGAAGAGTATCTCCAATCTATTTTATGTTGTTGAGCGAACCGGTTGATTTTATGACTTCTATAAGCTGGCCCGTTATCCGAGATAATTCATCATGGAGTGCCAAATTGATAGATGACATGTGTCCTGAAGAAATGGAGGATATTCTCTGTTTTCACCTCCCTTAGTGGTACTGCTTCTGTCCACTTAGAGAAGTAATCAGTCATTGCCAATATAAACCGATGTCCTTTGGATGATACCGGTTCAATGGGGCCAATTATATCGGTTCCCCACATTTCGAACTGCCAGCTAGCCACTGTTAGGTGTAGTGGATTTGGATGTTGGTGGATGAAGTCCCTGTGGATTTGGCACGAGTGACACTGCTTCGCATATTCGAGGCAGTCCTGGTTCATCGTGGGCCAATAAGAACCCATCCTTTTTATCTTCAGCTTCATCTTTGGCCCAGCTTGATGAGAACCGCAGAGTCCGTCATGAGTTTCTTAGATGACTTTCTTTTCTTCCTTCGGCCCCAGGCATCTTAGCCAAAGACAGTCGAACGATCTCTTATATAGAATATCATTGACGAAGGCAAAGGACAGAGCTCATGAGCTGATGTCTAGATAACGCACTTTTGGGTGTTTATTGGGATTTGAAATAGTCTATGAAGACTTCCCTCCAATCCTTGACCTTTTCTTCGTCCTCTATTTGAAACGATACTTGTTCGGTCATTTTCTTTTTTTCGGATGGCTCTATCAGGTCTTCCGAAGATATATTTGTCGGCGAAAGAATCTTGCGGCTTTGCATAATGATCCTTACGTCATCGAGGTCTTCATCAGCCAGTTCCTTAGCCAATTTGGCCAATGTATCCACATTGCTGTTTTCTGCATGCGGTATACTCTCCAGGGTGTTTTTGTGTCAGCAGTTGCTGCACTCTTTTGCCATACTTTATCAGCTCTGGCTTGCATATCTGATAGTCGCCATTTACTTGGCTAACGATTAGCTGGGAGTCTCCATATATGAAGAGGTCTTTGATTCCCATGTCGATAGCGATTTCGAGGCCTGTTATCAAAGCTTCATAGTCAGCTTCGTTATTAGTTCTTGGCTCCGTTAAGAAGAGGGCGTAATGCAATATCCCTCCTTGCGGAGTCATGAAGATAAGGCCCACTCCGGCTTTGATTATGGGGGTGTTTTGCTTTCGCTTTTTCACAGAAGATGCTCCATCGAAGTAGAGTTCCCATTGGGAATCATTTTCTTCTTTCTCTTCTTCGATTGCGTCGAACGCATATTCGTCTGGCAATTCGCAATTTAATGGGGAGTCGGCTGGTATCGGATGCTCCGCAAGAAAGTCAGCTATGGCCTGACCTTTTACTGCTTTAAGAGGTTGATGCCTCACTAAGAACTCCATCAAGAGGAAGGCCCATTTTGCAAGCCTTCCTGTTAGTATGGCCCTTGACATCAGATATTTGAGAGGATCCAACTTTGATATGAGATAGACCTCATGTGCCAAGGCATAATGTCTGAGCTTCGTTATCGCGAAGATCAGTGTCAGGAAATGCTTTTCGATGGGGGAGTAGTTGTTTTCTGCCCCCAGGAGAACTCCACTCAAATAGTACAGTGCTCTCTCCTTTCCCTGATCATTCTCTTGTGCCCATAGCGCACCTTGAGAACCTTCAAGGACTGTCGTATATAGGATAAGGGGTTTTCCCTTAACCGGAGCAGTCAATACCGGCGGATTTTGCAGGTATTGCTTGATTTCATCTAGTGCATTTTGACACTTTTGATCCCAGATGAACAAGGTCCCCTTCTTCATTAGATGACTGTAGGGACGGTATTTTCCAGAGAGGTTGGCAATGAACCGCCGGATATATGCGAGCTTTCCTTGAAGAGATCGCAATTGTTTGAGAGTTCTTGGTGTGGTCATCTCTATAATCGCCTTGATCTTTGATAGATCGATTTTGATACCCCGGTGCCGTATGATGAATCTTAGGAATTTGCTTGTGGTGACTCCAAACACGCATTTTAGAGGATTCATCTTCAGATTATACTTCCAAAGATGTCGGAACACTATTTTTAGATGTTCCCAATGCTCCTCGTGAGATCTGCTCTTTACCACAAGGTTGTCAATGTAGCATCGTGTATGAGGTCATCGAAGATCTTTGTCATGGCTCTTTGGTAGGTAGCGCCAGTGTTCTTTAAATCGAAGGGCATCACCTTATAGCAGAATATGCCCAGCGGGGTCCGGAAGGCGGTATACTTTTGGTCTTCAGGATGCATTTTTATTTGATTCTATCCTGAAGATCTATCCATGAAGGAGAAGATCTCATGGGTAGACGTGTTATTGATAATTAGCTCGGTAACAGGTACTAGGAAATCATCCTTCGGACAAGCTTTATTAAGATCCCGAACGTCTACGCAGATGTGCATCGTCCTATTTTTCTTCATCACTGGAATGATGTTAGCGATCCAGTCAGAATATTGAACTTCTTGGATGAAGCCGGAGTCGATTGGTTTCTTGACTTCAGCGTTGATACTCAACTCAAGTTCGAGCCGCATTCTTCTTGGTGCCTGTTTGACGGACTTTATGTCCGGCGATATGGCCAGTTTATGTACTGCTACTTTTGGATCTAGACCTGGCATCTCGAAATAGTTCTATGTGGAGCAATCTTTATACTGCATGAGTATGCGTTTTAAGGTGGCTACCTGTTTTTCAGATAGTAGCTCACTGACGAATATCGGCGTCGGATCATTTTCCGTCCCTAAGTCAATTTTCCTTAGGTTGTCCGCCGTAGTGTGTATCCCATCTTCTAGCTCTTTTAGTGCTGGTGGAAACTCTGGGATCACCCTGTCCCCGTCTTCATTTGCGAAGCACATGTGGAGATCATCTATAGTCTCGTGCCCTCCCTCTTTTGAGAGTGTTATCATATGGCAGGTACGAATTCACTTCCATTCTTGATGTTGAGTCGGTCCCATCCTCATGTTATAGATCCTATTTGGCTCATCCTTTTGCAGCGAGGTTATCCTCCAGCTGTCAGATAAAACGAACATGCCTTACTGATACTGGTCTTCTATCCATTCTTTGAAGGTGAAGCAGTCTTCAAGGGGATGACCTATTACTTGGTGATAGGAGCAATAATCCGGATGATAGACATCATTTATTTGTTCGTGATGCCGAGACTCCGGAAGTGTCATCATTTGGTGTTTCATGACAAGGTCGAATATTTTTCTTATCTTATCTTAGGGGAAAGAATATTCCCGACCCATCTTCTTTATAAAGGACGGGTTCCAATCGACCTTTTCTCGATTACACGGCTTCTTGGATTCGCTTTGTTGTTTTCGAACGTTGTTTGCGTTCTATGTCCTGTTTTTGCCTCTATTTCGGGATTTTCCCCTTTCGCGACGACAAATAGCGGGCCGGGGATGAAGAGCATTATAGTTTTCCTTCTTCGCAGATTTCTGATTGAGGCGATGCGTCCTTGCCTTCTTCGCAGATTTCTGATTGAGGGATGATTCGCTTTGTTGTTTTCGAACGTTGTTTGCGTTCTTTGCCCTGTTGTTGCCTTTATTTCAGGATTTTCCCCTTTCACGACGACAAATAGCGGGCCGGGGATGAAGAGAATTATAGTTTTCCTTCTTCGCGGATTTCTGATTAAGGCGATGCATCCTGGCCTTTTCATAAATGGCCATTTCGCGCCTGTGATTATCTCGACTCTTTTGACAAGCTTCTTTTATTAGCTTGTCTATTTGTTCTTCGAGTGATAGGCTTAACGTTCTTAGAGCGGGCTTTCGCTCTGTTTCAATATCACGGCCATTCGAAAGATCGTTTTCTCCTTCGCTGGAGTTTTTTATGATGCGACAGCTGTATAACTGCTACCGTTCCTTGGATCGAACGTATCCGAGCCCTGTTGTCTCCATCTTTCCGTTGAGCATCTTTCGCTGAGTCCCGGGACTATCCCAAATCTTTTTATTGAATTAGGCTTGTCGAACAGTTTGTTCGAGGTGTGCACCTTGGTATCTTAACAGCCTTTTGTCACGACCCACCCCTAAACACAGATGGTATTGTCCTCTCTGGTCGAAGCCGCACGGTTTTGTCCCTTTGAATGAACCCGGGGATACTTCCCAGTAGGTTACCCATCCTGGAATTTCTTTAGCTCAAGCGCACTTCATTACGGAGTTTTTCAAACTCCGGAGTTCCGATTCATCCGAAAGGCGCCTGAGTTCCGATTCATCCGAAAGGCGCCTCTGAGTTATAGGAGTGGTATCATTCTATTTATAGTTCAGATCGTGCCCTCTTTTGGAATGGAATTCGATACTCCCCATTGTTCTGGTGGGTCCCCGTGTGCATCCGTATCTGTTACATCCCCACCTTGATACCGGATAACACCTCACTTCTCACGGGGTAGGTGGTATTCAGCCCCAACTCCACCTGGGGTATTGCGTTCCCCCCACTTACAACAATGGTTCTTCCCCGAACCACAGACCTACTTTTAAGGGACCGGCTCTGATACCATATTTGTCATGACCCACCCCCAAACACAGATGGTATTGTCCGCTCTGGCCGAAGCCGTACGGTTTTGTCCCTTTGAATGAACCCGGGGCTACTTCCCAGTAGGTCACCCATCCTAGAATTTCTTTGGCTCAAGCACGCTTAACTACGGAGTTTTTCAATCTCCGGAGTTCCGATTCATCCAAAAGGCGCCTCTGTGTTATAAGAGTGGTATCATTCCATTTATAGTTCAGATCGTGCCCTCTTTCGGAATGGAATTCGATATTCCCCATTGTTCTGGTGGGTCCCTATGTGCATCCATATCGGTTACATCCCCACCTCAATACCAGATAACACCTCACTTCTCACGGAGTAAGTGGTATTCAGCCCCAACTCCACCTGGGGTATTACACCTTTTCAATCTCTCCGCGTAGTATCTTAGCAGACGGATTGGTTGAAGCCTGTCGAGTGCAAAATCAGCACCATGCCAGACATATTTTTCTACTTTGGTCTCCATAGATTGGTAGAAGAGGATCGCCTTTTCACCTCTTCGCCTGGGAAGGACGTAGAAAGTATGTAGTTCGTGTACGCTGTATGTATTGTGCGCATCATGTTCTTCGTAATGCCGAGACGGAGCCATTGTGATTTGCAGACTCTGATCTATTCCGGCTAGGGTTTGTGCTGACGGGCAGATGGAGAACACTGCGTTAGCCTCGTCCTCACAGTCGCTTCCAAACACCAGAATAGGAATAGATGGTCTGAGCCTATTGTTTTCTTTTTAAGATTGCTCCGAGTAGACTATTTCTTCATCTTTCTCGGAATCGCTCCCAAAGATCGGGATAGTGGCAGCGGGCTTCTGTTTATCCTCCGGATTATGACACCTTTTCGTATCCTCGAAGTCTGGTAGGAAGTACTTTGCGTCATCATATTTTTGGACCTCGTTTAAGGAGAACGGATTTAGCTCCCCTGTGAAAGTACCAAGCCATCTTTGAAATACTTCATACACTGAGGTTGTGTAGAAGGGATGACGTTGTACTCATGTAACCAAGGCCTGCCAAGCAAAGCATTATAGAAAGTCTTGGCGTCAATGACATGAAATTTGATGTCAGTGACGAGCAACCAGAAGCGTTGCGTCAGTATTACGGACCTGAGCGTCCATGACAACTGTGTGTCGAACCCGAAGATGGTAATTTTGTCTCGGGCTAGGTGCTGAACGTTCATGCAAATCTCCTTCAGCACTCTCATGTTGATAAGGTTGACAGAGGATCCGTTGTCAACGAGGATTTTCCCTACCTTGATGCCGTTGCAGTACCCGGTGATGTATAATGGGTGATTATGTTCGCACGTACCGAGGAGGAGATCTTCATCGCTGAATGTAATGTTAACCGTATGGACCTCTGCCAGTTCATCTTTCATCTTCTCTTCCGTGAGGAAATCTTGGAACTGATCGGGCACTTGTAATGTCTTGATCAGAGAATCTCGTGCCTCTTTAGACATGAGGAGAGCATTCGGTATGCTCAGTTGTGAGGGTATTTTCCTCACATGTGTTAGGACATTGTAATCCACCTTATTTTTCCTAGACGGGTCCCTTACTATGAGCTTTTTGACAACTCCACCGTCGAGGGCAATTTCCTCAGGGATTTTTTCTTTCCCTTTTTCCTTTTTGCTCGAACCATTGTTTGTAGATTCGAGGTTCTTTTTAGGAAGCGTGCGGTTACGGAGCTGAATATTCTCACAGTTTTTCTCCCCCTCTTCTTTTTCGGAGGTGGAGTCTTTGAAGAGAGGGCTGAGGGGTATTTCGTCCTCAGAATCGCTCCCAAAAGTAAGAACTTGGGGGTTTTCCACTTCTGAACTGGTATCAACCATATGACAGTTTCCAGTCGTTTCATCATGCGTGTTTGTTGCACTATTTTGCCGTCGACGAGCTTCGCGCTTCATTCTCTTGAAGTGTTTTTGATGGGCAACGTATCCTTTACATCACTTCTTGAAGGCACTGCATTCCTCGGTGGGGTGGATAACCCTCCGATGATACAGGCAGTAGTTTGGATGTGAATCCTTTCCGCCGAGACATACCACCCCAGGAGTGTTTCCTACGAGAGGCGGCGGCTTCATTCCCATCGACAGGGCTTTGGAGAACCGCTTCTCTGTTTTGATCCTACTCTTATTTGTCGCAAGTATGCTTTGGTTTAGTTAGAGTACTTTACGACTCATCATTACCGCAGCTTCTTCATCCTGACGCTGACGCTTAGTATTTTCGTATATGGCTGTTTCGCGTTCTCGGTCAACTTTACTTTTTTGAAAGGCTTCGTTTATCAGCCAATCGATCGTGTCTTTTGGCAGTTCCGGGGATTTTAGCGCCGATTCTGCCCCCCGTTCCTCTACGTTGTTTTCTGACGCCGAGAGAGTTTCTTCATCATTTAACGACGAATGGGAGACCATATGGCAACTTGCTACATAGTCTTCGGTTTCTTCTGATGAGTCATTTTCCTCATCGTTGTCACTATCTTTGTTCTCAAGAATATGTTTGAGGAACTCTTCGAGCGTGACCAGTTTTCGCACCTTTTGGTTATACTCCTCCAGCGCATCAATATACTTTTGTAGGTCTATGTGCTTGTCGTCATATTCGGCAGGCTGCACAGGCTTCTTGGTCTTCTTCTTTTTCTTTGAAGACTTTGGAGGCTTGACTTGGGAATT
Organism: Agapanthus africanus; assembly: GCA_030015575.1. NCBI lineage: Eukaryota > Viridiplantae > Streptophyta > Magnoliopsida > Asparagales > Amaryllidaceae > Agapanthus > Agapanthus africanus. The sequence continues at coordinate 270,219,759 of CM057342.1, read as the reverse complement.
TTGCCCTTTGTCAACAACTTTCGGTAAGGGATGCAGTTTCAGCATCCCTTCGATGATTTCGGGTTCAAACGGATTTTTCGACCTGACTGCTGGACATGCCTGTAGATCTTTCAGCATTCTTTTGGTTTTAGCTGAAAGAACGACTTCCCATGGAGTTTCTTCCACGAGCGAGCATGATTCCCCCGGCGCATCCAACTTTTTGGGAGTGTGCTTCTGTGATGGGTTTACCCTCCAGTTGTCAGACAGCGCGGATTTTCCCTGTTGATACTGGTCCTCGACCCAGTTCTTGAAGATATAGCAATTCTCAATTGGGTGGCTCACCATTCTGTGATATGAGCAGTAGTTGGGGTTATTGACGTTGCCGGGTTGCGGTGGACGCCATGGTTCTGGCAATGTGATGAGTTTGTTACGCACTGCCAATTCAAATAGTCTTCTCATCTTTTCGCGAGGAAACGAATAAGCGCGTCCCAGCCTTTCCTCCAAGGAGAGGCACGGACGCGCGTTGTTTAGGCGAGCAGCTGGTTTTGGGCCACCCGGTTGTTGTTTCGTGTTGGCAATGAAGCCCGCTTTCCCTTTACCCTTATTATTTCGAGGGTCCTTATTTGAGGAGGAAGGCCCGTGGCCCATCTGGTCCATTTGGGCCGGCTTATCGATCAGAGCCCAGAAGGTCTTTGGTTTGAAGAATGTCATGAACTGGGACACAGTCGTTTGAGGATCAAGGGTCCCGATGAACATGCCCACGGAGGGAGATTCTTCGATGTGATGTTCGCACTTAGACCATAGGTTCCGCCACCGAATCACGTATTGGACCCAAGTTTCTCCCGGCCTTACCTTGGCATTGAATTATGCCGTGATCGTGGTGCACTCGCTTGCGCTGGCGAACTGCTGTGTGAACAGCAGTTCCATCCCTGTGAATGTCTTTACGGAGTCATTTGGGAGCTACGAGTACCATTCAAAGGCCATTTTTGACAGGTTGCCAACGAACTGGCGAAGCAACAGTTTGTCGCCACCTCCATTGTTGCCGCACAGAGCTCTGAACTACACGACATGCGGATGGGGGTTGCCTATCCCTTTGTATATATGGAACTTGGGGATCGTATATCCTGGCGGGTACTTGATTTGATAATACCAACCTGAATAGGGTAGCCCAGTTCTAACGATTTAGCCAGCCGCTTCATTTACTTAATGAGCTCTTATTCATTGAGTTATATAATCATCAAAAGAAGCCTTAGAGATTGTTTCCTCCTTTGCTGCCGATAAGGCCAGAAGAGGATTTGATGTTTCCTCTCTGTCATCCTCGATGATTATCAGCGGATCCTCGGCTGGGGGTTCTGGTTGGATCATCATTCTAACCATATCCCGAAACAAGAATGCCATCTGCTTCATGTTAGCAGCTTGTTCAGCAGCTTCTTTGTCTTCTCTTTCAAGCACCCTTCGCAGGAACTCTGTATCGGTCTCCTGTTCCTGGCGTTGTTCGGCTTCTTTGTCTGGACATTCTTTCTGCCCGATAAGCGCCGCCATTTTAGTCAGCATTTCCTGAAGGTTCTGTTGTTGCTCCTGAGCTTTAGTCAACGACCGAGTTTGCGGTCGGTGACTCGCCGAAGCACGGCTTTCTTCTTTTCCGGAAGCCATGTAGACCGTATGCATGACCATGCCCCCAGACTTGGAGCGTTTGGGTCCATCACCTTTGGAATTTGCCAAAGGCGGTGGGATTTTCTCCGGCCTCATCCTTTTGTGGGAGGTGAAGTTGAAGGAGCCATTATAATAGGCTCCCGTGTAGAAGAAGCCTCTCGCTGTATGACGGAGGAGTGGTCTTCTTCTTGCCGAGCCTTCGATTTTTTTCAGTCAACGAGAGTAGTCTTCGTCGATCACAGAATGCTGTACTTTCCGCCAAACCTTATGAATTTGCGAGGAGAGCCACTGATGGGGTTGCTCCGTCTTTGCCTTCACTGTGGTTTCTGCAGGCGGGGGCGATTTCTTTAGCACCGTCGTTGGAGAGTTCTTGCACACCCTCCTGAGCAGATCAAAAATGTTCCCGGTTGGAACAGCTGCGTCGACTTCCTCCATTGGAGCTGGTGGGGCAAGTCCAGAGGGAGAGTTGCTCCCAGCTTTCTCACTCGGAGCCAGTGACGACGTCGAGCGTGCCTTACAGAAGGGTCCGCCTCAATTGTGGAAGTGGCTTCGTCGTACCCCCGTCTTTGCTGAAGGGCTGCTGTTGGTGTCAGCTTGTTGAAGACCGACGTCCTGATTGGAGTTTGGGGAGAAACGGCCAATCTTTCAAAGACCGATGTTTTGATGGGGGAAGCGCTTTTGACGGCTTCGTCCGTAGTAGGAGTTGGGAAGGCTATTTGTTTTGGGGCAGCCCCTTCAGGTATCACGAGCCTCTTTACGGGTCCGTTCGAGTTCTTTCTCAGCCTGTTGAATACTAAGACACCAGATTTGGACGGCCCATTTAGAGGGGCCGTTATGGTTGCAATTCGATCAAATACCGACCTTTTGGGAGCTTCCTCTAGTGGCGTTGAGGCACCGAAACTCACTGGTGGGAGCATGGTCCCAAAGAACAATCTAGTATTGGCTTGTGTAACTTGCCCCACCGGCATTGAAAAGATAGAGGCCGCGTTGGGCCCGTAGGTCACTCCTCCAGTTGGGGTGGAGTGAGAGTTGCTGTTACAAGAGGTGTAGTTGGAAGCCATCAATTTTTTCTGTACTGGAGCAAGACACCAAATTTTAGTACCTCGAATTCAAGGGAAACCATTTCAAACCGCAATTTTGTTCATGAAACACGACACACGAAGTGTGGAGTGGAAATAGGAAGAGCTCCCACTAGGCGTGCCAGAATCTGTTCACCGCCGGAGACAGAGAAAAACCGGGATGGATCGTCTTTCCTGAATCTGGGGGCAGATTCTATTTGGATTTATCCGTCCACATCTTCGAAGATACCAAGTTGATTTATGGAACCATATATCGGAGGTTTGGACAGATACGACCATTGTAGCTAACTATATCATATTACCCCTCATTTTATAAGGGGTTTTTGATTGTGGAGACGCTCTTCCCTACAGGCTCAAGCCCCTGCAGTTAATTACGTTACCACATTGCGATAACCACTTTCTCCTTCTCCAGCAGTTCACTTCGTGTCGTGTGTGTTTTTGATTGTTTTGGTTGCCCGTAGATTGTATACAGAGACTAGTTTATATTGTCGCCCGTAGGGCGCGGATCAGTCCAAATCCGTATATTTTAGATTTGGGCTTAGGTTTATTTAAGGACCGTTAATCTGGTTTGAAATTAAGATCGACTTAAAACATATGAGCGTTTGGGCCAAATTATTTTAGTTTAAGGACATCACGGTCCATTATCGCCATGTTTGATGCAAAATTTTAGTTTAGGGATATTTCGGTCCATTATTCTCATTTTGGAGACAAATGTTAGTTTAAGAACGTTTCGGTCCAATATTCCCATTTTGGGGAAGAATGTTAGTTTAAGGACATTTCGGTCCAACATTCATCTTGCGCGCACGTATATTTGTTACGTGGCGGAGTGAACGATGGTGACATAGAATGCGCCCAATTTGGGAAGCGATCCGATTTGAGGTGTGCACGTCAATTTAGAAGTGCATCGATGTACGACGAAAGGAGTTATTGGTTGTCGGGGACCCGCCACCTCTCTGAAAACGTTGAGGAATTACAACAACATATATCAAAGATGTGGAAAGATGTACCCTTGAACCAAATCCTGCATTTGAGGGAAAGGGTTTGTGGTGGTCCTAAGAATCGTTAGTCATATTTGAGACTAAGATTACTTTAGGAGATACGAAATGAATATCATTTTGGATATCATCAATGAGAGATCATTAGTCATGTTTGAGACTAAGATCAGTTTAATAATGTTTTTAGGATCATTTTTACTTAAGATCCAGCAAAAGAGCATTTGGGCTCTGCTACAAGAAACTTCAGAGACTTAACCAATTCGGGCTTAGTCTGCTTATTCGTTTTTTCTTTTTCCTTCAAAAGTGCCAAGCACTTATTTGGGCTCTGTTTGTTTAGCCCTTTTCTTTTTATGTGAATGTACCATGCACTTATTTGAACTCTGATGATCACATATATGTCATGTAAAGTACTCAGTCATGGGCGCTGCCCACTGAATGTTGAACACTTTAGTCCTTTCATCTAAATGTGAAGTGCTAAGCACTTCTTATGGCGTCCACGTGAGGTGCACGTGCGGAGCTGGGCACTGCCTAATTAGTGCTAAGCACTCAGCCGTTTTAGCTGTATATAGAGAGCTAAGCACTTTTTATATGGCGCCCACGTGAGGAACACGTGAGGTGCTGGGCGCTGCCCAATCAGTGTTAAGCACTCAGCCGTTTTGGCTGTATATGGAGTGCTAAGAACTTTTATTCAGGGTCCACATGTATTTCATGTGAGGCACTGGCCTTCTGTTTTAGGCGTCCAAGTATTTTTCACATGAGGCGCTAGGCGCTGTTAAAAGGGCTCCCACGTGGGAAGCACGCGAGGCACTAGTCATTTTTGCTATTTTAGAGATTAAATCTCTGTTAATGGAATTTTGATCATTGATGATCACTAAGATCTTTGTTTTTGAAGATCTGAGATCAGGTTTTTCTTTAGAACTAAGATCTTTTATAGGTTCTTTTTCCTTTTGTTTTTCTTTTGGACCCAGTTCTTTTCTGAATCTTTGATTTTCAAGAACGAGATCTTCCCGATGAGAATTAAATTCTCAACTTATGGGAGACTTGCCTTGTGAATATCTGATCCAGAAAAAGAACTAAGTTCTTTAAGAAGGGTTAAACCCTTAAAAGAGATATTTTGATCTCAGTGTTTTCTTTACCTCGGTTCTTTTTTGAAAGGGAAGTCTTTCTCTTTGAGAATTAAATTCTCTGTTGTTTGAAAGCTTTCTGTATTTTTGCAGAAATTTATAGGGTTTTTTTTCCTCTCTTTTATCTCTCTCTCTCTCTCTCTATAAGATTTGAAGTCTCGGGTTCTTTATATAGTGGAGGCAGATTGTTAATTAGTTTTGAGAAAATCTCTTATTGAGAGATTCCAAATGATTTAATTGGTCTCAAAATTGATTTGGGAAATTTTACCCACCATTGGATCTTTGATCCAAGGACTTCTGTCTTACAAAATATGTTGTCCTTGAAAGTGTGTCTTAGCACCTTTACCGGGTTTCCACATGCATCAAGTATGCAATTTTAAAAAATCTAGAGGTCTAAGCTACACTAAATAAGAATCGAACTAAAGAATTAGGGTTTTGTTAGCAAGAAAGAAACTTCCAATCTAAGTGAAGAAGGACAACCTTTGCAGACCAAGTCCTTCATTTCTATAGCTCTAAGTAGTAGTCCCTAGAACTCTTCTCAGCTCCACTTGAAGAAACGAACGAACTTGCTATGCGATCTTCAAAGACGAAGATGATCCACCTTGAAGCCTCTCTAGGTCAAGCTATCTCTTCATTAATCAAGGAATTACTGAAGCAAACAACCTTAATAAAGTGCTAGGATAGTGTAGGTTGATAAAGTAGGAATTTTGCTCATTTTAGAAATATTTTACTCTCTCTGTTTTCAACTCAAGAAAAACCCAAGAATGGTTTCAAGAGGAAGAAGAAGAACTTGGGCGTGTGAGTGAGAAAAAGATATCTTGTGATAAATTAAGAGAGTCAACTATGAGATTAAGATAATCTTGTGATGATAAATATCTAGAGTAAAAAAAAAGAGAGAGATGAGTCATGGCTTCTTGATGCTTCTCCAAGCATCCAAGCCATGACTAATTTCTAACTCTTTTTATTTTTACTTATATATAAATTGTCACAATTATCTTTAAACCCTAGGTGTGAATCTCATACACCCATATTCTATATATCATCAACCATGAAACAAATACATTTTATATATAAATAAATATATATATATATCATATATATATATATATACACTAATATATATAGACTTATATATCAAGAGAAGAAAATTATGAGTGAGCAATAATATTAGTTAATATATAAATATATCAAATATAAATATATATCAAATTATTAAATCAACACTTGATTCAATAATCCGGTTATATCATATATAACCGACTAATATCATATATGTATATCATATCATCAAATCAACACTTGATTCGATAACCCGGTTATATCACATATAACCGAAAATATTCAATATTCATTATTAAATCAACACTTGATTCAATAACTCGGTCATATCATATATAACCAGCCAATATCAAATATATATATACATATAAAAAATCATTGAATCGACACTTGATTCAGTAATCCGGTTATATCACATATAACCTAACCGATATCAAATATCGCGAGATTTAGAATACGATATCACATACTCGTATTTAATCAAGTTTCCGCACATATCAGCATATGCGTCCTACTTCGTTTCGTTTGAGCTAGGAAACCTCTGTGTGGGACTTTAAAGGCTCGTCAATACGCTAGCAGTAGATAATGATCGCATCATTCACCCACAAGCCGTCAGCGGTACTAACTGGACGTAACGGCTACCCAGGTATTGAACGAATAGAAGATCAACAAGAAACCTTGTCCAAACTCTCGTAAATCCTATAAGCAACACTTACAGTACAGTCCGGTCTCTTCGTCTGATATGCCGCATATCGAGTCTAGGGGTGGAATCTTCAGACCTCAGTAACTTGATAAGTCATGCCGATATGTGGCCTAAAACCTTTCGAGAAACTACTGATAACACTTACCAGTAAATCTCATCAGCCCTGTCCAGGGACTTGCTGTTATAACCAATCGAGTATAACACAACATCAACTCCCTATACCGGGAGAGACGAAACCCCTCCTATCGCCCACTGCCTCTATGTGACTCGGGACTGTACCCAAAATCCACCTGTTTGCACGACTCCTTTGAGCCGAGGTAGAGAGGAAATCAAAGCATAGTGGGAACCACAAAAGACACTATGACGATCTCGGGTCTACAGAGTAACCTGTACCAGTGTCACCAGAGAACTGCTATCTGACGATAGGTATGGTACCATTTAGGAGTTCTCGGCGAGTCCTGTTCGGTATACCCATTCTCTAATGAGCAACTGTGTACAATCTTTGATGTCAAATACCAATGGTTATAGGATCAACCATCGCCCCATACAGGGCCAAGAAATGTACACACTAGTCTACTCTGGAATATCAATGCCATGTCTCGATATTCCCTCGACTAGGAACTATTAAAGGATGTGCTTGTAGACTACCCAGGCCCCGCTAATATAATTTGCATCATAGTCCTGGTAGTCTAGTCTGCATCCTAAGGGCTTTATCAACATGTATTAGAGAGACTGTATAATAAAACAAGTGTACATGTTAAGATAAAGAGCAACCAGATAGCATAGCATCATGTCGAGCAAGAAAGTCCTCTATATATATATATATATATATATGTCCAAGCATCCACGATAATATATATAATAATCGCCTCTAAGGCATACATATGACTAACAGTTCTTGTTTTTAATAAGAGTAGGAAAATATTTTCCTATATACAGATTTAATTCTGTCAAGTGGTGATTTTTTAATCACCATTGGATTTTTAATTCAAGGGTTCTCTGTTTTACAGAGAGCAATCTCTTTTTGTTTAGAAAGATTGAAGGAATATATTCCCAAAATAGAATTTTATTCTATTATTCGATCATTGATCCAACCGAGAGTATCTTTCTTATTTAAAAAGGCTTGGGAGATATTTTCTCCTAATAGAATTTGATTCTATATTTTGATGATTTATCATCTCCATTGGATCTTTGATCCAACAGCTCTGTTTAACAGAGAGTATCCCAACTTTTTGTTAGCGAAACGTAGAATTTAATTCTACTTGGGCGCCGGCGCTAACGTGTTGTGCCCGTGGACGCCACTTAAGAATTAGCTCGTGCGGCGCCATATAAGAATTTAATTCTTACTCAAAAAGTGCTTCTGTGCTTTGCATATAGTGCCGGCATGAGGAGCACGTGCGGCGCCATATAAGAAATTAATTCTTACCCAGAAGCTTTTCTGTGCTTTGCACATTGGCGTTGGCGCCCTCATGAGAAGCATGTGGGACGCTGCCCTATTAAATTTCAATAGAGCTTTGCTTTTTTAATATGTTTAAATATTGGGGAAACATTACATTGTTCTTAACTCGCCCCTTGTTATAAAAGGAATCTTTTTGCCAAAGAAACTAGTGGGAGTATGGTAGAAATGAAAGTGATTCCAGAACCACAAACGATTACCGAAAATTTAGTAGAACCTGAGAAATCAATTGGACTTGACAAACCATTAGCCACTCTATAGATATTAGTAGGTGACCTCGTCCACCCGAGAGATACTTCGGTTTTCTCGTAGACGATGACAGGGAGGTCAGCATCATGGTGATGATGGCCCTACTAGTTATCAGCAGGTCATGAAAAATGGTAACTTCCAGCTGACCGGATGCTTCATATCCAAGATGGACTCATGCGCTTCAGCAAATTATGGATTTTGAACTTTGATGGGTGCTCCTGAAGAGGTAAAACCCATTAGGAGCAAGTAGATCTTTCGAGATATGTGCATGTGGAAAGGTATTAACCTAATAAGGCTAGACTTGTTGTAAAGATTTTTCATCAAATACCCATTGTGGATTGTGATGTGACTTTTACTTCAGTGTCTACGCTGAAGTCCATATGGATATGATTTAGCTCTAATGCAGTTCATGGATATGATATCTGGCAGGTGGGTGACTATAACGTCTTTCCAAATGGGAATTTGGAAGTACACGTGTATATGACTCTGCTAGAGGGTTATCGTAGTCAGTGGGAACGTGGAAGGTGTGCTGGTTGCTTATGTCTATACATAGACTGAAGCATGGATAGCAGAGACGGATCATCTGTTTTGATGTGAAAGTCAAGGTGATTGACTTCATCAAAACAATAGATGAACCTAGTAAGAAAGATGTAGGGAGTACTGTCCTGGGATTTGGATGACATACTCCAAATAGGAAGTGATATTCCTATACTACAATCGATCAAACTTTGGTTGTCACATAGTGTTTTCTTCACGTTGGATATGGATAGTATATCAGGAATTCTGGTGACTAGATCTAGATTTGGGATCTTTCCTAAATTGGGTACTTAGACAACATTCTAAAAGTATTTTAGAATGGACGACTCTTGGCGTGGTAGTGTACCAGCAGGTGATGGAGTCACCCTCTCTAAAGAGATATCTTCTGGACTGATGAAGAGAGGGACTGGCATGAATAACATATTATTTGCTCAGGCAATTGAGTCAATCATGCAATGTCTTGTACAAAACCAGATGGATAATATATCAAGGATTCTGGTTTTAGATCTAGATTTGGGAAGTTTCCCAATCGGGTATTTGGATAGCATTCTAAAAGTATTTTAGAATGGACGACTCCTGGAGTGGTGGTGTACCCGCAGATGATAGAGTCACCCTCACTAAAAAGGATGTCTTCTAGACTGATGTAGAGAGGGGCTGGCATGAATGACATATCATTTTCTTAAGTAGTTGAGTCAATAATGCAATGTCTTGTACAACGCCAGATATTACTTATACACTTGTTGTAGCAAGCAGATATTAATCCAAACCTGGAGAAACATTGGGAAGCAGTAATGAACATAAATGGATGTTCTTGGTATAAGATAACGACAGACTCCTGTGGGGGCGGTTATCAGTTCAGGCTTCCAAGGTGACCTGGATAACAGAGATGCTGTCAGAATTTTGAGTTTAGCCTCTTCAGAGAATTAATGTATTGGATAGTGTTCTAATAGGGATACTGAGGTAATCATGGTGCAGGATGCTGGTTATGACTCAACAGAGAATACATCCCAAGAAGTTTGTTGGATAGGAGTTGTTCATTGATGAACTTGGTCCCATCAAGTATCTAGAAAAATTCTTGAAGCGAGGTATTGCTCGGTTTAAGAGATTGTTGATCTCTGTAAAGTTGAAATATAGAGAGAAGAAGTTGGAATATTATAGCAGATCCACTCACTAAGGTTATTTCTCGAACACAATGAGTTTCACAAACATAGTTTACGAAACTTATTAGTAAAGAAGTTGGGTATTCAGTAGCACACTGGCTGTGGGTACGCGATACCACAATAATTGGCCTTAAGTGCAAGTGCGAGATTGTTGAATATAGTGCCCTCAAGGCAATTATTATGATTGCAAGTGGGAAATTATGATAATTGAGTGAGGACCTATACGGGTAAAACAGTCTTACTCGAAATGATAGTATGCTATCTGGTTTATCTTCATTGTTGATGAAGCCCATAGGATTCTTGCTTGACCCCCAGCATTATGATGGAGATCATATACATAGGAGTTGGGTTGTCCATAAGCACATACTTAAAGGTCTCTAGTCATGGGAGTGTCGAGACTGGGCATCGATATTCCGGAGTAGACTGGTGTATATGTTTCGAGACCCCGATGAGGGGCAGTAGCCGGTCTCACAAGCCACTGGTGTTGTGTCATCTAAGATAGTATACAGATGCCCACTGGAGGTGAGTACATTGGACGGACTCGCCAAGAACTTCTAGATGGTATTATATATACCGTCAAATGGAAGTTCTCAGGTGGCATAAGTATAGGTTAGTCCTTTGACCTGAGATCGTCATTTGTCTCCTGTGAGTTCCCACTGTACTTTGATTACTACCCAACCACGGCTCAAAGGAGTCATGCAAACAGATTTTAGTTGGGTATAGTCCTGAGCCATTTGGAGGAAGTGGTCGATTGTCAGGGATTCGTCTCTCCTGGTATTAGGAGTCGATGTCGCGCTGTATTCAGTCGGCTATCACCAGAAATTCGTGGCCACGGTGGATGAGATTTACTGATGGTCGGTCAGTAGTATCTTTATTGGTGATAAGCTTGACTCAGACACGACTTATCGGGTTAGTAAGGGTCTGACGTTATCCACCCCTAAACCCGATATGCGATACTCTTTGACGAAGAGACCGGACTGTACGGAGCTTATCACATTCAGGCTCAGTAGGGTGGACGCACTTGATTTTTGACCTCCCTTTCGGCAAGTACCTAGGTAGCCGTTACGTACAGCTAGTGTCGCTGACATGCTTGTGGTTAAACCAACTGCCAGCGTATTGCCGAGTCTTTAGAGTCCCATACAAAGGGTTTTCCCGGTTCAGGCGACAGATGTAGGAGCCTTACGTTGGTACGTGCAGATGTCCGATTAAATACGTGTATGGGATACACGGACTTTAATCGGGCAGTTGATAATACTGGGCGGCTCAGGATTAAGCCGGATTATTAAATCAGGTTTTGATTTAATAATTTATATATGTATTTTGATACATATATTTTAGAATTATTGTTCACTATTCTTCTTTCTTTGGTGCTATCCGTATTTTTATACAGATATGCCTATATGTAGGGATACATATACCAGGTGAAGTATTCTATATTTATACGGAAATACTTCTAGAAGAAGGACACCTCATATTTGTTTTTCTTTTTAGAAAAAAACAAATGGGAAATAAGATGGAAATATGGTGGCATGAGCATGCAGAGAGGTATGGCTTGGAGAGATCACTTATTGATGTGCATTTATTGGTGCACTATTGCACCATGGTTGTAAAAAGAGGTAGCCATTCTCTTTTGACTTACACTTGATTCTCATTTTTTCTATGCTTCATGCTTCATGAGACTTAGCCATCCTCACCTCTACCTCCTTCTCCTTCTTCTTGATCTTGCTCTCATGAGCATGGATTCTAGAGAGAAAATTTTAGTGAAATATTCCTACATCACTGACCATCCACACCTAGCAAGTTTGGATCATCGGTTTGAGCCTCATCTGGTTTCCCTCGGGTGTATCGTCTTCGGCGAGGGTGGTCGATATTCAAGCACGATCCCGGCGGCCACGTGGTTGGAGGGGTCTTCCACAATCGGGTGGACACGCGACAAAAGTTGTAGTTTCTCAACCTTCCTTGTTTTAAATTTCTAGTTTAGGGTGTTTGGATCGAATCCTAGGGTTTGCGCGTCCGGTGCCTGCAAAAAAAATTTGTTTTCACTTCCGCCTCGCCCGCGGCCTCCGCGGCACAGACGCCGGACTCCAACAGCAAATCGGTAAAATAATTGCGGTCATATGTATTTCTCCATATATGATATAGATATCAGTCCAATTCAGAAGAAACATGGGGTAGCAATAAAGAGCATTTGATGTTCTTGGTATATAGTAATGGCAACCTCTTGAAGGAGGTGGTTACCAATTCTTACTTCCCAAGTAACATGGAAGACAGAACGTTTGTCGTGCGTTATAAGTTTACCCTCTTTTGAGAATTAGTATATTGGAAAGAGTTCCAAGTGGGATACTAAAGTAGTTGTGGCGCTGGATGTTGATTATAAACCAGTAAAGGATATCGCCTTAGAATTCGCTGGAAATAATTGTTCATATATATAAACATGATCCCATCGTATGTCCAGGCAAATAATAAGGCAGGTATCGCTCAGATCGGGAGATATTTGATCTTCGTGAAGTTGAGATTCAGGGAGAAACAGAGAGATGCGCTGTGCCAAGTCCATTCATTGAGGCTGGTTCTCAAACACAGTTTGTGAAACTGTTAATACAGAAGTTGGGTATACGATGCCGCAATAATTGGCCTAAAGTGTAAGTGGGAGATTGTTGGATATAGATGCCATCGATGCAATTATTGTAATTGAAGGAGGACCTATATGAGAGAACAATCTTACTCGAGATGATAGTATGCAATCCGGTTTGTCTTTATCTTTCATATGATGCGTTTTATTCACTATCACATTTCATTTAGACGTGAGATAAAGACCTAGGATTTTGCTTGACTACCAGGACGATGATAGAGATCATACTAGTGGGGCATAGGTAGTCGATAAGCATATCCTTAAATGTCCCTGGTCGTAGGAGTATCAAAACCGGGTATCGGTACTCCAGTATAGACTAGTGTGGATGTTTCCTGACCTGGTTGGAGGGCGATAGCTGATTCTGCAGCTATTAGTGTTTGACAATGAGGATTGTATACATGTGCTCATTAAATGAGTTACACTGGACGGACTCACCAAGAACTCATAGTTGGTGATATACCAATATCAAGTAGAAGTTCTCTAGTAACATGGGTACAGAGTAGTCCCTAGGACCTGAGATCGCCATAGTGTCTCATGTGTGTTCCCACTATAATTAGACTTCTACCTTACCATGGCTCAAAAGAGTCATGCAAACAGGTTTTTGTTGGGTATAGTCCCGAAGCATGTGGAGGTAGTAAGCAGTCGAGGGGATTCATCTCTCCCGATATTGGGAGTTGATGTCGTGCTATGCAAGACATGACTACAACCACAAGTCGATGGCCATCGCAGTAGAGAAAAATTAATAAGTGTTATCAGTTGTATCTCCGGTTAGTTATGAGTCCTCTGTCGCACGACTTATCGAGTTATTGAGGTCTGACGGATTCTAAATCCTAGACCTGTATGTGATACTCTTAGACGAAGAGAACGGACTGTACGATAATGTCATTGATATATTTTGCAGGATTCAGACGAGCTTGCTCGTGGACCTTCTTTCGATCAATACCTGGGTAGCCATTACGTGCAACTAGTACTGCTGATGCTTGTGGGCTATGGATATGATCCTAACCTACTGCCGGCGTATTGTTGAGTCTTTAGAGTCCCATACAGAGATTTCCCTGCACAGGAGAAATGATGTAGGGCATATATGAAGATACGTTCAAGTGTTCGATTAAACACATGTATGTGATAAATGTATTTTAATCGGGTGTTTATTGATATCAGCCGGTATATATATGATATAGCCGGATTATTAAATCAAGTGTTGATTTAATAATTAAATGTATAATTATATATTTATATATTTATATATTAACTAATGTCATGATCAATTTATTATTTTCTTCTCTTTATTAATATTTTTATTTGATATAAATATTGTGACATGTATATTGATATATTTGAGATGGGTGTATAAGACTTGTATGGATTAAATAAGAACATATTTATTCTTTTATTTAATTTCAAACAAAAGAGAATGAGTCATATTTTTAAGATGGTTGTAGAGTTTTCTTTGATGACTCACTTTTGATGGCTCATTTGATTTTTTGTTCTCATCTTAAGCCTTCTCATCTTCTTCATACACTTATCCTCCATAGCTATCTCTCTTGATTTTCTTGAAGTGAGAAAGTGGAAAAAGAAAAGAAATAAATTAAGCGAGCTAATTATTCTACATCTCTTACTAATCATCCTCAGTAAGTTTAATTAGTGGATTGTTTCATTTTGATGAGATCAATTTGAAATTAAAGCTTGTGTTGGAGTTATCTCAAAGTGGATCATCTTCGGCAAGGAGATCATTGAGCAAACTTGTTCCGGGCTCCGTTGAGACTAGCCGGAGTCCAAGAAGATGTGGTTAACGCGCTACAAAGGTTGTAGCATCTAGACTTTTCTCTCTTTTCTTTTTGCAATTACCTGTAAATATTGATCTTGATAGTAATCGATGCATGCCTTCACTTGAAAATTTTGATTTTTTGCTTCCTCTTGATCCGTAATTGTTGTGACCATTGCACCGCATACTTACACTGTCATGTGGATGACATCTCTTGATAGGAAAGGATGTTCCTATTCTATAATTCAATTAAGCTTTGGTTGCCATAAATGTTTCTCCATGTAGGATATGGACAATATATATCAATTTATCTGGGACTAGATCTATAGAGATAGATCTAGAAGGATGTTGGGAGTGTCCCAATACAGATACACTAACACCATTCTAAAGGGGTTTAGAAAGGAAGACTCATAGCGTGGTAATGTACCCGCATGTGGTGGAGTCACCCATTCTAAAGAGGTGTCATCTAAGACTGATGAGGAGAGCTACTCGCATGAATGTCATTCTATTTGCTTCGGCAGTTGGGTCAATCAAGCGATATCATGTACCAGACCAGATGTTGCTTTTACACTTGCCGTAGTAAGCGAATATTAGTCCAATTCAGGAGAAATGTAGGATAGCAATGAAGATCATATGAGGATATTCTTGCTATTTGGTAATGGCTGAAGTGTTCCCCAGCACCGCCATAAGGTTTCGGGAGGCATCGACCATGCCGTTTTCAAAAATTGGCACGCTAAAGAACCTTAGCCTAGAATCTTAACAAGAGAATTAGACGAAATTAGAATGTAAACATCTTTATATCTAAGTGAACAAGAAATACAACCTTTTCAGACCGGTCCTTCACTTCAATAACTCCATGTAGTAGTCCATTCGCTCCAAGTAGTGAACTCCCAGACTTTAGAAAGGCTCCACAAGATAAAAGGAATAAGCTTGCTTGAAATCTTCGAGGCCGAAAATGATCTACGTCGAGGCGACACTAACTCAAGCTAACTTTTCACTAATTGTGAAGCAAACAACCTAAACAAAATGGCTAATCTAGTATAGGTTGATGAAGTAGGAATTTTGCTCACTTTAGAAATATTTTTCTCACTCATTTTCTTCACCTCCCAAAAAGCTAGAGAGCTTGAGGAAGGAGATGAAGAAAAGTAACCATGGAGAGAACCCAGTGAAGAATGGCAACCATAGGTGAGAAATATCTCATATAACTCATGTAGAGAATTAACCATGGCTAATCATAATGGATGGATTAATAAATATATTAAATAAAACAAAATTAGTGGACTAAGTCAATAGTTCTACAAGCTTTCACTAAGCTCCAAACCATGTGACTAATTTCCAACTAATTTTGATTTACCTTTAATAAATAAAACCCTTCATTATCATAAGCATGGTGTGAGTCTCATACACCCATGTCATATGTAGAAACTAGCATGACATAATAATATATATCACATATATATTAAGTGCACACAAGTGAGAAAAAGAAATGCTTAAGTGAGCTAATATTAGTTAATGTAAATTAATATATCAAATATATAATTATACATTAAATTATTAAATCAACACATGATTTAATAATCCAGCTATATTACATATAACCGACTAATATCATATGTATCAACTTATCGAATCAACACTTGATTCGATAACCAGGCTATATCACATATAACCGACCGATATCACATATCGCGAGAATAAAATATGGTATCGCATACGTGTATTAATCTCGGTCCCGCACATATCACATATGTGCTCCTACCTTGTTTTGCCTGAGCCAGGAAACCTCTGTATAGGACTCTAAAGACTCGTCAATACACCGGCAGTAGGCGATGATCATATGAGTCACCCACAAGCCGTCAGCGGTACTAGCTAGACATAACGGCTACCCGGGTATTGAGCGATCAGAAGATCAACAAGCAATCCTTCTTATACTCCTGCGAATCCAATAAGTAACACTACCATACAGTCCAGTCTCTTCGTCTGATATGTCGCATATCCTTCCTGGGGGAGGTAAACGTCGGACCCCAATAGCCTAATAAATCATGCCAATGTGAGATCCAGAACTGTTCGAGAAACTACTGATAACATTTACCAGTAAATCTCAGTAACCCAGGCCAAGGATTTCTTGTAATGGCCAATCGAGCATAGTGCAACATTAACCCCAAATACCGGGAGAGACGAAATCCCCTCCTATCGCTCATTGCCTCCATGTGACTCGGGACTGTACCCAAAAACCACCATTTTGCACGTTCTCTTGAACGTGGTAAGGTGGAAATCAAAGCATGGTGGGTATCACAAAAGACTCTATGACGATCTCGGGTCTACAGACAACCTGTACCAGTGTCACCAGAGAACTGCTATCTGACGTGAGGTATAATACCATCTAGGAGTTCTCGGCGAGTCCTGTTCAGTGTACCCAGTCTCCACTGAGCACCCGTATACCATCTTTGATGTCAAACAACAATGGATGTGGGATCATCCATCGCCCATCATATGGGTCAAGAAGCATATACGCTAGTCTACTCTGGAATATCGATGCCCCATCTCGATACTCTCACGACTAGGAACTTTTGAAGGATGTACTTACCGACTACACTTGCCCCACTACTATGATCTGCAACATAATCCTGGTAGTCAAGTACTCATCCTAAGGGCTTTATCAACATGTAACAGAGAGACAATTAGTGTACATGTTAAGATAAAGAGAAACCAGATAGCATACTATCATGTCGAGTAAGAAAGTCCTCCCTATATATGTCCAAGCATCCACTATAATATACATCATATGTACAATAATGGCCTCTAGGGCATACATATAACTAACAATCTCCCACTTACACAAGGGTCAGTTGTTGCAGTATCTCATACCCAACGTCCCATAAAAGTCTCTCTAGGGAAAGGTTTCTGTGAGTGGATCCGCCGTGTTATCCTTCGCTTCATTTCTCCTTACCTCGATCCCTTGGAGATCAACCATCTCCCTGATCAGGTGATTCTGCCTCAGAATATGTCTGGAACGCTGATGGGACTGGTGTTCCTAGGCTAAACCCACAACTCCATTGTTGCACAATAACAGTTATTGGACGCTCAATGGTAGGAACCATGTTCATCTCATGAACAAGAAATATCCAGACACCCACTTTGGCAGCATCGTTTGTAGCGATGTATTCAGCCTTTATCATCTAGTATGCCACGGTATCTAGCTTGGAACTCTTCCAACATAACGTCCCTCCAATGAGGGTATAGACAAAGCCTGAGACTGACTTTCAGTCGTCCTTATCACTCTGGAAGCTTGAATTGGTAAAGGACTCCCACTGTAGTTCACCGTTACCAAACACCAAGAACATTTCTTCAGTGCTTCTCAAGTACTTAAGAATGTCATTCACAGCTGTCCAGTGGTTCTCCCAAGATCCGATTGATTCCTGATCACTACATCTAGTGAGTCAGCTATATCTGGTCTGATGCATAACATCACATACATGATAGAGCCTAGTGCTGAAGCATAGGGTATCCCTTTTATGCGAGCTCTCTCCAAATCAGTCTCGGGAGACATCTTTTTAGAGATAGTGATTCATGATTAAGTGGGCGAACCACTACGCTTAGAATCCTCTATACTAAACCCCCTTTAGTATGGTGCTAATGTACTTGGATTTGGGACACTCCCAACATCCATTTAGATCTATCACCATAGATTATAATCCACAAGATGTAGTAGGTATCGTCCAGATCTTCCATGGAGAATCCTCGTGATAAGAGGAGCTTGACCGAGTGTAGCATAAGAAACCATTTCCTATCAAGAGTATGTCATCTACGTACAATACGTGGAAGATAACCTTACTCTCTATAATCTTATTGTATATACAAGGTTCATCTACCTTTTTGATGAAGTCAAACTCTTTGACTGCTACATCAAAACAGATGTTCCAACTCCGCGATGCGTGCTTTAATCCTGATGGACTTAAGCATAGCATCTGGCCATTTCACAGAGTCTCCACTCATGATGGCCTGCCTAAACCTAGTTGGGTCATCATCTACCATGATGCAATCCTCACTCCCACTGTCATTGAGAAAACCATAGTATCTCTCAGGTGGATGAGGAACCCTTCCAGATTCGTGGAGAGGATGAAGTTCGTTGGAGACTATTGAATCCTCTGGTTTCACCAAATCATTAGCTTTTAGCTTGTCTAGCTGGAACTCCTTCCAGTTCTACCTCATGACCACTAATTTCTTCATAAGAAATTTCTTTTCTAAAAATGTGACATGCTGAGAAACAAAAACCCCTTTTGCTCCTCAGTTTGGTAGAAGATATACCCTCGCGAATGTTTGAGATATCCAACAAATTTATACAAAACTGACCTTACCTCGAGCTTTTCCGGATTTTGCTTTTCAACATAAGCTGGACAACCCCATATCCTAACTCGTTTAAGAAATGGTATCTTCCCATTACATATCTCATATGGAGTAGTAGGCACTGATTTGGATGGAACCCCATTCAATATGCATGCAGTTTCTCAAGTGCACAACTCCAAAAAGAAACAGGCATCTCAGAAGTACTCATCATAGAGCGCGCCATATCTCATAGGGAACGATACCTCCGCCCCGATACACCATTGTGCTGTGGTGTACATAGAGGAGTAAGCTGAGAGAGAATCCTATTCTATTTTAAATAATACAGGAACTCCGTGCTCATGTATTCTCTTCCCTGATCACATCGAAGGACTTAATACTTCTACCCGTTTGGTTCTCTACTTCGTACTTATATTCCTTGAATTTCTCAAAAGCTTCAGACTCATGTTTCAACAGGAACGCATGTTCGAATCTTGAGAGATCGTTGATGAATGTAATGAAGTACAAAGAACCAACCCTGACATTTGTAGACATAGGACCGTATACATCATCATATATCCGTCCCAAGAGTTCAGTAACACTTTCTCCGTTTCCAGCAAATGGAGTATTGGTCATTTTACCATTGAGACAAGATTGGCAAGTATCATAAGATGAAAATTCGAACGGATTCAAATATTCATCCTTATGTAACTTAGCTAGTCTTGTCGCATTGATATGACCTAGTCTACAATGCCACAAGAAAGATTCATTCATTTCTGAACTACTCCTCTTGTGTGTGTTCTATATACTTTGAACTGTGGTTTGATTTACAACATTTATGCTATTACATAACGTACCTGATCCAATCAACTTTTGATTAAGAAAAATGTTCACAACATTATCCTTCAATAAAAAATTATATCTTTCTTTAACTTAATAAAGAAACTGATGTAATGTTGTATATCAGGTTCAGCATGTAATAACATTTATTCGTAATCAATGTATTTACCATTTGGTAATACAAGGTGATATTCGCCAACTGCTTTGGCTGCAACATTTACACCATTCCCTACTCTAGAGAATGATTACCTTTTCTCAGTTGTCTACCTATCTTTAGCCCACGTAATATCTTACATATGTGTGATCCTGTTCCGGTATCTTATACCTAGGACATAGAGAATACTGAGAAACAGTTCTCGGTAACGAGTACACCCGAAGAAGATGCATCAACATGCACATTCCTCGTTTGGGTCGCGTGGGAATCCGGATATTCCCATATTTCCTGCTCGGACTTATAACAATTATAAGAAAGAATGGAACCAACATTCTCCAACTCAGTATAATAAGAAGGTTCGGTCAAAATATCCATATTATTATCTTTATTAAGGCATGACATGGTCGCTACCAGGAGAGAGAGAGAAGAAAACACTCTGCGTATGCTCTTGTAAGATTAGATTTGTTATTATTTTATCTAATCAGGATGGCTCCCACTATTTTTATCAAATCTTCCTTCAAACCCTAAAAGGTAAGACTAACCGGGATTAATTATACCCTACAAGTTCGCCAATCTTTCAGCCAGGCCAGTGTTGGTACTTTGAGGGAGGTCCCCCATACTTTCACATGGACCTTATTAAAATAAACCTCGTTTTCCTATAGGCGTAACCCCGTTAACACCTTTCTAGACACCTACTTGATCGGCTAATTGGAATGTGTAAAACTCTCTCAGGAGTAACTCTTATTCGCAGTGGGTATCGGGATCCAACTATTTCATAGAAGGTATGCAATCTCATTGCAAATTTCAACACTTGAAATTCCCGATAATATTTTACCCCTAGCGTCCTATGACCTTGACGGAGGTCAACAAACCATAGGCTGCTAGTAAAGTTCAACCCGTATATTTCATGATTGAATTAAACCCACCCGCATGACCCTTGATAGAGGTCAACAAGGCCGTACGACTACCCTAATCCAATTACGTCACATACTTTAGCAGATAAGCACTAATCAGCTACCGCACACTACGTCTTGACGGAGGTCAACAAACGTAGCACGAATACTAAATAGCCCTTATCTGAAATGACGGAGGGCTACGAAAGGTTTTGAAGAAACCCCTTTGCATAATGAACATGATATCGTCGTAGAATCAAGTGATTTTGAAAAGGAGTGTCTTTGAGGCTTTTGCTAGTTTCGCTAAAGAGGTCACTCCCGGTGAAGGGATCTCGGCTCTTTCCTCATCGAATGAGGTGCTAGATATTCATGAATACCACTATGCAAAGCAAGAACTAGAGAAGCAATCAAAAGACAAAACCGAGTGAATTGTAGCATCTGCTAGGTTTTGCTAAAGAGGTCACTCCCGGTGAGGGGATCTCGACTCTTTCCTTATCGAATAAGGTGCTGGATATTCTACAAGGAATACCACTATGCAAAGCAAGAACTAGAGCTACCCTTTTTGAAAATTCGATTCCACAATATCTTTAGGTTTCTTTCTTTTTTTATTAATCTCATTAATGAAGTCCCATCATTTATGCTTCCTAAGCATCACAAAAGAAACGAAATTATAACATACGCTTATGCCATCCACATTCGCCAAAGTATCCCGTTATGCACCGTTAGGTTACTTAACTAACGGCATAGCGGGGAGGAACTAGCGCGGGTGCAAAACATAAGTAACGTTTATTATATATCATATATATAATAACAACATTCGTCTCAGTATATAAAGTGATCACATCACAGAATATCAGTAACAGAAGTCCACATATGAAATATTGGATATACTAGGAATTCGGTGTTTTAAATTAAGCCAATAAAAAATAAGGATTCCACGGTCATAATGAATAGCCAAACTCACATCTCTAGACCCCTACGACAGTGGTAAGAAACTCTACTAATTCTAGAGTTAGGAGACCCGGTCTTGACTCCTCGAGATGGTCTCCTACTAGACTCTAGAACCCGGTTACTTATGCTCCACACCTTGGGTCTATCCTAATGCGGAAAAGTAAATAATATACATCAATGGTGACATCATCCTTAACCCAGAAGTGCCCCAATAAAAGAATATTACATACAAGTTTTTACATGAATGAAAATGAAAAACTCTCATCTCACATAAAAACCCCCGGATATTCAAAACACGACAATCCAATATAACATATCCTAGCAACACATAACATCACATGTCATCAACGTAAGTAAATATGCGTATCCCAATTGTCGTTGAGATATAGCAACAAAACCGGTGATACACCACATATTACACTTACGGTCGCTGAAAAGAAAGTGAAAAACTACAACAATTGGAATCCGCAACCACCTTAGACATCATAAACCCAATGTATCACATACTTTGGATTTCATGTCTAACCAAATGAATTCCTTAAACATTATAAACCCGGAATATCTCATATTCCAAATTTCATGCCTAACAATTATAAACCCCACATTTTAGTCTCGTTATTGAAAACACTTTCCAATAACAAGTCGGGAAATTCAACAAGATTCCCGACATCCTGATCGAATGCTCGTCGGAAACTTTAGTAGATGGACACACCCCCGATGCCGTCGACGAAGTGCACTTAGGCGGAACACCGTGGCCGCGAGCACCCGAACGGATGCTTTAGGCAACGGGGTTCTCCTACAGTCACTTGGTCGGGGCTATGGGGCGTGGCTATCTAGTAACGTTAACCGGCGAGTATCCGCGTACACTACATAATTGAGACAGACTTTTGATCCACATCAAAATCCTGTGGCAACCGATCATCTGAGACTAAATTGCCAGTTTATAAAATTCAAATTAGTTTTCACAAAACTAATTATTGTGGATTCCAAATATTGTATCGCATTTCACAGATAGCTAGACGATGTTAAACTTTTCGATCGAATCAACAAACATCCAAAATTTCCCAGAGAGCTCAACACTTGAGCACAGTTTAAAAATAATACCCAGAACATGCCACAACATCTATGGACCAACCGTAGAAGGGCCGACCTATGCCTCACTCATAGCATCGCGGAACTGCCACAAACCCTAGGGTTTGCCCGCGGTTCCACGGTCAAAGAGTCGAGTTTGGGTATCGTTCTTCTAGAGGGTCCATATAATTACTTGCATGATTTTCTGAAGATTTTAAACTTGGAAAAATCCAACTTTTGAAAAATTTCCAGCAAGGGAGAAAATAGGTTATTGATATTCGTTTAAACTTTTTAACGTCGTCTAAATTACCCGAAACGATGTTAGAATTATGACTACGAAGCACTCCGAATTGCATTTACATAAAGATAACATCACATGCAATCTCAGTAAAAACAAGCAACACCTGAAACACCAAAACCCAGAGCCTGAAGCACCAAACCAAAATGAACCCTAAATATGTAAGCCAGACCGGCCAGGCCGGTTTTTTAGAGCTTTTCACCGGGTCAAATCCGGCGAAATGGGTTCGTTTAGGTCTCGTGTTCATGTTATATCATATGCAACATTCTGCAACTGCTTAAAAAATTTTAGACACTCTGAAAATTTCGACAGAAGCTCGGCTTTTTGTTTCGATGTTTCGGAGTTGTTTCGGTTTTATAATTCTACAAATATCATCTAATTCTCTAGCTTGGCTCTTATACCACTGAAGGGTTCCCCAGCACCACCACAAGGTTTTTGGAGATATTGACCATGCTGTTTTAAAAAATTGGCGCACTAAAGAACCCTAGCCTAGAATCTTAACTAGAGAATTAGACGAAACTAGAATGTAAATATCTTTACATCTAAGTGAACATGGAATACATCCTTTGTATATCGGTCATTCACTTCATTAACTCCGTGTAGTAGTCCCTTCGCTCCAAGTAGTGAACTCCCGGACTCTAGAAAGGCTCCACAAGATGAAAGGAACAAGCTTGCTTGAAGTCTTCGAGGCCGAAGAAAATCTACGTCGAGGAGACACTAACTCAAGCTACCTCTTCATTAATTGTGAAGCAAACAACCTAAACAAAATGGATAATCTGGTGTAGGTTGATGAAAAAGGAATATTGCTCACTTTAGAAATATTTTTCTCACTCATTTTCTTCACCTCCTAAAAAGCTAGAGAGCTTGAGGAAGGAGATGAAGAAAAGCAACCATGGAAAGAACCCAGTGTAGAATGGCAACCATGGGTGAGAAATATCTCATATAACTCATGTAGAGACTTAACCATGGCTAATCATAATGGTTGGGTTAATAAATATTTTAAGTAAAACAAAATTAGTGGACTAAGTCAATGGTTCTACAAGCTTTCACTAATTTCCAAACCACGTGACTAATTTCCAACTAATTTTGATTTACCTTTAATAAATAAAACCCTTCATTATTATAAATATGGTGTGAGTCTCATACACCCATGTCAGATGTAGCAACTAGCATGACACAATAATATATATTACATATATATTAAGTGCACACAAGTGAGAAAAATAAATGCTTAAGTGAGCTAATATTAGTTAATGTAAATTAATATATACAATATATAATTATACATTAAATTATTAAATCAACACTTGATTTAATAATCCGGCTATATCACATATAACCGACTAATATCATATATATCAACTTATCGAATCAACCCTTGATTCGATAACCCGGCTATATCACATATAACCGACTGATATAACATATCGCGAGAATAGAATACGGTATCACATACGCGTATTAATCTCAGTCCCGCACATATCACATATGTGCTCCTACTTCGTTTTTCCTGAGCCACGAAACCTCTGTGTAGGACTCTAAAGACTCGTCAATACGCCGGCAGTAGGCGATGATCATATCTGTCACCCATAAGCCGTCAGCGATACTAGCTGGAAGTAATGTCTACCCAGGTATTGAGTGATCAGAAGATCAACAAACAAGCCTGCTCATACTCCTGCAAATCCAATAAGTAACACTACCGTACAGTCTGGTCTCTTCATCTGATATGTCGCATATTCTGCCTGGGGGTGGTAAACGTCAGACCCCGATAGCCTGATAAGTCATGCTGATGTAAGGCCCATAACAGTTTGAGAAACTACTGATAACACTTACCAGTAAATTTCAGCAACCCTGGCCAGGGATTTCCTATTATGGCCAATCGAGCATAGCGCAATATCAACCCCCAATACCGGGAGAGAGGAAATCCCCTCCTATCGCTCATTGCCTCCATGTGACTCGGGGTTGTACCCAAAAACCAACATTTTGCACGTTCTCTTGAACGTGGTAAGGTGGAAATCAAAGCATAATGGGAATCACAGAAGACTCTATGACGATCTCGGGTCTACAGACTAACCTGTACTAGTGTCACCAGAGAACATCTATCTGACGTGAGGTATAATACCATCTAGGAGTTCTCGGCGAGTCATGTTCAGTGTACCCAGTCTTCACTGAGCACCCGTATACCATATTTGATGTCAAACACCAATGGATGTGGGATCATCCATCGCCCATCATATGGGTCAAGAAGCGTATATGCTAGTCTACTCTGGATATCGATGCCCCATTTCGATACTCCCACGACTAGGATCTTCTGAAGGATGTACTTACCGACTACACTTGCCCCACTAGTATGATCTGCATCATAATTCTGGTAGTCAAGTACTCATCCTAAGGGCTTTATCAACATGTAACAGAGAGACAATTAGTGTACATGTTAAGATAAAGAGCAACCAGATAGCAAACTATCATGTCGATCAAGAATGTCCTCCCTATATATGTCCAAGCATCCACTATAATATACATCATATGTACAATAATAGCCTCTAGAGCATACATATAACTAACAATGACAGCCTCCAACATGAGGCGGTTACTGATTCTGGCTTCCAAGGCGTCATGGATGACAGAATGTCTGTCATGTGTTATAATTTTACCCTTTTATGAGGAGCAGTATGTTGGAAAAGGTTCCAAATATGGTACTAACATAGTTGTGGCGCTGGATGCTAATTGTGACTCAACAAAGAATACAGCCTAAGTAGTTGTTGGATAAAATCGTTCATTTATGAACTTGAACCCATCATCTATCCAAACAAATTCTAAGGTAGGTATCTCCCATTTCGAGAGAATTGGTCTCCGCAAAGTTGAGATCCAGAGAGATACAATTGGAAACATCATAGCGGATCCACTCACTAAGGCGGTTTCTCGAACACGGTTTGCAAAACTATTGGTAGAGAAGTTGGGTATGCAATACCGCAATAATTAGCCTTAAGTGTAAATGGGAGATTGTTGTATATAGTGCCATCAACGCAATTATAGTAATTGAAGGAGTACCTATACAGAGAACAATCTTGCTCGAGATGATAGTATGCCATCTGGTTTGTCTTTATCTTGCGCGTGTATATGTTTTACTCGTTATCACATATCGCTAATATATGAGATAAAACCCATAAAATGTTTGCTTGGCTACCAGGATTATGATAGGGATCATACTAGTAGGGTCTGGCTGTCCATTAGCGCATCCTTAAATGTCCTTAGTCGTAGGAGTATCAAGACCGGACATCGATACTCTAGTTTAAACTAGTGTATATGTTTCTTGACCCCGACCGTGGTGATGGTTGATCTTATAGCCATTGGTGTTTGACACTAAAGATTGTATATATGTGCTCACTGGAGAATGAGTTTAACTGGATGGACTCACCGAGAACTCCTAGTTGGTATTATACCAAATGTCAGATAGCAGTTCTCTTATAACATGAGTATAGGGTAGTCTCTAGACCTGAGGTCGCCATAGTGTCTTGTATGTGTTCCCACTGTATTTTGATTACTACCCTACCATGGCTCTACTGAGTTATGCAAACCATTTTTAGTTGGGTACAGTCCCAAGCACAGAGTGGTAGTGAGCGATCGAAGGGATTCATCTCTCCTAGTATATAGGGTTGATGTCGCGCTGTCCTTGATTAACCATATCCGGAAGTCTTTGTCCGAAACGATTGAGATAAACTGATAAGTATTATCAGTTGTATCTCAAGTGGTTATGCGTTTTACATTAGCACAATTTATCGGGTTATTGAGGATCTGATATACGACACTCTCAGACGAAAAGACCGGACTGTACGATGACTTCCACCGATAGAATCTAATTGCGTTCGGATCAGTTTGCTTACCGACCTTTCTTTTGATTAATACTTGGATAGCCATTACGTGCAGCAGTACAGCCGACGTACTTGTGGGTTGACGGATATGATCCTAACGTTCTGCCAGCATATTGATCGAGACTTTAGAGTCCTACGCGGAGGTTTTTCCCGCTCAGGGGAAACGATGCATTGCACGTATGGGGATACGTGCGGGATTTCGATTATATGCGATAATCGGACGTTTGATAATGCTAGCCAGTTTAGCCTTAAATAGGATTATTAAATCATATGATGATTTAATAATATATATATATATATATATATATATATATATATATATATATATATTGTAGAGTGCTTTTGGTCACACTGTTGAGATTGAAATACGTGTGATTGTCAGGTGCATTATAAATTCCCCCTGCCTAGGGTATGACGGGGTTTATTGATTGTGGGGATCCGAGTCTCGTTAATTACCTCTCGCCTTTGAAGCGAGTAAATCTCCAATTGACGGGTCAAAGTAGTCATGCGAACTCAATGTGCGGTGTCGGTATTTGAAAGTAATGCAGAAGAGCGTGTTCATTTCATTTTTTATATTTAACCTATTTGTGACAAAAGATTCAATTTTTTTATTTCAAAGAAAACATTTTTATTTATTTATTTATTTACCGACTTATTTATTATATTTTTTATTTTTTAGGTGAAGCGCATGCACGCGCAGTGCGCTTCCATATGCATGCGCGCACGGGCGCGCGACACGCGGGGAGGGCGCTCGCGGGTTTGCGGCGGCGGGCGTGTGGGCGCACGGCGGCACGATCGCAGCACGCCGGGCGGGCGCGCATGCGGGGTCAGGTGGCGTAAACCGGATTTGGAGTTAAAATCCTAAAAGTATTTTAAATGGAGTTAAAATCCAAGAGGATTTTGATAGAGTTAAATTCCCAAAATAATTTTATTTGAGGTTAAACTTCCAAAATATTTTATTTTGGAATTTAACTTCTAAATGGAATTTAAATAGAGTTAAACTCCACGAGAATTTTGATGGAGTTAAATTCCCAAAACAATTTTATTTGGAGTTAAACTCCCAAAAGATTTTATCTTGGTGTTAAACTCTTAAAAGAATTTTATTTGAAAAGGAAACCAAAAAGGGGGCTCTTGAAACTTCAAGATCTATGCTTTGGATGATGAAAGGGGACCATTTTCTTCTCTTTGAGCTTTGGATCGGCCCAAGGTGAGATTTTTTTAAGAGATGGGTTTTCTTCTTCCTTCTCTTTTTTTGTATCTTAGAGAAGGGTAGTGAGATTTAAAATCTCCCCTTCTAGAAATTTGATGGGATATTTAAACTCCCTTTCAAAGGTTTTATGGTGGAAAACTATTTTTCTTTGAGAAAATAAGAGTTAAACTCTTGATTTAATTCAAAAAAAATAATAATAAGGAGGTTTTGAACCTTGAAGAAGGAGGATGCACAAAACCCTAGATTGATATGGGAAGAATTTTGTTTGTTATCATTCATCATGATATCTTAAATAAGCTTTACATTTTACATATGACCTCTTGGGTTTTACAAAATGGCACATATGCCTTTCTTATGCTATGTGCTTTTTTTTTTGTACATAAGCCATGTGCTTTTACATAATTTGGGTTTGTTGCACATTTTATTATATTTATTCATAGAAATTATATTAAACCTATTTATCATTTAACAATTATTCATTTGGCATGGGGGGCTGGCCTCTTCATACTTGGGCTCAAATTGGGCATGGGCCCACTTGCTTGGACATGGGTTCGGGCTTGGGTCTACTTGGTTTGTGGTTGATTTTGACTTTGACTTGGCCAAACGGGATGTAA
Source organism: Agapanthus africanus (assembly GCA_030015575.1). NCBI lineage: Eukaryota > Viridiplantae > Streptophyta > Magnoliopsida > Asparagales > Amaryllidaceae > Agapanthus > Agapanthus africanus. Next base: position 270,191,145 of record CM057342.1, on the reverse strand, counting down.
TTTTTGTCCCCAACATATATATATATATATATATATATATATACTCTTTATGTTTTCTCTCATTAACATTATATGTTTGTATATTGATACAAATATATTTTTATGTACTTTTTAAATACATGTTTTATTTTACTTTTTGTCTTTTTTGTGCCATGTGATGGCTAGTGGGAGAGGATACATGCCCACCCAAGTAAAGAGCACAGGTGGAAGAGAGAGAATAAGAGGATTGTTTATATGGATGAATATTTATTCTCACACGAGGATGGAATTTTCATTCTAACATAACACTTCTCTCTCTTCTTTCTCTTCTTCTTCATCCTCTCTCTTGATCCATCAAAGGGAAAAAGAAAATTGAGAGGAAAATTCTAATGAACATGCTACATCACTTCCCCTTAAATTAGCATCTCAAAATGCCCAAGTTTGTTTACAAGTTTAAACTTTGGTAGAGATGAAGCTTGTTGTGGGGTTTCCTCGATGTGGATCATCTTCGACATAGAGATCGGCATGTAAGCGTGATCTGGAGGAGGAGGGGTTTAGCTCGGGTCTTCCGCAATTGGACGGACATGCTACAAAGGTTGTAGCCTCATAAACTCCCTTCTAGATCTCTAGTTTTTAGCAATTAGTAGTAAATATTATGATCTTGTTATTGTAAATTGATGCTAAGTCTTGTAAAATTTCGATTTTACATTCTGCCGCGGTCCGCAAATGTTGCGGCCCTAGGATCAATTTACCATCATATTTTTGTCTAAAGGCCTACAAACCCTACTTAAATCAAAGTTAAAGGGTTTTCAATGTTAATTAAACCCCTAAAAGAGGAGATGGTTTATTGAGACATCTATGTTTAATTTTAATATCTATGATTCCCACTAGTGTTACAAAGTAATCCTACATGTAAAAACACTTAGCCAAATTTGACTAAGTGTTAGACCCAAAACAGTGAATCTGGAACAAGAAATGCTCAGGCTAAAGGAGGTCTTGAGAGGGCAAAGGCCCCATCAAAAAGCCCTCAAGATCACGAAGTGATCCCCAGGACTCAGCCAAATTTAGCTAAGTTTAGGGCCCAAAGTTGGGATCCCGGCCAACTTAACCTGGGTCGGGAGGGGTCCTAAAGGCAAACAGAGGCAAATCCTCTGCCGGTAAGCTCACCCAACCGAACGGGAGGCCTCCCGAGACGAAGGAATCCCCTTCAAAGAAATTTCTTAGTGAAATTTCAAGGAAATTTCGACAGTGTCCCTATGTACTTGTCAATTTTTCCAAAAGAGAACATAGGGAAACCCTAGTTCTCTTTAAAGAATTAGGAAAAATCCCTATTTCCATATGAATAAATAACTTGTGCCTATTTCTATGTGTTATGAACAAGGATTTTTCCTTATTCCTGAGCGGCTAGACGAACCCATAAGTGTTCGGTACCCTTACCGAATCGATCTCGGAAGTGATCGATAAAAGGTTGCCAGGTAAGACGAAAGACTTCCTTTTGTCCAAAAGAGCAAATCCTTACCACCAGAAAGCTATAAAACCTTCCTTGATGATGTTGGAGATGGCAAGAATCTCAAAGAGATCGAGAAAGACGATGATCTTCGAAGCCTTAGATTCTTTAATTCTGCTCGAAAAAATTTAGAGAAACTAATTGAGTTTCTCTCTCATCCCTATAAACAGAGGAGGGGAAGAGTTGATCTAGCAAGCTAATGGATCGTTTCCATGTATGTGCACATGGCTTCCACGTGCCCATGCTGGACCCAAGCAAATGCTTAGACCGACAGGCCTGAAGTAGAAATCTAGTTCTTACATCAGAATTCATATGAAAAAATAAAAATGAAATAATAATAAAAACTATTGTCAACACACAAATAAAATAAATTTTTATTTTATTCATTTGTTCACCAAATTACAATTCGGAGAGATAGGGGTACACAAGTTTGTTATTCAACTCGACCAACTGAGATTCGGTTTCGGCCGCCATCTCAAAACGTTGCTCTTCCCTATGCGACCGGTTCCACCTATTGGCGCCACACCCACTAGAGAAGGCCGACATGATAGCCATCTGATCATAGATGCGACTCAGAATTCTAAGGAAACGGTCATGAACTCGGTGACTAATCAAACCCATTGTATGGACCGATGTTATCTTATCCTCAGCATCATCCAAGTAGTAAAGGATCATGATGGCAATGAGGGCTAGAATGGCATCAAGGATCACCAAAAAAAAAACCATATAAAGAGGAGGGGAGCATAAGCCAAGGGATGATCCAACATGCCTCTCTAGACGAGTCACAATGGCTTCGCACTGATCGTCTACATCCAAGAGGCGAGCGGCAGCCGGTGGGACGATCTCTCTGAGGGGAATTAAGAAGGGATTATGGGCTATCCATCTCTTTCTCTCTTGCTAAAAGAAGAATACGAAGGAAAAAGAAACTCATTCCCCTTAATTTACAGTACAGAAACGCACTTAATGGCGACCCTTGGAAACCAACATGCTTTCATTACATAGCCTTTCCAAAACATTGACCAAGGGAAACCATAAAATTCTCTTTGAATTGTTTCTTTTAAAGCCCTATACCAATGGGTTCGGAATATTTTTAACAACAATAAGCCATGCATCAAGTTTTGCATATCCATTGTTGGGGTACATTTGTTGGAGTTAAAATTTTAACTCTTAAGTATAAAAAAAATACTTATATAAGTATTTTTACAAAATACACCCCAGGGATCAAGTTTGATAAAAATATGATGAATAGCAAGCCAAAGGCTTGTGCATCACTAGTGGGACTCCCTACCTAGGAAGATTCTATTTAACACAACTCAAAACGGAGTTGTCTCAACTCAAAATTGAGTTAATTTGTGGCATTCCCTATCAGGATGCCCACTCCTGGTCTCGGGAGGCCCCTAATCGGGGTGTTCCAACACTAATAGAGCCGAAACATCTTTCTTTAGATTAGATTTGGCCTATTCTTCAAAAGATGATGTGGAATTTCCACAACCCCCCACTTCTCCTGATATCGAAGGAGTAGTTACCACTACTCCATCACTCAAAAAAAGACATAAATGCCCCCTGTGAGCATCTGGATCAAACATCAAATCCTTTTTACTAAAATATTTAGAACTTTGACTAAAATTCTATGAGGAAGAAGAAGCAGATAAAGAAGAAGAAGAAAAGAAGATGAGAATATAGGGATGGGATAACCCCATTCCTTCATTTTTCTTTCTCTCTATCCTTATCTCCATCTCCTCTTCTTTGTCCTTCTAAGGGAAGATGGAAACTTGTTCAAGTTTTTAGCTCTTAAATAAAAGAGCTTGAAAGCCATGGCCATGGCACTTCATAGGGAAGAAGAAGTTCAGAACACAAAAGTGTTCTTGACCAAAATGAACTAAACTGGGAATGTTTGCCGCCGAAGACCGGACTGAGACGTTGGGATGTCTAGTCTGAATTTGGGAGCAGATCCTATTTGGAAATATCTATCCACTTCTCTGAAGATACCAAGTTGATTTATGGCACCGTATATCGGAGGTTTGGATAGATGCGGCCGTTGTAGAAGGCTTCATCAGACTCCCCCTCATTTGTGAGGGGTTTTTAATTGTGGGGACGCTCTTCCCTGCAGGCGCAAGCCCCTACAGTTAATTACGTTATCGCGTTGCTATAACCACTTTCTCTTTCTCCGTAGTTCACTTCGTGTCGTGTATTATTTTGTTTATTGTGGTTGCCCATGGATTGTATACGGATACTAGTTTATGTCGTCGTCCATACGGCGCGGATTAGTCCAAATCCGTATATTTTAGATTTGAGTTTAGGTCAAGCATTTGCCTGACGAGGTCCATATTGGTAGCTTGGTTTGCCAATGGGAATGAACTTAGGACGCATTTCTCACATTTGTCAGGTCCATCCGTTCATAGGATATTTGGGTTTGATCTAAGGATCGTTAGTCATATTTGAGACTAAGATCGACTTAGAAACAAATAAGCATATAGGCTCAATTATTTTAGTTTAAGGACATTACGGTCCAACATCACCGTGTTTAAGGCGATGAGATAGTTTAGGGACATTTTGGTCCATTATCCATCTTGCGTGCACGTGTATTTGTTACATGGCGGAGTGAATGATGGTGATATGGAATGCGCCCAGTTCGGGGTGCGATTCGATTTGAGGTGTGCACGTCAATTTGGAAGTGCATCAATATGGGATGTATCATTCTCTGTCTTGATGAAATTTTACATCAAGTTAGGAAGAGAAATTTTTGGTTGTCAGGACCCGCCACCTCTCTGAAGACATTGAGAAATTACGACGACATATATCATAGGTGTGGAGAGATGTACCCTTGAACTAAATCCCGTATTTGAGGGGAGAGGTCATGATGGACCAAAAAATCTTTAGTCATATTTGAGACTAAGATTATTTTATACGATATGAGATGAATATCATTTTGTATATCATCAATGAGAGATCATTAGTCATGTTTGAGACTAAGATCAATTTGGAAATCATGAACATAAGCTTAGCCAATTTGGGCTAAGATTGGGTTTCTGTAATACCCAGCAGTGCTAAAAACTCAGTTGCATATAGCGCCCATGTGTATATCACGTAAAGCGCTATAATAGCTAAGCACTAGTTTTTCTCTGGCGCTCACATGTGTTTCACGTGAAACGCTCTAATAGTGCTAAGCACTAACTTTTTCTAGCGCTCACGTGTGTCTTACGCAAGACGCTATGTAACTTGGCCTTGAGTGCTCACGTGCTTTTCACGTGAAGCGCTGAGTTCTTTTGGAGATTTAATCTTCGTTGATGTCTTTAGAGAACTTCAATCTCTGTTGATAGTATTTTGACTATTAACGATCACCAAGATCACTATTTTGAGAATCTGGGATCCAATTCTTTAAGAACTAAGTTCTTGATTTGAAGGAACTAAATTCCTGGAGTATTATAGACTCCATCTTCATGCTCTTTTTATCCATGTTCTCTTGTTCATATTTTCAGAGAGGTTAAATCTCTGTTAATGGTATTTTGACCATTAATGATCACCAAGATCGATATTTTGAGGATCTGAGATCAAGTTCTTTAAGAACTAAGTTCTTGATTTAAAGGGACTAAGTTCCTAGAGTATTATGAACTCCATTTTCTTTCTTTTCAACCTTGTTCTCTCTTGAATTTTTTTATTCTTAAGAACAAGATATTCCCGATGAGAATTAAATTCTCAACTTATGAGAGACTGGTCTTGTGAATCTCGGATCCCGAGAAAGAACTAAGTTCTTTAAGAAGGATTAAACCCTCATATAAGTAAAGAAGATATTTTGACCTCTGTGTATTCTTTTACATAGGGTTTTGAGGAGGAAGATCTTCTTCTTTGAAAGAATTAAATTCTTCGTTGTTTAGAGAGCCTTCTGTATTTTTTTACAGAAGCTTATGTGGTGGTCTCCTTTCTTTTTTATATGATCCCCTCCTTCTTTTCATCATTTTGCTCCTATTTATAGGAGAAGAGAAAAATCAATTTGTTAAGAAAATCTCTCATTGAGAGATCATGACTGATTTCATAATCAATCAAATTGATCTTCTAGGTCAACCGGTGAATTTTATTCACCGTTGAATTTTTAATCCGAAGACTCTGTTTAACAGAGGAGATTTCTTGTTTGTTTTAATAAGATTACGAAAATATTTTCCTTAAATAGAATTTTATTCTATCATATGAATAACTTGTTAGTTTAACAAGATTAAAAAGATATTTTCTTAACATAGAATTTTATTCTATCATATGAATATCTTGTTAGTTTAACAACATTAGAATTTTATTCTATCATATGAATATCTTGCTAGTTTAAAAAATTAGAATTTTATTCTATCATATGAATATCTTGTTAGTTTAACAAGTTTAGAAAGATATTTTCATATCATAAAATTTTATTCTATTTAATAGAGAAGATTTTTCTTATTTTAGAAAAATCAGGGAAATATTTTCCACATAAAATTTAATTTTATCATATGGTTGAATTGGTGATTTTATCACCATTGGATTTTAAATTCAAAATTCTCTGTTAGAGAAAGATCTTTCAATATTAGAAAGATAAGGGAAAATATTTTTCAAAAATAGAATTTAATTCTATATAGAATTTAATTTTATCATTAGAAAGCATTTTAGATTGAGACGCTCACGTGCTTTGCATGTGAGCGCTGCCAAAAGAATGCGACAAAGTAACTCACGTATTTTACACGTGACCCCTAGTGTGGGTTTTAGACTGTTTATTTTCAGAGCTCATATGCTTTGTATATGAGCGCTCACGTGTTTAACACATGATGCATATTTGGCCTTTGGTTATTTATGTTCAGCGCTCATATTCTTTGCATATGAGCACTCACGTGTTTAACACGTGAGGCCAGTTTGGCCCTTAGTTATTTGTTTTCAGCGTTTATATGATTTGCATATAAGCGTCCACGTGTTTAACCCGTGATGCCAAACTGTGAGAATTCTTTTCCACTTTCTTTTCTCTTCCTTTTTTATGAGGGAACAAATAGCTCTTAGCCAAAGCAATTTGGTAGGAACAAATGCCCCCCGACTACTTTGCCTACGTAAGTAAGTATGTGGGTGAAGTAGTGCAAAGTTATGCATAGTCATAGAATTGATAGTTTAGGAGATAATTTAGGATCCTTGTAGCCTAAGGCTTTTTTCATCTTCATGAGCCGTAAGAGTCTCAAGAATGTTTTTCTCCCTATGAGTCTTGAGGATCTCATAGGTGCATATTCTACTTAAAAATCGTGAGGATTCCTAAGTGTCTATTGCCTCCGTAGGTCATAAGGATCTCACTCGGGTATTTTTTTTCTTACGAGTCGTGAGGACCCGTAAATAGCTTATCTATTTCATTGGCATGTAACTTTGGTAAATGTGGCCCGTGGATAGTATACAAGAGTCAATCTTGACCTCCTAGTAGGGCAGCGATGGTTTAGGAAACATATTTAGATCTGTCGCCTAAGCCTTTTCAAGTTTATGAGCTGTGAGGGTCTTACAAAAATGTTTCTCCCTACGAGTCGAGAGGATCTCATATGTGTATTTTTTCCTTAGAAGTTGTAGGACTCCTAAGTGTGTTTTCTCTTGAGAGTCGTAAGTATCTCATAAGAGAATTTTCGTCTTACGAGTCGAGAGGACTTGTAAGTGGTTTCTCCTCCTCATCGGTATGCGACTTTGGAGAATGTGGCCCATGGATAGTATATAAGAGTCAATTTGGACCTACTTGTAGGACCACAGTGCTTAGGAAACAAGTCGATATATGTCACGACCCGAAAAGTGCGGAACATGACCGGTACTTAAATTACAAAACGTCTCGAGGCGTACGTAATCTAAGTAAGCCAAATACCCAGAAATCCAAACCAAGTAAAGCAGTAGAGTGAAGGAAAACCATTTTAAAAGAAAGAAGTTTAACAACATAAGCCGAAATATGCATTTTTAAAATATCAAGTCTTTTCTGAAAATTTCGGCAAAGTTTCCTTTGTAAAAACTGGCCCCAAACGGGGTACAACATGATAAATATATACATAATGATAAAAGGCATCCCCAAGCAGGAGCTAGCTCTTCGTCAATCGACGGTCACCACCACGCAAACAATATAATATACAACGCTGAAGGGAGAGGATCAAAACTGAAAAGGAAACTCAAAACAACATGAAATCCATAATAATACAAGCGCAACTCTATGGTCGAAATAATATACACTGGTCTTCTATGTCGATCAAATAATACAAGTCTGGTTGATAGAGTTTTACTAGATACAACTGAAATAACAAATACACAATGGTGGTCCTGATGCAAAAGAACCCACCTACCAAAGCAATCACCCGGAAGGGACAGTGTGCCAGTAAAACCACAACGAAACCTGTGCGGCAAAACCTGCAAGTAACTATGGCACAACGGGGGTGAGTTGCCAACTCGTGAGTAGAAAACATCTACGAGTAGAAATCACATGCATAACTCTATCCTAGTTCATATCAGGTACTATCCTCAAATAAATATCCTGGTCCAGCAATGTATAAGTGTAATACTACATGCTCGTGTCAGTATCTCAGATAGCAACATATTAGATATATGATGTATGAATGCATGGTGAATGGAAACAGAATACATCATGAAATCAACAGAGAAGTCAGTGTCAAGCATCGACACAAAACATAAATTTGTGCCCAGCATCGGCATGTAAATCCACATATATCTCAGGCTCCGTATCATCTGCAGGATCGGCCCGCGGGCTCCGGCAGTACGGATCGGCCTATATCCATCTCATGACTCCGGTCGGTATCCTCCGGATAACCGTAAGGTCCAAATGCCATCACCGGTAGGCAGTCTGCCCCTTCTAGGCTTATCATCCACCATGAAAATCAATCTTGTCCCTAGGTACCATACCGGGTCCACCATGTACCCAAGACGGCTCCTACGTCTCCTCGAATCGGGTCTCGAAATCCAACAGCTACTATGAAAACTCATGGTGGACGACTCATACATCACGAGAAAACCGCAGCTTGCATTTTAAAAAGAGAGAGAGAGAGAGAGAAGTTTATATATTCTTGCAGTTTTCCCCCAAATCCAGAAATCCCATGGAATCCGAAATCCAAGAATCAAGAGTAAGTAAACAGCGAATATCGGCATAAATCTCCGTAATGCTGCATGACTAATGAGTATATATGAATGCAACTGCTATCATGCAATGAATGCAACTGCTATCATGCAATGAATGCAATAGTTAAACTAGCATATGAAGTTATAACACGTTGCAACTATCCGCTAGCAAGTAATGTCAATAAATAGTATTTTCTAAAGTGTACGTGACATGGGAATTACCGATGATGATGTGTGTGAGCCGGCAAGCAGGTGTACGTGGAACATACGCATCATCGGTAATGGTGCCGGTGTCCTGACAGCAGGGTTTCATGATAATTACAGATAACATATGCACAAGCATGCAATGTGATGAAATATCATGAATATACAGAAAGCGATGTAGTAACAGCAACACTGAAAACTATACCTACCCAAAATACGAGTCAAACAGTTCGGTTTATAAATACTCACGATTCTTTACTTTTGAAAAAGTGTATGACTCTAGTCCAGTCAAAAGGGTAAGGAAATCCACCTAGTCTGAGTCGATCTACATATGTATATACCTAGTAGTCGGTGATCTCACCTCAATAGTATCACGTACGATACAATAAATAATATGACATCCTCGATTCAAGAGTGAAGATCTATCCCCATAACTATCTCTCGTACGGTACATCTATCGTACGACATCCCAAATCTGGATACGGGTCAAATATAATGTTTATCTCATTACTCATTTGATACCCATATCATCACATATCGTGAACAGGGTGTACTGATCTAAGTCTAGTACAATACTAATATCATCAACATAATCATGATCTGGCTACTGATCTACAGTCTCAAACAATCCGATGTCATCAATACATATCATCATATAGAACTATACGTCGCCCAAGCGATCCATTATAAATATCTTAACATATCATATCTCATATCTCGATCACATGTCAACTATCATCATATATACCAACAACATAGTATCGTCGTCCAACGACCCCTTATAACATCATGACATATCTCGGTCACACATTTAATATCTCACGGCATCATGCCCGATCAGATCGACTCATTCCCGAGTATCATATAACATTCTTGTCATCCAAGCATATGAATATACCAATATAAATGTGTCTCCAATACGCACAAGGATATCAATGTATGCGAGTATGTGTATGTGCGTGTATGCAAATCTTTACTCAAGGGTTTCGAGACTAAGAAATCGACTAAAGTCCTTTCTTCAATTCTAGCTAACACTAACTCCTGATCTCCTAAAGCTTTCTTGCTAAGGTTCATATCACACCCTAACATAAAACAGTATATATATCATATCCCATCATTTCTCACAACTTTGTGGGGGTGCTATACGCCATCCACCCGACTTCTTCCCGTAGGTATAAATCTACTCACCTTTTCTTACCAATGCCGATGTCGCCACGCGCTTCCTCGGCGTCTCTAAGTCTTCACGAGGGTACCTACATATAATAAACAATCGCAATTGCTATTAACATCAAGTCCAGAAACCAAAACGGCATACGGATTGCCTATGGGTCAAAACCTATAGCCCACGCGTGCAAAAACGACTAAACAACCCTTGTTGTTGATGTACAAACATGCAACAACCCAATACGAATCCAAATATCAAGAATTAACATTTCACAATACGGAAAACATAGCAAAATCACACTAGAATGCTCCCAGATTTTGACTCAGGTCAAATAAAGCTAAGCAAACAAGTCTAGGGTGTTGTATATGATGTATATGAGCTACCGGACCAACCCCGACACCCTACCCCACCAAGTGGCCGAGCCCTCTCCTATGCCAATCCGAGCTTGCCGGCCCTGGGTGCTCCCATGGTGTTCGTCTTGCTATAGGGGGTTCCTAGGGTCAAAAACGGGTCTCTGGTATTGTTTGCTTAACTCAAAACGATCCCAGGTCATCCCAGATTCACCTGCATGCTCCAATTCCTCACAAACCAACATGAAAGTTCTGAAATTCCGTATTTTTTTGTTTCAGTTGGGCTTGGTCTGGGTTTCTATCATTAAAGGGGGGTCTAAGGTCCTCTATAAGGCTCAAGTTCACCAACACAACTCAAATAAAATCCTAACCCTCTCTAGAATTTTCCAAAGTGCATAAAACTACACGAAATCGATTTTAAATCTTGAATAGAGGCTAAATCAATTGAAATACTATTCTATTTTTGAAGGGATTACCTCAGTTGACACTCATGAATCTCCAAGATCATCAAAATCTGAATTTTCTTGGTCCAATGTGCTTCCCTTGAGCTTGTGCAAGTTTTTAATGAAATGAGTATAGGGTTTTGGTGAATATTTCATATAGGGTCATGAGGGTAGAAGATGGGTTTGAAGAGGAAGAAGGAGAAGCAAAGAAATGGTGGGGGAAATGAATTGAGGCAGCCCCTCCCTCTCCCTCTCAATTATTCTCGCTTCTCTCTCTCACTAAAAGCTTACCTATCCTAATCATTATGTCCCCTTTGACTTTTCTTTTCTTCTCTTCTCTTTTAAAAAAGCCATGCATGATAAACATAAGGAAAATCCATGATAGAAAAATGTAACAAGTGTGAAAAATATGACATGTGCATGTCATGTACACAAAACACGCTTAATGCGCGATTAGCGATATCTAATCGCGATTAGCACAAAATTAGTGTATAATAAATCATAAAATTTCATAATTTTCTTATATCACATAAAACACCCTCTTTTCAGTAATTTGCATAATTTTCTAAATTTTTCCCAATTTATCGGTATTTACTTATACCGCCCTATTAAAATATTCATTATATTTATTATTTAATTATAAAAATTCCCAAAAATAATATTTTATTTTTCTGAAATATTACAATCTTCCCCCCTTAAAGAAATTCGGTCTCCGAATTTAAATTTAAACCCCTCAAATACTAAAACATTTCAGTAAAAAGTCCACGTCGTCGGGGCTCCGAAATCATCAATACATAAAACGCATCATAGCGCAATGCATGCGCATGAACAATAAGCAGATGACTCAAAAAACAACACTCCGTCAAGCATCTCGCAATCATCGGAGTCACGGTGAAGACACAAATGTCAAACCCAAAACGGAACCAATATATTATACATCAAAACTATCCATGTAAACATTAAATCTATACATATAAACATCTGAAGGAAATGAATGCCAAACCTTTTTAAGTCGCTGTGCGATGCGCATAACACTGCACAGTGACGGACATCTAATATAAGAAAATAACTATATATATATATATCCTTTGTTTAATATTTACGTCCCGCCGTTTTGAAAATAATTTAGAAGGGTTCCCTGGCTTTTAAACGTTTCATGTCATATCAGACACGCAGATAAATACTGAGACTATAGCTCCTTGTTGGGAAATACCTTCGATAACTCTCAATGCATGCAAAATATATCCAGGTACTGTCCTCTGACTAGTCCAGCTTAGTACGAAAACAAATAGCAACATCATAAAAACGTACTGCTCCATAAGGAATCAATCCCAAAACGTGCATATGAAAGCTACGTGCGTCTGGTGCGCACGGAGATCAAAATCCATGAATGTGCCATACATGTGCACAAAAACAACATCTAAGTGCAACGGGTGTGCACGAAACACCTGTCAGAGGCAAAGTGGGTGCCTGACAGCAAAATCGGGTGTATCTAATATGCACGAAGAATCTCGATTTAGTGCATCTAGTGTGCACCAATATCGCATCAAGCGCCCAAATATGCGCAAGAATCCAAATCCAGTGCACAAGGTGCACGAAAACAATATCGAATATAGCAATCGAAATCGATGGTATACAACACATCTTAATCAAAATCCAAATCAGGTATACCGTGGTATATAATCTCACAACCATGTGTATCAGCGTGCACAAAAGAAAATCAAAATACTAAAAGTGCATGAAAACTATGCCGAAAGCATAAGTCAAATCACACGCATGCCCTAGGCATGAAATCACAATCAATATCTTAAATGACATCAAAACGAAGTTAGGTGCAACTGTGGTGCACAAAATCTCAATCATGTAAACAAATCGCTCGAAATATCAGGCATGGAATCAAAATCAGCCTCAAGTGAAATAAATACGCCCAACTCATAAATCAACACGACGATGTATGAAAACACATCTCAAGTGCAATAACTTTGCACAAAACATAAATACCCAGTAGGTGCAACCACGGTGCACAAAAGCAAATATCATGAAACTCGGTCATCAAAACTCAACCATGCAATAAATCACCCAAAATACCGAAATCCAAAATGACTGACACATGATAGTCAACTCACGAAATCACTAATCGTAACTACTACTGTCGATATGTCCTTCCTTCAAGGTCGAGAAGGTGTCGGTACATCCAATGCTAGCAGAGCAAGATATCTACCTGCATCCTGATCATGGCCTGTCGTCTGGTGCCCTTAGGTTCTCGTCTCTCACTACAAATTGCTAAGTACATAACTCCCCGATCAACGGTCCAATATGGAAACGATAATGGAAGTAGTCCGCTCTGGCACATCCTCTTAAGATCTCTGGCCAACTCTTATGGTCACTCATAACATGTCCTGTCGACGATGCTGAACTCTAGCCTGCTGGGTGTGCACATAATGACCACTCCTGAGTCCAAGTCTTCTCGTAAAGTATTCCAGAAAGGTCCTGTCGAGGTTTCTCCCAAAATCTCATTTCTGCCGAACTGCCCGGAAGTTATCATCTTTTACTATATCTGTTTCTTGTTCCGGAACGGCTGCATACTCATCGCGACTCCTTCTAGAAGATATATCTATATATAATGCCTCTGCATGCGTATCACATCTCTGATGTCGGCGGAGTGGAACGTCATCTCATCAAGATCTCGGACGAACCTCTTACTCCACTTTTCTTTACTGTTGACTGCTTCGGACTCGTCTCATCGTGGCTGGATGAACTGTGATCCAACGGCTATACTCGTATCTGGAGTCTTCCAAGCAATGCATCCCACCACATAGCATCCGAATGAAGTCGAACCATTCGATCGATTCATCAAAACCTCATAATCCCCCAAGAGCTCAACATCTTGGTACGGTTTAATAGTATCGAGTACATACCACAGCATCGGTGGACCAGCCATAGAAGGGCAAACCCAAGCCTCACTAATGGCACCACGAACTGCCGCAAACCCTAAGGTTCAAAGGCTTTCACACGGTCATTATGTCGAGTTAGGGTTTCATTCTTCTAGAGGGTCCATAGAATTGCTTGCATGTCTTTCCGAATATTTTAAACATGGAATATGGGTTTCTGACATTCAATCGCCTCTATCGACTCTCAACGTATCCGCGTGAAGTCGTCTCTAGCTGGGATCAATCAATCTGATGATCTCGCATCGGGGTAAGAGAACGAACCACATGTCCTAGTCATTCATCCTCGGGTGACTAGCGACCTTCTATCATATCTCTAAGTACAACTCGTACTGAAATAGCTCCAACATCTGGGGCAATATCTCGTTGTTCGCAGCAACAACTGGCTCATTCATCTGCACGCTGAACAGTGTCTCAATCATCATGAATAAGCGATACATCAATGGTCATCACATTATGGCTGGCCTCTATCAGTGGCTCAATCCTCTGGTGCAAATCTGCACGCCCAAGAAATCTCATAACAGCGATCCATCAAACGTTCATGGTGCGAAAACACAATAACACGGCGTATCTATGCAAATCGTATGTCCCTGGAATCACGCCCTGGTCAGTCTTCATCCGTGACGAGCTCGTGCTGACCGCAACTCTAGCCGTAGCTCTCTGTGCGCGTACAACCGTGGTAACAAAACCATAACTGGTACCGATGAGGCTAGATCATAGGAAGGAATATAATACTGTGAAAGGAAATGTACATCCTAAGGCTTCTTAAGCGGAGTAGCGTATCGTAAGTATGCCACGGAACATACGTACGGTACGTCACTCTACTCAAGCTACCTACTCCATCAACCAAGGGTCATCCTACACTCCGAAGGTAAAAACCTAACGCTCTGATACCAACTTTGTCACGACCCGAAAAGTACGGAACGTGACTGGCACTTAAATTACGAAACGTATCAAGGCGTACGTAATCTAAGTAAGCCAAATACCCAGAAATCCAAACCACGTAAAGCAGTAGAGTGAAGGAAAACCATTTTAAAAGCAAGAAGTTTAACAACATAAGCCGAAATATGCATTTTTAAAATATCAAGTCTTTCTGAAAATTTCGGCAGAGTTTCCTTTGTAAAAACTGGCCCCAAATGGGGTACAACATGATAATTATATACATAATGATAAAAGGCATCCCCAAGCAGGAGCTAGCTCTTCGTCAATCGACGGTCACCACCACGCAAGCAATATAATATACAACGCCGAAGGGCGAGGATCAAAACTGAAAATGAAACTCAAAACAACATGAAATCCATAATAATACAAGCGCGACTCTAAGGTCAAAATAATATACACTGGTTTTCTATGTCGATCAAATAATACAAGTCTGGTTGATGGAGTTTTACTAGATACAACTGAAATAATAAATACACAATGGTGGTCCTGATGCAAAAGAACCCACCTACCAAAGCAATCACCCGGAAGGGGCAGTGTGCCAGCAAAACCGCAACGAAACCTGCGCGGCAAAACTTGCAAGAAATTGTGGCACAACGGGGATGAGTTGCCAACTCGTGAGTAGAAAACATCTACGAGTAGAAATCGCATGCATAACGCTATCCTAGGTCATATCAGGTACTATCCTCAAATAAATATCCTGGTCCAGCTATGTATAAGTGTAATACTACATGCTCGTGTCAGTATCTCAGATAGCAACATATCAGATATATGATGTATGAATGCATGGCGAAAAGAAAAAGAATATATCATGAAATCAACAGAGAAGTCAGTGTCAAGCATCGACACAAAACATAAATCTGTGCCCAGCATCGGCACATAAATCCTTAAATATCTCAGGCTCTGTATCATCTGCAGGATCAGACCGCGGGCTCCGGCAGTACGGATCGGCCTATATCTATCTCATGACTACGGTCCGTATCCTCCGGATAACCGCCAGGTCCAAATGCTATCACCGGTAGGCAGTCTGCCCCTGCCAGGCTCATCATCCATCATGAAAATCAATCTCGCCCCGGGGTACCATACCGGGTCCACCATGTACCCGAGACGGCTCCTACGTCTCCTCGAATTCGGTCTCAAAATCCAACAGCTACTATGAAAACTCATGGTGGACGACTCATACATCACGAGAAAACCGCAGCTTGCATTTTAAGGAGAGAGAAAGAGAGAGAAGTTTATATATTCTTGCGGTTTTCCCCCAAATCCAAAAATCTCATGGAATCCGAAATCCAAGAATCAAGAATAAGTAAATAGTGAATATCGGCATAAATCTCCGTAATGCTGCATGACCAATGAGTATATATGAATGCAACTGCTATCATGCAATGATTGCAATAGTTAAACTAGCATATGAAGTTATAACACGTTGCAACTATCCGCTAGCAAGTTATAACAATAAATAGTATTTTCTAAAGTGTACGTGACATGGCAATTACCGATGATGATGTGTGTGAGCCGGCAAGCAGGTGTACGTGGAACATACGCATCATCGGTAATGGTGTTGGTGTCCTGACAGCAGGGTTTCATGATAATTACAGATAACATATGCACAAGCATGCAATGTGATAAAACATCATGAATATACAGAAAGCGATGTAGTAACAGCAACACTGAAAAATATTCCTACCCAAAATATGAGTCATACAGTTTGGTATATAAATACTCACGATTCTCCACTTTTGAAAAAGTGTATGACTCGAGTCCAGTCAAAAGAGCAAGGAAATCCACCTAGTCTGAGTCGATCTACATATGTATATACCTAGTAGTCGGTGATCTCGCCTCAATAGTATCACGTATGATACAATAAATAATATGACATCCTCGGGTCAAGAGTGCGGATCTATCCTCATAACTATCTTTCGTACGGTACATCTATCGTACGACATCCCAAATTTGGGTATGAGTCAAAAATAACATTTATCTCATTACTCATCTGATATCCTTATCATCACATATCATGAACAGAGGGTACTGATCTAAGTCTAGTACAAAACTAATATCATCAACATAATCATGATCTGGCTAGTGATCTACAGTCTCAAACAATTCGATGTCATCAACACGTATCATCATATAGAAGTATACGTTGCCCAAGCGATCCATTATAAATATCTTAACATATCATATCTCATATCTCGATCACATGTCAACTATCATCATATATACCAACAACATAGTATCGTCGTCCAACGACCCGTTATAACATCATGACATATCTCGGTCACACATTTAATATCTCACAACATCATGCCCGATCAGATCGACTCATTCCCGAGTATCATATAACATTCTCGTCATCCAAGCATATGGATATACCAATATAAATATGTCTCCAATACGCACAAGGATATTAATGTATGCGAGTATGTGTATGTGCGTGTATGCAAATCTTTACTCAAGGGTTTCAGGACTAAGAAATCAACTAAAGTCCTTTTTTCAATTCTAGCTAACACTAACTCCTAATCTCCTAAAGCTTTCTTACTAAGGTTCATATCACACCCTAACATAAAACAGTATATATATCATATCCCATCATTTCTCACAACTTTGCGGGGTTGCTATACGCCATCCACCTGACTTCTCCCCGTAGGTATAAACCTACTCACCTTTTCTTACCGATGCCGATTTCGCCACGCGCTTCCTCGGCGTCTCTAAGTCTTCACGAGGGTACCTACATATAATAAACAATCGCAATTGCTATTAACATCAAGTCCAGAAATCAAAACGGCACACGGATTGCCTATGGGTCAAAACCGATAGCCCACGCGTGCAAAAATGACTAAACAACCCTTGTTGTTGATGTACAAACATGCAAAAACCCAATACGAATCCAAATATCAAGAATTAACTTTTCAAAATACGGAAAACATAGCCAAAATCACACTAGAATGTTCCCAGATTTTGACTCAGGTCAAATAATGCTAAGCAAACAAGTCTAGGGTGCTGTATATGATGTATATGACCTACCGGACCAACCCCGACACCCTACCCCACCAAGTGGCCGAGCCCTCTCCCATGCCAATCTGAGCTCGCCGGCCCTGGGTGCTCTCATGGTGTTCGTCTTGCTACAGGTGGTTCCTAGGGTCAAAAATGGGTCTCTGGTATTGTTTGCATAACTCAAAACTATCCCAGGTCATCCCAGATTCACCTGCACGCTCCAATTCCTCACAAACCGACATGAAAGTTCTGAAATTCCATATTTTTTGGTTTCAGTTGGGCTTGGTCTGGGTTTCTATCATTAAAGGGGGGTCTAAGGTCCTCAATAAGGCTCAAGTTCACCAACACAACTCAAATAAAATCCCAACCCTCTCTAGAATTTTCCAAAGTGCACAAAACTACACGAAATCGATTTTAAATCTTGAATAGAGGCTAAATCAATTGAAATACTATTCTATTTGTGAAGGGATTACCTCATTTTACACTCATAAATCGCCAAGGTCATCAAAATCTGAATTTTCTTGGTCCAATATGCTTCCCTTGAGCTTGTGCAAGTTTTTAATGAAATGGGTATGGGGGTTTAGTGAATATTTCATATAGGGTCATGAGGGTAGAAGATGGGTTTTGAAGAGGAAGAAGGAGAAGCAAAGAAATGGTGGGGGAAATAAATTGAGGCAGCCCCTCTCTCTCCCTCTCAATTATTCTCACTTCTCTCTCTCACTAAAAGCTTACATACCCTAATCATTATGTCCCCTTTGACTTTTCTTTTTCCTTTACTTTTCTTTTCTCTTTTCTTTTAAAAAAGCAATGCATAATAAACATAAGGAAAATCCATGATAGAAAAATATAACAAGTGTGGAAAATATGACATGTGCATGTCATGTACACAAAATACGCTTAATGCGCGATTAGCAATATCTAATCACGAATAGCACAAAATTAGTGTATAATAAATTATAAAATTTCATTATTTTCTTATATCACATAAAACACCCTCTTTTCAGTAATTTCCATAATTTTCCCAATTTTTCCCAATTTATCGGTATTTACTTATACCGCCCTATTAAAATATTCATTATATTTATTATTTAATTATGAAAATTCCCAAAAATAATGATTTATTTTTCTGAAATATTACAATATCCCCGTCGCCTAAGGCTTTTCATCTTCCTGAGCCGTGAGGGTCTCATAAAGATGTTTTTCCCAACGAGTCGACATGAGTCGAGAGGATCTCGTGGGTATATCCTAACGTGAAATATAGATAACCCATTTTTTATAGAGGTCCGTTAGATTTGTGGTACTAGGTTTATATCCAGCGTACCGTCGCGTCGGCTGATGTATTTCTAGATATGCAGTCCCTTAGGTTGCTGCTCGAGTAGCCCCGCGACTTTCGTGTCGCTGATCCCTTCTGAGGCAGGATAATACGTCTTCAAGTAATCTTTTTAGGACATATTACCGTTGGAAGAAAAAGCATTAGATATTTTCCATGGCGTTTTTTACATGATGTTAGGCTTAATTTGGAGCCCCAATGAGTCATAACCGCACTCTTCTGGGGTGGGATGATCTCCAATGGTTTTTAGGATTTGTATGTATTGCCGTCAAGACCCAAAGCTAGGAATATGTCATCACTTCGTTTTTGCTTTGTTGATGTCGTACCGATTCTTTGCTGAAGTCGGGAAAACATCTGTGTGATCTCTATGCTGTATGTATTGCAATCGAGATATGGAGCAAGGGATATGCCATTGCTCCAATTTTATTTGGCAGTTACGTTCGCACCCTGCTGGAATGAGGAGGAACGTCGAGATGATCTCTAGGCTGTAGATGTTGTCATCGAGATCTGAAGCTATGAATATGTTGTTGCTCCACATTTATTTATTTAACCCGTTACGTCTACACCGATAAGGAACGTCGAGCTGGAGCAAGGATTTTTTTCACGACCCACCCCCAAACACAGATGGTATTGTCCACTCTGGCCGAAACCGCACGGTTTTGTCCCTTTGAATGAACCGGACTCAAGAAGGGGGCTAACTTCCCAGTTGGTCACCCATCCCAGAATTTCCCTAGCTCGAGCACACTTAACTACGGAGTTCTTCAAATTTCGGAGTTCCGATTCATCCAAAAGGCGCATCCTTGTTATATGAGTGGTATCATTCCATTTATAGTTCTGATCGTGCTCTCTTTCGGAATAGAATTCGATACTCCCCATTGTTCTACAGTGGGTCCCCGTGTGTATCCGTATCGGTTACATCCCCATCTCGATATTGGATAACATCTCATTTCTCACGGGGTAGGTGGTATTCATCCCCAACTCCACCTGGGGTATTGCAATTTTTCCATTACTCCTTTTTTATTTGACTCTTAGGTCTTTGATGACGTCGAGTCTATGCTGAGAGGGAACGTCGAGCTGGAGTTAGGATTTTGCCATTACTCTTTTTTTGTTCGACCCTTGGGTCTTTGTTGACGTCGCGCCTGCACTTATAAGGAACGTCGAGCTGGAGCTAGGATTTTGCCATTACTCGTCTTTTATTTGACACTTAGATCTTTGTTGATGTTGCATCTGCACCCTGCTGGCATAAGAAGCACGTCGAGTCGATCTCTAGGCTGTAGATGTTTCTATTAAGATCTGGAGTTAGGAATATGTCGTTGCTGCACTTTGTTCGACCCTTGGGTCCTTGTTGACGTTGCATCTGCACTGAGAAGGAACGTCAAGCTGGAGCTGAGATTTCACCATTACTCCACTTTTATTTGACCCTTGGGTCTTTGATGACATTCGAGTCTGCGCTGAGAAGGATCATCAAGCTGGAGGTAGGATTTTGCCATTACTCCGTTTTTATTTGACCCTTGGGTCTTTGATGACGTCGAGTCTGCACTGAGAAGGAACTTCAAGCTAGAGTTAGGATTTTTCCATTACTCCATTTTTGTTCGACCATTGGATCTTTGTTGACGTCGCATCTGCACTGAGAAGGAACGTCGAGATGGAGCTAGGATTTTTCCATTACTCATCTTTTATTTTACCCTTAGGTCTTTGTTAACGTTGCATCTGCATCGAGAAGGAACGTCGAGCTGATCTCCAGGCTATAGATGTTGTCATCGAGATCTGGAGCTAGGAATATGTCGTTACTCCACTTGACGTTGCATCTGCACCGAGAAGGAACGTCAAGTTGATCTCTAGGCTGCAGATATTGCCATTGAGATCTAGAGCTAGGAATATGTCATTGTTCTACTTTTATTTTGGTGATGTCGTATCGATTCTTTGCTGAAATTGGGTAGGCATCCAAATGACCTCTATGTTGTATGTATCGCCATCGAGGTCTGGAACTAGGATTTTGCCGCCACTCCTCTTTTATTCGACCCTTGGGCCTTTGTTGACATCGCATCTGCACCCTGCTGGCATAAGAAGCACATCGAGTCGATCTCTAGGCAGTAGATATTGCCATCAAAATCTGGAGCTAGGAATAAGTCGTTGCTCCACTTTGTTTGACTCTTAGATCCTTGTTGACATTGCATCTACACTGAGAAGGAACGTTAAGCTGGAGCCGGGATTTTGCCATTACTCCTTTTTTGTTCGACCCTTGGGTCTTTGTTGATGTCGTGTCTGCACTAAGAAGGAACGTCGAGCTGGAGTTAGGATTTTTCCATTACTCCTCTTTTATTTCACCCTTAGGTCTTTTTTGATGTTGCAACTGCACCGAGAAGGAACGTCGAGCTGATCTCTAGGTTGTAGATATTGCCATCGAGATCTGGAAATAGGAATATGCTATTGCTCCACTTTTATTTGACCCTTAGGTCTTTGTTGACGTTGCATCTGCATCGAGAAGGAACGTCGGGTTGATCTCTAGGATGTAGATGTTGCCATTAAGATCGGGAGCTAGGATTTTGCCATTACTCCACATTTATTTGCTCCTTGGGTCTTTATTGACGTCATATCTGTACTAAGAAGGAACGTCAAGTTGATCTCCAGGTTGTAGTGTAAGTCCACAGTAGCGCCCCGACCGTCTAACAGACACCAAATGCGGAACAAAAACTTTTTACAACTGGCGCTATCGCGTACTATAACCCGGATCTGCCATTAAAGCTAAACCAACAAACTACAAAGTGGGTAGAAGAGTTATACTGAAAGATCCGAGTCCTTCGGTCTTCAACCATCATCCCACGCTTTGTTGCGGCTGCTCCGATCTCCTGAATCTCCAGTCTTCTCGTCGAGGTGGCACCACGTCGACGGATCTTTAAACGGGCTCCCGCCTCTGAACCGAGGCAACTCGGTCATCAAGTTTGCTAAATGAGACGACCAAGATGAAGTAGAGAATAAGTAGAACACTTTGTCTCGTTGCGACCAAAAGCTATGGACGAACGGTTAATGAAGTTGCCTTTTGGATCGGGTGAAATGAGAAATGAGGCTATCTAATTTCCATGAATCCAAACTATCATAATCTTTTTAATCAACAAGTGAGAGAGTGTGAAGAGGAGGGGAGGGGGCCGGCCATCATATAGAGGAGGGGTGAGTGTAGGAGTGGAGAGGGTGACCATAACAATATGATACTTATCATAACACCTTGTATGAACACATTTAACGAAAACTATGATTCATAACCCTTAGTCATCATCTAGTTAATGCATTAAGACACCTCACCATCCTAGTCACCACAACATGAAGCATCCACTCTCATGACTCACCTCATGACCCACCCTCAAGAAGAAAAGATAAATCCGCATTTAACCGAATGTTAAATACGGTTGATAGAAAACTGGAAACTGGCAAATTCCAAAAGTGATCCTGAAACGAATTTCAGGATAACCCTGTATCAGTATAAACATACCCGCATTTGTATTACGACCGAATACAAATGCAACTGAGACAAAGATATTATATCTACACAGCATAATACTCGGATCCGGCTTAAACCAAAGCCGACCAGTATTATCTGCCCGAAATATGACACGTGCGAAAACGCACGTGCGTTTTCCGAACCTTGCCATAAAACCATATGGCCTCTACAACGTTTCGCCCGAACTTGGGAAAGTGTCTGTGGGGGACTCTAATGACTCATCAACACACTGACACTGGGTATAATCTCTAGCACGTCAGAGATACAAGTTGTATGTGACGGTTGCCTATGTATTGATTGGAAGGGAAGCTGACAAGCGAACTCATCTATAAACCCTACTGAGCCTAACAGTGACAATATACATACAGTCCGGTCCGTTCGTCTATGAGTATCGCATATCTGCCTAGGGGTCTGGTAACGTCAGACCCCCATTAGCGGTATAAGTCGTGTCATAGAGTGGCCCAGAACACCCTAAGATACTACTGGAGTACCTACCAGTAAATCTCCTGCCTCGGCCGAGGGCTATGTGTAATGGCTCTCCTAGACACAGTGCGATCTCCCCCCCAATACCGGGAGAGACGAATCCCCTACCGATCCGCTCAATTGCCTCCATGTGGCTTGGGACTGTACCCAAAAAAGACCTGTTTGCACGACTCCTTTGAGCCGTGGTAGGGTAGAAATCAAAGCATAGTGGGAACTCACACGAGACAAATGACGACCTCAGGTCGATGAACTAACCTGTACACATGTCACCAGGGAACTGCTATCTGACGCCAGGTATAATACCAACTAGCAGGTTCCCGGCGAGTCCTGTCCGGTGTACTCATAACCTAATGAGCACATGTATACATCTTAGGTGAACCAACTGACACCAATGGCTTGTGAGACCGGCCACCGCCCCTTGTCGGGGTCTCGACTGTATACACTAGTCTACTCTGGAGTATCGATGCCCTGTCTCGAAACTCCCACGACTAGGGATACTTTAAGGATGTGCTTCCAAACCCCAGCTCCCACGTATATGATCGCCATCATACTGCAGGTAGTCAAGAAAAACTCAACTGCGGCTGATCCAACAACAAACTCGGGAATCTCCGACTCAAAAGTGCTCTTGCCAGGCTAGGAGTGAAGCAAAGGCCTTCTTCTTCCTATTAGCTCGATCAAAAGTTCGTTATTAGCCACTCTTCTCTCAATGTCAGTGCTTGGGAATCGGGTACAGCGAGATCACTTTTCTGTTAGTCTGGAGCTTCGACCTACCACCACCACCGGTCAATTCCGCTTTGGGGCCACCCCTTACTCTACCATTATTATAGGGGTATGGGGTTGATTCTGGCTCAGAACCGAACCTGGTTCACCTCAAAAGCAGTTAGTTGTTAGAGGCGAATCATGAAGGCAAGTGAACGGAGTAAACGATTGAGTTAACCGAGGCAAGTGAATGGAGTGAACGATAGGGAGTGAAGCGAGTTTTACGAGCGAAACGTCGTCAGAGGCCAAAAATCCGGAATAGCGCTTGAAACTGGTAGGAAGAGAGGCGTCATAGAACGAACCCCAGTACCGGGAGAAGTTGCTTCTTTCCCAGAAAAAAAAGGGTCAATCTAAGGAAGCCGAGATTCAAGCCGAAAGGCTTACCGAGTTATTGGAGGAAGAACCGGTTCCAGGGTCATCAGTAGCAATTTTACATATCGTCTTTTAAACGAACTCGGGTAGGCTCCACACGGTTCGCGTTTCTTGCCTCCATAGGTTGACTTAGGAAGATTCGAAAAAAACAAAGAAAGAGGACCTGCGAGGATACAAGAGTGCGTCGTTTTCAAGCCAGTTAGCCCGGGTTTTAACTAAGACTGTGCCGTCACCTTAATAGAAGTAACTAGCCAAGCATCGTCTTTGATCATGCCACTAGGCATTTGCAGTAAGAAGTGCTTGTTAACTTGCTCCGTTCTAACCATTGAGTGCATCCTTCTTCAAGAAAGAAAGGAAGAGAGACATCCGCATAAAAGAAAGCCGGCTTTTGAAGCAAATTCTATTTGTTCTTCGCCACTTTGGGTTGTGGGGCTTACTTCCTAGCCCCAGTGGGAGTAGTGACTAGCGTTTTGCAAAGCGAACCGAACCAAGGACTGATGGCGGTAATTCTTATCGGAGGTATTCTCCTCTCCGACTCTTTTCTTTATAGTAATATAGTCCTCACTACCCATATATTATTAGCTTGACTCACCCTCCACCCGAAAGGAGGATCTCAAGTCATCACCTGGACGAGGGATCTTGCTCAAAACTAGCCTAAGCTAGTATTACGACACTCGCCTTCTTTTGGCCTCATACCTATGGGCTCTATCATCATGCAATAGTGAACTAAAGCATGTATACGATGATAAAGACAAACCAGATAGCATACTATCATCTCGAGCAAGACTGTCATATCGGTATAGGTCCTGCCTCAATCATTGCAATTACGTACCTGCGATCCGATAATTGACTTTGAGGGCACTATCTCCAACAATCTCCCACTTGCACTTAAGGCTAATTATTGCGATGTCGCATACTCACAGCCCGTATGATACCGACCATCCAACTCCTCTACTAACACAAAGCTAGTTTGTAAAACTCTTGTGTTCGAGAAATAGCCTCAGTGAGTGGATCCGCCCTGATGTTTCTTTCTATGTCTCTTTAAATCTCTAGTTCGCGGAGAAAGCCATCTCCCGAATCGAGTAATACCTGTCTTAGAATATGTCTGAATATCTGATGGGACCTAGTTCATAAATGAACTCCAAATCCAAACTTCTTAGACTGTATCGATAACTGAACTTAATCAGTATCCATCACCATGCCTCCCACAGTATCATCTTGGACCACCTGTCCATAATACTGTCCCTCGTCAGAGAGAAAAATATAACTCTGACAATCACTCTGTCATCCATGTCACCTTTGAGCCTGGAATGATAACCGTCTCCCGAAGGAGGCTGCCGTCATCAAATCCGTAGAACATTCACTTATATTCTAAATCTGCTTCCTTATGTTTCTCCAGGATTGGATTAATATTAACTTATCGCATCTAGTGCAAAAACAACATCTGGTGTGGTACTTGACTTTTCACGATTGACTCAATTGCCTAAGCAAGTGATCTGCCAATCATGCACATCCCTCTCCCCTTTAGTCTCTAAGACACCTTTAGAGAGGGTGACTCCATCACCTACAGGTACACTACCATGCCAGGAATCATCTATTCTAAAATACTATTAGAATACTGTCAAAGTACCCTGATTGGGAAACTACCCAATACTAGATCTAAAACCATAGATCTAGTAATCAGAATGTCAGATATTATATCCATGTCCTTTATGGAGAAACAACTGTGTGACGACCAAAGTACAACCAATCGTAGTACAGGAATTTTACTTCCTACTTTGTGTATGTCATCCAAATACCAGGACATCACACCCTACTACGTTCTTAACAGATCCATCCCCTATTCTGATGAAGTCAAACCCATAACTGTCACATCAAAATTAGATGATCTTATCTCCGCTATATCTGCTTAAGCCTATAAATAAACATAAGCCACTTGCCCACTATGCTTCCGCTGCTCCCACTGACTACGACAACCCTCTGGCAGAATAATATTTACGTACACTTCTAAAGCTAGTTTAGAACGACGTTATACTTATCCTCTTACCGGGTCTCATAGTCTGGAACAACAGTAGTGTCAAGTCTGGGTAAACAAGAACCTCCCTTTCACCGTCCTTGAGGCTACCGGAGTACCTCTCAGGTGTCTGAGGTTACCCACCATATCTGTGGAGTGGCTATTGGAATGTGAAACCTGATAGAATATATAGGTCCTATTAAATTTTCCGTAATCGTTTGCGGTTCTGGAATCACTTCCAGTTCTACCATACTCCCACTACTGTTTTCTGAAAAAATCCATTTTACTAAAACTGTGGCGAGTCAAGAACAATATCACTATTGATCTTCCAGATGGTAGAAAATTAACCCTCGACTAAGCCCGGGTCAACCCACAAACTGCCATTACAGAAATGTGCCCTGAGTTATCCAGACTCTGGTTTTAAGTATAAGCCGGACAACTCCCCGTATCTTAACATCGTTAAGATATGAACCATTTAATATACAATATAGAAATAGAGGCACTAATTTAATTAGAACTAGATTCAAATTATGCAGCTGTCTCCAGTGCATATCAACTTAATGGAGATAGGCTAATCAACATTACTCAACTTAGGAATCCATCTAATTATGAGTAACCTGAAAGAGAAACAAGTTTCTCAAAACCATTACTATCATCTGAATACCTATCACAAGAATCTACATCTTCGATTTCTTTGAAGAATCCTGATACTTGCGACACCTGGTTCTCTACTTTATTCCTATACCCACAACTTCTCAAAACTTAGACATTGTATTTCTACGAAACACTTGTCTAAAAACTAGAGAAGTCATAAGTAAACAGAACATAGTATGAGGACATACCCTTTTGTCCTGACGGACACTGGACAACATACAATACTTTGTATAAGTCCGCTGAGTTGAATAACTCAAAACCTGTGCATCGTAGGTTGAAAACTGTACCCAGGCGATTTCCTCAAATATCACCAATTATAACGAATTCTGATATAATGAGGATAATCATCTAATTCCCAATAACTTACTCCCACTCATCATCCGTAAAACCATACAGATATGAGAATGAAACCTGGTAAATACATACCCTGGATTAAGTATCTAATCGGGAAATCAGTTTTCCTTTAACAATGTACTGAAACATGAAAATGTTTCGTAGGGGTATCCTGGTATTCTTAGTAATGCATCTTCCATATACCAATTCATGACTATAACCGTATATTACTTTGTCATTTCTCCAAATCCCTTTATATGTCTTTATTCATTACCTTCTGTACACCATCGTTAGGCTAAGTGGTTTTCTTCCTTCCCTACCGTTCGGCGCCAGCCTATGGTTTGGAAGAAGACTATCCAGTAAGCATAATAGGTGTACTCTCCTAAACCAAGGAGTACTCGCAACTTGAGAGAAGGTGATGATAAAAGACAACTGAATAATACCTTATTCTATTTCTCCCGAACTGGGAAAAAGCAAAGGTGAAATAGGAGTGGCGATGAAGTACGCGGTTTGGTCGTGAATGATAACAGTCGCAATTTACTTTGCCCTCTTTCTAATCCCTTTATTTTGTCTTTAGCTATTACCTTCTGTACATCCTAGTTAGGCTAATTGGTTTTCTTCATTTCCTACCTTTCGGCACCAGCCTATGGTTTGGAATAAGACTATCCAATAAGTGTAATAGGTGTACTCTCCTAAACCAAGGAGCCCTCGCAACCTGAGAGAATGTGATAATAAAAGACAACTGAATAAACCAATTATATTTCTCCTAAACCTGGATCCATCCTCGAAGAAGTCCCTCTGAGTTCGTATATAACCATACGATGGATCTATCCAATGGAAGTGGATGTCCGTAGTAATAAGGGGTGTTCTGAGAAATACAAAGGGTAAAAGAAGGAGCGGCAATGACTTATGCAACTCAGACAATATAAAAGCCAGTATTTTAATAAGGTTCGGTCAACTTGGTCACTGAGTCATAGTCTAGGGTCGGTCAAAGGTCGCTGCCAACGAGAGAGAGAAAAAAGAAACACTCTGCATGCACTCTAACCTAGATCAGAATGGTTATCACTTTATCTAATCAGGAAACCTCCCACTGTTATCTCAAATTCTCCTCTAAACTTGAAAGAAGAATTAGTCGGGATCACCCGAAAAGTAAACCAACTCATCAGTGAGAATCGGGATCCAACTCTCATCGCACGATAACTTGATGGAAGCCACTCAAGTTATCACACTCCAGAAGGTATGCGCATAATTGGCAAGTTTCATTTTCTTTAGAAACTCCCGATATAATTTTTGCCTCATGCTCTTATGACCTTGACTTTAGTCAACAAATCATAAGTCACATGTCAAGTTCTACCCGTCATTGTCCAGGTTGATTTGAACCCACCCGTACATACCCTTGACTTTAGTCAACAAGGTAATACGACTGTCCCAAACCAACGCATCTATCTATGCAACAGATGAATACCCAGCAACTACCAAACACTATGCCTTAGCTTTGGTCAACAAACATAGCTTGAATACTACTGACCATCCATAAGATACGACGGAGGGCTACGACTGGTTTTTGGCGAAAAACCTTTAACGTAATGAACTTGATCTCGTTGAAGGAACCTGATAGCATTTTATAAAAATATAGTGACAAAAAACCTTTGCTAAAGAGGTCACTCCCGGTGAAGGGATCTCGGCTCTTTCCTCGTGGAATGAGGTGCAGGATATTCCAGCTGAATACCGTGATGCAAAGCAACTTGTAATCGACTATATTGAAGTTATTACCCTGACGTAAACTTCTGCCCAAGGGGTCACTCCCGGTGAAGGGATCTCGGCCCTTGCCTCGTCGAATGAGGTGCAGGATATTCCAATTGAATACCGCTATGCAAAACAAAAGAAAATATCTTTGTAATAACACCTTTTTAAAATTTGTTCCAACAACATCAAATATAGGTTTGTTTTATTTTGCATTGATAAGAACCAACGCAGTCCCATCAATCAATCACACCAGAAAAGAACGAAAAAAAAATGTACGTATATGACATCCGCATTCGTCACTGGGTCCCGTCATCACCCGTTAGGTTACTTAACTAACGACAGAGCGGGGGCTGGACTAGCGCGGGTGTAAAACATATACAACATCTAATAGTATATATACCAATATACAATAATCGCTCCAGGCGTGATAATATGCAACATTACAGAAAAGTAATAAGCATCACAGAACAATACAGATAATCTGGGATCCCCGGGTTTTACAGAGCCGCTGCTGAAACCCGACGTTCTCCTGATCGCGTGGATAGCCTGTGCAATGAAACCTAGACCCCTACGGGTGCGGCAAGTTACCCGCCAAAACCTGAAGCGAGGTAGTCCCCACAACATAGTGAATGGAACACCCGGCACTTCACGGAATCCGGTAAATTAAGCACCCCTCCTTGGGTCAACCTGCACCCCCTACGAGTGCGGTGAATAATCTGCCAATTCTAGAGTGAGGTCCCTTTGCCTCTCAAAGCCATGAGATACGGACCCGTTGCCCTCCAGAACCCGGCTATCCGTGCACTCCGTCGCGGGATAAACCTAGTACAGAAATAAAAATATGTACAACGGGTACATCGACCTCAACCCGGTCGTGCCCCAAAAGAATATTATACAACAGGCAGTGACGGCAGTCCACATGTTGGACGCTCACCCCACAATATCAAATGTACAAATAAATCCAAACTGCACTATCATTGCATCCTGCTATCCACCACGACAAATCCGCAACATCACAGCACAACACAGAACATCAACGCGAATGTCACGTTCGTAAACCCGTTTAAAAGAACTATAGCAATTAAACGCGATTTACCGCTCGAATGACATTCCCGGTCGGAGATATAAAGTAAGTACTGTATACTAACACGTTTAATATTCGATCGACCAAATATCCCATAGTGGGCCCCACAAACATCTGCTGTATAGTAACAAAATCTGGGCCCAAAAGATATGTACCAAAAACCACAATTTCCAAAAAGAAGCTCTCTGGAAAAAGTTGGAGCACTGTTCCCACAAACTAGCCGCGGTTCCGCGGTCAAACCCTAGGTTTGACCGTGGTTCCGCGGTGGTCTTGTGGGATCACGTGCCCAAATTTTTCCATAATGCTTAGAAAAGCCTGCTTAGTTTTCTATGATATGTAAAATAATTTTTAGGCTGTTTTAAAAATCGACAGAAACACAGAACTGAAAAAGTGTAGTTTTTGAAAATTGGTTCGATCGATATTTTAAACGCGTTAGCACAAGTTAGTATAGCTTAATGGTGAGGCTCTGATACCACTGTAAGTCTACGGTAGCGCCCCGGCCATCTAACAGACGCCAAATGCGGAACAAAAACTTTTTATAACTGACGCTATCGCGTACTATAACCCGGATCTGCCATTAAAGCTAAACTAACAAAATACAAAGTGGGTAGAAGAGTTATACCGAACGATCCGAGTCCTTCGGTCTTCAACCGTTATCCCACGCTTTGTTGCGGCTGCTCCGATCTCCTGAATCTCCAGTCTTCTCGTCCAGGTGGCACCACGTCGACGGATCTTTAAACGGGCTCCCGCCTCTGAACCGAGGCAACTCGGTCGTCAAGTTTGCTAAAAGAGACGACCAAGATGAAGTAGAGAATGAGTAGAACACTTTGTCTCGTTGCGTCCAAAAGCTATGGACGAACGGTTAATGAAGTTGCCTTTTGGATCGGGTGAAATGAGAAATGAGGCAATCTAATTTCTATGAATCCAAACTATCATAATCTTTTTAATCAACAAGTGAGAGAGTGTGAAGAGGAGGGGAGGGGGCCGGCTATCATATAGAGGAGGGGTGAGTGCAGGAGTGGAGAGGGTGACCATAATAATATGATACTTATCATAACACCTTGTATGAACACATTTAATGAAAACTATGATTCATAACCCTTAGTCATCATCTAATTAATGCACTAAGCCACCTCACCATCCTAGTCACCACAACATGAAGCATCCACTCTCATGACTCACCTCATGACCCACCCTCAAGAAGAAAAGATAAATCCGCATTTAACCGAATGTTAAATACGGCTGATAGAAAACTGGAAACAGGCAACTTCCAAAAGTGATCCTGAAATGAATTTCAGGATAACCCCGTATCAGTATAAACATAACCGCATTTGTATTACGAATGAATACAAATGCAACTGAGACAAAGATATTATATCTACACAGCATAATACTCGGATCCGGCTTAAACCAAAGCCGACCAGTATTATCTGCCCGAAATATGACACGTGCGAAAACGCACGTGCATTTTCCGAACCTTTCCATAAAACCATAGGGCCTCTACAACGTTTCGTCCGAACTTGGGAAAGTGTCTGTGGGGGACACTAATGACTCATCAACACACTAGCACTGGGTATAACCTCTAGCACGTCAAAGGAACAAGCTGTACGTGACGGTTGCCTATGTATTGATTGGTTGGGAAGCTGACGAGCGAACTCATCCATAAACCCTACTGAGCCTAACAGTGACAATATACATACAGTCCGGTCCGTTCGTCTATGAGTATCGCATATCTGCCTAGGGGGCTGGTAACGTCAGACCCCCATTAGCGGTATAAGTCGTGTCAGAGAGTGGCCCAGAACACCCTGAGATACTACTGGAGTACCTACCAGTAAATCTCCTGCCTCGGCCGAGGGCTATGTGTAATGGCTCTCCTAGACACAGCGCGATCTCACCCCCAATACCGGGAGAGACGAATCCCCTGCCGATCCGCTCACTTGCCTCCATGTGGCTCGGGACTGTACCCAAAAAAGACCTGTTTGCATGACTCCTTTGAGCCGTGGTAGGGTAGAAATCAAAGCACAGTGGGAACTCACACGAGACAAATGACGAGCTCAGGTCGATGAACTAACCTATACACATGTCATCAGGGAACTGCTATCTGACGCTAGGTATAATACCAACTAGCAGGTTCCCGGCGAGTCCTGTCCGGTGTACTCATAACCCAATGAGCACCTGTATACATCTTAGGTGAACCAACTGACACCAATGGCTTGTGAGACCGGCCACCACCCCTCGTCGGGGTCTCGACTGTATACACTAGTCTACTCTGGAGTATCGATGCCCTGTCTCGAAACTCCCACGACTAGGGACACTTTAAGGATGTGCTTCCAAACCCCAGCTCGTACGTATATGATCGCCATCATACTGCTGGTAGTCAAGCAAGAATCCTATGGGCTCTATCATCATGCAATAGTGAACTAAAGCATGTATACGATGATAAAGACAAACCAGATAGCATACTATCATCTCGAGCAAGACTGTCATATCGTTATAGGTCCTGCCTCAATCATTGCAATTACGTACCTGCGATCCAATAATTGACTTTGAGGGCACTATCTCCAACATGTAGATGCTGTCGTCGAGATCTGGTGCTTCTTTTGATGAAGCATGGTAGAAAAATATAGTTCCCTTTCTTTCATTTGTGCCCATGGATTGTATACAAGAGCGAGTATGGACCAACTTGCAAGGCAAAAAAGTTTTATTTTATTTTATTTTTATTTCCACGATGCTCTATCTTTTCATCTTTTTATGTCACGAATGTCGCGATTGCCCAATCATTTCGGCTATTTTATTCACGGTGCACAATCATTTCGGCTATTTCATTTTTTTATATTTACTCGCTATTTTTTATTGCGAGTTGCCCAAACATTTCGGCTGTTTCATATGCATATTTTTTTGCTCGCTGATTTTTGTTGCGAGTTGCCCCATCATTTCGGCAATTTCATATGTATTATTTTGCTACTCGGTGAGTTTTATTTCGAGCCAGGAACTTGAGATCAGATACCAATCTTGGCATCAACATCGCTGCAACTGAAATATTGCTAGGAGCGAATCATCATTTACCATGAGAGGACTTGGAGTTTGACATCTGTTTACGCATCAGTATTGCTATAACTAGGATATTGCTAAGAGAGAATCATCATTTGTCTTTGTCGATTTGAAAAAAGGTGGCTTAGCAAACAATGTTATGATCCTGTCAACTAAGGATTTTTGAGTTTATAAACCGTAAGGGTCTCATAAAGGTATTTCTCCCTACAATTCGAGAGAATCTCGTAAGTGTATTTTCTCCTTAGAAATCATGTGGATTTCGAAGTGTGTTATTCCATTATGAGTCGTAAGAATCTCACGCCGATGTTTTCTCCTTACAAATTTGTGAGGACTTTGCAAATGTCGTTCACCATATGAAGATATTTCTTACCATTGGTGGAACTTGGTGGGGAATTGTTTATTTATGCCCGAGGATTGTATACAATAGTCGATATTGGACCGCTTGCAGAGCAATTTAGGGGATATGACGGCTTAAGAACAGGTTTAGATCCCTGTAACTTAAAGCTTTTGAATCCCATGAACCATGAGGGTCTGATAGAGGGCATTCTCCTTACGAGACGTGAGGATATCGCAAGTGTAATTTCTCCCTAAGAATCGTGTGGACTCCTAAGTGTGTTGATCTTTTGTTAGTCGTAGGGATCTTACGCAGGTATTTTCTTCCCACAAGGTCGAGAGGACCTTGCAAGTGCACATAATTTTTTTATTTTACGAGTTTGCGCCCTTTTCGGGTTTTCACAAACTCGCCGGCAGTCCTGCTGTTTTTACGAGTTTGCACCCTTTTCGGGTTTTCACAAAATCGCCGGCAGTCCTGCTGTTTTTACTCACGGCGCCCTTTCGCGTTTTCATCCGTTTCCATTTACTTGTTGACATACCATTTTTTTTTGTTTTTGTTTTTGTTTTTTTTAACGAGTTTGCGCTCTTTCGGGTTTTTACAAGCTCACCGGTAGCCCTGCTGTTTTTACTCACGACACTCTTTCGAGTTTTCATCCGTGCCCATTTCGCTTGTGGATGTACCTTTTTTTTGCGAACGGTGAAACTTGTTGGGGTTCTTAGCACCCTGACCACTAACCGCAGACATTGCGGAACGAAAAATTTTGGTGTTTAAAAATCTTGGCGCTAGTAACAACTACCTAGAATCGAAACCAAACATGAAACTATTAAGCTACAGGAGTCTAGGTACTGAGATAGAAGTGTTTTACCAAAATATCCGTGTCCTTTGGTCTTCTATCCTCTTCCTTAGCTCCTTGAGGTCCCCTTGATCGAGCTTGACCGCTGGTCTTCCTCCGTCGAAAATGATCCACCCAAGAGATGCGGTTTATAGCTCTAGCTCTACACTAAAAATCTAGTGGAGCAATTAGAGACTCTGGGTTTCTAATCTAAAGTGTCTAGGATGTAGTGGGTTGTTCTTAGTGTATATCCATCTCTCTTCCACCCTTGATTCTCAACACATGAGATGGTAGAAAGGAAGATGAAGAAGAAGGAGGAGGAGCTTAAGAAAGGCTAGTGAGGAGAGATAAGCAAAATGGTAAGAAATGGTTTCATCCATGCATCCATCATATGAGAAAATCATGAAGCGTCATTTTGTATAAATCATTTTTCCAATATAAAATCATAACCATGCTTGAATAGTTTGCACAAATAAATATTCAATTCATTTGTCAACACTATTGAAGTATGGCTCTCACCATTCTCACCTCACTTCCTTTACACCTCATTTGCATTTAAAATAAATGGATAAACTAAAATAAGGTGTCCACCTTCTAGAATGTTTTCCGTATAAATACGGAATACACTCTACCGTATATACATACCCGTATTCGTATCAAAATAAGAATACCTAAAGAGATAGAATAATACAAAGAACATAATACTAGAATATACATATTGAAATATATATACGTAAATTATTAAATCAATACTTGATTTAATAATCCGGCTCAATCCCAAGCCGGCTAGTATTATCAACCGTCCGATCGAAAGTCCGAGTAACTAGTACAATCATTCGATCGGAATCCTGCACGTATCAAAATACGGCTACTACATCATTTCGCCTGAACCAGGTAAACCCTCTATGTGGGACTCTAAAGACTCAACAATACGTCAGCAGTGAGTTACTAGATAAATCCATAACCACAAGCATGTCAGCGGCACTAACTGTACCTAACGGCTACCCAGGTACCTCTCGAAAAGGAAGGCCGACGCGCAAACTCATCCGAATCTCTACTGAGCCTATCTGTGACAATCTCCGTACAGTCCGATCTCTTCGTCTGACAGTATCGCATACCGGGTCTAGGGGGTGGTAAACGTCAGACCCTAATAACCCGATAATTCGTGCCGATGTGTCTCAGGACCAATCTGAGAAACTACTGATCTAACTATCAGTAAATCCCAACTTCCTTGGCCAAGGTCTTATGGTGCCGGCCAATCGAACACAGTACGATATCGACTCCCTATACCAGGAGAGACGAATCCCCAACAATCGCTCACTGCCTCCATGTGCCTCGGGACTGTACCCAACTAAAATATGTTTGTACGACTCAGTAAAGCCGTGGTAGGGTAGTAATCTAAGTACAGTGGGAACTCACATGAGACAAATGACGATCTCAGGTCTAAAGACTAACCTATACTCATGTGACCTGAGAACTGCTATCTGACGACAGGTATAGAACCATCTAGAAGTTCTCGGCGAGTCTGTCCAGAGTACTTACCCCTAGTGAGCACCTGCATACGATCTTAGATGCCAAAAACCAAAGGCTGTGGAACCAACCATTTCCCCTCGTCGGGGTCTAGAAACGTATACACCAGTCTATTCTGAAATATCGATACCCAGTCTTGATACTCCCATGACTAGGGACATTTAAGGATGTGCTTATGGACTACCTATCCCCCACATATATGATCGCCATCGTAACGCTGGTAGTCAAGCAATAATCCTACGGGATTTATCAACATGTAATAGTGATCTGTAATACCACATAATATATGTACATGATGATAAAGTCAAACCAGATAGCATATTATCATCTCGAGTAAAACTACTCTGTCCGTATAGGTCCTTCCTCAATCATCACAATCGCCTACCTGTGATTACAATAATTGACTTGAGGGCATTATATCCAATAATCTCCCGCTTCTACTTAAGGCAAATTATTGCGGTGTCGCATACTCACAGCCCGTGTAATACCAAACACCCGACTTCTCTACTAATCAGTTTCGCAAAGCACGTTTGTGAAACTATCGCGTTCGAGAAATAGCCTCAGTGAGCGGATCAGCTCCGATGTTTCTATCTTTATCTCTCTATATCTTAACTTTGCGGAGAAAGACTATCTCCCGAAATGATCGATACATGTCTTAGAATTTGTCTGGATATCTGATGGGACCAAGTTCACAAATGAACTCAAAATCCAATAAACTTCTTAGACCGTATCTTCCACTGAATTTAATCAGTATCATGCGCCATGCCTTCCTCAGTATCATCTTGGACTACTTATCCAACATACTGCCCCTCAAAAAGAGGGAAAACTATTAACTGTGACAGCCACTCTGTCATCCGGGTCATCTTGGAAGCTTAAAATGATAACCGCCTGCTTAAGGAGGCTGCCGTTACCATATACCAAGAACATCCTCTTATGTTCATAACTGCTTCCTAATGTTTCTCTAAGATTGGATTAATATATGCTTATTGCAGCTAGTGCAAAAGCAATATCTGGGGTGGTACTTGACAAACCATGATTGACTCAATTGCCTAAGAAAGTGATATGTCATTCATGCAAATCCCTCTCCTCATCAGTCTAGAGGATATCGCTTTAGAGAGGGTGACTCCATCACCTGCGGGTACACTACCACGCCAGGAGTCGTCCATTCGAAAACACTTTAGAATAGTGTCAAAGTACCCGAATTGGGACACTTCCTAAATCTAGATATAAAACCATAGATCTAGTCACCAGAATCCCTGATATTTTTTCCAGATCCTATGTGGAGAAACACCTTGTGACAACCACAGTATAACCAATCGCAGTATAGGAAGATCACATTCTATCAGGAGTACGTCATCCAAATACCAGGACATCACTCCCTACTACCTTCTTACCAGGTCCGTCTGTTATTCTGATGAGGTCAAACTCTATGACTGTCACATCAAAAATACATGATCTATCTCGGCTGTACTTGCTTTAGTTTATAGTCATCCACCTGTCAGATATCATAGTCTAAGACAGCAGTAGTGGCAAGCTTAGGCATCAAAACCTTCCTGCCACCGTTTTTGAGGAGACCGAACTCTCTTTTGGGTGGCTGAGGTTACACACCAAATCTGCAGAGTGGCTAATGGATTGTCAAATCTGTTAGGTTACGATAGCGCCCTGGCCATCTACCGTGGCCGATGCGGAACAAAACTGACGTTTAAAAAACTTGGCTCTAACGAACCCGTCTAGAATCGAACCATAAACCTACACTAGTAAACTACAAGAGCTAAAGTACAAGGTTAGAAATGGTTATACCGAATGAACTGTGTCCTTCGGTCTTCTACCATCTTCGCTAACTCTTTGAGGCGTCCTTGACTGAACTTGGCCGCCAGTCTTCCTCCGTCGAAGATGATCCACCCGAGAGATGTAGCTCATAGCTCTAGCTCTACACTAATGATCAAGTGAAGCAATTGTTACTTGTATATTATAGTGGATGCTTGGACATATATAGAGAGGACTTTCTTGCTCGACATGATAGTATGCTATCCGGTTGCTCTTTATCTTAACATGTATACTTGTCTCTTGATACTGCCTCATGGTTACATGTTGGTAATGCCCTTGACTACCAGGATTATGATGCAGATCATACTTGTGGGGCTATGGTAGTCCACAAGTTCATCCTTTAATGTTCCTAGTCGTGGGTGTATCGAGACAGGGCATCGATATACCATAGTAGACTAGCATATACGCTTCTCGACCCATAAGATGTGCGATGGATGATCCCATATCCATTGGTGTTTGACATTAGAGATAGTATACGGGTGCTCAGTGGAGACTGGGTACACTGGACGGACTCGCCGAGAACTCCTAAATGGTATTATACCTGACGTCAGATAGCAGTTCTCTGGTGACAATGGTACAGGTTAGTCTGTAGACCCGAGATCGTCATAGAGACTTGTGTGATTCTTACCGTGCATTGATTTCCACCTAACCACGTTCAAGAGGACGTGCAAAACGGTGGCTTTTGGGTACAGTCCCGAGTCACATGGAGGCAATGAGCGATAGGAGGCAATTTCGTCTCTCCCGGTATTGGGGGTAGATGTCGTGTTGTGCTCGATTGGCTATAACTGGAAGTCCCTGGCCAGGGCTCATTTGGAGATTTACTGGTAAGTGTTATCAGTAGTTTCTCGACCCGTTATGAGTCTCATATCGGCATGACTTATCGAGTTATTGGGGTCTGACGTTTACCACCCCTAGACTAGATGTGCGACATCTAAGACGAAAAGATCAGACTGTACGGTAGTGTTACTGACAGGCTTTATAGGAGCTAAAGCAGACTTGCTTATTGATCTTCTGATCGCTCAATACCCGGGTAGCCGTTACGTCCAGCTAGTACCGCCGACGGCTTGTGGGTGCTTGATATGATCATCACCTACTGCCGGCGTATTGACGAGTTTTTAGAGTCCTACACAGAGGTTTTACTGGTTTAGGCAAAACGAAGTTGGAGGATATATGTGATATGTGCGGGACCAATATTAATACGAGTATGAGATACCGTATTCTATTCTCGCGATATTTGTATCAGTCGGTTATATGTGATATAGCCGGGTTATCGAATCAAGTGTCGATTTGATAAGTTGATACATATAATATTAGATGGTTATATGAGGTATAGCCGGATTATTAAATCAAGTGTCGATTTGATAATTTAGTGTATAATTATATATGTGATATACTAGTTTACATTAACTAATATTAGCTCACTTAAGCATTTATTTTTCTCAAATGTGCACACTTAATATATATATATATGAGATATATATTAATTGTGTTTTATTTATGTGTCATGGTTGTTGAGACAAGCAAAATGGGTGTATGAGACTTACACCATGATAAAGATAATGTAGGGTTTATTTATTTATAGTAATTCAATTATTAGTTGGAAATTTGTCACATGGCATGAAGCTGTGAGAATCTTGGAGATCCATTAACGTTGTCCACTAGTTTTATCTTATACTAGATATTTGTTAACCCAACCATTATCTAAACTCATGCTTAAGTCTCTACATGAGTGATATTAGATATTTTCTCACTCATGGTTGACATTCACTCTCACAACATTATCTCTCTTCATCTTCTTCTTCAAGCTCAAGAGCTCTCTAGCTTTTGTGCAAGTGAGAAATAATAGTGAGAAAGTAGCTTTAGCTAGTGTCTCCTTGACGTAGATCATCTTCGGCCTCGAAGACTTCAAGCAAGTTCGTTCCTTTCTTCTTGTGAAGCCATGCTAGAGTCCGTAAGATCACTACTTGGAGCGAAGGGACTACTACATGGAGCTATTGAAGTGAAGGACCGGTCTACAAAGGTTGTATTCCTAGTTCACTTAGTTGTAAAGTAGTTTACAATTTGTTTCATATGATTCTCTAGTTAAACATCCTAGGTTAGAGTTCCTTAGCATGAAAAAAATTTGAAAATGGCATGGACGATGCCTCCGGAAACCTTGCTGTCGTGCACTGGAACCCAGCAGTGGTATCAGAGCCTAGCTAGAGAATTAGACGGATTGTGTAGGATTACGAAACCAAAACAACTCTGAAACTTGAAACAAGATTACCTAGTTTCTGTCGATTTTAAAACGTGCTTTAGAATTTTTTTAAACAACTGCAGAATGTTGTATGAGATGCAACATGAACTCAGTGCAAAATTCAACCCCAGAGTTTGGAATTTGGTCGGCCACAGAGCCAAGAAAATCGACCTACTCGGTTTTGATGAGGAGTTCAGGCTTGAAATTTGCACTGTGTTCCAGTCTCTGGGTTTTGGTGTTTCAGGTGTTGTTTGTTTTTGCTAAATTTGCATGTGATGTTAAAATTTCTGCAAAGGCAACTTGGAGTGTTTCGTAGTCGTAATTCTAATAGTTTTTTGTGTTATTTTAGACGGTGTTAAAAAGTTCGAACGGATATAAAATACCCACTTTAACCCTCGCCGGAAAATTTTCCAAGAGTTGGATTTTTTCTGAGTTAAAGAACATTCAAACATCATGCAAGTAATGCGATGGACCCTCTAGAACAATGAAACCGTAACTCGATTCTCCGTAAGAACTGCCGCCAAACCCTAAGGTTTATGGTAGTTCCGCGGTGCCATAGGTGAGGCAAGTTTTGACCCTTCTACGGTTGGTCCATTGGTACTGTGACATGTGCTGAATATTTTTAAACTGCGCTCAAGTGTTGAGCTTTTTGGGAAATTATTGGGTGTTTGTTGATTTGATCGGAATGTTTAACATCATCTAGCTTTTTCTGAAATGTGATAAAATATGTGGAATTCATAAAGTTAGGCATGAAATCCGAAGTATGTGATATTTCGGGTTTATGATGTCTAAGGTGATTGTAGATTCCAAATGTTGTAGTTTGACATTTACTTTTCTGCGACCGTAAGTGTAATGTGTAGTGTATCGCCTGTTTCGTTTTTATATGTCAACGACAATTGGGATACGCATATTTACTTATGTTGATGACATGTGATGTTATGTGTTGCTGTGATATGTTATATTGGATTGTCGTGTTTTGAATAGCCGGGGGTTTTATGTGAGATGAGAGTTTTTATTTTCATTCATGTAAAATTCATTGTATATAATATTCTTTTATTAGGGCACTTTCGGGTCAAGGATGATGTCACCATTGTTGTATATTATTTACTTTTCCGCATTAAGATAGACCCAAGGAGGGGAGCACAAGTAACCGGGTTCTAGAGTCCAGTGGCAGACCAACTCGAGGAGTCGAGTCCGGGTTTCCTAACTCTAGAATTGGGAGGGTTGCTTGCCGCTCTCGTAGGGGTCTAGGGATGTGGGTTTGGCTATTCATCGCAACCGTGGAATCCGTGTTTTATACAGGCTCAAAATAAAACACGGACCTCTTAGTATATCCAATATTTCATATGTTATCTTCTGCTGCTGATATTCTGTGATGTGTTCACTTTATATGCTTGAGAGGATTGCTTTATTATTATATATATAATATATAATAAATGTTGCTTAGGTTTTTCACCCGCGCTAATCCCGCCCCGCTACGCCGTTAGTAATGTAACATAACGGTGCATAACGGTACATTGGCGAATGCGGATGGCATAAGCGTACGTTGTATTTTCGTTTCTTCTGTGATGCTTAGGAAGCATAAATAATGGGACTTCATTAATGAGATTAATGAAAGAAAAGAAACTTAAAAGATGTTGTAGAATTAAATTTTCAAAAGGGTGGCTCTAGTTTTTGCTTTGCATAGTGGTATTCCTTGTAGAATATCCAGCACCTTATTCGATAAGGAAAGAGTCGAGATCTCTTCACCGGGAGTGACCTCTTTAGCAAAAGCTAGCAGATGCTATAACACTCGGTTTTGTTTTTGATTGCTTCTATAGTTCTTGCATTGCATAATGGTATTTATGAAATATCCTGCACCTTATTCGATAAGGAAAGAGCCGAGATCCCTTCATCGGGAGTGACCACTTTAGCGAAACTAGTAAAAACCTCAAAAACACTACTTTTCAAAAATCACTTGTTTC
This sequence comes from Agapanthus africanus, assembly GCA_030015575.1. NCBI lineage: Eukaryota > Viridiplantae > Streptophyta > Magnoliopsida > Asparagales > Amaryllidaceae > Agapanthus > Agapanthus africanus. The sequence goes on along the minus strand of CM057342.1, from coordinate 270,149,473 downwards.
TACAACGATATCAAGTTCATTACGCAAAAGGTTTTCTGAAAAACCTGTCGTTGCCCTCCGTCATTTCAGATAAGTCCTACTTAGTATTCATGCTACGTTTGTTGACCTTAACCAAGGCGTAATGTGCGGTTGCTAATTAGTGCTTATCTGCTGCATATGATGCGATTGAGTTAGGGTAGTCGTACGACTTTGTTGACCTTAGCCAAGGGTCGTACGGATAGGTTTAATTCAATCAGCAAATGACGGGTTGAACTTGGCTAGCGCTTAGGATTTGTTAACCTTAGCCTAGGTCATAAGTTTCTAGGGGCAAAATATTATCGGGAATTTCAAGTGTTGAAATTTGCAATAAGATTGCATACCTTCTATGAGATAGTTGGATCCTGATACCCACTGCGAGTAAGAGTTACTCCTGAGAGACTTTTACACATGATAATTAGCCGATCAAGTAGGTGTCTAGAAATGTGTTAACGGGGTTATACCTATGAGAAAATAAGATTTATTTTAATTAGGTCCATGCGAAAGCACGGGGAACCTCCCTCAAAGTACCAACACTGGTCTGGCTGAAAGATTGGCGAACTTGTAAGGTGTAATTAATCCCGGCTAGTCTTTCCTTTTAGGATTTGAAGGAAGATTTGATAAAAACAGTGGGAGCCATTCTGATTAGATAAGATAAAAACCAATCTAATCTTACAAGATCATACGCTAAAGTGTTTTCTTCTCTCTCTCTCTCCAGGAAACGACCATGTCAGGTCTTAATCAAGATAATAATATGGATGTATTGACCGAACCCACTTGTTATACTAAGCAGGGAAACGTTGGTTCCGTTCTTTCTTATAATTGTTATAAGACTGAACAGTAAATAGGGGAATATCCGGATTCCTACACCGCCCAAACGAAGAATAAGTATGTTGAAGTATCTTCTTCGGGTGTGTTTTGTAGGGATGGCTAAGCACCTTAGCAAGGTTTTGGCAAGCATCAATCATGCTACTTTAAAATTTTTGAGGTGCTAAACAAAACCTAACCAAGATCTTAACTAGAGTATTAGGAATAACAAAGCATGTAAACAACTTTACATCTAAGAGTTAGGGATTACAATCTTTGTAGTCCGTTCCTTCACTTCATAAGCTCCGTGTTGAGGTCCCTTCGCTGCGATCATCAAGTACCCGGACTCTAAAGAGGCTCCATGAATAGAAAGATGCAAACATGCTTCCAATCTTCCACTTCTAAGATGATCTACCTTGAAGAATCTCAAACCCAAGCTTCACTAATCAAGTATTAGCAAAGCAAACACCCTAATCTAAGCGACTAGAATAGATGAGGATGATGAAATAGGAATTTAGCTCTCTTTTTTTTTCAATTTCTCACTCATTATCATCACATGTCAAAAAACTAGAAAGCTTTTTCATCCAAGAAGAAACAAGAAGAAGAAGCAAATCTTTTTGTGATAAATAATGAATTATTGCTGTTATGGTTACAAATCAACCATGAGTTAAGAATGAAGACTTAACCCATGTAGAGAGTTAACTAGAGTAAAGGGTTTGAGTTGGGTTAGAAAATATCTATACAAAATATCTTAGCTTAAAACAAAATAAAGCTTGTAGAAATTTCATGAAAAAGCTAACCCAAATGCAAACCCAAATCAAACCCTAACTTGTTTAATCTCCATAAATCATGTTGCATTTGTGACCCTAACTTGTTACAATATTATATATCACATATATATAATATATTTTGTAACAAAAGAAAATAATACAATTAACATATATCACATATATATCAATGTATTATCCAAGTGAGAAAAAGAATCTTTTAGTGAGCTAATATTAGTTAATGTAATATAATATATCAAATATATAATTATACATTAAATTATCGAATCAACATTTGATCCGATAATCCGGCTATTTCATAAATAACCGACTAATATAATCTGTATCAGTTCATCGAATCAACACTTGATCCGATGACCCGGCTATATCACATATACCCGGACGATATCACATATCGTGAGAATCTAATACGGTATCGCATACACGTATTATTCTCGGTCCCGCACATATCACATATGCGCTCCTACTCCGTTTTTCCTGAGCCAGGAAACCTCTGTATAGGACTCTAAAGAATCGTCAATACGCCGGCAGTAAGTGATGATCATATCAAACACCCACAAGCTGCAAGCAGTCAGCTAAACGTAACAGCCACCCAGGTATTGAGCAATCAGAAGATCAACAAGCAAGCCTGTACATTCTCCTGTGAATCCAACCAGTAACACTCCCGTACAGTCCGGTCGCTTCGTCTGATATGTCGCATATCTCGCCTAGGGGTGGTAAACATCAGACCCTAGTAGCTTGATAAATCATGTCGATATGAAGTCTATAACAGTTCGAGAAACTACTGATAACACTTACCAGTAAATCTCAGCAACCCTGGCCAGGGATTTCCAGTTATAGCCAATCGAACACAGCGCAACATCAACTCCCTATACCGAGAGAGACGAAATCCCTCCTATCGCTCATTGCCTCCATGTGATTCGGGACTGTACCCAAAAGCCACCATTTTGTATGCCCTCTTGGACGTGGTATGATGGAAATCAAAGCACAGTTGGAATCACACAAGACTCTATGACGATCTCGGGTCTACAGACTAACCTGTACCAGTGTTACAGAGAACTGCCATCTGACGTAAGGTATAATACCATCTGGGAGTTCTCGGCGAGTCCGTCCAGTGTACCCAATCTCCACAGAGCACCCGTATACCTTCTCTGATGTCAAACACCAATGGATATGGGATCATCCATCGCCCATCATATAGGTCAAGAAGCGCATACGCTAGTCTACTCTGGAGTATCGATGCCCTGTCTCGGTACTCCTACAACTAGGAACATTTGAAGGATGTACTTGGCCACTACACTGTCCCTACCAGTATGATCTGCATCATAGTCTTGGTAGTCAAGTACTCATCCTAAGGGCTTTATCAACATGTAAAATAGAGACAATCAGAGTACATGTTTAGATAAAGTGTAACCAGATAGCATACTATCATGTCGAGCAAAAAAGTCATCCCTATATATGTCCAAGCATCCACTACAATATACATCTGTATGTACAGTAATGGCCCCTAGGGCATACATATCACTAACAATCTTCCACTTGCACTAGGGCCATCTGTTGTGGTATCGCATACCCGACAATCAGCTGTGGTTGAAGTATCTCATACTCAACCATCCCATAAAAGTATCTACTGGGAAATAGGCCTTTGTGAGTGGATCCGCGCTGTTGTCCTTTGTGTCTACTCTCCTAACCTCGATCTCCCTGGAGATCAACCATCTCCATGATCAGGCGATACTGCCTAAGAATATGTCTGGATCTCTAATGGGACGGGGGTTCCTAGGCCTAAGCCACAACTCCATTGTCACACAAAGGCAGGAACGAAGTTCATCTCATGAACTAAAATATATCCAAACTGCCTCTTTGGTAGCATCCTTGGTAATGATGTATCTTGCCTTTAATCGTCTAGTAAGTCACGGTATCTAGCTTGGAACTCTTCCAACATACCGTCCCTCCACTGAGGGTAAAGACAATACATGCGACTGACATTCAGTCGTCCTTATCACCGTGGAACCTTTCCAGTGATTCTCCCCAGGATCGATTTATACCATCTCACTACAACTAGTGAGAATCCTAACATCCAATTAGATCTATCTCATTGATCCATAACCCAGGATTTAGAAGGTATCACATTGATCCTATATGGAGAATCTTTGTGATAAGAGGAGATTGACCGAGCGTAGCATAGGAAACTCCTTCCCTATCATGAGTATGTCATCGTCATACTATACGAGGATCACCACCATACTCCCTACTACCTTTTTGTATATACTAGGTTCATCTACCATTTTGATGAAGTCAAACTCTTTGACTACTACATCAAAACAGACGTTCCAACTCCGCGATGCCTGATTTATCCCATAAAACATCTTGCACACTCTTCCGCTTCTCCCAATGTCTATGAAGCCCTATGGCTGTGTACTTATAGACGCTCTCTTCCAAATCAATATTTAGAAAAGCAGTCATGACACCCAACCGCCAGATATCGTAGTCATGGTATGTAGCCGTGGCAAGTAGGATCTGGATGGACTTAAGCATAGTTTTGAAAGTCTCAACTTTTCCATGTACACCAAGTAATCTTCTCAAGATATACTTACTCCTGATGGGGATTTAACCCTTCAGATAAGGCAACCAAAGTCCATACTTTGTTAGTGTATAAGGATTCCATCTCAGATCGCTAAGCATCCAGCCATTCTCACAGAGTCCCCACTCCTGATGGCCTGCTTGAAAATAGTTGGGTCATCATCTCATGATGCAATCCTTTCTCCCACAGTCATAGAGAAACCGAAGTATCTCTCAGGTGGATGAGGAACCCTACCAGATCGGCGGAGAGGCTGAGGTTCGTTGGAAACTATTGAATCCACCGGGTTTACCAAATCATCAGCTGCAGTTTTTTTTAGCTGGAACTACTTCCAGTTATACCTTATGACCACTAATTTCTTCACAAGAAATTCCCTTTTCCTCAAAAAGTGGTATGCCGAGAAATAAAATATCTTTTGTTCCTCGGTATGGTAGAAGATATTCCCTTGCGAATGCTTGGGATATCCAACAAACTTCCACAGAACTGACCTTTCCTCAAGCTTGTCCGGATTTTTCTTTTGACATAGGCCGGACAACCCCAAATCTTAACTTCCTTAAGAGATGGGCTCTTCCCATACCATATCACATATGGAGTGGTAGGCATCTGATTTGGTTGGAACCCTATTCAATAGGTATGCAACTTCTCAAGTGCATAACCCTAAAAGAAAATAGGCAACTCGGTAGTACTCATCATAAAGCACACCATATCACATACGGTACGATTGCTCCGCCCCGATACACCGACGTACTGTGGTATATACGGAGGAGTAATGCTGAGAGAGAATCCTATTCTCCTTTCTTTAGAATAGTCCAGGAATTCCGTGCTCAAGTATTCTCCTCCTTGATCTCATCATAGGACATAATACTTATACCCATTTTTGGTTCTCTATTTCTAACTTATATTCTGTGAATATCTCAAAAGTTTCAAACTTGTGTTTCAACAGGAACATATGTTTGAATCTTGAGAGATCAACAGTGAATGTAATGAAGTACAAAGAACCATTCCTGGTATATGTAGACAGGGGACTTTCATACATCATCATGTATCAATCCCAAGAGTTCACTAACTCTTTCTCTGTTTCCAATAAACGGAACTGTGGTCATCTTATCTTTGTGACATGACTGGTAAGTTTTACAAGATGTAAATCCAAACTAATTTAAATATGCATCTTTATGTAATTTCAGCTAGTCGGGTCGCATTGATATGACCTAGTCTACAATGCCTCAAGAAGGATTCGTTCATTTCTGAACTTTTCCTCTTGTGTGTGTTCTGTACATTAAACTGTAGTTTGATTTAGAACGTCTATGCTTTTAGATAACGTGCCTGAACCGATCAACTCTTGATATAGGAAATGTTCAAAACATTATCCAATAATACAAAATTATATCCTTCTTTACTAATAAAGAGACTAATATGATGTTGTATATCAGGTTCGGTATCTAATAACATTCGTTCAGAATCAATGTATTCTGGTAATACAGGGTGATAACTGCCAATAGACTTGACTGCAACACTTGCATCATTTCCAACTCTTGAAGATTATCACCCGATCTCAGTTCTCTATATATCTGTAACCCATGTAACAGATTACATTTGCGGGATCCTGATCCGATATATCATACCCAGGACGTAAAAGATACTGAGAAACAGTTCTCGGTAATGAACACACCCGAAGAAGATGCATCAGCATGCACTTTCTTCGTTTGGGCGGCACGGGAATTCTGGTAATCCCCTATTTCCTGCTCTGTCTTATAAAAATTATAAGTTGGAGCGGGATCAACGTTCCCCGGCGCAGTAAAACAAGCGGGTTCGGTCAATACATCTGTATTATTATCTTGATTAAGGCGTGACATGGTCGCTACCTGGAGAGAGATAGAAGAAAACACTCAGCGTATACTCTTGCAAGATTAGATTGGTTATTAATATATCTAATCAGGATGTCTCCCACTGTTTTAGTCAAATCTTCCTTCAAACCCTAAAAGGAAAGATTGGTCGGGATTAATTAAACTCTACAAGTTCGCCAATCTTTCAGCCAGGCTAGTGCCGGTACTTTGAGGGAGGTTCCCCGCGCTTTCGCACGGACCTGATTAAAGTAAACCTCGTTTTCCCAGAGGCATAATCTCGTTGACACTTTTCTAGACACCTACTTGATCGGCTAATTGTAATGTGTAAAACTCTCCTAGGAGTAAATTTTACTCGCAGTGGGTATCGGGATCCAACTATCTCATAGAAGGTATGCAATCTCATTACAAATTTCAACACTTGAAATTCCCGATAATTCTTTTACCCCTAGCGTGCTATGACCTTGACGCATGCCAAAAAACCCATAGTCCGCTGGTCAAGTTCAACCCGTACATTTCGTGATTGAATTAAACCCACCCGTACGACCCTTGACGCATGCCAAACAACGCCGTACGAATACCCACCCTAATCCAATCGCATCGTATGCTAGCAGATAAGCACTAGTTAGCTATCGTACACTATGCCTTGACGCATGCCAAACTACCGCAGCACGAATACTAAGTAGTACTTATCTGAAATGACGGAGGGCTACGCAGGTTTTTAAGAAAACCATGAGCGTAATGAACTTGATATCGTTGTAGAATCAAATGATTTAAATGGAGTGTTTTTGAGGCCTTTGCTAGTTTTGCTAAAGAGGTCAATCCCGGTGAAGGGATCTCGGCTCTTTCCTTATCGAATAAGGTGCAGGATATTTCACAAATAACACTATGCAAAGCAAAAACTAGAAAAGCAATCAAAAGACAAAACCGAGGGTTGTAGCATCTGCGAGTTATTGCTAAAGAGGTCACTCCCGGTGAAGGGATCTCGGCTCTTTCCTTATCGAATAAGGTGCTGGATGTTCTATAAGGAACACCGCTATGCAAAGCAAGAACTAGAGCTACCTGTTTTCGAAAATTCGATTCCACAACATCTTTAGGTTTCTTTTAGTTTCATTAATCTCATTAATGAAGTCCCATTTTATTATGCTTCACAAGCATCACATTTGAAATGAAATCAGCAATATAACATATATCTCATAAATATAATATAAACATTCATCTCAGGCAGTAATATGATCTCATCACAGAACATTGCAGCAGAAGATAACATATGAAATATTGGATATATTAGGATTTCCGTGTTTTCTGCGAGCCTGTATAAAAAACGGATTCCACGGTCACGATGAATAGCTAAACCCACATCCCTAGACCCCTACGAGAGCGGCTAGCAACCCTATCAATTATAGAGTTAGGACACCCAGTCTCTACTCCTCGAGATGGTCTCCCACTGGACCCTAGAACCCGGTTACTTGTGCTCCCCCCTTGGGTCTATCCTAATGCGGAAAAGTAAATAATATACAATGGTGACATCATCCTCAACCCGGAAGTGCCCCAATAAAAGAATATTACATACAATTGAATTTTACATGAATGAAAATAAAAACCCTCATCTCACATAAAACCCCGGCTATTCAAAACACGATGATCCAATATAACATATCACAGCAACACATAACATCACATGTCATCAACGTAAGTAAATATGCGTATCCTAATTATCGTTGATGTATAGCAACGAAACTGGCGATACACCACATATTACACTTACGGTCGCAGAAAAGAAAATGTAAAACTAAAACAGTTGGAATCCGCAACTTCCGTAGACATCTCATGCCTAACCAAATGAATTCTTTAGACATCGCATGCCTAACAATTATAAACCCTGCATTTTAGTCTCAATATCGAAAACTCTTTTCAATATCAAGTCGGGCAATTCAACAAGATTCCCGACATCCTGATCGAATGCTCTTCGGAAACTTTAGTAGACGGCCGCACCCCCCGATGCCGTCAACGAAGTGCACTAAGGCGGAACACCGCTGCCGTGAGCACCCGAACGGATGCTTTTGGCGACGGGGTTCTCCTACAGTTACTTGATCGGGGCTTGGGGTGTGGCTATCTATTAAGTTTACTCGGCGAGTATCCGCGTACGCTACGTGATTGCGACGGACTTTTGATCACATCAAAATCCCGTGGGAACCGATCAAATGAGACTAAAAACTGCTAGATTTATAACATTCAAATTAGTTATCTCATAACTACTTGTGGATTCCAAATATTATATCACATTCCAGATAAATAGACAATGTTAAACTTTCCGATCGAATAATCAAACACCCAAGATTTCCCCAATTTATCTCAACACTTGAAATCAGTTTAAAAACATCCATCACATGCCATAGTACCAATGGTCCAGCCGTAGAAGGGTCAAGCCAACGCCTCACATGTGGCATGCCGTACTGCCCCAAACCCTAAGTTTTAGAAGCAGTTCAAGACGGTCACATAATCGAGTTAAGGTTTGTTGTCTTCTAGAGGGTCCACCGCGTTACTTGCACGACTTAGAACATTCTTAAACTCGAGAAAAAATCTAACTTTTGAAAAATTTTCCGACTGGGGAAAAAGTGAGTTATTGATATCCGTTCGAACTTTTTAACAGTTTCTAAAAAATTACCCGGACAAACTAAACAAAGTTAAATTATCCGATCGAATCAACGAATCCCCAATACAACCCTAGAAAACTCAACACTTAAGTGGAATTAAAAAATTCCCAGAAAAAAATAACAAGAAAGGACCTAAGAATAATTACATGAAATTCCAAGGACTAAGTCACAATTTTTGCCTCGGAACCGCCGCCAAACCCTTGGTTTGGCCGCGGTTCCGCAGTCAAATAATTGACTTAGTGGACCGTACTTCACAGTAATTCTTAGTTTTTCCTACTTATTTTTCTGAGCATTTTTAATTCATAAACAATCACAGTTTTGAAAAATATACAGAGAAGGGTAAACATCGGGGTTTCCGGGTTCGATCAGACTTTAAACTTCGTCTAGATTTTGCCTAAAGCTCTAGCTTGGCTCTGATACCACTGTAGGGTTGCTAGGCACGCTCACAAGGTTCTACGAGGCATCAACCATGCCCGATTAAAAATTTAGCTGTGCCGAACAACCCAAAGCCGGATCTTTAAACCAGGGTTTAGGCGAAAACTAACATGTTAAACTCTTTAACACTAAGTGAGAGGGATTACAACCTTTGTAGATCCGGTCCTTCACTTCTTAAGCTCCGTGTTGAGGTCCCTTCGCTGCGATCATCGTGTTCCCGACTCTCGAGAGGGTTCACGAAGAGAATGATGCAACCTTACTTCCGATCTTCGATAACATAGATGATCTATCTCGAAGTTTCGTTAACACAAGCTAACACTCATAATATGAAGTGAACACCCTCATCTAAATGGCAACGAAAGATGAGGATGATGAAGTAGGATTTTTGCTCTCATTTATAATCTTTTTCTCACTTACTTTCATCACAAAAGCAAAACTAGAAAGCTTTTCAAGAAAAAACTCAAGCAAGAAGAAGAATGAATCAATAATCTTTTTTTTTCTTTTGTGATGAACAATGAATTATTGTAGTGGTTACAAATCTAACCAAGGGTTAAGCATGAAAGAGTTAACCCTTGTAGAGTGTTAACTAGAGTTAATGGTTTGGATTGGGTTACAAATCTAACGCGGTTTAGAGGCGGTTCAGACGATCACATAATCGAGTTAATGTTTGTGTTCTTCTAGAGGGTCCACCGCGTTACTTGCACGACTTTGAACGTTCTTTAACTAAGGAAAAATCCAACACTTGGAAATTTTTCCAACAGGGGAAAAAGTGAGTTATTGATATCCGTTAGAACTTTTTAACACGTTCTAAATTACCCGGAAAAACTAAACGATGATAAACTTTCCGATCGAATCAACGAATTCTAAGATCTCCAGAAAACTCAACTCTTAAGTAGAATTAAAAATTCCCAGAAGCATGAAAAATTACCCAGGAATAAAGCCCTGAAGTATTAGCCCCTAACTCTTTAAGTTGGCCGCGGAACCGCCGCCAAACACATGGTTTGGCCGTGGTTCCACGGTCACTTGGTGGAATTATGCCTTCGTACTTCACAGTAATCCTTAGAATTCCCTGCTTAATTTTTTGAGTATTTTTAATACGGAAAAAACCAACTTTTTAGAAAATTTCCAGAGAGGGGGTCTTAATTGATGTTTCGGGGTTCGATCGGACTTTTAACTTCGTCTACACATCGCCTAATGCTCTAGCTTGGCTCTGATACCACTGTAGGGATGGCTTAGCACCTTAGAAAGATTTTGGCAAGCATCAATCATGCTACTTTAAAATTTTTGGGGTGCTAAAGAAACCCTAACCAAGATCTTGACTAGAGTATTAGGAATAACAAAGCATGTAAACAACTTTACATCTAGGAGTTAGGGATTACAACCTTTGTAGTCCGTTCCTTCACTTCATAAGCTCCGTGTTGAGATCCCTTCGCTGCGTTCATCAAGTACCCGGACTCTAGAGAGGCTCCATGAAGAGAAAGATGCAAACTTGCTTCCAATCTTCAACTACTAAGATGATCTACCTTGAGGAATCTCAAACCCAAGCTCTTGCTTCACTAATCAAGTATTAGCAAAGCAAACACCCTAATCTAAGTGGCTAGAATAGATGAGGATAATGAACTAGGAATTTAGCTCTCTTTTGTTTTCAATTTCTCACTCATTATCATCACATGTCAAAAAGCTAGAAAGCTTTTTCATCCAAGAAGAAAGAAGAAGAAGAAGCAAATTCTTTTGTGATGAATAATGAATTACTGTTGTTATGGTTACAAATCAACCATAGATTAAGAATGAATACTTAACCCATGTAGAGAGTTAACTAGAGTAAAGGGTTTGGGTTGGGTTAGAAAATATCTATACAAAATATCTTAGCTTAAAACAAAATAAAACTTCATGAAAAAGCTAACCCAAATGCTAACCCAAATCAAACCCTAACTTGTTTAATCTCCACAAATCATGTTGCATTTGTAACCCTAACTTGTTACAATATTATATATCACATATATATAATATATTTTGTAACAAAAGAAAATAATACAATTAACATATATCACATATATATATCAATGTATTATCCAAGTGAGAAAAAGAATCTTTTAGTGAGCTAATATTAGTTAATGTAATATAATATATCAAATATATAATTATACATTAAATTATCGAATCAACACTCGATCCGATAATCCGTCTATTTCATAAATAACCGACTAATATAATCTGTATCAGTTCATCGAATCAACACTTGATCCGATGACCCGGCTATATCACATATACCCGGCCGATATCACATATCGCGAGAATTTAATACGGTATCGCATACACATATTATTATCGGTCCCACACAAATCGCATATGTGCTCCTACTCTGGTTTTCCTGAGCCAGGAAACCTCTGTGTAGGACTCTAAAGAATCGTCAATACGCCAGCAGTAGGTGATGATCATATCAAACACCCACAAGCTGCAAGCGGTCAGTTAAACGTAACAGCCACCCAGGTATTGAGCAATCAGAAGATCAACAAGCAAACATGTACATTCTTCTGTGAATCCAACCAGTAACACTCCCGTACAGTTCGGTCTCTTCGTCTGATATGTCGCATATCTCGCCTAGGGGTAGTAAACGTCAGACCCAAGTAGCTTGATAAGTCGTGTCGATATGAGGTCTATAACAGTTCGAGAAACTACTGATAACACTTACCAGTAAATCTCAGCAACCCTGGCCAGGGATTTCCAGTTATAGCCAATGGAACACAGCGCAACATCAACTCCCTATACAGGGAGAGACAAAACCCCTCCTATCGCTCATTGCCTCCATGTGATTCGGGACTGTACCTGAAAGCCACTGTTTTGCACGCCCTCTTGGACGTGGTATGATGGAAATCAAAGCATAGTGGGAATCACACAAGACTCTATAACGATCTCGGGTCTACAGACTAACCTGTACCAGTGTCACCAGAGAACTGCCATCTGACGTGAGGTATAATACCATCTGGGAGTTCTCGGCGAGTCCGTCCAGTGTACCCAGTCTCCACTGAGCACCCGTATACCTTCTCTGATGTCAAACACCAATGGATATAAGATCATCCATCGCCCATCATATGGGTCAAGAAGCGCATACGCTAGTCTACTCTGGAGTATCGATGCCCTGTCTCGGTACTCCCACGACTGTGAACATTTGAAGGATGTACTTGGTGACTACAATGTCCCCACTAGTATGATCTGCATCATGGTCATGGTAGTCAAGTACTCATCCTAAGGGCTTTATCAACATGTAACATAGAGACAATCAGAGTACATGTTTAGATAAAGTGTAACCAGATAGCATACTATCATGTCGAGCAAGAAAGTCCTCCCTATATATGTCCAAGCATCCACTACAATATACATCTATATGTACAGTATTGGCCTCTAGGGCATACATATCACTAACATGTTTGTTATCGAGAACTGTTTCTCAGTTCACTCTATGTCCTGGATATTAGATACCGGATTGGGATCCCACATATGTAATATATTACATAAGCTAAGGAAAGGTAGAGAACTGGGAATGGGTGATCATTCCGTAAGAGTAGGGAATGGGACAAATGTTGCAGCCAAAGCAGTTGGCGAATATCACCTTCTGTTACCAAATGGTATTACATTGATTCTGAACGAATGCTATTACATACCGACCCTGATATGCAATCTTATATCGGTTTCTTTATTAAGTAAAGAATGATATAATTTTGTAGTCCAAGATAATGTTATGAACATCTTCCTGAATCAAAAGTTGATTGGATCAGACTCGTTAAATAATGGCATATACGTTCTAAATCAAACCACAGTTCTTAACATACAAAACACACACAAGAGGAAGAGTTTAGAAATGAACGAATCCTTCTTGTGGCATTGTAGACTAGGTCATATCAATGCGATACGATTAACTAAGTTACATAAGGATGGATATTTGAATCCGTTCGAATTTTTCTCTTATGAAACTTTCCAGTCTTGTCTCAAACGCAAAATGACCAAAACCCCGTTTAATGGACACGGAGAAAGAGTTACGGAACTCTTAGGACTACTACATTGTGATGTATGCGGTCCCATATCTACCCATGCCAGGAAAGGTACCTCATACTTCATTACATTGACTGACGATCTCTCAAGATACGGACATGTGTTCCTGATGAAACACAAATCTGAAGCTTTTGAGAAATTCAAAGAATATAAGCACGAAATAGAGAACCAAACGGGTAAAAATATTAAAATTCTTCGATCTGATCGGGGAAGAGAATACTTGAGCACTGAATTCCGTGACTATCTAAAAAAGAATGGGATTCTCTCTCAGCTTACTCCTCCGTATACACCACAGCATAATGGTATATCGGAACGGAGAAATTGCACCATATTGGATATGGTGCGCTCTATGATGAGCACCGCTGTGTTACCTATTTCCTTTTGGGGTTATGCGCTGAAAACGGCCGCATACCTATTGAATAGAGTTCCAACCAAATAGGTGACTACCACTCCATATGAGATATGGAATGGGAAGAGACCATCTCTTAAACGAGTTAAGATATGGGGTTGTCCGCCCTGTGTTAAAAAGCAAAATCCGGACAAGCTCGAGGCAAGATCAGTTCTTTGCAAGTTTGTGGAATATCCAAACAATTCGTATGGATATCATTTCTACCTAAATGAGGAACAGAAAGTGTTTGTTGCTCAACATACCACCATTTTAGAAAAGGAATTTCTTGCGAAAGAGATTAGTGGCAAAGAGGTAGAGCTGGAAGAAATTCCAACCGCACAAACTACAGAAGAAAATTTGGTAGAACTGGAGGATTCGATAGTTCCTAACAAAGCTCAGCCTCTCCACCAATCTGGTAGGGTTCCTCGTCCACTTGAGAGATACTACGATTTTCTCATTGATGGTGAGCAAGGATTGCATCATGGAAGATAATGACCCAACTAGCTTCGACCAGGCCATCACGAGTGGGGACTCAGTGAAGTGGCCGGATGCAATGCGATCTGAGATGGAATCCATGTACACCAACAAAGTATGGACTTTGGAAGTTGCTCCTGAAGGGGTAAAACCCATTGGGAGCAAATGGATCTTTAAGAAGAAACTTGGTGTAGATGGAAAAGTTGAGACTTTCAAAGTTAGACTTGTTGCAAAAGGTTTTCATCAACGACCAGGTGTAGATTATGATGAAACCTTTTCTTCAGTGGCTATGCTTAAGTCCATCCGTATCCTACTTTCCATTGCTGCATACCATGACTACGAAATCTGGAAAATGGATGTGAAGACCGCCTTTCTAAATGGTGATTTAGAAGAGAGCGTGTACATGACTCAGCCAGAGGGCTTCGTGGACAGTGGGAGCAACGGAAAGGTGTGCAAGCTGCTTAAATCCATATACGGGTTAAAGCAAGCATCGCGGAGTTGGAACATCTGTTTTGATGTCATTGTCAAAGTGTTTGACTTCGTCAAAAACGTAGATGAACCTTGAATATACAAGAAGGTGGTATAGAGTAAGGTTGTCTTCCACGTATTGTACGTGGATGACATACTCTTGAAAGGAAATGATATTCCTATGCTACACTCGGTCAAGCTCTTCTTATCACAAAGATTCTCAATGAAAGATCTAAGTGATGCCTCCTACATCTTGGGGATTAAGATATATATAGATAGATCTAAACGGATACTTGGATTGTCCCAATCCAGGTACATTGACACCATACTAAAGAGGTTTAGTATGGAAGAATCCAAGCATGGGTTTTTACCCACGATCTCAGGACTCACACTCTCCAAAAAGATGTCTCTCAAGACTGATTTGGAAAGAGCTCGCATGCAAGGGATACCCTATGCTTCGGCAATAAGCTCTATCATGTACGCGATGCTATGTACCAGACGCTATGTAGCATACTCACTGAGTGTAGTGAGTAGGTATCAAGCAGATCCAGGAGAGTGTCACTAGACAGCTGTAAAGAGCATTCTCAAGTATTTGAGAAGGACTAAAGAGATGCTCGTGGTGTATGGTAACGGAGAACTTCAAGTGGATTCCATTACCGATTCGAGCTTCCAGAGTGATAAGGACGACTCTAAGTTGGTCTCGGGATTTTTCTTTACCCTCAATGGAGGGGTGGTTTGTTGGAAAAGTTCCAAACAGGAAACCGTGGCGGACTCGACGATGGAGGCTGAATACATCGCTGCCAACGATGCTGCCAAAGAGGCTGTCTGGATGAAGAAGTTCATAACTGAACTTGGAGTGGTTCCATCCATTGAGTATCCAATACCTTTGTATTGTGATAACAATGGAGCAGTGGCTTTGGCCAAGGAACCAAGGTCCCATCGGCGATCCAGACATATTCTAAGGCGGTATCACCTAATCCGGGAGATAGTTGATCACCGAGATATCGAGGTCAGGAGAGCTGACACGAAGAACAACACAGTGGATCCACTCAAGAAGGCCATTCCCCAGACACAGTTCGAGAGACTCTTCAGGATCTTGGGTATGTGATACAACAACAGCTGGCCCTAGTGCAAGTGGGAGATTGTTAGTTGTATGTATGCCCTAGAAGCCATTATTGTACATATGATGTATATTATAATGAATGCTTGGACATATATAGAGAGGTCTTTCTTGCTCTACATGATAGTATGCTATCTGGTTGCTCTGTATCTTAACATGTATACTTGTCTCTTGATACCGTCTCATGGTTACATGTTGGTAAAGCCCTTAAGATGTGTACTTGACTATCAGGATTATGATGCAGATCATACTAGTGGGGCCATGGTAGTCCATAAGTTCATCCTTTAATGTTCCTAGTCGTGGGTGTATTGAGACAGGGCATCGATATACCAGAGTAGAATAGCGTATACGCTTCTCGACCCATGAGATGGGTGATGAATGATCCCATATCCATTGGTGTTTGACATCAGAGATGGTATACGCGTGCTTAGTAGAGACTGGGTACACTGCATGGACTCGCCGAGAACTCCTAAACGGTATTATACCTGACGTCAGATAGCAGTTCTCTGGTGACACTGGTACAGGTAAGTCTGTAGACCTGAGATCGTCATAGAGTCTTGTGATTCCCACCGTGCTTTGATTTCCACCTTTCCATGTTTAAGAGGACGTGCAAAACGGTGGTTTTTGGGTACAGTCCCGAGTCACATAGAGGCAATGAGCGATAGGAGGGGATTTCGTCTCTCCTAGTATTAGGGGTAGATGTCGTGCTGTGCTCGATTGGCTATAACTGGAAGTCCCTGGGCAGGGCTGATTTGGAGATTTACTGGTAAGTGTTATCAGTACTTTCTCGACCCGTTATGAGCCTCATATCGGCATGACTTATCGAGTTATTGGGGTCTGACATTTACCACCCCTAGACTGGATATGCGACATCTAAGACGAAGAGACCAGACTGTACGGTAGTGTTACTGACATGCTTTACAGGAGCTAGAGCGGGCTTGCTTGTTGATCTTCTGATCGCTCAATACCCGGGTAGCCGTTACGTCCATCTAGTACCGCTGACGGCTTGTAGGTGCTTGATATGATCATCACCTACTGCTGGCGTATTGACGAGTCTTTAGAGTTCTATACAAAGGTTTTACTGGTTCAGGCAAAATGAAGTAGGAGCACATATGTGATATGTTCGGGACCGAGATTAATACGAGTATGAGATACCATATTCTATTCTCACGATATTTGTATCGGTCAGTTATATATGATATAGCCAGGTTATTGAATCAAGTGTTGATTCGATAAGTTGATACATATAATATTAGTCGGTTATATGAGATATAGCCGGATTATTAAATCAAGTGTTGATTTGATAATTCAGTGTATAATTGTATATGTGATATACTAGTTTACATTAACTAATACTAGCACACTTAAGTATTTATTTTTCTCACATGTGCACACTTAATATATATATATGGGATATATATTAATTGTGTTTTATTTATGTGTCATGGTTGATGATACAAGCAACATGGGTGTATGAGACTTACACCATGATAAAGACAATGTAGGGTTTATTTATTTATAGTAATTCAATTATTAGTTGGAAATTTGTCACATGGCATGAAACTTTGAGAAGCATGGAGATCCATTGACTTAGTCAACTAGTTTTGTCTTGCACTAGATATTTGTTAACCCAACCATTATCTAAACTCATGGTTAAGTCTCTACACGAGTGATATTAGATATTTTCTCACCCATGATTTCCATTCACCGTCACAACATTATCTCTCTTCATCTTCTTCTTCAAGCTCAAGAGCTCTCTAGCTTTTGTGCAAGTGAGAAATAATAGTGAGAAAATCAATTCTAAAGTGAGAAAAAATCCCACTTCATCATCCTCTACTAGATAAGCACTTTAGTATAGGGTGTTAGCTTCACTAATCTCATATTAGAGAAGAGGTAGTTTGGGTTAGTGTCTCCTCGACGTAGATCATCTTCGGCCTCGAAGACTTCAAGCAAGTCCGTTCCTTCTTCTTGTGAAGCCATGCTAGAGTCCGGAAGATCACTACTTGGAATGAAGGGACTACTACACGGAGCTATTGATGTGAAGGACCGGTCTACAAATGTTGTATTCCTAGTTCACTTAGTTGTAAAGTAGTTTACAATTTGTTTCGTATGATTCTCTAGTTAAACATCTTAGGTTAGAGTTCCTTAGTATGACAAAAATTTGAAAATGGCATGGACGATGCCTCCCGAAACCTTGTTGTCGTGCACGGGAACCCAGCAACAACTTGGGACTTTAGATTGCTAATCTAGAGTGTGTAGGATGTAGCGAAGTGTTCAAAGTGTTTATCTATCTCACCTCTTCTTTTGATTCTCTGCACATGAGATTTTAGAAAGGAGGTTGAAGATGAAGGTGGAAAAACTCAAGAAAACACAAGAGGAGAGTGAAGTTAATGGTGAGGTTGAGAATGTTATCTCCAAAATGAACCATGCATCAATTTGCATCAAGTCATCAAGTGAGGAAAATGAAATTAAGCATGTTTTATAAAACACAATTTTTCCATTTAAAAATCAAGCCCATGCTAGAATAGTTTGCACAAATGAATTAACAATTCATTTGTGCAACACTATACAAGCATGGCTCTCACCATACTCCCCTCTCTTGATTTTCCATCGCATTTACCATTTACAATAAATGGTTAAATCTAAATTGAGGTGTCCACCTTCTAGAATATTATCTATATAAATACGGATTACACTCTACCGTATATACATACCGATACTCGTACCGAAATACGAATACCCGAAGAGATAGAATAACTCAAAGAACATAACACTAGAATATACATATCGAAATACATAAATGTAAATTGTTAAATCAATACCTGATTTAATAATCCGGCTCAAACCCGAGCCGGCTAGTATTATCAACCGTCCGATCGAAAGTCCAAGTACATAGTACAATCAATCGATCGGAACCCAGCACGTATCCAATACGGCTACTACATCATTTCGCCAGAACCAAGGAAACCCTTTGTGTGGGACTCTAAAGACTCGTCAATACGCTGGCAGTGGGTTTAACCACAAGCACGTCAGCGGCACTAGCTGTACGTAACGGCTACCCTGGTATTGAGCGAACGAACAAACTCATCTGAACCCCTACTGAGCCTATCCGTGAAAATCTTTGTACAGTCTGGTATGTTCGTCTAAGAGTATCGCATATCGAGTTTAGGGGGTGGATAAAGTCAAACCCCAAATAATGTGATATTTCCTATCGGTATAAAGCCCATCACCCACTGAGAAACTACTGATCCAAATCAATAATTCTCGTCTACCTTAGCCAAGGATTTCTGGTGACGGCTATCCGTGCACCGTGCGACATCAACCCTTAATACCGGGAGAGACGAATCCCCGACAATCCGCCCACTGCCTCCATGTGGCTCGGGACTGTACCCAACTAAAACCTATTTGCATGACTTCTTTGAGCCGTGGTAAGGTAGTAATCAAAGCACAGTGGGAACTCACACGAGACAAGTTACAATCTCAGGTCGACAGACTAACCTGTACTCATGACACCTGAGAACTGCTATCTGACAATAGGTATAATACCAACTAGTATGTTCCTAGTGAGTCTGTCCAGTGTACTCATAATCTAATGAGCATATGTATACTATTTTAGGTGACTAATTGACACTAATGGCTTGTGAGACCGGCCACAGCCCCTTGTCGAAGTCTCAATAAGTACCCATTAATCTACTACGGAGTATCGATTCCTAGTCTCGACACTCCCTCGACTAGGGACATTTAAAGATGTGCTTATAGACCACCCATCTTCCATGTATATGATCGCCATCATAATGCTGGTAGTCAAGAAAGAATACTATGGGCTCTATCAACATGTAATAGTGATATGTAAAACCACATAATGCATGTACATGATGATAAAGACAAACTAGATAGCATACTATCATTTTGAGTAAGACTATTATACCCGTATAGGTTCTCCCTCAATCATCACAATCGCGTGCATGCGATTACAATAATTGACTTGAGGGCACTATAACCAACAATCTCCCACTTGCACTTAAGGCTAATTATTGCGGTGTCACATACTCACAGCCCGTGTGATACCGAACACCCAACTTCTCTACTAATCAGTCTCGCAAACTCGGTTGCCAAACTATTGCGTTCGAGAAATAGCCTCAGTGAGTGGATCCGCTCCAATATTTCTATCTTTATCTCTCAATATCTCAACTTCACGAAGAAAGACTATTTTCCGAAATGAGCGATACCTGTCTTAGAATTTCTCTAGATATCTGACGGGACCCAGTTCATATATGAACTCCAAATCCAGCAAACTTCTTAAACCATATCATCCACTGAATTTAATCAGTATCCTGTGAAATGCCTTCCTCAGTATCCGCTTGGACCACCTGTCCAACATACTGCCCCTCAAAAGATGGAAAACTATAACTCTGACAGCCACTCTGTCATCCATGTCATCTTGGAAGCTTGAAATGATAACCGCCTCCTGAAGAAGACTGTTGTTACCATATACCAAGAACATCCACTTATGTTCATAACTGCTTCCCAACGTTTCTCCAGGATTGGATTAATATATATGTTTATTGCAGCTAGTGCAAAAGCAATATCGGGTGTGGTACTTAACATTTCATGATTGGCTCAATTGCCTAAGCAAGAGATATGCCAATCATGCAAATCCCTCTCCTCATCAGTCTAGAAGACATCTCTTTAGAAAGGGTGACTCCATCACCTGCTAGTACAACACCACGCCCGGAGTCATCCATTCTAAAACACTTTAGAATAGTATCAAGTACCCGAATTGGGACACTTCCCAAATCTAGATATAAAACCATAGATCTAGTGACCAGAATCCCTGATATTTTATCCAGATCCTATGTGGCGAAACACCTTGTGATAACCACAATATAACCGATCGTAGAATAGGAAAATCACTTCTTATCAAGAGCTTGTCATCTAAATACCAAGACATCACTCCATACTACTTTCTTACCATGTCCATCTGTTGTTCTGATGAAATCAAACTCTATGACCGTTACATCAAAACTAGACGATCTATCTCCGCTATACCAGCTTTAGTCTATAAATAGACATAAGCTACTTGCCCACTATGCTTCCGCTGCTCCCACTGACTACAACAACCCTCTGGCGGTGTCAAATACACGTGCACTTCTAAAGCTAATTTAAACGGCGTTATATACATACTCCCGCTAGATCTCATAGTCTGGAATAGAAGCAGTGGCAAGTTTGGGTAATCAAAAACCTCCTTGTCACCGTCTTTGATGAGACCGAAGTACCTCTCGGGTGCCTAAGGTTACCCACCAAATCTGCGGAGTGGCTAATAGATTGTCGAATCCAATTGAATGTTTAGGTTCTACTAAATTTTCAGTCATCGTTTATGGTTCTGGAATCTCTTCCAGTTCTACCACACTCTCACTAATGTTTTCTAAAAAGAATTCATTTTACTAAAACTGTGGCGAGTCAGGAACAATATAACTATTGATCTTCCTAATGATAAAATGTTAACCCTCGTCAATGCCCGGGATAACCCACAAACTGCCATTACTGAAACGTGCCAAGAGTTTATCCAGATTCTGGTTTTAAGTATAAACCGGACAACTCCATATACCATAACATCGTTAAGGTATGAATCCATTCTATATCCAATATAGAAACAAAGAGACTAATTTAATTGGAACCAGATTCAAAATACATGCGGCCGTTTCCAGTGCATATCAACTAAATGGAATGAGGCCATACAAGATTACTCATCAAGGAATGCACCCACGCAAGAGTAACCTAAAAGAGAAGCAAATTCTCAAATATTAATTACGACGGAATACCTAGCACATGTATCTAGATTTTCGATCACTTTGAAAAATCCTGATACTTGTAATATATGGTTCTCTATTTTATTCTTATACCTATATTTTCTCAAAATCTGAACCTTGTATTTTAATGAAATACTTGTCTAAAATTAGAGAAGTCATGAGTAAAATGAATATAGTACGAGTACCAACCCCTTTTTCCTAACGGACATCGGACAACATACAATACTTTGTATAAGTCCACTGAGTTTAATAACTCAAACCCTGTGCGTCGTAGGTTGAAAATTATGCTATGGTTAAGGAGAATTACACCATTGTTGATTGCACCTACCTAACCATCAACTGATATAGATAAATGTGATAGACATAATTTCAAAAAGTTATATCTCACTTTATAAAATAAACGTACAGATATATCAGTTTGAAATTGGTGCATAACGACGAATATTCAAAACCAAATATTTGTCGTCAGGCAAAACACAGGTGATTTTCTCAAATATCACCAATTACAAAGAATTCCGATATATAGAAAATCTAATCACCCAATTCCCAATATCTTACTCCTACTCAGCATCCGTAACGCTATACAGATGTGAAAATCAAATCTGATAAATACATACCCTGAAGTTAGAATCTAATTGGGAAAATAGTTTTCAATTAACAGTGCACAGTAAAACTGAAACATGAAAATGTTTCGAAGGGTGGCCGGGTATTCCTAGTAATGCCACTTCTACTATCCAGATTCATGACGGTAACCGTATACTTCCTTACCCTCACTCCAATCCATTTATATGTCTTTTGTCATGTCTCGCTTCTCGGTGTACGACAAGAGGACGCGACGAGGCCTCTACGTATTTACTCAGAAGTAAACACGCTAAGTGTATCTAAGCAATATAAAGTAAAGTACATAAGAGACAGGAATGTAAATGAACAATAACTTTATTTATTAAACATTATTTTACAAGTACAACTAAAATGAAAGTACATGAATAGAAAGTGATGCCTAAACAATGGCATAACTGAAATGAAATAAATATGTACAAATGCCTACAGCTCTGGGTCAAATGGTATCTTCTCCAAATCTTCAGTGCTGGGCTCTATCCCCAATGAGTCCGAATCACCTGACAACATTCCAAAAAAAGAAGAAGGAATGTTGTCAGCGAACAATCGCTCGGTAAGTCCCAAAGGTCAGTAGAGATAGAATAGACAGAAAAAAGAATATAATTTATAATGTTTGATTATATTGTTAACGTTGTTGTTTGTAGCTTGGTACAAAAAATTCCAGTGTATAAGAGAGGAGTCCCACTATTCTGGAGACTAAGGTATACGGAGCACAAGGAACCGTTCAGCCACGATACAACGGCAATGGATATTCAGGTTAGGTGTATTATAGTTACAGTCTCGTTCCACTTCTCTAACACCTTCCGTACCAATCTACCCCTTATAAACCCCGCGATGTATTTTTTATTGATTGTATTGTTTGTTATATAGATGGATGACTTTCCGAAACCATGATATCAGAAAACGGAGTGGATATAAATGGAGAGTCATATAGACGGAGTATATCCATGGTTCGGTTCGGTCAATATAGATTGATATAGATTGAATAGACAGATTCATGGATTCATGTTGTATTGTAGTTTATACTTGTATCACATTGAAGTTAGATTGATTAGATTGAGATTCAGTCTGAGTCAGATACTTTAAAAAGAACTTGAAATCCTGAATTTGTTTTGATGTTATCAGTAACTGCTGCACATGGACGGCAGAATTTGTGTATTTTTCCATGACAATTACCGTGTTGATAACACCGTTGTTAGATTGTCTATTTTAGATAGGCAAACACCCATATTCTCAGGCTCCCTGAGGCTCAAGAGAACTGGTCCCGCTTAAACCTATGTTTACTAGGGTCCTTATTGTAATTTAGTATAACATAAGGGGGTTTTGGTAAAAATAATTTTGGTATAATTTAAAAATACACCTCAAGTATTTAATTATCGTCTTTAGGATTTTCATATATATATATATATATACACACACATATATATATTATAAAATTGTACTTTCTAGTGAGTAGAACCTAATTTTCATAGTATATGATATTTTCTTGAAATATTGGAATTGTTTTATATTTGGATGGTATTTCATGTAATGGTGATTCCTTTATAAAACTTGTGTAGGGTTCCTAGGCACACTCAAGAGGTTCCACAAGGCATCAACCATGCCAAATTCAAATTTTCTGGTGCTGAGAAACCCTAAACTAGATCGATTACTAGAGGTAAGGCGAAAGAACATGCAAGTTAACAACTTAACTACAAGTGAAAGTGACTACAACCTTTGTAGATCCGGTCCTCCACTTCTTTAGCTCCGTAATGACGTCCCTCCGCTGCGATCAACCGGATCCCAGACTCTAGCGTTGGTTTCGTCGGAGAAATGAGCGGGCTAGGTCGTTGACTTCGATGCCGAAGATGATCTACGTCGAGGCAACTCTAACTCAAGCTCCATCTTCACTTGGTCATGAAACTTGTGAAGATAACACACTCTACTACATGGCAAGTGGTAGAGGATGAAGAAATAGGAAGTGGGTTCACATTGGATTTGGATTTCTCACTTGATTTCAACACTT
Organism: Agapanthus africanus; assembly: GCA_030015575.1. Lineage (NCBI taxonomy): Eukaryota > Viridiplantae > Streptophyta > Magnoliopsida > Asparagales > Amaryllidaceae > Agapanthus > Agapanthus africanus. Next base: position 270,125,419 of record CM057342.1, on the reverse strand, counting down.
GGAATTTTCTAGCAAGGTTTTCTTTTCTTCATGAAGAAGAAGAAGAAAAGAATGGAAAAAGAATTATATGAAAAGAATAATCAAGTGAAGTTATCATCTTGCAACCATGGGTGAGATTAACCTTTATAGAGAATAAACTCAAGTTTAAGTTAAAGGTTAGGTTAAGGAAAATCTTATGTAAAACAAAATGTTGGACTTTGTCAAAGATACTTGAAAGCTTCATGAAGCTTGAAGCAAAGACAAAGTAGGCCACCATTTTATTTTACATAAATCAAATAAATTAAATAAAAAACTAAACCTTTAACCTAAACATGGTATAATCCATACACACACCCAAGTTTGCATGTATCATCAAACATGATACAAACTAGTGCACAAAAATATATCACATATACAACTTGTGCACATCAAGTGAGAAAATCAATCTTAAGTGAACAAATACTAGTTAATGTAAAGTAATATATCAAATATATAATTATACATTAAATCAATAAATCAACACTTGATTTAATGATCCGGTCATACTGCATATAACCGACTAATATCAAGTGTATCAATATTTCGAATCAACACTTGATTCGGTAACCCGGCTATATCACATATAACCGACTGATGATACAAATCGCGAGAATAGAATACAGTATCACATACTGGTATTATTCTCGGTCCCGCACATATCTCATATGCGCTCCTATTTCGTTTCGCTTGAGCCAGGAAACCTCTGTGTAGGACTCTAAAGATCGTCAATACGCCGGCAGTAGGTGATGATCATATTAAACACCCACAAGCCGCAAGCGGTCTGCCAAACGTAACGGCCACCCGGGTATTGAGCGATCAGAAGATCAACGAGCAAGCCCGCTCACACTCCTGTGAATCCAACCAGTAACACTTACCGTACAGTCCGGTCTATTCGTCTGATATGTCGCATATCTCGTCTAGGGGTGGTAAACGTCAGACCCCAATAACTCGATAAGTCGTTTCGATATGAGGCTCATAACGGGTTGAGAAACTACTGGTAACACTTACCAGTAAATCCCTAAAGCAGACTTGGCCAAGGACTTCCTGTTATAGCCAATCGAGCACAGCGCAACATTAACTCCCTATATCGGGAGAGACGAAACCCCTCCTATCGCTCATTGCCTCCATGTGATTCGGGACTGTACCCAAAAACCACCATTTTGCACGCCCTCTTGGACGTGGTAAGGTGGAAATCAAAGCACAGTGGGAATCATACAAGACTCTATGACGATCTCGGGTCTACAGACTAACCTGCACCAGCGTCACCAGAGAACTGCCATCTGACGTAAGGTATAATACCAGCTGGGAGTTCTCGGCGAGTCCGTCCAGTGTACCCAGTCTCCACTGAGCACCCGTATATCATCTCTTGTAGGGTTGCTAGGCACGCTCACAAGGTTCTACGAGGCATCAACCATGCCCGATTAAAAATTTAGCCATGCCGAACAACCCAAAGCCGGATCTTTAAACTAGGGTTTAGGCGAAAACTAACATGTTAAACTCTTTAACACTAAGTGAGAGAGATTACAACCTTTGTAGATCCGGTCCATCACTTCTTAAGCTCCGTGTTGAGGTCCCTTCGCTGTGATCATCGTGTTCCGGACTCTCGAGAGGGTTCATGAAGAGAATGATGCAATCTTGCTTCCGATCTTCGATAACAAAGATGATCTACCTCGAAGTTTCGTTAACACAAGCTAGCACTCATAATATGAAGTGAACACCCTCATCTAAATGGCAAGGAAAGATGAGGATGATGAAGTAGGATTTTTGCTCTCATTTATAATCTTTTTCTCACTTATTTTCATCACAAAAGCAAAACTAGAAAGCTTTTCAAGAAGAAACTCAAGCAAGAAGAAGAATGAATCAATAATCTTTTTTTTTCCTTTTGTGATGAACAATGAATTATTGTAGTGGTTACAAATCTAACCAAGGGTTAAGCATGAAAGAGTTAACCCTTGTAGAGAGTTAACTAGAGTTAATGGTTTGGATTGCGTTAATATAATATCTTCACAAAATATCAAGCAACTACAAAGTCAAAGCTTCATGGAAGCTTCATGCAAAAGCTAACCCTAATCCAAACCCTAACCAAGTTTAAACCCTAAACCATTGTTAAATTTGTAACCCTAACATGTTACAATATTATATATCACATATACAATATATTTTGTAACAAAAGAAAATAATACAATTAATGTATTATTCTGAGTGAGAAAAAGAATCTTTTAGCGAGCTAATATTAGTTAATGTAATTTAATATATCATATATATTATTATACATTAAATTATCGAATCAACACTTGATCCGACAATCCGGCTATATCGTATACAACCGACTAATATCATGTGTAACAACTTATCGAATCAACACTTGATCCGATAACCCGGCTATATCGCATACAACCGATCAATGTCACTAATCGTGAGAATAGAATACGGTATCTCATATCGTATTAATCTCGGTCCCGCACATATCACATATGTGCTCCTACTCCGTTTTGCCTGAGCCAAGAAACCTCTGTGTAGGACTCTAAAGAATCGTCAATACGCCGGCATTAGGTGATGATCATATCAAACACCCACAAGATGCAAGCGGTCAGCTAAACGTAACAGCCACCCAGGTATTGAGCGCTCAGAAGATCAACAAGCAAGCCTGTACATTCTCCTGTGAATCCAATCAGTAACACTCCCGTACAGTCCAGTCTCGTCGTCTGATATGTCACATATCTCGCCAGGGGTGATAAACGTCAGACCCAAGTAGCTCGATAAGTCGTGTCGATATGAGGTCTATAAAAGTTCGAGAAACTACTGATAACACTTACCAGTAGATCTCAGTAACTCTGGCCAGGCATTTCCGGTTATTGCCAATTGAACACAGCACAACATCAACTCCCTATACCGGGAGAGATGAATCCCCTCCTATCGCTCATTGCCTCCATGTGATTCGGGACTGTACCCAAAAGCCACCTTTTTGCATGCCCTCTTGGACGTGGTATGATGGAAATCAAAGCACAGTGGGAATCACACAAGACTCTATGACGATCTCGGATCAACAGACTACTCTGTACCAGTGTCACCTGAGAACTGCCATCTGACGTAAGGTATAAAACCATCTGGGAGTTCTCGGCGAGCCCGTCCAGTGTACCCAGTCTCCACTGAGCACCCGTACACCATCCTTGATGTCAAACACCGATGGATATGGGATCATTCATCGCCCATCATATGGGTCAAGATGCGTATATGCTAGTCTGCTCTGGTGCATCGATGCCCTGTCTTGATACACCCTCGACTAGGAACGGTTATAGGATGTACTCGTCGACTACCGTGGCCCCACTAGTATGATCTCATCATAGTCCCAGTAGTCGAGTACATATCCTAAGGGCTTTATCAACATGTAATATAGAGACAATCAGAGTACATGTTAAGATAAAATACAACCAGATAGCATACTATCATGTCGAGCAAGAAAGTCCTCCAAATATATGTCCAAGCATCCATTACAATATACATCGTATGTACAGTAATGGCCTCTAGGGCATACATATAACTAACAATCTCCCACTTGCACTAGGGCCATCTGTTGTGGTATCGCATACCCAACAATTTGCTGCGGTTGAAGTATCTCATACTCAACCATCCCATAAAAGTCTCTACTGGGAAAAAGGCTTTTGTGAGTGGTTCCGCGCTGTTGTCCTCTGTGTCTACTCTCCTAACCTCGATCTCCCTGGAGATCAACCATCTTCATGATCAGGTGATACTGCCTAAGAATTATATCGGGATTTCTGATGGGATGGGAGTTCCTTGGCATAAGCCACAACTCCATTGTCACACAATGGTAGGAACGAAGTTCATCTCATGAACTTATATATATCCAGACTGCCTCTTTGGTAGCATCCTTGGTAATGATGTATCTTGCCTTTAATCGTCTAGTATGTCACGGTATCTAGCTTGGAACTCTTCCAACATACTGTCCCTCCACTGAGGGTAAAGACAATACCTGCGACTGACATTCAGTCGTTCTTATCACCCTGGAACCTTTCCAGTGATTCTCCCCAGGATCGATTGATACCATCTCACTACTACTAGTAAGAATCCTAACATCCAATTAGATCTATCTCATATATCCAAAAAACCCAGGATTTAGGAGGTATCACTTTGATCCTATATGGAGAATCCTTATGATAAGCGGAGATTGACCGAGCGTAGCATAGGAAACTCCTTCCCTATCAAGAGTATGTCATCCACGTACTCTACGAGGATCTCCACCAAACTCTATACTACCTTTTTTTATATACAAGGTTCATCTACCATTTTGATGAAGTCAAACTCTTTGACTACCACATCAAAACAGATGTTCCAACTCCGCGATGCCTGTTTTATCACATAAAACATCTTGCACACGTTTCCGCTGCTCCCACTGTCTACGAAGCCCTCTGGCTGTGTACTTATAGACGCTCTTTTCTAAAACATCATTTAGAAAAGCAGCCATGACACCCAACCGCCAGATATCGTAGTCATGGTATGTAGCCGTGGCGAGTAGGATCTGGATGGACTTAAGCATAGCTTTGAAAGTCTCAACTTTTCCATGTACACCAAGTAATCTTCTCAAGATATACTTGCTCCTGATAGGGATTTAACCTTTCAGATAAAGCAACCAAAGTCCATACTTTGTTGGTGTATAAGGAATCCATCTCAGAATGCTAAGCATCCAGCCATTCTTACAGAGTCCCATTACTGATAGCCTGCTCGAAACTAGTTGGGTCATCATCTCATGATGCAATCCTCGCTCCCACTGTCATAGAGAAACCGAAGTATCTCTCAGGTGGGTGAGGAACCCTACTAGATCGGCGGAGAGGCTGAGGTTCGTTGGAAACTATTGAATCCTTTGGTTCTACCAAATCATCAGCTGCAGTTTGTATAGCTAGAACCTTTCCAGTTCTACATAACAGACCTTGTCTCGAGCTTGTCCGGATTTTGCTTTTAGACATAGTCCGGACAACCCCAAATCTTAACAAACTTAAGATATGGGCTCTTCCCTTTCCATATCACATATGAAGTGGTAGGCAACTGATTTGATTTGAACCCTATTCAATAGGTATGCAGCTTCTCAAGCGCATAACACCCAAAAGGAAATAGGAAACTCAGTAGTACTCATCATAGAGCACACCATATCACATAGGGTGCTATTGCTCCACCTCATTACACCGACGTGCTGTGGTGTATACGGAGGAGTAATGCCGAGAGAGAATCTCATTCACCTTTAGAATAGTCCAGGAATCTCCGTGCTCAAGTATTCTCCTCCTTGATCTCATCAAAGGACATAATACTTATACTCGTTTTTGGTTCTCTACTTCTAACTTATATTCTGTGAATATCTCAAAAGCTTCGGACTTGTGTTTCAACAGGAACATATATCTGAATCTTGAGAGATCATCAGAGAATGTAATGTAGTACAAAGAACCGGTCCTGGCATATGTAGACAAGGGACTTTCATACATCAGCATGTATCAATCCTAAGAGTTCACTAACTCTTTCTCTGTTTCCAATAAACAGAGCTGTGGTCATCTTATCTTTGTGACATGACCGACAAGTTTCACATGATGTAAATTCAAACTAATTTAAATATGCATCTTTATGTAACTTCAGCTAGTCGGGTCGCATTGATATGACCTAGTCTACAATGCCTCAAGAAGGATTCGTTCATTTCTGAACTCTTCCTCTTGTGTGTGTTGCGTATACTAAGAACTGTAGTTTGATTTAGAACGTCAATGCTTTTAGATAACGTGCCTGAACCGATCAACTCTTGATATAGGAAATGTTCAGAACATTATCCAACAATACAAAATTATATCCTTTCTTTACTAATAAAGAGACTGATATGATGTTGTATATCAGGTTCGGTATCTAATAACATTCATTTAGAATCAATGTATTCTGGTAATACAGGGTGATAGTGACCAACAGACTTGGATGCAACACTTGCACTATTTCTATCTCATGAAACTTATCACCCGTTCTCAGTTCTCTATCTATCTGTAGCCCATGTAACAGATTACATATGCGGGATCCTGATCTGGTATCACATACCCAGGACGTAAAGGATACTGAGTAACAGTTCTCTGTAATGAACACACTTGAAGATGATGCATCAATATGCACTTTCTTCATTTGGGCAGCAAGGGAAATCTGGTATTCCCCAATTTCCTACTCTCTCTTATAACAATTATAAGTTGGAGCGGGACCAACGTTCCCCAGCTCAGTATAACAAGCGGGTTCGGTCAATACATCCGTATTATTATCTTGATTAAGGCGTGATATGGTCGCTACCTGGAGAGAGAGAGAAGAAAACACTCAGCGTATGCTCTTGCAAAATTAGATTGGTTATCTAATATATCTAATCAGGATGTTGTTAGTTGTATGTATGCCCTAGAGGCCAGTATTGTACAGATTATGTATATTATATTGGATGCTTGGACATATATAGAGATGACTTTCTTGCTCGACATGATAGTATGCTATCTGGTTGCTCTTTATCTTAACATGTACACTTGTCTCTTTATACTGTCTTATGGTTACATGTTGGTAAAGCCCTTAGGATGTGTACTTGACTACCTGGACTATGATGCAGATCATACTAGTGGGGACATGGTAGTCCATAAGTACATCCTTCAAGGTCCCTAGTCGTGGGTGTATCGAGACGGGGCATCGATATACCAGTGTAGACTAGCGTATACGCTTCTCGACCCATGTGATGGGCGATGGATGATCCCATATCCATTGGTGTTTGACATCAGAGATGGTATACGGGTGCTCAGTGGAGACTGGGTACACTGGACGGACTCGCCGAGAACTCCCAGATGGTATTATACCTCACGTCAGATGGCAGTTCTCAGGTGACACTTGTACAGGTTAGTCTGTAGACCCGAGATCGTCATAGAGTCTTGTGTGATTCCCACTGTGCTTTGATCTCCACCTTACCACGTCCATGAGGGCGTGCAAAACGGTGGTCTTTGGGCACAGTCCCGAGTCACATGGAGGCAATGAGCGATAGGAGGGGTTTCGTCTCTCCCGGTATTGGGGGTTGATGTTGCGCTGTGCTCGATTGGCCGTAACAGGGAAGTCCCTGGCCAGGGCTGATCAGAGATTTGCTGGTAAGTGTTACCAGTAGTTTCTCGACCCGTTATGAGCCTCACATCGGCACGACTTATCGGTTATTGGGGTCTGACGTTTACCACCCCTAGACTTGATATGCGACATATCAGACGGAGAGACCGGACTGTATGGTAAGTGTTACTGGTCGGATTCGCAGGAGTGTGAGCGGGCTAGCTCGTCGATCTTCTGATCGCTCAATACCCGGGTGGCCGTTACGTTTAGCAGACCGCTTGCGGCTTGTGGGTGCTTGATATGATCATCATCTGCTACCGGCGTATTGACGAGTCTTTAGAGTCCTACACAGAGCTTTCCTGGTTCAAGCGAAACGAAATAGGAGCGCATATGAGATGTGTGCAGGACCGAGAATAATGCGTGTATGTGATACCGCATTTCATTCTCGCGATATATGTTTCGATTGGTTATATTCGATATGACCTAGTTATCGAATCATTGATTCGATAAATCGATACATTGAATACTAGTCGGTTATGTGCGACATGACCGGATCATTGAATCAAATGTTGATTTAATGATTTAATGTATAATTATATATTTGATATATTACTTTGCATTAACTAGTATTGGTTCACTTTAAACGGATTTTTCTCACTTGGTGTGCACATTGTATATGTGATATGTTTTGTGTACACTTGTTTGTATCATGATTGATGATGCATAATAACTTGGCTTTGTGTGAAGAATTGAACCATGGTTATGATAAGGGTTAGGGTTTTTGATTATTCACTTAATTATTTATCCATTATTTATTCATTTAATTAGGTGAAAGAAAACAAAAAGGGTTTCTTTTCTTCATGAAGCTTATTGAAGCTTCATGAAACTTTGACCAAAGTCATCCCTTTTGTCTTCATCCTTAACCCTAACCACTAATCTAACCTTGGTCAATTCTCTACACATAACCATGGTTTACTTTATGATAAGGATTGATTTTCCTTTTTATTTCAATTACTTATCATAACATTATCATCATCTTCTTCATCTTCTTCTTCTTCTTCAAGCTTGCTACATCAATGGCAACTTGAGTTTTAGTGAGAGAAATCCAAATCTAAAGTGAACTCACCTCCTATTTCATCATCCTCTACCTCTTGCCAAGTGGTTTTGGGTGTTTTCTTCACAAGTTTCACTTCTTGGTGAAGTCGGAGCTTGAACTAGTGCAACCTCGACGTAGATCGTCTTTGACACGAAGCCGACGACCTTGCTCGCCCGTTTTCCGATGAAGCCGACGAACGAGTCGAGGATTCATGATGGACAGCGAGGGCATGATCACGTGGAGCTAAGGAGGTGGAAATCCGGATCTACAAAGGTTGTAGCATCTAACCTATAGTTAAATAGTTAACTAGTTTTCCGTTTCGCCTAAACATCTAGTCTAAGATCCGTAGTCTAGGGTTTCTCGGCACCATTTTTTATAAATTGGCATGTTCGATGACTTGTGAGACCTTACTAGAGTGCCTAGGAACCTTTCACTGGTATCAGAGCCTAGCTAGAGCCTTAGGCGAAGTCTAGACGCGATTTGAAGCCCGAACGAACCCGAAACCCTAAACTTATCTTGCTCTCTGGACTTTTTCCAAAAAGTGGGATTTTTCAATATTAAAAATATGTAGAAAAATAAGCAGGAAATTATAAGGTTTACTGTGAAATTCGTGAGTGTAATTCCACTATTCAAGAGCGGATCCGCGGCATGAGCATGGCTCATGCGGCGGATCAGCGGCCGTACGGCCTAATTATTTAAAGAATTTTACACAGTAATCCTTAATTTCCAGTAGTGATTTTCCTGGGTGTTTTTAATGATTATTCAAGAGTTGAATTTTTTTTTGGTTGCTTTGGGGATTCGGTGTTTCGATCGGGGTATCAAATTTCGTCTTTGTGAATTTCCGGATAATTTTTAGAATATGTTAAAAAGTTCGACCGGATATAAATACCCAATTTTTCCCCTGTCGGGAAATTTCCAAGTGTTGGATTTTTCCGTAGTTTAACGACGTTCTAAGTAGTGCAAGTAACGCGATGGACCCTCTAGAAGACAACAAACCTTAACTCGATTATGTGACCGTCTTGAACTGCCCTTTGAACCTTCGGGTTTGGGGCAGTACGGCGTGCCACATGTGAGGCGTTGGCTTGACCCTTCTACGGCTGGACCGTTGGTACTGAGGCACGAACTGAATGTTGTTAGACTTATTTCATGTGTTGAGCTGTATCGGGAAAACTTGGGTATTCGACTGTTCGATCGGAAAGTTTAACATTTTCTGTTTATCTGGAATGTGATACAATAATTGGAATTCACAAACAGTTATGAGATAACTGGATGAATGTTATAAATCTAGCAGTTTAGTCCCATACGATATTGAAAAGAGTTTTCGATAATGAGACTAAAATGCGGGGTTTGTAACTGTTAGGCATGTGATGTCTAAAGAAGTTGCGGATTCCAATTGTTGTAGTTTTACACTTTCTTTTCTGTGACCGTAAATGTAGTATGCAGATATCGCCGGTTTCGTTGCTATACGTCAACGACAATTGGGGTATGCATACTTACTTACGTTGATGACATGTGATGTTATGTGTTGCTGGATATGTTATATTGGATCGTCGTGTTCGAATAGCCGGGGGTTTTTATGTGAGATGAGTGTTTTTCCATTTTCATTCATGTAAAAACTTGTATGTAATATTCTTTTATTTGGGGCACTTCCAGGTAGCGGAAGATGTCACCTTTTGTATATTATTTACTTTTCCGCATTAGGATAGACCCAAGGAGGGGAGCACAAGTAACCGGGTTCTGGGGTCCAGTGGGAGACCAACTCGAGGAGTCAAGTCCGGGTCTCCTAACCCTAGAATTGGCAGGGTTGCTTGCCGCTCTCTTAGGGGTCTAGGGGTGTGGGATTGGCTATTCATCACGACCGTGGAATCCGTGTTTTATACTGGCTCGTATTAAAAACACGGACGTCCTAGTATATCCAATATTTCATATGTTTCTTCTGCTGCATATCTGTGATGTGATTCTGTGATGGATATAGTATATAGTATATATGATATATTATATAGACGTTACTTATGTTTTACACCCGCGCTAGCCCTGCCCTGCTCTGTCATTAGTTACCTAACCTAACGGTGCACGAGGGGACATCGAGGCGAATGCGGATGGCATAAGTGTACGTCATATCTATCTGTGATGTTTAGGTATTTAAATGATGGGACTTCATTAATGTGATTAATGAAAGGAAAGAAACCTAAGATGTTGTAGAATCAGATTTTAAATAAAACAGGTAGCTACAGTTCTTGCTTTGCATAGCGGTATATATGATATACCCCGCACCTCATTCGACGAGGAAAGGACCGAGATCCCTTCACCGGGAGTGACTCCTTTAGCAATAACTGGCAGATGCTACACACTCGGTTTGCTTTTGACTGCTTTTGCGTTTTTGCTTTGCACAGCGATATATATGATATATCCCGCACCTCATTAGACGAGGAAAGGACCGAGATCCCTTCGCCGGGAGTGACTCCTTTAGCAAAACTAGAAAAGCCTCAAAATCACTCCATTTCAAAACTTCATTTGATTCTACAACGATATCAAGTTCATTACGCTCATGGTTTTCAGAAAAACCTGGCGTAGCCCTCCGTCATTTCAGATGAGTAGTAGTTAGTATTCGTGCTACGTTTGTTGGCCTGCGTCAAGGCGTAGTGTGCGGTAGCTAACTAGTATTTATCTGCTTATGCATATGATGCATATTGGATTAGGGTAGTCGTGCGACTTTGTTGGCCTGCGTCAAGGGTCGTACGGGTGGGTTTAATTCAATCAGGAAATGACGGGTTGAACTTGACTAGCGCACTATGGTTTGTTGGCCTGCGTCAAGGTCATAGCACGCTAGGGGCAAAAGCATTATCGGGAATTTCAAGTGTTGAAATTTGCAATGAGATTGCATACCTTCTATAAGATAGTTGGATCCCGATACCCACTGCGAGTAAGAGTTACTCCTGGGAGAGTTTTACACATTGCAATTAGCTGATCAAGTAGGTGTCTAGAAAGGTGTCAACGGGGTTACGCCTCTGGGAAAACGGGGTTTACATTAATTAGGTTCGTGCGAAAGCACGGGGGACCTCCCTCAAAGTACCGACACTGGCCTGGCTGAAAGATTGGCGAACTTGTAGTGTGTAATTAATCCCGGCTAGTCTTTCCTTTTAGGGTTTGGAAGAAGATTTGATAAAAAGCAGTGGGAGCCATCCTGATTAGATAAGATAATAACCAATCTGATCTTGCACGAGCTTACGCTAAAGTGTTTTCTTCTCTCTCTCTCCAGGTAGCGACCAGTTCATGCCTTAATCAAGATAATAATATGGATGTATTGACCGAACCCGCATGTTATACTGTGCTGGGGAACGTTGGTTCCGTTCTTTCTTATAAGAGTTATAGGAATGAACAGGATATAGGGGAATGCCAGGATTCCCATGCCACCCGAATGAAGAAAGTACATGTTGATGCATTTTCTTCGGGTGTGTTCGTTACTGAGAACTGTTTCTCCATTTGCTCTACGTCCTGGGTATTAGATACCGGGTCAGGATCCCATATATGTAATCAGTTACATAGGCTAAGGAAAGGTAGAGAACTTGGAGAAGGTGATAAAGACATTAGAGTTGGAAATGGTGCAATTGTTGCAGCTAAGACTGTCGGGGAATATCACCTTGTATTACCAACTGGTGATACATTGGTTCTGAACGAATGCTATTACATGCCGAACCTGATATGCAACATTATATCGGTTTCTTTATTGAGTAAAGAGGGATATAATTTTGTATTGCAGGACAATGTTATGAACATTTTCCGTGACCAAAAGTTGGTTGGATCAGGCACGTTATGCAATGGCATTTATGTTCTAAATCAATCAACAGTTCTGAGCATAACAAACACACACAAGAGGAAGAGTTCAGAACTGAACGAATCCTTCTTGTGGCATTGTAGACTGGGTCACATCAATGCGACATGACTAGCTAAGTTGCATAAAGATGGATATTTAAATCCGTTTGAATTTTCATCTTATGACACTTGCCAGTCATGTCTCAAAGGCAAGATGACCAAAACTCCGTTTACGGGACACGGAGAAAGAGTTACCGAACTCTTGGGACTGATACATAGTGATGTATGCGGTCCCATGTCTACACATGCCAGGGATGGTTCTTCATACTTCATTACATTCACTGACGATCTCTCTAGGTTCGGGTATGTGTTCCTGATGAAACACAAATCAGAAGCTTTTGAGAAATTTAGGGAATATAAGCAAGAAGTTGAGAACCAAACCGGAAAAAGTATTAAAATCCTACGATCTGATCGAGGAGGAGAATACTTAAGCAATGAATTCCTGGACTTCCTAAAAGAGAATGGGATTCTCTCTCAGCTGACTCCTCCATATACACCACAGCACAACGGTGTATCAGAACGGAGGAACCGCACCCTATTAGATATGGTGCGCTCTATGATGAGCACAGCTGAGTTACCTATTTCCTTCTGGGGATATGCACTGGAAACAGCTGCAGACCTATTGAATATGGTTCCCGCCAAAACCGTGCCGACCACTCCATATGAGATATGGAAAGGAAAGAGACCATATCTTAATTATGTTAAGATATGGGGTTGTCCGGCCTATGTAAAAACGCAAAATCCGGACAAACTCGCGGCAAGGTCCATTCTGTGTAAGTTTATTGGATATCCCAAACATTCGCGAGGGTATATCTTCTACCACCCTGAGGAACAAAGAGTGTTTGTTTCTCGGCATGCCACCTTTTTAGAAAAGGAATTTCTTGAAAAAGAGATTAGTGGTCATGAGGTAGAACTGGAAGAGGTTCCAGCTGCACAAGCTACAACAGAAGATCTGGTAGAACCAGAGGATTCCATAGTTCCCGATGAACCCCAGCCACTCCGCCGATCTAGTAGGGTTCCTCGCCAACATGAGAGATACTACGGTTTTCTCATGGACGGTGGGTGCGAGGATTGCATCATGGAGGATGATGACCCAACTAGCTTCGAGCAGGCCATCACGAGTGGGGACTCAGTGAAATGGCTGGATGCTATGCGGTCTGAGATGGAATCCATGTACACCAACAAAGTATGGACTTTGGAAGTTGCTACTGAAGGGGTAAAACCCATTGGGAGCAAGTGGATCTTCAAGAAGAAATTTGGTGTAGATGGGAAAGTGGAGACTTTCAAAGCTAGACTTGTAGCAAAGGGTTTTCGTCAAAGACCAGGTGTGGACTATGACGAGACCTTTTCTCCAGTGGCTATGCTTAAATCCATCCGGATCATGCTTGCCATTGCTGCCTTTCATGACTACGAAATCTGGCAAATGGATGTTAAGACCGCCTTTCTAAATGGTGATTTAGAAGAGTGCGTGTACATGACTCAGCCAGAGGGCTTCGTAGACAGTGGGAGCAGTGGGAAGGTGTGCAAGCTGCTTAAATCCATTTATGGATTAAAGCAAGCATCGCGGAGTTGGAACATCTGCTTTGACGTCGTTATCAAAGAGTTTGATTTCGTTAAAAATCCAGATGAACCTTGTATCTACAAGAAGGTGGCAGAGAGTAAGGTTGTCTTCCTCGTATTGTACGTGGACGACATACTCTTGATAGGAAATGATATTCCTATGCTGCAATCGGTCAAGCTCTTCTTATCACAAAGATTCTCAATGAAAGATCTTGGTGATGCCTCCTGCATATTGGGAATTAGGATCTATAGAGATAGATCCAAAAGGATTTTGGGATTGTCCCAATCCAGGTACATTGACACCATACTAAAGAGGTTTAGTATGGAAGAGTCCAAGCGTGGGAACTTGCCCACGATCTCTGGAGTCACTCTCTCCAAAGAGATGTCTCCCAAGACTGATTTGGAGAGAGCTCGCATGCAAGGTATACCCTATGCTTCGGCAGTAGGCTCTATCATGTATGCGATGCTATGTACCAGACCCGATGTAGCATACTCACTAAGTATAGTGAGCAGGTATCAAGCTGATCCTGGAGAGAGTCACTGGACAGCTGTGAAGAGCATTCTCAAGTACTTGCGAAGGACTAGAGATATGTTCTTGGTGTATGGTAACGGAGAACTCCAAGTGGAGTCCGTTACCGATTCGAGCTTCCAGAGTGATAAGGACGACTCTAAGTCGCAGTCGGGCTTTGTCTTTACCCTTTACGGAGGGGCGGTTAGCTGGAAGAGTTCCAAGCAGGAAACCGTGGCAGACTCAACGATGGAGGCTGAATACATCGCTGCCAACGATGCTGCTAAAGAAGCTGTCTGGATCAAGAAGTTCATTACTGAACTTGGAGTGGTTCCATCCATTGAGTGTCCAATACCTTTGTATTGCGATAACAATGGAGCGGTGGCTTTGGCCAAGGAACCCAGGTCCCATCAGCGATCCAGGCATATTCTGAGGCGGTATCACCTGATCCGGGAGATAGTTGATCGCCGGGAGATCGAGGTCAGGAGGGTTGACACGAAGAATAACACGGCGGATCCACTCACGAAGGCCATTCCCCAGATACAGTTTGAGAGACTCTTCGGGATGCTCGGTATGAGATACTACAGCAGCTGGCCCTAGTGCAAGTGGGAGATTGTTAGTTGTATGTATGCCCTAGAGGCCAGTATTGTACAGATTATGTATATTATATTGGATGCTTGGACATATATAGAGATGACTTTCTTGCTCGACATGATAGTATGCTATCTGGTTGCTCTTTATCTTAACATGTACACTTGTCTCTTTATACTGTCTTATGGTTACATGTTGGTAAAGCCCTTAGGATGTGTACTTGACTACCTGGACTATGATGCAGATCATACTAGTGGGGACATGGTAGTCCATAAGTACATCCTTCAAGGTCCCTAGTCGTGGGTGTATCGAGACGGGGCATCGATATACCAGTGTAGACTAGCGTATACGCTTCTCGACCCATGTGATGGGCGATGGATGATCCCATATCCATTGGTGTTTGACATCAGAGATGGTATACGGGTGCTCAGTGGAGACTGGGTACACTGGACGGACTCGCCGAGAACTCCCAGATGGTATTATACCTCACGTCAGATGGCAGTTCTCAGGTGACACTTGTACAGGTTAGTCTGTAGACCCGAGATCGTCATAGAGTCTTGTGTGATTCCCACTGTGCTTTGATCTCCACCTTACCACGTCCATGAGGGCGTGCAAAACGGTGGTCTTTGGGCACAGTCCCGAGTCACATGGAGGCAATGAGCGATAGGAGGGGTTTCGTCTCTCCCGGTATTGGGGGTTGATGTTGCGCTGTGCTCGATTGGCCGTAACAGGGAAGTCCCTGGCCAGGGCTGATCAGAGATTTGCTGGTAAGTGTTACCAGTAGTTTCTCGACCCGTTATGAGCCTCACATCGGCACGACTTATCGGTTATTGGGGTCTGACGTTTACCACCCCTAGACTTGATATGCGACATATCAGACGGAGAGACCGGACTGTATGGTAAGTGTTACTGGTCGGATTCGCAGGAGTGTGAGCGGGCTAGCTCGTCGATCTTCTGATCGCTCAATACCCGGGTGGCCGTTACGTTTAGCAGACCGCTTGCGGCTTGTGGGTGCTTGATATGATCATCATCTGCTACCGGCGTATTGACGAGTCTTTAGAGTCCTACACAGAGCTTTCCTGGTTCAAGCGAAACGAAATAGGAGCGCATATGAGATGTGTGCAGGACCGAGAATAATGCGTGTATGTGATACCGCATTTCATTCTCGCGATATATGTTTCGATTGGTTATATTCGATATGACCTATTTATCGAATCATTGATTCGATAAATCGATACATTGAATACTAGTCGGTTATGTGCGACATGACCGAATCATTGAATCAAATGTTGATTTAATGATTTAATGTATAATTATATATTTGATATATTACTTTGCATTAACTAGTATTGGTTCACTTTAAACGGATTTTTCTCACTTGGTGTGCACATTGTATATGTGATATGTTTTGTGTACACTTGTTTGTATCATGATTGATGATGCATAATAACTTGGCTTTGTGTGAAGAATTGAACCATGGTTATGATAAGGGTTAGGGTTTTTGATTATTCACTTAATTATTTATCCATTATTTATTCATTTAATTAGGTGAAAGAAAACAAAAAGGGTTTCTTTTCTTCATGAAGCTTATTGAAGCTTCATGAAACTTTGACCAAAGTCATCCCTTTTGTCTTCATCCTTAACCCTAACCACTAATCTAACCTTGGTCAATTCTCTACACATAACCATGGTTTACTTTATGATAAGGATTGATTTTCCTTTTTATTTCAATTACTTATCATAACATTATCATCATCTTCTTCGTCTTCTTCTTCTTCTTCAAGCTTGCTACATCAATGGCAACTTGAGTTTTAGTGAGAGAAATCCAAATCTAAAGTGAACCCACCTCCTATTTCTTCATCCTCTACCTCTTGCCAAGTGGTTTTGGGTGTTTTCTTCACAAGTTTCACTTCTTGGTGAAGTCGGAGCTTGAACTAGTGCAACCTCGACGTAGATCGTCTTTGACACGAAGCCGACGACCTTGCTCGCCCGTTTTCCGATGAAGCCGACGAACGAGTCGAGGATTCATGATGGACAGCGAGGGCATGATCACGTGGAGCTAAGGAGGTGGAAATCCGGATCTACAAAGGTTGTAGCATCTAACCTATAGTTAAATAGTTAACTAGTTTTCCGTTTCGCCTAAACATCTAGTCTAAGATCCGTAGTCTAGGGTTTCTCGGCACCATTTTTTATAAATTGGCATGTTCGATGACTTGTGAGACCTTACTAGAGTGCCTAGGAACCTTTCATATGTCTCCCACTGTTTTAATCAAATCTTCCTTCAAACCCTAAAAGGAAAGACTAGCCGGGATTAATTACACACTACAAGTTCGCCAATCTTTCAGCCAGGCCAGTGTCGGTACTTTGAGGGAGGTTCCCCGTGCTTTCGCACGGACCTAATTAAAGTAAACCTCGTTTTCCCAGAGGCGTAACCCCGTTAACACCTTTCTAGACACCTACTTGATCGGCTAATTGTAATGTGTAAAACTCTCCCAGGAGTAACTCTTACTCGCTGCGGGTATCGGGATCCAACTATCTCATAGAAGGTATGCAATCTCATTGCAAATTTCAACACTTGAAATTCCCAATAATATTTTACCCCTAGCAGCTATATGACCTTAACATAGTCAACAAATCATAAGTGCTAGTCAAGTTTAACCCGTCATTTCCCGATTGAATTAAACCCACCCGCACGACCCTTAACATAGTCAACAAAGTCGCACGACTACCCTAATCCAATCGCATCATATGCTTATACAGATAAGCATTAATCAGCTACCGCACACTACGCCTTAACATAGTCAACAAACGTAGCACGAATACTAACTAGTACTTATCTGAAAAGACGGAGGGCTACGACAAGTTTTTAAGAAAACCTTTTGCGTAATTAACTTGATATCGTTGTAGAATCGAGTGATTTTAAATGGAGTGTTTTTGAGGCTTTTCTAGTTTTGTTAAAGAGGTCACTCCCGGTGAAGGGATCGTCGGCCCTTTCCTCATCGAATAAGGTGCAGGATATTTCACAAATATCACTATGCAAAGCAAGAACTATAAAAGCAATCAAAAGACAAACCGAGTTTGTAGCATCTGCTAGTTTCACTAAAGAGGTCACTCCCGGTGAAGAGATCTTGGCTCTTTCCTTATCGAATAAGTTGCTGGATGTTCTACAAGGAACACCGCTATGCAAAGCAAGAACTAGAGCTACCAGTTTTTAAACAAGTTTCTACAACATCTTAGGTTTCTTTTAGTTTCATTAATCTCATTAATGAAATCCCATTTTATTATGCTTCACAAGCATCACATTTGAAACGAAATCTGCAATATAACATATATCTCATATATATAATATAAATATTCGTCTCAGGCAGTAATATGATTTCATCACAGAACATTGCAGCAGAAGAACATATATGAAATATTAGATATACTAGGACGTCCGTGTTTTCAATACGAGCCTGTATAAAACACGGATTCCACGGTCGCGATGAATAGCCAAACCAACGTCCCTAGACCCCTATGAGAGCGGCAAGCAACACCGCCAATTCTAAGGTTAGGAGACCCGGTCTCGACTCCTCGAGATGGTCTCCTACTGGACCCTAGAACCCGGTTACTTGTGCTCCCCGCCTTGGGTCTACCTAATGCAGAAAAGTAAATAATATACAACGGTGACATCATCCTCAGCCCGGAAGTGCCCCAATAAAAGGATATTACATACAAATGAATTTTACATGAATGAAAAAGAAAAACTCTCATCTCACATAAAACCCCCGGCTATTCAGAACGTGACGATCCAATATAACATATCATAGCAACACATAATATCTCATATCATCAACGTAAGCAAGTATGCGTATCCCGATTGTCGTTGATGTATAGCAACGAAGCCGGCGATACACCACATACTACGCTTACGATCACAGAAAAGAAAGTGTAAAACTACAACAGTTGGAATCCGCAACCACCTTAGACATCGCATGCCTAACCAAATGAATTCCTTAGACATCGCATGCCTAACAATTATAAACCCCGCATTTTAGTCTCATTATCGAAAACTCTTTTCAATATCAAGTCGGGCAATTCAACAAGATTCCCGACATCCTAATCGAATGCTCGTCGCAAACTTTAGTAGACGGCCGCACCTCCGGATGCCGTCGACGAAGTGCACTAAGGCGGAACACCGCTGCCGCGAGCACCCGAACGGATGCTTTTGGCGACGGGGTTCTCCTACAGTCACTTGGTCGGGGCTATGGGGCGTGGCTGTCTATTAAGTTTACCCGGCGAGTATCTGCATACGCTACGTGATTGCGACGGACTTTTGATCACATCAAAATTCCGTGGCAACCGATCATCTGAGATTAAACTGATATGTTTATAACATTCAAATTAGTTATCTCATAACTACCTGTGGATTCCAAATATTGTATCACATTCCAGATAAATAGACAATGTTAAACTTTCCGATCGAATAATCAAACACCCAAGATTTCCCCAATTTATCTCAACACTTGAAATCAGTTTAAAAACATCCATCACATGCCATAGTACCAATGGTCCAGCCGTAGAAGGGTCAAGCCAACGCCTCACATGTGGCACGCCGTACTGCCCCAAACCCTAAGGTTTTAGAGGCAGTTCAAGACGGTCACATAATCGAGTTAAGGTTTGTTGTCTTCTAGAGGGTCCACCGCGTTACTTGCACGACTTAGAACATTCTTAAACTCGAGAAAAAATCTAACTTTTGAAAAATTTTCCGACTGGGGAAAAAGTGAGTTATTGATATCCGTTCGAACTTTTTAACAGTTTCTAAAATATTACCCGGACAAACTAAACAAAGTTAAATTATCCGATCGAATCAACGAATCCCCAATACAACCCTAGAAAACTCAACACTTGAGTGGAATTAAAAAATTCCCAGAAAAAAATAACAAGAAAGGACCTAAGAATAATTACATGAAATTCCAAGGACTAAGTCACAATTTTTGCCGCGGAACCGCCGCCAAACCCTTGGTTTGGCCGCTGTTCCGCGGTCAAATAATTGACTTAGTGGACCGTACTTCACAGTAATTCTTAGTTTTTCCTGCTTATTTTTCTGAGCATTTTTAATTCATAAACAATCACAGTTTTGAAAAATGTACAGAGAAGGGTAAACATCGGGGTTTCCGGGTTCGATCGGACTTTAAACTTCGTCTAGATTTTGCCTAAAGCTCTAGCTTGGCTCTGATACCACTGTAGGGTTGCTAGGCATGCTCACAAGGTTCTATGAGGTATCAACCATGCCCGATTAAAAATTTAGCTGTGCCGAACAACCCAAAGCCGGATCTTTAAACTAGGGTTTAGGCGAAAACTAACATGTTAAACTCTTTAACACTAAGTGAGAGGGATTACAACCTTTGTAGATCCGGTCCTTCACTTCTTAAGCTCCGTGTTGAGGTCCCTTCGCTGCGATCATCGTGTTCCCGACTCTCGAGAGGGTTCACGAAGAGAATGATGCAACCTTGCTTCCGATCTTCGATAACATAGATGATCTATCTCGAAGTTTCGTTAACACAAGCTAACACTCATAATATGAAGTGAACACCCTCATCTAAATGGCAACGAAAGATGAGGATGATGAAGTAGGATTTTTGCTCTCATTTATAATCTTTTTCTCACTTACTTTCATCACAAAAGCAAAACTAGAAAGCTTTTCAAGAAAAAACTCAAGCAAGAAGAAGAATGAATCAATAATCTTTTTTTTTTCTTTTGTGATGAACAATGAATTATTGTAGTGGTTACAAATCTAACCAAGGGTTAAGCATGAAAGAGTTAACCCTTGTAGAGTGTTAACTAGAGTTAATGGTTTGGATTGGGTTAACATAATATCTTCACAAAATATCAAGCAATTACAAAGTCAAAGCTTCATGAAGCTTCATGGAAGCTTCATGCAAAAGCTAACCCTAATCCAAGCCCTAACCAAGTTTAAACCCTAAACCATTGTTAAATTTGTAACCCTAACATGTTACAATATTATATATCACATATACAATATATTTTGTAACAAAAGAAAATAATACCATTAATGTATTATTCCGAGTGAGAAAAAGAATCTTTTAGCGAGCTAATATTAGTTAATGTAATTTAATATATCATATATATTATTATACATTAAATTATCGAATCAACACTTGATCCGACAATCCGGCTATATCGTATATAACCGACTAATATCATGTGTAACAACTTATCGAATCAACACTTGATCCGATAACCCGGCTATATCGCATACAACCGATCAATGTCACTAATCGCGAGAATAGAATACGGTATCTCATATCGTATTAATCTCGGTCCCACACATATCACATATGTGCTCCTACTCCGTTTTGCCTGAGCCAAGAAACCTCTGTGTAGGACTCTAAAGAATCGTCAATACGCCGGCATTAGGTGATGATCATATCAAACACCCACAAGCTGCAAGCGGTCAGCTAAACGTAACAGCCACCCAGGTATTGAGCGCTCAGAAGATCAACAAGCAAGCATGTACATTCTCCTGTGAATCCAATCAGTAACACTCCCGTACAGTCCGGTCTCGTCGTCTGATATGTCGCATATCTCGCCTAGGGGTGATAAACGTCAGACCCCAGTAGCTCGATAAGTCGTGTCGATATGAGGTCTATAACAGTTCAAGAAACTACTGATAACACTTACCAGTAGATCTCAGCAACCCTGGCCAGGGATTTCCGGTTATTGCCAATCGAACACAGCACAACATCAACTCCCTATACCGGGAGAGACGAATCCCCTCCTATCGCTCATTGCCTCCATGTGATTCGTGACTGTACCCAAAAGCCACCTTTTTGCACACCCTCTTGGACATGGTATGATGGAAATCAAAGCTTGTGGGAATCACACAAGACTCTATGACGATCTCGGGTCAACAGATGACTCTGTACCAGTGTCACCAGAGAACTGCCATCTGACGTAAGGTATAAAACCATCTGGGAGTTCTCGGCGAGTCCGTCCAGTGTACCCAGTCTCCACTGAGCACCCGTACACCATCCTTGATGTCAAACACCGATGGATATGGGATCATCCATCGCCCATCATATAGGTCAAGATGCGTATACGCTAGTCTACTCTGGTGCATCGATGCCATGTCTCGATACACCCTCGACTAGGAACAGTTATAGGATGTACTCGTCGACTACCGTGGCCCCACTAGTATGATCTCATCATAGTCCCAGTAGTCGAGTACATATCCTAAGGGCTTTATCAATATGTAATACAGAGACAATCAGAGTACATGTTAAGATAAAGTACAACCAGATAGCATACTATCATGTCGAGCAAGAAAGTCCTCCCTATATATGTCCAAGCATCCATTACAATATACATCGTATGTACAGTAATGGCCTCTAGGGCATACATATAACTAACATCTCTGATGTCAAACACCAATGGATATGGGATCATCCATCGCCCATCTATATGGGTCGAGAAGCTACACGCTAGTCTACTCTGGTATATCGATGCCCCGTCTCGATACACCCACGACTAGGGACCTTGAAGGATGTACTTATGGACTAACATGTCCCCACTAGTATGATCCGCATCATAGTCCAAGTAGTCAAGTACACATCCTAAGGGCTTTACCAACATGTAACAGAGAGACAATCGGTGTGCACGTTAAGGTAAAGAGTAACCAGATAGCATACTATCATATCGAGCAAGAAAGTCATCCCTATATATGTCCAAGCATCCACTACAATATACATCCTATGTATAGTAATGGCCTCTAGGGCATACATATAACTAACAATCTCCCACTTGCACTAGGGCCATCGGATAGCAGTGGTTGTAGTATCTCATACTCAACCATCCCTTAAAAGTCTCTCTCTGGGAAAAAGGCCTTTGTGAGTGGATCCGCCGTGTTTTCCTCTGAGTCTACTCTCCTAACCTCGATCCCCTGGAAATCAACCATCTCCACGATCAGGTGATACTACCTAAGAATATGTCTGGATCACTGATGGGACGGGCGTTCCTTGGCATAAGCCACAACTCCATTGTCACACAATGGAAGGAACAAAGTTCATTTCATGAACTAATATATATACCCAGACTTCCTCTTCGGTAGCATCTTTGGTAGCGATGTATCCAGCCTTTATCGTCTAGTATGCCACAGTATCTAGCTTGGAACTCTTCCAACATACCGTCCCTTTATTGAGGGTAAAGACAATGCCTGTGACTGACATTCAGTCATCCTTATCCCCCTGGAACCTTTCCAGTGATTCTCCCCAGGATCAATTGATACCATCTGACTACAACTAGTGAGTATCCTAATATCCAATTAGATCTATCTCATAGATCAAAAATCCAGGATTCAGGAGGTATCATTATGATCCTATATGGAGAATCCTTATGATAAGCGGAGATTGACCGAGCGTAGCATAGGAAACTACTTCCCTATCAAGAGTATGTCATCCACGTACTATACGAGGATCACCACCATACTCCCTACTACCTTTTTGTATATACAAGGTTCATCTACCATTTTGATGATGTCAAACTCTTTGACTAACTCATCAAAACAGATGTTCCATCTTCGCGATGCCTGCTTTATCACATAAAACATCTTGCACACGTTTCCGCTGCTCCCACTGTCTATGAAGCCCTCTGACTGTGTACTTATAGACTCTGTCTTCTAAATCATTATTTAGAAAAGCAGTCATGACACCGAACCGCCAGATATCATAGTCATGGTATGTAGCCGTGGTAAGTAGGATCTGGATGGACTTAAGCATAGTTACTTAGAAAAGGTTTCATTATAATCCATACCGGGTCAATGATGCAAACCTTTAACAAGTCTAGTTTTGAAAGTCTTAACTTTTCCATGTACACCAAGTAATCTTCTCAAGATATACTTGCTCCTGATGGGAATTTAACCCTTCAGATAAAGCAACCAAAGTCCATACTTTGTTGGTGTATAAGGATTCCATCTCAGATCGCTAAGCATCCAGCCATTCTTATAGAGACCCACTCCTGATGGCCAGCTCGAAACTAGTTGGGTCATCATCTCATGATGCAATCCTCGCTCCTACTGTCATAGAGAAACCGAAGTATCTCTCAGGTGGGTGAGAAACCCTACTAGATCGGCGGAGAGGCTAAGGTTCGTTGGTACCTATTGAATCCTTTGGTTCTTCCATATTATCAGCTGCAGTTTGTATAGCTGGAACTGTTTCCAGTTCCACCTCATAACCAATAATTTCTTCACAAGAAATTCCCTTTCACAAAGGTGGCATGCTGAGAAACAAAATATTTTTGTTCCTCGGTTAGGTAGAAAATATTCCCTTGCGTATGCTTAGGATATCCAACAAACTTCCACAGATCTGGCTTTACCTCGAGCTTGTCCGGATATTGCTTTTAGACATAGGCCGGAAAACCCCAAATCTTAACTGACTTAAGAGATGGGCTCTTCCCTTTCCATATTTCATATGAAATAGTAGGCATCTGATTTGATCGGAACCCTATTCAATTGGTATGGAACTTCATAAGTGCATAACTCCCTAAAAGGAAATAGGAAACTCAGTAGTACTCATCATAGAGCACACCATATCACATAGGGTGCTATTGCTCCGCCCCGATACACCGAGGTGCTAAGGTGTATACGGAGGAGTAATGCTGAAAGAGAATCTCATTCTTAGAATAGTCCAGGAATCCCGTGCTCAAGTATTCTCCTCCTTGATCACATCAAAGGACATAATACTTATACCTGTTTTTGGTTCTCTACTTCTAACTTATATTCTGTGAATATCTCAAAAGGTTCGGACTTGTGTTTTAACAGGAACATAGGTCTGAATCTCGAGAGATCATCAGAGAATTTAATGAAGTACAAAGAACCGGTCTTGGCATTTGTAGACAGGGGACCTTCGTACATCAATATGTATCATCCCAAGAGTTCATTAACTCTTTCTCTGTTTCCAATAAACAGAGCTATGGTCGTCTTATCTCTGTGACATGACTGGCAAGTTTCACAAGATGTAAATTCAAACTAATTTAAATATGCATCTTAATGTAACTTAAGCTAGTTGGGTGATATGACCTAGTCTACAATGCCTCAAGAAGGATTCGTTCATTTCTGAACTCTTCCTCTTGTGTGTGTTCTGTAAAGTAAGAACTGTAGTTTGATTTAGAACGTTAATGCTTTAGAAAACGTGCCTGAACCGATCAACTCTTGATTTAGGAAATGTTCAAAACATTATCCAACAATACAAAATTATATCCTTCTTTATCTAAATAAAGAGACTGATATGATTTTGTATATCAGGTTCGGTATCTAATAACATTTGTTCAGAATCAATGTATTCTGGTAATACAGGGTGACAGTGACCAACAGACTTGGCTGCAACACTTGTACCATTTTCTGCCTCATGAAACTTATCACCCGTTCTCAGTTCTCTACCTTTCTGTAGCCCATGTAATATAATACATATTTGGGATCCTGATCCGGTATCAGATACCCAGGACGCAGAGGATACTGAGAAACAGTTCTGTGTAACGAACACACCCGAAGATTATGAATCAACATGCACTTTCTTCGTTTGGGCGGCACGGGAAATCTGGTATTCCCCAGTTTCCTGCTCTGTCTTATAACAATTATAAGTTGGAGCGGGACCAACGTTCCCCAGCTCAGTATAACAAGCGGGTTCGGTCAATATATCCATTTTATTATCTTGATCAAGGCGTGACATGGTCGCTACCTGGAGAGAGAGAGAAGAAAACACTCTGCATGCGCTCTTGCAAGATCAGATTGGTTATTATTTTATCTAATCAGGATGGCTCCCACTGTTTTTATCAAATCTTCCTTCAAACCCTAAAAGGAAAGACTAGCCGGGATTAATTACACGCTACAAGTTCGCCAATCTTTCAGCCAGGCCAATGTCTGTACTTTGAGGGAGGTTCCCCGTGCTTTCGCACGGACCTAATTAAAGTAAACCTCGTTTTCCCAGAGGCGTAACCCCGTTGACACCTTTCTAGACACCTACTTGATCGGCTAATTGTAATGTGTAAAACTCTCCCAGGAGTAACAATTACTCGCAGTGGGTATCGGGATCCAACTATCTCATAGAAGGTATGCAATCTCATTGCAAATTTCAACACTTGAAATTCCCGATAATTGTTGCCCCGAATGATCTATGACCTTGACAAGGTCAAAAAACCATAGACCGCAAGTCAAGTTCAACCCGTCATTTCTTGATTGAATCAAACCCACCCGCATGACCCTTGACAAGGTCAACAAGGCCGTACGACTACCCTAAAACAATCTGCATCATATGCATAAACAGATAAATACTGGTCAGCTACCACACACTGTGCCTTGACAGGTCAACAAACGCAGCACGAATACTAAGCAGGACTTATCTGAAATGACGGAGGGCTACGACAGGTTTTTCTGAAAACCTATTGCGTAATGAACTTGATATCGTTGTAGAATCAAATGATTTTGAAATGGAGTGTTTTTGAGGCTTTTCTAGTTTTGCTAAAGGGGTCACTCCCGGTGAAGGGATCGTCGGCCCTTTCCTCATCGAATAAGGTGCTGGATATATCATATATACCGCTGTGCAAAGCAAAAACTATAAGAGCAATCAAAAGACAAACCGAGGGTTGTAGCATCTGCCAGTTATTGCTAAAGGGGTCACTCCCGGTGAAGGGATCTCGGCCATTTCCTTATCGAATAAGGTGTAGGATGTTCTACAAGGAACACCGCGATGCAAAGCAAGAACTGTAGCTACCTGTTTTTGAAAATTCGAATCCACGACATCTTTTAGGTTTCTTTTCTTTCATTAATCATATTAATGAAGTCCCATCATTTAAATCACCTAAACATCACAGATAAATACGACGTACACTTATGCCATCCGCATTCGCCTCGATGTCCCCTCGTGCACCGTTAGGTTAGGTAACTAACGGCAGAGCGGGGCAGGGCTAGCGCGGGTGTAAAACATAAGTAACGTCTATATAATATATCGTATATACTATATACAGTAACTATCACAACATAACAAATGATCACATCATAGATATCGCAGCAGAAGAAACATATGAAATATTGGATATACTAGGATGTCTGTGTTTTCAATACGAGCCTGTATAAAACACGGATTCTACGGTCGCGATGAATAGCCAAACCCACACCCCTAGACCCCTACGAGAGCGGCAAGCAACCCTACCAATTCTAGAGTTAGGAGACCCGGACTCGACTCCTCGAGTTGGTCTCCCACTGGACTCCAGAACCCGGTTACTTGTGCTCTCCTCCTTGGGTCTATCCTAGTGCGGAAAAGTAAATAATATACAATGGTGACATCTTCCGCAACCTGGAAGTTCCCTAATAAAAGAATATTACATACAATAAATTTTACATGAATGAAAATAAAAACTCTCATCTCACATAAAACCCCCGGCTATTCATAACGCGACGATCTAATATAACATATCCAGCAACACAGAACATCACATGTCATCAATGCAAGTAAATATACGCATCCCAATTGTCGTTGACCTATAGCAACGAAACCGGCGATATCACATATTACACTTACGTTCACAGAAAAGAAAGTGTAAAACTACAACAGTTGGAATCCGCAACCTTCTTAGACATCGCATGCCTAACCAAATGAATTCCTTAGACATCGTATGCCTAACAATTATAAACCCCGCATTTTAGTCTCATTATCGAAAACTCTTTTCAATATCAAGTCGGGCAATTCAGCAAGTTCCCGACATCCTGATCGAATGCTCGTCGCAAACTTTAGTAGACGGCCGCACCCCCGGTTGCCGTCGACGAAGTGCACCAAGGCGGAACACCGCTGCCGCGAGCACCCGAACGGATGCTTTCGGCGACGGGGTTCTCCTACAGTCACTTGGTCGGGGCTATGGGGCGTGGCTGTCTATTAAGTTTATCTGGCGAGTATCCGCGTACGCTACGTGATTGCGACGGACTTTTGATCGCATCAAAATTCCGTGGCAACCGATCAAGTGAGACCAAAGTGCTATGTTTATAACATTCATATTAGTTATCTCATAACTACTTGTGAATTCCAAATATTGTATCACACTCCAGATAAATAGAAAATGTTAAACTTTCCGATCGAACATTCAAACATCCAAGTTTTCTCGAAATAGCTCAACTCTTGAAATAAGTTCAAAAACATCCATTTCATGCCACAGTACCAACGGTCCAGCCGTAGAAAGGTCAAACCAACGCCTCACATGTGGCACGCCGTACTGCCCCAAACCCTAAGGTTCAAAGGGCAGTTCAAGACGGTCACATAATCGAGTTAAGGTTTGTTGTCTTCTAGAGGGTCCATCGCGCTACTTGCACTACTTCGAACGTCATTAAACTACGGAAAAATCCAACAATTGGAAATTTCCCGGCAGGGGAAAAAGTGAGTATTTATATCCGGTCGAACTTTTTAACATATTCTAAATTATCCGGAAAAACACATAGACAAAATTAGACAATCCGATCGAATCATCGAGTCCCCAAAACAACCCAGAAAAACTCAACTGTTGAGTAAAATTTAAAAATTCCCAGAAAACTCAGAAGCTCAATAAATAAATTACTGTGCAAACCACGTAGCCTAACTCACCAATATGGCCGCGGTTCCACGGCGCATTGGTCGAGTTGGGATCACGTGCTCCACAGCAACTCATACAATTCCCTGCTGAATTTTTTGTATATTTTTAATCTAGAAAAATCCACAATTTTGAAAAAAGGACAGAGAGGGCTCTAAGTTAGGGTTTCGAGATTCGATCGGGTTTCTAACTTTGTCTACTCATCGCCTAAGGCTCTAGCTAGGCTCTGATACCACTGTAGGGTTCCTAGGCATACTCAAGAGGTTCCACAAGGCATCAACCATGCCAAATTAAAAAATTTCGGTGCCGAGAAACCCTAAACTGGATCGATTACTAGAGGTAAGGCGAAAGAACATGCAAGTTAACAACTTAACTACAAGTGAAAGTGACTACAATCTTTGTAGATCCGGTCCTCCACTTCTTTAGCTCCGTGATGACGTCCCTCCGCTGCGATCAACCGGATCCCGGACTCTAGCGTTGGTTTCGTCGGAGAAATGAGCGGGCTAGGTCGTTGATTTTGATGCCGAAGATGATCTACGTCGAGGCAACTCTAACTCAAGCTCCATCTTCATTTGGTCATGAAACTTGTGAAGATAACACACTCTACTAAATGGCAAGTGGTAAAGGATGAAGAAATAGGAAGTGGGTTCACTTTGGATTTGGATTTCTCACTTGATTTCAACACTTGGAATTTTCTAGCAAGGTTTTCTTTTCTTCATGGAGAAGAAGAAGAAAAGAATGGAAAAAGAATTATATGAAAAGAATAATCAAGTGAAGTTATCATCTTACAACCATGGGTGAGATTAACCTTTGTAGAGACTAAACTCAAGTTTAAGTTAAAGGTTAGGATAAGGAAAATCTTATGTAAAACAAAATGGTGGACTTTGTCAAAGATGCTTGAAAGCTTCATGAAGCTTCAAGCAAAGACAAAGTAAGCCACCATTTTATTTTACATAAATCAAATAAATTAAATAAAAAACTAAACCTTTAACCTAAACATAGTATAATCCATACACACACCCAAGTTTGCATGTATCATCAAACATGATACAAACTAGTGCACAAAAATATATCACATATACAACTTGTGCACATCAAGTGAGAAAATCAATCTTAAGTGAACAAATACTAGTTAATGTAAAGTAATATATCAAATATATAATTATACATCAAATCAATAAATCAACACATGATTTAATGATCCGGTCATACTGCATATAACCGACTAATATCAAGTGTATCAATATATCGAATCAATACTTGATTTGGTAACCCAGCTATATCACATATAACCGACTGATGATACAAATCGCGAGAATAGAATACAGTATCACATAATGGTATTATTATCGGTCCCGCACATATCTCCTATGCGCTCCTATTTCGTTTCGCTTGAGCCAGGAAACCTCTGTGTAGGACTCTAAAGACTCGTCAATACGCCGGCAGTAGGTGATGATCATATCAAACACCCACAAGCCGCAAGCGGTCTGCCAAACGTAACGGCCACCCGGGTATTGAGCGATCAAAAGATCAACGAGCAAGCCCGCTCACACTCCTGTGAATCCAACCAGTAACACTTACCGTACAGTCCGGTCTGTTCGTCTGATATGTCGCATATCTCGTCTAGGGGTAGTAAACGTCAGACCCCAATAACTCGATAAGTCGTTTCGATATGAGGCTCATAACGGGTCGAGAAACTACTGATAACACCTACCAGTAAATCCCTAAAGCAGCCTTGGCCAAGGACTTCCTATTATAGCCAATCGAGCACAGCACAACATCAACTCCCTATACCGGGAGAGACGAAACCCCTCCTATCGCTCATTGCCTCCATGTGATTCGGGACTGTACCCAAAAACCACCGTTTTGCACACCCTCTTGGACGTGGTAAGGTGGAAATCAAAGCATAGTGGGAATCACACAAGACTCTATGACGATCTCGGGTCTACAGACTAACCTGCACCAGTGTCACCAGAGAATTGCCATCTGACGTAAAGTATAATACCAGCTGGAAGTTCTCGGCGAGTCCGTCCAGTGTACCCAGTCTCCACTGAGCACCCGTATATCATATTTGATGTCAAACACTAATGGATATGGGATCATCCATCGCCCATCTATATGGGTCGAGAAGCTACACGCTAGTCTACTCTGGTATATCGATGCCCCGTCTCGATACACCCACGACTAGGGACCTTGAAGGATGTACTTATGGACTACCATGTCCTCACTAGTATGATCCGCATCATAGTCCAGGTAGTCAAGTACACATCCTAAGGGCTTTACCAACATGTAACAGAGAGACAATCAGTGTCCACGTTAAGGTAAAGAGTAACCAGATAGCATACTATCATATCGAGCAAGAAAGGCATCCCTATATATGTCCAAGCATCCACTACAATATACATCCTATGTATAGTAATGGCCTCTAGGGCATACATATAACTAACAACTTGGAATATTTATATAATATTATTAAAATAGATATTTTGATAATAGACACATGTAAATTTTATGAAAATAAATTTTATTTATTTTCTTGTAAAAATCTCATTTTCTAAAGAAAAATGCATTAAAATTCCATCGAGATTGAATGCTCCTTTCGGGGGTCTGCATCTCTCTCTACTGGGCTCGAGGATGTGCGATAATCCGCACCATCCCGAACGGGGTCCCCAAAAGTGGGTTGTAAAGGCGAAATTGCAAAGAATTGTTTAATACACTTTTTAAAGAAATGGTTTTGTAAGTTGATGGTATTTAATTGTAAAGTCGTGTTATCCCATGCATATATTCCCAAAACTTTATCGTTATATGTAAAAGATGTTTGTTGTGATGAAGTAGGTCATTACCTCGTGAGTTATCTAAAGGTAATAGAAGTTTTATGTTGTTTTATGTCAGAAATGAAGTATGTGGTATTTTACCGTAAAAAACAATAAAAATTGCATAAAAGAATATTTTGATATGAAACCTGTTTTAAAGTGATTGTTAATGTTTAATGAACATTATGTGAGAGTGGTGTTTTTTTGATTAAGAAAAATAGAATTTAAAGAAACCAAATCGGAAGTCGGATTAACTCCGCTTTCGTCGGGTTTTAGAATTGCAAGTTTTTAGAATAGAAGATGAGAGGGGGAAGGGGACTTGCTGTCTTTTGGACAAGAGAAGGGAGAGAGGAAACTAAGGAAGGCTTCGGGGCATCGTTTCATCGCCGGAAACTCCTTGGAACATCGTCGGAACTTCACCCTTCGCTAACTCCACTTGAACACTAAAAGGACTTAAGAATTCTTGAAAGTTTTGGCAGGGAATTTCTGAGTGATGATGAGTGAAATGGAGTATGGTGTTTATAGGAAAATTTAGGGTTTAGAGGGTTAAAGATTGCATTGAAATTTGCATTAAAATGGGATTAAATGGTATTTTATTGTGCTCTGGATGAATGCGGAGAAAATAAACAATGTGGGGTTAGTAGAGTAGCTGAAGAGCTGCAGGGGGAAATTTCGAAGCATTACCTATGCCTAAGCCCGGCGGTACGAGTCTTATTCCCAATCTCGCCGGTCCAATACCGTCGACAAGGGCATGGATTGGTGCCACGTATCCCTCACACTTCATAAACCCTCGTGCATATGTTTATTTATTCTATAACTTAACATATTATGTGTAGTGCACGTGCAAACTCTTGGGCTTCTAAAAGATTAAAAGAAAATTAAATAAAAAGATAATGTGGCTGGAGGGATTCGATCACAGGGGCTACGTCACAGCGGTGCATAGCTTTACCAATGTGCTACAATTACTTTCTTGCTGTTCAAAATTAAAATAAATACTTATAGTGTACACAAGATTGCAAATACCCAAATCGTACATTAACTTTTAAACAATTTTCTGTACATTGAAATTGGAGTTGTTACAGTCTACCCTCCTTACAAAAATTTTGTCCTCGAAATTTACAATTTATTTTAACCACTAGTTTACAAATAAGTGAGGATATCTTGCACGCGTCTCATCTTCCCTTTCCCATGTTGATTCTGCTGGTGTGCTTTTTCTCCACATTACTCGAATCAAGTTGACTTTCTTGTTTCGAAGTGACTTCACCTTTTTATCCAAGATCTCAACAGGTTGTTACTCATAGGGTAAGTCTGGCTGTACAGTGAGCTCGGAATGATCAAGAGTATGGCTGGGGTCACTCACATACCTTCTGAATTGGGATATATGGAACACATTGTGCACTCCTTCCAATGAAGGTGGAAGTGTCAAGCGATATGCCACTTTACCGACTCGTTCGAGTATGTCGAACGGTCCAATGTATCTTGGACTAAGCTTACCCCTTCTTCCAAAACGAATCACTCCATGGTTCGGAGATATCTTCAGGAATACATATTCTCCCGGTTGAAACTCCAAATGACGGCGCTTTGCATCAGCCCAATGCTTCTGTCGATCTTGGGCTATGTGCATTCTTTCCCTGATGGTACGAACTACGTCAACAGTTGCTACTATCATCTCAGGTCCAAGGAGTTCTCTATCTCCGATGTCGTCAAAACTTAATGGCGATCGACACTTTCTTCCATAAAGCGCTGCAAAAGGTGACATTCCTATACTTACTTTGTAGCTGTTGTAGTATGAAAACTCTACAAGATATAGGTGATCTTCCCATGATCCTATGAAATCTAGAATACACGCTCTTAGCATATCTTCTAAGATCTGAATAGTTCTCTCAGACTGACCATCTATTTGTGGATGATAAGCTGTGCTGAAATTCGGACTTGTTCCCAAGCTAGTTTGCAGACTTTGCCAAAATTGCGATCGAAATCTAGTGTTACGATAGGAGACAATGCAAACCGGTACTCCATATAATCTCACGATTTCCTGCATGAGTTCATGGGTATCGGAGATAGTAGATAATGAAGTTTTTAAATCTTACTTAAATTCGTACCTCCATGTACTTATTTGTTAGTGTCTCAGTAGATTGGCCAACTCGAAAGGGAATAAAGTAAGTTGACTTTGTGAGTCGATCCACAATAACCCAAACCGCATCATTACCCTTCGTGCTGCGAGGAAGTGCAGTCATGAAATCCATTGTGATGTGTTGCCACTTCCATTTGGGATAGTTAACGGTTGAAGTAATCCAGCAGTCCTGTGATGTTCAGCCTTTACTTGCTGACACACCAAGCATTTAGCGACGCTTCTAGCTACTTCACGCTTCATTCCATGCCACCAATAATTTTGACGCAGATCTTTGTATATCTTTGTACCTCCAGGGTGTACTGAATAAGGAGAGTTGTGAGCTTCTTTCATCAACTCTTCTCGCACAGGACCTTTTGGTACACACAATCTACTGCCGTATCTCAAAGATCTGTCTTCGTGGATGATGAAGTCTGTTTGAAGTCCACTTTCCACTTGTTCTCTGATCTTTCGCAACTTAGCATCGCTTGCTTGAGCTGCTTTGATCTGATTGACAATGGTAGATTGAACTTGTAAGTTCATCAAACTTGAAGCGTTACCTGGCATGACTACTTCAATCTCCATTTGATGCATGTCTTGCTGAAGCTTCCACTATGCGGTGAGATTCAATGCTAATGGTTGGCGACTAAAGGCATCAGGTACTACATTCACCTTCCCTGGATGATATTGCAGGTTGATGTCAAAGTCCGCCATGAGTTCTAACCATCTTCTTTACCGCATATTCAACTCTTTCTGAGTAAACATATATTTCAGACTCTTGTGATCTGTGTATATGTGTAACGTTTTGAAAATCGTTTCGGTGAAATTTCGAAAAATCGGTAAAAATAGGGGGTTTTCTGTAAAAAGTCAAAATACAAATATCTTATTATAAAAATTAAATATGCATATTCTAGCTATGTAATTGCTATTATTTGGTGTTTATTGAGCCGCTGGTGAAATTTCAAATTTTCTGAAAAAAATATTATTTTATTATTATTTTAAGCCGTCACTAATACATTTAATTAGGGAAAATTACAAATTGGAATGAGTTGAAACAAATTTTGTGCATCATAAAATATTAAATAAAATTTTATCATATGGTTTTTGGAACGAAATCATTTGCCAAAACGGTTTAGAAATTATTGAAGAAAAAAAAGGCTTTTTTTAGCGTAAATGGATGTTTGGGGTATTGTATTTATCATTTTTCATCACCCCACAACCGTACCCACATCCACACACCCCCATTCACTTCTTCCCTTAGCTAAATTCAGCAGCCCCATTTTATTTCCCACTTGAATTTTCTAAGGAAAAGAAATGAAAGAAAAGAAAAGAAAATGGAGAAATGAGGTGGACCTTTGACCTTGAATTGACTTTGACTTCTTCCCCCACTTTCTCTACCTCCCTCTCTCTCCTCTCCCACTCCCATTCCAGCAGCCCCCCACCCTCCTACAGCAGCAACAGCCCCCCCCTCCCATTTCCCTTCTCTTTTCTCTTCAAACTTCATCAAAAATTGCCTCAAATCCATCAAAAAAAATCCCAAAACCCAAATCCGACTCCTACCCATTTTAGCTTAGCCCGTATAGCATGGATCTTTGTGAAAAGAAAGCATTTTGGGAGGCCATGGATGCTTGTGGATCTTCAAATGTTTTTGGGTATAATTCTAAACTTTTTTTTGCTTAATTTGTTACTTATTTCTTAAAGTTAATTTAACTAAGTGTTAATGTGGTTTATGTGAGTTTAATTGCATGATTAAGATTTCAAGTTAGGGTTTGTTGTGGAAATGAGTTGTGTTTAATTGTGCATGGTTTAGTGATGTGGATTAACACATTTAGTTTTGTAGAAAACTAATCTAGTTGTTAATTACAAGTTGTTACTTGAAAAATGTCCAAATTAAGCTTTTTGTTGCAAACTAGGTTTTTTTGATTTAATTCGAAATATGAGATTAAAAATATGGTTAGGGTTTTTATCATATTATTAACTTTATTAAGTGTAGTTTAACACTTTAGTTCATGCAAATCTAAGCTAGATTGTAGTTTGTGCATTTTTGCTTTGAAATTGTTAAAATTTAAGTATTTTGTAAACTAGAATATTATGGTTTTTGGAATTTAATGAGATTAAATTCCGGAAATTGTTTATACGACTTATTTAAGATATTTAATAAGTATATTGGCCGCTACATTCATTTAAACATCATGTTTTGTACAAAAACGGCGAATTGTGCTTGCTAGATTTTCGGAAAAATGACTTTTTAAGTGAAATTGGGGTTTTTGTGAGTTTTAACCTAGTTTATATTAAAATTAGTGTTCGTGAATGTGCAAATGAGTGTGATTGGATTTTTCTCGATGGTTTGACGTTTGTACATCGACATCGAGGGTTGGTTTGACTATTCTTGCATGCGTAGGCGATAGGTTTGAACCTATGCGTGATACGCGTGCCGATTTGATTTTCGTATGCCGTTTCGATCTCGAATTTAGTTTTAATGCGATATGGTGCGTTATGATATGTAGGTACCCCCATGTGGACTTCGAGACGACAAGCAATCGCGTGGCGACGTCGGCACCAGCTAGCGAGGACCAGGTGAGTAGATTTATATCTATGGGGAGAAGTCGGGTGGATGGCGTATAGCACCCCCGCAGTCCGTGGTGGTGTATACGGATGCGTATACACACCAACAATTATTATATGTTAATTGGGATTAATAACGATGCTTAGGATGGATATTGGTGTGTTGAATTATTTTTAGTGTTGCGAACCCTAGGGTAGTGTTGCACTACACATACACACATACATACTTGCATACATTCCTATTGATATGTGCTCATGGGATTCTTTATAGTTATGGGTTCACATGGGTATAGGACTATGTGTTCACATACGAATTTGAGAATAGTATTTGGAATTTGAGATGAGTCGATGAGATTGGGCTTGAGGCCAGGAGATCGGTGATGTGATTTGGTTCGTATTGATATACGACATGATGTTTTAGCGGGTCTTTTGGCGTAGTGATTCTTACACCTGCATGCATACTTAGGCGGTATCAGTATTGTACTAGATGTAGATCAGTACCCCGATCATGATAATTGTTAAAGAGGATACCAGGTGAATAGTATGATGAATGTGATATTGACCCTACCTAGATTTGGGATGCCGTACGACGGATTTACGTACGAGCTATATTGATGATTGATCCGCACTCTTGACTTGGGATGTCTGGTTATGGATATGATATTATTGAGGCGGGATCACCGACTATACATATACAGGTATGTATATGTATCGACTCAGATGATAGGCGGTTTCCTTACCTGTAGTTCAGCTTGTTAGTTCAGCCGTATAGTTTAGCGTAGTTGTTAGATTAGATTAGACCCTACCTATTTCAAAACTAACGAATCGTGGGTATTTTAAAAGACAGCCCAAGAGATCTTACGGATATTTCAAAAGACGTATCTTTTCATAAAAACACCGTAGCCCCTATTTTCAAAACCCCATGATTCGTGTTATTTCAAAAGGCACCAATTTGTAGGACTTATATTAGATTAATGCAGATTAGTTATCGTTGTGTCTAGTTTCAGCTCCCGCACATTATTGCTGTTCGCTCTACCTCGCATACTTATTTTGCTGCATATTCCATTATTGATATCATGCTGTTAGGACACCAGCACCATTACCGATGATGCATATGTACCACGTATACCTACTTGCCGGCTCACACACATCTTCATCGGTAATTGCCATGTCACGTACACTTTAGATGATATATTTGCTTGACTTAGCTTGTTAGCTAGTAGTTTTGACATGATATTAGTGTACTTCCCTTATATGCCATATTAGACATTGTAGTTATTACTTGTCGCTTCATGCATACTGTTATTCATTGTTATGCCGTATTCATGGATTCTCATGCTTATAGTCATGGTTTTACATCCTATTGATGATTCGGATTTCCATGATATTTTCTGGATTTGGAGGAAAACCGCAAAACATATATAAACTGTTTTCTCTCTTTTAAAATAAAAAGTGCGGTTTTCCTATGATGTATGAGTCGTCCACCATGAGTTTGCTGATGGATTTCGAGACCCGATTCGAGGAGGCGGATGAACCGTTTCGGGTACATGGTGGACCCGGTAAGGTACCCCGGGGCAAGAAGAGCGTGATGATGACGATGTGAGCCTGGCAGGGGAGCACTACCTACCGGTGATATTACCCGACGCGTCGGATATCCGGAGGATACCGTCGTGGTCTTGAGATGGATGGTAGGGGCCGGTCTGGACTGACGGCGCCCTAGATATTGAGACTTGAGGTACATAGATTGTGACACAGAGATATCGAGGTATTTGGACACTTGTTTTGTGTCGATGTTGGGCACTGTTTTATGCTGATTTCATATATGGTACCTCATTTCTTTTAAAATACAGAAATCTCACTGATTTATGAAACCAGTTTTATTCAGTACATGCATTCTGTTTTATGCATTCATACATCATCCATATGATATATTGCTACCTGAGGCACTGACACGGGCACATGAGATTACACTCGGGTTAGATATTTACCCTAGCCTTGTTATAGGCTACGTGTTATTCATATATTTGAGGATATATTATGATCATTGACCTAGGTTGCGTTATTTATGCGATTTCTGTGCGTAGATGTTTTTCTACTCACGAGTTGGCAACTCACCCCCGTTGTGCCACAGTTCTTGCAGGTTTCGCCGTACAGGTTTCATTACGGCTTGCTGGCACTCTTTCCATTTCCGGGTGACTTGCTAGTAGGTGGGTTTATTTGTATCGCACCCATCATTATATCTTGTATATCATTATTCTGTTGTATCTAGAAGTTCCATCAACCAAACATGTTTTTATTGAGATAGAGACCAGTGTTGTTTACTCTTTCGACCTTAGAGTCGCTCGTTGCATTTCTGGTAGTTTTGAGTTTCCTTTTGAGTTTTGATCCTCGCCGTTGGCGTTGTATATTATATTGCTTGTGTGGTTGTGACCGTCGATTGACGAAGAGCTAGCTCCCGCTTGGGGATGCCTTTTTCTTGATTTCGTATACTATTCATGTTGTATCCCGTTTGGGGGCCAGTATTTACAAAGGAGACTCTGCCGAAATTTTCAGTAAATTTTTGATGTTTTTAAAAACCGCATAATTCGGCTTATGCTATTGAAACTACTTGCTTTAAGTTGGTTTTTCCTGCACTCTACTACTTTTCTTGGTTTGGATTTCTGGGTTTTCGGTTTACTTAGATTACGTACGCCTCGAGACGTTCGTAGTTTAAGTGCCGGTCATGTTCCGTACTTTCGGGTCGTGACAAAGTTGGTATCAGATCGTTAGGTTTTAACCTTCGGAGCGTAGGATGACCCTTGGTTGATGGAATAGGTGACTAAAGTAGAGTGACGTACCGTTGGTATGTTCCACGGCATATTTACGACACGCCACTCCACTTATGAAGCCTTAGGATGTACATTTCCTTGTTCAGTATTATATTCCTTCCTGATCTAGCCTCATCGGTACCAGTTTGGTTTTGCTGCTACGGTTACGGGCAGGGAGAGCTATGGCTAGAGTTGTGGTCAGCACAAGCTCGTCACGAACGAGGACTGACCAGGGCGAAATTCCGGCGACACACGATTACAGAGATGTGTCTTTTTACTGTGTTTCCGCGCCACGAGCGTTTGGCGGATCGCCTTTATGAGGTTACTCGGAGGTGCTGATCGACACTAGAGAATTGAGCCAATGATGGAGGACAGCCAGATTTTGATGACCGTTGGTGTGTTGCTTACTCCTGATGATCGAGGCACTGTTCAGCGTGCAAACGAGCGAGCCAGTTGTTGCTGCGAGCGACGAGATATCGCCCCATATGTTGGAGCTATTGCGGGGCGAGTTGTACGAATAAATGATAGAAGGTCGCTAGTCACCCGATGATGAATGACTAGGACAGGTGGTTCGTTCGCCTACCCCGATGCGAGGTCATCAGATAGATTGATTCCAGCTAGAGACGACTTCACGCGGAGACGTTGGGAGTCGACAGAGACGATCGAATATCAGAAACCTATTATTCCAAGTTTAAAGTAGTCGGAAAGACATGCAGGCAATTCTATGGTCCCTCTAGAAGAATGAAACCCTAACTCGACTTAATGACCATGTGAAAGCCTTTGAACCTTCGGGTTTGCGGCAGTTCTACGGCGCCATTAGTGAGGCTTGGGTTTGCCCTTCTACGGCTGGACCACCGATGATGTGGTATGTACTCGATACTATTAAACTGTGCCCAAGATGTTGAGCTCTTGGGGGATTATGAGGTTTTGACGACTCGATCGGATGGCTCGACTTAATTCGGATGCTAGGTGGTGAGATGCATTTCTTGGGAGACTCCCGATATGATGATAGCCGTTGGAGCTCAGTCCATGCAGCCGCAACGAGACGAGTCCAAAGCAGACGACATTAGAGAAAAATGGAGTAAGAGGTTCGTATAAGATCTGGATATGATGACGTTCCCCTCCGCCGACATCAGAGATGCGATGCGCATGCCGAGGCAGAGTACTGGATATACCTTCCAGAAGGAGTCGCGATGAGTATGCAGTCGTTCCAGAGCAAGATGCAGATATAGGAAAGGACAACGACTTCCGGACAGTTGGTAGAGACGAGGCATGGAATAGACCGTGAGCAGGATTCCTTCCAGGCCACTGATGCAATGATATTTGCACCCAGGATCAGATGTGTCACGTGCATTCAGAGAGCCAGAGGCCGACGCCAGTGATATGCTGCCTTGACAGGGCCGATGAGCCGATGGATTATGAGATTGGTAATCCACGGAGAAGACTTGGACCCAGGAGTGGTCATGTTACGCACACCAGCAGGCCAGAGTTCATGATTATCGACGGGACGTCCCACTAGGGACCGTGACAGTTGGCCGAGATTCTTAGAGGATGCGCTTGAGCGGTACTATTCCGCCATTATTGATTACGATGTTTTGGGTGATTTATTCGTATGATTTGATTTTGATGATTGAGGATTTACGATCATTGCACAGTGTTGCACTTGATATCGTTTCATGCTTTAGTTTCACATGTTTGTGATTTTACGGTTTTAACCAGTTGAGTTGGTTTTGTGCGTATGCATGCACATGATTTCGTTCCTGCACTCGGTATAGTTTATATATGCTTGCAGTGCAGTGATACGCCTTTTGTGCACTTAGATGCACTGGACTTCGATTTCGATTGTGATACTCGATATTTGTTTTGTGCACCTGATTGATTTTGCGCACGTTCGGCGCTTGATATTGGATTTCATGATTTCGTGCACGATGGATGCACCTGATTTGGATTTTCGCGCATGTTGGGCGCATGTTTTGAAGGGTGATTTTGGTGCACACCAGAGGCACTAAATCGAGAATTCTTCGTGCGTGTCAGACGCACCTGTCCTTGCTGTCAGGCACACATGTTGCCTACGAAAGATGTTTCGTGCACACCCGATGCACTTAGATGTTGTTTCTGTGCGCATGTATGGCGCATTCATGGATTTTGATTTCCGTGCGCACCAGACGCACGTAGTATTCATGTGCATATTTTGGGATTGATTTCGTATAGAGCCGTACGTTTTTATGATATTGCTATGTGTTTTCGTACTGAGCAGGACTAGTCAGAGGATAGTACCTGAATATATTTTGCATGCATTGATAGTTATTAAAGGGATTTCCAAAAAGCGAGCTATAGCCTCAGTATTTACCTACGTGTCTGATATGACACGAAATGTTTAAAACAAGGAGACCCTTCTGAATTGTTTCCAAAACGGCGGAACGTACGTTTCAAACAAAGGTATATATGTATATAGTTATTTTCTTATGATAGACGTCCGCCACTGTGCAGTGTTATACGCGTTGCACAGCGACTTAAAAAGATTTGGCATGCATTTCCTTCAGATACTTACAGATATAGATTCGATATTTACATGTATAGTTTCGAGTTATATCATATTGGTTTTGATTTGGATTTGGCATTGATGTCTTCTCCTTGACTCCGATGATTGCGGGATGCTTGACGGAGTTTTGATTTGAATTATATACTCATTTTTCAAGCGCATGCGCTGCGCTACGATTTGTTTTATGTATTTACAATTTCGGAGCCCCGACGACTTGATGGTTTTTCTTAGATGTTTTAGTATTTGGGGGAGTTTGAATTTAAATTCGGGGACCGAATTTCTTTAAGGGGGGAAGATTGTAACGTTTTGAAAATCGTTTCGGTGAAATTTCGAAAAATCGGTAAAAATAGGGTGTTTTCTGTAAAAAGTCAAAATACAAATATCTTATTATAAAAATTAAATATACATATTCTAGCTATGTAATTG
The DNA here is from genome assembly GCA_030015575.1 of Agapanthus africanus. Taxonomy (NCBI): domain Eukaryota; kingdom Viridiplantae; phylum Streptophyta; class Magnoliopsida; order Asparagales; family Amaryllidaceae; genus Agapanthus; species Agapanthus africanus. The sequence goes on along the minus strand of CM057342.1, from coordinate 270,083,804 downwards.
CTATTATTTGGTGTTTATTGAGCCGCTGGTGAAATTTCAAATTTTCTGAAAAAAATATTATTTTATTATTATTTTAAGCCGTCACTAATACATTTAATTAGGGAAAATTACAAATTGGAATGAGTTGAAACAAATTTTGTGCATCATAAAATATTAAATAAAATTTTATCATATGGTTTTTGGAACGAAATCATTTGCCAAAACGGTTTAGAAATTATTGAAGAAAAAAAAGGCTTTTTTTTAGCGTAAATGGATGTTTGGGGTATTGTATTTATCATTTTTCATCACCCCACAACCGTACCCACATCCACACACCCCCATTCACTTCTCCCCTTAGCTAAATTCAGCAGCCCCATTTTATTTCCCACTTGAATTTTCAAAGGAAAAGAAATGAAAGAAAAGAAAAGAAAATGGAGAAATGAGGTGGACCTTTGACCTTGAATTGACTTTGACTTCTTCCCCCACTTTCTCTACCTCCCTCTCTCTCCTCTCCCACTCCCATTCCAGCAGCCCCCCACCCTCCTACAGCAGCAACAGCCCCCCCCCCCATTTCCCTTCTCTTTTCTCTTCAAACTTCATCAAAAATTGCCTCAAATCCATCAAAAAAAATCCCAAAACCCAAATCCGACTCCTACCCATTTTAGCTTAGCCCGTATAGCATGGATCTTTGTGAAAAGAGAGCATTTTGGGAGGCCATGGATGCTTGTGGATCTTCAAATATTTTTGGGTATAATTCTAAACTTTTTTTTGCTTAATTTGTTACTTGTTTCTTAAAGTTAATTTAATTAAGTGTTAATGTGGTTTATGTGAGTTTAATTGCATGATTAAGATTTCAAGTTAGGGTTTGTTGTGGAAATGAGTTGTGTTTAATTGTGCATGGTTTAGTGATGTGGATTAACACATTTAGTTTTGTAGAAAACTAATCTAGTTGTTAATTACAAGTTGTTACTTGAAAAATGTCCAAATTAAGCTTTTTGTTGCAAACTAGGTTTTTTTGATTTAATTCGAAATATGAGATTAAAAATATGGTTAGGGTTTTTATCATATTATTAACTTTATTAAGTGTAGTTTAACACTTTAGTTCATGCAAATCTAAGCTAGATTGTAGTTTGTGCATTTTTGCTTTGAAATTGTTAAAATTTAAGTATTTTGTAAACTAGAATATTATGGTTTTTGGAATTTAATGAGATTAAATTCCGGAAATTGTTTATACGACTTATTTAAGATATTTAATAAGTATATTGGCCGCTACATTCATTTAAACATCATGTTTTGTACAAAAACGGCGAATTGTGCTTGCTAGATTTTCGGAAAAATGACTTTTTAAGTTAAATTGGGGTTTTTGTGAGTTTTAACCTAGTTTATATTAAAATTAGTGTTCGTGAATGTGCAAATGAGTGTGATTGGATTTTTCTCAATGGTTTGACGTTTGTACATCGACATCGAGGGTTGGTTTGACTATTCTTGCATGCGTAGGCGATAGGTTTGAACCAATGCGTGATACGCGTGCCGATTTGATTTTCGTATGCCGTTTCGATCTCGAATTTAGTTTTAATGCGATATGGTGCGTTATGATATGTAGGTACTCCCATGTGGATTTCGAGACGACAAGCAAGCGCGTGGCGACGTCGGCACGGGCTAGCGAGGACCAGGTGAGTAGATTTATATCTACGGGGAGAAGTCGGGTGGATGGCGTATAATACCCCCGCAGTCCGTGGTGGTGTATACGGATGCGTATACACACCAACAATTATTATATGTTAATTGGGATTAATAACGATGCTTAGGATGGATATTGGTGTGTTGAATTATTTTTAGTGTTGCGAACCCTAGGGTAGTGTTGCACTACACGTACACACATACATACTTGCATACATTCCTATTGATATGTGCACATGGGATTCTTTATAGTTATGGGTTCACATGGGTATAGGACTATGTGTTCACATACGGATTTGAGAATAGTATTTGGAATTTGAGATGAGTCGATGAGATTGGGCTTGAGGCCAGGAGATCGGTGATGTGATTTGGTTCATATTGATATACGACATCATGTTTTAGCGGGTCTTTTGGCGTAGTGATTCTTACACCTGCATGCATACTTAGGCGGTATCAGTATTGTACTAGATGTAGATCAGTACCCCGATCATGATAATTGATAAAGAGGATACCAGGTGAATAGTATGATGAATGTGATATTGACCCGTACCTAGATTTGGGATGCCGTACGACGGATTTACGTACGAGCTATATTGATGATTGATCCGCACTCTTGACTTGGGATGTCTGGTTATGGATATGATATTATTGAGGCGGGATCACCGACTATACATATACAGGTATGTATATGTATCGACTCAGATGATAGGCGGTTTCCTTACCTGTAGTTCAGCTTGTTAGTTCAGCCGTATAGTTTAGCGTAGTTGTTAGATTAGATTAGACCCTACCTATTTCAAAACTAACGAATCGTGGGTATTTTAAAAGACAGCCCAAGGGATCTTACGGATATTTCAAAAGACGTATCTTTTCATAAAAACACCATAGCCCCTATTTTCAAAACCCCATGATTCGTGTTATTTCAAAAGGCACCAATTTGTAGGACTTATATTAGATTAATGCAGATTAGTTATCGTTTTGTCTAGTTTCAGCTCCCGCACATTATTGTTGTTCGCTCTGCCTCGCATACTTATTTTGCTGCATATTCCATTATTGATATCATGCTGTTAGGACACCAGCACCATTACCGATGATGCATATGTACCACGTACACCTACTTGCCGGCTCACACACATCTTCATCGGTAATTGCCATGTCACGTACTCTTTAGATGATATATTTGCTTGACTTAGCTTGTTAGCTAGTAGTTTTGACATGATATTAGTGTACTTCCCTTATATGCCATATTAGACATTGTAGTTATTACTTGTCGCTTCATGCATACTGTTATTCATTGTTATGCCGTATTCATGGATTCTCATGCTTATAGTCATGGTTTTACATCCTATTGATGATTCGGATTTCCATGATATTTTCTGGATTTGGAGGAAAACCGCAAAACATATATAAACTGTTTTCTCTCTTTTAAAATAAAAAGTGCGGTTTTCCCATGATGTATAAGTCGTCCACCATGAGTTTGCTGATGGATTTCGAGACCCGATTCGAGGAGGCGGATGAACCGTTTCGGGTACATGGTGGACCCGGTAAGGTACCCCGGGGCAAGAAGCGCGTGATGATGACGATGTGAGCCTGGCAGGGGAGCACTACCTACCGGTGATATTACCCGACGCGTCGGATATCCGGAGGATACCGTCGTGGTCTTGAGATGGATGGTAGGGGCCGGTCTGGACTGACGGCGCCCTAGATATTGAGACTTGAGGTACATAGATTGTGACACAGAGATATCGAGGTATTTGGACACTTGTTTTGTGTCGATGCTGGGCACTGTTTTATGCTGATTTCATATATGGTACCTCATTTCTTTTAAAATACAGAAATCTCACTGATTTATGAAACCAGTTTTATTCAGTACATGCATTCTGTTTTATGCATTCATACATCATCCATATGATATATTGCTACCTGAGGCACTACACGGGCACATGAGATTACACTCGGGTTAGATATTTACCCTAGCCTTGTTATAGGCTACGTGTTATTCATATATTTGAGGATATATTATGATCATTGACCTAGGTTGCGTTATTTATGCGAATCCTGTGCGTAGATGTTTTTCTACTCACGAGTTGGCAACTCACCCCCGTTGTGCCACAGTTCTTGCAGGTTTCGCCGTACAGGTTTCATTACGGCTTGCTGGCACTCTTTCCATTTCCGGGTGACTTGCTAGTAGGTGGGTTTATTTGTATCGCACCCATCATTATATCTTGTATATCATTATTCTGTTGTATCTAGAAGTTCCATCAACCAAACATGTTTTTATTGAGATAGAGACCAGTGTTGTTTATTCTTTCGACCTTAGAGTCGCTCGTTGCATTTCTGGTAGTTTTGAGTTTCCTTTTGAGTTTTGATCCTCGCCGTTGGCGTTGTATATTATATTGCTTGTGTGGTTGTGACCGTCGATTGACGAAGAGCTAGCTCCCGCTTGGGGATGCCTTTTTCTTGATTTCGTATACTATTCATGTTGTATCCCGTTTGGGGGCCAGTATTTACAAAGGAGACTCTGCCGAAATTTTCAGTAAATTTTTGATGTTTTTAAAAACCGCATAATTCGGCTTATGCTATTGAAACTACTTGCTTTAAGTTGGTTTTTCCTGCACTCTACTACTTTTCTTGGTTTGGATTTCTGGGTTTTCGGTTTACTTAGATTACGTACGCCTCGAGACGTTCGTAGTTTAAGTGCCGGTCATGTTCCGTACTTTCGGGTCGTGACAATATGTCCACTCGTTCACCAAGAAGATAATTGCGCCAAATATTAAGAGCAAAGATAACGGCTGCCAACTCCAAATCATGAGTCGGATAATTGCGCTAATGAATATTCAGCTATCTTGAAGCATAAGCCACAACCTTACCGTGTTGATGTATAACACATCCTAATACCTTACCGGATGCATCGCAATGCACTACAAAACCTCCAGATTGGTCCGGTATGACAAGAATAGGCGCTGATGTCAATCTTAACTTGAGTTTTACGAAAGTTTGTTCGCATGCTTCTGACCACATGAATTCTTCATCTTTATATGTGAGCTTGGTCAGGGGTGTTGCAATTTTCGAAAATCCTTCAATGAACCTTCTGTAATATCCTGCTAGACACAAGAAACTTCGAATGTCCTTCACTGACTTCGGTGTCGGCCATTCGCTTACTGCTGAAACTTTAGCTGGATCCACGGAGATTCCATTTCCTGATATAATATGTCCAAGGAAACCAACTTGATCTAGCCAAAACTCACATTTGATGTACTTGGCATATAGAAGATATTGTCATAGAGTTTCAAAGACAATTTGTAGGTGCTCGGCATGTTCTTTCCGACTCTTAGAATACACCAGGATGTCATCGATGAAGATGACAACAGACCTGTCTAGGTACTCCCAGAAAACTTGATTCATTAGGTTCATGAATATAGCTGGTGCGTTGGTCACTCCAAATGGCATCATAAGAAAATTTTAATGACCATAGCGAGTTCTGAATGTCGTTTTATGGATATCAGATTCTTTGACCTTCACCTGATGATAACCCGAACGAAGATCTAACTTGGAGAAAACGCAAGATCCAGTTAGCTAATCGAACAGATCGTCGATGCGCGGGAGTGGATACTTGTTCTTTATTGTTACATCGTTCAGAGCTCTATAATCAATGCACATTCGATATGAACCTTCCTTTTCTTCACAAGTAAAACTGGTGATCCCCAACTTGAAGTGCTGGGACGAATCCATCTTTTCACCAATAATTCGGCCAACTGAGTTCAGACTTCCTTCAAACCTTCCGGACTTAACCGATACGGTGCTATGATCACCGGTTGTGCTCCAGGTATTAAATCAATGCTGAATTCAAGAGCCCGATCGAGAGGCAAACCTGATATGTCTTCTGGAAATACATCATCGAACTCTCGAACTATTTCTGGCTTTGATCCTTCTTCTGCTTAAATGGCTGCAATCACTGCATTTTTTAGTTTCGCCTTGTATGTACTTGACTCCAGAGTACGGTCTCTACTTTTGAAATAAAAGACCGGATGCTCTGTAATCTCGAATGCTACCCTCCTTTGACGACAGTCAATGGTAGCATAGAATGTTCCGAGCCAATCCATACCCAAGACGACATTAAAATTCGGTATCTCCAGCACCTTGAAGTCAGCATAGAATTCTCTGCTGCAGACGACCACTGGACACAGATCGTATCCCATTATTGCCTTTAGAACGTCGTTCCGTGAACTGACATTCCAGATGGATACGAGAGGTTTGAATGGAATCGCATCAGTTCGGACGAACCGTTGCGACATAAAGTAATGAGATGCTCTAGTATTGAAGAGTGCTAGTGCAGGAAGTGAGGCTGCTAAGATTGTACCTAAGTTATGTAGGATAGTTTTAGGTATAAGGAAAAATATATGGGTATGTATAGATGGAAAATAAAGTTTGATGGGGAAGTGTTACCAGTAATGACTTGGCCGGTAGCTTCAGTCTCTGATTGATTGAACCGATTTATGTATAGTAGTTAACCGCAATCAATAACGGTGTTGCGTGTAGCTTGACCGAGATGAGTAATGGTCGTCCTCTGGGAAACGTTGAATCTTTTAATCTTAATTTAGGCGTGTTGAGAAAGAAATGAAGAAGAATAAAGAATGGAGAAGAATGGTTGTAGGTTCTAGATCTACGTCAAACACGGATGCAGAATATAGATCTAGATTAACTACGGATGTAGGTTTTATAATAGAAGGGGCTTGTAGGGTTCTTTAAGATTTAGTAGTCATCGATGATTACATAAAAAATACTCTTTTTATCTTTTAATAGATTTAAAACTAGATCGACAGTGATGCATGTAGATTAGGGTTTCTGAAGAGAATAGGGTTCCCACTCTTAACCCCTATCTTGACATGGATCTCCGTTCATGTCTAGCCTTTACCAAACAATTGTTAATCTAATCTCTAATCGTGGTCGTGAATATCAATGAATTGATAGAGCGCCCGATTAGGATGTTAACTATTCTTTTGATAAAGCGTATAAATTTTATAGGACGTAAAAAGAGTTTAGGGATCTTCATCATCCATTAATCTACCCTAATTCTACAAACCCTAACAAGCGGAGAATTACTCACGCATGTTGGGAAAAGAAAAGACAGAGAGGGAAAACATAATGTAAAATACAAAAAAATAAAATGATATAAGAAAACAACTATCTTTATTAATCAAAAAGATCAAGTAAACTTTGTTTCCTTAGAAAATGATTACAAAACCCTAGTTTGCTTCTCGATATCTTCTAAGGAGGTAGATGAACTGTTGATGATCAGCGTGGATGCGTGAGCCGTCTTGGATTTCGTGATCACGGCGGTTTGATGATTTTTCCAAGAGGCTCTCAGTCAATATTTATAGTCACAGAGCCAGAACCCTAGTTTCCTAATATGCTAACTAGTTGTTAGGATCCCAACCCGAAAATCCAGAGCCCTAAATCCTCAATATTGCGGCGAAATCGCGGCCATTAGGTAGGTTTGGCCGCGGATCTGCGGTGGGGTAGAGGAGTCTTCGCTTCAAAAATCTTGTGGCATCTTCTGGTGACATATGTAAACTATTTTGATATCAGGAATCTGAAAATCTTCTCTAAGTCTCTTCCAGAATTGATTTTTTCGATTTACTTTAAGATTTCGGCAGATTTGATTTCGCTAACTCGGATTTCCTTGATTTTAGACCTAATATAATTTCTGCACAATAACTCAATAAAAAATGTAAGTAGAATTTTTTTTATTAAGATATTATCTTAATCATTTGACATGATATTATAGTTTTAGAAGAATTGTTCAAAGATATTTGATAAGGTAAGCATATTTAAATGGACTAAATATTATATAGATATTATATGCTTACATTTTCTTTCATAATGTTAATTATAATATATAAACATATGAAAATAGTATTTTTGCAGATAAACCCTCATATGTGTCATATTTATAATAAACATCTTTTATTATATAAAAATAGTAAGGAAAATGTCATATCAAATGCATAATATTTTCGACTGAACAAATACCTCCAAACTTAACTTTTATCGTCCCGAGTAAACTAGTTATTCAAGAGAAGGAGAAAAAGAAAAACCTAAGTAGCACACTTTCGTAGGCAACACGATTGCACTAAGCACGTGCAATAAACCGTTAAACCTCTAGGTGTCCCTACTAGGAGGAGTGTTGTCTCCTGAGGGTTTTCAGCGGATTACACCCACAAAATCTTTTAATAAAATAAAGATGGTGAAAGTTACATATAAAGATAAGAACTATAAAAGAAAGAACTTGAAAATAAGAGTTTCCAGCTACACCAGTTTTTCGGTTGTCATGTGCCCTATCTTAATGGTCATGAAAAAATGTTAGAAATCATATCATCCCTCAATAAAACATCGTCTTTAGTCTCCTCCCTATCTTTCTTCTGAATATTGATCATATACCCCTACGTGTGTGTAAAAGACATCCCTGCACTTAGAGAATTCAATTCAAGCTATCATACTCTTGTTCATCTTCCAAAGTATTTTATAGTTGGTGAATATTTTAGATAAAATTGCTCACACATTCTTCATGCGACCGTTAATACTTCTTGAGATACTAACCGACTGATTTCAAAATGTGCCTGCGCATTTAGGCGTAATTCCTCGTTTCGCAACACCTAATGCTTAGCAGTGGCTCCCAAACCAGTTGGTCTAAGGCACTAGGTGATAAAACACCATCGCTATATTTTTTTATGCTGCCTTAAACAATTACAAAACCAGTGTTCATTTTTTTTCTTCACCACTTATATTTTATTTTATTTTCCTTCATACTAAGGCTTTTAGACAAGAGCATTTCAAGGTATCCTCTACTATCCCAAGTTTCAAGATGTGTGTAAGTGCGTATAGTAGGGTATTAATGTTCAAATGTTTGGACTTAAGAATATGGACTATTTTTCAGACTTATTTTTATCCTCAGATTAGTAATTTCCTTCATCTTACTAACTCTTAGGACAACAGCTCATAACTACTTATTACTAGTTTTGTTTAAGAAACCTCTAACTTTCTTATTTTTCTTAAACTATTCATATCTTTCATATATAATTTTTCACTTTCAAACTTTCATTATCAAAAAAGTTTTTGTGCTTATATATAGTATAATGCAAAGTATCGCGTGAATAAGCACAAACCTCCCCCAAACCTGTTTACAGCAGTGTTCTCACTGATATTATCTGTTAAGCTTAAAAAAACTATAGACTTGGGAGGAAAAGTTAGTAACGGGAACATAAAATAGTGAAAGTAAAAATTCTCCCCCAAACTTATTTTTTTGGCTCACAATTTTATAAATATTTTCTTTCAAGAGCCAAAATATCCCCCCCCCCCAAACTTAAGTAAAATAGTTTTAAGCAATTAAAATCATTGGGGGGTTAAGTTATTGGTCAAAGTAAAGCCTTACAAAGACCAAAAGTCAACACCAACCATTCAAAAAATTTATCGATGAAGCACCAAGATTGGTGGAAGAACATGTCGCCTATTGACGTGAAAATATGAGGAGGAGATAAGAGGTGTAATGGAAAAGGTTTACGTCTCGGTTTGTAGAGACGAAACAACGATGATGGATTACTCGCATTCTCATTCTTGATAAGAAGAAGATGTGGCGGTTCAATTTATTTGGGTTGGGGTTGATTCATCACAACGCCCATGTTTTCTAAGAATGTGAGTTCTTCAGCGAAGATTTCATCAAAGCTTTCATCGATATCCCGAATAATAATCTCATCAGAAAGAATGGGATGATACTCAGACTCCATAAAAGGTTCACATTTAGAGTTAGATGTTGACCCGGACAACAACGTAATATTGGAGTCGAGATCAGTATCGTGAAGCTCTTCAATTTCGCTGCTGTCGGAATCTATTGTTTCGACAGAACACACATGAGCATAGGGTTCAGAGGGTTCACTTCCCAACTTGTAAATTTTAAGCTCAATTGATATCTTCCCGAAGGATGGGGTCATAGAGCCATTTGGACAATTGATTATTGAGTTGGAAGTCGCAAGAAAAGGTCGACCTAAAATCACCGGAATTTGGTTTCGTGGGTTCGCTACAGGTTGTGTATCTATAACGATAAAGTCCACAAGGAATATAAATTCCCCGACTTTGATTAACACATCCTCTAGCTCATCCCTAGGTTGGGTGATACATCGATCGTCCATCTGAAGAGTGCAATGCGCCGGTTTTAACTCTCTGATCCCTAATTGCTCATAAACAGAATACGGAAGTAAGTTAACACTAGCACCTAAATCGAGTAGAGCACGATTGATATTTTTACCCCCAATAGAAATAGAGATTGTAGGACTTCCGGGGTCATTTCGTTTCTTAGGTAGTTGTTGTGTAAAAGCAATGTTCACATTACTTGCAAGGAAAACTTTTTTAGGTACTTGAATTTTTCTCTTCCTAGTGCACAAGTCCTTTAGGATTTTCGCATAAGCCGGAACTTGTTGAATAGCATCTACGAGAGGAATGTTTATGTTAACTTGCTTAAAAATTTCGACAATCTTCTCCATTTGTGGACTTGGTTTGTTGCCCCTTAACCTGTTTGGATAAGGTGCTTTATCAATAAGGGTTAGGTCCAACATTGGAGAGGATTGTAGGGATGGAATGGATCCCAGAATTGGAGTGGGGATAATTTTAGATAGATTCAAGGAAGTGGGTTGAGGGTTCGAGCCTTGGGGAAAATGGAGAATAGGCTCCGAAGAAGGTGGAAGACTAGACGAATTAGGGGAAGAAGTAGCAGCCGGGGTATCATTGGTATCACTAACGTCCTCAACTTGTTCACCCACTCGGTTATCTAGCACTCTTCCCGATCTCAATGTAGTAACGACACTCACATTATGATTTTGTGAGTGACTAGGATTTGGTAGGGGTTGAGATGGGAGGTTTCATTTTTCTCTCGCATTCATCGCGGCATTCAACTGTGCAATTTAGGGTTCTATTGATTTAATACTCTCACCGTGGGAAGCGGAGTCTTTCTTTATGGTATCAATAGAAGACCTCATATCAGCCGACATTTGGATGGAATGTTTTATAAACAAATCCAATGTTTGTGCGAGTGAGGAGGAGTTATCGGTACCGATCGTTTGGAAAGAATTATTAGAAGGTACAAAATTGTTGACCGGATTTTGAAAATTTTGTGACTGAAAGGGGTGCTGAGTCTGTTGTGGTGGTTGTTGTTGCTGTGGAGGAGGTCTTTGGTAATTGCTTTGGAACTGGTTTTGAATTTGATTTTGGTTTTGGTTCCAAGCAAAGTTAGGATGATTCTTTCATCCCTAATTGTACATGGAAGAATAAGGGTCGTTTCTAGGTTGCTGCTGAAAAGTAGAATTAGTTTGCTCATGACCTTGAAACGGTGCATTCATAAGACATTCTTCCGTCAAGTGTGATGGATCGGAACAGCAACCACACACGGTCTTGGGGAGCGTTGCCTGGTTTAGGGTGACTGATGAGAATTTGTTCTTAATAGCGTCGAGTTTCTTTTGCATCGCTGCCATTTCGGCTTTTACTACGATGGAAACATCGAGCTGATGAATACCTCCCCTAGATGAAGGTGGTCTAATGCTTTTGTTAGTTATATGTATGCCCTAGAGGCCATTACTGTACATTGGATGTATATTGTAGTGGATGCTGGGACATATATAGGTAGGACTTTCTTGCTCGACATGATAGTACGCTATCTGGTTGCTCTTTATCTTAACATGTATACTTTCTCTCTCTTTGTTACATGTTGATAAAGCCCTTAGGATGTGTACTCGACTTCCAGGACTATGATGTAGATCATACTAGTGGGGCCTGGGTAGTCCATGAGTACATCCTTCAATGTTCCTAGTCGTGGGAATATCGAGACGGGGCATCGATATTCCAGAGTAGACTAGCGTATATCTACTCGACCCATGTGATGGGCGATGGATGATCCCATATCCATTGATGTTTGACATCAGAGATGGTATGCGGGTGCTCAGTGGAGACTTGGTACACTGAACGGACTCGCCGAGAACTCCAAGATGGTATGATACCTCACGTCAGATGGCAGTTCTCTGGTGACACTGGTACAGCTTAGTCTGTTGACCCGAGATCGTCATAGAGTCTTGTGTATCTCCCACTGTGCTTTGATTTCCACCCTACCACGGCTCTACTGAGTCGTGCAAACAGGTGGTTTTTGGGTACAGTCCCGATTCATATGGAGGCAATGAGCGATAGGAGGGGATTCGTCTCACCCGGTATTGGGGGTTGATGTTGCGCTATGCTCGACTGGCCATAACAGGAAATCCCTGGCCAGGGTTGTAGTGATATACTGGTAAGATTTATCAGTAGTTTCACACATGTTATGGACCTCACGTCGGCTTGACTTATCGAGCCATTGGGGTCTGACGTTTACCACCCCTAGGCGAGATATGCGACATATCAGACGAACAGACCGGACTGTACGGTAAGTGTTACTGGTTGGATTCACAGGAGTGTGAGCGGGCTTGCTCGTCGATCTTCTAATCGCTCAATATCCGGGTGGCCGTTACGTTTAGCAGACCGCTTGCGGCTTGTGGGTGTTTGATATGATCATCACCTGCTGCCGGCGTATTGACGAGTCTTTAGAGTCCTACACAGAGGTTTCCTGGCTCAAGCGAAATGAAATAGGAGCGCATATGAGATATGTGCAGGACCGAGAATAATGCGTGTATGTGATACCGTATTCTATTCTCGCGATGAATGTATCGATTGGTTGTATGCGATATAACCTAGTTATCGAATCAAGGATTGATTCGATAAGCCGATACATTGGATATTAGTCGGTCATATGCGATATGACCGGATCGTTAAATCAAGTGTTGATTTAATGATTTAATGCATAATTATATATTTGATATATTACTTTGCATTAACTAGTATTTGTTCACTTTAGATGGATTTTCTCACTTGAAGTGCACATTGTATATATGATATAGTTTTGTGCACTAGTTTGTATCATGTTTGATGATACATACAAACTTGGGTGTGTATGATTAAACCATGGTTATGTTAATGGTTAGGGTTTTGTTTATTTACTTATCTATTTATTTTTATTTATTCATTTTAAGGCAAGAAACAAAAGGGTGGCTTCTTTTGTTTTTTCTTTGAAACTTCATGAAGCTTTGACCATTTTGTTTGTTAGCCTTAACCTAACCATTAAACCTAACCCTAGTTTATTCTCTACACTTAATCATGGTTGCTATATGATAAGAATCAATTATTTTCTATATTGAAGATAATACTTATCATATTCTTTTATCTTCATCATCTTCATCAAGCTTCAAAAAGCCTGCTAGCTTCAATGGTGAAATGAGAAAAAGAGTGAGAAATCCAATTCTAAAGTGAACCCACTTCATATTTCTTCATCCTCTACCACTTGCCAAGTGGTATAGGGTGTTTTCTTCACAAGTTTCATGACTTGGTGAAGTTGGAGCTTGACCTTGAGTTGTCTCGACGTAGATCATCTTCGGCATCGAAGTCGACGACCTAGCCCGATCATTTCTCCGACGAAACCTTCGCCAGAGTCCGGATTCCGATAGGTACAGCGGAGGGACGTCATCACGGAGCCTAGGAAGTGGAGGACCGGATCTACAAAGGTTGTAGTCACTTTCCTTTAGTAATAAAGTCGTTTACTTGCTTGCATCGCCTTATCATCTAGTTAACGATCCGTATTAGGGTTTGTAGGCACATGAAAAAATTAGAATTGGGCATGTTTGATCTGTTGTGAGACCTCATTAGTGTGCCAAGGAACCCTTCAGTGGTATCAGAGCCTAGCTAGAGCCTTAGGCGATGAGTAGACGAAGTTAGAAACCCGATCGAACCCGAAACCCTAATCCAAATCCGCTCTCTGTACATTTTTTGAAATCGGGGATTTTGTGAATTAAAAATATGCAGAAAAATAAGCAGGGTCTTATTTGAATTACTGTGAAAAACGAGGGCCTAATTCGATTAAACCGCCGCGGAACCGCGGCACGAGCCTGGCATGTGCGGCGGTTCCGCGGTCGTACGGTCTCCTCTTTCATTGTATTTTGCACAGTAATTCCTATATTTGAATGCTATATTTTCTGGGTATTTTTATTATGACTCAAGAGTTGAGTGTTCTGGGGTTGTATTGGGACTCGAAGATTCGATCGGATTATCAAACTTTGTCTATGTGTTTTTCCGGATAATTTTAGAATATGTTAAAAAGTTCGAGCGGATATAAATACCCACTTTTTCCCCTGCCAGGAAATTTCCAATTGTTAGACTTTTCCGTAGTTTAATGACGTTCTAAGTAGTGCAAGTAACGCGATGGTCCCTCTAGAAGACAACAAACCTTAACTCGATTATGTGACCGTCTTGAACTGCCCTTTGAATCTTAGGGTTTGGGGCAGTACGGCGTGCCACATGTGAGGCGTTGGCTTGACCCTTCTACGGCTGGACCGTTGGTACTGAGGCATGAAGTGAATGTCTTTGAACTTATTTCATGTGTTGAGCTGTTTCGGGAAAACTTGGGTGTTCGATTGTTCGATCGGAAAGTTTAACATTTTCTATCTTATCCGGAATGTGATACAATAATTGGAATTCACAAGTAGTTATGAGATAACTGAATGAATGTTATAAATCTAGCGGTTTAGTCTCACTTGATCGGTTGCCACGGAATTTTGATATGATCAAAAGTCCGTCGCAATCACGTAGCGTACGTGGATACTCGCCGGGTAAACTTAATAGACGGCCTCACCCCATAGCCCTGACCAAGTGACTGTAGGAGAACCCCGTCGCCGAAAGCATCCGTTCGGGTGCTCGCGGCAGCGGTGTTCCGCCTTGGTGCACTTCGTCGACGGCGTCAGGGGTGCAGCCGTCTACTAAAGTTTGCGACGAGCATTCGATCAGGATGTCGGGAATCTTGTTGAATTGCTCGACTTGATATTGAAAAGTGTTTTCGATAATGAGACTAAAATGCGGGGTTTATAATTGTTAGGCATGCGATGTCTAAGGAATTCATTTGATTAGGCATGCGATGTCTATGCAGGTTGCGGATTCCAACTGTTGTAGTTTTACACTTTTTTTTCTGTGACCGTAAGTGTAATATGTGATATCGCCAGTTTCGTTGCTATATGTCAACGACAATTGGGATGCGCATATTTACTTACGTTGATGACATGTGATGTTATGTGTTGCTGGATATGTTATATTGGATCGTCGTGTTTGAATAGCCGGGGGGTTTTTATGTGAGACGAGTGTTTTTCATTTTCATTCATGTAAAAACTTGTATGTAATATTCTTTTATTGGGGAACTTCCAGGTTGCAGATGTTGTCACCATTTGTATATTATTTACTTTTCCGCATTAGGATAGACCCAAGGAGGGGAGCACAAGTAACCGGGTTCTAGGGTCCAGTGGGAGACCATCTCGAGGAGTCGAGTCCGGGTCTCCTAACCCTAGAATTGGTAGGGTTGCTTGCCGCTCTCGTAGGGGTCTAGGGGTGTGGGATTTGCTATTCATCACGACCGTGGAATCCGTGTTTTATACTGGCTCGTATTGAAAACACGGACGTCCTAGTATATCCAATATTTCATATGTTACTTTCTGCTGCGTTATCTGTGATGTGATCATGTGATGTGTTCAGATAGATATTATATATAGTATATATGATATATTATATAGACGTTGCTTATGTTTTACACCCGCGCTAGCCCTGCCTCGCTCTGGCGTTAGTTACCTAACCTAACGGTGCAGACGGGACATCGAGGCGAATGCGGATGGCATAAGCGTACGTTATATTTATCTATGATGTTTAGGTGGACTTAAATGATGGGACATTCATTAATGAGATTAATGAAAGAAAATAAACCTAATTGATGTTGTGGAATCGAATTTCAAAATAAAATAGGTAGCTACAGTTCTTGCTTTGCATCGCGGTGTTCCTTGAAGAACATCCTGCACCTTATTCGATGAGGAAAGGACCGAGATCCCTTCACCGGGAGTGACTCCTTTAGCAATAACTGGCAGATGCTACACACTCGGTTTGTCTTTTGATTGCTTCTATAGTTTCTACTTTGCACAGCGGTATATATGATATATCCTGCACCTTATTCGATGAGGAAAGGGCCGACGATCCCTTCACCGGGAGTGACCCCTTTACAAAAACTAGAAAAGCCTCAAAAACATTCCATTTAAAAACTATTTGATTCCGCAATGAGATCAAGTTCAAAGCATTAAAGGTTTTCATAAAAACCATTCGCAACCCTCCGTCATTTTAGGAAGTAGAGTACTTAGTATTCGTGTTATGTTTGTTGACCATAGTCAAGGCACAGTGTACGGTAGCTAAGTGATGTCTTCTTACACCGCATATGATGCGATTAGTTAGGACAGTCGCGTGACTTTGTTGACCTTAGTTAAGGGTCATGTGGGTGGGTCTGATTAATCACGAAATGACGGGTAGAACTTGACTAGTGCTTAGGATTTGTTGACTATAGTTAAGGTCATAAGTGCTAGGGGTAAAAATCTTTATCGGGAGTTTCAAGTGTTGAAATTTGCAATGAGATTGCATACCTTCTATGTGATAGTTGGATCCCGATACCCACTGCGAGTAATTGTTACTCCTGGGAGAGTTTTGCACTTTGCAATTAGCCGATCAAGTAGGTGTCTAGAAAGGTGTCAACGGGGTTACGCCTCTGGAAAAACGAGGTTTACTGTAATTAGGTCCGTGCGAAAGTATGGGGAACCTCCCTCAAAGTACCAACACTGGCCTGGCTGAAAGATTGGCGAACTTGTAGAGTGTAATTAATCCCGGCTAGTCTTTCCTTTTAGGGTTTGAAGGAAGATTTGATAAAAACAGTGGGAGCCATCCTGATTAGATAAAATAAATAACCAATCTAATCTTGCAAGAGCGCACGCAGAGTGTTTTCTTCTCTCTCTTTCTCCAGGTAGCGACCATATCACGTCTTAATCAAGATAATAATATGGATGTATTGACCGAACCCGCTTGTTATACTGAGCTGGGGCACGTTGTTATAAGTTGGAGCGGGAAATAGGGGAATACCAGAATTCCTATGCCGCCCAAAAGAAGAAAGTGCATATGATGCATCTCCTTCGGGTGTGTTCATTACAAAGAACTGTTTCTCAGTATCCTCTGCATCCTGGGTATTTGATACCGGATCAGGATCCCAGATATGTAATCTGTTACATAGGGCTACAGAAAGGTAGAAAACTGAGAACGGGTGATAAGTTTCATGAGACAGAAAACGGGGCAAGTGTTGCAGCCAAGTCTGTTGGTCACTGTCACCCTGTATTACCAATACATTGATTCTGAACAAATGCTATTAGATACCGAACCTGATATACAAAATCATATCAATCTCTTTATTTATTAAAGAAATGATAAAATTTTGTATTGTTGGATAATGTTTTAAACATTTCCTATATCAAAAGTTGATCGGTTCAGGCACGTTATCTAAAAGCATTGACGTTCTAAATCAAACTACAGTTCCTAGTATACAGAACACACACAAGAGAAAGAGTTCAGAAATGAACGAATCCTTCTTGAGGCATTGTAGACTAGGTCATATCAATGCGACCCGACTGGCTGAAGTTACATTTTACATGCATATTTAAATCAGTTTGAATTTACATCTTGTGAAACTTGCCAGTCATGTCACAAAGATAAGATGACCATAGCTCTGTTTATTGGAAACAGAGAAAGAGTTAGTAAACTCTTGGGACTGATACATAATGATGTATGTAAGGTCCCCTGTCTACACATGCCAGGGCCGGTTCTTTGTACTTCACTACATTCTCTGATGATCTCTCAAGATTCAGTCATATGTTCTTGTTGAAACATAAGTCCGAACCTTTTGAGATATTCACAGAATATAAGTTAGAAGTAGAGAACCAAAACCGGGTATAAGTATTATGTCCTATGATAAGATCAGGGAGGAGAATACTTGTGCATGGAATTCTTGGATTATTCTAAAAGAAAATGAGATTCTCTCTCAGTATTACTCCTCTGAATACATCACAGCACAACAGTGTATCAGGGCGAAGCAATCGCACCGTATTAGATATGGTGTGCTCTATGATGAGTACTACTGAGTTACCTATTTCCTTTTGGGGTTGTGCACTTGAGAAGCTGCATACCTAATGAATTAGGTTCGAATCAGATCACTGCCTACCACTCCATATAAGACATGGTATGGGAAGAGCCTATCTCTTAAGTAAGTTAAGATTTAGGATTGTCCGGCCTATGTCTAAAGCAAAATCCGGACAAGATCGAGGCAAGGTCAGTTCTGTAGAATTGGAAAGGTTCCAGCTATACAAAACTGCAGCTGATGGTTTGACAGAACCAAAGGATTCAATAGTTCCTGACGAACCTCAGCCTCTCCGCCGATCTGGTAGGGTTCCTCATCCTCCTGAGAGATACCCCGGTTTCTCGATGACAGTGGGAGCGAGGAATGCATCATGAGATGATGACCCAACTAGTTTCGAGCAGGCCATCGAGAGTAGGGACTCTGTAAGAATGGCTGGATGCTTAGCGATCTGAGATGGAATCCATGTACACAAGCAAAGTATGGACTTTGGCTGCTATATCTGAAGGGTTAAATTCCCATCAGGAGCAAGTATATCTTGAGAAGATTACTTGGTGTAGATGGAAAAGTTGAGACTTTCAAAGCTAGACTTGTTAAAGGTTTTCGTCATCAACCAAGCGTGGATAATGATGAAACCTTTTCCAGGGACTATACTTAAGTCCATCCAGATCCTACTTACCATTGCTACATACCATGACTACGATATCTGGTGGTTGGTGTAGGGTTCCTAGGCATGCTAATGAAGTCTCACAAGGCATCAACCATGCCAATTTATAATTTTACAAGTGCCTACAAACCCTAATACGGATCGTTAACTAGATGTATAGGTGATGCAATGCAAATAAACAACTTTATCTAAAAGGAAAGAGGCTACAACCTTTGTAGATCCGGTCCTCCACCTCCTAGGCTTCGTGATGACGTCCCTCCGCTGTCCAAAACGAATCTTGGACTCTTGCATCGGCTTCATCGGAGAAAAGGGCGGGCTAGGTCGTCGACTTCGACGCCGAAGATGATCTACGTCGAGGCATCATAAGATCAAGCTCCCACTTCACCAATTCATGAAACTAGTGAAGAAAACACCCTATACTACTTGGCAAGAGGTAGAGGATGAAGAAATAGGAAGTGGGTTCACTTTAGAATTGGATTTCTCACTCATTTTCACTAGTTGCCATTGATGAAGACAAGGTTTCTTCATGTTGAAGAAGGAAGAAGAAGAAGAAGATAATATGATAATTTAATTCAAAATAGAAAAGAAAATGAATACTTATCATAATATGAACCATGGTTAGGTGTAGAGAATTGACTAAGGTTAGATGAATGGTTAGGATTAAGCATGAAGACAAAATGGTCACTTTAGTCAAACCTTCATGAAGCTTCAACAAGCTTCATCTTTGAAAGCAACCATTTTCTCTTTTTCTTTTGTCAAAACAAAATAAATAAATGCATAAACAAATCAAATGAAACCCTAACCATTAACTAACCATGGTTTAATCATACACTTAACCAAGTTAGCATGTATCATCAAACATGATACAATCAAGTGCACAAAAGTATATCACATATACAACTTGTGCAATGCAAGTGAGAAAATCCATTTAAAGTGAACCAATATTAGTTAATGCAAAGTAATATATCAAATATATAATTATGTATTAAATCATTAAATCAATACTTGATTTAACGATCCGGTCATATCGCATATAACCGACTAATATTCAATGTATCAGCTTATCGAATCAATCCTTGATTCGAAAACTAGGTTATATCGCATACAACCAATCGATACATTCATCGCGAGAATAGAATACGGTATCACATACACGTATTATTCTCGGTCCCGCACATATCTCATATGCGCTCCTATTTCGTTTCGCTTGAGCCAGGAAACCTCTGTGTAGGACTCTAAAGACTCGTCAATACGCCGGCAGCAGATGATGATCATATCAAACACCCACAAGCCGCAAGCGGTCTTCTAAACGTAACGGCCACCCGGTTATTGAGCGATCAGAAGATCGACGAGCAAGCCCGCTCACACTCCTGTGAATCCAACCGGTAACACTTACCGTACAGTCCGGTCTGTTCGTCTGATATGTCGCATATCTCGCCTAGGGGTGGTAAACGTCAGACCCCAATAGCTCGATAAGTCGTGTCGATATGAGGTCTATAACAGTTCGAGAAACTACTGGTAACACTTACCAGTAAATCTCAGCAACCCTGGCCAGGGATTTCCGGTTATAGCCAATCGAACACAGCGCAACATCAACTCCCTATACCGGGAGAGACGAATCCCCTCCTATCGTTCATTGCCTCCATGTGATTCGGGACTGTACCCAAAAACCACCGTTTTGCACGCCCTCTTGGACATGGTAAGGTGGAAATCAAAGCACAGTGGGAACCACATAAAACTCTATGACGATCTCGGGTCAACAGACTACTCTGTACCAGTGTCACCAGAGAACTGCCATCTGACGTAAGGTATAATACCATCTGGGAGTTCTCGGCGAGTCCGTCCAGTGTACCCAGTCTCTACTGAGCACCCGTATATCATCTCTGATGTCAAACACCAATGGATATGGAATCATCCATCGCCCATCTGTATGGGTCGAGAAGGTATACGCTAGTCTACTCTGGTATATCGATGCCCCGTCTCGATACACGCATGACTAGGGACCTTGAAGGATGTACTTATGGACTACCATGTCCCCACTAGTATGATCCGCATCATAGTCCAGGTAGTCAAGTACACATCCTAAGGGCTTTACCAACATGTAACAGAGAGACAATCAGTGTACACGTTAAGGTAAAGATCAACCAGATAGCATACTATCATGTCGAGCAAGAAAGTCCTCCCTATATATGTCCAAGCATCCACTACAATATACATCCTGTGTATAGTAATGGCCTCTAGGGCATACATATAACTAACAATCTCCCACTTGCACTAGGGCCATCTGTAGCAGTGGTTGTAGTATCTCATACCCAACCATCCCATAAAAGTCTCTTTCTGGGAATAGGCCTTCGTGAGTGGATCCGCCGTGTTGTCCTCTGAGTCTACTCTCCAAACCTCGATCACCCTGGAGATCAACCATCTCCATGATCAGGTGATACTGCCTTAGAATATGTCTGGATTACTGATGGGACCGGCGTTCCTTGGCATAAGCCACAACTCCATTGTCTCACAATGGTAGGAACGTAGTTTATCTCATGAACCAATATACACCCAAACAGCCTCTTTGGTAGCATCTTAAGTAGCGATGTATCCAGCCTTTATCGTCTAGTAAGTCACGGTATCTAGCTTGGAACTCTTCCAACATAACGTCCCTTTACTGAGGGTAAAGACAATGCCTGCGACTGACATTCAGTCGTCTTTATCACCCTGGAACCCTTCCAGTGATTCTCCCCAGAATCGTTTGATACCATCTCACTACAACTAGTGAGAATCCTAACATCCAATTAAATCTATCTCATAGATCCAAAACTCAGGATTTAGGAGGTATCATTTTGATCCTATATGGAGAATCTTTGTGATAAGCGGAGATTGAACGAGCTTAACATAGGAAACTCCTTTCTTATCAAGAGTATGTCATCCACGTACTCTACGAGGATCACCACCATACTCCTTACTACCTTTTTGTATATACAAGGTTCATCTACCATTTTGATGAAATCAAACTATTTGACTAAGACATCAAAACAGACGTTCCAACTCCGCGATGCCTGCTTTATCCTATAAAGCATCTTGTACACGTTTCCGCTGCTCCCACTGTCTACGAGGCCCTCTGGCTGTGTACTTATAGACGCACTCTTCTAAAACATCATCTAGAAAAGCAGTCATGGCACCCAACCGCCAGAAATCGTAGTCATGGTATGTAGCCGTGGCAAGTAGGATCTAGATGGACTTAAGCATAGCTCCTTAGAAAAGGTTTCGTCATGATCCATATCTGGTCAATGATGAAAACCTTTAACAAGTCTAGGTTTGAAAGTCTTAACTTTTCCATCTACACCAAGTAATCTTCTCAAGATATACTTGCTACTGATAGGGATTTAACCCTTCAGATATAGCAACCAAAGTCCATACTTTGTTGGTGTATAAGGATTCCATCTCAGATCGATAAACATCCATCCATTCTTATAGAGTCTCACTCCTGATAGCCAGCTCGAAACTAGTTGGGTTATCATCTCATGATTCAATCCTCGCTCCCACTGTCATAGAGAAACCGAAGTAACTCTCAGGTGGGTGAGGAACCCTGCTAGATCGGCGGAGAGGCTGAGGTTCGTTGGTTACTATTGAATCCTATGGTTCTATCAAATCATCTGCAGTAGTTTGTATAGCTGGAACGTTTCCAGTTCTACAGAATTGACCTTGCCTCGATCTTGTCCGGATTTTGCTTTTAGACATAGGCCGGACAACCCCAAATCTTAAACAGCTTAAGATATGGGCTCTTCCCTTTCCATATCACATATGAAATGGTAGGCAACTGATTTGATTTGAATCCTATTCAATAGGTATGCAACTTCATAAGTGCATAACTCCCAAAAGGAAATAGGTAACTCAGTAGTACTCATCATAGAGCACACCATATCAAATAGGGTGTATCTGCTCCGCCCCGATATACCATCGTGCTATGGTGTATATGGAGGAGTAATTCTGAGAGAGAATCTCATTCTCCTTTAAAATAGTCCAGGATTTCCGTGCTCAAGTATTCTCCTCCTCGATCACATCAAAGGACATAATACTTATACCCGTATTTTGGTTCTCTACTTCGAAATCATATTCTGTGAATATCTCAAAAGATTCGGACTTATGTTTCAACAGGAATATATGACTGAATCTTGAGAGATTATCAGAGAATATAATGAAGTATAAAGAACCAGTCCTGGCATTTGTAGACAGGAGACCTTACATACATCATCATGTATCAGTCCCAAGAGTTCACTAACTCTTTCTTTGTTCTCAATAAACAGAGCTGGTGTCATTTTATCTTTGTGACACGACTAGCAAGTTTTTCACAAGATGTAAATTCAAACTAGTTTAAATATGCATCTATATGTAACTTAGCTAGTCGGGTCGCATTGATATGACCTAGTCTACAATACCTCAAGAAGGAATTGTTCAATACTGAACTCTTCCTCTTGTGTGTGCTCTGTATACTAAGAACTGTAGTTTGATTTAGAACATCAATACTTTTAGATAACGTGCCTGAACCGATCAACTTTTGATATAGGAAATGTTCAAAACATTATCCAACAATACAAAATTTTACCGTTTCTTTACTAATAAAGAGACAGATATGATTTTGTATATCAAGTTCGGTATCTAATAACATTCGTTCAGAATCAATGTATTTGTAATACAGGGTGACAGTGACCAACAGACTTGGCTGCAACACTTGCCCCGTTTTCTGTCTCATGAAACTTATCACCCGTTCTCAGTTTTTCTACCCTTTTATAGCCCTATGTAACAGATTACATATCGGGATCCTGATCCGGTATCAAATACCCAGGATTCAGAGGATACTGAGAAACAGTTCTGTGTAACGAACACACCCGAAGATGATGCATCAACATGCACTCTCTTCGTTTGGGCGGCACGGGAATTCTGGTAATCCCCAATTTCCTGCTCTGTCTTATAACAATTATAAGTTGGAGCGGGACCAACGTTCCCCAGCTCAGTATAACAAGCGGGTTCGGTCAATATTTCTGTATTATTATCTTAATTAAGGCGTGATATGGTCGCTACCAGGAGAGAGAGAGAAGAAAACACTCAGCGTGCGCTCTTGCAAGAATAGATTGGTTATTATTTTATCTAATCAGGATGGCTCCCACTGTTTTTATCAAATCTTCCTTCAAACCCTAAAAGGAAGGACTAGCCGGGATTAATTACACGCTACAAGTTCGCCAATCTTTCAGCCATGCCAGTGTCGGTACTTTGAGGGAGGTCCCCCGTGCTTTCGCACGAACCTAATTACAGTAAACCTCGTTTTCCCAGAGGCTTAACCCCGTTGACACCTTTCTAGACACCTACTTGATCGGCTAATTGTAATGTGTAAAACTCTCTTAGGAGTAACTCTTACTCGCAGTGGGTATCGGGATCCAACTATCTCATAGAAGGTATGCAATCTCATTGCAAATTTCAACACTTGAAATTCCCGATAATATTTTGCCCCTAGCGTCCTATGACCTTGACGCAGGCCAACAAACCATAGTGCGCTAGTCAAGTTCAACCCGTCATTTCCTGATTGAATTAAACCCACCCGCACGACCCTTGACGTAGGCCAACAAAGTCGCACGACTACCCTAATCCAATCTGCATCATATGCATAAGCAGATAAATACTAGTTAGCTACCGCACACTACGCCTTGACGCAGGCCAACAAACGTAGCACGAATACTAACTACTACTTATCTGAAATGACGGAGGGCTACGACAGGTTTTTCTGAAAACCCATTGCGTAATGAACTTGATATCGTTGTAGAATCGAATAATTTTGAAATGGAGTGTTTTTGAGGCTTTTTCTAGTTTTGCTAAAGGGGTCACTCCCGGTGAAGGGATCGTCGGCCCTTTCCTCGTCGAATGAGGTGCGGGATATATCATATATATCACTGTGCAAAGCAGAAACTATAGAAGCAATCAAAAAACAAACCGAGTGTGTAGCATCTGCCAGTTATTGCTAAAGGAGTCACTCCCGGTGAAGGGATCTCGGTCCTTTCCTCGTCGAATGAGGTGCGGGATATATCATATATATCGCTGTGCAAAGCAAGAACTGTAGCTACCTGTTTTATTTAAAATTCGATTCTACAACATCTTAGGTTTCTTTTCTTTCATTAATCACATTAATGAAGTCCCATCATTTAAGTACCTAAACATCACAGATAAATACGACGTACACTTATGTCATCCGCATTCGCCACGATGTCCCCTCGTGCACCGTTAGGTTAGGTAACTAACGACAGAGCAGGGCAGGGCTAGTGCGGGTGCAAAACATAAGTAACGTCTATATAATATATCATATATACTATATACTGTATCCATCAGAACATATCAAATGATCACATCACAGATATCGCAGCAGAAAATATCATATGAAATATTGGATATACTAGGACGTCCGTGTTTTCAATACGAGCCAGTATAAAACACGGATTCCACGGTCGTGATGAATAGCCAATCCCACACCCCTAGACCCCTACGAGAGCGGCAAGCAACCCTACCAATTCTAGGATTAGGAGACCCGGACTCGACTCCTCGAGATGGTCTCCCTCTGGACCCTAGAACCCGGTTACTTGTGCTCCCCTCCTTGGGTCTATCCTAATGCGGAAAAGTAAATAATATACAAAAGGTGACATCTTCCGCAACCTGGAAGTGTCCCAATGAAAGAATATTACAAACAAGTTTTTTACATGAATGAAAATGAAAAACACTCATCTCACATAAAAAAAAACCCGGCTATTCAAACACGACGATCCAATATAACATATCCAGCAACACATAACATCACATGTCATCAACGTAAGTAACTATGCATACCCCAATTGTCGTTGACGTATAGTAACGAAACCGGCGATATTTACATACTACACTTACGGTCACAGAAAAGAAAGTGTAAAACTACAACAGTTGGAATTCGCAACCTCTTTAGACATCGCATGCCTAATCAAATGAAATACTTAGACATCACATGCCTAACAATTATAAACCCCGCATTTTAGTCTCATTATCGAAAACTCTTTTCAATATCAAGTAAGACTAAACCGCTAGATTTATAACATTCATTCAGTTATCTCATAACTGTATGTGAATTCCAATTATTGTATCCCATTCCGGATAAATAGAAAATATTAAACTTTCCGATCGAACATTCGAACACCCAAGTTTTCCCGAAACCGTTTAACACATGAAATAAGTTCAAAAACATTCACTTCATGCCTCAGTACCAACGGTCCAGCCGTAGAAGGGTCAAGCCAACGCCTCACATGTGGCACGCCGTACTGCCCCAAACACGAAGGTTCAAAGAGCAGTTCAAGACGGTCACATAATCGAGTTAAGGTTTGTTGTCTTCTAGAGGGACCATCGCGTTACTTGCACTACTTAGAACGTCATTAAACTACGGAAAAGTCCAACAATTGGAAATTTCCCGGCAGGGGAAAAAGTGGGTATTTATATCTGGTCGAACCTTTTAACATATTCTAAAATTATCCGGAAAAACACACAGACAAAATTAGACAATCCGATCGAAACACCGAGTCCCCAATACAACCCAGAAAACTCAACTCTTGAGTAAATATTAAAAATTACCAGAAAATACAGCACCAGAATATAGGAATTACTGTGCAATTTTAAAAACCCAATCTGACAGAATGGCCGCGGAACCGCCGAACGAGCCATGCTCGTGCCGCGGTTCCGCCGCACTTTAGTTGAATCACGGGCACGTGCTGCACAGTTTTTCTTAAAATTCTCTGCTGAATTTTCTGAATATTTTTAATGTGAAAAAATGCACAGTTTTTAAAAAAGTACAGAGAGCATGTTTTGAATTAGGGTTTCGGTTCGATCGGACTTCTAACTCCGTCTACGCATCGCCTAAGGCTCTAGCTAGGCTCTGATACCACTATAGGGTTCCTAGGCACGCTAATGAAGTCTCACAAGGCATCAACCATGCCAATTTATAATTTTACAAGTGCCTACAAACCCTAATACGGATCGTTAACTAGATGTATAGGTGATGTGATGCAAATAAACAACTTTATCTAAAAGGAAAGAGGCTACAACCTTTGTAGATCCGGTCCTCCACCTCCTAGGCTCCGTGATGACGTCCCTCCGCTGTCCAAAACGAATCTTGGACTCTTGCATCGGCTTCATCGGAGAAAAGGGCGGGCTAGGTCGTCGACTTCGATGCCGAAGATGATCTACGTCGAGGCATCATAAGATCAAGCTGCCACTTCACCAATTCATGAAACTAGTGAAGAAAACACCCTATACTACTTGGCAAAAGGTAGAGGATGAAGAAATAGGAAGTGGGTTCACTTTAGAATTGGATTTCTCACTCATTTTCACTAGTTGCCATTGATGAAGACAAGGTTTCTTCATGTTGAAGAAGGAAGAAGAAGAAGAAGATAATATGATAATTTAATTCAAAATAGAAAAGAAAATGAATACTTATCATAATATGAACCATGGTTAGGTGCAGAGAATTGACTAAGGTTAGATGAATGGTTAGGGTTAAGCATGAAGACAAAACGGTCACTTTAGTCAAACCTTCATGAAGCTTCAACAAGCTTCATCTTTGAAAGCAACCATTTTCTCTTTTTCTTTTGTCAAAACAAAATAAATAAATGCATAAATAAATCAAATGAAACACTAACCATTAACTAACCATGGTTTAATCATACACTTAACCAAGTTAGCATGTATCATCAAACATGATACAATCAAGTGCACAAAACTATATCATATATACAACTTGAGCAATGCAAGTGAGAAAATCCATTTAAAGTGAACCAATATTAGTTAATGCAAAGTAATATATCAAATATATAATTATGCATTAAATCATTAAATCAATACTTGATTTAACGATCCGGTCATATCGCATATAACCGACTAATATTCAATGTATCGGCTTATCGAATCAATCCTTGATTCGATAACTAGGTTATATCGCATACAACCAATCGATACATTCATCGTGAGAATGGAATACGGTATCACATACACGTATTATTCTCGGTCCTGCACATATCTCATATGCGCTCCTATTTCGTTTCGCTTGAGCCAGGAAACCTCTGTGTAGGACTCTAATGACTCGTCAATACGCCGGCAGCAGATGATGATCATATCAAACAACCACAAGCCGCAAGCGGTCTGCTAAATGTAACGGCCACCCGGGTATTGAGCGATCAGAAGATCGACGAGCAAGCCCGCTCACACTCCTGTGAATCCAACCAATAACACTTACCGTACAATCCGGTCTGTTCGTCTGATATGTCGCATATCTCGCCTAGGGGTGGTAAACGTCAGACCCCAATAGCTCGATAAGTCGTGTCGATATGAGGTCTATAACAGTTCGAGAAACTACTGGTAACACTTACCAGTAAATCTCAGCAACCCTGGCCAGGGATTTCCGGTTATAGCCAATCGAATACAGCGCAACATCAACTCCCTATACCGGGAGAGACGAATCCCCTCCTATCGTTCATTGCCTCCATGTGATTCGGGACTGTACCCAAAAACCACCGTTTTGCACGCCCTCTTGGACGTGGTAAGGTGGAAATCAAAGCACAGTGGGAACCACACAATACTCTATGACGATCTCGGGTCAACAGACTACTCTGTACCAGTGTCACCAGAGAACTGCCATCTGACGTAAGGTATAATACCATCTGGGAGTTCTCGGCGAGTCCGTCCAGTGTACCCAGTCTCTACTGAGCACCCGTATATCATCTCTGATGTCAAACACCAATGGATATGGGATCATCCATCGCCCATCTGTATGGGTCGAGAAGGTATACGCTAGTCTACTCTGGTATATCGATGCCCCGTCTCGATACACGCACGACTAGGGACCTTGAAGGATGTACTTATGGACTACCATGTCCCCACTAGTATGATCCGCATCATAGTCCAGGTAGTCAAGTACACATCCTAAGGGCTTTACCAACATGTAACAGAGAGACAATCAGTGTACACGTTAAGGTAAAGATCAACCAGATAGCATACTATCATGTCGAGCAAGAAAGTCCTCCCTATATATGTCCAAGCATCCACTACAATATACATCCTGTGTATAGTAATGGCCTCTAGGGCATACATATAACTAACAGTTGGGTGCCATGACTACTTTTCTAAATAGTAATTTAGAAGAGAACGTCTATAAGAACACAGCCAGAGGGCTTCGTAAGCAGTGGGAGCAGCGAAAACGTGTGCAAGTTGCTTTACAGGATAAAGCAGGCATCGCGGAGTTGGAACATCTGTTTTGATGTGGTAGTCAAAGAGTTTGACTTCATCAAACTGGTAGATGAACTTTATATGTCCAAAAGGGTAGTATGGAGTATGGTAATGATCCTCGTATTGTACGTGGACAACATACTCTTGATAGGAAAGGAGTTTCCTATGCTACGATCGGTCGATCTCCTCTTATCACATAGATATCAACATGCTTGTAGGTGTTTGATATGATCATCACCTGCTGCCGGCGTATTGACGAGTCTTTAGAGTCCTACACAGAGGTTTCCTAGCTCAAGCGAAATGAAATAGGAGCGCATATGAGATATGTGCGGGACCGAGAATAATGCGTGTATGTGATACCGTATTCTATTCTCGCGATGAATGTATCGATTGGTTGTATGCGATATAACCTAGTTATCGAATCAAGAATTGATTCGATAAGCCGATACATTGGATATTAGTCGGTCATATGCGATATGACCGGATCGTTAAATCAAGTGTTGATTTAATGATTTAATGCATAATTATATATTTGATATATTACTTTGCATTAACTAGTATTTGTTCACTTTAGATGGATTTTCTCACTTGAAGTGCACATTGTATATATGATATAGTTTTGTGCACTAGTTTGTATCATGTTTGATGATACATACAAACTTGGGTGTGTATGATTAAACCATGGTTATGTTAATGGTTAGTGTTTTGTTTATTTACTTATCTATTTATTTTTATTTATTCATTTTAAGGCAAGAAACAAAAGGGTGGCTTCTTTTGTTTTTTCTTTGAAACTTCATGAAGCTTTGACCATTTTGTTTGTTAGCCTTAACCTAACCATTAAACCTAACCCTAGTTTATTCTCTACACTTAACCATGGTTGCTATATGATAAGAATTAATTATTTTCTATATTGAAGATAATACTTATCATATTCTTTTATCTTCATCATCTTCATCAAGCTTCAAAAAGCTTGCTAGCTTCAATGGTGAAATGAGAAAAAGAGTGAGAAATCCAATTCTAAAGTGAACCCACTTCTTATTTCTTCGTCCTCTACCACTTGCCAAGTAGTATAGGGTGTTTTCTTCACAAGTTTCATGACTTGGTGAAGTTGGAGCTTGATCTTGAGTTTCCTCGACGTAGATCATCTTCGGCATCGAAGTCGACGACCTAGCCCGATCATTTCTCCGATGAAACCTTCGCCAGAGTCCGGATTCCGATAGGTACAGCGGAGGGACGTCATCACGGAGCCTAGGAAGTGGAGGACCGGATCTACAAAGGTTGTAGTCACTTTCCTTTAGTAATAAAGTCGTTTACTTGCTTGCATCGCCTTATCATCTAGTTAACGATCCGTATTAGGGTTTGTAGGCACATGAAAAAATTAGAATTGGGCATGTTTGATCTGTTGTGAGACCTCATTAGTGTGCCTAGGAACCCTTCAGCTTTCCCACTGCTAAGTATTTTCAGCAAGATCTTCCAGATATTTCCAGGCTTCACCATCGTCTTTGGACATGAAATTGCATTGACACATGGTTTCAAGCATCTGTTTTGTCGCTGGATTAATGTCCTCATATATAATTCGGCACAGATCCCATCTATGTATTCCAGGATGAGGACATTGGACAAGTATATCCTTGAACCATTCAAAGCACTTCCAAAATGGTTCATTGGGAAGCTGGGTAAACTGGTTGATTTCGTTTCGAACACGAGCGTTCTTATGATTTGGGTAAAATTTCTTAAGGAATGCTATCATGAACTCATCCCAATTGGTAATAGAGTGTGTGGCAGTATTATAAAGCCATTTTTCTGCCAAGTCGCACAAAGTGAATGGGAGAAGACGCAAGCGCATAGCATCCACGGACAGTTGTGAAGTACCCATCATTACGCATACGTTTTCGAATTTAGTGATAAAAACGTATGCGTCTTCTGACTCAAGCCCATGAAATTTGGGCAACAGATTGATGTAGTGGGGTTTAATTTCAAAATTATCCACGTTGGCTAGTGGAATAGATAAGCAGGTAGGAAGTGGACCGCATCTAGGATAACATCTCTCTTGGAGAGAAATGCGCGGTGGATTCTGCGCATCTACGGGCGGTGGCAGGGTGGTATTATAATTTTATGGAGTACCGTCCATCTCGGTCGATGTGGTGGATGGTGAGGGAAAAGAAGATGAAGAAGCACCGACTTCGGAGTCAATAGCAGGAACGCGGACAAGACGGGCACTAGAATCCCGTGTCTAGCCGAGCATGCACTAAGTGGGTTTAGCGCAAGTGGTAGCATGTGTGTGATTTAAAAATGGTTTGTTTTTGAAAAATGTCGGACTTAAAACAAATCACACAAAAATTCACAAACAACCCTAGAACTAAGGTTATCTAGGTCAAGTTTCTAGACCGCTCCTAGACTTCCAAAGGACAAGACACAGGATCAATCCTCTACCACCTCTTTACTACTCTTGTGGCCAGGAAAATGCCAGGTAAGTGTGAGGTATCCGCTATACGAATCACCGAAAATAGCAGGCCTAATTAAATAACCACTTGCCTTAGACACACTTGCTTAAGCACCACAAAAATAATGAAGATAAGCGATAGATTACCCACGACCTTCCTCTATCCTATTTGAGCACGACGGTCCTTAGAGTCTTGTCTAGATATTTTTTAATTAATGTAGGGTTGATGCGGATACTCGTTTTGTGATTTGTGGGGCCTAGGAAGGGTGATGAAATCCCCACCAAATCTGAATTTTGGTCTTGTCCCTTAAAGTCCGTATAAAAATATGAATAAACAAACCAATTAGAAAACTTTGCAAAAAGATTTTTAAGCGGCGATATTTTGCAAAGAATCCTGCAGGAAATATATTTTATTGGATTTCAGAGGAGAGAGAAAGAATTGAGAAATTTGTTGGAGATAGTGCCCTCATAGTCAATTATTGGATCGCAGGTACGTGATTGCAATGATTGCGGAGGACCTATACCGGTAGGACAGTCTTACTCGAGATGATAGTATGCTATCTGGTTTGCCTTTATCAGTCGTGTACATGTTCAGGTGACTGATTACATCTTACACTTTGATAGAGCCCTTAGGATCTTGCTTTACCACCAACAATATGATGGCGATCATATACGTGAGAGTTGGGTGGTTTATACGCATATCCTTAATTGTGGTCCCTAGTCGTGGGAGTTTCGAGACAGGGCATCGATACTCCAGAGTAGACTAGTGTATACAGTCGAGACCCCGTCGAGGGGCGGTGGCCGGTCTCACAAGCCACTGGTGTCAGTTGGATCACCTAAGATGTATACAGGTGCTCATTGGGTTATGAGTACACCGGACAGGACTCGCCGGGAATCTGCTAGTTAGTACTATATCTATCGTCAGATAGCAGTTCCCTGGTGACATGTGTACAGGTTAGTTTATCGACCTGAGGTCGTCATTTGTCTCGTATGAGTTCCCACTGTGCTTTGATTTCTACCCTACCACGGCTCAAAGGAGTCGTGCAAACAGGTAGCTTTTGGGTACAGTCCCGAGCCATATGGAGGCACGTGAGCGGATCGGCAGGGGATTCGTCTCTCCCGGTATAGGGGGCGAGATCGTGCTGTGTCTAGGAGAGCCATTACACAAAGCCCACGGCCGTGGCAGGAGATTTACTGGTAGGTACTCCAGTAGTATCTCAGGGTGTTATTGGGCTTCACTCCGACACGACTTATACTGCTTTTGGGAGTCTGACGTTACTGGCCCCCTAGGCAGATATGCGATACTCATAGACGAACGGACCGGACTGTATATACATTGTCACTGTTAGGCTCAGTAGGGTTTCTGGATGAGTTCGCTCATCAGCCTCCCTTGAGGTCAGTCCATGGGCAGCCGTTACGCATTGCTAGTGCCGCTGACGGTTTGTGGTTAAACCCACTGCCAGGGTACTGATGAGTCATTAGAGTCCCCCACAGACAGTTTTCCAAGTTCGGGCGAAACGTTGTAGAGGCCGTATGGTTTTATAGCAAGGTTCGGAAAATGCACGTGCGTTTACGCACGTGTTATTTTTCGGGCAGATGATACCGGTCGGCTTTGGTTTAAGCCGGATCCGAGTATTATATTGAGTAGATATAATATCTTTGTCTCAGTTGCATTTGTATTCGGTCGTAATACAAATGCGGGTATATTTATACAGTTACGGGGTTATCCTGAAAGTTGTTTCAGGATCACTTTTGGAAGTTGCCAGTTTCCAGTTTTCTATCAGCCGTCTTTTAACATTCGGTTAAAGGCGGATTTATCTTTTCTTGAGATGAGGTGAGTCAGTGTTCTAGAAGTTTCTAGAAGTGATGACAAGGATGGTGACTAGGTTCATGACTCATCTTTGCTTTTATTATATGATGACTAGGTTTTAATGACTCATGCTTTAACATTAATGCATTTTGTTTTTGTTAAGATCTTTTCTTCATGATAAGCTTTGTGTTATGGTCACCACTTGGTTCCTACACTCACCCTCCTCCTTTAAAGTGGCCGGCCCTCTCTCTCCTCCTCCTCTCTCTCGCTTGGAAAAATTATGGTTGTTAAAAAGAAAAGACCAAAGTTTTGGATGCATGGAAATTTCATAGTTCATTTCTTGTTCCATTTCATTTCCATCGGCAACTTCATTAACCGATCGTCCACGGCTTTGGGCGAAGTGAGACAAAGTCATCTACTCATTCTCTACATCATTCTTGGTCGTCTCTTTTAGAAAACTTGACGACCGAGTTGCCTCAAGTCAGAGGCGGGAGGCCGTTTAAAGAATCGTCGACGTGGTGCCACCTGGACGAACAAATCGGAGATCGACGAGATCGGAGAAGCCGCAACGGAGCGTGGGATGATGGTTAAAGAACGAAGGACTCGGATCGTTCGGTATAACCTTTCTACACTCTTTACAGTATGTTAGTTTAGCAATAATGGAAGATCCGGGTTAAAGTATACGATAGCGCCAGTTAAAAAGTTTTTGTTCCGCATTTGGCGTCTGTAGACGGCCGGGGCGCTAGCGTAGACTTACAGTGGTATCAGAGACTCACCATTTTGCTATACTAACTTGTGCTAACGCGTTTAAAATATCGATCGAACCGGAAATCAAAAACCGCATTTTTACATTTTCACAGTTTCTGTCGATTTTAAATGGTGTCCTAAAAATATTCCACATATCACAGAAATCTGTGCAGGGTTTTATAAGAACGCCGTACAAATTTGGACGCGTGAATCGACAAGACTGCCGCGGAAACGCGGCCAAACCCATGGTTTGGCCGCGCATCCGCGGCCGTTCTGAGCGATCATGCCCCCAAATTTGCACAGTGTATTCTTCAATGGAATTTGGGATTTTTGGTATATATCTTTTGGGCCCAGATTTTATTACTGTTCAGCAGATTTGCGTGGGGCCCACTTCGTGATATTTAGTCGATCGAAATTTAAACATGTTAGTTTACAGTGCTTACATTATATCTCCGACCGGGAATGTCATTTGATCGGTAAACCGCGTCTGATTGCTATAGTTCTTTTAGAAGGGTTTGCGAACGTGACATTCGCGTTGATGTTCTGTTGTGTGCTGTGATGTTGCGGTTTTGTCGTGGTGGATAGCAGTGTGCAATGGTAGTACAGTTTGAGTTTATTTGTACATTTGATATTGCGGGGCGAGCGTCCAACTTGTGGACTGCCGTCACTGCCTGTTGTATAATATTCTTTTGGGGCACGACCAGGTTGCGGTCGATGTACCTGTTGTACTATTTTTCATTACTGTACTAGGTTTTGCCCCGTGACGGAGTGCATGGATAGCCGGGTTCTGGGGGGCAACGGGTCCGCATCTCATGGCTTTGAGAGGCAGAGGGGTCCCACTATAGAATTGGAAGACTATTCGCCGCACTCGTAGGGGGTACAGGTTGACCCAAGGAGGGGTGCTCAAGCTACCGGATTCCGTGAAGTGCCGGGTGGTCCATTCAGTATGTTGTAGGGGGCTGCCTCGCTTCAGGTTTTGGCGGGTAACTTGCCGCACCCGTAGGGGTCTAGGTTTCATTGCACAGGCTATCCCCACGACAGGGGAACGTCGGGTTTCAGCAGCGGCTCTGTGAAACCCGGGGATCCCAGATTATCTGTATTGTTCTGTGATGCTTATTACTTTTCTGTAATGTAGCATATTATCACGCCTGGAGCGATTATTGTATATTGGTTTATATACTATTAGATATTGTATATGTTTTACACCCGCGCTAGTCCAGTCCCCGCTCTGTCGTTAGTTAAGTAACCTAACGGGTGATGACGGGACCCAGTGACGAATGCGGATGGCATATACGTACATTTTATTTTCGTTCTTTTCTGGTGTGATTGATTGATGGGACTGCATTGATTCTGATCAATGCAAAGTAAAACAAACATGTTTGCAGTTGTTGGAACAAATTTAAACAGTGTTATTGCAAAGACGTTTCCTTTTGTTATGCATAGCGGTATTCAGTGGAATATCATGCACCTCATTCGACGGGGCAAGGGCCGATATCCCTTCACCGGGACTGACCCCTTGGGCAGAAGTTTGCGTCAGGGTAATAACTTCACTATAGTCGATTACAAGTTGCTTTGCATAGCGGCATTCAGTGGAATATCCTGCACCTCATTCCACAAGGAAAGAGCCGAGATCCCTTCACCGGGAGTGACCTCTTTAGCAAAAGGTTTTCGCCACTATATTTTAAAAAAGCTATCAGGTTCCTTCAGCGATATCAAGTTCACTACGTTAAAGGTTTTTCGCCAAAAACCAGCCGTAGCCCTCCGTCACTTCTTTTGAGTATTCAGTAGTATTCAAGCTATGTATTTTAGCCAAAGTTAAGGCATAGTGTTTGGTAGCTGCTGGGTATTCAATTGTTGCATAGATAGATGAGTTAGTTTGGGACAGTCGTTCTGCCGATTGGCCAAAGTCAGGGGCATGTGCGGGTTGGTTCAAATTGACAAGATAGTGACGGGTAGAACTTGGCATGTGACTTATGACATTTTGACCAAAGCCAAGGTTATAAGAGCATGGGGCAAAAATCGTATCGGGAGTTTCTAAAGAAACTGAAACTTGCCAAGTATGTGCATACCTTCTGGAGTATGAGTAACGTGGATGCATTCCATCACGTTATCATGCGATGAGAGTTGGATCCCGATTCCCACTGATGAGTTGGTTTACTCTTCGGGTGATCCCGATTGATTCTTCTTTAGGTTTGGAGGAGAATTTGACAGGACAGTGGGAGGTTTCCGGATTAGATAAAGTGATAACCATTCTGATCTAGGTTAGAGTGCACGCAGAGCGTTTCTTTTCTCTCTCTCTTTGGCAGCGACCTTTGACCGACCCTAGACTATGACTCAGTGACCAGGTTGACCGAACCTTCTTAAAATACTGACTTTTGGATTGTCTATGTTGCATAAGTCATTGCCACTCCTTCTTTTACCCTTTGAATTTCTCAGAACACCCGTATTACTACGGATATCCACTTCCATTGGATAGATCCATCGTATGGTTATATACGAACTCAAAGGGACTTCTTCGAGGATGGATCCAGGTTCAGGAGAAATAGAATTGGTTTATTCAGTTGTCTTTTATTATCACCTTCTCTCAGGTTGCGAGAGCTCCTTGGTTTAGGAGAGTACACCTATTACGCTTATTGGATAGTCTTATTCCAAACCATAGGCAGGTGCCGAAAGGTAGGGAATGAAGAAAACCAATTAGCCTAAGTAGGGTGTGCAGAAGGTAATATGTAAAGACAAAATAAAGGGATTAGAAAGAGGGCAAAGTAAATTGCGACTGTTATCATTCACGACCAAAACCGCGTACTTCGTCGCCACTCCTATTTCACCTTTAAAAAGAATAAGGTATTATTCAGTTGTCTTTTATCATCACCTTCTCTCGAGATGCGAGTACTCCTTGGTTTAGGAGGGTATACCTATTATGCTTACTGGATAGTCTTCTTCCAAACCATAGGCTGGTGCCGAACGGTAGGGAAGGAAGAAAACCATTTAGCCTAATGATGGTGTACAGAAGGTAACGACTAAAGACAAATAAAGGGATTTGGAGAGATGGCAATAAAATATACGGTTGAAGTCATGAATTGGATTATGGAAGAGGCATTGCTATGAATACCAGGATACCCCTACGAAACATTTTCATGTTTCAGTGCATTGTTAAAGGAAAACTGTTTTCCCGGTTAGATACTTACTCTAAGGGTATGTATTTACCAGGTTTCATTCTCATATCTGTATGGTTCTACAGATGATGAGTGGGAGTAAGATATTGGGAATCAGTTAATTATCCTCATTATATCGGAATTCGTTGTAATTGGTGATATTTGAGGAAATCACCAGGGTACAGTTTTCAACCTACGACGCACAGATTTTGAGTTGTTTAACTCAGCGGACTTATACAGAGTATTGTATGTTGTCCAGTGTCCTTCAGGACGAAGGGGTAGGTCCTCGTACTATGTTCTGTTTACTTATAACTTCTCTAGTATTTAGACAAGTGTTTCATAGAAATACAAGGTCTAAGTTTTGAGAAGTTGTGGGTATAAGAATAAAGTAGAGAACCAGGTGTCACAAGTATCGGGATTCTTCAAAGAGATCGAAGATGTAGATTCTTGTGATTGGTATTCAGATGATAGTAATGGTTTTGAGAAACTTGTTTCTCGTTCAGGTTACTCATAATTGGATGGATTCCTAAGTTGAGTAATGCTGATTAGCCTTTTTCCATTAAGTTGATATGCACTGGAGACAGCTGCATGATTTGAATCTGGTTCCAATTAAATAAGTGCCAAAGTTTCTATATTGGATATAGAATGGATCGTACCTTAAAAGATGTTAAGGTACGGGGAGTTGTCCAGCTTATGCTTAAAACCAGACTCTGGATAACTCAGGGCACGTTTCTGTAATGGCTGTTTGTGGGTTGACCCTGGCTATGACGAGGGTTGATATTCTACCATTTGGAAGATCAATAGTGATATTGTTCTTGACTCGCCACAGTTTTAGTAAAATGGATTTTTTCAGAAAACAGTAGTGGGAGTATGGTAGAACTGGAAGTGATTCCAGAACCGCAAACGATTACGGAAAATTTAATAGGACCTAAAGATTCAATCAAGATTGACATTCCAATAGCCACTCCGCAGATATGGTGGGTAACCTCAGACACCCGAGAGGTACTTCGGTAGGCTCAAGGACGGTGACAGGGAGGTTCTTATCTACCCAGACTTGACACTACTGTTGTTCCAGGCTATGAGACCTGGTAGGAGGGTTGTCGTAGTCAGTGGGAGCATCGGAAGCATAGTAGGCAAGTAGCTTATGTCTATTTATAGACTAGAGCAGTTATAGCGGAGATAGATCATCTAATTTTGATATGACAGTCATGGGTTTGACTTCAATCAGAATAGGGGATGGATCTGTTAAGAAGGTAGTAGGGTGTGATGTCAAGGTATCTGGATGACATACACAGAGTAGGAAGTAAAATTCCTATACTACGATCGGTTGTACTGTGGTCGTCACACAGTTGTTTCTCCAGACAGGATATGGATATAATATCAGACATTATGGTTTCTAGATCTATGGTTTTAGATCTGGATTTGGGTAGTTTCCCAATGTGGGTACTTTGACAGTATTCTAATGGTTTTTAGAATAGATGACTCCTAGCATGGTGGTGTACCTGCAGGTGATGGAGTCACCCTCTCTAAAGGTGTCTTACAGACTAAAGGGGAGAGGGATGGGCATGATTGGCAGATCACTTGCTTAGGCAATTGAGTTAATCATGAGATGTCAAGTACCACACCAGATGTTGTTTTTGCACTAGATGCAATAAGTTTGTATTAATCCAATCCTGGAGAAACATAAGGAAGCAGTTTTAGAACATAAGCACATGTTCTACGGATTTGATGACGGCAGCCTCCTTCGGGAGACGGTTATCATTCCAAGCTTCAAAGGTGACATGGATGACAGAATGATTGTCAGAGTTATAGTTTTTCCCTCTGACGAAAGGGGACAGTATTATGGACAGGTGGTTCAAGAGGATACTGTGGGTGGCATGGTGCCGGATACTGATTAGGTTCAGTGATCGATACAGTCTAAGAAGTTTGGATTTGGAGTTCATTTATGAACTAGGTCCCATCAGATATCCAGACATATTCTAAGACAGGTATTACTCGATTCGGGAGATGGCTTTCTCCGCGAACTTGAGATTTAGAGAGATATAGAAAGAAACATCTAGGCGGATCCACTCACTGAGGCTATTTCTCGAACACAATAGTTTTACAAACGGGCTTTGTGAAACTGATTAGTAGAGGAGTTGGATGATCGGTTTCACACGGGCTGTGAGTAGTCGACATCGCAATAATTAGCCTTGAGTGCAAGTGGGAGATTGTTGGAGATAGTGCCCTCATAGTCAATTATTGGATCGCAGGTACGTGATTGCAATGATTGCGGAGGACCTATACCGGTAGGACAGTCTTACTCGAGATGATAGTATGCTATCTGGTTTGCCTTTATCAGTCGTGTACATGTTAAGGTGACTGATTACATGTTACACTTTGATAGAGCCCTTAGGATCTTGCTTTACCACCAACAGTATGATGGCGATCATATACGTGAGAGTTGGGTGGTTTATACGCATATCCTTAATTGTGGTCCCTAGTCGTGGGAGTTTCGAGACAGGGCATCGATACTCTGGAGTAGACTAGTGTATACAGTCGAGACCCCGTCGAGGGGCGGTGGCCGGTCTCACAAGCCACTGGTGTCAGTTGGATCACCTAAGATATATACAGGTGCTCATTGGGTTATGAGTACACCG
This sequence comes from Agapanthus africanus, assembly GCA_030015575.1. Taxonomy (NCBI): domain Eukaryota; kingdom Viridiplantae; phylum Streptophyta; class Magnoliopsida; order Asparagales; family Amaryllidaceae; genus Agapanthus; species Agapanthus africanus. Next base: position 270,044,319 of record CM057342.1, on the reverse strand, counting down.
GACAGGACTCGCCGGGAATCTGCTAGTTAGTACTATATATATCGTCAGATAGCAGTTCCCTGGTGACATGTGTACAGGTTAGTTCATCGACCTGAGGTCGTCATTTGTCTCGTATGAGTTCCTACTGTGCTTTGATTTCTACCCTACCACGGCTCAAAGGAGTCGTGCAAACAGGTAGCTTTTGGGTACAGTCCCGAGCCATATGGAGGCACGTGAGCGGATCGGCAGGGGATTCGTTTCTCCCGGTATAGGGGGCGAGATCGTGCTGTGTCTAGAAGAGCCATTACACAAAGCCCACGGCCGTGGCAGGAGATTTACTGGTAGGTACTCCAGTAGTATCTCAGGGTGTTATTGGGCTTCACTCCGACACGACTTATACTGCTATTGGGGGTCTGACGTTACTGGCCCCCTAGGCAGATATGCGATACTCATAGACGAACGGACCGGACTGTATATACATTGTCACTGTTAGGCTCAGTAGGGTTTCTGGATGAGTTCGCTCATCAGCCTCCCTTGAGGTCAGTCCATGGGCAGCCGTTACGCATTGCTAGTGCCGCTGACGGTTTGTGGTTAAACCCACTGCCAGGGTACTGACGAGTCATTAGAGTCCCCCACAGACAGTTTCCCAAGTTCGGGCGAAACGTTGTAGAGGCCGTATGGTTTTATGGCAAGGTTCGGAAAATGCACGTGCGTTTACGCACGTGTTATTTTTCGTGCAGATGATACCGGTCAGCTTTGGTTTAAGCCGGATCCGAGTATTATATTGAGTAGATATAATATCTTTGTCTCAGTTGCATTTGTATTCGGTCGTAATACAAATGCGGGTATATTTATACAGTTACGGGGTTATCCTGAAAGTTGTTTCAGGATCACTTTTGGAAGTTGCCAATTTCCAGTTTTCTATCAGCCGTCTTTTAACATTCGGTTAAAGGCGGATTTATCTTTTCTTGAGATGAGGTGAGTCAGTGTTCTAGAAGTTTCTAGAAGTGATGACAAGGATGGTGACTAGGTTCATGACTCATCTTTGCTTTTATTATATGATGACTAGGTTTTAATGACTCATGCTTTAACATTAATGCATTTTGTTTTTGTTATGATCTTTTCTTCATGATAAGCTTTGTGTTATGGTCACCACTTGGTTCCTACACTCACCCCCCTCCTTTAAAGTGGCCGGCCCTCTCTCTCCTCCTCCTCTCTCTCACTTGGAAAAATTATGGTTGTTAAAAAGAAAAGACCAAAGTTTTGGATGCATGGAAATTTCATAGTTCATTTCTTGTTCCATTTCATTTCCATCGGCAACTTCATTAATCGATCGTCCACGGCTTTGGGCGAAGTGAGACAAAGTCATCTACTCATTCTCTACATCATTCTTGGTCGTCTCTTTTAGCAAACTTGACGACCGAGTTGCCTCGAGTCAGAGGCGGGAGCCCGTTTAAAGAATCGTCGACGTGGTGCCACCTGGACGAACAAATCGGAGATCGACGAGATCGGAGAAGCCGCAACGGAGCGTGGGATGATGGTTAGAGAACGAAGGACTCGGATCGTTCGGTATAACCTTTCTACACTCTTTACAGTATGTTAGTTTAGCAATAATGGAAGATCCGGGTTAAAGTATACGATAGCGCCGGTTAAAAAGTTTTTGTTCCGCATTTGGCGTCTGCAGACGGCCGGGGCGCTAGCGTAGACTTACAAAATTTACCAGAGAAGTTTGGAACCCTAATCCTCTAATTCCGTCGCGATTCCGCCGCCGAATAGGCTTTTTGCCGCGGTTCCACCGCGATAAAGAGGTATCTCGTAATGAGTTTTGCTACGTGGCCTCCTGTGCTCCTCTGGATCTTGATGAATGTCTCTGTCTCTCTGTTTCCTCAAGTCTGTGACTCCAAATCCCTTTGCAAAATTCACACAATAATCGTTAAATATACAATTTGCAGTTTTGTTTATTTATGATATAGATCGAATAATAATTAAACACGAATAGTAAGAAAAATAAATTATGCACGTATCCCCGGCAACAGCGCCATTTGATTTTTTTGTATTTTTTTAGAGTTGTTATGTTGTAACCGCAATCAATAATGGTGTTGCGTGTAACTAGACCGTGATGAGTACGGGTCATCCTCTGGGAAACGTTGAAATTTTTAATCTTACTTTAGGCGTGTTGAGAAAGAAAGGAGGAAGAATAAAGAATGGTGAAGAATGGTTGTAGGTTCTAGATCTACGTCAAACACGGATGCAGAATATAGATCTAGATTAACTACGGATGTAGGTTTTATAATAGAAGGGGGCTTGTAGGGTTCTTTAAGATTTAGTAGTCATGGATGATTACATAAAGATTACTCTTTTTATCCTTTAATAGATTTAAAACTCGATCGACAGTGATGCATGTAGATTAGGGTTTCTGGAGGGAATATGGTTCCCACTCTTAACCCCTATCTTGACATGGAACTCCGTTCATGTCTAGCCTTTACCAAAGCAATTGTTAATCCAATCTCTAATCGTGGTCGTGAATATCAATGAATTGATAGCGCACCCGATTAGAATGTTAACTATTCTTTTGATAAAGTTTATAAACTTTATAGGACACGTAAAATGAGTTTAAGGATTTTCATCATCCATTAATCTATCTTAATCCTACGAACCCTAACAAGCGTGAGAATTACTCACGCATGTTGGGAAAAGAAAAGATATAGAGGGAAAACATAATGTAAAATGCATAAAAATAAAATGATATAAGAAAACAACTATCTTTATTAATCAACATGATCAAGTACACTTTGTTTCCTTAGAAAATGATTACAAGACCCTAGTTTGCTTCTCGATCTCTTCTTAGGAGGTAGATGAACTGTTGATGATCAGCCTGGATGCGTAAGCCGTCTTAGACTTCGTGATCGCGTCGGTTTGATGATTTTTCCAAGAGACTCTCGGTCCTTATTTATAGTCACAGAGCTAGAGCGCTAGTTTCCTAATATGGTAACTAGTTGTTGGATCCCAACCAGAAAATCCAGAGCCCTAAATCATCAATATTGCGGCAGAACTATGGCCATTAGGTGGGTTTAGCCGTGGATCTATGGTGGGGTAGAGGATTCTTCGCTTCAAAAATCTTGTGGCCTCTTCTGGTGACATATGTAGACTATTTTGATATCTGGAATCTCAAAATCTTCTCTAAGACTGTCAGAATTGATTTCTTAGATTTATTTTAAAATTTCGGCAGATTTGATCTCACCAACTCGGATTTCCTTGATTTTAGTCCGGATATAATTTCTGCACAATAACTCTATAAATAATGTTAGTAGAATTTTGTTTTTATTGAAATATTATCTTAACCATTTGACATGATATTATAGTTTTAGAAGAATTGGTCCAAGATATTTGATAATGTAAGAATATTTAAATAGACTAAATATTATATAGATGTTATATGCTTACATTTTCCTTCATAATGTTAATTATAATATATAAACATATGAAAATAGTATTTTTACAGATAAACTCTCATATGTAGCATATTTATAATAAACCCCTTTTATTATATAAAAATAGTAAGAAAAATGTCATATCAAATGCACAATATTTTCGACTGAACAGTCTCTTCCACAGTCATTGTGAAAGCCTGTCGCCTTGGCACATTCCTCCTTACTGGAGGAGCATTCATCTATCCGTTCCTTGGTCCTTGAGGTACGTTCCATTGAGCTTGATAGAACTGACGAGGAGGAGATGCAGTCGGTCCATGAGGAGGTGGAGCAGGTAGTGCGAGTCGTGGAGCAGGTGTCTGAATGGCTGAGCACTGCTGATAAGCAATTGCTTGCCTGGGTGCAGCATTTAGGTTGTGTCTATGAGGACAAGACCTAATGTCATGAGTAGCTGAGCCACAGACTAAGCAAAGGCGATTTGCACGCCGGCAGTCTTTCACCTAATGTCCATCTCTTCTGCAGTAGGTGCAAAAGGCTGGGTTGGGCCGGTTGTTTGGTACTCCCGATCTCCTGGGCACAAATGGTGGTCTTGAAAAGGCTCTTCCTGCCATCTGAGTGGCAGGGCGCTTCATCCCGGCAGATTGAGGTATGCCCCTCATTTTCACCACTGCCTCATATCGGCGGGCAGTTTTCAGAGCCAATTCATGGGTTGGGAAATCCCCTATAGCTAAGACAGCTTGGATTTCCGAATCTAACCCTTGTTGAAACCGTCTGGATCGGATCTCAGCAGTTGGTATCAAATGTGCCGCGAACCTACTGAGCATGGTGAACTCAGCGTCATATTCATCTACTAACTTGGTCCACATCGAACCATGTTGTAGATGAATAAATTTCTGCTCCATGTCGAATCGGGCAGTCTTAGGGAAGTATTTCATGTCAAACATATCGTGAAAAGTCCTTCATTCAATCGGTTGATCAAGACAGCTTTCTTCCGCCTTCCACCAGACCCGTGCATTGTCAGTGAGCTGCAGTTTTGCAACTCGAACCCAAACAATCTCTGACACTTGTGCCGCTGTCAGGTCATCCTCAATGCTCTGAGCCCACTCCTCAGCTTCCAGAGGGCTCTCTTTTCCTGAGAATTGCTTGGGGTGCAAAGCCCGGAATTTCTTTACCCTCGGGGCTTCCGCTTCTGGGCGATTCATCAACATAAAAGTCTGCTGGTGTTGTCCCTCCAGGAGGCTGCGGATCGCCTCAAACAGTACCGTCTGCTCATTGATTGGAGCATCGACGGTAGGTGTAAGCGGTAGAGGTGGTGGAGTGTTGTTGAAGTTGGTGCTAGTGTTGTTTGGGGAATCCATAACCTTGAAAGAAAACTTTAGGTTAGGACAGATTCAAAATATATGAAATTGGAAGATTCAAGGAATATGTAAAGAATGTTTTTAGTTGCTGGTTCTTGTGTTATATAGCTTAGGATTTCATGCAGAATTAACCCGCATGTTCATGCAGAACTGACCTACATGTCCATACAGAGCTGACCTGCATGGGCTACCAACAAAAACCTGTCATGCCCCACTTCTCGGTGTACGGAAAGAGGACGCGACGAGGCCGCTACGTATTTACTCAGAAGTAAACACGCTAAGTGTATCTAAGCAATATAAAGTAAAGTACACAAGAGAAAGGAATGTAAATGAACATCAACTTTATTTATTAAATATTCTTTTACAAGTACAACTGAAATGAAAATACATGAATAGAAAGCGATGCCTAAACAATGGCATAACTGAAATGAAATAAATATATACAAATGTCTACAACTCTGGGTCAAATGGTATCTACTCCAAATCTTTAATGCTGGGTTCGATCCCCAATGAGTCTGAATCACCTGACAACATTCCAAAGAAAGAAAAAGGAATATCATCAGCGAACAATCGCTCGGTAAGTCCCAAAGGTGAGTAGAGATAGAATAGACAGAAAAAAGAATATAACTTATAATGTTTGATTATATTGTTAACGCTGTTATTTGTAGCTTGGTACCAAAAATGCTAGTGTATACGAGAGGAATCCCACTATTCCGGAGACTAAGGTATACGGAGCACAAGGAACCATTCAGCCACTGTACAACAGCAATGGATATTCAGGTTAAGTATATTATGGTAACAGTCTCATGCCACTTCTAGCACCTTCCATACCAATTTACCCCTTATAAACCCCGCGATATCTTTTGTATTGATTGTATTGTTTGTTATATAGATGGATGACTTGCCGAAACCATGATATCAGAAAACGGAGTGGATATAAATGGATAGTCGTGTAGACGGAGTATAACTATTGTTCGGTTCGGTCAATATAGATTGATATAGATTGAATAAACAGATTCATGGATTCATGTTGTATTGTAGTTTATACTTGTATCACATTCAACTCAGATTGATTAGATTGAGATTCAGTCTGAGTCAGATACTTTAAAAAGAACTTGAAATCCTGAATTAGTTTTGATGTTATCGGTAACTGCTGCACATGGACGGCAGGATTTGTGTCTTTTTCCAAGACAATTACCGTGTTGATAACACTGTTTGTTAGATTGTCTACCTTAGATAGGCAAGCACCCATATTCTCCGGCTCCCTGAGGCTCAAGAGAACTGGTCCCGCTTAAACATATGTTTACTAGGGTTCTTATTGTAATTTAGTATAACTTGAGGGGATTTTATATAAAAATAATTTTAGTATAATTTCAAGATACACCTCAAGTATTTAATTATCTTCTTTAGGGTTTTCATAGATGTATATTATATAAAAGTGAAATTTCTAGTGAGTAGAACCTAATTTTCATAGTATATAGTATTTTCTTGAAATATTGGAATTGTTTTGTATTTGGATGGTATTTTCATGTAATGGTGATTCCTTTATAACACATGGAATATTTATATAATATAATAAAAATAGATATTTTGATAATAGATACATGTACATTTTATGAAAATAAATTTTGTTTATTTTCTTATAGAAATCTCGTTTTCTAAAGAAAAATGCATTAAAATTCCATCGATATCGAATGCTCCATTCGGAGGTCTGCATCTCGCTCTACTAGGTCCGAGGATGTGCGATAATCCACACCATCTCAAACGGGGCCCTCAAAAGTGGGTTGTAGAGGCGAAATTGCAAGAAATTGTTTAATACACTTTTTAAAGAAATGGTTTTGTAAGTTGATAGTATTTATTTGTAAAGTAGTGTTATCCCATGCATATATTCCCAAAACTTCATCGTGCTATGTAAAAAATGTGTGTTGTGATGAGATAGGTCATTACCTCATGAGTTATCTAAAGATAATACAAGTTTTATGTTGTTTTATGTCAGAAATAAAGTATGTGGTATTTTACCGTAAAAATACAATAAAAATTGCATAAAAAATATTTTGAGATGAAACTTGTTTTAAAGTGTTTGTTAATATTTGATGAACATTATATGAGAGTATGGTATTTTGTTGATTTAGAAAAATAGAATTTTTAAAGAAAACCGAATCAGAAGTCGGATTAACTCCGCTTCCGTCGGGTTTTAGAATTGTAAGTTTTTAGAATAGACGATGAGAGGGGAAAAGGGGACTTACTAGATTTTGGATAAGAGAAGGGAGAGAGGAAACTAAGGAAGGCTTCGGGACGTCGTTTCGCCGCCGGAAACTCCTTTGAACGTCGCTAGAACTTCACCCTTCGCTAACTCCACTTGCACACTAAAAGGACTTGAGAATTCTTGAGAGTTTTGGCAGGGAATTTCTGAGTGAGGATGAGTGAAATGGAGTATGGAATTTATAAGAAAAATTATGGTTTAGAGGGTTAAAGATTGCATTGAAATTTGCATTAAAAATAGGATTAAATGGTATTTTATTGTGCTCTGGATGAATGCGGAGAAAATAAAGATTGTGGTGTTAGTGGGGTAGCTGAAGGGGTGCAGGGGGAAAATTTTGAAGCATTACCTACGCCTAATCCCGGCGGTACTAGTCTTATTCCCAATCTCACCGGTCCAATATGTAGGGTTCCTAGGCACTCTCAAGAGGTCTCACAAGGCATCAACCATGCCAATTTCAAATTTTACGGGTGCCGAGAAACCCTAATACGGATCGTTAACTAGAAATTTAGGCGATAAACTAAACTAGTTAACAACTTAACTAATGATTAGAAGCTACAACCTTTGTAGATCCGGATATCCACTTCCTTGGCTCCACGTAGGCGTCCTCTCGCTGTCCATCTCGAATCCCGGACTCAATCGTCGGCTTGATCGGAGAAATGGGCGGACTTGGTCGTCGGCTTCGTGCCGAAGATGATCTACGTCGAGGCATCACAAGTTCAAGCTCCGACTTCACAAATTTGTGAAACTTATGAAGAAAACACCCAAAACAACTTGGCAAGAGGTAGAGGGTGAAGAAATAGGAGGTGGGTTCACTTTAGAATTGGATTTCTCTCACTTTTGCTCAAGTTGCCATTGATGGCATCTAGCTTTCTATCTTGAAGAAGAAGATCAAGAAGAAGAAAGAAATATGATAAGTTCTTTTTAAAATGAAAAGAAAATCAAAACTTATCATAATGTGAACCATAGTTAAGTGTAGAGAATTGACTAAGGTTAGAAGAATGGTTAGGGTTTAGTGTTATACAAAATGGTCACAAAGTCAAAGCTTCATGAAGCTTCAACAATGTTCAAGAATGAAAGCAACCATTTTGTATTCTTATCCCATTCTTTTTCCAATAATGAATAAATAAAAGAATGGATAAGAATAAAAACCCTAATCACTTTCTTAACCTAGGTTTAATTCTATACACTTAACTAAATGAGCAAGCATCATCAAACATGATACAAACATGTGCACAAAAGTATAGCACATATACAATTTGCACATCAAGTGAGAAAATCCATTTAAAGTGAACCAATACTAGTTAATGCAAAGTAATATATCAAATATATAATTATACATTAAATCATTAAATCAACACTTGATTTAGTGATCCGGTCATATCGCATATAACCGACTAGTATCCTATGTATCGGCTTATCGAATCAATCCTTGATTCGATATCTAGGTTATATCGAATATAACCAATCGATACATCCATCGTGAGAATGGAATACGGTATCACATACACGCATTATTCTCGGTCCTGCACATATCTCATATGCGCTCCTATTTCGTTTCGCTTGAGCCAGGAAACCTCTGTGTAGGACTCTAAAGACTCGTCAATACGCCGGTAGCAGATGATGATCATATCAAGCACCCACAAGCCGCAAGCGGTCTGCCAAACGTAACGGCCATCCGGGTATTGAGCGATCAGAAGATCGACGAGCTAGTCCGCTCACACTCCTGTGAATCCAACCAGTAACACTTACCGTACAGTCCGGTCTGTTCGTCTGATATGTCGCATATCAAGTCTAGGGGTGGTAAACGTCAGACCCCAATAACCGATAAGTCGTGCCGATGTGAGGCTCATAACGGGTCGAGAAACTACTGGTAACAGTTACCAGCAAATCTCTGATCAGCCCTGGCCAGGGACTTCCCTGTTACGGCCAATCGAGCACTGCGCAACATCAACCCCCAATACCGGGAGAGACGAAACCCCTCCTATCGCTCATTGCCTCCATGTGACTCGGGACTGTACCCAAAGACCACCGTTTTGCACGCCCTCATGGACGTGGTAAGGTGGAGATCAAAGCACAGTGGGAATCACACAAGACTCTATGACAATCTCGGGTCTACAGACTAACCTGTACAAGTGTCACCTGAGAACTGCCATCTGACGTGAGGTATAATACCATCTGGGAGTTCTCGGCGAGTCCGTCCAGTGTACCCAGTCCCCACTGAGCACCCGTATACCATCTCTGATGTCAAACACCAATGGATATGGGATCATCCATCGCCCATCTCATGGGTCGAGAAGCGTATACGCTAGTCTACACTGGTATATCGATGCCCCGTCTCGATACACCCACGACTAGGGACCTTGAAGGATGTACTTACGGACTACCATGTCCCCACTAGTATGATCTGCATCACAGTCCAGGTAGTCAAGTACACATCCTAAGGGCTTTATCAACATGTAACTATAAGACAGTTTAAAGAGACAAGTATACATGTTAAGATAAAGAGTAACCAGATAGCATACTATCATATCGAGCAAGAAAGTCATCTCTATATATGTCCAAGCATCCAATATAATATACATCATCTGTACAATACTGGCCTCTAGGGCATACATACAACTAACAATCTCCCACTTGCACTAGGGCCAGCTGCTGTAGTATCGCATACCGAGCATCCCGAAGAGTCTCTCAAACTGTATCTGGGGAATGGCCTTCGTGAGTGGATCCGCCGTGTTGTTCTTCGTATCAACCCTCCTGACCTCGATCTCCCTGCGATCAACTATCTCCCGGATCAGGTGATACCGCCTCAGAATATGCCTGGATCGCTGATGGGACCTGGGTTCCTTGGCCAAAGCCACCGCTCCATTGTTATCGCAATACAAAGGTATTGGATGCTCAATGGATGGAACCACACCAAGTTCAGTAATGAACTTCTTGATCCAGACAGCCTCTTTAGCGGCATCGTTGGCAGCGATGTATTCAGCCTCCATCGTCGAGTCTGCCACGGTTTCCTGCTTGGAACTCTTCCAGCTAACCGCCCCTCCGTAAAGGGTAAATACAAATCCCGACTGCGACTTAGAGTCGTCCTTATCACTCCGGAAGCTCGAATCGGTAAAGGACTCCACTTGGAGTTCTCCGTTACCATACACCAAGAGCATCTCTTTAGTCCTTCGTAAGTACTTAAGAATGCTCTTCACAGCTGTCCAGTGACTCTCTCCAGGATCAGCTTGATACCTGCTCACTACACTTAGTGAGTATGCTACATCGGGTCTGGTACACAGCATCGCGTACATGATAGAGCCTACAGCCGAAGCATAGGGTATCCCTTGCATGCGAGCTCTCTCCAAATCAGTCTTGGGAGACATCTCTTTGGAGAGAATGACTCCAGAGATCGTGGGCAAGTTCCCACGCTTGGATTCTTCCATACTAAACCTCTTTAGTATGGTGTCAATGTACCTGGATTGGGACAATCCCAATATCCGTTTGGATCTATCTCTATAGATCCTGATCCCCAATATGCAGGAGGCATCACCAAGATCTTTCATTGAGAATCTTTGTGATAAGAAGAGCTTGACCGATTGCAGCATAGGAATATCATTTCCTATCAAGAGTATGTCGTCCACGTACAATACGAGGAAGACAACCTTACTCTCTGCCACCTTCTTGCAGATACAAGGTTCAACTGGGTTTTTGACGAAATCAAACTCTTTGATAACGACGTCAAAGCAGATGTTCCAACTCCGCGACGCTTGCTTTAATCCATAAATGGATTTAAGCAGCTTGCACACCTTCCCGCTGCTCCCACTATCTACGAAGCCCTCTGGCTGAGTCATGTACACGCACTCTTCTAAATCACCATTTAGAAAGGCGGTCTTAACATCCCTTTGCCAGATTTCGTAATCATGATATGCAGCGATGGCAAGCATGATCCGGATGGATTTAAGCATAGCTACTGGAGAAAAGGTTTCATCATAGTCCACACCTGGTCTTTGACGAAAACCTTTTGCTACAAGTCTAGCCTTGAAAGTCTCCACTTTCCCATCTACACCAAGTTTCTTCTTGAAGATCCACTTGCTCCCGATGGGTTTTACCCCTTCAGGAGCAACTTCCAAAGTCCATACTTTGTTGCTGTACATGGATTCCATCTCGGACCGCATAGCATCCAGCCATTTCACTGAGTCCCTACTCGTGATAGCCTGCTCGAAGCTAGTTGGGTCATCATCCTCCATGATGCAATCCTCGCTCCCACCATCCATGAGAAAACCGTAGTATCTCTCAGGTGGGCGAGGAACCCTGCTAGATCGGCGGAGAGGCTGAGGTTCATTGGGAACTACTGAATCCTCTGGTTCAACCAAATCTTCTGTTGTAGTCTGTATTGCTGGAACCTCTTCCAGTTCTACCTCCTTGCCACTAATCTCTTTTTCAAGAAATTCCTTTTCTAAAAAGGTGGCATGTCGAGAAACAAACACCTTTTGTTCCTCACTGTGGTAGAAGATATACCCGCGCGAATGTTTGGGATATCCAATAAACTTACACAGAATGGACCTTGCCGCGAGTTTGTCCGGATTTTGCGTTTTTACATATGCCGGACAACCCCATATCTTAACATAATTAAGACATGGTCTCTTTCCTTTCCATATCTCATATGGAGTGGTTGGCACGGTTTTGGTGGGAACCATATTCAATAGATCTGCAGCTGTTTCCAGTGCATATCCCCAGAAGGAAATAGGTAACTCAGCTGTGCTCATCATAGAGCGCACCATATCCAATAGGGTGCGGTTCCTCCGTTCTGATACACCGTTGTGCTGTGGTGTATATGGAGGAGTCAGCTGAGAGAGAATCCCATTCTCTTTTAGGAAGTCCAGGAATTCATTGCTTAAGTATTCTCCTCCTCGATCAGATCGAAGGATTTTAATACTTTTTCCGGTTTGGTTCTCGACTTCTTGTTTATATTCTCTAAATTTATCAAAAGCTTCTGATTTGTGTTTCATCAGGAACACATATCCGAATCTAGAGAGATCGTCAGTGAATGTAATGAAGTACGAAGAACCATCCCTGGCATGTGTAGACATGGGACCGCATACATCACTATGTATCAGTCCCAAGAGTTCGGTAACTCTTTCTCCGTGTCCCGTAAACGGAGCTTTGGTCATCTTACCTTTGAGACATGATTGGCAAGTGTCATAAGATGAAAATTCAAACGGATTTAAATATCCATCCTTATGCAACTTAGCTAATCGTGTCGCATTGATGTGACCCAGTCTACAATGCCACAAGAAGGATTCGTTCAGTTCTGAACTCTTCCTCTTGTGTGTGTTTGTTATGCTCAGAACTGTTGATTGATTTAGAACATAAATGCCATTGCACAACGTGCCTGATCCAACCAACTTTTGGTTACGGAAAATGTTCATAACATTATCCTGTAATACAAAATTATATCCCTCTTTACTCAATAAAGAAACCGATATAATGTTGCATATCAGGTTCGGCATGTAATAGCATTCGTTCAGAACCAATGTATTACCAGTTGGTAATGCAAGGTGATATTCCCCGACAGTCTTAGCTGCAACAATTGCACCATTTCCAACTCTAATGTCTTTATCACCTTCTCCAAGTTCTCTACCTTTTCTAAGCCCATGTAACTGATTACATATATGGGATCCTGACCCGGTATCTAATACCCAGGACGTGGAGCAAATAGAGAAACAGTTCTCTGTAACGAACACACCCGAAGAAAATGCATCAACATGTACTTTCTTCATTCGGGTGGCATGGGAATCCTGGTATTCCCCTATATCCTGTTCAGTCCTATAACTCTTATAGGAAAGAACGGAACCAACGTTCCCCAGCACAGAATAACATGCGGGTTCGGTCAATACATCCATATTATTATCTTTATTAAGGCATGAAATGGTCGCTACCTGGAGAGAGAGAGAAGAAAACACTTTAGCGTATGCTCTTGCAAGATCAGATTGGTTTTTATCTTATCTAATCAGGATGGCTCCCACTGTTTTTATCAAATCTTCCTTCAAACCCTAAAAGGAAAGACTAGCCGGGATTAATTACACACTACAAGTTCGCCAATCTTTCAGCCAGGCCAGTGTCGGTACTTTGAGGGAGGTCCCTCGTGCTTTCGCACGAACCTAATTAATGTAAACCTCGTTTTCCCAGAGGCGTAACCTCGTTAACACCTTTCTAGACACCTTCTTGATCGGCTAATTGTAATATGTAAAACTCTCCCAGGAGTAACTCTTACTCGCAGCGGGTATCGGGATCCAACTATCTCATAGAAGGTATGCAATCTCATTGCAAATTTCAACACTTGAAATTCCCGATAATATTTTGCCCCTAGCGTCCTATGACCTTGACGCAGGCCAATAAACCATAGTGCGCTAGTCAAGTTCAACCCGTCATTTCCTGATTGAATTAAACCCACCCGTACGACCCTTGACGCAGGCCAACAAAGTCGCACGACTACCCTAATCCAATCTGCATCATATGCATAAGCAGGTAAATACTAGTTAGCTACCGCACACTACGCCTTGACGCAGGCCAACAAACGTAGCACGAATACTAACTACTACTTATCTGAAATGACGGAGGGCTACGACAGGTTTTTCTGAAAACCTATTGCGTAATGAACTTGATATCGTTGTAGAATCAAATGAAGTTTTGAAATGGAGTGATTTTGAGGCTTTTCTAGTTTTGCTAAAGGGGTCACTCCCGGTGAAGGGATCGTCGGCCCTTTCCTCGTCGAATGAGGTGCGGGATATATCATATATATCACTGTGCAAAGCAAAACTCAAAAACAATCAAAAGCAAACCGAGTATGTAGCATCTGCTAGTTATTGCTAAAGGAGTCACTCCCGGTGAAGGGATCTCGGTCCTTTCTTCATCGAATAAGGTGCAGGGTATATCATATATACCGCTATGCAAAGCAAGAACTGTAGCTACCCTTTTTTATTTAAAATTTGATTCTACAACATCTTAGGTTTCTTTTCTTTCATTAATCACATTAATGAAGTCCCATCATTTAAATACCTAAACATCACAGATAAATACGACATACACTTATGCCATCCGCATTCGCCTCGATGTCCCCTCGTGCACCGTTAGGTTAGGTAACTAACGACAGAGCAGGGCAGAGCTAGCGCGGGTGTAAAACATAAGTAACGTCTATATAATATATCATATATACTATATACAGTATCTATCACAGAACATCACATGATCACATCACAGATATCGCAGCAGAAGAAACATATGAAACATTGGATATACTAGGACGTCCGTGTTTTCAATACGAGCCAGTATAAAACACGGATTCCACGGTCTTGATGAATAGCCAATCCCACACCCCTAGACCCCTACGAGAGCGGCAAGCAACCCTACCAATTCTAGGGTTAGGAGACCCGGACTCGACTCCTCGAGATGGTCTCCCACTGAACCCTAGAACCCGGTTACTTGTGCTCCCCTCCTTGGGTCTATCCTAATGCGGAAAAGTAAATAATATACAAAAGGTGACAACTTCCGCAACCTGGAAGTGCCCCAAATAAAAGAATATTACATACAAGTTTTTACATGAATGAAAATGAAAAACACTCATCTCACATAAAAAAAACCCCGACTATTCAAACACGACAATCCAATATAACATATCCAGCAACACATAACATCACATGTCATCAACGTAAGTAAATATGCGCATCCCAATTGTCGTTGACATATAGCAACGAAACCGGCAATATCACATATTACACTTACGGTCACAGAAAAGAAAGTGTAAAACTACAACAATTGGAATCCGCAACCTCTTTAGACATCGCATGCCTAATCAAAATGAAATACTTAGACATCACATGCCTAACAGTTATAAACCCCGCATTTTAGTCTCATTATCGAAAACTCTTTTCAATATCAAATGAAACTAAACCGCTAGATTTATATCATTCATTCAGTTATCTCATAACTGTTTGTGAATTCCAATTATTGTATCCCATTCCGGATAAATAGAAAATATTAAACTTTCCGATCGAACATTCGAACACCCAAGTTTTCCCGAAACCGTCCAACACATGAAATAGGTTCAAAGACATTCAGTTCATGCCTCAGTACCAATGGTCCAGCCGTAGAAGGGTCAAGCCAACGCCTCACATGTGGCACGCCGTACTGCCCCAAACCCGAAGGTTCAAAGGGCAGTTCAAGACGGTCATATAATCGAGTTAAGGTTTGTTGTCTTCTAGAGGGACCATCGCGTTATTTGCACTACTCAGAACGTCCTTAAACCATACAAAAATCCAACACTTGGATATTTTTCGGCAGGGGAAAAGTTGGGTATTTATATCCGGTCGGACTTTTTAACATATTCAAAAAATTATCCGGAAAGCACTAAGACAAAGTTCGATAATCCGATCGAAATACCGAGTCCCCAATACAACCCAGAATACTCATCTCTTGAACAAATATTAAAAATTCCCAGAGAACTCAGCACTGAATAAAAGAAGTTACTGTGCATAAAATTGTGGGTGATGTCATCATTCAGCCGCGGAACCGCCGCAGAAGCCAGGCTTCTGCCGCGGTTCCGCCGTACTTTGGATGAATCGGGTGATCGTGTTTCACAGTAATTCTTAGAAAGTCCTGCTGAATTTTCTGCATATTTTTAATTTTGAAAAAACCCAGTTTTTAAAAAATATACAGAGAGCAACTTTGATATTAGGGTTTCGGTTCGATCGGACTTCAAACTCCGTATAGACTTCGCCTAAGGCTCTAGCTAGTCTCTGATACCACTGTAGGGTTCCTAGGCACTCTCAAGAGGTCTCACAAGGCATCAACCATGCCAATTTCAAATTTTACGGGTGCCGAGAAACCCTAATACGGATCGTTAACTAGAAATTTAGGCGATAAACTAAACTAGTTAACAACTTAATTAATGATTAGAAGCTACAACCTTTGTAGATCCGGATATCCACTTCCTTGGCTCCACGTAGGCGTCCTCTCGCTGTCCATCTCGAATCCCGGACTCAATCGTCGGCTTGATCGGAGAAATGGGCGGACTTGGTCGTCGGCTTCGTGCCGAAGATGATCTACGTCGAGGCATCACAAGTTCAAGCTCCGACTTCATAAATTTGTGAAACTTGTGAAGAAAACACCCAAAATAACTTGGCAAGAGGTAGAGGGTGAAGAAATAGGAGGTGGGTTCACTTTAGAATTGGATTTCTCTCACTTTTGCTCAAGTTGCCATTGATGGCATCTAGCTTTCTATCTTGAAGAAGAAGATCAAGAAGAAGAAAGAAATATGATAAGTTCTTTTTAAAATGAAAAGAAAATCAAAACTTATCATAATGTGAACCATAGTTAAGTGTAGAGAATTGACTAAGGTTAGAAGAATGGTTAGGGTTTAGTGTGAAGACAAAATGGTCACAAAGTCAAAGCTTCATGAAGCTTCAACAATGTTCAAGAATGAAAGCAACCATTTTGTATTCTTATCCCATTCTTTTTCCAATAATGAATAAATAAAAGAATGGATAAGAATAAAAACCCTAATCACTTTCTTAACCTAGGTTTAATTCTATACACTTAACTAAATGAGCAAGCATCATCAAACATGATACAAACATGTGCACCAATACTAGTTAATGCAAAGTAATATATCAAATATATAATTATACATTAAATCATTAAATCAACACTTGATTTAACGATCCGGTCATATCGCATATAACCGACTAATATCCTATGTATCGGCTTATCGAATCAATCCTTGATTCGATATCTAGGTTATATCGAATATAACCAATCGATACATCCATCGCAAGAATGGAATACGGTATCACATACACGCATTATTCTCGGTCCTGCACATATCTCATATGCGCTTCTATTTCGTTTCGCTTGAGCCAGGAAACCTCTGTGTAGGACTCTAAAGACTCGTCAATACGCCGGTAGCAGATGATGATCATATCAAGCACCCACAAGCCGCAAGCGGTCTGCCAAATGTAACAGCCATCCGGGTATTGCGCGATCAGAAGACCGACGAGCTAGTCCGCTCACACTCTTGTGAATCCAACCAGTAACACTTACCGTACAGTCCGGTCTGTTCGTCTGATATGTCGCATATCAAGTCTAGGGGTGGTAAACGTCAGACCCTAATAACCGATAAGTCGTGCCGATGTGAGGCTCATAACGGGTCGAGAAACTACTGGTAACACTTACCAGCAAATCTCTGATCAGCCCTGGCCAGGGACTTCCCTGGCCAGGGACTTCCCTGTTACGGCCAATCGAGCACTGCGCAACATCAACCCCCAATACCGGGAGAGACGAAACCCCTCCTATCGCTCATTGCCTCCATGTGACTCGGGACTGTACCCAAAGACCACCGTTTTGCACGCCCTCATGGACGTGGTAAGGTGGAGATCAAAGCACAGTGGGAATCACACAAGACTCTATGACGATCTCGGGTCTACAGACTAACCTGTACAAGTGTCACCTGAGAACTGCCATCTGACGTGAGGTATAATACCATCTGGGAGTTCTCGGCGAGTCCATCCAGTGTACCCAGTCCCCACTGAGCACCCGTATACCATCTCTGATGTCAAACACCAATGGATATGGGATCATCCATCGCCCATCTCATGGGTCGAGAAGCGTATACGCTAGTCTACACTGGTATATCGATGCCCCGTCTCGATACACCCACGACTAGGGACCTTGAAGGATGTACTTACGGACTACCATGTCCCTACTAGTATGATCTGCATCACAGTCCAGGTAGTCAAGTACACATCCTAAGGGCTTTATCAACATGTAACTATAAGACAGTTTAAAGAGACAAGTATACATGTTAAGATAAAGAGTAACCAGATAGCATACTATCATATCGAGCAAGAAAGTCATCTCTATATATGTCCAAGCATCCAATATAATATACATCATCTGTACAATACTGGCCTCTAGGGCATACATACAACTAACACAATACTGTCGGTAAGGGCTTGGATTGGTGCCACGTATCCCTCACACTACGTGTAGTGTGCATGCAAACTCTTGGGCTTCTAAAAGATTAAAAGAAAATTAAATAACAAGATAATTTTGGTGGGGGATTCGATCACAGGGGCTACGTCACAGCAGTGCAAAGCTTTACCAATGTGCTATAAGTACTTTCTTGCTGTTTAAAATTAACAAAAATACTTATAGTGTACACAGGATTGCAAATACCCCAATCGTACATTAACTTTTAAATAATTTTCTATACATTGAAATTGGAGTTGTTACATCGTTACTCATTATCTTCTGTACACCACACTTAGGTTAATTGGTTTTCTTCCTTCCCTACCTTTCGGCACCTGTCTTTGGTTTAGAAGAAGACTATCCAATAAGCGCAATAGGTGTACTCTCCTTATACTAGGAGCCCTCGCAACCTTAGAGAAGGTAAAGAGAAAAGATAACCAAATAATCCTATTCAATTTCTCCAGAACTGGAATCCATCCCCGAAATGAAATAAGTTTCTCCAAGTTCATATGTAACTATACGAAGGAATATCCAATCAATATGGATCTTCATAGTGATACAGAGTGTTCTGGAAAAATGCAAAGGGAAATAGGAGCGGCAAGGATATATGCGACTTAATGACAATCAAAAAGCTAAAGTGTTTTAAGAATGTTCAGTTAACTTAGTTCATGAGTTTTAGTTATGGGTCGGGTCATAGTCACTGCCAAAGAGAGAGAGAGAGAAAAACACTCAGCGTACACTCTAATCTAGATTAGATTGGTCAATTATTTTATCTAATCAGGATGGCTGCCATAGTTTCCTCGATTTCTCCTTCAAACCTTAAAAAGAGAATTAGTCGGGATTATCTGAAAATCACCCGAGGAGTAACACCTACTCATCAGTGGGAATCGGGATCCAACTATCATCGCATGATAATTTGATGGAAGACATTCAAGTCACCACACTCCAGAAGGTATGCGCTTTTAGGAATATGTATACCCTAGAGGCCATTATTGTATGATATAGTAGATGCTTGGATATATATAGAGAGGACTTTCTTGCTCGACATGATAGTATGCTATCTGGTTGCCTTTATCTTAACATGTTCACTGGTATTATTATACTGTCTCTCATATACATGTTGATAAATCCCTTATGATGTTGGCTTGACTACCAGGACTATGATACGGATCATACATCTAGGACCGGGTAGTCCAAAAGCACATCCTTCAATTATTCCTAGTCGAGAGAATATTGAGACAGGGCATCGATATTCCAAAGTAAACTAGTGTGTATGTTTCTTGACCCTGTATGGGGCGATGGTTGATCCTATAACCATTGGTGTTTGACATCAAAAATTGTACACAGGTGCTCATTAGAGAATGGGTACACTGAACAGGATTCACCGAGAACTCCTAGATGGTACTATACCTATCGTCGGATAGCAGTTCTCTGGCGACACTGGTACAGGTTAGTCTGTAAACCCGAGATCGTCATAGAGTCTTGTGTGGTTCCTACTGTGCTTTGATTTCCTCCCTACCACGACTCAAAGGAGTCGTGCAAACAGGTGGATTTTGGGTACAGTCCCGAGTCACATGGAGGCAATGAGCGATAGGAGGGTTTCGTCTCTCCCGGTATAGGGAGTTGATATTGCGCTATGCTCGATTGGTTATAACAGGAAGTCCCTGTCCAAAGATGTTGATGAGATTTATAGGTAAGAATTATCAGTAGTTTCTCGTACCGTTATAGGCCACACATCGGCATGACTTATCAAGTTATTGCGGTCTGATGATTCCACCCCCAGACTCGATATGCGACATATCAGACGAAAAGACCGGACTGTACGGTAAGTGTTACTTATAGGCTTCATGGGAGTTTGGACAGGCTTGCTTGTTGATCTTCTATTCGCTCAATACCTGGGTAACCGTTATGTCCAGCTAGTACTGCTGACGGCTTGTGGATAACTGATGTGATAATTACCTACGCTGGCATATTGATGAGTCTTTAGAGTCCCACACAGAATTTCCTGGTTCAAGCGTAACGAAGTAGGGCACATATGTTGATATATGCGGGGGCCTGATTAAATATGAATATGTGATACTGTATTTTAATCTGGAGGTTATTTGATATCAGTTAGGTTATATATGATATAACCAGATTATTGAATCAAGTGTAGATTTGATAATTTGATATGCAGATAAATGATATTAGTCGATTATATGTGATATAACCGGATTATTAAATCAAGTGTTGATTTAATAAAATTATAAATATTTATATTTGATATAATTATATATTAACTAATATTATTAGCTCACTAATTATTCTTCGTAATATATATATATATATATATATATATATATATATATATATATTAATATATATATATATATAAATATATATATATATATATTATATGAAGCGTGGCATGGATTTTCTATTTTTAGAAAATAGAAAATGAGGTGAAAAAATGAGGAGACTTTTGTGGCATGGTGTAAAGCATGGCTTGATGAATCTTTAGTCATCATTCTACACTATTGAAGCATGGTTACAATTCTATATTGATGGATATTGGTTGCTTCAATAATGTGGGGTATTAATCCATTCTTTACTTGGTTCATTTTTTACCTTAGCCATTTACTTAAGCACATTTGCTCTCTAGCTCTCTCCATTTAGTTTACCTCCACTTCCAAGCTCAATCCCTTATATGAGTTGTGAAACCTTGAGCTTAGAAGAACCCTAGTGAGCAAACAACACCCATACTTCACCATCCTACACTAAATTAACGCTTTGGTGTAGTGTGTTTTCTCCACTAAAGAGTTTAGTGAAGAGGTCGCTTGGATTAGCGGAGTTTCGGGTGGATCATCTTCGGCATGAAGATCGCAAAGAAAGCTCAATCCAACTTCAAGTGGAGCCTAGTGGAGTCGCGTAGACTACTACACGGAGCTTGAGAAGAGAAGGACACAGTCTACAAAGGGTGTAGCCACCTTTCTCTTAGTATAGTTTTTGTTATATCATAGTGTAACCCTAATTATCTAGTTTGATCCTAGGTTAATCTAGTTTAGCACCCCAAATTTTTTAAAGTTGCATGCTTGATGCCGGTTTTGACCTCATGGTGGTGCTAGGGTAGACTTTCATGGTATCAGAGCCAAAGCTAGAAGATTATACGATGTAGTTAGAATTACGAAAACGAAACAACTCCGAAACCGAAACCCAAAACATCAAGTTTCTGTAAATTTTTAAATAATCTCTGAAAATTATTTAAACAACTGCAAAATGTTGTATGAGATATAACAAGAACACCATAGAAATTCGAGACCAAAATGACAAAATTGACCCGGGGAGATTGCCAATATGGCCGGCGTCGCTGGTCCCCCGTCATTGTTTTGGCCTCGATTTTGTTTGGTGTTCTGATGTGTTGGGTTTAGGGTTTTATGTTTATGTTTGATTAGCCCAGTTTGCATGTGATGTTGACAATTTTATTGGGGCTATTCGGAGTGTTTCGTAGTCCTAATTTTTACATCGTTTCGAGTTTATGTTTCATATGTGATACAGTAGTTGGAATCCATAATAAATTAGTTTTGTGAAAACTTGTTTGTTTATAAATCTAGCATGTTAGTCTTTATTGATCGATTGCCACGAAGTTTCGATTCGGATCGAAACTCCGACGTAATCGCGTATCGTACACAAATACTCGCCAGATAAATTTACTACGTAGCCATGCCCCAAAGTCCTGACCAAGTGACTTTAGAAGAACCCCGTTGCCAAAAGCATCCACTTGGGTGCTTACGGCCATGGTGATCCGCCTAAGAGCACTTGGTCGATGGCATCGGGGGTGCGACCATCTACTAAAGTTCCCGATAAGTATTCGATCGGGTAGTCGAGAATTTTGGAGAATTACCCGACTAAGTTATTGAAAAGTGTTTTCGATATGAGACTAAAATGCAAGATTTATAGGGTTAGGCATGAAATTCGGAATATTATATATTCCGGGTTTATGATGTCTAAGGAAATGCGGGTTCTAATTATTTTAGTTTTTCATTTCTTTTCTGCGGCTATAAGTGTAATATGTAGGGTATCCCAAATCTCGTTGTTATATGTCAATGACATTCGGGATACGCATATTTACTTACGTTGATAACATGTGATGTTATATGTTGCGGTGATATGTTATATTGGATCGTCGTGATTGAATAGCGGGGGTTTTATGTGAGATGAGGGTTTTTCAATTTTCATTCATGTAAAAATTGTATATAATATTATTTTATTGGGACACTTCCGGGTTGAGGATGATATCACCATTGATGTATATTACTTACTTTTCCGTATTAAGATAGACCCAAGGCGGGGAGCATAAGTAACCGGGTTCTGGAGTCCAGTGGAAGATCATCTCGAGAAATCTATACCGGGTCTCCTAACTCTAGAATTGGCAGGGTTGCTTGCCGCTCTCGTAGGGGTCTAGAGATGTGGGTTTGGCTATTCATCACGACTATGGAATCCTTGTTTTTTATTATTGGTTTAATTTAAAATATGGACCTCCTAGTATATCCAATATTTCATATATTGATTTCTACTGCTTGGTTCTGTGATGTGATCATATAACAGCGTGAGACGAATGCTATTATATATATGATATATAATAAACGTTGCTTATGTTTTGCACCCGTTCTAGTCCATCCCCCGCTCTGCCGTTAGTTAAGTAACCTAACGGTGCATGATGGGGCCCCATGGCGAATGCGGATGGCATAAGCGTACGTTCTATTTTCGTTTCTTTTTCTATGATGTTTAGGGAAGCATAAATGATAGGACTTCATTAATGAGATTAATGAAAAGAAAAAAAACTTAAAGATATTGTAGAATCGAAATTTTAAAAAGGTAGCTCTAGTTTTTGCTTTGCATAGTGTTATTCCTTGATGAATATCCAACACCTCATTCGATGAGGAAAGAGCCGAGATCCCTTCACCGGGAGTGATCTCTTTAGAAAAACTAGAAAATGCTACAACCTACTCGATTTTGTTTTAATAGATTCTCTAGTTCTTGTTTTGCGTAGTGGTATTCCTTGATGAATGTCCAGCACCACATTCGATAAGGAAAGAGACGAGATCTCTTCACCGGGAGTGACCTATTTAGCGAAACTAGCAAAAGCTACAAAAAACACTCCTTTTCAAATCACTGGATTCTGCAACGATATCAAGTTCATTACGTTAAAGGTTTTCTTAAAAAGCAGCCGTAGCCCTCCGTCATTTCAAATAATAACTATTTAGTATTCATGCTGCGTTTGTTGGCCTCCGTCAAGGCATAGTGTACGGTAGCTGATTAGTGCTTATCTGCCGCATGTGATGCGATTGAATTAGGGTAGTCGTACGGCTTTGTTGACCATGGTTAAGGGTCGTACGAGTGAGTTTAATTAAATCACAAAATAATGGGTTGAACTTGGCTAGCACTTATGATTTATTGACCATAGTTAAGGTCATAAGTTGCTAGGGGTAAAAACAGATATCGGGAATTTCAATTGGAATTTGCAATGAGATTGCATACCTTCTATATGATAGTTGGATCCCGATACCCACTGCGAGTAAGTGTTACTCCTGGGGGAGTTTTCCACTTTACAATTAGTCGATCCATTAGGTGTCTAAGAAAGGTGTTAACGGGGTGATGCCCCTGCGGAAACGAGATTATTTAATTAGTTCGATGCAAAAGCATGGGGAGACTCCCTCGGAGTACCAATACTAGCCTGGCTGAACGATCAGCGAACTTGTAGGGTGTAATTAATCCCGGCTAATCTTAAGTTTTATGGTTTGAAGGAAGATTTGATAAAAAAACAGTGGGAGCTATCCTGATTAGATAAAATAATAACCAATCTAATCTTGCAAAGAGCGCACGCAAAAGTGATTATCCTTTTCTCTCTCTCTCTCTTGGTAGCAACCAATGACATTCCTTAATCAAGATAATAATATGGATGTATTGACCGAACCCACTTATTATACTGGGCTAGGTTCCGCTCTATCTTATGACTGTCATAAGTATGAGCAAGGAATAGAGGAATATCCGGATTTCCAAGCCACCCGAACGAAGAAGGAGCATGCCGATGCATCTTCTTCGGGTGTGTTCGTTACCGAGAACTATTTCTCAGTTTGGTCTACGTCCTGGGTATTGGATAACGGATCAAGAACCCACATATGTAATTTATTATATGGGTTAAGTAGAGGTAGAGAATTGGGAAAAGGTGATATGTCTCTCAGAGAAGGGAATGGTGCAATTGTTGCAGCCAAAGCAGTTGGCGAATATCACCTTGTATTACCAAGTGGTAACACAATAATTCTGAGCGACTGTTATTTCGTACCAATATTGTGAATGTTTTCCTAAATCAAGTGTTAATTGGGTATGGTACATTGTATAATGGTATATACGTTCTAAATCATAAAACAGTTCTAAGTATACAGAACACAAACACGAGGAACGGTTCAGAAATGAACGGAGACTTCTTGTGGTATTGTAGACTAGGTCATATCAATGCGACAAGACTGGCTAAGTTGCATAAGGATGGATATTTGAATCCGTTGAAATTTACATCTTATGAAACTTGTCAGTCATGTCTCAAAGGCAAGATGACCAAATCTCCGTTTACTGGACACGGAGAAAAAGCTACTGAACTGTTGGGACTGATACATAGTGATGTATGCGATCCTATGTTTACACATGCCAGGAATGGTTCTTCATACTTCATTACATTCACCGATGATCTCTCAAGATACAGACATGTATTCCTGATAAAACACAAATCTGAATCTTTTGAGAAATTCAAGAAATATAAGTACAAAGTTGAGAACCAGGTGGGTAAAAGTATTAAAATCCTTCGATCTGATCGGGGAGGAGAATACTTAAGCACGGAATTCAGAGACTATTTAAAAGAGAATGGGATTCTCTCTCTCCTTACTCCTCCGTATACACTACAACACAATGGAGTTTCGGAGCGGAGGAATCGCACTCTATTAGATATGGTGCGCTCTATGATGAGTAATACTGAGTTGCCTATTTCCTTTTGGGGTTATGCACTTGAGATAGCTGCAATCCTATTGAATAGAGTTCCGACCAAATCTGTGCCTACCACTCCATATGAGATATAGAATGGGAAGAGACCATCTCTTAAAGGAGTTAAGATATGGGGTTATCCGGCCTATGTTAAAAAGCAAAATCCGGACAAGCTCAAGACAAGGTCAGTTCTGTGCAAGTTTGTAGAATATCCCAAACATTCATGAGAGTATATCTTCTACCATGCTGAGAAACCAAAAGTGTTTGTTTCTCAACATGCCACCTTTTTAGAAAAGGAATATCTTGTGAAAAAAATTAGTGGTAATGAGGTAGAACTGGAAGAAGTTCCAGCAACACAAACTATAACTGATAATTTAGTGGAATTGGAGGATTCAATAGTCCCCGACGAACCGCAGCCACTCCACAGATCTAGTAGGGTTCCTCATCCACATGAGAGATACTACTGTTTTCTCATAGATGTTGGGAGCGAGGATTGCATCATGGAAAATGATGACCAAACTAGTTTCGAGCAGGCCATCACAAGTGGAGACTCTGTGAAATGGCTAGATACTATGTGATCTGAGATGGAATCCATGTACACCAACAAAGTATGGACTTTGAAAGTTGCTCCTGAAGGGGTAAAACCCATCGAGAGCAAGTGGATCCTTAAGAAGAAAGTTGGTGTAGATGGAAAAGTTGAGACTTTCAAAGCTAGACTTGTAGCAAAAGGTTTTCTTCAATGACCAGGTATCGACTATGATGAAACATTTTCTCCTGTCGCTATGCTTAAGTCCATCAGAATCCTACTTGCCATTGCTGCATATCATGACTACGAAATCTGGCAGATGGACGTCAAAACCGCTTTCTAAATGGTGATATATAAGAGAGCGTATACATGACACAGCCAGAGGGCTTCGTAGACAGTGGGAGCAGCGGAAGCATGTGAGCTTCTTAAATCAATCTACGGATTAAGGCAGGCATCGTGGAGCTGGAACAACTGTTTCGATGAAGCTATCAAAGAGTTTGACTTCATCAAAAATGTAGATGAACCATGTATATACAAGAAGGTTGTAAAGAGTAAGGTTGTCTTCCTCGTATTGTACATGGATAACATACTCTTGATAGGAAACGATGTTCCTATGCTACACTCGGTCAAGCTCTTTTATCACACAAGTTCTCCATGAAAGATCTAGGTAATGCCTCC
This sequence comes from Agapanthus africanus, assembly GCA_030015575.1. Lineage (NCBI taxonomy): Eukaryota > Viridiplantae > Streptophyta > Magnoliopsida > Asparagales > Amaryllidaceae > Agapanthus > Agapanthus africanus. The sequence goes on along the minus strand of CM057342.1, from coordinate 270,018,069 downwards.
TACATCTTGGGGATAAAGATCTATAGAGATAGATCTAGACGGATGTTGGTATTATCCCAATCCAGGTACATAGACACCATAATAAAGAGGTTTAGTATGGAAGATTCTAAGCGTTGTAATTTACCCGCTTGTTCAGGAATCACACTCTCCAAAGAGATGTCTCCCAAGACTGATTTGGAGAGGGATCGCATGCAAGGGATACCCTATGCTTCGGCAGTCGGGTCTATCATGTATGTGATGTTATATACCAGATCGAATGTAGCTTACTCACTAGGTGTAATGAGTAGGTATCAATCAGATCCAGGGGAGAAACACTGGACAGCTGTGAAGAACATTCTTAAGTACTTGAGAAGGACTAAAGAAATGTTCTTGGTGTATGGTAACGTTGAACTCCACGTGGAGTCCTTTACCGATTCAAGCTTCCAGAGTGATAAGAATGAAAGTAAGTCGGTTTCGGGTTTTGTCTTCACCCTTAATAGAGGGGCGGTATGTTGGAAGATTTCCAAGCAAGATACCGTAGCAGACTCGACAATGGAGGCTGAATACATCGCTGCCAATGATGCTGCCAAAGAGGCTGTCTGGATGAAGAAGTTCATAGTTGAACTTGGTGTGGTTCCATCCATTGAGCATCCAATACCTGTGTACTATGATAACAATGGAGCTGTGGCTTTGGCCAAGGAACCCCGGTCCCATCAGTGATCCAAACATATTCTTAGACGGTATCATCTAATCAGGGAGATAGTAGATCGCCGAGAGATCGAGGTCAGGAGAGTTCACACGAAGGATATCACAGCAGATCCACTCATGAAAGCCCTCCCCCAGATGCAATTCGACAGACTTTTTTACATGTTGGGTATGAGATACTACAACAACTGGCCTTAGTGCAAGTGGGAGATTGTTAGGAATATGTATGCCCTATAGGCCATTATTGTATGATATAATGGATGCTTGGACATATATATAAAGGACTTTCTTGCTTGACATGATAGTGTGCTATCTGGTTGCCTTTATCTTAACATGTCCGCTGGTATTATTATATTGTCTCTCATATACATGTTGATAAAGCCCTTAGGATGTTGGCTTGACTACCAGGACTATGATGTAGATTATACTTCTAGGACATGGGTAGTCCACAAGCACATCCTTCAATTGTTCCTAGTCGAGGGAATATTGAGACAAGGCATCGATATTCCAGAGTAGACTAGTGTGTATGTTTTTTGACCCTGTATGAGGCGATAGTTGATCCCATAACCATTGGTGTTTGACACCAAAGATTGTACACAGGTGCTCATTAGAGAATGGGTACACTGAACATGACTCACCGAGAACTCCTAGATGGTACTATACCTATCGTCAGATAGCAGTTCTCTGGTGACACTGGTACAGGTTAGTCTGTAGACCCGAGCTTGTCATAGAGTCTTGTGTGATTCCTATTGTGCTTTGATTTCCTCCCTACCATGGCTCAAAGGTGTCGAGCAAACAGGTGGATTTTGGGTACAGTCCCGAGTCACATGGAGGTAATGAGCGATAGGAGGGGTTTCGTCTCTCCCTGTATAGGGAGTTGATGTTGCGCTATGCTCGATTGTCTATAACAGGAAGTCCCTAGCCAGGGCTGTTAATGAGATTTACCGGTAAGAGTTATCAGCAGTTTCTCGTACCGTTATAGGCCACACATCGGCATGACTTATTAAGTTATTGGGGTCTGACGATTCTACCCCAGACTCGATATACGACTTATCAGACGAAGAGACCGGACTGTACGGTAAGTGTTACTTATAGGCTACATGAGAGTTTGGACAAGCTTGTTTGTTGATCTTCTATTCGCTCAATACCTGGATAGCCGTTACGTCCAGCTAGTACCGCTGACGGCTTGTGGGTAACTAATGTGATCATTACCTACTGCTGGCATATTGATGAGTCTTTAGTGTCCCACACAGAAGTTTCCTAGTTCAAGCAAAATGAAGTAAGGCACATATGCTGATATGTACGGGGGACGGATTAAATACGAGTATGTGATACTGTATTCTAATCTGACGGTTATTTGATATCAGTTAGGTTATATGTAATATAACCGGATTATTGAATCAAGTGTTAATTTGATAATGTGATGTGCAGATAAATGATATTAGTCGGTTATATGTGATATAACCGGATTATTAAATCAAGTATTGATTTAATAATATGATATATATTTATATTTGAAATAATTATATATTAACTAATATTATTAGCTCATTAATTATTCTTCATAATATATATATTATATGAAGCATGGCATATATTTTCTATTTTTAGAAAATAGAAAATGAGGTGGAAAAATGAGGAGACTTTTGTGGCATGGTGTAAAGCTTGGCTTGATGAATTTTTTATTCATCATTCTACACTATTGAAGCATGGTTACAATTCTATATTGATGGATTTTGGTTGTTTCAATAATGTAGGGTGTTAAGCCACTCTTTACTTGGTTCATTTTTTACCTTAGCCATTTACTTGAGCTCATTTGCTCTCTAGCTCTCTCCATTTAGTTTACTTCCACCTTCAAGCTCAATCCCTCACATGAGTTATGAAACCTTGAGCTTGTGAGAACCCTGGTGAGCAAAAAACACCCCTACTTCACCATCCTACACTAGATTAGCACTTTGGTGTAGTGTGTTTTCTTCACTAAAGAGTTTAGTGAAGAGGTAGCTTGGATTAGTGGAGCTTCGGGTGGATCATTTTCGGCATGAAGATCGCAAATGAAGATCGATCCAACTTTAAGTGGAGCCTAGTGGAGTCGTGTGGACTACTACACAGAGCTTGTGAAGAGAAGGACATGGTCTACAAAGGTTGTAGCCATCTTTCTCTTAGTATAGTTTTTGTTATATCATAGTATAACCTTAATTATCTAGTTTGATCATAGGTTAGTCTAGTTTAGCACCCCAAATTTTTTAAAGTTGCATGCTTGATGCCGGTTTTGACCTCATGATTGTGCTAGGGTAGACTTTCATGCGCATGCCTGACAAGTTTCTTTTATATTTGAAACTCCCGATGTAGTTTTTGCCCCTAGCGGTTCATAACCTTGACAAAGGCCTACAAATCATAAATCACTAGTCAAGTTCAACCCGTCATTATCCTGGATTAATCTAGACCTACCCGTACAAGCCCATGACAAAGGCCAACAAGGATATACGACTGTCTTAGATAATCGCATCTCTATGCAACAGACAAGCAATATCTAACTACCGTATACTACGCCTTGACAAAGGCCAACAAACACAGCACGAATACTAGGTACTACTCATCCAAAACGACGGAGGGCTATGACTGGTTTTTAGTGAAAAACCTTTAACGTAATGAACTTGATATTGTTGAAGGAACCCGAGCAGTTTTACAAATATATAGTGGCGTAAACTTTTGCTAAAGAGGCCACTCTCTGTGAAGAGATCTCGGCTCTTTCCTCATCAAATAAGGTGAAGAATATTCCTAACTGAATACCATGATGCAAAACAAAAGAATCGACTATAGTGAAGTTATTACACTGACGCAAACTTTTGCCTAAGAGGTCACTCCCTATAAAGGGATTTCGGCTCTTGCCTCATTGAATGAGGTGCTGGATATTCAGAACCGAATACCGTTGTGCAAAGCAAAATGAAACGTCTGTAATAATAATTTTCAAAAATTGGTTCCAACAACATCATTTCGGTTTGTTTTTCCTTGCATTAATCAAAGTTAACGCAGTCCCACCAATTAATCCATATCACACCAGAAAAAGGAACGAAAATACAATATACGTATATGGCATCCGTATTCGCCATGGGGCCCCGTCATGCACCGTTAGGTTACTTAACTAACGGCAGAGCTGGGACTGGGCTAGCGCGGATGAAAAATATATACATCTACTAGTTTATATAAATATATATATAACATTCATCCCAGGCATGATATAAGCAACATCACAGAACATCAACAAGCAACACAGAATGGTGGATAATCTTGGAGTCTCAGGTTTCATTTGAGCCGCAAATGAGACCCGGCATTCCCGGTCGTGTGGATAGCCCGTGCAATGAAAACCTGGACCCCTATGAGCGCGGCAAGTTACCCGCCAATCCCAGATGTGAGGAAACCCCAATCAACAAAGTGAATAGGCCACCCATCACTTCATAGAATCCGGTAACTTGAGCACCCCTCTGTGGGTCATCCTATACCCCCTACAAGTGCGAGGAATAGCCCGCCAATTCTAGAGTAAAGCCCCATCTGTCTCAATGCCATGAGATGTGGGCTCGTTGCCTTTTAGAACCCGGCTATTCGAGCACTCCACCGCGGGGTAATCCTAGTACAGAAAAGAAAAGTATATATATACAATGGCGACATCGACCTCAACCCGATCGTTCCCCAATAAAAGAATATACAGTCTGGCAGAGACGGCTGTCCACATGTCGGACGCTCGTCCCGTAATACTGAATAAATAAATGAATCTAAACTGTACAACTACCATTGCACTAGAGGCTATCCCATACGACAATCCAACCACAATATCAGCATAACTCAGAACATCAATGTGAATATCACGTTCGCAAACCCGTCTAGTTGAACATATAGCAACTAGTCAGGTTGTACCACTCAATGATATTCACGGTCGCAGATATTATTACATGCACTGATAAACACATACTTAAAATTTCAATTGACTAAACTTTTCCATATTGGCCCCAAATGCAATCCAGAACTCAAACAAATCGGGTCAAAAACCATACATCCCAAAAATCATATTTCCATGAATTATAAAAAATTTGGCGCCATATCGCCATAAAACCGCCGCTAATAAGCAAGTTTCGCGGCGGTTCCGCGGTCAAATAATTGGCTTAGGTGCTCAAATTTCTTCGGGTGCCCTATAAATGCCTGCATGTATTTTTAAGATACTCTGAATGATTTATTGAACAAGTTTTAAAAATGGCAGCGGGCATGTCGAAATGGAAAAATGATTCGGAAAAATGGGTGGATTGACATTTTAACTTTGTGCAAACTAGCTAGTAATGATTTTTGGGGTGGCTCTGATACCATGTTGGGTTACGATAGCGCCTTGGCCATCTACCGTGGCCGATGCGGAACTAAAAATGACGTTTAAAAACTTGATGCTAACGAACCCGTTTAGAATCGAACCATAAACCTACACTAGCAAACTACAAGAGCTAAACTACAGAGTTAGAAATAGTTATACCGAATGAACCGTGTCCATTGGTCTTCTACCATCTTCCCTAACTCTTTGAGACGTCCTTGACTTAACTTGGCCGCTGATCTTCCTCCGTCGAAGATGAACCACCCGAGGGATGTATCTTATGGCTCTAGCTCTACACTAATGATCAAGTGAAGCAACTAGGGACTTTAGGTTGCTAATCTATAATGCCTAGGATATAGTGAAGTGTTCAAAGTGTTTATCTACCTCACCTCCTCTCTTGATTCTCAACACATGAGATTGTAGAAAGGAGGTTGAAGATAAAGGTGGAGGAACTCAAGAAAACACAAGAGGAGAGTGAAGCTAATGATGAGGTTGAGAATGCTATCTCCAAAATAAACCATGCATCAATTTGCATCAAGTCATCAAGTGAGGAAAAAGAAATGAAGCATGTTTTATAAAACAATATTTTTCCATTTAAAAATCAAACCCATGTTTGAATAGTTTGCAAAAATGAATTAACAATTCATTTGTGCAGCAGTATTCAAGCATGGCTCTCACCATACTCCCCTTTCTTGATTTTCCACCTAATTTACCATTTACAATAAATGGTGAAATCTAAAATAAGGTGTCCACCTTCTAGAATGCTATCTGTATAAATACGGATTACACCTTACTGTATATACATACCTGTACTCGTACCGAAATACGAATACCCGAAAAGATAGAATAACACAAAGAACATAATACCAGAATATATATCAAAATACATATACGTAAATTATTAAATCAATACCCGATTTAATAATCTAGCTCAAATCCGAGCCTAATCAACCGTCTGATTGAAAGTCCGGGTACATAGTACAATCAATATATCGGAACCCTGCACGTATCCAATATGTCTACTACATCATTTCGCCAGAACCAGGGAAACCCTCTGTGTGGGACTCTAAAGACTCGTCAATATGCTGGCAGTGGGTTTAACCAAAAGTACGTTAGCGGCACTAGCTGTACGTAACGGCTACCCAGGTATTGAGCGAAAGGAAAGCCGATGAACAAACTCATCCGAACCCCTACTGAGCCTGTCCATGACAATCTCCGTACAGTCCGGTCTGTTCTTCTAAGAGTTTTGCATATCGAGTCAAGGAAGATGGTTAAAGTCAGATCCCTAATAACGCGATATTTCGTGTCAGTATGAAGCCCATCACCCACTGAGAAACTACTGATCCAAATCAATAATTCTGGTCTACCTTGGCCAAGAATTTCTGGTGATGGCCATCCGTGCACCGCGCGACATCAACCCCCAATACCATGAGAGACGAATCCCCGACGATCCGCTCACTGCCCCCATGTGGCTCGGGACTGTACCCGAATAAAACCTGTTTGCATGACTCCTTTGAGCCGTAGTAGGGTAGTAATCAAAGTACAGTGGGAACTCACATGAGACAAATGACGATTTTAGGTCGACAGACTAACCTGTACTTATGTCACCTGAGAACTGCTATCCGTCAATAGGTATAATACTAACTAACATGTTCCCGGCGAGTCCATCCAGTATACTCATAACCTAATGAGCACCTGTATACTATCTTAGGTGACTGACACCAATGGCTTGTGAGACCGGCCACCGCCCCTCGTTGGGGTCTCGATAAGTACACACTAGTCTACTCCGGAGTATCGATGCCCAGTCTCGACACTCTCTCGACTAGGGACATTTAAGGATGTGCTTATGGACCCCCCATCTCCCACGTATATTATCTCCATCATAGTGCTGGTAGTCAAGCAAGAATCCTATGGGCTCTATCAACATGTAATAGTGATTTGTAATACCACATAATGTATGTACATGATAATAAAGACAAACCAGATAGCATACTATCATTTTGAGTAAGACTGTTCTACCCGTATAGGTCCTCCCTCAATCATTATAATCGCGTTCCTGCGATTACAATAATTGACTTTAGGTCACTATAACCAACAGAATCCAATTGAATCATTAGGTTCTACTAAATTTTCAGCAATCGTTTGTGGTTCTGGAATCACTTCCAGTTCTACCATACCCCCACTAATATTTTCTGAAAAGAATTCATTTTACTAAAATGGGTGGCGAGTCAAAAACAATATAACTATTGATCCTCCAAATGGTAGAATGTTAACCCTCGTCAAAACTCGGGATAACCTACAAACTGTCACTACTGAAACGTGCCTTGAGTTTATCTGGATTATGTTTTAAGCATAAGCCGGACAACTCCATATAGCTTAACATGATTAAGATATGAATCCATTCTATATCCCATATAGAAAACAAAGGCACTGATTTAACTGGAACCATATTCAAAAATCAAGCAGCTGTTTCCAGTGCATATCGACTAAATGGAAGAAGGCCATGCAACATTACTCATCAAGGAGCGCACCTACGGATGAATAACCTGAGAGAGAAACAAGTTATCAAATATATTACTTACGACAGAATACCTAGCATAAGTATCTTCATCTTCGATCACTTTGAAGAATCTTGATACTTCCAACGTATGATTCTCTACTTTATTCTTATACTAATAACTTCTCAAAATTTGGACATTGTATTTCAACGAAATGCGTCTCTAAAAACCAGAGAAGTCATAAGTAAACGGAATATAGTATGTGTACCAACCCTTTTGTCCTAATAGATATCGGACAACATACAATATTTTGTATAAGTCCTCTGAGTTTAATAACTTAAACCCTATGCGTCGTAGGTTGAAAACTGTGTTATGGCTAAGAAGAATTACACCGCTATTGAATGCACCTTACCTAATCATCAACTGATAAATGTAAATGTCATAAATATAATTTCAAAAGGTTATATCTTACTTTATAAAATAAACGTATAGATATATCAGTTTGAAACTGGTGCATAACTGTTAGTTATATGTATGTCCTGGAGGCCATTATTGTACATGTGATGTACATAGGGAGGACTTTACTGCTCGACATGATAGTATGCTATCCGGTTACTCTTTATATTAAAATATACACTAATTGTCTCTCTGCTAAATGTTGATAAAGCCCTTAGGAAGTATACTTGACTACCTGGATTATGATGTGGATCATGCTAGTGGGACAAAGGTAGTCTGTCAGTACATCCTTTAATGTCCCTAGTCGTGGGTGTATCAAGACGGGGCATCGATATACCAGAGTAGACTAGCGTATACCTTCTCGAACCATGTAGATAGGCGATGGATGATCCCATATCCATTGGTTTTTGACATCAGAGATGATATACGGGTCCTCAGTGGAGACTAGTACTCTGGACGGACTCGCCGAGAAATCCCAGATTGTATTATACCTCACGTCAGATGGCAGTTCTCTGGTGACACTGGTACAGGTTAGTCTGTCGACCCGAGATCGTCATAGAGTCATGTGTGATTCCTACTGTGCTTTGATTTCCACTTTACCACGTTCAAGAGAACGTGCAAAATGGTGGTTTTTGGGTACAGTACCAAGTCACATGGAGGCAATGAGCAATAGGAGGGGATTTCGTCTCTCCCGGTATTGGGAGTTAATGTTACGCTGTGCTCGATTGGCCATAACAGGAAGTCCATGGCCAGGGCTATTTCTGAGATTTACTGGTAAGTGTTATCAGCAGTTTCTTGACCCATTATGAGCCTCATATCGGCACGACTTATCGAGTTATTGGGGTCTAACGTTTACCACCCCTAGACGAGATATGCGACATATCAGACGAAGAGACTGGACTGTACGGTAGTGTTACTGATTGGATTCGCAGGAGTATGAGCAGGCTTGCTTGTTGATCTTCTGATCGTTCAATACCCGGGTGGCCGTTACGTTTAGAAGATCGCTTGCGGCTTGTGGGTGTTTAATATGATCATCACCTACTGCCGGCGTATTGACGAGTCTTTAGAGTCATACACAGAGGTTTCCTGGTTCATGCGAAACGAAGTAGGAGCACATATGCGATATGTGCAGGACCGAGATTAATACTGTATGTGATACCATATTCTATTCTCGCAATTTGTGTTATCGGTCGGTTAAATATGATATAGCCGGGTTATCGAATCAAGTGTTGATTCGATAAGTTGATACATATAATATTAGTTGGTTATATGTGATATAGCCGGATTATTAAATCAAGTGTTGATTTAATAATCTAATGTATAATTATTTATTTGATATATTAATTTACATTAATTAGTATTAGCTCACTTAAGATTACTTTTCTCACTTAATTTTGTGCACATTGTATATATGTGTGTTATATATTTGTGTACATGTTTTGTGTCATGCTTGATGCCACATGGGACATGATGTATGAGACTCACACCATGCCAAATGTAATGAAGGGTTTTTTATTTTCTTAAGTTAATCGAAATTAGTGGAAATTGGTTTAATGGTTGAAGCATAGAGAAGCTTGTAGAACCATTGACCAAGTCCACTCATTTTGTCATACCTAAGATATTTATTAACCCAACCATTACATTAGCCATGGTTTAGTCTCTACAAGGGTTAATATATGATATTAACTCACCCATGGTTCACATGATTCACTTGGATTTTTTTCCTTGAGAACTTTCTTCACCTCCTTCCTCAAGCTCACTAGCTTTTAGGGAGATGATGAAAATTAGTGAGAAAAACAAATCTAAAGTGAGCCCATTTCCTACTTCATCATCCTCTATTTAGTTTAGGGTGTTTTCTTCACTAATTGCACCATTAGAGAAGAGGTAGCATGTGTTGAGTCTCCTCGACATAGATCATTTTCGGCCTCGAAGACATTAAGCAAGCTCGTTCATTTCTTCAAGCGAACCCTTTCAAGAGTCCGGGAGTTCACTACACGCAGCGAAGGGACTACTACACGGAGTTATAGAAGTGAAAGACCGGTCTACAAAGGTTGTATTCCTCATTCACTTAGATGTAAACTAGTTTACATATGTTTTCGTCGTATTTTCTAGTAACGATTCTAGGTTAGGGTTAGCTAATACGGCTAAATTTTGAAATTGGCATGGACGATGCCACACGAAACCTTGCTACCAGTGCTAGGCAACCTTGAGGTGGTATCAGAGCCATGCTAGAAAATTAGACGATATCTGTTAGATTACGAAACCGAAACGACTCCGAAACTTGAAACACGAAAATATAGTTTCTGTCGATTTTAAAAGGGCTTCAAAATTTTTTTTAAACAACTGCATAATGTTATATGAGATATAACATGAACACCATGGAAATTTCAAGGGGGTTGCTCGGATTTTGGCCGATCTGAATGAGGTTTTGGCCGAGCAGGCCGGTCCAAATGTGAGGTTTTGACTTGAAATTTTTAGGGTGTTCCAGTGACTGGGTTTTGGTGTTTCAGGTGTTTGTTTTCTCTAAGTTTGCATGTGATGTGATCTTACAGTATAAGCAATTCGGAGTGTTTCGTATTCGTAGTTTTAACATTGTTTCGTGTATTCGCATGTTGTCTAGGAGAAATTAAAAAGTTCGAACGAATGTCAAAGACCCATTTTTCCAAGTTTAACGTATTCGGAAAATCATGCAAGTAATTATGTGAACCCACTACAAGAATGAAACCCTAACTCAACTTTTTGGATCGCGGAACCGCGGTCATACCCTGGGGTTTGCCACAGTTCCGTGGCGACATGAATGAGGCTTGGGTCTGCCCTTCTACGGCTGGTTCATAGGTACTGTGGCATATTCTGGGTGTTATTGAAACTGTGCTCAAGTGTTGAGCAGTCGGGAAATTATGGGACTTTGATGAATCGATCGAAAAGTTTAACGTCGTCCGGGTATCATGTGATGGGATACAATACTTGGAATCCACACTAATTTGAATTTTATAAATCTAGCAATTTAGTCTCATTTGATCGGTTGCCACGGGATTTTGATGTGATCAAAATTCCGTCGCAATCACGTAGCGTACGCGGATACTCGTCGGGTAACCTTAATAGATAGCCATGCCCCATAGCCCCGACCAAGTGACTGTAGGAGAACCCCGTCGCAAAAAGCATCTGTTCGGGTGCTCGCGGCCGCGGTGTTCCGCCTTAGTGCACTTCGTCGACGGCATCGGAGGTGCGGCTGTCTACTAAAGTTTCCGACAAGCATTCGATCAGGTTATCTGGAATCTTATTGAATTACCCGACAGGTTATTAAAACGTGTTTTCAATATCGAGACAAAAATGTGGGGTTTATAATTGTTAGGCATGTGATGTCTAAGGAATTCATTTGGTTAGGCATGAAATCCAAAGTATGTGATACGTTGGGTTTATTATATCTAAGGTGGCTGCGGATTCCAATTTTTGTAGTTTTTCACTTTCTTTTCTGCGACCGTAAGTGTAATATGTGGGGTATCGCCGATTTCGTTGCTATACGTCAACGACAATTGGGATACGCATATTTACTTACGTTGATGACATGCGATATTGTCGGGACCCGGTTCTTGCTCACGGAGCAAAGAGCCACACGAAACAAAGTGTCATGCCAAGTGTCATGTTAAGTGGGCGGGGACCACCTCTTGAATCCGTAGGGGCCACCTCTTAAGTCCGTGGGACCTACTGTAGAACAATGAGGACTCTTCGGAATACATTCCGAAAGAGGGCAGATCTGTACTATAAATGGAATGATACCATTTCTCAATACAGAGGCGCCTTTTAAGTGAACCGGCACTACAGGAGCTTGAGAACTCCGTAATTAAGCGTGCGCAAGCCAGGGAAGTCGTGGGATGGGTGACCTCCTGGGAAGTGGCCCCTGGTCGGGTCCGTTTCGCCTCGAAGGACAAAACCGTACGGTTTAGGCCAGAGCGGACAATACTCTCTGTATTGGGGGTGGGGCATGACAGAATGGTATCAGAGCTGGTCCCTCAATAGTAGGTCTGTTGTTCGAGAACGAACCATTGTTCAAAGGTGGGGAGAATGTTGGGACCCGGTTCTTTCTCATGAAGCAAAATGCCACATGGAACAAGTGCCACGCCAAGTGTCATGTTAAGTGTGAGGGGGCCACCGCTTGAATCCGTGGGGGTCACCTATTGAGTTCGTGGGACCCACTGTAGAACAATTGGGACTATTCGAAATACATTCTGAAAGAGGGCAGATCTGTACTATAAATGGAATGATACCACTTCTCAATACAGAGGTGCATTTTAAGTGAATCGACACTACAGGAGCTTGAGAACTCCATAGTTAAGCGTGCTCGAGCTAGGGAAGTACTGGGATGGGTGACCTTCTGGGAAGTGGCCCCTGGTCGGGTCCGGTTCACCTCGAAGGACAAAACCGTGCGGTTTCGGCCAGAGCGGACGATACTCCCTGTATTGGGGGTGGGGGTGACAGACAAAACCATGTCACACCCCGCTTCCCAAAATAAGGAATACGAGAGATGACTAGGCCAGCCATGCTCCTGCAGTCAGGGAATAATCCCGCCATAGTCACACTTTGATTTCTAGCATTACATGGTAGTCAATAATCAGTACTCGAGTAAAGGAAAATCACAGTTCATAATTTTATTACATTGCAATTTAAAAGAGTTCGAGGTATATTTATTTTACAGAATAAACAACTAACCAATAAAATAAGTGCTGAAATCAAAGGTGACAGTGCTGGTGATGCAGTCCAGATCTCCGCGATCTCGAAGGATAGATCCTGCTCCTGGGCTGTATCCACTTCGTCCTCTAAGCATACATACTCAGGTCGTCAGGGTGATACATATAGCAATGAATATATATATATATATAGGCATGCAATATTATTAAGTATGAAGAGTACAATGAATTGCAGAACATGAGTAAAATAAACATTGACTGAATATGAATGGTGCCACGTAAGTATCATGTCAATACACTGGCAATGCGTATGTCACTACTTATCGGTCACTAAGTCAATGAAATCAATTGTGGAAAGGATGCTCGTGTTTAACAAGGGTCTCGTACATACCCGAGACTATGGTCCACTGTGCCCGGGAAATAACCCTGTCAACCGTGCCGCTAGGCCCACGAACTAAAGTATGTATGTGTGTGTGTGTGTGTGTATAGCGAATGATCATCCTCTAAATCACTGTACCTCGCTAAATACAAGTTCAATTCCACCTTGATTTCCCCATTCCCCAGGTTACAGTATGCATTCATGTACTAGATAGGTTGTGAACAAATACATATCGTTGTCGCTTTCAATCACTTTTCCACTTGTCACTGTCACTGTCGTATTTTCCACAACGCAATCGCTAACACCGCTATATCGACAATGCAATTCGGTCGCTAGGTTTCAATGTGAATGATCACTAAGCAGCAGGTATAAAGTAAACACGAAAATATGTAGAAACGCGCTGAACAAGTATTCATTATTTCAAAGACGACCAATACCATATAACTTGTAAAATTTACGATAAATCACACTTATAGAATCAACTAAAATAATATAAAAGGAGTATGAAGCACACTTGATTATATAACCAGTAAAATTAATTTCAGGTCAATCGGGGTACAGGTTTGGGAATTATGATCATTTTAAGGAAGCGATCGATTTCTGGAATTCCAGTTTCAGAACTGAAAGCCCAAATTAGCGCATTTTACCAGTGAATATGTTCAGATTCAGGTATTTCCCTAGTTGAATAAAATCTAGTTCTATCAGTTAAGTTTTCAACGGATCAAACGGATTATCAATCGCACCTCTATATCAGAAGTTATGTTCAGTTTAAGGTGATGGTGTAAGGAATATTACTGCAGAAACTGCAGAACATAGCGACACTCTAAAATACAATTTAAATATCAAACGACGGTGAAAATGCACGGGAGCAGATTCATGTGTTATCTAATTAAGTTATATACGCTGCCATATTGAATTCTGCGCATTTTATGCAGGTATGTACATGTGCTTAATTCAGGTTTCCCCCGTAGATTACTGCCCCGGACTGCAGTCCTGAGTTGCATCCCCGGTCAATTCTCGTTGCCGTAATCTATTGATATCGAAATATAAACTAAATATGGTTCTATATTATCGATTCAGCTTCGATATTAGCCGTAGAATGTTACGTTCCAACCAGTATTTAATTTTACAATGATTTTAGTGGGTTAACCTGCGCGGTAAACTTCAGTTTTTCCGTCGTCTTTAGGGGCGATGTTACAGAATATAAGCACGATACATTTAACTCAAATCCTTACACTACGTTCATCAATCAGTAAGGGATTCTCCGATCATAAATTCTGGTAATTTAAGATAGGGTTTTCATTCATGTATCACGTCGCACACATAAGTTATGTACGATTATCTGTTAAAACATCGGTTCCGGTTAATTGATCAAGCTAGTTGTTATTCGGTGAAATTGTAAATGATGTTGATATGGGTCAGTAAACTCCTAGTCGGGTTCCATTCAATATAATCAACTAAGAGGGATCGTTACAAAATAATCGACTTATAATTTTATCGATGTATACGCATATATAGGCACATACGCCGCATTATGTAACCTCGTTTGTTACCAATTCAAAAATATTAATTAGCATGCATAAACAAGTGATTAGCGTTCACTTGCCTCAGATAAACGAGACGACAATAATCCCGAGAGCGACAACGGTGAGAGGCACGCGTAAGGGCACGGCACGACACGAGCAGCAACGACGGCAGCGAGCTCGGGTGTCGGCTGGAGGCAGTGGGTGCATGGGCTCAGTGTTGGGGTACTCGGAGCTTGCAGCTTGGAGGTGGCGAGCTCCGATGATGGTGAGACGAGGACGAGGGCTCAGTGTCGTGGATGGGGTTGCCGGCGATGACGTGGTTGGGGCTTGTCGGCAAGGCGCAGGGGCGCAGCCTGCAATGGCATGGGTGATGAGGTGGCGATGCTCTGGCGGCGGCCTCGACAGCGAGGGGATCTTGGAGTTCGTGTGTGCAGTGGCTTGGGGATAGTGAGTAGGGGAGTAGCTTAGAGATGGTCGGCGAGATGGAGCGGGAGGAGGAAGTAGATGGCTGCGGGTTGCTGTGCGAGGCGGCTGCGATCGGTGTTGATGGAGTCAGGGTTAAAGATGGGTTCAATGCTCAGGTGAGTGTGCGGGCGAGGGTTTTGGCTTCGGGTGCTGAGGAAGGGGAGGAAAAGAGGAGATGGGGTAGTGTTGTTGGTGAAGGAGTTGGTCGGCGGTCGGAGCATATGGATAGAGAGCTCGGTGTTGGAGCAGAGTGAGAGGGAGAATGACGCGGGGGAGGAACGAGGGGAGAGTGAAGTAGAGAGGGGTCGTCGGGGTTTTCGGTGATGAGTCATGGCCGTTGCGGCGTGGGCACGAGTAATGGGGAAAGACGTGGGTGATCCTTTGGGGCCTTGGAGCCGTTGGGGGGAACGAGTCTCGGGTGAGCGGGTCACGGGGAAGATGGCGTGAGGAGAGAGCGTGGGCATGAGGAGCGAGCGTGGGCGTGAGGAGCGGGCGAGAAAAAGATGAGCGAGGAAGAAGAAGGGGAAATGGGTGAGGGTCGGGTCGGGCATGGGTTTGGGCCGGGTCGAATTAGGATTGGGCTTAGAATTTAGGTTTAGATTTTTGGAAAGAATTAAATAAAAAAATAATATATATATATATGAAATGAATTTGGAATAAAATCTGGAAAAATACGAAAAATTTTATTCGGAACTGGGGATTTACAGCATACCCTCGTTACAAAAATTTCGTCCTCGAAATTAGAACGAAAACAACGAAACAACTCACTATAGAAACAGATGCGGAAAACTTGCACGGATGTCCTCATCGCGTTCCCAGGTAGACTCCCCTGGCGAACGACCACCCCAAGAAACTCGATCCAGGGGAATGACTTTGTTCTTCAGAACTTTTTCCTGACGATCGAGAATGGTGGTGGGCTGCTCCTCGTAGGAAAGGTCAGTGCCCAATGTCAACTCCGAATGGTCCAGGATATAGCTGTCATCCCGAACAAAGCGCCTCAACTGAGATATGTGAAAAGTGTTGTGCACACCAGCTAGCGATGGAGGTAAGGCAAGCCGATAGGCCACCTCTCCCACTCGCTCTAGCACCTCAAAAGGTCCGATGAATCGGGGACTGGGTTTCCCACGACCTCCAAACCTGATAACACCGCGGGTAGGAAAAATCTTCAGAAACACATGATCTCCGACCTCGAATTCTAGCGCTCTCCTGCTGGCATCCGCCCAACTCTTCTGTCAGTCCTGAGTCGTCTTAATGCGTTGTCTGATCATCTGGACCTTGTCTACCGTCTGAACAATAAGTTCGAGGCCCAGTAATCTCCGTTCTCCCACGTCATCCCAACAAACATGGGATCGACATTTCCGTCCGTAAAGTGCTTCAAATGGAGCCATCCGGATGCTAGCTTGGAAACTGTTGTTATAAGAAAACTCCACCAGATGAAGGTGATCCTCCCAAGAACCCTAGAAGTCTAACATGCAAGCCCTCAGCATGTCCTCGAGCGTCTGAATAGTACGCTCAGACTGCCCGTCCGTCTATGGATGGTAAGCCATGCTAAAGTTGAGACGTGTATCCAGACTCTCCTATAAGCTCTTCCAAAAGTATGAAACAAATATGGTGTCTCGATCCGATACTATACTGACCGGAACTCTATGAAGTCGCACTACCTCTTGCATGAATTTCTCCACAAGCGACTCTGTCGACTGTCCCACATGGAAGGGTATAAAGTGTGCAGCTTTCGTAAAACGGTCGACGATAACCCAGACTGCGTTGTTTCCCCTTAGGCTCCGTGGTAAGGCAGTCATAAAATCCATAGTGATGTGCTCCCACTTCCACTCGGGTATCGAAAGCGGTTGCAATAGTCCAGCCGTTCTCTGGTGTTCTACCTTCACTTGCTGGCATACTAAACACCTGGATACGAACCGTGCAATCTCTCGCTTCATCCCGTTCCACCACAAGTGTTGCCTTAGATCCCAATACATTTTCGTGCCTCCTGGATGCACAGAATAAGCCGAACTATGAGCCTCGGCTAATACCTCTTCTCGAACATCTCCCTTGGGAATGCAGAGTCTGCTACCGAATCTTAGAGAACCGTCCTGATGTATGAGTAAGTCCGTCCTCAGCCCGGCTTCCACCTACTCTTTGAACTTTTGCAATCGAGGATCATCAGCCTTGGAAGCCTTAATGCGATCTACAAGAGAAGACTGCACCTGTAACTGCCAGAACTGCCTGATTGCACTCGGTGTAACAACCTTTAATTCGAGCTTCTGAAAATCCTCAATGATGCTCTTCTGACTGGTCAACATCATAACCGCTGGCTTGCGACTGGGGGCGTCTGGTACGACATTTACCTTCCCCGGATGATACTGTAAGTCCAAGTCGTAGTCCGCCATTAATTCTAGCCATCGGCGTTGCCTCATATTCAGTTCTCTCTGAATGAACACGTACTTCAGACTCTTGTGATCCGTGTACACTTTCACCTTTTCGCCTAAAAAGTAATGTTTCCAGATCTTCAATGCGAAAACCACTGCGGCTAACTCCAAGCCATGCGTTGGGTAGTTCCTCTCGTGATTCTTCAGCTGTCGTGAGGTATAAGCAACTACCCGACCATGCTGCATCAGGACGCAGCCTAAGCCTTTCCCTGAGGCATCGCTATGTATCACCAACCCACCTGAATTATCTGGAACTGTAAGGATAAGTGTCGTGGTCAATTTCTGCTTCAGTACCTCAAAAGCCCGAGTACACTCCTCCGTCCATACGTACGGTACTTCCTTCCGCGTCAGCTTTGTCAAAGGTTCAGCGACTCGTGCAAAGTCTTGAACGAACCGCCGATAATATCCCACCAATCTCAGGAAGCTTCTGATCTCGGCCACTGACTTCGGTGTCGGCCAATCTCTAACCGATTCTACCTTCGCTGGGTCCACTGAGATGCCTTCGCCCGAAATAACGTGTCCCAATAACTGCACTTTGTCGAGCCAGAACTCACACTTGCTCAATTTTTCATATAGCTTCTCTTCCTGAAGAATTTGTAATATTGTCCGCAGGTGTTCGGCATGCTTCTCACGGGTCTTAGAGTAGACTAGTATGTCATCGATGAATACAACGATAAACGTGTCCAAGCATTTCGCAAATACCCTATTCATCAGATCCATAAATATAGCTGGAGCATTGGTAACACCGAACGGCATCACAAGAAACTCATAATGTCTGTATCGGGTCCTGAAAGATGTCTTGCATATATCTTTGGCCGTTACTCTGATCTGGTGATAGCCCGAACGAAGATCCAGCTTCGAAAATACCTTGGCCCCACCCAACTGATCAAATAAGTTGTCGATACGTGAAATGGGGTATTTGTTCTTTATCGTAACCCTGTTCAGCTCCCGGTAGTCTATGCACATCCATAATGATCCATCCTTTTTCTTCACCAACAAGACTGGTGCACCCCACGGCGAAGCGCTTGGGCAAATAAATCCTTTCTCCAGGAGTTCTCCAATTTGTTTCTTCAATTCTGCCAACTCAACTGGCGCTATCCTGTAAGAAGCCTTGGAAACTGGCGTCGTTCCTAGAATTAAGTCAATAGAGAATCCCAAGATGTAGGAAGGTGGTAGACCTGGTAAATCTTCAGGGAACACATCAAGAAAATCCCGAACGATCTCTGGGGCTGGACTCTCATCAATCTCCATAGCTGTCAACGCTTTTGGCTTGGCTCAAAACTTGGCTGGCTCCAAAGACTCGCTCCCGTCTTCGAAAACAGACTCAGGGTGATTGGGAATGCAGAAAGTCACCTTCCTTGCTTGGCAATCAAAAATTGCATGGAATGTACTCATCCAATCAATCCCGAGAATTGCGTCATAGCTACCCGTCCTGATTAACAGGAAATTCGCATAGAATTCCCTGCCGCATACTACCACCGGACATAATCTACACTCTTTGTTGGACACAATAATACCGTTACCCGTATGTATCTCCCAACCCTTGGTCAACGGCTCATGAGGTATAGAGTGTGTGTCAACAAACCGCGTGGAAATAAAACAATGCGAAGCACCCGAATCGAAAAGAACTCTAGCTGGTACAGAATAAAAAAGGATGGTGCCTGTAACCACATCTCCAGAAGCCTCTGCCTGCTTGGCGGATAAGGTAAAAGCCCGTCCCTGATTCCGTCCTGTACCAGTCTGCCTCTGATCGAAGGACCGCTGTTGGGGTACCCGAGGTGGACCCCTCTGAGCTGAAGTGCCATACGACAGTTGTTGTTGCTCGAATCCTCCCTGTAGCTCAGATCTCTGGGGACACCCATTGATCCTGTGCTCGCTTGATTCGCAAATCAGACACTGCCCCTTAGCTCTGCGGCAATCTCTCTGCATGTATCTTGGCCTCTGGCAATAATCGTAGAACAGGGCCCTTCACTGCGGCTGCTGAGGTGAGAAGGTACGCTTCATCTGTGTGATACCCGGCCTGTGAACTGGGATCGCTCCACGGGCCGGAATGGTAGGCCGTGCCAGAACTACGTGGGGTCTCCTGTCCACTGATCGTTGGCCCTTGGCCTTCTCTGCCAGTCTTTCCTGTACTTAGGCAGCGTTCAAAACTTGGGCGAAGGTTGGTAGGTCGAGAGACGCGATGAGTTGTTGCAGTTCAATATCGAGCCCTTGCTGGAAACGTCTTACCCTGATGGATTCGGTGGCTACCATGTACGGTGCGAAGCGACTCAGCCGATTGAACTCCGCGACATAGACATCCACTAAGCGTCCATTTTGCTTCAATATAATAAACTTTTCCTCCATCTCGGCCTTGGCAGTAGCCGGAAAGTAATGATCCAGGAAGCACGCGGAGAATGTGTCCCATCCGATAGGTTTCTCAAGCCGGCTCTCCTCTACGGACCACCACGTGTGGGCCTCGTCTTCTAGTTGAATCTTCACCACGTTCACTCTATCGTCGTCAGGAATTCGAGTGGCAGTCAGGAGGTTCTCTATGTTGATGAGCCATTGTTCGGTCTAAAGTGGGCTTGCTGATCCCGTGAACACTTCTGGATGAAGCCTCTGAAATCTGAAATGGTACCAACCCTAGCCAGTGTAGTCGGTACGAGCGTGCTCTCAGGGGCAGCGGGAACAGCCGTAGATCTCTCTAGAGCGGTAATTGCGGTCTCTTGTACCGCCTTCAATCCCTCGGCCAGAATATCGGTCTTCCTCTCTTGAGCTTGGGCCAGGGTCGTCAGTGTGCTAAATATCTTCTCGGTACGATCGTGGGGGCCAGCACCTGAGAAGTTGCCTGAGGAGTCCATTTTCCTGAAAAGATTAAAAGAAATCAGATTCAAGTAAGGCTACACAATGATTCAACAATGATTAAAAAGTGAGGAAGAATGTAATAAAATATACGCTAAGGGTGTAACTCAATCTAGAGGTCCCTCGACGGAACTGTAATTTCATCCATAATATGGCTCTGATACCAACAAAACCATGTCACGCCACACTTCCCAAAATACGGAATACGAGAGATGAGACATGCTCCTACGGTTAGGGAATAATCCCGCCGTAGTCACACTTCGGCTTCTAGCATTACATGGTAGTCAGTAATCAGTACTCGAGTAAAGAAAAATCACAGTTCATAACTTTATTACATTGCAATTTAAAAGAGTTCGAGGTACATTTATTTTACAGAATAAACAACTAACCAATAAAACAAGTGCTGAAATCAAAGGTAATAGTGCTGGTGATGCAGTCTAGATCTCCGTGATCTCGAAGGATAGATCCTGCTCCTGGGCTGTATCCACTTCGTCCTCTGAGCATGCACACTCAGGTCGTCAGGGCGACACATATAGCAATGAATATATATATATATAATGGGCATGCAATATTATTAAGTATGAGGAGTACAATGAATTGCAGAACATGAGTAAAATAAACATTGACTGAATATGAATGGTGCCACGTAAGTATCATGTCAATAAACTGGCAATACGTATGTCACTACTTATCGGTCACTAAGTCAATGAAATCAATTGTGGAAAGGATGCTCGTGTTTAACAAGGGTCTCGTGCATGCCCGAGACTACGGTCCACTGTGCCCGGGACATAACCATGTCAGCCGTGCCGCTAGGCACACGACCTAAAGTATATATGTATATATATATATATATATATATATATATATATATATATATATATATATATATATATCATTGATAGCGAATGATCATCCTCTAAATCACTGTATCTCGCTAAATACGAGTTCAATTCCACCTTGATTTCCCCATTCCCCAGGTTATAGTATGCATTCATGTAATAGATAGGTTGTGAACAAATACGTATCGCTGTCACTTTCAATCACTTTTCCACTTGTCACTGTCACTGTCATATTTTCCACAACGTAATCTTTAACACTACTATATCGACAATGCAATTCAGTCGCTAGGTTTCAATGTGAATGATCACTAAGCAGCAGGTATAAAGCAAACATGAAAATATGTAGAAACGCACTGAACAGGTATTCACTATTTCAATGACGACCAATTCCATATAACTTGTAAAATTTACGATAAATCACACTTATAGAATCGATCAAAACAATATAAAATGCGTATGAATTAAACTTGATTATATAACCAGTAAAATTAATTTTAGGTCAATCGGGGTTCAGGTTTGGGAATTATGATCATTTTAAGGCAGCGATCGATTTCTGGAATTCCAGTTTCAGAACTGAAATCCCAACTTCGCGCGCATTTTACCAGTGATTATGTTCGGATTAAGGTATTACCCTGGTTGAATAAAATCTAGTTCTATCAGTTAAGTTTCCAACGCATCAAACGGATTATCAATCGCATCTCTATATCAGAAGTTATGTTCAGTTTAAGGTGATGGTGTAAGGAATATTACTGCAGAAACTGCAGAACATAGCGACGCTCTAAAATACAATTTAAATATCAAACGACGGTGAAAATGCACGGGAATAGATTCATGTGTTATCTAATTAAGTTATATACACTACCATATAGGGCTCAGCGCATTTTATGCAGGTATGTACAGGTGCTTAAATCCGGTTTCCCCCGTAGATTGCTGTCCCGGACTGCAGTCCAGAGTTACATCCCAAGTCAATTCTCGTTGCCGTAATCTATTGATATCGAAATATAAACTAAATATGGTTCTATATTATAGAGTCGGCTTCGATATGAGCCATATAACGTTACGTTCCAACCAGTATTTAATTTTACAATGATTTTAGTGGGTTAACCTGCACGGTAAACTTCAGTTTTTGCGTCGTCTTTAGGGGCGATGTTACAGAATTATAAGCACGATAAATTTAACGCAAATCCTTACACTACATTCATCAATCAGTAAGGGATTCTCCGATCATAAATTCCGGTAATTTAAGATGGGGTTTTCATTCATGTATCACGTCGAACACATAAGTTATGTACGATTATCAGTTAAAACATCGGTTCCGGTTAATTGATCAAGCTAGTTGTTATTCGGTGAAATTGTAAATGATATTAATACGGGTCAGTAAACTCATAGTTAGGTTCCATTCAATATAATCAATTAAGAGGGTTCGTTACAAAATAATCGACTTATAATTTTATCGATGTATACGCATATATGGGCACATACGCCGCATTATGTAACCTCGTTTATTACCAATTCAAAAATATTAATTAGCATGCATAAAAAAGTGGTTAGCGTTCACTTGCCTAAGATAAACACGACAACAATAATCCCGGCAGTGACGACGGTGAGAGGCACGCGTAAGGGCATGGCACTGCATGAGCTGCGGCGACGGCAGCGAGCTCGGGTGTCGGCTGGAGGCAGTGGGTGCAGGGGCTCAATGTTGGGGTGCTCGGAGCTTGCAGCTTGGAGGTGACGAGCTCCGATGATGGTGAGACGAGGATGAGGGCTCAGTGTCGTGGATGGGGTTGCCGGTGATGAGGTGATCGGGGCTTGTCGGCAAGGCGCAGGGGCGCAGCCTGTAGTGGCACGGGTGATGAAGTGGCGATGCTCTGGCGGCGGCCTCGACAGCAAGGGGATCTTGGAGCTCGGGTGTGCAGTGTCTTGGGGATGGTGAGGAGGGGAGTAGCTCAGAGATGGTTGGTGAGATGGAGCGGGGAGGAAGTCGATGGCTGCGGGTTGCTGGGCGAGGCAGCTGCGATCGGTGTTGATGGAATCGGGGTTGAAGATGGGGTCGGTGCTTAGGTGAGTGTGCAGGCGAGGGTGTTGGGTTCGGGTGATGAGGAAGGGGAGGAAAGGAGGAGACAGGGGCAGTGTTGTTGGTGAAGGAGTTGGTCGGGGGTCGGAGCTTGTGGATGGAGAGCTCGGTGTTGGAGCAGAGTGAGAGGGAGAATGACGCGGTGGAGGAACGAGGGGACAGTGAAGTAGAGAGGGGTCATCGGGGTTTTTGGCGATGAGTCGTGGTCGTTGCGGCATGGGCATGAGTAATGGGGAAAGACGTAGGGGAGCCATATGGGCCTTGGAGCCGTTGGGGAGAACGAGTCTCGGGTGAGCGGGTCACGTGGAAGATAGCGTGAGAAGCGGGCGTAGGCACGAGGAGCGGGCGTGGGCATGAAGAGCGGGAGTGGGTGCAAGAAGTGGGCGTGGGACATTAGGAAAAGGGCAGGAAAAAGATGAGTGAAGAAGAAGAAGGGGAAACGGGTGAGGGTCGGGTCGGGCATGGGTTTGGGCCGGGTAGAATTAGGATTGGGCTTAGAATTTTGGTTTAGATTTTTGGAAAGAATTAAATAAAAAAAATAAAATATATATCTATAAATGAAATGAATTTGGAAAAAAATCTGGAAAAATATGGAAAATTTTATTCGGAACCGGGGATTTACAGATATTATGTGTTGCTGTGATGTGTTATATTGGATCGTCATGTTTTGAATAGCCGGGGGTTTTTATGTGAGATGAGAGTTTTTCATTTTCATTCATGTACAAAATTGTATGTAATATTCTTTTATTGGGGCACTTCCGGGTTGAGGAAGATGTCACCGTTGATGTGTATTATTTACTTTTCCGCATTAGAATAGACCAAAGGAGGGGAGCACAAGTAACCGGGTTCTAAAGTCCAGTGGGAGGCCATCTCGAGGAGTCGAGTCCGGGTCTCCTAACTCTAGAATTGGTAGGGTTGCTTGACGCTCTCATAGGGGTTTAGGGATGTAGGTTTGGCTATTCATCACGACCGTGGAATCCGTGTTTTATACATGCTTAATATAAAACCCGTAAATCCTAGTATATCCAATATTTCATATTTTGATTTCTGCTGTGATATTCTGTGATGTGGTCACTTTATATGATATGATAGTTACTGTATATAGTATATGTGATATATTATATAGTCGTTGCTTATGTTTTACACCTGTGCTAGCCCTGCCCCACTCTACCGCTAGTTATATAACCTAACGACGTTGTATTTATCTGTGATGCTTAAGTAACTTAAATGATGGGACTTCATTAATGAGATTAATGAAAGAAAATGAACCTAAAGATGTTGCGGAATCGAATTTACAAAAACATGTAGCTCTAGTTGTTGCTTTGCATAGCGGTATTCCTTGTAGAATATCCAGCACCTTATTCGATAAGGAAAGAGCCGAGATCCTTTCACAGGGAGTGACCTCTTTAGCAATAACTGGCAGATAATACAACCCTCGGTTTTGTCTTTTGATTGCTTTTCTAGTTCTTACTTTGCATAGTGGTATTGTGAATATCCTGCACCTCATTTGACGAGAAAAGAGCCGAGATCCCTTCACCGGGAGTGATCTCTTTAGCGAAACTAGCAAAAGTCTCAAAAACACTCCATTTAAATCATTTAATTCTACAACGATATCAAATTCATTACGCAAAAGGTTTTCATAAAAACCTGTCGTAGCCCTCCGTCATTTCAGATAAGTAATAGTTAGTATTCGTGCTGCGTTTGTTGGCCTTTGTCAAGGCGTAGTGTGCGGTAGCTGATTACTGCTTATCTACATAAACATATGATGCGATTGAGTTAGTGTAGTCGTGCGACCTTGTTGGCCTTTGTCAAGGGTCGTGCGGGTGGGTTTAATTCAATCAGGAAATGACGGGTTGAACTTGACTAGCATCATATGGTTTGTTAGCCTTTGTTAAGGTCATAGGAGGTTAGGGGCAAAATATTATCGGGAATTTCAAGTGTTGAAATTCGCAATGAGATTGCATACCTTCTATGAGATAGTTGGATCCCGATACCCACGGTGAGTAAGAGTTACTCCTGGGAGAGTTTTACATATTACAATTAGCCGATCAAGTAGGTGTCTATAAAGGTGTTAACGGGGTTACGTCCCTGGGAAAACGAGGTTTATTTTAGTTAAGTCCATGAGAAAGCACGTGGAACCTCCCTCAAAGTACTGGCACTGGCCTGGCTGAAGATTAGCGAACTTGTAGGGTGTAATTAATCCTGGCTAGTCTTTCCTTTTAGGGTTTGAAGGAAAATTTGATAAAAACGGTGGGAGACATCCTGATTAGATAAAATAATAACCAATCTAATCTTGCAAGAGCATACGCTGAGTGTTTTCTTCTCTCTCTCTCCAGGTAGCGACCATGTCATGCCTTAATCAAGATAATAATACGGATGTATTGACCGAACCCGCTTGTTATACTGAGCTGGGGAATGTTGGTCCTGCTCCAATTTATAATTGTTATAAGACTGAGCAGGAAATAGGGGATTACCAGGATTCCCGTGCCGCCCAAACGAAGAAAGTGCATGATGATGCATCTTCTTCGGGTGTATTCATTACCGAGAACTGTTTCTCAGTATCCTTTACGTCCTGGGTATGAGATACCGGATCAGGATCCCATATATGTAATCTGTCACAAAAGCTATAGATAGGTAGAGAACTGAGAACGGGTGATAAAGTTTTAAGAGTTAGAAACGGTGCAATTGTTGCAAGCCAAGATATTGGCAGTTATCACCCTGTATTACAAAATACATTGATTCTGAACGAATCTTATTAGATACCGAACTTGATATACAACATTGTATCAGTCTTTTTATTTAGTAAAGAAGGATATAATTTTGTATTGTTGGATAATGTTTTGAACATTTCTTATATAAAGAGTTGATCGGTTCAGGCACGTTATCTAAAAGCATAAACGTTCTAAATCAAACTACAGTTCTTAACGTACAAAACACACACAAGAGGAAGAGTTCAGAAATGAACGAATCCTTCTTGACGCATTGTATACTAGGTCAAATCAATGCGACCCGACTAGCGAAGTTATATTAAGATGAATATTTAAATCAGTTTGAACTTACATCTTGTGAAACTTGCCAGTCATGTCATAGAGATACTATGACCATAGCTCTGTTTACTGAAAACAGAGAAAGAGTTAGTGAACTCTTGGGATTGATACATGATAATGTATATAAGTCCCATGTCTACACATGCCAGGACCGGTTCTTTGTACTTCATTACATTCACTGATGATCTCTCAAGATTCGCACATGTATTCCTGTTGAAACACAAGTCTGAAGCTTTTAAAAAATTCAAATAATATAAGTTACAAGTAGAGAACCAAAAAGGGTATAAGTATTAAGTCCTTTGATGTGATTAGGGAGGAGAATACTTGAACACAGAGATCCTGGACTATTCTAAAGGAGAATGAGATTCTCTCTCAGCATTACTCCTCCGTATACACTACAGCACAACGGTGTATCGGGGCGGAGCAATCGCACCCTATTAGATATGGTGCGCTCTATGATGGGTACTACTGAGTTGCCTGTTTCTTTTTAGGGAGTTATGCACTTGAGAAGTTGCATACCTATTGAATAGGGTTCCAGCCAAATCAGGTGCCTACCACTCCATATGTGATATGGTATGGGAAGAGCCCATCTCTTAAGTAAGTTAAGTTTTGGGGTTGTCCGGCCTATGTCTAAAAGCAAAATTTGGACAAGCTCGAGGTAAGGTCTGTGGAAGTTTGTTGGATATCCCAAGCATTCGCAAGGGAATATTTTCTACCACACCGAAGAACAAAAGGTGTTTTATTTCTCAGCATGCCACCTTTTAAGAAAAGGAATTTATTTTAGAAAGAAATTTGTGGTCATGAGGTAGAACTAGAAGGTGTTCTAGCTATACAAACTACAGCTGAAGATTTGGTAGAACCGGAAGATTCAATGGCTCCTGACGAACCTCAGCCTCTCCGCCAATCTGGTAGGGTTCCTCACCCACCTGAGAGATACTTCATTTTTCTCTATGACAGTGGGAGCGAGAATTGCATCATGAGATTATGACCCAACTAGTTTCGAGCAGGCCATCAAGAGTGGGGACTTTGTAAGAATGGTTGGATGCTATGCGATCTGAGATGGAATCCATATACACCAACAAAGTATGGACTTTGGTTGCTTTATCTGAAGGGTTAAACCCCCATCAGGAGCAAGTATATCTTGAGAAGATTACTTGGTCTGGATGGAAAAGTTGAGACTTTCAAAGCTAGAGATATTGTAAGAGATTCTCGTCATCGACCAGGTATGGATTATGATGAAACCTTTTCTCCAGTACTTATACTTAAGTCCATCTGGATCCTACTTGCCATTGCTACATATCATGACTGCGATATCTGACGGTTAGGTGTCATGACTGCTTTTCTAAATGTTGATTTAGAAGAGAGTGTCTATAAGTACACAGCCGGAGGGCTTCGTAGACAGTAGGAGCAGCAGAAACGTATGCAAGTTACTTTACAGGTTAAAGCAGGCATCGCGGAGTTGGAACATCTATTTTGATGTGATATTCAAAGCATTTGACATCATCAAAATGGTAGATGAACCTTGTATATACAAAAAGGTAGTAGAGAGTAAGGTGGTCTTCCTCGTATTGTACGTAGATGACATACTCTTGATAGGAAAGGAGTTTCATATGCTAGACTCGGTCAATCTCCTTTTATCACATTGATTCTCCATATAGGATCAAGGTGATACCACCTAAATCCTGGGTTTTAGATCTATAAGATAAATCTAAGTTGATGTTAGGATTCTCACTAGGTGTAGTGAGATGGTATCAATCGATCCTGGGGAGAGTCACTGGATAGCTTCCAGGGTGGTAAGGTCGACTGAATGTCAGTCATAGGCATTGTCTTTACCCTCAGTGGAGGGACGGTATGTTGGAAGAGTTTCAAGATATATACCATGGCAAACTAGACGATAAAGGCTGGATACATTGCTACCAACGATACTACCAAAGAGGCAGTCTGGGTGTATATAAGTTCATGAGATGAACTTCGTTCCTACCATTGTGTGACAATGGAGTTGTGGCTTAAGCTTAGGAACCCCATCCCATCAGTGACTCAGACATATTCTAAGGCAGTATCACCTGATCATGGAGATGGTTGATCTCCAGGAAGATCGTGGTTTGGAGAGTAGACTCAGAGGACAATACGGCGGATCCACTCACAAAGGCCTTTTCCCAAGAGAGACTTTTATGGGATGGTTGAGTATGGAATACTATAACCACTGCTATAGATGGCCCTAGTGAAAGTAGGAGATTGTTAGTTATATGTATGCCCTAAAGGCCATTATTGTACATGTGATGTATATTATAGTGGATGCTTGGACATACATAGGGAGAACTTTCTTGCTCGACATGATAGTATACTATCTGGTTACTCTTTATCTTAACGTGTACATTGATTGTCTTTCTGCAACATGTTGATAAAGCCCTTAGGATGTGTACTTGACTACTTGGATTATGATGCGGATCATACTAGTGGGACAAAATTAGTCTGTGAGTACATCATTTAATGTCCCTAGTCGTAGGTGTATCGAGACGGGGCATCGATAGACCAGAGTAGACTAGCGTATACCTTCTCGACCCATATAGATGGGCGATGGATGATCCTATATCCATTGGTGTTTGACATCAGAGATGATATACGGGTGCTCAGTGAAGACTGGATACACTGGACAGACTCGCTGAGAACTCCTAGATGGTATTATACCTCACGTCAGATGGCAATTCTCTAGTGACACTGGTACAGGTTAGTCTGTCGACCCAAGATCGTCATAGAGTCTTATGTGATTCCCACTGTGCTTTTATTTCCACCATAACACGTTCAAGAGAACGTGAAAAATGGTGGTTTTGGGGTACAGTCCTGAGTCACATGGACGCAATGAGCGATAGGAAGGGATTTCGTCTCTCTCGGTATTGGGGGTTGATGTTGCGCTGTGCTCGATTGGCCATAACAGGAAGTCCCTGTCCAGGGCTGTTTCTGAAATTTACTAGTAAGTGTTATCAGTAGTTTCTATACCCGTTATGAGGCTCATATCGGCACGACTTATCGAGTTATTGGGTTCTAACGTTTATCACCCCTAAACAAGATATGCGACATATTAGACGAAGAGACCGGACTGTACGGTAGCACTACCTATTGGATTCGCGGGAGTATGAGCAGGCTTGCTTGTTGATCTTCTGATCACTCAATACTTGGGTGGCCGTTACGTTTAGCAGACCGCTTGCGGCTTGTGGGTGTTTGATATGATCATCACCTACAGCCGGCATATTGACGAGTCTTTAGAGTCCTACACAGCGGTTTCCTGGTTCATACGAAACGAAGTAGGAGCACATATATGATATGTGCGGGACCGAGATTAATACTGTATATAATACCGTATTCTATTCTCACGATTTGTGTTATCAGTCGGTTATATGTGATATAGCCGGGTTATCGAATCAAGTGTTGATTCGATAAGTTGATACATATAATACTAGTTGGTTATATGTGATATAGCCGGATTATCAAATCAAGTGTTGATTTAATAATCTAATATATAATTATATATTTGATATATTATTTTACATTAACTAGTATTAGCTCACTTAAGATTACTTTTCTCACTTAATTTTGTGCACATTGTATATATATGTGTTATATATTTGTGTACATGTTTTGTGTCATGCATGATGCCACATGGGACATGGGTGTATGAGACTCACACCATGCCAAATGTAATGAAGGATTTTTTATTTTCTTAAGTTAATCAAAATGAGTGGAAATTGGTTTAATGGTTGAAGCTTGGAGAAGCTTGTAGAACTATTGACCAAGTCCACTCATTTTGTCATACCTAATATATTTATTAACCCAACCATTACATTAGCCATGGTTTAGTCTCTACAAGGGTTAATATATGATATTAACTCACCCATGGTTCCCATGATTCACTTGGATTTTTTTCCATGAGAGCTTTCTTCATCTTCTTCCTGAAGCTCACTAGCTTTTAGGGAGGTGATGAAAATGAGTGAGAAAAACAAATCTAAAGTGAGCTCATTTCCTACTTCATCATCCTCTACTATTAGCCATTTAGTTTAGGGTATTTGCTTCACTAATTGCACCTTTAGTGAAGAGGTGGCATGAGTTTGAGTCTCCTCGACGTAGATCATCTTCGGCATCAAAGACATTGAGCAAGCTCGCTCATTTCTTCAAGTGAACCCTTTCAAGAGTCCGGGAGTTACACGCAGCGAAGGGACTACTACACGGAGCTATAAAAGTGAAAGACCGGTCTACAATGGTTGTATTCCTCATTCACTTAGATGTAAAGTAGTTTACATATGTTTTCGTCGGATTTTCTAGTAACGATTCTAGGTTAGGGTTAGCTAGTACGGCTAAATTTTGAAATTGGTATGGACAATACCTCCCGAAACCTTGCTGTCGTGCTAGGCAACCCTGCAATAACAACGGATATTCAAAACCAAATATTTTCCGCTAGGCAAAACCCAGGTGATTTCCTTAATTATCACCAATTACAAAGAATTCTGATATATTGAGGATCTAATCACCCAATTCTCAATATTCTACTCCCACTCAGTATCTGTAATTCCATACAGATGTGAGAATAAAGTCTGGTAAATATATATCCTGGAGTCAGAATCTAATTGGGAAAGCAGTTTTAACTCAAACCCTGTACGTCGTAGGTTGAAAACTGTATTATAGTTAAGAAGAATTACACCGTTGTTGAATGCACCTTATCTAATCATCAACTGATAGAGGTAAATGTCATAAACATAATTTCAAAAGGCTATATCTCACTTTATAAAATAAACGTACAAATATATCAGTTTGAAATTGGTGCATAACAATGGATATTCAAAACCAAATATTTGTCATTAGGCAAAACCCAGGCGATTTCCTTAAATATCAACAATCATAAAGGATTCTAATATTTAGGATCTAATCACCCAATTCCCAATGTTCTACTCCCACTCAGCATCTGTAATGCCATATAGATGTGAGAATAAAGTCTGGCAAATACATACCCTGGAGTTATAATCTAATTGGAAAAGGAGTTTTCAATTAACAGCGCACAGTAAGACTGAAACATGAAAATATTTCGAAGGGTGGCCTGGTATTCCTAATAATGTCTCTTCCACTATCCAGATTCATGACAGTAGT
This sequence comes from Agapanthus africanus, assembly GCA_030015575.1. Taxonomy (NCBI): domain Eukaryota; kingdom Viridiplantae; phylum Streptophyta; class Magnoliopsida; order Asparagales; family Amaryllidaceae; genus Agapanthus; species Agapanthus africanus. The sequence goes on along the minus strand of CM057342.1, from coordinate 269,986,659 downwards.
CGCAATTTTCTTGCCCTCACTCCAATCCCTTTATATGTCTTTACTTCTTAGCTTCTGTACACCATATTTAGGCTAATTGGTTTTCTTCCTTCCCTACCTTTCGGCACCTGCCTAAGATTTGGAAGAAGACTATCCAATAAGCGTAATAAGTGTACTCTCCAAATATTAGGAGCTCTCACAACCTGAGAGAAGGGACAAAGAAAAGACAGCCGAATAATCCTATTCAATTTCTCCAGAACCGGAAACCATCCTCGAACTGAAACAAGTTTCTTCGAGTTCGTATGTAACTATACAATGGCATAACCAAGTAATATGGATCTTCGTAGTGATACGGAGTGTTCTGGAGGAATGCAAAAGGGGAAGTAGGAGCAGCAGGGATAAATGCGACTTTTTCATAGACCATGACAATCCAAAAGCCAAAGTGTTTAAGAAGGTTCGGTTAACTTGGTATATGAGTTTTAGTTTAAGGTCAGGTCATGGTCACTGCCAAAGAGAGAGAGAAAAGAAACACTCACCGTGCATTCTAACCTAGATTAGATTGGTTAATAGTTTATCTAATCAGGATGGCTCCCACTGTTTCCTCAAATTCTCTTTCAAACCTTAAAATGAGAATTAGTTGAGATCATTAACACCTTACAAGTTCGCTAACCGTTCAGCCAGGTTGGTGTTGGTACTCCGAGAGAGGTTCCACGTGCTCTTGCACAGACCTAATTAAAATAAACCTTGTTTCCGCAGAGACATAGCCCCGTTAACATCTTTCTAGACACCTAATAAGTCAGTGTTCAATCGAAAATATTACACATTTGATATAACATTTTCTATAATTTTCTTAAATATCTAAAGGTGTTTATTATTAATATAGAACATATTTGGGTTTACTTGCAAAATACTATTTACCATGTGTTTATATATTATAATTAACATTATGAAGGAAAATATATACATATAATATTTATAAGATATTTTGATAATTTAAATATGCATATCATATCAAATAATCTTAATAAAATTGCTTAAAGATTTATTGCCATATAAAATGATTAAGATTATATTTCTAATATAACAAATATTACTAATATTATTCATGGAGATATTGTGCAGAGTTAGCTCAGGTCAAGAGATCAAGATATTCAAGATGTCAGGATCTAAAATCGGCCAATAAAATCGAAGAATCAATACTGGCAGAGACTCAAGAAATATTTCCAAAATCCAGATATTTAGAAAATCTCTACGTGTCAACATGAGGCCACAGCAGAAAACCCTAACCCTTAGCCCACCAAAGAGCGGCGGTTCCGCGGCCAAAATGCCATATATGTGGTGGATCTGCGGCCTCTTTGTGGCCGTTGGATCTGAGATTTTTGGTGGGTGATCATGATTGCATATCTTAACCTAAGAGATCTAGGGTTTCTAATTTAAGGGCTATATAAAGGACCGATAGTTAAAGTTAAAAATCATCACCTTTAACACGAAGCAAATCACCGTCAAAAAATAATAGATCCACGACAGGTCCGCGATTCGACGTGATAAAACGACGTGAATATCAACGGAACATCTACTTCCTACAAGGCAGAAATCGAGAGCAAGTTCTTCTTCTTGTAATCTAAACTCGAAGGATTTGTACTTGTAATGTTGATTAATAAAAATAGATCATTTGCTTAATTATTTCGCATTTAATTTCTGCATTATAATTTCCTTCTCTATCTTTTCTTCTTCTATCTCCATTATGCGCGAGTAATTCTCTGCTTGATAGGGTTCATAGGATTATAGTAGAAAAATGGATGAGAAAATATTTTAACTTCTTTCATGTCTTATGAATTGTATAAACTTTAGCAAAAAAATCGTTAACATCCTAATCGGGCGCACTATCAATTTATTGATAGTCTTGACCGCGATTTGAGATCAGATTAACAATTGTTTTGTTAAGGGCTAGACATGAATAGAGATCAATGAAGGGACAAGGGTCAATAGTGGGGAACCCTAGTTTCTTTCAATAACCATAATCCTCATTCATCACTATCAATCTAGTTTTAAATCTATCAAAAGATAAAAATAGTCATCTTTTGTATTCATCCATGACTACTAAATCCGATGAACCCTACGAGCATTTTCCATATAAAATCTATATCCATATTTAAAATTGATCTTAAAAACTATTCTCTCTCTTTTCAATAAACTCGTCTAAAGCAAGATAAAGGTTCTACATTTCCCTGAAGACGATCCGTACTCATCTCGGCTAGCTACACGCGAAACCGTTATTGATTGCGGTTACTACAAACACTTTTTCATCACCAATCAAATGGCGTCGTTGCCGGGGATACGTGCGTAATTTTTTTCCTTGCTATTTGGGTTGAATTCTTATCTGATCCATGAAATAAAAATCAAAACCGCATCTTGCATATTTAACGATTATTGTGCGAATTTTTGCGAGGGAATCTGGAGTCACTTGAACAAGGAATTTGAGATTCAGAGACTTTCAGAGAGGACCAGAGGAGCAGAGGAGGCCACTGTAGAAAAATTTTCAAAAGATCCCTCTATTGCACGGCGGAACCGCGGCTTAAGCGTGGTTTTGGCGGCGGAACTGCGGCGAAGTTGGGGAGTTGTGCCCCCAAATTTCTCTGGTATCTCCCTCATATTCTTCTCTCTCCTCTGAAATCCAATAATATATTTTTCTGGAGGATTCTTTGTAAAATATCGCTGCTCAAAAATCTTTTTGAGTGTTTTTATTTTCAGGTTGTTTTTTGCATATTCTACAAAACGGCCTTTAAGGGGCAATAACCCAAATTCAGATTAGGTGGGGATTTCATCAGCCTTCCTAAGCTCCACAAATCGCAAACGTGCATGCGCATAACCCTATATTAATTAAAAAATATATAGACCAAACCCTAAGGACCGTCATACGAAGAAGGAGGGCGGCGTTCGTTCTTATTGATTTGATTGAAGGGAACTAATACCTAGCTAGCGTTCTGGGAGAATAGTAGGACAGAGGAAGGTCTTGGGTAATCTATCGCTGATCCGCATTACTTTTGTGGTGTCTAAGGCAGGTGTGACTACGGAAAGTGGTTACTTAATTAAGCCCGCTATTTCGGTGATTCGTATAGAAGATACCTCCCACTTACCTATCACTTACCTGGCCACAAGAGTGATAAAGAGGTGGTAGAAGATTGATCATGTGGCCTGTCCTTTGAAAGTCTAGGAGCGGTCTAGTGCTTGACCTAGGTGACCTTAGTTCTAGGTTTGCTTGTGCATTTTGTGATTTTTAAGTCAACCCTCAAGTCCTTCTTTCAAAGCAATACAATCCAAATAGAGCTTAAATCTTTCCCCTTCCTATTTTCTTTTCACCTTCTTATAATGGGTAACCGAAACAGACGAACTCTTGCCGAGCTTTGCTATCCAGAACCAGATATTTCTTGTTTTCGTAATTGCTTCGGTCAAAAATCCGACTCTACCATATCTTTAAGAGATAGGATAGAGAAAGCGGACAGAAACAGTTGGACACCTCACTTCAGGTCCTATCAACCGCATCAAAATTCTACATCTTCTTATGTTGATAATATGTTTAAAGCGAGTGGGGGTACTTCTAAACACATGTCCATTGCTGAGTATATTGCGAAGACTGAATCCTAAAGTTTCAATCCGGTCAAACCGTTAGGACAACAAACACCGTCATTTCCTAAAGATAGTATTGCAACTCGTTTTACGGCGTATATGACAACTGTTACCAGTCGCCAACCAACCAACCAATCTCACTATTCTTCTTATCATAATGTTGATCATACTCCTGTCCATTTTTCACAACCATTCGATTCCTATCAATTCTACCTGACTTTTACACCTTCTCTAGACATTTCTTCTGAACAGTAATTTGGGAGTTTCACCTATCCACAAGAATTTCAATCTTCTACTGAAACCCTTCACAACCCATGTCTAGTCTTGAACGGTCATTGGAAGAATTTCGGGTAGTATTGCGTCAGATAGAGGAATTGAATGCATCCATGGCTGCCCTTATCAACCCCACAAACGAGCAATCGGTTTCCAACTACCTCAAAATTTTCCAATATATGATACGGCAATAGGACAAATTGAGAATTTGAGTAGTGAGAGAGAGCGGTACACCCTTCCAAATCAAACCTTCCCATCCCAAAATGAAATCTACAACTCCAGTTTCACAAATCCATCGAGTACACCAAATTATTCACCAATTGAAGATAGAATACTTGATAAGTTGTGCGAATTTGTAGTGTTTGATTTACCCGATTAGGGTCCATTTCAAATGAAACCACGCCCAATCCTTTTGATCTCTACACCTCCACTCTAAAACCAAAATTGATTGAAAACCATGCTTTTGATGAGGTGTCTGAGAATTTTAACTTTCACTTGATTAAGGATATTGATGCTGGGAATATTTTGGATGATGAACCCACGGTTTTAGATGAGTTTTCTTACCAATTCATCAGGTCCTTTCACTTCCGTGTGGACATCAACACGAACATTTAACTGTTTTTCCCGAACCCCATATGCGTCTGGAAATTGATGATAAATGTATGACCGAAAATCAGAACAATATTCAGCCTTCATTTTCCACATCTGGTTCAGCAATACTTGACACCCATATTTGTTTACTCATTTCATCACCTACTTTCTTTGGTTCTTCTTCTAATCTTCCTTTAATTTTATCGAGTGTTGATGAATCACACTCCGATATTTCAAGTTCTATGATTCTTAAAAGACCACTTGATTTAAACCCCTTTGAGAATGAGGTACATAAGTTTTTCAAGGCTCCTGCCTCCATAATTTTTGACAAATAAAGTATGTTGAATTCTGGCGTGACACTTATTGATATTAAAACGTTCAATCGGGCCATCAATGAAAGTTTCGAAAATATTTTCGCCGACGAACTCGCATTCCTAAACGACACGGATTTTATGATTAATCAACCTCCACCCGAAGAAGTTAAACCACCACCATTTCTTCTTATCACATGCGAGAATGTGACTATTCTACCCATACCTACTCATTCACATTCTCGTTTTCGTTCACCATCACTGTTCCGTCTCTACCAACCGAGACGTAAACCCGATCGATTCCGCCTCCTATCTCCCCACTTCTTCAAATCTCTGATCTTCCACCAACTATATTGTTACATTGATAAATTCTTTAAATGGTTGGTGTTGACTTTTGGTCTTTGTAAAACTTTATATAGACCAATGACTTTAACCCCCCATTATAATTTTAAATGCTTAATACTATTTTACTCAAGTTTGGGGGGAGAAATCTTTTGGCTCTTGAAAGAAAATAAATTTTTACATAATTGTGAGCTAAAATTAAGTTTGGGGGAAGATTTCACTGTCATTTATTCATATCCCCGTTACTAACTTTTCCTCCTAAATCTACAGAGTTTTTTTTAACTTAATAGATGACATCAGTGAGGACACTACTGCAAATAAATTTGGGGGAGGTTTGTGCTTATTCACGCATTATTTTGCATTATCATGAATATAAGCACACAAAAAATTTGATAATGAAAGTTTGAATGTGAAAAATTACATACGACAATATTGGAAAAGTTTAAAAAAAGCAAGAAAGTTAGATGTTTTCTTAAATAAAACTAGTAATAAGTAATTATGAGCAGTTGTCCCAAGGGTTAGTAAGATGATGGAAATTACTAATCTGAGGATAAAAATAAGTCTGAAAAATAGTCCCTATTCTTGAGTCCAAACATTTGAACGTTGATACCCTACTATATGCACTGTCACACATCTTGAAACTTGGGATAGTAGAGGATACCTTGAAATGCTCTTGTCTAAAATCCTCTGTAGGAAATAAAAATAAACAAAAGTATAAGTGGTGAAGAAAAAAATCAACACTGGTTTTGTAATTTCTTAAGGCAGCAGAAAAAAATATAGCGAGGGTGCTTTATCACCTAATGCCTTAGACCAACTGGTTTGGGAGCCACTGCTAAGCCTTAGGTGTTGCAAGACGAGGAATTACACCTAAATAAGCTGGCATGTTTGGTAATCGATCGGTTAGTACCTCAAAAAGTATTAATGGTCGCATGAAGGATGTGTGAGCAATTCCATCTGATAATGTTCACCTACTAAAAGGTACTAAGGAAGATGGACAAGAGTATGAAAGCTTGAATTGAATTCTCTAAGTGTAGGATGTCTTTTACACACACATAGGGGTATATGATCGATGTTTGGAAGAAAGATAGGGAAGAAAACTAAAGATGATGTTTTATTGAGGGATGATGTAATTTCCGACATCTTTTCATGACCATTAAGATAGGGCTCATGGCAACCGAAAAGCTAGTGTAGCTGGAAACTCTTATTTTCAAATTCTTTCTTTTATAGTTCTTATCTTTGTATATAACTTTCATTTTCTTTCTTTTATTATAGGATTTTGTGGGTGTAATCCTCTGAAAACCATCAGGAGACAACACTCCTCCTACAAGGGATACCTAGAGGTTTAAAGGCATGTTGCACGTGCTAAGTGCAATCATGCTGCCTACAAAAGTGTGATACTTAGGTTTTTCTTTTTTCTCCCTCTCTTGAATAACTAGTTTGTTCGAGACGATCAAACTTAAGTTTGGGGGTATTTGTTCAGTCGAAAATATTGCACATTTAATAAAACATTTTCCTTAATTTTCTTAAATATCTAAAAGTGTTTATTATAAATATAGAACACATTTTGGTTTATCTGCAAAATACTATTTACCATATGTTTATATATTATAATTAACATTATGAAGGAAAATATATGCATATGATATTTATAAGATATTTTGATAATTTAAATATGCATATCATATAAAATAATCTTAATAAAATAGCTTAAAGATTTATTAGCATATAAAATGATTAAGATTATATCTCTAATATAACAAATATTACAAACATTATTCATAGAGATATTGTGTAGATTTAGCTCAGGTCAGGAGATCAAGATATTCAAGATGCCAGGATCAAAAATCTGCCAATAAAATTGAAGAATCAATACTAGTAGAGACTCAGGAAATATTTCCAAAATCCAGATATCTAGAAGATCTCCACGTGTCAATATGAGGCCACAGCAGAAAACCCAAACCCTAAGCCCACCAAAGTGCGGCGGTTCCGTGGCTAAAATGCTATATATGCGGAGGATCCACGGCCCCTTTGTGACCGTTGGATCTGAGATTTTTGATGGGTGATCATGATTGCATATATTAACCTATGAGATCTAGGTTTTCATATTTGAGGGCTATATAATGAATCGAGGGCTAAAATTAGAAATCATCACCTTTAACAGGAAGAAAATCACCGTCAAAGATCAAGAGATCCACGACAGGTCCGCGATTCGACGTGATAAAGCGACGTGAATATCGACGGAACATCTACTTCTTACGAGGCAGAGATCGAGAGCAATTTCTTCTTCTTATAATCTAAACTCAAAGGATTTGTACTTGTAATGTTGATTAATAAAAGTAGATCATTTGCTTAATTATTTTGCATTTAATTTCTGCATTATGATTTCCTTCTCTATCCTTTCTTCTTCTATCTCCATCATGCGTGGGTAATTCTCCACTTGATAGGGTTCGTAGAATTATGGTAGAATAATGGATGAGAGAATATTTTAACTTCTTTTACGTCTTATGAAGTTTATAAATTTTAGCAAAAAAATCGTTAACATCCTAATCGGGCGCGCTATCAATTTATTGATAGTCTTGGCCGCGATTTGATATCAGATTAAAAATTGTTTTGTTAAGGGCTAGACATGAATAGAGATCAATGAAGAGACAAGGGTCAATAGTGGGGAAACCCTAGTTTCTTTCAAGAACCCTAATCCTCATTCATCACTATCAATCTAGTTTTAAATCTATCAAAAGATAAAAGGAGTCATCTTTTGTATTCATCCATGACTACTAAATCCGATGAACCCTACGAGAATTTTCCTTATAAAATCTATATCCGTATTTAAAATAGATCTTAAAAACTATTCTCCTTCTTTTCAATCAACTCGTCTAAAGCAAGATAAAGGTTCCGCGTTTTCCTGAAGATGACTCGTACTCATCTCGGCTAGCTACACGCGACACCATTATTGATTGCGGTTACTACAAACATTTTTTCACATCAATCAGTCAGCTAATTGTGAAGTGAAAAATATCTCCCAAGAGTAATCATACTCATCAGTTGGATCGGGATCCAACTACCATCGTGTGATAAACTAGATGGAAGCCACTCTAGTCACCACACTCTAGAAGGTATGCAACGCTAGCAAGTTTCTGTATATTTGAAACTCTCGATATGGTTTTTGTCCCTAAGACCCTAGTGACCTTGACACAGTCAACAAATCAAAGGGTAATAGTCAAGTTCAACCCATCATTATCTTGATTGCATTAAACTCATCCATATAACCCTTAACACAGTCAACAAGGTTACACGACTGTCCTAACCAATTGCATCGTATACTAAAAATAAGCAGTACTCAGCTACCGTACACTACGCATTGACATAGTCAACAAACATAGCACAAATACTAAGTATTACTTATAGGAAATGACGGAGGGCTACGGCTGGTTTTTGGCGAAAATGTTTAACGTAATGAACTTGATATCATTGAAGGAACCGAGTAGTTTTGAAAAGGAGTGGTTTAGGCTCCGCTTTTGAAAACTAGTAGTTTTGAAGAAAACCGAATAATCTACAGTAACATAAACTTTAGTTCAAGAGGTCACTCCCCGTAAAGGGATCTAGGCTCTTTCCTCCTCGAATGAGGTGCTGGATATTCCTAAACGAATACCACTATGCAAAGCGAAAGAGTATGACTATAGGTTTTCGAAATTTGTTCCAACAATATCTTTTTTTCTATTGCATTAATCAAAATTAATGCGGTCCCATCAATTAATCCCTATCACACCAGAAAAGAACGAAAATACAATATACATATATACCATTCGTATTCGCCAAGGGGCCCCGTCATGCACCGTTAGGTTACTTAACTAACGGCAGAGCAGGGGCTGGACTAGCACGGGTGCAAAACATATACAACATCTACTAGTATATATATAAATATATATAACATTCGTACCTGGCATGATATAAGAAATATCACAGAATAGCGATAAGCAACACAGAATAACGGATAATCTAAGAGCCCTGGGTTTCATTTGAGCCGCAAATGAGACCCGACGTTCCCCGGTCGTGTGGATAGACTGTGCAATGTATAACCAAGACCCCTACGAGTGCAGCAAGTTACCTACCAATCTCAGAAGTGAGGCAACCCTAATCAACAAAGTGAATGGGCCACCCAGCACTTCATAGAATCCGGTAACTTGAGAACCCCTCCGTGGGTCATTCTATACCCCCTACGAGTGTGGCGAATAGCCCGTCAATTCTAGAGTAAGGCCCCCTCCGTCTCAACGCCATGAGATACGGTCCCGTTGCCCTCTAGAACCCGGCTATTCAAGCACTCCACCGCGGGGTAATCCTTGTACAAAAAAGAAAAACATATATACAACAGTGACATCGACCTTAACCCGGCCGTGCCCCAATAAAAGAATATACAAACTGACAGAAACGCCAGTCCACATGTCAGATGATCATCCCGAAATAATGAATATATAAATGAATCTGAACTGTTAAGATACCATCGCACTATGGGCTATCCAACACAACAATCTGAACAAGCCATCACAGATATAATCATCACAGCAATATAAACAAGTATGTGCAACCCCGTCTAAATGACATATAGCAAATAGACGACATTTGAAGAACATATACACCACATCACAGATATCAATGATGCAAAACGTTTCAAGTTCTAAACTTTCAAGTTGTCCCAAAGCAAAGATAAGACTAGGTGAAATCTGGGAAAAATCAAACAAGAACAAAAATACCAATTTACAAAACACAAGACACTGGATGAAAACGGAGACCAGAAGTGAACAGTAAAAAGTCAGAAATGGGAATTTTAGCATTTTGGCCGGCCAAGTTTTGATGGAATGGCCTCGTTTTCATCTTGTGTCACACACATGTCTAAAGTAAGTCTCTGCACTTGTTTAAAAAAAATTGAGACCTAAAAATTTTCAGAACAAAGAGTGGGTTTTGAAATCAGAATTTTTCGGTTTTGAAACTAATGCATCGCCTACCACTAGTTTCTAATGTTTGGATGGCTTTGATACCATGTTGGGGTTCCTAGCGCCCTGGCCACTAACCGCGGCCGTTGCGAAATGAAAACTTTTGGTGTTTAAAAAGCTTGGCGCTAGAAACAACTACCTAGAATCAAAACCAAATATGAAACTAGTAACCTATAGGAGTCTAGCTACTGAGATAGAAGTGTTTTACCAAAAGATCCATGTTCTTCGGTCTTTTATTCTCTTCCTTAGCTCCTTGAGGCCTCCTTGATCGAGCTTGATCGCCGGTCTTCCTCTGTCGAAGATTATCCACCTGAGAGATATGGTTCATGGCTCTAGCTCTACACTAAAAATCTAATGGAACAACTAAAAACTTTAGGTTGCTAATCTAGAGTGTCTAGGATGTACTGAGTTGTTCTTAGTGTATATCTTTCTCTCTTCCACCCTTGATTTTCAACACATGAGATGGTAGGGAGGAAGCTGAAGAAGGAAGAGGATGAGCTTAAGAAAGGCTAATATGGAGTGATAATCAAAATGGTGAGAAATGATTTCATCCATGCATCCATCATATGAGAAAATCATGAAGCATCATTTTTTATAAATCATTTTTCCAATATAAAATCATAACCATGCTTGAATAGTTTGCACAAATGAATATTCAATTCATTTGTCAACACTATTGAAGTATGGCTCTCACCATTCTCACCTCACTACCTTAACTCATTTCCATTTAAAAATAAATGGATAAATCTAAAATGAGGTGTCCACCTTCTAGAATGTTTTCCGTATAAATACAGAATAAACTCTACCGTATATACATACCTGTATTCGTATCAAAATACGAATACCCAAAAAGATAGAATAACACAAAGAATATAAAACTAGAATATATATATCGAAATATATATATGTAAATTATTAAATCAATGCCTGATTTAATAATCCGGCTCAATCCTAAGCCGGCTAGTATTATTAACTGTCCGATCGAAAGTCCAGATAACTAGTACAAGCATTCGATCGGAACCCTGCATGTATCAAAATACGGCTACTACATCATTTCGTCTGAACCAGGGAAACCCTCTGTGTTGGACTCTAAAGACTCAACAGTACACCGACAGTGAGTTACTGGATAAATCCATAACCACAATCACGTCAGCGGTACTAGCTGTACGTAACGGCTACCCGGGTACCTGTCGAAAAGGAAGGCCGAGGATCAAACTCATCTGGATCCCTACTGAGCCTATCTGTGATAATCTCCATACAATCTGGTCTCTTCGTCTGAGAGTATCACATACCGGGTCTAGGGGTAGTAAACGTCAGACCCTAATAACCTGATAATTCGTATCGATATGGCTCGGGACCAATCCGGGAAACTACTGATCTAACTATCAGTAAATCCCAACTGCCTTGACCAAGGTCTTATAATGCTAGCTAATCGAACACAGTGTGATATCGACTCCGTATACTAGGAGAAACGAATCCCCAACAATCGCTCACTGCCTCCATGTGGTTTGGGACTGTACCCAACTAAAATCTGTTTGCACAACCTAGTAAAGCCGTGGTAGGGTAGTAATCTAAGTACAGTCGGAACTCACACGAGACAAATGACGATCTCAGGTCTGAAGTCTAACCTGTACTCATGTCACCTGAGAACTGCTATCTGACGAAAGGTATAATACCATCTAGAAGTTCTTGGCGAGTATGTCCAGTGTACTCACCCCCAGTGAGCACCTATATACGATCTTAGGTGCAAAAAACAAACGGTTGTGAGACCAACCATTTCCCCTCGTCAGGGTCTAGAAACGTATACACCAGTCTACTCCGGAATATCGATACCCAGTCTCAATACTCCCACGACTAGGGACATTTAAGGATGTGCTTATGGACTACCCAGCCCCCATATATATGATCACCATCATAACGCTGGTAGTCAAGCAATAATCCTACGAGCTTTATCAGCATATAATAGTGATCTGTAATACCACATAATGCATGTACATGATGATAAAGTCAAACTAGATAGCATACTATCATCTCGAGTAAGGCTGTTCTACCCGTATAGGTCCTCCCTCAATCATCACAATCGCCTACCTGCGATTCCAATAATTGACTTGAGAGCGTTATATCCAACAAAACTTTCGAAAGTAGCTTCGTTGCAGGAGACCCATCTGTTTACCGGTGGGACTTAGGGGTGGCTTCACCGCTAGAGTAGCTTTATAGCCAGTAGGACTTGAGTTGCAACCTTCACCGTTGGGACTTCGATTGCAATATAGATCTCAAGGAAGCATATCGTCGTATTTGGGCGATGCACTAGTTTAGAGACATTTCGGTCCATTATCGTCATATTTGAGGCAATGCACTAGTTTAGAGACGTTTCGGTCTATTATCGCCGTGTTTGAGGTGGCGCGCCATGTTTGAGACGACGCACTACTTTAGGGACGTTTCGGTCCACTTTTAGTTTAGGGACTTCTCGGTCCATTATCGCCGCGTTTGGGGCAACGCGATAGCTTAAGGACATTTTGGTCCACTATCGCCGTGTTTTAGGGCGAAATGCTAGTTTAGGGACGTTCCGGTCCACTTTTAGTTAGGGACTTCTTAGTCTATTATCGCCGTGTTTGGGACGACGCGCTAGTTTAGGGATATTTCGATCCGTTATCGCCGTGTTTGGGGCGAAATGGTAGTTTAGGGACGTTCTGGTCCATCATTTATCATTTATTCAGGGAGTTGCATAATTCATTCCTTCCAACGCTTGTTTCCTTAGGCGTTGATGCTTTTCCTTTGTACGTATGGACAATTCACACCTTAAGCTATTTTCACTTTCTTGGACTGCTTCTTTTATTATCGCAGCAATCAGGGATTTTTTTTGCGGGAAATACCGGCCACTTTACATGGCATCTGCCCTCTTCTCATCAATGTCGCTTTCTGACGTTGACGAAGCACATTCTTTATATACGATGGAACAAGATATCACATTACTCCTTCTGCCGAGTCTTCTTCTTCCTTGGAAGAATGAACTTGATTTGGGGGTTTTCTCCCTCATCGTTAAATTCGGAGTGGGGCATGGATTCACATCCCTCCCATGGTCTTTTGGTTCAAGTAGGATATTCCACTTGATTGCAGGACCCTCTTGTAGTTCCCTTGATATCCTTTCTGTTCTTTGAGGAAAGGACCATCTCACGTAGAAATTCTTCCGCCAGTAAGGAATATGCCCCCTGTGTATATTTCGAGGGGAGAGAGCACCTACGCCGTCGCTATTTTGGTGAAAAATTGCATCAGAACTGCTCATTTTTGTTGAGCTTTGGCGACAAACGCCACCTTACCTTTGCTTTTCATTCATCTTCATCGGATTAGGAAGGGTCTTGACCGATCTGATCTAATCAAGTCATTTTATCCATGAGCTCTTGGAAGGTCATTGACTTGAATAGGGCCATGTATAAGAACACCTTTGAATTTGGGTCAAGGGTAGCTATGAACATTCCTATGGCAGGAGCTTCGTCGATGCGTTGCTCGCATTTTGACCAGAGATTTCACCATTGGGTAACATATTGAACCTAGGTTTCATTTGGTACAATCCTTTCGTTGACCAATGCCGCCACGGTAGTGCGTTTATTCGCAATGGCGAATCTCTGACAGAAGAGAATCTCCATCTAGTCGAAGGTCTTCTGGAATCATTTGGGAGTTCTGCATACCATTTGAAGGCAATGCCCGCCAAACTACTGCCGAACTGTCGGAGGAACAGTATATCATTTCCTCCAGTGTTTCCGCACATGGATTTAAAACGTACGATGTGCTGGCGAGGATTCCCGGTTCCTTTGTTTATATGGAATGTCGGAAGTATGTATTCTGACGGGTACTGTATTTGATTGTACCATACCGGATACGGTCGACCAGTCTTGATCAACCTCTTTGCTTCTTCACTGGCATAATGTGATTTGACTTGTTGAGTGATATATGCATCCATCTTTTCTTTTGGGATCATTTCCTCCTCAACCGTTGATGAGACTTGCAGAGGATTTGAAATGTTACCGTTGTCTTTAAGAACGACTACCGGCGGTTCATCTACTAGTGGTTCCGAATGGACCATCATTCCAGTCATATTCTGGATCGGAAGGGTCATCTGGTTCATTTTAGCGGATATCGTTGCCGCTTCTTCATCTCTCTTTTTGAGAGCGCGCTTCAGGAAATCAATATCCGACTCCTTCCCTACTCTTTCTTCAGGTACGTCATCGGGGTTTTACTTAGGCAATGGATTAGTGAGTGTTGCCGCCTGATCAAGCATCTTCTGCAACTTTTCACGTTGCAGTTGAGCCTTTGTCGGAGATCGAGTATGCGGTCTGTGACTAGTACAAGCAGTACTTTCCTCTTTGGAGTTCACCATCTGGACTGTATGAACTATAATGCCTCCAGGCTTGGGGCATCTGGATTCTTGACCCTTGGAGTTTGCCTCGGGCTTTTGGATTTTATTAGGTCTTTCTTTTTTGTGATAAGTCGCTTTGGTTTTAGGAGAAACCTTTGAAGCGGGAACCGCCTTGGGTGAATCCTATTGTATTTGGAAAGGGAGTTATCAGAATTTGGCTGACGCATAGAGGAAGAGCCGCGGACAATGACTGTGTTCTTCACCTGCTTCGACACCTTATATATGGATAAGGAAAATTCTTTTAGGAAGCGAACTGGTTTCTGCTATCCTTGGATATCCATAGGTTGCGGAGACTTATTTAGTACTGCGGAGAATTTTGTCTGACCCTTCGCAGCAGTTCGAAACTGTTCCTAATTAGAACAGCAGCATTCGCTATCCGAGTTGAAGCAGGTGGAGTCAACACGGATGAAGAACTGTCCCCAGCCTGTCTTATTTGTTGAGCTTGCCCCTGTTTTCCTTGAGAGCATGAATATTCTGCCCCCTGCATCGACCTTGGTCTTTAGAAAGCACCAGTTGTTTGGAGACCAATTCCGTCGACAAAGCTGAAGCTTGAGGAACCAGCCTGTGGAAGACAGACTTCTTTTGGGCTTCCACCTTCGGCATTGAGGCACCGATGGTAAGATATGGGAGCATAGACCCAAATATAAGCCCATTGATTTCTTGAAGAGATGAATTGCAGAGATTCAAGTGGCCCATATTTGACTCCACCAGATATGACAGAGTCTGAGTTGCGGTGAGTGGAAGCAAGCGTCATTCTGGAAAGAGACGAAACGCTACTTCAGTATCTCATCACCCAAGGGCAACTACAAACATATATACCGCGATTATTTGATTGCGGAAAAACATGACATACGAAGTGTGGAGCAGAAAGAGGAAGAGGTCCCACCGGGCGTGCCAGAACATGTTTACCGCCGACGACTGGACTGAGATGTTAGGATGTCTAGCCTGAATTTGGGGGCAGATTCTATCTGTACATATCCATCTACCTCTTTGAAGATACCAAGTTGATTTATAGTACCGTATATCGGAGGGTTGGATAGAAGGGACCGTTGTAGCAGACTTTATCAGATTCCCCTCATTTGTGAGAGCTTTTTGATTGTAGGGATGCTCTTCCCTACAGGCGCAATCCTCTGCAATTAATTAGGTTATCGCGTTTGCATAACTACTTTCTCCTTCTCCAGTAGTTCACTCCGTGTCGTGTATTATTTGGTTTATTTTGGTTGCCCGTGGATTGTATACGGAGACTAGTTTATGTCGTCACCCGTAGGGCGCGGATTAGTCTAAATCCGTATATTTTAGATTTGAGTTTGGGTCAAGCATTTTCTTGACGAAGCCCACGTTGGTAGCTTGGTTTTCCAACGGGAATGAACATAGAACACATTTCTCAAATTTGTGAGGTCCATTCGTTCATATGATATTTGGGTTTGATCTGAGCATCGTTAGTCATATTTGAAACTAAGATCGACTTAGAAACAAATGAGTATATGGGCTCAATTATTTTATAATAAGGACATCACGGTACAACATCACCATGTTTGGGGCGACATGCTAGTTTAGGGACATTTCAGTCCATTATCCATCTTGCGCGCACGTGTAATTGTTACGTGGCGGAGTGAACGATAGTAACATGGAATGCACCCAGTTGGGGTGCGATCCGATTTGAGGTGTGCACGTCAATTTGGAAGTGCATCAATATGGGATGTATCATTCTCTGTCTTGATGAAATTTTATATCAAGTTGGGACGAGAAGTTGTTGGTCGTCGGGACCCGCCACCTCTCTGAAAATGTTGAGGAATTACAACGACATATATCAGAGGTATGGAGAGATGTATCATTAAACCAAATCCCATATTTGAGGGAAGAGGTCGTGGTGGACCTAAAAATCGTTAGTCATATTTGAGACTAAAATTATTTTATAAGATATGGGATGAATATTATTTTGGATATCATCAATGAAAGATCATTAGTCATGTTTGAGACTAAAATCAATTTGGAAATCATGACCATAAGCTTAGCCAATTTGGGCTAAGATTGGGTTTCTGTAACACCCCAGCAGTGCTAAGAACTCAATTGCATATCGCGCTCACGTGTATATCACGTGAGGCGCTATAACAGTGCTAGCACTAGTTTTTCTCTGGCTCTCACGTGTGTTTCACATGTGGCGCTCTAATATTGCTAAGCACTAACTTTTTTGGCGCTCATGTGTGTCTCACGTGAGGCGCTATGTAACTTGGCCTTGGGTGCTTAGGTGCTTTTCATGTGAGGCACTGAGTTCTTTTAGAGATTTAATCTACATTGATGTTTTTAGAGAACTTAAATCTCTATTAATGGTATTTTGACCATTAACGATCAGCAAGATCACTATTTTGAGGATCTAGAATCCTATTCTTTAAGAACTAAGTTCTTGATTTGAAAGAACTAAGTTCCTGGAGTATTATAGACTCCATCTTCTTCATGTTCTTTTTATCTATGTTCTCCTGTTCATATTTTCAGAGAGGTTAAACCTCTGTTAATGGTATTTTGACCATTAATGATCACCAAGATCACTATTTTGAGGATCTGTGTCACGACCCGAAGGTACGGAACGTGACTGGCACTTAAATTATGAAACGTCTCAAGGCGCAACGTAATCTAAGTAAGACAAAGCCTAGAAATCTAAACCTTTTACAGCTAAAGAGTGAAGGAAAACTTATTTTAAAAACTGATTTTAACCAAATGAGTCACATTAACATTTAAAAAACATCAAATTCCCCGAAAATTTCGGCAGAGTCTCCTTTGTAAAGACTGGCCCCCAAACGGGTACAACATAAGAAAATACATATATCATGACTAAAGACATCTCCAAGCAGGAGCTAGCTCTTCGCCAAAGGCGGAATCACAACCACATGCAATGAATATATCATAATAATACAAAATAAGTATAAAAGCATCACGTCGGCTCAAGTGAGCATCGACACCAAACCACAAATACAAGTCTCACAAATCTCATCGTCTAGTCCAATATGCAAGGGCAGATGGAGTATACTAGATACAAAAAAAATACACGATGGGAGCAAAAGAAAATCCTCTAAAAACCCACCTATGAGCAAGCTGCAAACCGAAGCAAAGGAAGCAGAATAGGAGTACACCCGCCGCTATTGTGCTGACGGGTCAGACCTACAAGATACTGTGGCACAACGGGGATAAGTTGCCAACTCGTTACTAGTAAGTAACATCTAATAAGGCTATCGTAAGCATGCACGTAGTGTGTCACAACCTACGTATATCAATATGATACGATGTACTAGCACGAATGCAACATGAATGTATAATCAACGCGAAATCATGATATGTCTAGTATGAGAAGATCTATATCTTTAACTTGGTAAAACCTTTTGTAAAATAAAACTGGATTATAATCAGTGAAATCGACAGAAATCCGTGTCAAATATCAACACAATATGTTTATCAGTGAAATCGACAGAAATGTCCATGTCAAATATCGACACAATATGTTTATCAGAGAAATCGACAAAAATGTCCGTGTCAAATATCGACACAATATGTTTATCAGTGAAATCGACAGAAATGTCCGTCTCAAATATCGACACCAAATCCTTAATATCTCGAGCTCCGTCAGTCCGGATCATCCCATATCATCAAATCACACGACTACGATCGGTATCCTCCGGATATTCGCAGCGCCAGACATCACTGGTAGGTAGTCTGCCACTGCCAGGCTCATCGTCATCCCCACAAAAACACTCTCGCCCCGGGGTACCATACCGGGCCCACCATATACCTGAAACGGTTCATCCTACTCCTCGAATCGGGTCTCGAAAACCAACAGCAATCATGAAAACTCATTGTGGACGATACATACATCACGAGAAAACCGCAACTTGCATTTAAAAATGACAATAAGTTTTTATAAAATTCTTGCGGTTTTCCCAAAAATCCAGAAATCTCATAAATACCGAAATCCTCGAGAAGAATCACAATATATAAATATGCCGGTGATGATGGAAATCTATGATACGGTAGTATATACCATACGAAATACGGCCAGAAGCTATGCATGAATCATGATGCAATGAGGTATGTATACATGATTAACAATCCTACGTATCCATTTAATGAGATGAATATGCAGGTATAAATATACGGATCATATACGATGCAAATGCACAAATATCTATTCTAAGCAAGTCCTATAGTGTTCGTGACATAGCAATTACCAATGGCGTGTGTGTTCGCATAATTAGTGCATGTGCGGTAGGAACCAATGGTAATGGTGTAAGTGTCCTATGAGATGATATCACACACACACACACACACACACACACACACACACACACAAATATATATATATATAACGATGTGATACAATGAGATGGCTAACTAGGAAACTACGCATATAATGCAACTACTATAAGTAATACTAAACCATCGGGCGCCTCATGCCATCCAGACGATCCCCGCATAGATGTGTACATCTACTCACCGGGACGCCTCGGGTAATCTGATCCGATCTCAGCTTTATCTTTCCGCACCGCGTCCGACACCTCAACACCTAATCCTAGAATCGCACACAAGCAATTAAGAAAATAAATGTTCGAATAGTAGTGGAACAAACGATACAAGTCAATCACGCGCACAACAAAACGCGCACACACTTAGTGCACAAAACGCGCTCGCAACAACGCCATAAATTACAACTAGGGTCGCTAAACATGACAACCCCCAAGCCTAAAATCCACTCGCACCAATCGTGCATTCAAAACACACTAATTACATTAGGAATTAGGTTGTATATCACCAAAATCTCAACTTTATTTAAATTGATTTATTTCAAAATAAATCTAGTAAGCATCAATTTCTATTTTATTCAAAACTTGATATTTTAACAAATCTAGTGACCAAAATAATCACTTAATATCTTAATTAAGCTACACAATCCTAACTAAATTTGTATCTCATCTATTTACATTAATTATAAAAATCTAGTTTGCAAAATAGTTCATTTAGGACAAATTAAATGTAACAATTAGAATTTAGTAACTAGATTAGGTTTGCATTCCTTAAGATGTTAAATTACCCATTGTAATCAAAATCAACTAATAAAAACCTTAACCTAACTCAAACCTTTTTCATGAAATTTAAATCTTGAAATTAAAACCATAATTAAACATTTATTTAGACTAGATTGAATTAATTTAGCAATAATTTAAACATGGGTTAGGATTTATACCTCACAAATATGATATCAACATGCAAACTAAGCCTCCCAATTTGCTCTCTTACTCCAAGGTCCATAGTAGATTAGGATAAGAAGAAATGGGTAAAGATTTAATTAGGAATTTGTGAGATAATTTGTGGATTTTTTATGGATTTTTGATGAATTTTGAGATGGAGATGAAGTCGAGAAGTGGGGAAAAATGGGTTGCTGTTTAGGGGAGGCTCGGCCAAAATTTAGAGAGGGAGAGAGAGAGAGAAAAGTGTGTGGAGTTGTGTAGAAATTTCATTCCCAACTCAAGTTAACACCATTTCTTTATCCTTTCATTTTCTTTTCATTTTATTTTTGAAATGGAAAAAAATAAGTGGGGAAATGAGGATTGGGAGCAGCCCAAGGCTCGTCCAGCTAGGGAAAGAGAGGGTGAGTGGCTTGTGTGTGGAATTTTCCAAGTAAAGAAAACACCCCCATCAATTTTACTTTAAATTATTTTTTCAATTATTTAATTTCCTAATTAATATTATGCTAGAAAACTCTAGAAACATGGAGATAATTGGAGAAAGAGAATATATTACAAACTTGTTATTAAGTTGTCATGGTTCATTAGTGTATGATTAACTCATTCCAATTTGTAATTTACACTAATTTAATGTATAATTGAAAGCTCAAAATAATATTAAAAATAATTAATTAAGGAAAAATATTTAAGTAAACTAATAATTTATAAGTGACTAAATAAATATCAAATACTAGCAATTACATAGTTAAAAATAGGCGTATTCACGTCTATGTTGAAAAATAATTATAGTCAAGTTTTACGGAAAATAGGAGTTATATTACCGATTAGCTGAAAATTCACTTAAAGGATTTGTTTATTTATTTGATTATTTATTTATTTATTTTAAAACGTTACAGTCTTCCCTCCTTAAAGAAATTCGGTCCCCGAATTTAAAATCTAACTACGCATACGGGAAAAGCTCTCTCTCATCTTGTCCTCGGCTTCCCATGTGTCCTCTTCGCCGTTCGGACCACGCCAAAGAACCATTACGATCGGTATGACCTCGGACCTCGGTTTCTTCACCTGCCGATCTAGAATAACTATCGGCTGCTCGGTGAAAGAAAGATTGCGCTTCAACTGGATCGTCCGATGTTGTATTGCGAAGAAGGATCATGAAGGTACTTGAGGAGCATCGATACAAGAAACACGGGGTGAACATCTAGAAAGTTAGGTGGAAGAGCCAAACGATAAGCACTACGCCGACACACTTGAGAATCTCTAAGGGACCCGCATATCTGGGACTAAGCCTTCCTTCCTTTCCTAATCTCACCTTTAACGAATTCATGTCTGCGACGGCGTCTATCAGCAATAGATTTCTGCCTGCTCTGGGTCGCTCTTACCTTAGCTTGAATCAACTAAATCTCTTTTCGGTCATCTCCTGCACAATCTATAGATCCAAATACCGCTCTCACTGAGTTCTATCCAACACACAGGCGATCCACATCTCCTCCCATATAACGCCTCGAAGGTGCCATCTGAATTTCTTTCTGAAAGCTATACTTATAGGAAAACTCTATCAAGGGCAAGTGGTGATCCCAACTGCCACAAAATCTAGAACGCAAACTCGGAGCATATCCTCAAGAATCTGAATGGTCCGCTCTAGCTGATCGCCGGTCTACGGATCGAAAACTGTACTGAAACTCAATTTGGTGTCTATGGCCTCCTGAAGTTTCTACCATCGTCGGCTGGCGAACGGTGTGCCTCTATCGGACACAATACAAGTCGGAACTCCATGTAGTCGCACCATCTTATCAACACATATCTGAATGAGTCCGAAAGTGGTCTTATCTGGTAGAAGGTGAGTTGTTTTCGTCGATCGGTCTACCGTCACCCAATTAGAGTCATATTCTTGACTGGTCCTAAGTAGACCTACAATAAGATCCATAGAAGTATGTTCCCATTTCCACTCCAGAATGAGCAAAGGTTGTAATTCTCCTGCTGGCCTCTGATACTTGGCCTTGACTTGCTGACAAGTCAACATCCTGAAACAAAGTCTGTGATATCTCTCTTCATCACTTCACATCTGTAGACATATTTTATGTCATGATACATCTTGGTGGAAACCGGATAACACTATATGTCGACTGATGTTCCTCCTCTAAAAATCTTGCATCTCAGTCTCTCAGAATCTGATACACACAGTCAAGTTCCAAATCGTAGCACACCCTAATCATCAATCATGAACTGTGAATCCCTTCTTGACGAACTTGCTCTATGACCCCTGACCAACGAACGTCATCGGACGATGCCTCACGGATATGATCAAATCACTGTGGATGTGCACGGACACGGACAAGTTGTCCCTCGGTCGACGTAACTCGAACTGTACTCGGCTGTCACAAGGAATCTGCTAATCCGTCGTCAACTGTCTCTGAACTGTGCTCAAACAAGAAGGTTACCTCCGGCCTTCGACTCAAAGTATTTGCCACAACATCCGCCTTGCCCGGACTATTAGGAATCTCGCAGTCATAGTCTTTCACTAGCTCCATTTATCGGCGTTGTCTTAAGTTTAGATCTCGTTGCTGTAAGATATACTTTAAGCTTCTTGTGATCCGTAGATATCTGGCACGACTCGTCTCCAAATCTTAAGTGTAAAAATCACTACAGCCATCTCTGAATCATACGTGGAATAGTTCTACTCGTGCTTCTTCAACTGCCGAGAAGCATCGCAATAACCAACAAAACCGCCTGATTCTGAAGGCAAATTTAATATTGGCGCCGTAGTCAAACGAGTCTTCAACTGCTGAAAACTCTGCTCGCATATCTCAGTCCAACAAAAAGAAACTCCTTCCCAGGTCAACCCGGTCAATGTTGCAGCTATATAAAAAAAATCCCGTATGAAACGTTGATATTATCTGTCCAAACCCAAAATGCTGTGAACCTCCGTCACTGATACAGGTCTGGGCCAATGCTGAACGACCTCGATCTCATTTGGTTCCATACATATACTATCTCTCTTAACTACGTGACTCAAGGAGTTAACACTATCCAACCAGAAAATACACTTGGATAATTTAACGAATAGCTGGCGCTCTCTCAAAGTCTGCAACAAAATCCTCAATTACTGCCCAGGCTCCACTCGGCTCCAAAAGTACACTAAGACGTCCTCAATAGACACGATGATAAACTGATCAAGAACGGCCTGGATATTCGGTTCATCCAATCCATAAATGCTGCTGGGGCATTGGTGAGCTCGAACGACATCACCAAAACTCATAATGCCCGTAACTTGTATGAAAAATAATCTTCGGAATACCATCCTCTCGAACCCACAACTGGTAGTAGCCTGACCGCAAGTCAATCTTCAAGAAATGTCCCACACAGGAACCCGATTCAACTGACGATAATCAATATCTAGACGCAAACGGCCGTCCTTCTGACGAACAGGACAGGAGCTCCCAAGGTGACGCACTCGGACGAATAAGCCCTTTATCCAACAATCTTGCAACTGTTCCTTCAGTTCTTTCAGCTTTGTCGGGTCCATTCGACATAGCGGTAAAGAAAAAGGCTCCGTGCCGGAAATCAAGTCAAAGAAGAACCCAACATCGCGCTCTGGCGACAAACCAAACAACTTGTCAAGAAAGACATCTTGAAATTCCCTCACAAAGGGGACCTGGTCCAATAGGACCTCTGCGGCTCTAACATCACAAACATACGCTACGAATCCCTGACGTCTTTTCCACAAGAACGGAGTAGCGTGAAGAGAAGAAATCAAATCAACAAAAGAATCCTTATCTCCGATGCGAACGAATCACGAACGAACAATATATCAAGCGACTAAAAGATTAGCTTATCACAACGGCGTCTATCTAACCGCCTCTGAGCTAGCATACTGGTACAATTCCGCTTCGGTCCAGAAACGACCGAAGCCTCAGAAATGTGCTCCTCTAGAAGTAAGGTTGCATCCATCGCAGCTGTATAAGTGTCAAAATGCCGGTTGCCTATAGCAAGCAATAACTGTACGTCCAATCTCCACACGAACCTCTTTATCCATTTCTCTCCAGTGTCCTCCAGGTAAGGAGCATATCAAACCACCAAGAAATCTGAATGTCGTACTCGGACACTGCCATCCCTGAAATCTTACGCAAAGGCTCGAAACTACGAGCTCGGGCATTTCGAACGCTCTCCGGAAGGAAACGAGCAAGAAATACAGTTGTGAACTCCTCCCAAATCATAAGAAGTAGGTCTGCAGCTCGGCCTCTCTTAATTGACTCGCACCACGTCTGAGCAAGACCTCTCTAGACGAAAACTCGCAAGCTCAACCCATATCTTGTCATAACATCTCAGTGAACAACACTTCCCAACCATCCTGTCGAGGAATGTCTACGGATCCTCCGCCGCATCTATGCTGGTAAAAACTGGAGGCTTCAGCCTCAAAACTCCTATAAGGATACGGAAAAATCTTGGTAACAACAAAAACAGCTTCCTGAGCAGAAGATACAATCACAGTCCCTGAAATAGGGGGGACATCAATGGCTCTCGGAGCTCGGCTAACCACCACTAATAATTCAACCATCTGTCACAAGACCTGAATACTCGACTCCAACCTAGCTATTCATGCTCGAAAAGGCGGACCACTCTGTCCCTGAGAGGTAGGCATACCGCCCTAATCAGTCCTCGTCTCAAACGAGCCTACTCTAATCTCATTTCGGCGGCAGCCCTCTGGCCCTCGTAGTCTCCGGCGGCATTGTGGCTGGAGCAAGAACAGGATCGATAGGAATATTGCGATCGAATCAAAAGATTTCCGGAATCAAGGAAGGAAATACAAGCAAATATATATATATATATATATATATATATATATCTCCTAAGGTCACTTAGGCGGAGTACTGTATCGTAAGTATGCCGCGGAACATACACACGCTACGTCACTCTGCTCAAGTCACCTACTCCATCTACCAAGGGTCATCCTACACTCAGAAAGGTAAACCCTACACTCTGATACCAAGTTTGTCACGACCCGAAGGTACGGAATGTGACTGGCACATAAATTACGAAACGTCTCAAAGCGCAACGTAATCTAAGTAAGCCAAAGCCCAGAAATCTAAACCTTTTAAAACAAAAGAGTGAAGGAAAAATTATTTAAAGAAAGCAATTTTAACCAAATGAGTCACATTAACATTTTAAAAAAACATCAAATTCCTCGAAAATTTCAACAGAGTCTCCTTTGTAAATACTGGCCCCCAAAACGGGTACAACATAAGAAAATACATAAATCATGAATAAAGACATCCCCAAGCAGGAGCTAGCTCTTCGCCAAAGGTAGAATCACAACCACATGCAATGAATATATCATAATAATGCAAACTAAGCATAAAAGCATCACGTCGGCTCAAGTAAGCATCAACACCAAACCACAAATACAAGTCTCACTAATCTCACCGTCTAATCCAATATACAAGGGTAGATGGACTATACTAGATACAAATAAAATACACGGTGGGAGCAAAACAAAATCCTCCTAAAACACACCTATGAGCAAGCTGCAAGCCGAAACAAAGGAAGCAGAATAGGAGTACACCCGCCGCTACTGTGCTGATGGCTCAGACCTGCAAGATACTGTGGCACAACAGGGGTGAGTTGCCATCTCGTGAGTAGTAAGTAACATCTAATAAAGCTATCGTAAGTATGCACGCATTGCGTCACAACCTACATATATCAATATGATATGATGTACTAGCATAAATGCAACATGAATGCATAATCAACGCGAAATCATGATATGTTTGATATGAGAAGATCTATATCTTTAACTTGGTCAAACATTTTGTAAAATAAAACTGGATTATAATCAGTGAAATCGACAGAAATCCGTGTCAAATATCGACACAATATGTTTATTAGTGAAATCGACAGAAATGTCCGTGTCAAATATCAACACAATTTGTTTATCAAAGAAATAGACAGAAATGTCCGTGTCAAATATCGACACTATATGTTTATCAGTGAAATCGACAGAAATGTCCGTGTCAAATATCGACACCAAATCCTTAATATCTCGGGTTCCGTCAGTCCGGATCGGCCCATATCATCAAATCACACGACGAAGATCGGTATCGCCTGGATATCCGCCATGCCAGACATCACCGGTAGGTAGTCTGCCCCTGCCAGGCTCATCGTCATCCCCACAAAAACACTCTCGCCCCGGGTACCATACCGGGCCCACCATGTACCCGAAACGGTTCATCCTACTCCTCGAATCAGGTCTCGAAAACCAATAGCAATCATGAAAACTCATGGTGGACGACACATACATCACGAGAAAACCGCAACTTGCATTTTAAAATGACAATAGGTTTTTATAAAATTCTTGCGGTTTTCCCAAAAATCCAAAAATCTCATAAATACCGAAATCCTCGAGAAGAATCACAATATATAAATATGCTGGTGATGATGGAAATTTATGATACGGTAGTATATACCATACGAAATACGGCCAGAAGTTATGCATGAATCATGATGCAATGAGGTATGTATACATGATTAACAATCCTACGTATCCATTTAATGAGATGAATATGCAGGTATAAATATACGGATCATATACAATGCAAATGCACATATATCTATTCTAAGCAAGTTCTATAGTGTTCGTGACATAGCAATTACCAATGGCGTATGTGTTCGCATAATTAGTGCACGTGCGGCAGGAACCAATGGTAATGGCGCAAGTGTCCTATGAGATGATATCACACACGCGCGCGCGCGCGCGCGCACACACACACATATATATATATAATGATATGATGCAATGAGATGGCTAACTAGGAAACTACGCATATAATGCAACTACTATAAGTAATACTAAACCATCGGGCATCTCGCGCCATCCAGACGATCCCCCCACAGATGTGTACATCTACTAACCAGGACGCCTCGGCTAATCTGATTCGATCTCAGTTTTATCTTTCCGCGCCACGTCCGACGCCTCTCCACCCGATCCTAGAATCGCACGCAAGCAATTAAGAAAATAAATGTACGAATAGTCGCGGAACAAACTACACAAGCCAATCACGCGCACAACAAAACGCGCGCACACTTGGTGCACAAAACGCGCTCGCGACAACGCCACAAACTACAACTAGGGTCACTAAACATGACAACCCCAAGCCTAAAATCCACTCGCACCAATCGCGCATTCAAAACACACTAATTACATTAGGAATTATGTTATATATCACCAAAATCTATACTTTATTTAAATTGATTTATTTCAAAAAAAACCTAGTAAGCATCAATTTCCATTTTTATTCAAAACATAATGTTTTAACAAATCTAGTGACCAAAATAATCACTTAATATCTTAATTAAGCCAC
The DNA here is from genome assembly GCA_030015575.1 of Agapanthus africanus. Taxonomy (NCBI): domain Eukaryota; kingdom Viridiplantae; phylum Streptophyta; class Magnoliopsida; order Asparagales; family Amaryllidaceae; genus Agapanthus; species Agapanthus africanus. The sequence goes on along the minus strand of CM057342.1, from coordinate 269,959,548 downwards.
ACAACCCTAACTAAATTTTTATCTCATCTATTTACATTAATTATAAAAATCTAGTTTGCAAAATAGTTTATTTAGGACAAATTAAATGTAACAATTAGCATTTTAGCAACTAGATTAGGTTTTGCATTTCTTAAGATGTTAAATTACTCATTGTAATCAAAATCAAATAATAAAAACCTTAACCTAACTCAAACCCTTTTCATGAAATTTAAATCTTGAAATTAAAACCATAATTAAATATCTAATTAGGCTAGATTGAAGTAATTTAGCAACAATTTAAACATGGGTTAGGATTTATACCTCACAAACATGAGATCAACATGGAAACTAAGTCTCCCAATTTGCTCTCTTACTCCAAGATTCATAGTAGATTAGGACAAGAAGAAATAGGTAATGATTTAATTAGGAACTTGTAAGATAATTTTTGGATTTTTGATGGATTTTTGAGATGGAGATGAAGTAGAGAAGTGGGGAAAAAAATAGGCTGTTGTTTAGGGGAGGCTCGGCCAAAATTTAGAGAGGGAGAGAGAGAGAAAAGTGTGTGGAGTTGTGTAGAAATTTCTTTCCCAACTCAAGTTAACACCATACTCTTTATCCTTTCATTTTCTTTTCATTTTATTTTTGAAGTGGAAAAAAAGAAGTGGGGAAATGAGGATTGGGGGCTGCCCAAGGCTCGGCCAGCTAAGGAAAGAGAGGGTGAGTGGCTTGTGTGTGGAACTTTCCAAGTAAAGAAAACACCCCCATCAATTTTACTTTAACTTATTTTTTTCAATTATTTAATTTCCTAATTGATATTATGCTAGAAAACTCTAGAAATATGGAGATAATTGGAGAAAGAGAATATGTTACAAACTTGTTATTAAGTTGTCATGGTTCATTAGTGTATGATTAACTCATTCCAATTTGTAATTTACACTAATTTAAAATATAATTGAAAGCTCAAAATAATATTAAAAATAATTAATTAAGGAAAAATATTTAAGTAAACTAATAAATTATAAGTGACTAAATAAATATCAAATACTAGCAATTACATAGTTAAAAAAGGTGTATTCATGTCTATGTTGAAAAATAATTATAGTCAAGTTTTACGGAAAATAGGAGTTATATTACCGGTTAGCGAAAAATTCACTTAAAGGATTTGTTTATTTATTTATTTATTTTAAAACGTTACATCTGGGATCAGGTTCTTTGAGAACTAAGTTCTTGATTTGAAAGAACTAAGTTTCTGGAGTATTATGGACTCCATCTTCTTTTTTTCTACCTTGTACTTTCCTAAATGTTTGATTCTCAAGAACAAGATATTCCCGATGAGAATTAAATTCTCAACTTATGGAAGACTTGTCTTGTGGATCTCAGATTCTGAGAAAGAACTAAGTTCTCTGAGAAGGATTAAACCCTCATATAGGTAAAGGAGATGTTTTGACCTCTGTATATTCTTTTACCAAGGGTCTTGAGGAGGGAGATCTTCTTTTTGGATTAAACCCTCATATAGGTAATGGAAATGTTTTGACCTCTTTGTATTCTTTTACCTAGGGTCTTGAGGAGGATGATCTTTTTCTTTGAGAGAATTAAATTCTCCGTTGTTTAGAGAGCCTTCTGTATTTTTTTACAGAAGCTTATGGGACGGTCTCCTCTATTTTTTTATATCGAATCCCCTCCTTCTTTTCATCCTTTTGCTTCTATTTATATGAGAAGAGAAAATCAATTTGTTGAGAAAATCTCTCATTGAGAGATCATGACTGATTTCATAATCAATAAAATTGATCTTTTAGGTCAACCGGTGAATTTTATTCAGTTTTGGATTTTTAATCCGAAGGCTCTCTGTTTAATAGAGTAGATTTCTTGTTTGTTTTAATAAGATTAGAAAAATATTTTTCTAAAATAGAATTGTATTCTATCATATGAATATCTTGTTGGTTTAATAAGATTAGGAAGATATTTTCTTAATATAGAATTTTATTTTATCATATGAATATCTTATTAATTTAACAAGATTAGAATTTTATTCTATCATATGAATATCTTGTTAGTTTACAAAAAATTAGAATTTTATTCTATCATATGAATATCTTGTTAGTTTAAAAAGTTTAGAATGATATTTTCCTAACATAAAATTTTATTCTATTTAACAGAGAAGATATTTCTTATTTTAGAAAGATCAGTGAAATATTTCCTATATAGAATTTAATTTTATCAGATGGTTAAATTGGTGATTTTATCACCATTGGATTTTAAATCCAAAATTTTATGTTAGAGAAAGATCTTTCCATATTAGAAAGATAAGGAAAAATATTTTCGAAAAATAGAATTTAATTCTATGGAGAACTTAATTTTATCATTAGAGAGCATTTTAGATTGCAGCGCTCATGAGCTTTGCATGTGAGCGCTGCCATAAGAATGCAGTAAGGTAACTCACGTGTTTAACACGTTACCCCTAGTGTGGGTTTTAGCTTGTTTATTTTCAACGCTCATATGATTTCCATATGAGCGCTCACGTGTTGTTTGGCCTTTGGTTATTTATGTTCAGCGCTCATATGTTTTCCATATACTTTGCATATAAGCGCCCACGTGTAGTTTGGCCCTTAGTTATTTGTTTTCAGCGTTTATATACTTCGCATATAAGCGCCCACGTATTTAACTCGTGATGCCAAACTGTGAGAATTCTTTTCCTCTTTCTTTCCTCTTGCTTTTATTATGAGGGAACAAATAGTTCTTAGCCAAAAAAAATTAGCGGGAACAAGGAACATGGGCCAACTCATATTCTGTATATTTTGGAATAGGCCACCATATTCCCTATATACTTAACAGAAATAAATAAACTATTTCTTAAAGGACATGGATCAAAGCCACAATGTCCTTCTAAATAAAAACATATGTGAATAGAGAAATTATATTCATCTCTAAGACATGAAAACATGTCCATCAGAGTATCTATGGAATAGGAAAACCCTATTCATCTTTCTGACATGTCTATAACTAACATGAGTGAATGGAATACTCCATTCATACCCTAAGACATAAAAATCATGTTTCAGGGAACTTTATGAATAGGCAAAACCCTATTCATTTTCAGATATGAACATGTCTGTTCATGATATGTCGATAAAAGACATATTTGAATGGAATACTTCATTCTTGTCTTGAGACATGGAAAAATATGTTCTCAAGACCATCATGAATAGGAAAACCATATTCTTAACTCACTTGTGAATAGTGTTTACAGCCAGAAACCGGACTGAGGCGCGGGGAGCGTGTCCAGCCTGAATCTGAGGGCAGTTACTATTTGGAACCTATCCATCCACCTCTCTGAAGATACCAAGTTGATTTATGGCACCGTATATTGAAGATTTGGATGGAGCAACCAATGTAGCTAACTTTTTAGATTCCCCCTCGCGAATGAGGGGTTTATTGATTGGGGGGACGCTTTTTCCTGCAGGCGCAAGCCCCTGCAGTTAAATGATAACAACTTTCTACACTCCATGTTTATTCTTTTATGTCGTCATGTTTTTGTTTATTTTGCGTTTCCCTTGGATTGTATACGAAGACTGATTTATGTCGTCGTCCATAGGGCGTGGATTAGTCCAAATCCGTACATATTAAATTTGGGATTGAACTTAGGTTGCATTTTTCACATGAGTGAGATCCGTCAGTTCAGGAGACATTTGTTTTAAGAATCATTAATCTTATTTTAGATTAAAATCGACTTAGAGTTTCAACTAAGGTCCATTAGTCTTATTTGAGACTAAGGTCAACTTAGGACTTTGGCTAAAAATCGTTGGCCTTATATTAGACTCAGATCAACTTAAAGGATTTATGAGCATATAGACTCAGCCTAAGGATTGTTAGTCTTATATTAGACTAAGATCAACTTAGATAAGAAGGTCTTTTTGATCATTAGTTAGCATATAGGAAGCATAAACTTCAGTACTTAATTTATTTAACTAAGTCTTCAAGCAATAGCTTTCTGTTTAGGTGTGCTTGTGCACTTGAGGTACGCATGTACTTCATATGTGGTGCACATGCATCTCCTCTAAAGGAGTGTACACGTGTATAGCAGTGTGCATGTGTATAGCACAGGGTGAAAATGTCATCCATTGCATGTCTTCAGCTTGTGCTCATGTAGATGGCATGTGATGTGCACGTCTTCATAGACGATATTTTCCACTTTGCGCTCACGTGTATAGCACATGATGCGCACGTCTCCATAGACGATATTCTTCACTTGCGCTTTGGTGTATGGCATGTGATGCGCACGTCTTCATAAACAATGCTTTCAACTTGCGTTCACGTATATGGAATGTGATGCTCACGCATAATGCGAGTATTTAAATGGGATGCATCCAATATTGGGGTGTGATCCAATTTGCATGCATTTATATTTCCTCCAAAAATATATACATATACATATATGTATTCTTTCATAGAGCCAAGGCTCTGTTGTTCTTTGTTTTGGTGGTGTGAATGACCCATATGGGTGCACCTAGAGTTAAGGCAATCTCTGTTTTGATGAAATTTCATATTTTTCAAGAAAATCTTAGTTTTCAACAGATTTGAAACTTAATGAAGCCGAAACTTCTATTTTTTTATGTGCCTAGGCATCTTTTATTTAGAGTCTTGGATCTTAGGATCAATCTTTCGTAAAAGTCAAAACTTTTATATAGGAGGGTTCAACCCTAAGATCTTTTGATCTTATGTATGGTGAATCAAAGGATTCAAAGAAAAACAATTTTTATGAAGAAGAGAAGTTTTCTTTTCTCTGTTCTTTACCTAGTTTTTGCTAGGGTTTTTGGGAGCTTAAGGAGAGCTTCGGCTCTTGATTGATGATGAGAAACTTCAAGCTTATAGGAGTTTCTCTCTTTTGATTTCTTCACACCCCTCTCCTATTTATACAAGAGGGGAATTATTAGGCAAGTAAGAGAATTTCTCATATGAGTTCTCTCAAATTGATCTTAAGATCAACCGGGGTGCTTAAGAATCGTTGGATTATAAATCCAAAGGTTCTCTATTAACAGGGTTAATATCTTTCTTATTTTGGAAAGATATTAAAATTATCTCTTGTTAACAATGTTAACAAAAGAAATCTTTCTGTTTAAGATAGATAGGGAAATATTTCCAAGATATAGCTTAAGCTATACTGAATCATGCGCTTCAACCCAACATACGGCTTACACCACGTGCTTTTCACGTGGTGCACATGCGCGGCAGGCTTGGTGGCTTGCACCACGTGCTTTACACATGGTGCGCATGCGCATCCCGGCTTGACACTTTTACCTTAGCTTTTTTCTTGCCTTGGTGAAACTTAAGCTTCGAGCGTCAAATTTTTGGCGGAAAAAAATAGGAATATCCTATTCACCTTACAGACATGCAAAACATGTCAGTTTCAGAGAAACCAGTGTCAAAAACACAAACCGTGTCAAAAACACTGTATTCATTACTTTAACATGACCCAAAAGTCATGTTTTCCACTCTTGAACACAAATTTATATCGTACAAACTAATAAGAATGACACCATGCATTCTCAAGTGATGAATGAATAATGGCCAAGTCTTTTTTGTATCAAATATTTTTCCATCATTTTAAAACACATGTTATTTATATGTATACCCTAGAGGCCATTATTGTACATATGATATATATTATAGTGGATGTTTGGACATACATAGGGAGGACTTTCTTGCTCGACATGATAGTATGCTATCTGGTTACTCTTTATCTTAACATATACACTGATTGTCTCTCTGTTACATGTTGATAAAGCCCGTAGGATGTTTACTTGACTACCAGGATTATGATGCGGGTCATACTAGTGGGACAAAGGTAGTCCGTGAGTACATCCTTTAATGTCCTTAGTCGTGGGTGTATCGAGACGGGGCATCGATATACCAGAGTAGACTAGCGTATACCTTCTCGACCCATGTAGATAGGCGATGGATGATCCCATATCCATTGGTGTTTGACATAAGAGATGATATACGGGTGCTAAGTGGAGATAGGGTACACTGGACGGACTCGCCGAGAACTCCTAAATGGTATTATACCTCACGTTAGATAGCTGTTCTCTGGTGTCACCGGTACAGGTTAGTCTGTCGACCGGAGATCGTCATAGAGTCTTGTGTGATTCCTACTATGCTTTGATTTCCACTTTACCACGTTCAATAGAACGTGCAAAACGGTGGTTTTTGGGTACAGTCCCGAGTCACATAGAGGCAATGAGTGACAGGAGGGGATTTCGTCTCTCTCGGTATTGGGGGTTGATGTTGCGCTGTGCTCGATTGGCTATAACAGGAAGTCCCTTGCCAGGGCTGTTTCTGAGATTTACTGGTAAGTGTTATCAGTAGCTTCTCGACCCGTTATGAGCCTCACATCGGCATGACTTATCAAGCTATTGGGTTCTGACGTTTACCAACCCCAGGCGAGATATGCGACATATCAGACAAAGAGACCGGACTGTACGGTAGTGTTACTGATTGGATTCGCAGGAGTATGAGCAGGCTTACTTGTTGATCTTCTGATCGCTCAATACCCGGGTGGCCGTTACATTTAGCAGACCGCTTGCGGCTTGTGGGTGTTTGATATGATCATCACCTACTGTCGGCGTATTGACGAGTCTTTAGAGTCCTACACAGAGCTTTCCTGGTTCATGCGAAACAAAGTAGGAGCACATATGTGATATGTAAGGGACCGAGATTAATGCGCGTATGTGATACCGCATTCTATTCTTGCGATATGTGATATCGGTCGGTTATATGTGATATAGCCGGGCTATCGGATCAAGTTTTGATTCGATAAGTTGTTACATTTGATATTAGTCGGTTGTATGTGATATAGCCGGATTATTAAATCAAGTGTTGATTTAATAATTTAATTTATAAATATATATTTGATATATTAACTTACATTAACTAATATTATCTCACTTAAGAATTCTTTTTCATACTAGTGTACACTTGGTATATATGTGATATATAGCAATGTACATCTTGTGTGTCATGCTAGATGATACATGTAACATGGGTGTATGAGACTCACACATGCTTTTGATAATAATTGGGTGTTTATTTATTTAAGTAATTCAAAATTAATGGTAATTAGTCACATGGTTGAAGCTTGTAGAAGCTTGCGGAACCATTGACCAAGACCGCTAATTTTGTTTTACTTGTAAATATTTATTAACCTAACCATTATGCTAAGCCATGATTTATTCTCTACATAAGTTAGTTTATGACACTAACTCACCCATGGTTTCTATTCTCACCTCATGAGTTCATTATTTCATCTTCATTCTTCATCTATTTCTTCATTGAGAAACCTTGCTAGCTTTTCTCAAGGTGAGAAAATATTGTGAGAAAAATAAATCTAAAGTGAGCTCACTTCCTACTTCATCATTCCCTACTATATTAGCCATTTAGTTTTGGGTGTTTGCTTCACTAATCTACCATTAGTGAAGCGGTAGCATGAGCTTGAGTCTCCTTGACGTAGATCATCTTTGGCCTCGAAGAGTTCGAGAAAGCTTATTCATTTCTTCATGTGAATCCTTACTAGAGTTCGGGTGTTCACTACTTGGAGCGAAGGGACTACTACACAGAGCTTTAGAACTGAAGGACCGATCTACAAAGGTTGTATTCCTCATTCACTTTGTATGCAAAGTTGTTTGCATGTTGTATTGTTTAATTTTCTAGTTAAGATTCCAGGGTTAGGGTTAACTAGCGGAAAATTTTTAAATTGGCATGGACAATACCTCCTGAAATCTTGTTGCTGCCCTAGGGAACCCAACAGTGGTATCAAAGCCATGCTAGAAAATTAGACGATTTGTGTTAGATTACGAAACCAAAATGACTCTGAAACTTGAAATATTGCAACACAGTTTCTGGCGAATTTTTTAAAGTGTCAAAAAAAATTTAAGCAACTGCAGAATGTAGTATGAGAGGCAACATGAACACGATAGAAAATTTAGCCCATTTGGTGAGATTTGGACCGGCTACAATGTCACAAAAACCGGCCAGCTCGGCCCAATTAACTAATTTTGGGTTGAATTTTTTAGTGTATTCCAGTCTCTGAGTTTTGGTGTTTCAGGTGTTGCTTGTTTTTTCTAAGTTTGCATGTGATGTGATCTTACAGTATAGGCAATCCGGAGTGTTTCGTATTCGTAGTTTTAATATTGTTTCGGGTATTCACATGTTGTCTAGGCAAAGTTAAAAATTTCGAACGAATGTCAGAAACCCATTTTTCCAAGTTTAAGGTATTCGGAAAAACATGCAAGTAATTCTGTGGACCCTCTAGAAGAATGAAACCCTAACTCGACATAATGACCATGGAACCGCTTACGAACCTTAGGGTTTGCTGCAGTTCCACGGTACCATTAATGAGGCTTGGGTCTGCCCTTCTACGGTTGGTCCATAGGTGCTGTGGCATGTTCTAGGTATTTTTAAACTGTGCTCAAGTGTTGAGCTCTTGGGAAATTGTGGGACTTTTATGAATCGATCGAAAAGTTTAACGTCGTATGGATATCATGTGATGTGATACAATACTTGGAATCCACAAGAAAACTAATTTGAATTTTATAAATCTAGCAATTTAGTCTCATTTGATCGGTTGCCACGAGATTTTGATGTGATCAAAAGTCCGTCGCAATCACGTAGCGTACACGGATACTTGCCGGGTAACCTTATTAGATAGCCACGCCCCATATCCCCGACCAAGTGACTGTAGGAGAACCCATTTGCCAAAAGCATCCGTCCGGGTGCTCGCGGCCGCGGTGTTCCACCTAAGTGCACTTCATCGACGGTATCGGGGGTGCGGCCGTCTACTAATATTTCCGACGAGCATTCGATCAAGATGTCGGGAATCTTGTTGAATTGCCCGACTTGATATTGAAAAATGTTTTCGATATCGAGACTAAATTGCGGGGTTTATAATTGTTAGGCATGCGATGTCTAAGGAATTCATTTGGTTAGGAATGAAATCCGGAATATGAGATTTTTCGAGTTTATGATGTTCAAGGTGGTTGTGGATTCCAATAATTGTTGTTTTCACTTTCTTTTCTTCGACCGTAAGTGTAATATGTGGTGTATCGCCGGTTTCGTTGCTATACGTCAACGACAATTGGGATACGTATATTTACTTACATTGATGACATGTGATGTTATGTGTTGCTGGGATATGTTATATTGGATCGTCGTGTTTGAATAGCCAGGTTATGTGAGATGAGAGTTTTTCATTTTCATTCATATAAAAACTTGTATGTAATATTCTTCTATTAGGGCACTTCCGGGTTGAGGATGATGTCACCATTGATGTATATTATTTACATTTCCGCATTAGGATAGACCCAAGGAGGAGAGTATAAGTAACCGGGTTCTAGAGTCCAGTGGGAGACCATCTCGAGGAGTCGAGACCGGGCCTCCTAACTCTAGAATTGGTAGGGTTGCTTGCCGCTCTCGTAGGGGTCTAAGGATGTGGGTTTCGCTATTCATCGCGACCGTGGAATCCATATTTTATACTGGCTTAATTAAAATACGGAATTCCTAGTATATCCAATATTTCATATGTTATCTTCTGCTACTGATATTTTGTGATGTGATCACTTGATATGTTCTGAGACGAATGCTTATTTATATATATGATATATAATAACTATTGCTGCTTTCATTTCTTCTATGATGCTTAGGAAGCATAATTGATGGAACTTCATTAATGAGATTAATGAAATAAAAGAAACCTAAAGATGTTGTAGAAACTTGTTTTAAAAACTGGTAGCTCTAGTTCTTGCTTTGCATAGCGGTATTCCTTATAGAATATTCAGCACCTTATTCGATAAGGAAAGAGCCGAGATCCCTTCACCGGGAGTGACCTCTTTAGCGAAACTGGCAGATGCTACAACCCATTCGGTTTGTCTTTTGATTGCTTCTATAGTTTTTGCTTTGCATGGTGGTATTTATGAAATATCATGTACCTTATTCGATAAGGAAAGAGCCGAGATCGCTTCACCGGGAGTGACCTCTTTAGCACAACTAGTAAAAGCCTCAAAAACACTCCTTTTCAAAATCACTCGATTCTATAACGATATCAAGTTTATTACACAAAGGGTTTTCTTAAAAACCTGTCGTAGCCCTCCGTCATTTCAGATAAGTAGTATTTAGTATTCGTGCTGCGTTTGTTGACCTTTGTCAAGGCGTAGTGTGCGGTAGCTGATTAGTGCTTATCTGCAAAGCATATGATGCGATTGGATTAGGATAGTCGTACGACCTTGTTGACCTCTGTCAAGGGTCATGCGGGTGGGTTTAATTCAATCATGAAATGGCGGGTTGAACTTGACTAGCAACCTATGCTTTGTTGACCTCTGTCAAGGTCATAGGACGCTTGGGGCAAAATTATCGGAAATTTCAAGTGTTGAAATTTGCAATGAGATTGCATACCTTCTATGAGATAGTTGGATCCCGATACCCACTGCGAGTAATTGTTACTCCTGAGAGAGTTTTACACATTACAATTAGCCGATCAAGTAGGTGTTTAGAAAGGTGTCAACGGGGTTACGCCCCTGGGAAAATGAGGTTTATTTTAATTAGGTCTGTGCAAAAGCACGGGGAACCTCCCTCAAAGTACCGGCACTAGCCTGGCTGAAAAATTGACGAACTTGTAGGGTGTAATTAATTCCGACTAGTCTTACCTTTTAGGGTTTGAAGGAAGATTTGATAAAAACAGTGGGAGCCATCCTGATTAGATAAACTAATAACCAATCTGATCTTGCAAGAGCGCACGCAGAGTATTTTCTTCTATCTCTCTCTCTCCTGGTAGCGACCATATCACGCCTTAATCAAAATAATAATATGGATGTATTGACCGAACCCGCTTGTTATACTGAGCTGGGGAACGTTGATCCTACTCCAACTTATAATTGTTATAAGACCGAGCAGGAAATAGGGGATTACCAGGATTCCCGTGCTGCCCAAACGAAGAAAGTGCATGATGATGCATCTTCTTCGGGTGTGTTCATAACTGAGAACTGTTTTTCAGTATCCTCTACGTCCTGGGTATCAGATACCGGATCAGAATCCCACATATGTAATCTGTTATATGGGCTACAGATAGATAGAGAGGGAATGGGTGATAAGGTTTTAAAAGTTGGAAATAGTGAAATTATTGCAGCCAAGATGTTGGAAATTATCACCTTGTATTACCAAACGGTAATACATTGATTCTGAACAAATGTTATTAGATACCGAACCTGATATGCAACATTATATCAGCCTCTTTATTACTAAAGAAGGATATAATATTGTATTGTTGGATAATGTTTTGAATATTTCCTATGTCAAGAGTTGATCGGTTCAGGCACGTTATCTAAAAGCATATACGTTCTAAATCAAACCACAGTTCTTAATGTACAGGAACACACACAAGAGGAAGAGTTCAGAAATGAATGAATCCTTCTGGAGGCATTGTAGACTAGGTCATATCAATGCGACCCAACTAGCTAAGTTACATTAAAATGCATATTTAAATCAGTTTGAATTTACATCTTATGAAACTTGTCATTCATGTCACAAAGATAAAATGGCCATAGCTCCGTTTACTGGAAACAGAGAAAGAGTTAGTGAACTCTTGAGATTGATACATGATGATGTATGTAGGTCTCCTGTCTACACATGCCACGACTGGTTCTTTGTATTTCATTACATTCACTGATGATCTCTCAAGATTCGAACATATGTTTCTGTTGAAACACAAGTTTGAAACTTTTGAGAAATTCAAAGAATATAAGTCTGAAGTAGAGAACCAAAACGAGTATAAGTATTATGTCCTTTAATGTGATCAGGGAGGAGAATACTTGAGCACGGAGTTCCTGGACAATTCAAAAGGAGAATGAGTTTTTCTCTCGGCATTACTCCTTCGCATACACCACAGCACAACGGTGTATCGGGGCGGAGCAATCGCACCCTATTAGATATGGTGCGCTCTATGATGAGTACTACTGGGTTGCCTATTTCCTTTTTGGGAATTATGCACTTGAGAAGCTACATACCTATTAATAAGGTTCCAACCAAATCAGGTGCCTACCTTTCTATATGAGATATGGTATGGGAAGAACCCATGTCTTAAGTAAGTTAAGATTTGGGGTTGTCTGGCCTATATCTAAAAGCAAAATCCGGACAAACTCGAGATAAGGTCAGTTCTGTAGAAGTTTGTTGGATATGCTAAGCATTCGCAAGGGAATATCTTCTACTGCACCGAGGAACAAAAGGTGTTTTATTTGTCGGCCTGCCACCATTTTGGAAAAGGATTTTTTTATGGAAAAAATTAGTGGTCATGAAGTAAAACTGGAATAACTTCCAGCTATACAAACTACAGCTGATGATTTGGTAGAACCGGAGGATTCAATAGCTCCTGACGAACCTCAGCGTCTCCGTCAATCTGGTAGGGTTCCTCATCCGCCTAAGAGATACGTCAGTTTTCTCAATGACAGTGGGAGCATGGATTGCATCATGAGATGATGACCCAACTAAGTTTCGAGTAGGCCATCAAGAGTGGGGACTCTGTAAGAATGGCTGGATGCTAAGCGATCAGAGATGGAATCCATATACACCAACAAAGTATGGACTTTGGTTGCTATATCTGAAGGGTTACACCCCCATCAAGAGCAAGTATATTTTAAGAAGATTACTTGGTGTAGATGGAAAAGTTGAGAGTTTCAAAGCTAGACTTGTTGTAAAAGGTTTTCGTCATCGACCAGGTGTGGATTATGATGAAACATTTTCTTCAGTGGCTATGCTTAAGTCTATCTGGATCCTATTTGCCATTGCTATATACTATGACTACGATATCTGGCGGTTGGGTATCATGACTGCTTTTCTAAATAGTGATTTAGAAGAGAGCGTCTATAAGTACATAGCCAGAGGGCTTCATAGACAGTGGGAGCAGCGGAAATGTGTGCAAGTTGCTTTATGGGTTAAAGCAGGCATCACGGAGTTGGAACATCTGTTTCGATGTGGTATTCAAAGCGTTTGACTTCATCAAAATGGTAGATGAACCTAGTATATACAAAAAGGTAGTAGAGACTAAGGTGGTCTTCCTCGTATTGTACGTAGATGACATACTCTTGATAGGGAAGATGTTTCCTATGCTACACTCAGTCAATCTCCTCTTATCACAAGGATTCTCCATAAAGGATCAAGGTGATACATCCTAAATCCTGGGTTTTGGATGGGTTTTGGATCTATGAGATAGATCTAAGTGGATGTTAGGATTCTCACTAGGTGTAGTAAGATGGTATCAATCGATCCTGGGAAAAATCACTGGATAGCTTCCAGGGTGGTAAGGTAGACTGAATGTTAGTCATAGGCATTGTCTTTACCCTCAGTGGAGGGACGGTATGTTGGAAGAGTTCCAAGCTAGATACCGTGGCAAACTATACGATAAAGGCTGGATATATCGCTGCCAAAGATGCTACCAAAGAGCCAGTCTGAGTGTATATTAGATCATGAAATGAACTTCTTTCCTACAATTATGTGACAATGGAGTTGTGGCTTATGCCTAGGAACCCCTATCCCATCAACGACCCAGACATATTCTAAGGCAGTATCACCTGATCATGGAGATGGTTGATCTCCAGGGAGACCGAGGTTAGAAGAGTAGACTCATAGGACAATACGGAGGATCCACTCACAAAGGCCTTTTCCCAAGAGAGACTTTTATGGAATGGTTGAGTATGAGATACTACAAACACTGCTGACTGTTGGGTATTGGATACTACAACATATGGCCCTAGTGCAACTGGGAGATTGTTAATTATATGTATACCCTAGAGGCCATTATTGTACATATGATGTATATTATAGTGGATGCCTGGACATACATAGGGAGGACTTTCTTGCTCGACATGATAGTATGCTATCTGGTTACTCCTTATCTTAACATATACACTGACTGTCTCTCTGTTACATGTTGATAAAGCCCTTAGGATGTTTACTTGACTACCAGGATTATGATGCGGATCATACTAGTGGGACAAAGGTAGTCCGTGAGTACATCCTTTAATGTCCCTAATCATGGGTGTATCGAGACGGGGTATCGATATACTAGAGTAGACTAGCGTATACCTTCTCGACCCATGTAGATGGGCGATGGATGATCCCATATCCATTGGTGATTGACATCAGAGATGATATACGGGTGCTCAGTGGAGACTGGGTATGTAAGTGCACGGCGGCGCCCCGGCCGTCAATCCGACACCGGAATGCGGAAGCAATGATTTACTTTAAACTTTTTAAAACCGGCACCACCGCGCACTATAAACCCGGATCGGGCCATTAATCTAATCCTAGCTAACTAAAGAACGGGTAGAGAGATATACCGAGCGATCCGTGTCCTTCGGTCTTCTCGTCGTCATCCCGATCTCCCCGCGGAATCTCCGATCTTCAACTCCTCGTCGGAAGGGCACTACGTCGCCGGCTTCTTTTACGGGCTCCCACCTCTGGACCGAGGCAACTCGGGCACGAAGTTGGCGAGTCGACGTGCCCAAGGTTTGCTGTAGAATACATGTGGAACTCTATGTCTCATGGGGGTTGTAGGAAGTTGTCTTTTGGTGGAGGAAATGATATCAACTTTTTAGAGAGGGAACTTGGGGATTTTTCAAGCCATAAGAGATCAAAATCCCCACCACAATCTTTTGGACAGCCCACCCCTTGGCTTGGTCGGCCATGTGCATGAGGAAGAGAGTGAGGAGAGTATATGAAAGAGGGAGTGAGTGAGTATCAAAAGAATGAGAGTCTCTCATAATCCAAGAGAGAGAAAAGGTAATGATGTAAAGAAATGATCACAAGACAAAACCAACACTCCACCAACCTCATCATCTCATCACAAAGTCAAGCTATCATGAACCATCATGAACAAAGGAAAGTCAAGGGTGGTAGAATCATCATGAAACAACAAGATGCAAATAACACCCTCCACAAATGCTTATTTGCACAATTGCAAATAAGCCCTCCTCCGCCAATCTTCAGCCAATGAAAGATACAAATGAAATATGGCCGAAACCAAAAACAAACTGGCAACTTCATAAAACCGATCCTGTAATAAATTACAGGAAAACCCCGCTACTGTATATACATACCGGCATTTGTATTCCGACCGAAATACAAATGCAATGAGACAAAGTCTACACTGTACAATACTAGGATCCGGCTTAAACCAAAGCCCGCTAGTATTATCCGTCCGATCCTGATCCGTGTAATGCCGCACGTGTCTGATCGAACCCTACTATATCTCCATACGGCCTCTACAGCGTTTCGCCCGAAACTTGAGCAACTGTCTGTAGGGGACTCTAAAGACTCGTCAACACCTTGGTTGTGGATTTAACCACTAGCACGTCAGAGGTATTAGCCTATACGAAACGGGCTACCAGGTATTTACCAAAAGGGACGTCTGTAAGCGAACTCAGCCTGACACCCTACTGAGCCTGTCAGTGACAATATCCGTACAGTCCGGTCCGTTCGTCTAAGAGCATCGCATGGCGGGCCTAGGGGGTTGGTAAAAGTCAGACCCCCAAAAGCGGTACAAGTCGTGTCGGAGTACAGCACAGAACACCTGAGATACTACTGGAATACCTACCAGTAAATCTCCTGCCTTGGCCAAGGACTTTTCATGTACTGGCTCTCCTAGACACAGCGCGACCTCACCCCCAATACCGGGAGAGATGAACCCCTGCAGATCCGCTCACTGCCTCCATGTGACTCGGGACTGTACCCAACTAAAACCTGCTTGTACGTCTCCTTTGAGCGTGGTAGGGTAGTAATAAAAGCACAGTGGGAACTCACACGAGACAAATGACGATCTCATGTCGATGAACTAACCTGTACACATGTCACCTGGGAACTGCTATCTGACGTCTGGTATAATCCCAACTAGCAGGTTCCCGGCGAGTCCTGTCCGGTGTACTCATAACCCAATGAGCACCTGTATACATCTTAGGTGAACCAACTGACACCAGTGGCTTGTGAGACCGGCCACCGCCCCTCGTCGGGGTCTCGACTGTATACACTAGTCTACTCTGGAGTATCGATGCTCTGTCTCGAAACTCCCACGACTAGGGACCTTTTTAGGATGTGCTTATAGACTACCAGCTCCCACGTATATGATCGCTCTCATACTGCTGGTAGTCAAGCAAGAATCCTAGGGGCTCTATCAACGTGCAATAGTGACCTGTCAGGTCACCTAAAACAGTACACGATGATAAAGATAAACCAGATAGCATACTATCATCTTGAGTAAGACTATTCTACTGGGACAGGTCATCCCTCAATCATTGCAATCACGTTCCTGTGATCCAATAATTGACTCTGAGGGCACTATCTCCAACAATCTCCCACTTGCACTCAAGGCAAATTATTGCGATGTCGCATACTCACAGCCCGTGTGATACCGAACACCCAACTCCTCTACTAGTCAGTCTCACAAAGCTCGTTTGCGAAACTATTGCGTTCGAGGAATAGCCTCAGTGAGTGGATCCGCTTTGATGTTTCTTTCTATGTCTCTCTATATCTCAAGTTCGCGGAGAAAGCCATCTCCCGAAATGAGCAATACCTGTCTTAGAATATGTCTGGATATCTGATGGGAACTAGCTCATAAATGAACTCCAAATCCAAACTTCTTAGACTGTATCGTCAACTGAACTTAATCAGTATCCTGCGCCATGCCTCCCTCAGTATTGCCTTGGACCACCTGTCTAAAATACTGCCCCTCGTCAGAAGGAAAACTATAACTCTGACAACCTCCTTGTCGTCCAGGTCACCTTGGAAGCCTGGAATGATAACTGTCTCCCGAATGAGGCTGTCGTTATCATATCCCTAGAACATCCACTTATGTTCTAAAACTGCTTCCGACTGTTTCTCCAGGATTTGATCAATGTCAACTTACTGCATCTAGTGCAAAAACAACATCTGGTGTGGTACTTGACATCTCATGATTGACTCAATTGCCTAAGCAAGTGATCTGCCAATCATGCACATCCCTCTCCGCTTTAGTCTGTAAGACACCTTTAGAGAGGGTGACTCCATCACCTGCAGGTACACTACCGTGCCAGGAGTCGTCCATTCTAAATACTCTTAGAATGCTGTCTAAGTACCCTTAATTGGGAAACCACCCAAATCTAGATCTAGTAACCATTATGTCTGATTTAATGTCCAAGTCCCATGTGGAGAAAACACTGTGTGACGAACAAAGTATAACCGATCGTAGTATAGGAGTTTCTTTTCCTACTCTGTGTATATCATCCAAATACCATGACAACACACCCTACTACCTTCTTAACAGATGCATCCCCTATTCTGATGAAGTCAAACCTATGACTGTCACATCAGAAATAGATGTTCTATATATATCTGCTTTAGTCTATAAATAGACATAAGCCACTTGTCCACTATGCTTCCGTTGCGCCCACTGACCACGACAACCCTCTGGCAGAGTTATATAGACGTACACTTCTAAAGCCAGTTTAGAACGACGCTATACTCATCCTCCTGCCGGGTCTCACAGTCTGGAACAACAGCAATGGCAAGTCTGGGTAAACAAGAACTTCCCTGTCACCTTCCTTGAGGCTACCGGAGTACCTCTCGGGTGCCTGAAGTTACCCACCTTATCTGCGGAGTGGCCAATGGAATGTCAAACCAGATTGAATCTTTAGGTTCCTATCAAATTTTCAGTAATCGTTTGTGGTTCTGGAATCACTTCCAGTTCTACCATACTCCCACTACTGTTTTCTGAAAAAATCCATTTTTATTAAAACTGTGGCGAGTCTAGAACAATATCACTATTGATCTTCCAGATGGTAGAAAGTCAACCCTCGTCATAGCCTGGGTCAACCCACAAACAGCCATTACAGAAACGTGCCTTGAGTTGTCCAGTGTCTTGTTTTAAGCATAAGCTGGACAACTCCCCGTACCTTAACTATGTCAAGATATGAACTGTTCTATATCCAATACAGAAACAGAGGCACTGATTTAATTAAACCAGATTCAAATCATGCAGCTGTCTCTAGTGCATGTCAACTAAATGGAAAGAGGCCGATCAGCGTTACTCAACTTAGGAATGCTTCCAATTATGAGTAACCTGAAAGAGAAGCAAGTTCTCTTAGTCATTACTATCAACTGAATACCATACACAAGTATCTACATCTTCGATCATCTTGAATAATCCCGATACTTGCAACACCTGGTTCTCTACTTTATTCATATACCTATAACTTCTCAAAATTCGGACCCTGTGTTTCCGCGAAACACCTGTCTAAAAACTAGAGAAGTCATAAGTAAACCGAATATAGTACGAGAACCAACCCCTTTGTTCTCATGGACGCTGGACAGCATACAATACTCTGTATAAGTCCCTTGAGTCTAATAACTCATTCCCTGTGTGTCGTAGGTTGAAAACTGTACTTATGGTTGAGAAGAATTACACCGCTGTTTAATGCTCCTTACCTAACCATCCACTGATATAGGTAAATGTCATAGACATAATTTCAAAAACGGTATATCTCACTCTATGAAAATAGACGTACAGATATATCAATTTGAAATTGGTGCACAACAGCGGATATTCAAAACCAAATATTTGCCGTCCGGCAAACAACCCAGGTGACTTCCTCAAATATCACCGATTACAACGAATCCCGATATAATGAGGATGATCACCCAATTCCCAATAACTTACTCCCACTCATCATCTGTAAAACCATACAGATGTGAGACTCATACCTGGTAAATACATACCCTGGAGTAAGTATCTAATCGGGAAATCAGTTTTCCTTTAACTGTACACAGTGAAACTGAAACATTGAAATGTTTCGATGGGGTATCCCGGTATTCCTAGTAATGCCTCTTCCATTATCCAGATTCACAACTGTAACCGTATAATTCTTTGCCACCTCTCCAAATCTCTTTATATGTCTTTAGTCATTACCTTCTGCACACCCCTTTAGGCCAAATGGTTTTCTTCCATCCTTACCGTTCGGCACCAGCCTATGGTTTGGAAGAAGACTATCCAATAAGCATAATGGGTGTACTGTCCTAATCCTAGGAGCACTCGCAATGCGAGAGAAGGTGAGGATAAAATACAACCGAATAAACCTTATTCCTATTTCTCCTGAACCAGAATCCATCCCCGAACTGGAACAAGTTCCTTTCGAGTTCGTATATAACCATACGATAGAGTATCCAATAAACTGTGGATCTTCGTAGTGATACGGAGTGTCCTGGAGAAATACAAAGGTGAAGTGGGAGTGGTAATGAAATACCTGGTTTGGTCGTGAATATCATTCGCAATTTACTTTGCCCTCTTACCAATCCCTTGCTTTGTCTTAACTTAATACCTTCTGTACACCTTCGTAATGCTAATTGGTTTTCTTCATTCCCCACCGTTCGGCACCAGCCTAAGGTTTGGAAGAAGACTATCCAATTTGCGTAATAGGTGTACAATCTCCTAAACCAAGGAGTACTCGCAACCTGAGAGAAGGTAAAAGAAAAAGACAACTGAATAGTCCTATTCGTTTTCTCCAGAACTGGAAACCATCCTCGAATAAATTCCTTCGAGTTCGTATATAACCATACGATGGTTTTATCCAATGGAAGTGGACGTTCGTAGTAATAAGGGGTGTCCTGGAGAAAAGGGTAAAAGTAGGAGTGGTAATGAGGTTTGCAACTCTGACAATCCAAAAGCCGGTGTTTAAGAAGGTTCGGTCAACTTGGTCACTGAACCATAGTCTTAGGGTCGGGTCAATGGTCGCTGCCAAAGAGAGAGAGAAAAGAAACACTCAGCGTGCACTCTAACCTAGATCAGAATGGTTACCAATTTATCTAATCTGGAAACCTCCCACTGTACCGTCAAATTCTCCTCCAAACCTGAAAGAAAAATTAGTCGGGATCACCCGAGGAGTAAACCAACTCATCAGTGGGAATCGGGATCCAACTATCATCGCATGATAACGTGACGGAATCCGCTCAAGTCATCACACTCCAGAAGGTATGCGCATATCTGGCAAGTTTCAGTTTCTTTAGAAACTCCCGATGTAGATTTTTGCCCTTTACTCTTATGACCTTGACTTTGGCCAACAAATCATAAGTCACATGTCAAGTTCTACCCGTTATTCTCCAGGTTAATTTGAGCCCACCCGCACAAGCCCTTGACTTTGGCCAACAAGGCTATACGACTGCCCCAAACCAACGCATCTATCTATGCTGCATATGAATACCCAACAGCTACCAAACACTGTGCCTTGCCTTTGGCTAACAAACACAGCTTGAATACTATTGACTACCCATATGAAACGAGGGAGGGCTACGAATGGTTTCTGGCGAAAACCTTTAACGTAATAAACTTGATATCGTTGAAGGAACTGGATAGCTTTTAAAAATATAGTGACGAAAACCTTTGCTAAAGAGGTCACTCCCGGTGAAGGGATCTCGGCTCTTTCCCCGTAGAATGAGGTGCGGGATATTCCAACTGAATACCACGATGCAAAGCAAAAGTAAACGGCTATAGTGAAGTTATTGCCCTGATGCAAACTTCTGTCCAAGGGGTCACTCCCGGTGAAGGGATCTCGGCCCTTGCCTCGTCGACTGAGGAGCAGGATATTCCAACTGAATATCACTGTGCAAAACAAAAGTGAATGTCCTTGCAATAACAGCTTTTTGAAAAATGTTCCAACAACATCAGAATAGGTTTGTTTTTAACTTGCATTGATCCGAATCAACGCAGTCCCATCAATTGATCACACCAATAAAGAACGAAAATAATGACGTACGTATATGCCATCCGCATTCGCCACTGAGTCCCGTCATTACCCGTTAGGTTAGTTAACTGACGACAGAGCGGGGACTGGACTAGCGCGGATGCAAAACATATACAACATCTACTAGTATATATATCGATATATAATATTTCGCTCAAGGCGTGATAAAATGCAACATTACAGAAATGTACAGCATCACAGAACAATACAGATATCTGGGATCCCCGGGTTCAAAGAGCCGCAACTGAAACCCGACGTTCCCCTGGTCGTGTGGATAGCCGATGCAATGAAATCCTAGACCCCTACGGGCGCTGCAAGTTACCCGCCAAAACCTGAAGCGAGGCAGCCCCCTTCAGCAATGTGAATGGACCACCCAGCACTTCATGGAATCTGGTAACTTGGGCACCCCTCCTGGGTCAACCTGTATCCCCTACGAGTGCGGCGAATAGCCCGCCAATTCTAGAGTAAAGCCCCCTCCGTCTCAATGCCATGAGATGCAGGCCCGTTTCCCTCTAGAACCCAGCTATCCGTGCACCCCTCCGCGGGGTAATCCTAGTACAGAAAGTAAAATATACATACAACGGGTACATCGACCTCAACCTGGTCGTGCCCCAAAAGAATAATACAAACAGGCAGTGACGGCAGTCCACATGTCGGACGCTCGCCCCGCAATATCAAATGTACATAATACAACAAAAACTGTACTAGCATTGCATCCAGGCTATCCCCCACGACCAATCCGCAACATCACAGCACAACACAAAACATCAACGAGAATGTCACGTTCGCAAATCCATCTAACCGGGCTATAGCAGTTAGATAGGATTTACCGATCAAGTGACATTCACGGTCGCAGATATAATGTAAATACTGTGAACTAATGTGTTTAAAATTTTCGATCGATCAAATTTTACCAAGTGGGCCCAATCACTACTGTAGCACTCAAAGAAATCTGGGCCCAAAAATTAACATTCCAAAAACCCCATTTTCCACTCAGGAGCTCTCTGTAAAATTTTGGTGCCATGAACAGTGAAAAGAGCGACGGAACCGCGGCCCAAGCATGGGTTTGGCCGCGGTTCCGTGGTGGAAAAATGGGATCATGCAACCAAAATTTCACAGAATGCTTACAATGTCCTGCACATCATTCTGAAACAACCTGAAAAAATTTTGGAGTCCAAAAAATTACGACAGAGAACTGATGCTTAGAAAAACGCGGTTTTGGAATATTTGTTCGATCGAAACTTTAAACATACTAGAGCAAGCTAGAAAAGAGTAATGGCCTGGCTCTGATACCACTGTAAGTGCACGGCGGTGCTCCGGCCGTCAATCCGACGCCGGAATGCGGAAGCGATGATTTACTTTAAACTTTTTAAAACCGGCACCACCGCGCACTATAAACCCGGATCGGGCCATTAATCTAATCCTAGCTAACTAAAGAACGGGTAGAGAGATATACCGAGCGATCCGTGTCCTTCGGTCTTCTCGTCGTCGTCCCGATCTTCCCGCGGAATCTCCGGTCTTCAACTCCTCGTCGGAAAGGCACCACGTCGCCGGCTTCTTTTACGGGCTCCCACCTCTGGACCGAGGCAACTCGGGCACGAAGTTGGCGAGTCGACGAGCCCAAGGTTTGCTGTAGAATACATGTGGAACTCTATGTCTCATGGGGGTTGTAGGAAGTTGCCTTTTGGTGGAGGAAATGATATCAACTTTTTGGAGAGGAAACTTGGGGATTTTTCAAGCCATAAGAGATCAAAATCCCCACCACAATCTTTTGGACAGCCCACCCCTTGGCTTGGCCGGCCATGTGCATGAGGAAGAGAGTGAGGAGAGTATATGAGAGAGGGAGTGAGTGAGTATCAAAAGAATGAGAGTCTCTCATAATCCAAGAGAGAGAAAAGGTAATGATGTAAAGAAATGATCACAAGACAAAACCAACACTCCACCAACCTCATCATCTCATCACAAAGTCAAGCTATCATGAACCATCATGAACAAAGGAAAGTCAAGGGTGGTAGAATCATCATGAAACAACAAGATGCAAATAACACCCTCCACAAATGCTTATTTGCACAATTGCAAATAAGCCCTCCTCCGCCAATCTTCAGCCAATGAAAGATACAAATGAAATATGGCCGAAACTGAAAACAAACTGGCAACTTCATAAAACCGATCCCGTAATAAATTACAGGAAAACCCCACTACTGTATATACATACCGGCATTTGTATTCCGACCGAAATACAAATTCAATGAGACAAAGTCTACACTGTACAATACTAGGATCCGGCTTAAACCAAAGCCCGCTAGTATTATCCGTCCGATCCTGATCCGCGCAATGCCGCACGTATCTGATCGAACCCTGCCATATCTGCATACGGCCTCTACAGCGTTTCGCCCGAAACTTGAGCAACTGTCTGTGGGGGACTCTAAAGACTCGTTAACACCTTGGTTGTGGATTTAACCACTAGCACGTCAGAGGTATTAGCCTATACGTAACGGGCTACCAGGTATTGACCAAAAGGGACGTCTGTGAGCGAACTCAGCCTGACACCCTACTGAGCCTGTCAGTGACAATATCCGTAGAGTCCGGTCCGTTCGTCTATGAGCATCGCATGGCGGGCCTAGGGGGTTGGTAAAAGTCAGACCCCCAAAAGCGGTACAAGTCATGTCGGAGTACAGCCCAGAACACCTGAGATACTACTGGAATACCTACCAGTAAATCTCCTGCCTTGGCCAAGGACTTCTCATGTACTGGCTCTCCTAGAAACAGCGCGACCTCACCCTCAATACCGGGAGAGACGAACCCCTGCAGATCCGCTCACTGCCTCCATGTGGCTCGGGACTGTACCCAACTAAAACCTGTTTGCACGTCTCCTTTGAGCGTGGTAGGGTAGTAATCAAAGCACTGTGGGAACTCACACGAGACAAATGACGATCTCATGTCGATGAACTAACCTGTACACATATCACCTGGGAACTGCTATCTGACGTCTGGTATAATCCCAACTAGCAGGTTCCCGGCGAGTCCTGTCCGGTGTACTCATAACCCAATGAGCACCTGTATACATCTTAGGTGAACCAACTGACACCAGTGGCTTGTGAGACCGGCCACCGCCCCTCGTCGTGGTCTCGACTGTATACAGTAGTCTACTCTGGAGTATCGATGCCCTGTCTCGAAACTCCCACGACTAGGGACCTTTTAAGGATTTGCTTATAGACTACCAGCTCTCACATATATGATCGCCCTCATACTGCTGGCAGTCAAGCAAGAATCCTAGGGGATCTATTAACGTGCAATAGTGACCTGTCAGGTCACCTAAAGTAGTACACGATGATAAAGATAAACCAGATAGCATACTATCATCTTGAGTAAGACTGTTCTACTGGGACAGGTCCTCCCTCAATCATTGCAATCACGTGCCTGTGATCCAATAATTGACTCTAAGGGCACTATCTCCAACAGGGTACACTGGACGGGCTCGCCGAGAACTCCTAGATGGTATTATACATCACGTCAAATGGCAGTTCTCTGGTGACATTGGTACAGGTTAGTCTGTCGACCCGAGATCGTCATAGAGTCTTGTGTGATTCCCACTGTACTTTGATTTCCACCTTACCACGTTCAAGAAAACATGCAAAACTGTGGTTTTTGGTTATAGTCCCGAGTCACATAGAGGCAATGAGCGATAGGAGGGGATTTCGTCTCTCCCGGTATTGGGGGTTGATATTGCGCTGTGCTCAATTGGCTATAACAGAAAGTCCATGGCCAAGGCTATTTCTGAGATTTACTGGTAAGTGTTATCAGTAGCTTCTTGACCCGTTATGAGTCTCACATCGTCATGACTTATTAAGCTATTAGGGTCTGACGTTTACCAACCCCAAGCGAGATATGTGACATATCAGACGAAGAGACCGGAATGTACGGTAGTGTTACTGATTGGATTCGCAGGAGTATGAGAAGGCTTGCTTGTTGATCTTCTGATCGCTCAATACCCCGGTGGTCGTTACGTTTAGCAGACCGCTTGCGGCTTGTGGGTGTTTGATATGATCATCACCTACTGCCGGCGTATTGATGATTCTTTAGAGTCCTACACAGAACTTTCCTGGTTCATGTGAAACGAAGTAGGAGCACATATGTGATATGTGCGGGACCGAGATTAATGCGCGTATGTGATACCGCATTCTATTCTCGCGATATGTGATATCGGTCGATTATATGTGATATAGCCGGATTATCGGATCAAGTGTTGATTCGATAAGTTGTTACATTTGATATTAGTCGGTTTTATGTGATATAGCCAGATTATTAAATCAAGTGTTGATTTAATAATTTAATTTATAATTATATATTTGATATATTAACTTACATTAACTAATATTATCTCACTTAAGAATTCTTTTTCACACTAGTATACACTTGGTACATATGTGATATATATTAATGTACATCTTGTGTGTTATGCTAGATGATACATGTAACATGAGTGTATGAGACTCACACATGTTTATGATAATAATTGGTGTTTATTTATTTAAGTAATTCAAAATTAATGGTAATTAGTCACATGGTTGAAGCTTGTAGAAACTTGTGGAACCATTGACCAAGTCCACTAATTTTGTTTTACTTGTAGATATTTATTAACCTTACCATTATCCTAAGCTATGGTTTATTCTCTACATGAGTTAGTGTATGACACTAACTCACCCATGGTTGCTATTCTCAGCTCATGAGTTCATTCTCTCATCTTCATTCTCCATCTTCTTCTTCATTGAGAAAGCTTGCTAGCTTTTCTCAAGGTGAGAAAATATTGTGAGAAAAATAAATCTAAAGTGAGCCCATTTTCAACTTCATCATCCTCTACTATATTAGCCATTTAGTTTAGGGTGTTTGCTTCACTAATCTACCATTAGTGAAGAGATAGCATGAGTTTGAGTCTCCTCGACGTAGATCATTTTTAGCCTCGAAGACTTCGAGCAAGCTTGTTCATTTCTTCATGTGAATCCTTACTAGAGTTCGGGTGTTCACTACTTGGAGCGAAGGGACTACTACACGGAGCTTTAGAAATGAAGGACCGGTCTACAAAGGTTGTATTTCTCATTCACTTTGTATGCAAAGTTGTTTGCATGTTGTATTGTTTAATTTTCTAATTAAGATTCTAGAGTTAGGGTTAGTTAGGACGGCAAATTTTTGAAATTGGCATGGACGATACCTCCCGAAACCTTGCTGCCGCCCTAGGGAACCCAACAACACAACCATACTCCAGTAGTGTATGTAATAAATGCCAAAGCCATGCTTCATACCATCTTACCTTTTCCACCTCATTTTTCTATTTTCAACAAAATAGAAAATAAACATGATGAGGCGTCATCTTCTCTAAAGTATTTTGAATAAATACAAAATATATTCTACCATATATACATACCTGTATTCGTACCAAAATACGAATACCCAAGAGATAGAATAAGACTACTAAAATAATTCTAGCATTAAATCAATATCCGATTTATTGAACCGGCTTAATCCTAAGCCCGCTAGTATTATCAATCGTCCGATCGAAAACCTAGATAACACTAGAATGTACATATTGAAATATATATACATAAATTATTAAATTAATACATGATTTAATAATCCGGCTTAATCCTAAGCCGGCTAGTATTATCATTCGATCGGAACCCTGCACGTATAAACATACGGCCACCACATCGTTTCGCCTGAACTAGAGAAACCCTCTGTGTAGGACTCTAAACACTCGACAGTACGTTGGAAGTGGGTTTAACCACAAGCACGTCAGCGGCACTAGCTGTACGTAACGGTTACCAGGTACCTGTCGAAAAGAAGGCTGACAAGCAAGCTCATCTGGACCCCTACTGATCCTATCCATGACAATCTCCGTACAGTCTGGTCTCTTCGTCTAAGAGTATCGAATACCAGGTCTAGGGAGTGGTAAACTTCTGACCCCTACTGACCCGATAAGTCATCTCGATTTGCCTCAGGACCAATCCAAGAAACTATTGATCTAACTCTCAGTAAATCTCAACAGGCTTTGTCAAGGTCTTATGGTTCTGGCCAACCGGACACTGTGCGATCTCGACTCTCAATACAGGGAGAGACGAATCCCTGACAATCACTTACTGCCTCCATGTGGTTCGGGACTGTACCCAACCAAAACCTGTTTACACGACTCAGTAGAGCCATGGTAGTGTAGTGGTCAAAGCACAGTGGGAACTCACACGAGACAAATGATGATCTCAGGTCCAAAGACTAACATGTACTCATATCACCTGAGAACCGCTATCTGACAATAGGTATAAAACCATCTAGAGGTTCTCGGCAAGTTCGTCCAGTATACTCACCCCCAGTGAACACATGTATATAATCTTAGGTCATCACACCAAATGGCTGTGGGACCAACCACCGCCCCTCGTCGGGGTCTAGAAACATATACACAAGTCTACTCGGGAGTATCGATACCCGGTCTCGATACTTCTGCGACTTGGAACCTTTAAGGCTGTGCTTATGGACTACCCAGATCCCATAAGTATGATCGCCATCATAATGCTGGTAGTCAAGCAAATTCCTACGGACTTTATCAACATGTAACCGCCATATGTTATATCGAGTATAACATATGCACATGTTAAGACAAAGTCAAACCATAATAGTATACTGATGTATCGAGTCTTTATCAATATGTGCAAGTAATATAAATTATCAATAGAAAGAAATACACATATCACGATAAAAACAACTCAAATAATATACTACATACAACTGAGCAAGATTGTCTTGTACATACATATCCCAAGTATCATATACATTACAGACCTCTTGAGCATACATATCCAACAGTGTGGACCCCACCTTGGGTGTCCCACTTGCATTTCAAATGAAATGCCATCCACACTCCAAAGAAGTGCTACTAATACTTCAAAAGAAATAATATCTTCACACTTTAAATGAAGTGGTCTGAACCCCACACAGGATGTCCCACTTATAGTGATGTGGTCCCAACATTAGGGCAGTGCCCATCAACTTCTACTACGTTGACACAAAAATACCCCCAAGTATTTTGATGCATATCTCAAAAGAGAATCATATGTAATTTTACATTATTTTGCAATGCCAAATGTAACTTACACTCCAAATTGTATATAAACACAAACAAAATGAATAAAATATATATTCTTTTGTTTAAATTGTGCATTGATTTATCTTACTGGTATACATGAGATTTTTCTCTCTAAAATGATGTAATTTGAAGCGAGCTAGCATGGTAGGCTATCCAGATGCGTCTTGAGACAATAGAATGTAATTAACGACATACGCTTGCGGGGTTGGAAGTATCGGTCCCAAGACCTTCTAGTCAAACTAAAACACTAAATAACTTGTTTTGTTTAAACTCGTATTTGATTCAACATTCAAGCGTTGGAGGTTCCTAAAGAAGGTAAACAAACCTATTCTGAAGAAGGGGTCCCGACACTTACACCCTATTAGAGACCTCCCGATGTCAGGAGGGGGAATCCCGGTAAGGGATTTCCTAAAACAACTCAGTTTTGAGTTGTGTTAAGCGGGACCACCCTAAGCAGGGGATCCCATCAGTGATGAACAAGTCTTCTGGCTTGTTCTTAATCATGTCTTGATCAAAGATTTGATCGTTGGTGTGTATTTTTGTTTAAATATTTGTATAAGTATCTTTCACATTTAAGAGTTACAATTTTAACTCCAACATACAAGAGTCTTTTTAAAAATCCAACAATAGTTAACTTCCCTTTCGAAAATTCCTATTACTTGAGCCCAACCTGATTCTTTCTTGTCATTCCTTGAAGATCATGTCTCGACACATGTTGTACCTTTTTGACTCCTTAAATTTCTGTTAGTTTCTTCTTAACTTGAATCCCCTAGTTCGTCTTTTCTGCACCTCTTTTCTTTTGATTGGAACATCGATAATCGGGAGCGCAAACACGATTTAAGAAAGATAGACCGTAACGAATACACCGTTCATAAAAAAATTTATTTTAAAATGGTTTGCAAAACTTCCTTTTTGTTTTAGAAAATGAATTGATTAGATTTTTGAAAAATGATTTTATTCTTGAATTCTATTCACTTGAATCCTTTCTTGATTTTCTTGACGATTATGTCTCAACGCAAAAGAAAACGGAAGCATAAACCCTTCGCCTCCGTCTTGATCATCCTTACAACTTATTTTGATTTTTCCTTCATTCCTTAAATCCTTAATAGTTTTCTTCTTGCTGACACTTTCTAAGTTATCTTTTGCATACGTCCTTGATATTATTCTTGTTTACCTAAATGGCATCTATTCCAGCTTTTGAAACTCCTCATCTTTCATGTTTATTGTATTACAATCTATTCCGGTCACACGTCTTCTTACCGGTTAGAGTACCCACTGAGGGAACACGTACACGATGGTGTTATAAACTATCTTGTCCAATGGTGACAGACTATTTGTAAGAATTTCGAGAACGAAATTCTTTTAAGGATAGTAGTATGTAACGACCGTGACTTTACTATACTGTTTTTTATAAATTAAAATATGTTGGTTCCGAAATGATTTGTTTTATATAAAATGAGGGTTTTGAAAGATTATTTAAAAGGTTTATTTTGTTTTTGTTCTTTTTAATAAAAAGAATTTATTCGGAAAGAAAAAAGTATTATTAGTATTGTAAAGAGAAAAGAATTTGTTTGAACTTATCAAAATTTATTTGATATTTACTAAATTTTATTTTATTGATTTTAGAAAAGAAAATGAATCTATTTATTTAGAAAAGAATTTAGAAAAGAGAAATTGTTTTGTTTAAAACAAAAATAAGAAAATGATTTATTCCGGTTATCTTTTAAGTTATTACTTTTGAAACTCTATATATGAATATTTCTGACTAAATATATGCATGAGTGAGCTAGTATTCCTTTGGTTGAGATATTGTATTACTATTCTATAGTTTACAAATTTAAACCCCGGTGAACCATTTCTTTTTATTTCTTTTTTTTATTTTGACTTGGCTTTCGAGGCTAAGTCGTCTTGTGCATACTTCTATAAGCATTTCCTTAACGCTCTCCCTTCCTCTTTAGTTTTCTCTATCGCTTTTGCGCTTGGCAATTCCGACCAACAACGTAGCACAACACACTCTCGACGTCTCCGTCTTCGTTATCCCTCATCGATCCTCCTCCGGTAAGTCCCTCTCTCCCTCTCTCCCTCCCTCCCCCTGTCGCCGAAATTCCGTCGCTCTATTAAACGTTATGCCATGACAAGAGCCTATGCAAGAATTTCTCAACAATAACACAAAATCAAAGAACGGATAGGATAGCCACATTACTGTTAATTGTTACGATGTGAAAACTGTATGCGAAAAGATATGCTTGCCATTTTGAATGTAGCCATTTAACCTTGCTATAGTTACACGATTAACCGCTGAATAATATGCACAAATATGGAATGGAACACGGTCGTAATGTGGAACAAAATGCCACAAGAAGAAAAGTGCCACACGGAGCAAAGTGGATGTCATGACGATGATGGGGATCATCTCTTGACTCCGTGGAGGTCATCTCTTAAGTCCGCATACGATGTGGGAGCCACCAAGAGATGTTTGTGAGTACCACACAGACATGACAAAGACGTGATTTGACTTGAGGGGGATTATGGATTCCCCTTGAGTTATTACATGATAAGGACTTGTATTATATTTATAAATTTTACATGCTGCATTCCAGTATTGCATCACATGTGCACTTCCCTTGGTAAATTAGAAAGAACATTTGACATCTTATAGAATGCTATGTTACATAGGACTGCATGATAATCGTTCATGTACTAGTTGCTTAAGCTCCATACCATGTTTACAGCCTTTACATTATGCATATACACTTTAAATATACACTTGCTAGAATAATACGAATGGTTCACATGTTTTTCCATTTCACATGCTGATTAAAATGTTCTCATCTTAATACATGTATATTTGCCATGCTTCATGATTCCTGATTGCTACACATATTTACATGCTTACACA
This sequence comes from Agapanthus africanus, assembly GCA_030015575.1. Taxonomy (NCBI): domain Eukaryota; kingdom Viridiplantae; phylum Streptophyta; class Magnoliopsida; order Asparagales; family Amaryllidaceae; genus Agapanthus; species Agapanthus africanus. The sequence goes on along the minus strand of CM057342.1, from coordinate 269,928,737 downwards.
TCACTTCACATCCTTCTTGGGGGATTTACTGGAGCCAAGCACGTTGACCGATGCTTCCTTTTGAAATGTTCGTCAGATTTAGAGACGGACGGTAACCAGGTGTTCCAGACAAAGAGAGAGAGTCGTCTGAGGAAGACTTAGCTCATTTCTCCAGTCAAGCCGAGTATTAACAGCTTTCAGACATTCGTCTTCCTCTCAGTTATTATTTGTTCCCGTTCATGTAAATAAATGTTTTATTGTTTCAAGGCTCTTCTCGATGTAACTTTTGAATTGTGAAACCCAGAATGTAATAAATGCAATGTTGGATTATATTCTTTTGAATTTATTGTTCTTGTGATATTATTGCTTGCCAGACTCTTAACGCGTCTATAGCGGAAATGTGTGCTTCTTGGTATAGATGTGTCGCGGACCGAGTTGCGTCTCCGCTCCCGTAGTTTGTGAAGCGGAGCATGACACATAATATCTTAGACCTGAGAAAATAGAATATTGTGAATTTTTCTAATTTTGATGAGCTACAGTAGAAGAAATATTAAAAATCTCGAGAAATCAAAATTTATGAAATTTCATTGACTTTTGTGTGCTATAGCCGTTTCGTGTGCTATAGCCGATGAAATATTGAATATCGTGTAAGAAAAACTGAAAACTTGCTCACTGGTTTAATAGGTTATAGCTCATGAAATATCAGAAATTTCAAAAAAAATGGGTTTTTTTAAACTGGTTTCCATAGGCTATGAATAAGACTCTAGAAAATAATATATTGCCAAAATTTTTGTAAGATATGGACTTTGAAATGATGGAAACTCGGGAAAACAAATATTATGAAATTTCATCCATTTTCGTGTATTATAAACACATGTCATTGGTTAAAGACAAATTAAAATGTTAGCTGTATCATGGATATACATAGGAAATATTAGAAAATCTAGAATATAGAAAATATGGCATTTTACCAGTTTTTATGTGCTATAACATACGAAATACATAAATATTAAGAAAATAAATATATGGATCTTTTCAATTTTAATAGGCTATATAAGTGAAATATTGAAAAACAATAGCAGACAAAAATTATGTAACTACACCTATACACGTACGCTGCAAATGTGTGCTGCAAATGAAGTAACGACGCTTCAAGAAAGCCAGAAAATTTGCAAATCTTTGCTAGTTTTATGAGTAATAGCATATGAAATATCATAAATTGAAAAAATAAAGATTATGATATTTACTGATTTTCATGAACTATCATGTGAAATATATAAATCTTGAGAAAATAAAACATTCACTAATTCACTTGCCCAACGGATAATAAAATCCGTAGGGGCAATTAACGAATGCCTCTGCGGATTAATCCGTAGGAACAACTAATACCCTTACGGATAAGACCACATGAGTAAATATAAATAAAATTTTGTTAAAATTTAACTTATATAGTTGCCCCTACATTACCGCAAGATAAAACCCTATGGATATATCTTTAGAGGCAAATTTCAAGATTAAATATAAAAATAAAAACCAAAAGTTATCATCCCCGTCACCACATTATACCCTAATTCCTCAATTCCTTCCAAAAATTTCCCGCGCACGCTCGATTGCCTCCGACCTCCTCGTCGCCTCCTCCGACCTCTCGACCCTTCCTCCGACCTCGTCACCTCCTCCCACGTATTCTCCTACGTCCTCCAGCACCGCCTCTATCACCTCCAGCACCTCCCTCTTCATCAACGTCAAGTCCCTCCCTGACTTTCTCGTCACCGTCGAAATCGTCAACCGGTTAGTTAATTTATTGATCAATTTAAATTTTTATTTTCGTAAATTGAATTTTGTGGGTAGGGCTTCAATTTGGGAATTTTGAATTGTGGTGGTTGCTGAGGTGGTTGGTGGTGGCTGTGGTGGTGACTGTGGTTTGGGAATGTGGGTGGCGATAGTGGTAGCTGTGGGAGCGGCTGCGTTGTAATTAGGTCTAGAGTTAGGCTTAAAGTAATTAGGGTTAATTAGGTCTAGGGTTAGGATTAAGATAATTAGGGTTAGAATTAAATGTGAGGGCTATAGTTAGGGTATTTTAATATTAGTGTGAGTGTGTGTGTGTGATAATGTTGATGATGATATGTGTGTGTTTGTGATAACGACGATTTTGATCTCTCATATTAAATAAAACCAAACCCTAATTTTAAACTTAACAACAGAACTAAATTCAAAATCTTAAACTTAACACCAGAACCAAATCCAAAATCTTAAACTTGATTAAGAAAACCCTTAATTCTAAAAAACTTTATCTTAAACTAAAATCTTAAAACCCTTCAAATTCAAATTGAAACGTAAACGTAAAACCAATTCAAATTAAATCTTATAATAAGAGTATATATGATAATCGATGAAATTTTTATATGCTCATCGATAGTCATATATGAAAATCAAAGCACGTCTTAGTCCCTGTCTATCTGTTAATATACGTTCGATATTTGTCGTGACATAAAACTATACGAAAGTTATTAAATATAGGACGGTATCATTCGGTGCTAACAACCGTCATATAGTTTATGTGACGAGAAAATTCAATTGTATGATAACCGATAGATTTGTTCAGTTTGGACAAGTTAGGAATATATAAAGCAAACACCTGCATTCATTTGTATTTTCATTCGTTCCGAATTATTTCATCTGTACTTTTCCGTTGGTTCTCCGTATACAAAGATAGATTAGATTTTCATTTCAATATTATTTCATAGCATTAAAATAATTATCTGTTCTATTACAGTGTACTCAGAGAACAGCGGGGAGGCGCTGCCGAAATTTACTCAAAACAGATGAAAACACAAGTGAATGGATATTTGCTCTATACATTTTTAATGGGATAGAATCCTTACCCCCGACGATCGAAACACACACATACAACACGAATACACAACATACGAACACACAACATACGAACACACAAAGCACATACACACTAACAACCCTACACCTAAGCGAAATCATAAATTGAAACACGCATACACAGAATACAGCTCATATTTGGGCTTCTTCAAATCTAACTTTGTTATTCGATAATTTATCCTTTTCAATGACAAACTTGTCCCCTGCGGATTTTCTTCTTTGTCAATAACTATCTCGTTTTTAGATTTCTCAATATAGTCACCATAAAAAACCAAAATCTATAACTTACAATTTATATGTTTTACAGTCTAACATGACCCATGAATATATCAGAGTTAAAGACTGGATGTACGTGGATTGGCAACAATGCATGCAATCTAAGTTTGTCGCAAGAGTTGCTGCTTTCATTGAATTTGCACACACACATAATAAGATCATGTTAGAGAATATTCTTTGTCCATACGATAGATGTGGGAATAAGTTCTGACAGAAAGTAAAAATCGTAGAGATTCATATCGTTAAACATGGTTTTACTAAAGTTTATACAACTTGGCTATATCTCGGGGAAAGACAAGAAGAAGACGGTAATATGGCGGAAGAAGGAGGAGGACAGTAATGCGGCGGAAGACGATAACTTCTTTCCAGGAGAATAAATGGAGGATATGGTAGAAACTTCCCTCGGTGATAGTAATCCCATCGAAGAAAACATTATTTTCGGTCAAGGACTGCGTGCAGATAAGTATGAAAAGTTCATGAATGATGCTAGAAGAACAATTTATGAGAATACAAAGTATTTCACTCTATCATGGTTAGTCCAATTTTTCCAGATTAAGTGCCTAAATGGATAGAGTAATAAGTCATTCACGATAATTCTGAAGTTCCTAAAATATTATATGCCCCCAGGAAATAACGTGCCTGAGAGCTGGTACGAAACCCTGAAAATGATGTCTGATTTGGGTCTGAACTGTGAGAAAATTCATGCATGTTCCAAAAATTGCGTGTTGTACAGGAAAGAGAATGCAAATTTTAAAGAATGTCCAACATGCAGAGAGATCAGGTATAAACCGAAAGAATCTGATAAGAAACCCGATATACCTGTCAAGATAGCTCGATACTTTCCCATAACACAGAGAATATTCACGTGCAAGAAAACAGCGAGGTAATGATTTGGCATCACCGTGCTGTTCCAAGCGAAGATGGAAAAATTAGTCATCCGAAAGATTCGCCGGTATGAAAGAATTTCGATAAGAGACACCAAACATTCAGTAGTGATCCTCGCAATGTCAGGCTCGGACTGGTTAGTGATGGATTCTGCTCATTCAAATATATGGATGGAAGCCACAGCAATGGCACGTTATAATGATAGTTTATAATCTATCGCCTCGGTTGGCTATGGATCTGTTCCCGCCAAAATTTTGAGGCTAAGAGCTATCTGTTCCATTATAAAAAAAGGGAGAGAAGAAAGATAAAAAAAATTTAAAAAAATTCCAACAGTTTAGCATCACGTGTTAAACACGAGAGCGCCTATATGCAAAGCATATAAGTACTGAAAGCAAATAACAAAAAAGGCCAAACAGGCCTCATGTGTTAAACACGTGAGCGCTCATATGTGCAAATAACAAAAAAGGCCAAACAGGCTTCATGTGTTAAACACGTGAGTGCTCATATGCTTTGCATATGAGCGCTGAAAATAAACAGGCTAAAACCCACACTAGGAGTCACGTGTTAAACACGTGAGTTCCCTTGCCGCAATTTAAAATGCTGTCTAAAGATAGAATTGCATTCTATATAGAATTAAATTCTAATTTTGGGAAATATTTTCCCTGGTCTTTCTAATATGGAAAGATCTTTCACTAACAGAGAATCTTGGATTTAAAATCCATTGGTGATAAAATTCATCAATTAAACTATCTGATAGAATTAAATTCTATATGGGAATTAAATTCGATCTTGACCTGGGCTTGGGCCAACTTGGCTTGGGGTTGACTTTAATTTTGACTTAGTCAACCGGGGTGTAATTTTTTATCCCAACAAAGTGCCCCGTATCAATAAATGCACACCGCATGTGTGGATTGTTTGCATGAAATTGATGGAGCTTGATTTAGTTGAGTTCCCTTTTGACGACGTGGAGGGTATGCTGCCATTTTAGCGACGTGGACGGTCGATACTTCTATTTTAGCGACTTAGACGGTCGGTGCTGCCATTTTTGCGACATGAACGATCGGTGCTGCCCTTTTAGCGACTTGAACGATCAGTGCTGCCATTTTAGCGACTTGGACAGTTGATTCCGCCATTTTTGCGACATAAACAGTCGGTGCTGCCCTTTTAGCGACTTGGACGGTCTGTGCTTCCATTTTAGGGACTTGGATAGTCGAAGCTGCCATTTTAGCGACGTGGACGGTCGGTGCTGCAATTTTAGCGACGTGGATAGTCGGTGCTGCCATTTTAGGGACGTGGACAGTCGGTGCTGCCATTTTTGCGACGTGGACGGTCAGTACTGCCATTTTAGCAACGTGGACGGTCGGCGCTGCCATTTTTGCGACTTGGACGGTCGGTGCTGCCATTTTAGCGACATGGACGGTCGGTGCTGCCATTTTAGCGACATGGACGGTCGGTACTACCATTTTTGCGACTTCGACGGTCGGTGATTGATTTGACTTGCTTCGCTTCTTGCGGAGTCGGGGTTGAGGCTGACTTGTTCCGCTTCTTATGGTGTCAGGATTTGATTTGACTTGCTCCGCTTTCTGCGGTGTCAGGATTGAAGTTGACTTACTCCGCTTCTTGCAGTGTCAGGATTTAAGGTTGATTTGATTTGTTTTGGGAGTTCTCTACCCGTCCAGCGGGACTTTTGAGATTAGAATTGTTGCCGGGTGGGACGTTGATTTGATCTTCTGCCTTATTTGGCGGGATTTTTGAATTTGAGAGGAATTTGGATTTTGTTTAGCATCAGTATTGATGAACTGGAATAATGCCAGGAGCAACTCATCATTTGCCCTAAGAGGACTTGGGATTTGGTTTTGGGTCGGCATTAGCATCGCTAACATTGAAGCATGGTGCCAAGAGCGACTCATCATTTGCCGTTGGGAAAACTTAGGATTTGGGTTTTAGGTCGGCATCAGCACCGCTAACACTGAAGCGTAATGCCAGGAGCGGCTCATCATTTGCTGTTGCCCGTTGGAAAACGATGGCTTAGGAGGCAGGTTTAGATCCCTATCACCTAAGGCTTTTCAATTTTATGAGCCGTAAAGGACTCATAAAAGCATTTTCTCCCCATAAGTCGAGAGAATCTTACAGGTGTGTTTTCTCCCTAGGAATCATGGGGATTTCTAAGTGTGTTGCTCTTTTATGAGTTGTAAGGATCTCACGCTGGGATTTTCTCCTCACAAGGTCGAGAGGACTTTGCGAGTGTATTTTATCTCTTTTCACGAGTTTGCACTCATTCGGGTTTTCACAAACTCGCCGGCAGTCCTGCTGTTTTTACTCAAGGAGCCCTTTCGGGTTTTCATCCGTGCCCATTTTGCTTGTGGACATACCTTTTTTTCTTCTTTTTTTCTTTTTCTTTTTTTCTTCTTCTTCTTTTTTTTTTTTTGCTTCATCGGCGGTAGGACTTAATATATAGTCTCGCCGGTAGGAGTTGGGAGAGATAGGGGCCATTTATGCCCGTGATTGTATACGGTTTTACAGGATGTATGATCCAGACCGTAGGCCAGTGTGCTCAATTCGCCTGCGACTTGGAGCATTCACGCGTAGTATTTCTTGAGATATCGGCCATTGATAGGTGGCATGGGCCTTTCTCCCTCGGCACTTATTAGTTGGTAGGATCCTCCGTCGAACACTTTCTTGATGACGTATGGCCCTTCCCAATTTGGCTCGAATTTTTCCTTGGCATGCCGATTGGGAATGATCGGTCTTTGGAGGATCAACACCAATTATCCCTTCTTGAAAGCATGGAGACGGGTCATCTTATCATAAGCCCGTGACATTTAGGCTCAGTACAACTCCAGATTTTGCTGTACTGCGAGCCTCTTTTCTTTGAGGGCGTCAAGCTCTTCGAGCAGAAGGAGGACATTTTCCACCTCCGTCAAACCATGCTGGAAAACCATTCTGAGGTTTGGAACTTCGATTTCGAGCGAGAGCATTGCTTCCACTCAGAAGAGTAGTGGGTATGGAGTGGACAGAGTTAGAGTGCGGTGCGTGGTATGATATGCCCAAATCGTCTCGTGGAACTTGAGATTCCAGTCTCTCTTGTTGGCTGAAGCATTTTTCCTCTGGAGCTTGCATAGAGTTTTATTGAAGGCTTCGGCTAGCCCATTGGCTCTTGGATTATAAATGGAGGAATCTAGAGTCAATCTTGTGCTGAGTAGCGAACCTTGAGATTTTGAAGCTCTTGAAAGAAAGCCCGTTGTCAGAAATGATTCTTCTAGGTGTACCGAAGCAGTACAGAATATTATGCCGGAAGAACGTCAGAATATTTTCTTTCTTGACTTGTTTTAGCGGGACAGCTTCAGCCCATTTAGAGAAGTATTCAGTTGTGGCCTATATGAACCGATGGCCTTTTGATGACGGAGGATCAATTGGACCAATTATGTCGGTGCCCCAAATTTCGAAGGGCCATGACGCCACCGTAAGATGCAGCAGATTGGGATGCTTGAGAATGAAGTCGCCGTGAATTTGGCAAAGATGACAACTCTTCGCATGCTCTTCTCAATCCATTATCATGGTAGGCCAGTAATACACAAGCTGTTTAATTTGAAGTCGCGATTTGGGGACAGATTGGTGAGCTCCACAGACGCCGGAGTGAAATTCTTTCATGACTTTTTGGGTTTCGGCCGATGACAGACACCTGAGCCAGAATTGGTCATATGATCTGTGGTAGAGCGTATTATTTACAAACACATATCGGAGGGCTCTTTTCTTCAACTGAACACTCTCAAATTTTTCTTCGGGCGGCCTGTTATATCGAAGGTACTCTATGAAGGGTTCTCTCCAATCGGGTTCATCTTGAATGATTAGAGTTTCTTCGGCAGGATTGCTCTTTTGTTATGCGCTTTCCTCTTCTCGTAAAGAGACTGGGAGTAGAATTTGCTGGCTCCTGACTGTGATCAGAATTTCATCCTTGTTGGGATCAGCCAGCTCTTTGGCTAGGTGAGCAAGTACGTCAGATTTTCTTTTCAATGCCCTAGAGACTCATTATTTCAATATGAGTGAACTGTTTCGTGAGTTCCACCACCCGGCTTCTGTATCGAGCTAACTCGGGCTTATATATCTTGTAGTCGCCGCTCACTTGATTAACGACAAGCTGGGATTCACCGTAAACCTGTAGCCGAAGGATTTCCATTTCTATGGCGAGCTCCAGACCATCTATCAGAGCTTTATACTCAACCTCATTGTTTGTACGAGGCTCGGTAAGATCAAAGGAACGTCATAGGGTTCCTCCTGATGGCGTGACGAACACCAATCCTATCCCTGCTTTTATCTCCAGGATGCATGATTTGCTGGAGGTCCTTATTGATGAGGCTCTATCAAAGTAGAGCTCCCAACATGGGATGGGCCCTAAATCCGTTCGTTCGTCGTGTCAACAAATAAAGCACTACTTTCATATTTTTGATAATAGGATTCTCTCATCGTCATCCTCGAAGTGCAGCATTTGTTCGTCGGATAACTCACAATTAAGCAGTGACCCGGGAGGTATGAGATGAGCAACAAGGAAGTTGGCGAGGGCTTGCCTTTTTACTGCTTTCTGTTGAATATAGACTATGTCGAACTCAAGCAGCATGATAGCCCATCTTTCCATTCTGCCAGCTTGGCTTGCTTTGGTCATTAATTATTTAAGCGGGTCGACCCTGGAGATCAACATAACCCGATGAGCGAGCAGATAGTGCCTCAGCTTCTTCACAGCGAATATCAGAGCCAGGCATTGCTTTTCAATCGGGAATAGCTGTGTTCCGTCCCGACTAAAGTTCAACTGAGGTAGTATAGAGCATTTTCTTTTCCCTCCTCGTTGTTCTAGGTAAGGAGCGCACCGAGTGACTCATCAAGCGCGGCAGTGTAGAAAATCAACGGCTTATTTGGAATAGGAGCAGCAAGCACTGGAGGGTGCAACAAGTACAGTTTGATGCTTTTGAACACTTCTTGACATTCGACATCCCAGAAAAAGGGAGCTCCCTTCTTTATGATCTTTGAGAAAGGCAGACATCTCCCGATAGGTTCTAGATGAACCTTCGTATGTAAGCGAGTTTGCCTTGAGGGGATCTTAGCTGCGTCAGATTCTTTGGAGGAGGCATATCCATGATAGACTTTATCTTTGATGGGTCAACTTCGATCCCCCGATGTCGGACTATGAAGCCCAAGAATTTTCCAGACGACACACCAAAAGCGCACTTCAGATGATTCATCTTTAGATCGCATTCCCTCGGTCTGGTGAAAACGGTTCTGAGGTCTTGGATATGATCGGCCTTGGCTTTAGTCTTGACGACCAAGTCATCGATATAACATTCGACAACTTTATAGATTAATTCGTCAAAGATTTTGTTCATTGCCCTTTGATATGTGTCGCCTACGTTCTTCAGTCCAAACGGCATCACTTTGTAACAGTATATACCGATCGGGGTTCGAAATGTTGTATGCTTCTCATCCTCAGGCGACATTTTTATCTGATTGTACCCAAATGAGCCATTCATGAAGGTGAATAGCTCGTAATTTGAGATGCCGTCGACCATCATTTCCATAACCGATAGAGGGAATTCATCTTTAAGGCATGTCTTGTTGAGGTCCCTGAAATCGACACAAACTCGGATCTGCACATTTTTCTTCTTCACTGGGACGATGCATGCGATCCAGTCCGCATATTTCTATTCTCTGATGAAGCCAGCATCGATAAGTTTCTTAGTTTCCTCGATGAACTATTCTTCTAGCTCCCTTCTCATTATTCGAGGAGCTTGTTTGACTGGCTTGGCATCAGGAAATATAGCCAGCTTATGCACGGCCACTTCAGGAGAGAGACCGGGAATTTCTTTGTACGTCCACACGAAACAGTCAGTGAAATCATGCAACAGGGCGACTATCTGCTCTTTCATTTCCTCTAACAAGAGTGAGCCGATGTACATCGGCCTTAGTTTATCAGGCGTTCCCAAGTCAATTTCGGTTAGCTCGTTGAAAGTTGCTTGTCTGCCATCTTCGAGCTCTCGAGGGGCTTCTTCTGGCTCAGCTAGCTCATCGTCATCATTTGATCTTTTGCTGGTTTCACCAACATAGATCATATAGCATGCTTTGGCATCAGGTTGAATGAAACCTATGCCCCGTCTATCTGGGATTCGTCCATTGATGAATTCTCGGACCTGAGGCGGATGCCACAGCCCCTTATAAAACTTCGCTTCGGAATTCTGTTTGATATAACCGACATCCGCATTTTAAAAAATATTCCCGCATCTCGGGCGCAAAGTATATGGGATTGAGGATGGCTCTTATGCCTCTCTCATAAAGAAGGCATGTTACAGACAAATCTTCTAGATGCATGATAGGATTTGACCCATAAAACGGGATTCCTTTCTGTCCACTCTTTCTTCCGAGAATGTAGAAGGTTTTCAGCTGGTCCACGGTGGAGACTGACAATGCATCGAGCTTTTTGCACATCTTCTCCAGCACTCTTATGATGGCTATGGGCCCTTCTGTAATTTCGAAGGTTTATCTTAACTTAGCTTTTTGCATGAGCGCAATCTGCACAGTTGTCGCAACACGGGTCATCTTCCTCTGATTCTTCAGTGTTATTGTCTAAACGAGGGTAAATTTTGCTGACAGATGGGCCTTCAATATCAGACTCGTCCGTATTGCTACCGAATGAGGGCGAGTTTTAAAGAAGGACGGACTTTCAGCGTCGGACTCATTAGTGTCACTACCGAAACGCGGGGGCACTTGGGGGGTCTTGCTTTTGAAAAAGCCAGCCGGCTCAGATTTGCTTTTGAGTTTTGGGGCCATTCTGTCCTCTGTCAGTTGTGGCTTAGCATTTTGGGGGTTCACAAAATATCGGGAATCTTCATATCAGACTTCATGCACACCGAACGGCTGGATGTCTCTGTCAATGCGTCTTTCTTCGCCATTTTTAGTATACTTCATGCATTGATGGAGAGTTGACAGAACAATGCCGTAATTGTGGAGCCACGGCCGTCCCAAGAGAATTTTATAAGACGTGTCGGTATCGATCACATATATCTTGGCTTCGGTTTGTAGGTCCCTGAACCTGATCGGCAGAGCTATAGATCCCAGAACTTGCTGGCAATTTTGATTAAAGCCTTGAATGACAATCCTTTCCCTTGACATGTGTCGGATGTCCTTTGAAAAACTCTTCAAAGTCCGTAAGTTTATGATGTTCACTGAGGATCTCGGATCAATTAATATGCGATTAATCCGATCTCCGTCGCTGTACCCGGTCACGTAAAGCGGCCGGTTATGCTCAGTTGTTCCTAATAGCAGGTGTTCGTCCTTAAACGTGACCGCAGCAGCATACAGAGTGTACTGGGCTTCTTTCATATTAATTTCCGCAAAGCAAGCCTGATACCACTCGGGGTTTTGTAGAGCATGAATGAGAATATCTCTGAGCTCCTTGGATAGGACTAGAGCATCATAAAGAATTTAATTATCATCGGGAAGGCTCTCCAAAAGTAGAACCCCCATATGCTTCTGTAAAAAGAATATAGAAGGCTCTCCAAAAGTTTCGACAGCAGAGAATTTAATTATTTTCGAAGAAGATCTTCCTCCTATAAAACTCTAGGTAAAGAAACCACAAAGATCAAAATATCTCCTTTACCTATCATAGCATATCTAAGGGTTTAACCCTTTTTAAAGAACTTAGTTTTTTCTCTGGATCTAAGATCCACAAGAAAAGTCTCCCATAAGTTGAGAATTTAATTCTCATCGGGATGATCTTGTTCTTGAGAATCAAAAATTCAAGGAAGAACAAACTTGAAAAGGAAGAAGACAGAGTTTTAGATTCCAGGAACTTAGTTCGCTCATAAATCAAGAACTTAGTTCTTAAAGAACCTGATCCTAGATCCTCAAAATAGTGATCTTAGTGATCCTTAATGGTCAAAACACCATTAATAGAGGTTTAACCTCTATGAAAATATGAACAAGAGAACATGGACACAAGAACATGAAGAAGATAGAGTCTATAATACTCCAGGAACTTAGTTCTTTCAAATCAAGAACTTAGTTCTTAAAGAATATAATCTCAGATCCTCAAAATAGTGATTTTGGTGATTGTTAATGGTCAAAATATCATTAACAGAGATTTAAGTTCTCTAAAAATATCAACAGAGATTAAATCTCCAAAAGAACTGAGTGCCTCAAATGAAAAGCACGTGAGCACCCAGGGCCAAGTTACATAGCGTTTCACAAGAAACACACGTGAGCACCATAGAAAATTAATGCTTAGCACTATTGCAGCGCCTCACATGAAAAGCACGTGAGCGCCCAAGGTTAAAAACTTAGCGTCTCACGTGAAACACATGTGAGTGCCAGAAAAAGTTAGTGCTTAACACTACTGGAGCGTCTCACGTGATAACACGTGAGCGCCGAGTTACATAGCGCCTCACATGTTATTGACATGAGCGCTATGTAATTGAGTGCTTAGCACTGTTGAGTGGTATAAAAACCCAATCTTAGCCCAAATTGGCTAAGTCTGTGAAGCTTGAGCTTCCTCTTTAATTTTAAATCAACCGTACCCATATCCTCATGATTTCCAAACTGATCGTAGTCTCAAACATGGCTAATGATCTCTCATTGATGATATCCAAAATGATATTCATCTCATATCTTATAAAAGAATCTTAGTCTCAAATATGACTAATGATTCTTAGGTTCACCACGATCTTTTCCCTCAAATACGGAATTTGGTTCAAGAGTACATCTTTTCACACCTCTGATATATGTCGTTGTAATTCTTCAACGTTTTCAGAGAGGTGGCGGGTCCCGACAATCAACAACTCCTTTCTCATCCCAACTTGATATAAAATTTCATTAAGACAGGGAATGATACATCCCACATTGATGCACTTCCAAACTGACGTGCACACCTCAAATTGGATCGCACCCCAAATTGGGTGTATTCTATATCACCATTGTTCATTCTGCCACATAACAAATACACGTGTGTGCAAGATGAATGTTAGACCGAAATGTCCTTAAACAAACATCCGTCCCCAAAATGGGGATTTTCGATCGAAACGTCCCTGAACTAGTGTGTCTCCCCAAACACGGCGATAATAGACTGTGATGTCCTTAAACAAAAATAATTGAGCCCATATGCTCATTTGTTTCTAAGTTGATTTTAGTCTCAAATATGACTAACAATCCTTAGATCAAACTCAAATATCCTATGAATGGATGGACCTCACAAATGTGAGAAATGTGTCCTAAGTTCATTCTCGTTGGAAAACTAAGCTACCAATGTGGACCTCGTCAAGTAAATTCTTGACCCAAACCCAAATCTCAAATATACGGATTTGGACTAATCCTCGCCTTACGGGCGTTAGTCTCCGTATACAATCCATGGGAAACCCAAAATAAAACAAACACAACATGACACGAAGTGAAACATTGGAGCAGGAGAAAGTGGTTATCGCAATGCGGTAACGTAATTAACTGCAGGGGCTTGCGCCTACAGGAAGAGCGTCCCTACAATCAAAAACCCCTCACAAATGAGGGGAAATCTGATGAAGTCTACTATAATGGTCGCATCTATCTAAACCTCCGATATACTGTTCCGTAAATCAACTTGGTATCTTCGGAGAGGTGGGTGGATATGTCCAAATAGCATCTGCCCCCAAATTCAAGCTAGACGCCATCCGCATCTCGGTCCGGTCTTCGGCAGTAAACAGATTCTGGCACGCCTGGTGGGACCTCTTCCTCTTTCCACCCCACACTTCGTGTGTTGTGTTTCTCCGCAATCAAATAATCATGGTATATATGTTTGTAATTTTCCTTCGGTGATGAGATACTGAAGCTGACGTTTCGTCTCTTTTTAGAATGGCGTTCCACTCACAGTAACTCAGGCTCTGTCACATCTGGTGGAGTCAAATATGGACCACTTGCATCCGCAGTGCCTCAACGCCGAACGAGGATGCCCAGAAGAAATATGTCTTTCATAAGTTGGCTCCTTAAGCTTCAACTTTGCATATGGAATCGGTCTCCAAACAATTGTTGTCCTCTAAAGACCAAGGTCGATGCAGGGGGAAGAATATTCAAGTCTCAAAGAAAACAGGGGGCAGGCTCAGCAAAATCCTGAGATCGATCGACGTCGATATCGGCGTCATACAAAACAAGCTGGAGAAAGTTCTCCGTCCGTGTTGGCTCCACCTACTTCAACTCCGATAGCGAATGTTGTTGTTCTAACCGGGAACAGTTTCGAACTACTGCGAAGAGTCAGACAAAATTCTCCCACCGCGGTACTGAAGAAGTCTCCGCAGCCTGTGGAGATCCAACGAGAGTAGAAACCAGTTCGCTCCCTAAAAGAACTTTCCTCATCCATATATAAGGTGTGGAAGCAGGTGAAGGACTCAGTCGTCGTCAGCGGCCTTTCGCCTAAGCGTCAGCTAAATTCTGACAACTCCCCTTCCAAATACAAGGGGACTCATCCGAAGGCGGTTCTTGATACAATGGTTTCTCCTAAGCGTCAGCTAAATTCTGATAACTCCCCTTCCAAATACAAGGGGACTCATCCCAAGGCGGTTCCTGCTACAACGGTTCCTCCTAAATCCAAAGCGACTTCTCACAAAAAAGAGAGGCATAATAAAATCTAAATGCCCGAGGCAAGCTCCAAAGGCCAAAACTCCAAACGCCCCAAGTCCGGTACAGTCTATATGGTGAACTTCAAAGAAGAAGTTCGAGCTTCTACTAGCCACGAACCGTATACTCGGTCCATGACAAAAGCTCAACTGCAACGTGAAAAGTTGTAGGAGATGTTTGCTCAGGCAGCAGCACTCGCTAATCCATCACCTAAGGAAAATCCTGAGGACGCACCCAAAGAAAGAGTAGGGAAGGAGTCAGATATTGATTTCCTAAAGCGCGCTCTCAAAAAGAGAAATGAAGAAACGGGAGAAATGTCCACTAAAATGAACAGATGGCTCTTCTAATCCAAAATATGGCTGGAATAATGGTCTAATTGGAACCACTGGCAGATAAACCGGCGGTTGTCGCTCTTAAAGACAAGAGTGACATTTCAAATTCTCTACAAGCCTCATCAACAGCTGAGGAGGAAATGATCCCAAAGGGAAAGCTGGATGCATATATCGCTCAGCAAATCAATGCTCACTATGCCAGTGAAGCTGCAAATAACTCAATCAAGACTGGTCGACCGTATCCGGCATGCTATGATCAAATACAGTACCCACCAGAGTACATACTTCCAACGTTCTAAATTACAAAGGAACTAGAAATCCTCGCCAGCACATTGCGCGATTTAAATCCATGTGCGGCAATACTGGAGGGAATGATATACTGCCCCTCCGACAGTTCGTCAGCAGTCTGGCGGGCATCACCTTCGAATAGTATGCGGAACTCCCAAATAACTCCATAAACACCTTCGAACAGATGGAGATGCTTTTCTGTCAGAGATTCGCTAGTGTAAATAAATGCACTACTGTGGCGGCGTTGGTCAATAAAAGGGTTGGACCGAATAAGACCTGGATTCAATATATTACCCGATGGCGAAATCTCTGGTCAAAATGCAAGCAATGTATCGATAAAGCTCCAGCCGTGGGAATGTTCATAGCCACCCTTGACCCAAATTCAAAGGTGTTCCCATATATGGCCCTCTTCAAGCCGACGACCTTCCAAGAGCTCATAAATCAAATGGCTCGATTAGATCAGATGGGCCAAGGCCCTTCCTCTTCCGATGAAGATGTATGAAAAACAAATGCAAGGTGGCGTTTGTCACCAACGCTCAACAAAAAATGAGCAGCGTTGAAGCAATCTATTGCCAAAATAGCGACAGCATGGGTCCCACCCTGGGGAAAAGATTGGAACGTGAATATTCGCTCCCCCGAAATATATGCAGGAGGCATCTTGCTCGCTGACTGTTCAGTTGATAAAACTGCACATTTGTATTACATTTTTCCTACCATTTTCATATTAAAAAAAGGACTTTATTATAATATATCATACATATGAGGGTTTATGTGTAAAAACACTATTTTCCATGTGTTAATATATTTTAATAAGTATTTGGTAGAAAAATGTATGCAAATAAATTCATTGACCAAATCCTAGTAGAACTAAGTCTACTAAATATTATTTGAGATTATTGTGCAGAATTTTCCAAGTTGTTATGCAGAATATATCAAAGAAATCAAGCTGTTGAAGAAGACTTGCCTAATTAAGAAGCAAAACTTGGAGACCAAGTCTGGAAGCAACCGAGAGAAGATTTCTGAATTCTGAAGGTGCCTAGGATTGCCACATGTCACAATTACAAAGCCCAAGAAAAATGATGAAATGATCTCCACCATTGGCCGCGGAACCGCGGCCAAACCCCCCTGTTGGCCGCGGATCCGCGGTATTCTAGAGAGATCAATTGCTAAAAATTTGGGAGGTGAATCTATGCTATATTTTACCAAGTTTTCATCCTAAAGATTCTGGCTTTGCACTATAAAAGGGCACCGAGAGCCTCTTGGAAAAGTTATCAAGCCGAAGCGATCACGAAGCCCCAGACGCTCACGTATCCAGGCTGATCATCAACTGTTCGTCTGCCTCCTTGGAAGAGATCGAGAAGCAAACTAGTTTTTGTAATCATTTTCTAAGGAATCAAAGTGTAGATTGTTCAAGTTGATTAATAAAGGTAGTTGTTTTATTTAATTCTTTTGCATTTTACATTATGTTTTCCCTCTCTGTCTTTTCATCTTCTTTTCCCAACATGCGCGAGTAATTCTCCGCTTGTTAGGGTTCGTAGGATTAGGGTAGGCTAATGGACGATGAAGATCCCTAAACCCTTTTTAAGTCCTATAAAGTTTATGAACTTTATCAAAAGAATCATTAACATCCTAATCGGGCGCGCTAGCAATTCTTTGCTAGTTCCGACCGCGATTAGAGATAAGATTAATGATTGTTTTGGTAAAGGCTAGATATGAACGGAGTTCCGTGTCGAGATAAGGGTTAAGAGTGGGATTCCTTTTTCCTCCAGAAACCCTAATCTACACGCATCACCGTCGTTCTAGTTATAAATCTATTAAAGGATAAAAAGGGTAAATTTTAATTAATCGTCCATGACTACTAAATCCTAACGAACCCTACAAGCCCTTCTATTATATTATCTACATCTCTAAAATAATCTAGATCTATATTTTTGCATTATTGCTTAACGTAGATCTAGAAACCTTTCACAAAATTCTTATTTCCTCCTCTCTTTTTCAACACATCTAAAGTAAGAGTAAAAAGTTCAACGTTTCCCTGAGGACGACCCGTACTCATCTCGGTCTAGCTACACGCGACACCGTTATTGATTGCGGTTAACTACAAAAACACAACCTTTTCGAATCAATCAAATGGCGCCGTTGCCGGGGAAACGAGCGTAATTTTTTATTCTTACTATTTGTGTTGAATTCTTAGACGATCCATATCATTATTAAAACAAAACTGCAAATTGCATATTTAACGATTTGTGTGTGAATTTTGCGAGGAAATCTGGAGTCATGGACTTGAGGAAACAGGAGATCTAGGGTTTCATACTTCTCTGGTATCTTTCTTAACTCCTTCTCTCTCCTCTCAAATCCAATAAAATCTATTTTCTGCAGGATTCTTTGCAAAATATCGCCGCTCAAAAATCTTTTTGCAAAGTTTTGTTTTGCGGTTTGTTTTTGCATATTTTAATACGGATTTTTAAGGGGCAAAGACCAAATCAAGATTAGGTGGGGATTTCATCACCCTTCCTAAGCCCCACAAATCACAAACCGAGCATCTGCATCAACCCTACATTAATTTAAAAAATATCTAGACCAGACTCTAAGGACTGTCGCGCTCAATAAGGACAGAGGAAGGTCGTGGGTAATCTATCGCTTATCCGCATTACTTTTGTAGTGTCTAGGCAAGTGTGTCAAAGGCTAGTGGTTTTTAATTAGGACCACTACTGTGGTTCCTTCCCACTTACCTGGCACTTACCTGGCTACATGGGTAGTACAGAGGCAGTAGAGGATTGATCCTGCGGCTTGTCCTTTGGAAGTCTAGGAGCGGTCTAGAGACTGGACCTAGGTAACCATAGTTCTAGGGTTGTGCATTTTTGTGTGATTTGTCTAAAGCCGTCATTTTTCAAAACAAACCAATTACTTTCTCTCCTTTTTACCCCTTCCCTCTTGTTCTCTTCTTATAATGGGTGACCTAAACAGAAGAACACTTGCCGAGCTATGCTGTCCACAACCAGATATCTCTTGTTTTCGTAATCCTTTCGGTATACCGTCCGGCTCTTCCATGTCCTTAAGAGATTATATAGAACAAGCAGGAAGAAACAGTTGGCCACCTCAGTCTAGGTCTTATCAACCGTATCCTAATCCTACACCTGTTTCAGTTCATACCCAGAGTGAGGAAGCCCCTAGACGAATGTCCATTGCTGAGCACATAGCTAGGGCTAGAGGCCAAAGTTTCAATCCGGACCAATATCAACCATCACCTCCACTTTCCAAAGAAGAGTTTGATAGCCAACCGACCAACCCATATCAATATTCTTCTTATCATAATGTTGATCCTACTCCTACCCAATTTTCGCAACCATTCTATTCCTATCAATCCAATCCGACTTTTCCACCTTCTCTAGACAGTTCTTCTAATCAGTCATTTGGGAGTTTTAATTATCCACAGAAATTTCAATCTTATACCGAAACCCCTTATCAACCAAAGTCTAGTCTTGAGCGGAAATTAGAAGAAGGTATAGTGATGATGAACCTCATTAAAGAGGAATGGAAGGAAAGCATGACTAAATATGAAAGGGCAACGAGTTCCGAACCAGCTCAAAATTTTTCAGTATATAATGCGGGAATCGGACAAAATGAGAATTTGGGTAGAGAGACAGAAGTATACACCCTTCCTAATCAAACCTTCCATTTCCAAACTGAAATCCACAACTCTAGTTTCACAGATTCATCAAGTACACCAAATGATTCATCAATTAAAGATAGAATGTCTGATAAGTTGTGTGACTTTGTAGTGTTTGATTTACCCGATTGTGAAGGGTCCATTTCAAGTGAAACCATACCCAACCCCTGTGATCTCTACACCTCCACTCTTGAACCAAAACTGATTGAAAACCATACTTTTGATGAGGTGTTTGAGAATTTTAACCTTCACTTGAATGAGGTGATTGACGTTGGGGATATATTGATTGGTGAACCCGAAATTTTGGATGATTTTGTCCCACCAATTCATCAAATCCTTTCACTTCCTTGTGGTCATCATCTTCTGCCTTTAATTCTTCCCGAACCCCAAATATGTCTTGAGGTTGATAATAATGGTATACACGAAGATCAGACCGAAATACAGCCTCCATCTTCCACATCTGGTACAGCAACATTCGACACACCAATTTGTTTACCCATTTCACCTTCTACTTTCTCCGGTTCTTCTTCTGTTCCTATAGTTTCAGTGAGTTTTGATAAATCACAACCCGTTAATTCAAGTTCAATAATACCATAAATTCAACTTGATTTGGATATTTTTGAAAATGAGGTAGAAAAGTTTTTCGAGTCCTCCACCTCAATGATTTTTTATGAATCAAGTAGGATAAATTCTGGTACAAAACTCTTTGACAGCAAAATGTTCAATCATACCATTGATAAAAGTTTTGAAGAACTTTTTGCTGACGAACTTGAATTTTTAAACAATACGGATTTTGTGATTAATCAATCTCCACCTATAGAGGTTGAACCGTCACCATTCCTTCTTCCTAATCATTCTCATTCATCCTCATTCTTTCTTTTCTCTAATTTCAAACCCTTTCCAGACCACCTCTTATCCTTTCCCCACTTTTTCTTGACTCGATACAACACATTCTTCCACCTACCTATACGATATACTGATAAAATCATTGAATGGTTGGTGTTAACTTTTGGTCTTAGTAAAGCCTTACTTTGACCAAATGACTCACCCCCTCTTAAAATGCTTCATATTGTCTAACTCATGTTTGAGGGGGGGTTATATTTTTGGCTCTTGAACTTAACTTTTGTCCTCAAAATTGTGAGCCAAAAATAAGTTTGGGGGAGGATTTTCACTTTCATATATTCTTGCCCCCATTAATAATGTCCTCCCAAGCTTATAGGTTTTTGTGATCCAGCAGATAGCAACAGTGAGGACACTGTTGAAAACAAGCTTGGGGGAGGTTTGTGCTTATTTACACATCAATTTGCATCATATTTTGCATAAGCACAACATTTTCAAAAAATTTTTTAAAAAAAATTTTAGAAATTTTCTTTTATAACAAAAGAGTAGAAAGTGAAAAATTACATCCAAAAGATAGGAATAGTTTAAGAAAACCAAGAAAATTAGAAGTTTCTTAAACGAACTAGTAATAAGTAGTTATGAGCTGTTGTCCCAAGGGTTAGTAAGATGAAGGAAGTCACTAATCTGAGGATAAAAATAAGTCTGAAAAATAGTTTCTATTCTGGAAGCCAAACATTTGAATGTTGATACCCTACTATTTTCACTTACACACGTCCTGAAACTCGGGATAGTAGAGGATACCTTGAAATGCTCTTGTCTAAAAGCCAAAGTATGAAGAAAATGAAAAAAATAAATGAAGAAAATATAAAAATGGTGAAAAGAAAAAATGAACACTGGTTTTGTTATCGCCAAGGCAGCAATAAAAAAATATAGTGAGGGTGCATCTTCACCTAGTGCCCTAAAGCCAACTGGTCTGGGAGTCACTGCTAAGCCTTAGGTGGTGCAAGACGAGGAAAATATTATCACCTAATCGGCAAGCACATGAGTAATCAGTCGGTTAGTACCTCAAGAAGTAATAACGGTCACATGAAAATGTGTGAGCAAACCTAAGTATTCATCAAATTAAAAAGTACTAAGGTAGATGGACAAGAGTATGATAGCTTGAATTGAATTCTCCGAGTGTAGGGATGTTCTATACACACACGTAGGGGTATATGATCAATGTTTGGATGAAAGATAGGAATGAAGAATAAAGACGATGTTTTATTAAGGGATAATGTGATTTCTAATATCTTTTCATGACTATTAAGATAGGGCTCATAACAACTGAAAAGCTAGTGTAGTTGGAAACTCTTATTTTCAAAGTCTTTCTTTTATGGTTCTTATCTGTATATGTAGATTTCACCATCTCTCTTTTGTTATAGGATTTTGTGGGTGCAATCCGCTGAAAACCCTCAGGAGACAACACTCCTCCTACTAGGGACACCTAGAGGTTTAACGGCTTATTGCACGTGCTCAGTACAATCGTGTCTGCCTACGAAAGTGTGCTTAGTTTTCTCCTTTCTTTTTCTCCTCTTGAATAATTAGTTTGCTCGGGACGATCAAAGATAAGTTTGGGGGTATTTGTTCAGTTGATAAAACTGCACATTTGTATTACATTTTTCCTACCATTTTCATATTAAAAAAGGACTTTATTATAATATATCATACATATGAGGGTTTATGTGTAAAAACACTATTTTCCATATGTTAATATATTTTAATAAGTATTTGGTAGAAAAATGTATGCAAATAAATTCATTGACCAAATCCTAGTAGAACTAAGTCTACTAAATATTATTTGAGATTATTGTACAGAATTTTCCAAGTTGTTATGCAGAATATATCAAAGAAATCAAGCTGTTGAAGAAGACTTGCCTAATTAAGAAGCAAAACTTGGAGACCAAGTCTGGAAGCAACCGAGAGAAGATTTCTGAATTCTGAAGGTGCCTAGGATTGCCACATGTCACAATTACAAAGCCCAAGAAAAATGATGAAATGATCTCCACCATTGGCCGCGGAACCGCGGCCAAACCCCCCTGTTGGCCGCGGATCCGCGGTATTCTAGAGAGATCAATTGCTAAAAATTTAGGAGGTGAATCTATGCTATATTTTACCAAGTTTTCACCCTAAATATTCTGGCTTTGCACTATAAAAGGGCACCGAGAGCCTCTTGGAAAAGTTATCAAGCCGAAGCGATCACGAAGCCCCAGACGCTCACGTATCCAGGCTGATCATCAACTGTTCGTCTGCCTCCTTGGAAGAGATCGAGAAGCAAACTAGTCTTTGTAATCATTTTCTAAGGAATCAAAGTGTAGATTGTTCAAGTTGATTAATAAAGGTAGTTGTTTTATTTAATTCTTTTGCATTTTACATTATGTTTTCCCTCTCTGTCTTTTCATCTTCTTTTCCCAACATGCGCGAGTAATTCTCCGCTTGTTAGGGTTCGTAGGATTAGGGTAGGCTAATGGACGATGAAGATCCCTAAACCCTTTTTAAGTCCTATAAAGTTTATGAACTTTATCAAAAGAATCATTAACATCCTAATCGGGCGCGCTAGCAATTCTTTGCTAGTTCCGACCGCGATTAGAGATAAGATTAATGATTGTTTTGGTAAAGGCTAGATATGAACGGAGTTCCGTGTCGAGATAAGGGTTAAGAGTGGGATTCCTTTTCCCTCCAGAAACCCTAATCTACACGCATCACCGTCGTTCTAGTTATAAATCTATTAAAGGATAAAAAGGGTAACTTTTAATTAATCGTCCATGACTACTAAATCCTAACGAACCCTACAAGCCCTTCTATTATATTATCTACATCTCTAAAATAATCTAGATCTATATTTTTGCATTCTTGCTTAACGTAGATCTAGAAACTTTTCACAAAATTCTTATTTCCTCCTCTCTTTTTCAACACATCTAAAGTAAGAGTAAAAAGTTCAACGTTTTCCTGAGGATGACCCGTACTCATCTCGGTCTAGCTACACGCGACACCGTTATTGATTGCGGTTAACTACAAAAACACAACTTTTTTGAATCAATCACTGACGGAGGAATCTCTGCGGAGATGGTCCTTTCTTCAAGTAGAATAGCCCGCTTGAACCAAAAACCATGAAAGGGATGTGGAATCCATGTCCTCTTTCGAATCAGATGATGAGGGGAAAAGCCCCAAAGTCAAGTTCATTCTTCCAACGAAGAAGAGGGCTCGACAGAAGGAGTGACGTGACATCTCGTTCCTTCTTATATGAAGAAGATGCTCCGTCAGTGTCAGAAAGCAACATTGATGAGCAGGGGGCAAGTACCGTGTAAAGAGCCGGTATTTTCAACAAAAACAACCCGATTGCTATGATAGTAAAAGAAGCAGTCTAAGAGGGTGAAAATAGGTTGAGGTGTGAATTGTCCATACATACAAAGGAAAGACAGTAGCGCCTCGGCAAATAAGAGTTAGAAGGGATGAGTTATGCAGCTCCCCGACCAAATGATAAATAATGGACCGAAACGTCCCTAAACTAGTGCATAGCGATAATGGACCGAAACGTCCCTAAACTAGTGTGTCGCCTCAAACACAGCGATGATGGACCGAAAAGTCCCAAAACTAGCGCGTCGCCTCAAATATAGCGATAATGGACCGAAATGTTCATAAACTAGCGCATCGCCTCAAATACGGCGATATGCTCCCTTGAGATCTATATTGCAATCGAAGTCCAAACGGTGAAGGTTGTAACTCAAGTCTCACTCGCTACACAGCTACTCCAGCAGTGAAGCCGCCCCCAAGTCCCACCGGTAAACAGATGGGTCACCTGTGATGAAGCTACTTTCAGAGTTTCACCATTCGAAAAAAAACGGTACGTCCACAAGTAAATGGGCACGGATGAAAACCCGAAAGGGTGCCGTGAGTAAAAACATCAGGATTGTCGGCGAGTTTGTGAAAACTTGGAAGGGCGAAAACTCGTTAAAAAATAAAATATAAAAAAAAAAAGAAGAAAAGCAAAAAAATTGTATGTCCATAAGCAAAATGGGCACGGACGAAAACCAGAAAGGGTGCCGTGAGTAAAAACAGCAGGACTACCGGCGAGCTTATGAAAACCCGGAAGGGCACAATCTCGTAAAAAATAAATAAATAAAATACACATGCAGGGTTCTTTCAATCTTGTGAGGAGAAATTACCGGCGTGAGATCCTTACGACTCACAAAGGAGAAACACACTTAGAAATCCACACGATTTCTAAGGAGAAAATACACTTACAAGATCCTCACGACTCGTAAGGAGAATTCCCCTCTATGAGACCCTCACGGCTCATAGAATTCAAAAGTCTTAGATTACAGGGATCTAAACCTATTCTTAAGCCATTATATCCCCCAAGTTGCCCTACAAGTAGTCCAATATCGACTCTTGTATACAATCCACAGGCATAAACAATTCCCCACCAAGTTCCACCAATGGCGAGATATCCTTATATGGTGAACGACACTTGTAAGTCCTCTCGACTTATAAAGAGAAAATACTCTTGTAAGATCCTTACGACTTACAGGAGAAAATACCACTTAGGAGTCCTCACAACTTCTAAGGATAACACACGCCTACAAGATCCTCTCGACTTGTAGGGAGAAATACCTTTATGAGACCCTTACGGCTCATGAAGTCAAAAGCCTTAGTCAACGGAATCCTAACTCTGTTTGCTAAGCCGCTTTTGTTCGAGTCAATAAAGGCAAAAGAAGATTCGCTCCTGGAAATATCCCAGTCGTAGCGATGTTGATACCTAAACAGGTGTCAAACTCTAAGTCCTCTCACGGTAAATAATGATTTGCTCCTGGAAATATCCTGGTCGTAGCGATGCTGATGCCTAAACAGGTGTCAAACTCCAAAATCACTCGCGGAAAATGATGATTCGCTCTTGATAATATTCCAGTCGTAGCGATACTGATGCCAAAATTGGTATCAGGACCCAAGTCCCCAACTCGCAACGAAATCAGCGAGTAAAAAAAAGCCGAAATGTTTGGGCAACTCGCAATTAAAAAAAATATAGCAAGTAAAAATAAAAAATAACATAGCCAAAATGATTGGGCACCGCGAAAAATAGTCGAAATGATTGGGCAATCACCACTTTCGCGATATAAAAGGCAGAAATGATAGAGCATCACGGAAAAATAAAAAAAATGAAACTTCTCTACCCTGCGAGCAGGTCCATACCGAATCTTGTATACAATACATTGGCTTAAATGAAATAAAAGGAACCATATCTTCCCACCAAGCTCCGTCAAAGAGAGAGCCAAGTCTAGACGGTATATCTACAACCTAAATACTATCCCGACGTTCCTTCTCGGTGCAGACACAACGTCAACAAGGACCGAAGGGTCAAATCAAAAAGGAGTGATGGCAAAATCCTAACTCCAGCTTGACGTGATTCTCATGCTAGCAAGATGCAGACGCAACGTCAACAAAAACCTAAGGATCAAATAAAAGTTGAGTAATGGAAAAATCCTAGCTCCAGCTCGACGTTCTTTCTCAAATGCAGACGCAACGTCAACAAAGATCAAAGAGTCACATAAAAATGGAGTAATGGAAAAAACCTGGCTCCAGATCTTGATGGCCACATCCACACCCTAGAGATCAACTCGACGTTATTCTCATGCCAGTAGGATGCAGACGCGACGTCAATAAAGACCCAAGGGTCAAATAAAAGTGGAGCAATGGCATATTCGTAGCTCTAAATCTCGATGGCAACATCTATAGCCTAGAGATCATCTTGATGTTCCTCCTCATTCCAGCAGGATGCAAACGTAACTGTCAAATGAAATTAGAGCGATGGCATATCCCTAGCTCCACATCTCGATTGCAATACATACAGCATAGAAGTCATTCGGATGTCTACCCCACTTCAGCAAAGAATCGGTACGATATCATCAAAGCAAAAACAAAGTGACGGCATATTCCTAACTTCGGGTCTTGACGGCAATACATACAAAGCCTAAAGACCATTGGAGATCATCCCATCCCAGAAAAGTGCGGTTATGACTCATCGGGGCTCCAAATTGAGCCTAACCTAAAGTAAAAAGGGCCATGGCAAATACCTAGCATTTGTTCTTCCGACGGTAATATGGCCTAAGAAGATTACTTGAAGATATCTTGTCCAGCTTCAAAAGGGATCAGAGACACGATAGTCGCGGGGCTACTCGAGCAGCAAGAACTGCATATCGAGAAATACATCAGCCGACGCGATGGTACAATGGACTTAAACCTAGTACCACAAACCTAACGGACCTCTATAAAAAAAGGGTTATCTATATTTCACATTAGGATACACCTGCGAGATCCTCTCGACTCGTTTTGGCTCGTAGGAAAAACACCTTTATGAAACCCTCACGGCTCATGAAGATGAAAAGCCTTAGGCGACAAGGATATCAACCTGTTTCCTAAGCACTGTGGTCCTACAAGTATGTCCAAACTGACTCTAGTATACTATCCACGGGCCACATTCTCCAAAGTCGCATACCGATGAGGAGGAGAAACCACTTACAAGTCCTCTCGACTCATAAGGAGAAATCTCTCTTGTGAGATCCTCACGACTCTCAAGAGAAAATGCACTTAGGAGTCCTCACGATTTCTAAGGAGAAAATACACCTATGAGATTCTCTCGACTCGTAGGGAGAAATATTTTTATGAGACCCTCAGTGCTCATAAAATTGAAAATCCTTAGGTGACAGATCTAAACCTATTTCCTAAATCATCGTTTCCCTACAAGGAGGTCAAGATGGACTCTTGTATACTATCCACTGCCACATTCGCCAAAATTACATGCCAATGAAATGAAGAAGCTACTTACGGGGCATCACGACTCGTAAGGAAAAATACCCGAGTGAGATCCTTACAACTCACGGAAGCGATGAACGCTTAGAAATCCTTATGATTTCTAGGGAAAATATGCACCTGTGAGATCCTCAAGACTCGTAGGGAGAAAAACTTTCGTGAGACCTTTACGGCTCATGAAGATGAAAAAAGCCTCAGGCTACAAAAATCCTAAACTTGTCTCCTGAGCCATCAATTCTATGGCCATGCATAACTTTGCACTACTTCACCCACGTACATAATTACGTGGGCAAAGTAAAAGGGGGAATTTGTTCCCGCCAAAATTTTTTGGCTAAGAATTATATGTTCCATTATAAAAAAAGGGAGAGAAGAAAGATAAAAAAATTTAAAAAATTCCTACAGTTTGGCATCACATGTTAAACACGTGAGCGCCTATATGCAAACCATATAAGCGCTGAAAGCAAATAACAAAAAAGGCCAAACAGGGCTCGCGTGTTAAACACGTGCATATGAGCGTTGAAAATAAACAGGTTAAAACTCACACTAGGGATCACGTGTTAAACACGTGAGTTCCCTTGCCGCGATCTAAAATGCTCTCTAAAGATAGAATTAAATTCTTTATAGAATAAAATTCTATTTTTGGGAAATATTTTCCCTGATCTTTCTAATATGGAAAGATCTTTCTCTAACAGAAAATCTTGGATTTAAAATCCATTGGTGATAAAATATCACCAATTAGCATCTGATAGAATTAAATTCTATATGAGAAATATTTGCCTGATCTTTCTCAAACTAGAAAGATCTTCTCTGTTAAACAAAGGACCCTTAGATCAAAAATCGAACGATGATTATAAAATCACCCATCGATCATCTGATAGAATAAAATTCTATCTTAAGAAAATATTTCCTAAATCCTGAGAAACAAACAAGAATGATCTTCTCTGTTAAACAGAATTAAATCTATGGTTAGAAAAATATCTTTCTAATCTTTTTAAACAAATAAGATATTTATATGATAAAATAAAATTCTATTCTAGAAAAATATTTCCTAATCTTTTTAAACAAACAAGAAATATTCTCTGTTAAACAGAGAGCATTTGGTTTAAAAATCCAACGGTGAATAAAATTCACCGATTGATCTAAATGATCATTTTGATTGATTATGAAATCAATCATGATCTCTCAATGAGAGATTTTCTCAACAAATTGACTTTTCTCTTCTCCTATAAATAGAAGCAAAGATATCAAATCTATAAAAAAAAAAAAGGGAGAACCCCCATAAGCTTCTGTAAAAAAAAATATATAAGGCTCTCCAAAAGTTTCGGCAACAGAGAATTTAATTCTCTTCGAAGAAGATCTTCCTCCTATAAAACTCTAGGTAAAGAAACCACAGAAATCAAAATATCTCCTTTACCTATCATAGCATATCTAAGAGTTTAACCCTTCTTAAAGAACTTAGTTTTTTCTCTGGATCTAAGATTCACAAAACAAGTCTCCCACAAGTTGAGAATTTAATTCTCATCAGGAAAATCTTGTTCTTGAGAATCAAAGATTCAGGGAATAACAAAATTGAAAAGGAAGAAGATGGAGTTTTAGATTCCAGGAACTTAGTTCCCTCATAAATCAAGAACTTAGTTCTTAAAGAACCTGATTCCAGATTCTCAAAATAGTGATCTTGGTGATCTTAATGGTCAAAACACCATTAACAAAGGTTTAACCTGTATGAAAATATGAACGAGAGAACATGGACACAAGAAGATGATGAAGATGGAGTTTATAATACTCCAGGAACTTAGTTCCTTCAAATCAAGAACTTAGTTCTTAAAGAATATGATCCCAGATATGATTTCGGTGATCGTTAATGGTCAAAATACCATTAACATATATTTAAATTCTCTAAAAATATCAATGTAGTGTGTTTTTCGTCACCCTATTGAGATGGGAATAAGCGCGCACTGGTCAGGCGTACTACAGATTCCCCCTTCCTAGGGTAGGCTGGGGTTCATTGATTGTAGGGATCCGAATCTCCGGCAACCGCGGACTAAGCTGACGTTAATTACCCCTCACCTTTGGAGCGAGGGAACCTCCGATTAACGGGTTAAACTGGTCATGCAAACTCAATGTGCAGTGTTGTGTTTCGAAGGAGTTTTGGATATGTCGGGGGCCCCGCAGAGTTTTTACGGGGGTCCCGCTACCCGGATAGCGGGCTAAGGGTCAAGGGGGCTAGCAGCCCTCTTGTAGGGTGCGGGGTAGCGCCTCGGCCCAAATTTTTTTTTGAGAGGGACAGCGTTGTAGAGTATGTGTGTGTGTGTATCTATACATATATACATGTATACATATGTATAAAAAGGGGAAAAGCGCCCAAAGGACGCGTGGGGCCAGCACCTCACATGCCTAGCACGCGAGCGCTGTGCGCTTGAGCGCTGTGCGCTTGAGCGTTGTGCGCTTAAGCGCTAGCGCAACACGTGTCCGACACGTGGGCGCTGTGCGCTTGAGCTCTCGCGCACCACGTGTCCGACACGTGGGCGCCGGGCGATTGAGCGCTAGGCGCTCGAGCGCTAGCGCACCATGTGTCCGGCACGTGGGCGCTGGGCGCTTGAGCGTTTGGGGCGCTAGGCGCTCGGGCGCCGGCGAGTAAAAGGGGCTTTTAGCCCCAGAAATGGGATTTAAACTCCTGAAAGAGAAATTAGAGGGGAGTTAAACTCCTAAGATGTTTTTGGAAA
Organism: Agapanthus africanus; assembly: GCA_030015575.1. NCBI lineage: Eukaryota > Viridiplantae > Streptophyta > Magnoliopsida > Asparagales > Amaryllidaceae > Agapanthus > Agapanthus africanus. The sequence goes on along the minus strand of CM057342.1, from coordinate 269,899,386 downwards.
TGCTGAAACGGACTTCTCCCTTGAGCTCTGGATCTTCCCTAAGTGGGATTTTTAGGAGATGGGTCTCCTTCTTCCTCCTCTTTTGGCTGGATCTTGATGAACAAAAAGTATGAGATTTTAAAAGTCTCTTATTTTTTTAAGATCTGATGGGAGATCTGAGTTCCCCTTTGTGGGTTTCATGGTAAAAAACTATTTAGTTTTGGAAAAGAAAGAGTAAAGCTCTTGATTTAATTAAAAGAGAAAGAAGAAGGTTTAGAACCTTCAGAAAGGGAAAAGAGGCACAAACCCTAGATTTTGAGGGGAATGAAAAAGTCTCTTAGATATTTTCATCATGTTGCCTTATATAGGCTTAAATATTTACATTTAGCCCCTTAGGCTTTACAAAATGGCATTTTGCACATCCCATGGCTCATGAGCCATTTCTTTTTGCACATAAGCCATAGGCTTTACAAAAATTTGGCTTTATGCCCATTCATGCATAAAAAATTACAAAAAAAATATTTGTTACATGATTTTTTATTTTGGCATGGAGGAGGCTGGCCGCGGGCTCGACTTGGGCATGGGCCCTCTTGACCTGGGCTTGGGCCCACCTAGCTTGGGGTTGATCTTGACTTTGACTTGGTCAACCGGGGTGCAATTTTAGACCCCAACAAAGTGCCCCCATCAATAAATGCACACCACATATGTGGGTCGTGTGCATGAAATTGATGGATCTTCCTTCATGTGGAGGCGACTTGCTTTGGTTCCCACTTTTTGGGACGCACTGCCCTTTTTACGACATGAATGGTCGACGTTTGCGTCTTCGAGGCGGAGTGTCCGTGGTAGATGTTGGATATAGTGCCCTCAAAGTCAATTATTGGATCGCAGGCACGTGATTGCAATGATTGAGGGAGGACCTATGCCGGTAGGACAGTCTTACTCAAGATGATAGTATGTTATCTGGTTGATCTTTATCATCGTGTACATGCTTTAGGTGACATTAAAGGTCACTATTGCACGTTGATAGAGCCCTTAGGATTCTTGCTTGACGGCCAGCAGTATGATGGCGATCATATACGTGGGAGCTGGGGTCTATAAGCACATCCTTAAAGTGTCCCTAGTCGTGGAAGTTTTCGAGATAGGGCATCAATACTCCGGAGTAGACTAGTGTATACAGTCGAGACCCCGACGAGGGGCAGTGGCCGGTCTCACAAGCCATTGGTGTCAGTTGGATCACCTAAGATGTATACAGGTGCTCATTGGGTTATGAGTACACCGGACAGGACTCGCCGGGAACATGCTAGTTGGTATTATACCTGACGTCAGATAGCAGTTCCCTGGTGACATGTGTACAGGTTAGTTCATCGACCTGAGATCGTCATTTGTCTCGTGTGAGTTCCCACTGTGCTTTGATTACTACCCTACCACGGCTCAAAGGAGTCGTGCAAACAGGTTTTAGTTGGGTACAGTCCCGATCCACATGGAGGCAGTGAGCGGATCGGCAATGGTTTCGTCTCTCCCGGTATTGGGGGTGAGATCGCGCTGTGTCTAGGAGAGCCATTACACGAAGTCCTTAGCCAAGGCAGGAGATTTACTGGTAGGTATTCCAGTAGCATCTCAGGGTGTTCTGGGCTATACTCCGACACGACTTGTACCGCTTTTGGGGGTCTGACTTTTACCAACCCCTTAGGCCCGACATGCGATACTCATAGACGAACGGACCGGACTGTTAGTTATATGTATGCCCTAGAGGCCATTACTGTACATATGATATATATTGTAATGGATGCTTGGACATATATAGGGAGGACTTTCTTGCTCGACATGATAGTATGTTATCTGGTTGTACTTTATCTTAACATGTACTCTGATTGTCTCTATATACATGTTGATAAAGCCCTTAGAATATGTACTCGACTACTGGGACTATGATGAGATCATACTAGTGGGGCCGCGGTAGTCGACGAGTACATCCTATAACTGTTCCTAGTCGAGCGTGTATCGAGACAGGGCATCGATACACCAGAGTAGACTAGCGTATACGCATCTTGACCCATATGATGGGCGATGAATGATCCCATATCCATCGGTGTTTGACATCAAGGATGGTGTATGGGTGCTCAGTAGAGACTGGGTACACTGGACGGACTCGCCGAGAACTCCCAGATGGTATTATACCTCACGTCAGATGGCAGTTCTCCGGTGACACTGGTACAGAGTAGTCTGTTGACCCGAGATCGTCATAGAGTCTTGTGTGATTCCCACTGTGCTTTGATTTCCATCATACCACGTCCAAGAGGGCGTGCAAAAAGGTGGCTTTTGGGTACAATCCCGAATCATATGGAGGCAATGAGCGATAGGAGGGGATTCGTCTCTCCCGATATAGGGAGTTGATATTGTGCTGTGTTCGATTGGCTATAACTGGAAATCCCTGGCCAGGGTTGCTGAGATTTACTGGTAAGTGTTATCAGTAGTTTCTTGAACTGTTATAGACCTCATATCGACACGACTTATCGAGCAACTGGGGTCTGACATTTACCACCCCTAGGCGAGATATGTAAGATATCAGACGACGAGACCGGACTGTACGGGAGTGTTACTGTTTGGACTCACAGGAGAATGTACAGGCTTGCTTGTTGATCTTCTGAGCGCTCAATACCTGGGTGGGTGGCTGTTACGTTTAGCTGACCGCTTGCAGCTTGTAGGTGTTTGATATGATCATCACCTACTGCCGGCGTATTGACGATTCTTTAGAGTCCTACACAGAGGTTTCTTAGCTCAGGCAAAATGGAGTAGGAGCATATATGTGATATGTGCGGGACCGAGGATAATACGATATGAGATACCGTATTCTATTCTCACGATATTTGATATCAGCCGGGTCATCGGATCAAGTGTTGATTCGATGAATCGGTACGAATAAATATTAGTCGGTTATATGCGATATAGCTGGATTGTCGGATCAAGTGTTGATTCGATAATTTAATGTATAATAATATATATGATATATTAAATTACATTAACTAATATTTGCTCACTAAAAGATTCTTTTTCTCACTCGAGTAATACATTGATATATATGCGATATATGTTAATTGTATTATTTTATTTGGTTACAATAAATATTATATATGTGATATATAATATTGTAACATGATATGATTATTAATGCAACATGATTAGTAGAGTTTAAACATGGTTAGGGTTTGGATTAGGGTTATGACTTCTAGTAGATTCTAGAAGGTTTTCTTTTTTGTTTTGGAAAAGATATTTTCAAGTGACTCATTCTTAACCTAACCCAAACCCTAGCCTTGGTTCATTCTCTACAAAGGTTTAGTCAACCATGGTTGCATTATTCATCATTATCTCCTTTCATTATTCATCACAAAAGGATGCTTATCATATTGTTCATCTTCTTCCTTCTTTCTTTTCATGAAAAAGCTTTCTAGCTTTTTCTAAGTGATGAAAAATGAGTGAGAATAAGAAAATAAAAGAGAGCAAAAATCCTACTTTATCATCCTCATCTATCCTTGCCATTTAGATGAGGGTGTTCACTTCATATTATGAGTGTTAGCTTGTGTTAACGAAACTTCAAGGTAGATCATCTTTGTATCGAAAATCGAAAGCAAGACTGCATCTTTCTCTTCGTGGAACCTCTCGAGAGTCCGGAACACGATGATCGCAGCGAAGGGACTTCAACACGGAGCTTTAGAAGTGAAGGACCGGATCTACAAAGGTTGTAATCCCTCTCACTTAGTGTTAATGTGTTTAACATGCTTGTTTTCGTCTAAACTCTAGTTTAAAGATCCGGCTTTGGGTTGTTCGGCATGGCTAAATTTTTAATCGGGCATGGTTGATGCCTCGTAGACCCTTGTGCGCGTGCCTAGCAACCCTACAGTGGTATCAGAGCTAAGCTAGAGCTTTAGGCGAAGTCTAGACGAAGTTTAAAGTCAGATCGAACCCGAGAACCCCGATAAAACCCCTTCTCTGGAAATTTTTCAAAACTGTGATTTTTTTCATATTAAAAATGCTCAAAAAATTCAGCAGGGTATTTTATGAATTACTGTGAAAAACGACACCCTAACTCAACTATTGCACCGCGGAACCGCGGCCAAACCAAGGCATTGGCGGCGGTTCCGTGGCCGTTACTGTAGATTAAGGGTTAGTTTCTGCACAGTAATGACCGTCTGTACTTCCTGATTCTTCTGGGTATTTTTATTTCTACTCAAGTGTTGAGTTTTCTGGGTTGTATTGGGGACTTGTTGATTCGATCGGATAATTTAACTTTGTTTAGTTTGTCCGAGTAATTTATAGAAACTGTTAAAAAGTTCGAACGGATATCAATAACACACTTTTTCCCCTGTCGGAAAATTTTTCAAAAGTTGGATTTTTTCTCGAGTTTAAGAACGTTCTAAGTCGTGCAAGTAACGTGGTGGACCCTCTAGAAGACAACAAACCTTAACTCGATTATGTGACCGTCTTGAACTACCTCTAAACCTTAGGGTTTGGGGCAGTACGGCGTGCCACATGTGAGGCGTTGGCTTGACCCTTCTACGGCTGGACCATTAGTACTGTGGCATGTGATGGATGTTTTTAAACTGATTTCAAGTGTTGAGATATATTGGGAAATCTTGGGTGTTTGATTATTCGATCGGAAAGTTTAACATTGTCTATTTATCTGGAATGTGATACAATATTTGGAATCCACAGGTAGTTATGAGATAACTAATTTGAATGTTATAAATCTAGCAGTTCAGTCTCAGATGATCGGTTGCCACGGAATTTTGATGTGATCAAAAGTCCGTCGCAATCACGTAGCGTACGCGGATACTCGCCGGGTAAACTTAATAGACAGCCATGCCCCATAGCCCCGACCAAGTGACTGTAGGAGAACCCCGTCACTAAAAGCATCCGTTCGGGTGCTCGCGGCAGCGGTGTTTCGCCTTAGTGCACTTCGTCGACGGCATCCGGGGGTGCGTCCGTCTACTAAAGTTTGCGACGAGCATTCGATCAGGATATCGGGAATCTTGTTGAATTGCCCGACTTGATATTGAAAAGAGTTTTCGATAATGAGACTAAAATGCGGGGTTTATAATTGTTAGGCATGTGATGTCTAAGGAATTCATTTGGTTAGGCATGCGATGTCTAAGAAGGTTGCGGATTCCAACTGTTGTAGTTTTACACTTTCTTTTCTATGACCGTAAGCGTAGTATGTGGTGTATCGCCGGCTTCGTTGCTATACATCAACGACAATCGGGATACGCATACTTGCTTACGTTGATGATATGAGATATTATGTGTTGCTGTGATATATTATATTGGATCGTCGTGTTCTGAATAGCCGGGGGTTTTATGTGAGATGAGAGTTTTTTCTTTTTCATTCATGTAAAATTCATTTGTATGTAATATTCTTTTATTGGGGCACTTCCGGGCTGAGGATGATGTCACCGTTGTATATTATTTACTTTTCCGCATTATGTAGACCCAAGGCGGGGAGCACAAGTAACCGGGTTCTGGGGTCCAGTGGGAGACCTTCTCGAGGAGTCGAGACCGGGTCTCCTAACCCTAGAATTGGCAGTATTGCTTGCCGCTCTCGTAGGAGTCTAGGGATGTGGGTTTGGCTATTCATCGCGACCGTGGGATCCGTGTTTTATACAGGCTCGTATTGAAAACACGGACGTCCTAGTATATCCAATATTTTATATATGTTCTTCTGCTGCAATGTTCTGTGATGAGATCATATTACTGCCTGAGACGAATGTTTTTATTATATATATGAGATATATGTTATATTGCAGATTTCGTTTCAAATGTGATGCTTGTGAAGCATAATAAAATGGGACTTCGTTAATGAGATTAATGAAATAAAAGAAACCTGAGATGTTGTAGAAACTTGTTTAAAAACTGGTAGCTCTAGTTCTTGCTTTGCATAGCGGTGTTCCTTGTAGAACATCCAGCACCTTATTCGATAAGGAAAGAGCCGAGATCCCTTCACCGGGAGTGACCTCTTTAGTGAAACTAGCAGATGCTACAAACTCGGTTTGTCTTTTGATTGCTTCTATAGTTCTTGCTTTGCATAGTGATATTTGTGAAATATCCTGCACCTTATTCGATGAGGAAAGGGCCGACGATCCCTTCACCGGGAGTGACCCCTTTAGCAAAACTAGAAAAGCCTCAAAAACACTCCATTTAAAATCACTCGATTCTACAACGATATCAAGTTCATTACGCAAAGGGTTTTCTTAAAAACTTGTCGTAGCCCTCCGTCATTTCAGATAAGTCCTACTTAGTATTCGTGCTACGTTTGTTGACCTCCGTCAAGACGTAGTGTGCGGTAGCTGACTAGTATTTATCTGCTAATGCATATGATGCAGATTGGATTAGGGTAGTCGTGCGGCCTTGTTGACCTCCGTCAAGGGTCGTGCGGGTGGGTTTAATTCAATCAGGAAATGACAGGTTGAACTTGACTAGTAGCCTATAGTTTGTTGACCTCCGTCAAGGTCATAGGACGCTAGGGGTAAAATATTATTGTGAATTTCAAGCGTTGAAATATGCAATGAGATTGCATACCTTCTATGAGATAGTTGGATCCCGATACCCGCTGCGAGTAAGAGTTACTCCTGGGAGAGTTTTACACATTACAATTAGCCGATCAAGTAGGTGTCTAGAAAGGTGTTAACGGGGTTACGCCTCTGGGAAAACGAGGTTTACTTTAATTAGCTTCGTGCGAAAGCACGGGGGACCTCCCTCAAAGTACCGACACTGGCCTGGCTGAAAGATTGGTGAACTTGTAGGGTGTAATTAATCCCGGCTAGTCTTTCCTTTTAGGGTTTGAAAGAAGATTTGACTAAAACAGTGGGAGACATCCTGATTAGATATATTAGATAACCAATCTAATCTTGCAAGAGCATACGCTGAGTGTTTTCTTCTCTCTCTCTCTCCAGGTAGCGACCATATCACGCCTTAATCAAGATAATAAACTGGATGAATTGACCGAACCCGCTTGTTATACTGAGCTGGGGAACGTTGGTCCCGCTCCAACTTATAATTGTTATAAGACAGAGCAGGAAATTGGGGAATACCAGATTTCTCGTGCCGCCCAAACGAAGAAAGTGCATGCTGATGCATCTTCTTCGGGTGTGTTCATTACAGAGAACTGTTTCTCAGTATCCTTTACGCCCTGGGTGTTTGATACCGGATCAGGATCCCACATATGTAATTTGTTACATGGGCTACAGATAGGTAGAGAACTGAGAACAGGTGATAGGTTTCATGAGATAGAAACGGTGCAAGTGTTGCAACCAAGTCTGTTGGTCACTATCACCCTGTATTACCAGAATACATTGATTCTGAACGAATGTTATTAGATACCGAACCTGATATACAACATCATATCAGTCTCTTTATTAGTAAAGAAGGATATAATTTTGTATTGTTGGATAATGTTTTGAACATATCCTATATCAAGAGTTGATCGGTTCAGGCACGTTATCTAAAAGCATTGGCATTCTAAATCAAACTACAGTTCTTAGTATACAGAACACACACAAGAGGAAGAGTTCAGAAATGAATGAATCCTTCTTGAGGCATTGTAGACTAGGTCATATCAATGCGACCCGACTGGCTGAAGTTATATATAGATGCATATTTAAATTAGTTTGAATTTACATCTTGTGAAACTTGCCGGTCATGTCACAAAGATACGATGACCATAGCTCTGTTTGTTGGAAACAGAGAAAGAGTTAGTGAAGTCTTGGGATTGATACATGTTGATGTATGAAAGTCCCCTGTCTACATATGCTAGGACCGGTTCTTTGTACTTCATTACATTCTCTGATGATCTCTCAAGATTCTGACATATGTTCCTGTTGAAACATAAGTCCGAAGCTTTTGAGATATTCACAGAATATAAGTTAGAAGTAGAGAACCAAAAATGGGTATAAGTATTATGTCCTTTGATGAGATCAGGGAGGAGAATACTTGAGCACGGAATTCCTGGACTATTCTAAAGGAGAATGAGATTCTCTCTCAGCATTACTCCTCCGTATACACCACAACACGTCGGTGTATCGGGGCGGAGTAATAGCACCCTATGTAATATGGTGTGCTCTATGATGAGTACTACTGAGTTTCCTATTTCCTTTTGGGGGTTATGCACTTGAGAAGCTGCATACATATTGAATAGGGTTCAAACCAAATCAGTTGCCTACCACTTCATATGTGATATGGAAAGGGAAGAGCCCATATCTTAATTTTGTTAAGATTTAGGGTTGTCCGGACTATGTCTAAAAGCAAAATCCGGACAAGCTCGAGCAAGGTCTGTTATATAGAACTGGAAAGGTTCCATCTATACAAACTGCAACTGATGATTTGGTAGAACCAAAGGATTCAATTGTTTTCAACAAACCTCGGCCTCTCCGCCGATCTAGTAGGGTTCCTCACCCACCTGAGAGATACTTCGGTTTTCTCTATGACAGTGGGAGCGAGGATTGCATCATGAGATGATGACCCAACTAGTTTCGAGCAGGCTATCAGGAGTGGGACTCTGTAAGAATGGCTGGATGCTTTATCGATCTGAGATGGAATCCTTATACACCAACAAAGTATGGACTTTGGTTGCTTAATCTGAAGGGTTAAATCCCCATCAGGAGCGAGTATATCTTGAGAAAATTACTTGGTATACATGGAAAAGTTGAGACTTTCGAAGCTATGCTTAAGTCCATCCAGATCCTACTTGCCACGGCTACATACCATGACTACGATATCTGGCGGTTGGGTGTCATGACTACTTTTCTAAATGATGTTTTAGAAAAGAGCGTCTATAAGTACACAGCCAGAGGGCTTCGTAGACAGTAGGAGCAGCGGAAACATGTGCAAGATGTTTTATGTGATAAAACAGGCATCGCGGAGTTGGAACATCTGATTTGATGTGGTAGTCAAAGAGTTTGACTTCATCAAAATGGTAGATGAACCTTGTATATACAAAAAGGTAGTAGGGAGTATGGTGGTGATCCTCGTAGAGTACGTGGATGACATACTCTTGATAGGGAAGGAGTTTCCTATGCTACACTCGGTCAATCTCCGCTTATCACAAGGATTCTCCATATAGGATCATACTGATACCTCCAGAATCCTGGATTTTGGATCTATGAGATAGATCTAATTGGATGTTAGGATACTCACTAGTTGTTGTGAGATGGTATCAATCGATCCTGGGGAGAATCATTGGAAAGGTTCCAGGGTGATAAGGACGACTGAATGTCAGTCGCAGGCATTGTCTTTACCCTCAGTGGAGGGACGGTATGTTGGAAGAGTTCCAATCTAGATACCGTGACATACTAGACGATTAAAGGCAAGATACATCGTTACCAAGGATGCTACCAAAGAGGCAGTCTGGATAAATATAAGTTCATGAGATGAACTCCGTTCCTACCATTGTGTGACAATGGAGTTGTGGCTTTAGCCAAGGAACTACCGTCCCATCAGAAATCCAGATATAATTCTTAGGCAGTATCACCTGATCATGGAGATGGTTGATCTCTAGGGAGATCGAGGTTAGGAGAGTAGACACAGAGGACGACAGCGCGGATCCACTCACAAAGGCCTTTTTTCCCAGTAGAGACATTTATGGGATTGTTGAGTATGAGATACTTCAACCACAGCTAAATGTTGGGTATGTGATACCACAATAGATGGCCCTAGTGCAAGTGGGAGATTATTAGTTATATGTATGTCCTAGAGGACATTACTGTACATATGATGTATATTGTAATGGATGCTTGGACATATATAGGGAGGACTTTCTTGCTCGACATGATAGTATGCTATCTGGTTGCTCTTTATCTTAACATGTACGCTGATTGTCTCTATGTTACATGTTGATAAAACCTTTAGGATGAGTACTTTACTACCAGTACTATGATGCAGATCATACTAGTGGGGACAGTGTAGTCGCTAAGTACATCCTTCAAATATTTCTAGTCGAGGGTGTATCGAGACAGGGCATCGATACACCAGAGTAGACTAGCGTATACGCATCTTGACCCATATGATGGGCGATGGATGATCCCATATCCATCGGTGTTTGACATCAAGGATGGTGTACGGGTGCTCAATAGAGACTGGGTACACTGGAAGGACTCGCCGAGAACTCCCAGATGGTATTATACCTCACGTCAGATGGCAGTTCTCCGGTGACACTGGTACAGAGTAGTCTGTTGACCCGAGATCGTCAAAGAGTCTTGTGTGATTCCCACTGTGCTTTGATTTCCATCATACCACGTTCAAGAGGGCGTGCAAAAAGGTGGCTTTTGGGTACATTCCCGAATCACATGGAGGCAATGAGCGATAGGAGGGGATTCGTCTCTCCCGGTATAGGGAGTTGATGTTGTGCTGTGTTCGATTGGCTATAACCGGAAATCCCTGGCCAGGGTTGCTGAGATTTACTGGTAAGTGTTATCAGTAGTTTCTCGAACTGTTATAGACCTCATATCGACACGACTTATCGAGCTACTGGGGTCTGACGTTTACCACCCCTAGGCGAGATATGCAACATATCAGACAACGAGACCGGACTGTATGGGAGTGTTACTGTTTGGATTCACAGGAGAATGTACAGGCTTGCTTGTTGATCTTCTGAGCGCTCAATACCTGGGTGGCTGTTACTGTTAGTGTATATTCCCTAGAGGCCATTACTGTATCATATTAGTATGTATATTACTTGATGGAAGCTTGGGATATTCACAGTTGTATAGACAATCTTGCTCGAAATAGTAGTATGCTACTTGGTTTGTTTCTGCTTTAATGTGTACATGTGTTTCTTTATTATATCACCTATACGCTTTAGTAGAGCCCTTAGGATCTTTGCTTGATTACCGGCGCTGTGATGGTGATCACACTCGTGGGGGCTGGGTAATCCACAAGCACATCCTTATGCATGTCCCTAGTCGTGGGATTATCGAGACAGGGCATCGATACTCCGGAGTAGACTAGCGTATGCGCTTCTCATCCTAGTGCGCGAGGTGGTCTGTGCCACAGCCGTCAGTACGTCGTACTTGAGATAGTATACGGGTGCTCGTTAGGTTACGAGTACACTGGACAGGACTCGTCGGGGACTGTTGGTTGCTATTATACCTATCGTCAGTTAACAGTTCCCAGGTGACATGAGTACAGCTTAGTCCGCTGACTTGACACTGTCACTTAGCCTCAAGTGTGTTCCCACTGTTCTTTGACTACTACCCTACCACGGCTCTACTGAGTCGTGCAAACAGGTAGTAGTTGGGTGCAGTCCCGAAGCACTTGGAGGCAGTGACGGTTAGACAGGATTCGTCTCTCCCGGTATTGGGGGTTGACATCGCGCTGTGTCTAGGAGAGCCATTACACATGTAGTCCCTGGCCAGGGCAAGCGAGATATACTGGTAGGTTTCCAGTGTTATCTCAGGGTGTTCTGGGCTACACTCCGACACGACTTGTACCGCTATTAGGGGAATGACGTTCGCCACCCACCTAGGCCCGCCATGCGATGTATCAGACGAACAGACCGGACTGTACGGAGATTGTCACATACAGGCTCAGTAGGAGTTCGGATGGGTTTACCTCATCGGCCTTCTTATCGACATCTACCTGGGGACCGTTACGTTCAGCTAGTACCACTTGCGGTCTGTGGTTAAACCCACTGCCAGCGTAGTGTCAAGTCTTTAGAGTCCCACACAGAGAGTTTCCCTGCACTGAACGAAACGTGTAGAGGCCGTATGGTTTTACGGCAGGGTTGTGATCACTTACGTGCACTTGTGTGCGTATGCTGTTCGGGCAGGCAATACTAGTGGGCTTTGGTTTAAGCCGGATCCTAGTATTGCACAGATGGATTTATTTTGTCTTCTGTGCATTCGCATTCTACGGAATGCGGATGCGGGTGTGTATGCACAGTTTTGAGGAGCGATGAAGGAGGAGGTGCCTCATTAGGGTTTTGGCAGTTGGTTCGGCCAAAACCGTTATGTGGCAGGCTCATTAGGGTTTTGACAGTTGATTCGGTCAAGACCATTTTGAGGTGGACTCATTAGGGTTTTGGCAATTCGTTCGGTCAAAACCATTATGAGCCGGAGACATTATTTACTAATCCTTTTAGTGATAATTATGTGATGGCTAATTGTTTTGACCATTTGACCACGTTGACCACTCTTGACTTTGTTGACTAGTTGACCAAAGTTGACCATTGACCTTCATGAGAGGTCTACACTCTTCTTTAGTTTTCTTTTTCATTTTAGGATTATGAAAATGGTCATTGGATTATGAAAATGGTCAAATCAATGTAGCATCAACTTTATCATGATAGGATTTGTAATAATGGTGTTTAGTATCATTATGCAACCATGGTTCATTTTCTTTGGTTAAGTTTTTTATTTCTCTTTTCTCATTCTCTCTCTTGAAATGAGAAGAAAAGAAATGCTCCATGGTTGCTAGCTCCTCCTTCTTCCTCCTCTTGATTCATCTTTTGATCTCATGTGTTGAGAGAAAAAGATCTCACAAAGACTAACACTTCCATATATCTCCTCTATACATCCTAGGGCTTCTTGACTAGCAATCTCGTTGCCCTAGTAGCCTCGGCTCGAGGTGGAGCTCGGTGTACAACTCTCGGGTGGATCGTCTTCGACTCAAGAAGGCCGCGGAGATGACCAAAGTCCGGATCAACCCTCGGAGCATGGCTGGACAAACGGCGCAGCGAAGTGAAGACCCGAAGGACCGGTATCATGAGGTATAACTTCTACGGCATAGTAGTTAACACCTCCTTTTGTTTGCTAGTTTCTAGTTTAGCAAAGATCTGGCTTTTACGGTCCATGTTACCAAGTCTAGAAAAAATTTTGTTTTACCGTTTCCGCAACCCCGAAAGTACCGGGAGAGAGGTAACGTGGACCTAACAGTGGTATCAGAGCCAGGTTAAACATAAACTAGCATGTTAGCAAAGTGTTTAGAATATCGATCGGAAAAAAGTCGCAAAACACGCCCGAGAAAACCCAAGATTCTGTCGATTTTTTATACTGTTCAAAAAATAATTTAACATACATGAAAAATCATCTCAGGGTTTTGTTAAAACACACAGCAAAAATAAGCTGCTGACTCGGCCAACTCACCGCGAAACCGCGGCCAAACCATGGGTTTGGCCGCGGATCCACGGCCAAGTTGACTCAGCCGCAGCTCCGTTTTGCTGCAGTGTTCTATTTGGGCTGTTTTGGGATTTTTAGTACATGTTGTTTCTGCCCAGATTTTCCAGAGTGCAAATTGATTTTTCGGGTGGTTACAAATCTGTATTTTTGATCGATATTCCGTAGACTTTAGCTAATGGATATTTTCTGTGATGTGATATATGTATTGAACTTCTACTAATCACTATACGTCGATTAGTGGTGGTTATACATATCTGTGATCTGTAATGCTGATGGTTTGTGTATATGAACTCGTTGGATCGTCGTGGATGAATAGCCGGGGTGGATGTGAGATGAGAGTTTCTTTTTCTTTCATTCATTGTAAAATTTGTAAATTGATGTAATTTTATTTGTATGGCCGCACAACCGGGTCGGGGTTGTAGCCGTCATTGTATAATTTCTTTTTACTGTTTTTGCTCCTAGGATAGACCCAAGATGGGGTGCACAAACTACCAGGTATCTCGAAGTGCCGAGTGGCCTACTCACGGGTTGAGGGAGGTTGCTTCGCTTCAGGTACTTGGCGGGTAGTTTGCCACACCCGTAGGAGTCTAGGGTGGGGTATTGGCTATTCATCGCGACCGTGTAATCCGCTTTTCGTTGCAGGCTTGAACGAATCGTGGGTTCCTAGTATATCCAAAGTGTTCATCTGTGATCTGGATTGGCTATCATTGCTATATATCTATATATGATATCTATTTAGGTGTTGCTTATGTTTTGCATCCGCGCTAGTCCAGCCCCCGCTCTGTCGTTAGTTAAGTAACCTAACGGGTGATGACGGGGCCCCGTGGCGAATGCGGATGGCATAAGCGTACGCCATATTTTGGTTGTTTTCTGCAATGGTAGGATTAATTGATGGGATGCATTAAAAATTAATGCAAGAAAATGAACCTAAAAGACGTTGTTGGAACAATTTTCAAAAAGTTGTTATTGCAAGGACGTTCACTTTTGTTTTGCACAGAGGTATTCGGTTATAAATGCCCAGCACCTCAGTCGACGAGGCAAGGGCCGAGATCCCTTCATCGGGAGTGACCCCTTGGACAAAAGTTTGCGTCAGGGTAATAACTTCACTATAGTCAATTATTCTTGCTTTGCATCGAGGTATTCAGTTTGGAATATCCTGCACCTCATTCGACGAGGAAAGAGACGAGATCCCTTCACAGGGAGTGACCTCTTTAGCAAAAGTTTTCGCCACTATATTTTCAAAAAGGGCAATCATGTTCCTTCAACGATATCAAGTTCATTACGTTAACGGGTTTTTCGCCAAAAACCCAGCCGTAGCCCTCCGTCATTTCGGATTGATATTATTTAGTATTCGTACTGCGTTTGTTGACCTAGTCAAGGCGTAGTGAACGGTAGCTAGATGATATTTTTCTGTGGATTGCAAATGTGATTGGTTAGGACAGTCATGCGGCCTTGTTGACCTAGTCAAGGGCACGTACAGGTGGGTCTAATGCAATCAGGATAATGACGGATAGAACTTGACTAACGGTTTATGGTTTGTTGACCTAGTCAAGGTCATAAACCGTTAGGGGCAAAATCCATATCGGGAGTTTCTAAAGAAACTGAAACTTGCAGATTTAGCATACCTTCTAGAGTGTGGTGACTAGAGTGGATTCCATCTAGGTCATCACACAATGATAGTTGGATCCCAATCCCACTGATGAGTTGGATTACTCTCGAGAGATTATTACACTTAACGATCAATGCTATAAACTAAGTAGGTGTCTAGAACGGTGTTAGCGGGGTTACGCCCCCAGGGAAAAGAGGTTATTTAATTAAGGAACTTCGCGAAAGCGTTGGAAAACCTCCCTCGAAATACCAACACCAGCCTGGCTGAAAGGTTAAGCAAGTATTGTGACGTGCGATTAATCCTGACTAGTTCATTTTTTAAGGTTTTAGGAAGAATTTGAGGAAACAGTAGGAGCCATCCTGGTTAGATAAACTAATAAACCAATCTAATCTTGCAAGAGCGCACGCTGAGTGTTTCCTTTCTCTCTCTCCAGGTAGCAACCATTTCACGCCCTAATCAAGACAATAAACTGTATCGCTTGACCGATCCGAATTCTTATTCGGGGCTGGGGAACGTTGGTTCGGCTCTAACTTGTGACAACAGTCATAAGTATGAGCAAGGGAAAGAGGATTGTATGGATTCCAAGGATACCCAGTTGAAGAAGAAGCATGGTTTTGCATCTACTTCAGGTGTTCTTGTAATTGAGAACTGTTTTACGGTCAGCCCTACCTCCTGGGTACTTGATACCGGATCAGGATCTCATATCTGTAATTTATTGCAGGGACTGAGAAAAAGTAGGAAAGTTGTACCTGGTGATATGTCGCTCAGAGTAGCGAACGGAGCACAAGTTAATGCGGCAGCCGTCGGTGAATATCACCTAGTGTTGCCAAATAGCAATACTATGATTTTGAACTATTGCTACTATGTACCTTCCATGGTTTGCAACATCATATCAGTTTCTTTACTCGATAAAGATGGATATAACTTTGTTCTTGATAGAAATATCATGAACATCTACCTTCACAAGGTACAGGTTGCAGAAAGTACACTGTGTAATGGTATCTACGTTCTAAATCAGAATACAGTTCTTAATATACAAATCACAAGCAAAAGGAAGAGTTCAGATACGAACGAATCCTACTTGTGGCATTGTAGACTTGGTCATATCGGAGAGAAAAGACTGAGTAAGTTGCATAAAGATGGACTCTTGGATACGTTCGAGTTTTCATCTTATGAAACTTGTCAGTCTTGTCTTAAAGGAAAGATGACCAAATCTCCGTTCACCGGACATGGAGAAAGGGCAGCAGAGCTCTTGGGACTCATACACAGTGATGTATGTGGTCCGATGTCTATACATGCAAGGGGTGGGTTCTCGTACTTTATCACATTCACTGACGATCTCTCTATGTTCGGATGTGTGTATCTGATGAAACACAAATCTGAAGATTTTGAGAAATTCAAGGAATTCAGAAACGAAGTAGAGAACCAGACTGGTAAAAGTATCAAGATCCTCCGGTCTGATAAAGGAGGGGAGTACTTAAGCACGGAATTCCTAGATTACTTAAAAGAAAATGGTATTCTCTCTCAGCTTACTCCCCCTTATACACCACAGCACAACGGTGTATCGGAGCGGAGGAATCGTACCCTACTGGATATGGTTCGCTCCATGATGAGTAATACCGAGTTGCCTCTTTCATTTTGGGGACATGCGCTATTGACAGCAGCATATCTATTGAATGATGTTCTGTCTAAATCTGTGCCTAAAACTCCGTTCGAGATATGGAATGGAAAAATGCCATATCTTAAAAGATTTAAGATATAGGGTTGTCCGGCTTATGTTAAAATACATAAACCAGATAAACTAGGGGCACGGTCAGTTTTATGTAAGTTTGTGGGATATCCAAAGAATGGTTATGGATAACTATTCTACCACACCGAGGAACAGAAGGTGTTTGTTGCTCAGCATGCCGTTTTCTTAGAAACGGAGTTTCTTGCAAAAGAAATTAGTGGGAGCACGATAGAATTGGAAGAAATTCAGCGACCACAAACTGAAATTGAAGATTTGACAGAACCTCAGGATTCAATAACCCCAGATGAACCTCAGCCACTCCGCAGATCTGGTAGGATTTCTCATCCGCTCGAGAGATACTACGGTTTTCTCATAGACAGGGATCGAGAGGATTGCATCTTGGAAGAAGATGACCCTACCAGTTTCAGACAGGCCATTATCAGTAGAGACTCTGATAAGTGGCAAGAAGCAATGCAATCCGAAATGGAGTCCATGTACACCAATAAAGTGTGGACCTTGGATATTGCTCCACCTGGGGTAAAACCCGTTGGATGCAAATGGATCTACAAAAGGAAACTTGGTGTGGATGGGCAGGTGGAAACCTATAAGGCTAGACTCGTTGCAAAAAGTTTTCGTCAAAGACCTGGTTTGGACTATGACGAAACCTTTTCTCCAGTGGCTATGCTGAAATCCATTCGGATCCTACTTGCCATTGCTACCTTCCATGACTATGAAATCTGGCAGATGGACATTAAAACGGCTTTCCTAAACGGCTGTTTGGAAGAGTGCGTTTACATGGATCAGCCAAAAGGTTTCGTAAACAGTGGGAGCAGCGGGAAGGTGTGCAAGTTGCTTAAATCCATTTATGGATTAAAGCAGGCATCGCGGAGCTGGAACATCTGTTTTGATGAGGCAATCAAGGAATTTGATTTCATCAAGAACGAAGATGAACCTTGTGTCTATAAGAAGATTGTAGGACGAACTGTCGTGTTCCTAGTCTTGTACATGGACGACATTCTTTTGATAGGAAATAACATTCCTATGCTACAATCGGTCAAGCTATTTTTGTCACAACGGTTCTCCATGAAGGACCTGGGTGATGCCTCGTGCATTCTGGGGATCAAGATCTATAGAGATAGATCCAAGAGACTACTGGGACTTTCGCAGTCCAGGTACATAGAGACCGTACTAAAGAGATTTAGTATGGAGGATTCCAAGCGCGGTAACATACCCGCATTGCACGGAATTACCCTCTCCAAGAAGATGTCTCCTAAGACTGACGAGGAGAGGGTTCGCATGAACACTATACCCTACGCTTCGGCGGTAGGATCTATAATGTATGCGATGCTATGTACAAGACCAGATGTAGCTTACGCACTGAGCGTGGTAAGCCGGTATCAGTCAGACCCAGGTGAGGACCACTGGACGGCAGTGAAGAACATTCTCAAGTACCTGAGAAGGTCTAAGGAGATGTTCCTGGTTTACGATAATGGAGACCTCAGGGTCGAGTCCTTTACCGATTCAAGCTTCCAGAGTGACAAAGATGACAGCAAGTTTGTCTCGGGTTTTTTGTTTACCCTCAACGGAGGGGCGGTATGTTGGAGGAGTTCCAAACAGGATACCGTCGCAGACTCGACGATGGAGGCTGAATGCATTGCTGCAAGCGATGCCGCAAAAGAGGCGGTCTGGATGAAGAAGTTCATTAGTGAACTTCAGGTGGTTCCGTTCATTGTTGACCCAATACCTTTGTATTGCGATAACAATGGGGCTATAGCTTTAGCGAAGGAACCAAGGTCCCATCAGAAATCCAGACACATCTTAAGGCGGTATCACCTGATCAGGGAGATCATTGATCGCCAGGAGATCGAGGTACGGAGAGTGGACACAAAAGACAACACGGTGGATCCATTCACGAAGGCCTTACCCCAGACTCAGTTCGAGCGGCTGATCGAGATGATAGGTCTTCGATACGCCAGTACATGGCCTTAGTGCAAGTGGGAGATTGTTAGTGTATATGCCCTAGAGGTCATTACTGTATCATACTAGTATGTATATTACTTGATGGAAGCTTGGGATATTCACAGTTATATAGACAATCTTGCTCGAAATAGTAGTATGCTACTTGGTTTATCTCTGCTTTAATGTGTACATGTGTTTCTTTATTATATCACCTATACGCATGAGTAGAGCCCTTAGGATCTTTGCTTGATTACCAGCGTTGTGATGGCGATCACACTCGTGGGGGCTGGGTAATCCACAAGCACATCCTTATGCATGTCCCTAGTCATGGGATTATCGAGACAGGGCATCGATACTCCGGTGTAGACTAGCGTATGCGCTTCTCATCCCAGTGCGGGAGGCGGTCTGTCCCACAGCCGTCAGTACGTCGTACTTGAGATAGTATACGGGTGCTCGTTAGGTTACGAGTACACTGGACAGGACTCGTCGGGGACTGTTGGTTGCTATTATACCTATCGTCAGTTAACAGTTCCCAGGTGACATGAGTACAGCTTAGTCCGCTGACTTGACACGGTCACTTGGCCTCAAGTATGTTCCCACTGTTCTTTGACTACTACCCTACCACGGCTCTACTGAGTCGTGCAAACAGGTAGTAGTTGGGTGCAGTCCCGAAGCACTTGGAGGCAATGACGGTTAGACAGGATTCGTCTCTCCCGGTATTGGGGGTTGACATCGCGCTGTGTCTAGGAGAGCCATTACACATGCAGTCCCTGGCCAGGGCAAGCGAGATATACTGGTAGGTTTCCAGTGTTATCTCAGGGTGTTCTGGGCTACACTCCGACACGACTTGTACCGCTATTAGGGGACTGACGTTCGCCACCCCCTAGGCCCGCCATGCGATGTATCAGACGAAAAGACCGGACTGTACGGAGATTGTCACATACAGGCTCAGTAGGAGTTCGGATGGGTTTACCTCATCGGCCTTCTTATCGACATCTACCTGGGAACCGTTACGTACAGCTAGTGCCGCTTTCGGTCTATGGTTAAACCCACTGCCAGCGTAGTGTCGAGTCTTTAGAGTCCCACACAGAGAGTTTCCCTGCACTGAGCGAAACGTGTAGAGGCCGTATGGTTTTACGGCAGGGCTGCGATCACTTACGTGCACTTGTGTGCGTATGCTGTTCGGGCAGGCAATACTAGTGGGCTTTGGTTTAAGCCGGATCCTAGTATTGCACAGATGGATTTGTTTTGTCTTCTGTGCATTCGCATTCTACGGAATGCAGATGCGGGTGTGTATGCACAGTTTTGAGGAGCGATGAAGGAGGAGGTGCCTCATTAGGGTTTTGGCAGTTGGTTCGGCCAAAACCGTTATGTGGCAGGCTCATTAGGGTTTTGACAGTTGATTTGGTCAAGACCATTTTGAGGTGGACTCATTAGGGTTTTGGCAATTCGTTCGGTCAAAACAATTATGAGCCGGAGACATTATTTACTAATCCTTTTAGTGATAATTATGTGATGGCTAATTGCTTTGATCATTTGACCACGTTGACCACTCTTGACTTTGTTGACCAGTTGACCAAAGTTGACCATTGACCTTCATGAGAGGTCTACACTCTTCTTTGGTTTTCTTTTTCATTTTAGGATTATGAAAATGGTCATTGGATTATGAAAATGGTCAAATCAATGTAGCATCAACTTTATCATGATAGGATTTTTAATGATGGTGTTTAGTATCATTATGCAACCATGGTTCATTTTCTTTGGTTAAGTTTTTCATTTCTCTTTTCTCATTCTCTCTCTTGAAATGGGAAGAAAAGAAATGCTCCATGGTTGCTAGCTCCTCCTTCTTCCTCCTCTTGATTCATCTTTTGATCTCATGTGTTGAGAGAAAAAGATCCCACAAAGACTAACACTTCCATATATCTCCTCTACACATCCTAGGGCTTCTTGACTAGCAATCTCGTTGCCCTAGTAGCCTCGACTCGAGGTGGAGCTCGGTGTACAACTATCGGGTGGATCTTCTTCCACTCAAGAAGGCCGCGGAGGTGACCAAAGTCCGGATCAACCCTCGAAGCATGGCTGGACAAACTGCGCAGCGAAGTGAAGACCCGAAGGACCGGTATCGTGAGGTATAACTTCTACGGCATAGTAGTTAACACCTCCTTTTGTTTGCTAGTTTCTAGTTTAGAAAAGATCCGGCTTTTACGGTCCATGTTACCAAGTCTAGAAAAAATTTTGTTTTACCGTTTCCGCAACCCCGAAAGTACCGGAAGAGGTAACGTGGACCTAACAATTACGTTTAGCTGACCGCTTGCAGCTTGTAGGTGTTTGATATGATCATCACCTACTGCCGACGTATTGACGATTCTTTAGAGTCCTACACAGAGGTTTCTTAGCTCAGGCAAAACGGAGTAGGAGCACATATGTGATATGTGCAGGACGGAGGATAATACGATATGAGATACCGTATTCTATTCTCGCGATATTTGATATCAACCGG
Source organism: Agapanthus africanus (assembly GCA_030015575.1). Classification (NCBI taxonomy): domain Eukaryota; kingdom Viridiplantae; phylum Streptophyta; class Magnoliopsida; order Asparagales; family Amaryllidaceae; genus Agapanthus; species Agapanthus africanus. The sequence goes on along the minus strand of CM057342.1, from coordinate 269,878,450 downwards.
GTCATCGGATCAAGTGTTGATTCGATGAATCGGTACGGATAAATATTAGTCGGTTATATGCGATATAGCTGGATTGTCGGATCAAGTGTTGATTCGATAATTTAATGTATAATAATATATATGATATATTAAACTACATTAACTAATATTTTCTCACTAAAAGATTCTTTTTCTCACTCGGGTAATACATTGATATATATGCGATATATGTTAATTGTATTATTTTATTTGGTTACAATAAATATTATATATGTGATATATAATATTGTAACATGATATGATTATTAATGCAACACGATTAGTAGAGTTTAAACATGGTTAGGGTTTGGATTAGGGTTATGACTTCTAGTAGATTCTAGAAGGTTTTCTTTTTTGTTTTGGAAAAGATATTTTCAAGTGACTCATTCGTAACCTAACCCAAACCCTCGCCTTGGTTAATTCTCTACAAAGGTTTAGTCAACCATGGTTGCATTATTCATCATTATCTCATTTCATTATTCATCACAAAAGGATGCTTATCATATTGTTCATCTTCTTCCTTCTTTCTTTTCATGAAAAAGCTTTCTAGCTTTTTCTAGGTGATGAAAAATGAGTGAGAATAAGAAAATAAAAAAGAGCAAAAATCCTACTTTATCATCCTCATCTATCCTTGCCATTTAGATGAGGGTGTTCACTTCATATTATGAGTGTTAGCTTGTGTTAACGAAACTTCAAGGTAGATCATCTTTGTATCGAAGATCGGAAGCAAGGCTGCATCTTTCTCTTCATGGAACCTCTCGAGAGTCCGAAACACGATGATCGCAGCGAAGGGACTTCAACACGGAGCTTTAGAAGTGAAGGACCGGATCTACAAAGGTTGTAATCGCTCTCACTTAGTGTTAAAGTGTTTAACATGCTTGTTTTCGCCTAAACTCTAGTTTAAAGATCCGGCTTCGGGTTGTTCGGCACGGCTAAATTTTTAATCGGGCATGGTTGATGCCTCGTAGAACCTTGTGCGCGTGCCTAGCAACCCTACACAGACTGTACGGATATTGTCACTGACAGGCTCAGTAGGGTGTCAGGATAAGTTCGCTCATCGACCTTCCTTTTGGTCAGTACCTGGTATCCCGTTACGTACGGCTAGTACCACTGACGTGCTAGTGGTTAAATCCACAGCCAAAGTATTGACGAGTCTTTAGAGTCCCCCACAGACAGTTTCTCAAGTTTCGGGCGAAACGTTGTAGAGGCCATATGGATTTATGGCAGGGTTCGAACATACGCGTGCACTTGTGCGCGTGTCATGATTTGGACGGATAATACTAGCGGGCTTTGATTTAAGCCAGATCCTAGTATTATACTGTGTAGATTTTGTCTCATTGCATTTGTATTCGGTCGGAATACAAATGCAGGTATGTAGATACAGTTGCGGGGTTATCCTGTAATTTTGTTACGGGATCACTTTTTGAAGTTGCCAGTTTGCATTCCGTTTCGGCCATTTTTCCTTCTTTCATTCATGGCTGATTTTTCCTTTGAAAGGGGTCTTATTTGCAAAGTGGAAATTAGTGATGGCAGGGGCTTTTTTGTAGTCACGTGGGCCGCGGGAGTTTCCAGCAAGCTTCTTGATGTTTCTTGCATCATTGGCTCACTTGGTGCATTAATTGTGAAAGGATTGGAAAAGATATTGGTGTGACTTCTTTTTCTTGTGATCACCCATTCTTTTTTCTTGTGCTCACCCCTTTTTCTCCTCCTCAATTATCCTTCACTGGCCGAGCATTATTTGGGCAGCCCCAATTTGTGTGTGTGGGAATGATTCATTTTTCATTTGCACTAAAACTCCTTAGTTCATCTCCAAAGCTCATTTCTCCACCTCCACTCCAAAAGGCAACTTCAATTAACCCTTGAGATAAAGTGTTCTACGTATATTCAACAGCAATCTTGGACACGTCGGCTGGCAAACTTCGTGTCCGAGTTGCCTCGGTTCTGAGGTGGGAGCCCGTAAAAGGATTCGAAGATGTGGTGCCATTTCCGACGAGGAGACCAGAGATCGTAGATGCCGTGAGGAGCTTGGGATGGTGGCTAAAGACCGAAGGACACGGATCGATCGGTATAGCTTTCCTAACCCTTCTCTAGTTAGCTAGTTAATGTTAATGGTTCGATCCGGGTTTATAGTATACGATAGCGCCAGTTTCAAGTTTATGAAAAAGTTTCGTTTCCGCATTTTGGCCTCGGATCGACGGCCGGGGCGCTACCGTAGACTTACATGGTATCAGAGCCACGTCATTAACCTTTACTAGCTTGCTCTAACATGTTTAAAACATCGATCGAATGGAATTTCCGAAACCGCGATTCCATTTCATGTAGTTTCTGTCGAATTTTTTTTGTGGTCTAAAAATTATTTTGGGTACGTCAGAAAATCAGGCAGGCTTTTCTAAGACATCTGTGAAAATTTGGTAGCATGATGCTACAGTGACGCCGCGGAACCGCGGCAATAACCCTGTTTTGGCCGTGGTTCCACCGCCATTTTGTAGCTTCTCTGTACTAAATTTTCTACAGTGGTCTTTAACTTGGAATTTGGGTTTCTAGAATTTTTATTTTTGGCCCAGATTATTTTGAGTGCTGCAGTTGTACTTGCGGCCCACTTCAGGAAATTTTGTCGATCGAAAATTTAAATAAGTTAGTTCACAGTGCTTACTTTATATCTGCGACCGTGAATGTCATTCGAGCGGTAAATCTTGTCTAATTGCTATAGCTCTTTTAGACGGATTTGCGAACGTGACATTCACATTGATGTTCTGTGTTGTGCTGTGATGTTGCGGATTTGTCGTGGTGGATAGCCTGGAGCAATGGTAGTACAGTTTGGTTACATTTGTACATTTGATACTGCGGGGCGAGCATCCCACATGTGGACTTTCGTCACTGCCTGTTTGTATATTATTCTTTTGGGGCACGACCGGGCTGAGGTCGATGTACCCGTTGTATACATTTTACTTTCTGTACTAGGATTACCCCGCGGTGGGGTGCATAGATAACCGGGTTCTAGAGGGCAACGAGCCCGCATCTCATGGCTTTGAGACAGAGGGGGCTTTACTCTAGAATTGGCGGGCTATTCGCCGCACTCGTAGGGGGTATAGGTTGACCCAAGGTGGGGTGCTCAAGTTACCGGATTCCATGAAGTATTGGGTGGACCATTCACTTTGTTGAAGGGGGCTGCCTCGCTTCAGGTTTTGGCGGGTAACTTGCCATACCCGTAGGGGTCTAGGATTTCATTGCACAGGCTATCCACACGACCAGGGGAACGTCGGGTTTCAGTAGCGGCTCTATGAATCCCGGGGATCCCAGATTATCTGAATTGTTCTGTGATGCTTATTACATTTCTGTGATGTTGCATTTTATCACGCCTCGAGCGATTATTATATATTGATATATATATACTAGTAGATATTGTATACGTTTTACACCCGTGCTAGTCCAGTCCTCGCTCTGTCGTTAGTTAAGTAACCTAACGGGTGATGACGGGAACCAGTGGCGAATGCGGATGGCATATACGTACATCATATTTTCGTTCTTTTATGGTGTGATTAATTGATGGGACTGCATTGATTCGGATCAATGCAAGCTAAACAAACCTATTCTGATGTTGTTGGAACATTTTTCAAAAAGCTGTTATTGCAAGGACGTTCTCTTTTGCTTTGCACAGTGGTATTCGGTTATGAATATCTAGCACCTCGGTCGATGAGGCAAGGGCCGAGATCCCTTCACCGGGAGTGACCCCTTAGGCAGAAGTTTACGTCAGGGTAATAACTTCACTATAGTCGATTGCTTTTTGCTTTGCATCGTGGTATTCAGTTGGAATATCCTGTGTTAGTTGTATGTATGCCCTAGAGGCCAGTATTGTACAGATGATGTATATTATATTGGATGCTTGGACATATATAGAGATGACTTTCTTGCTCGATATGATAGTGTGCTATCTGGTTGCTCTTTATCTTAACATGTATACTAGTCTCTTTAAACTGTCTTATAGTTACATGTTGGTAAAGCCCTTAGAATGTGTACTTGACTACATGGACTATGATGCAGATCATATTAGTGGGGACATGGTAGTCCATAAGTACATCCTTCAAGGTCCCTAGTCGTAGGTGTATCGAGACGGGGCATCGATATACCAGTGTAGACTAGCGTATACGCTTCTCGACCCATGAGATGGGCGATGGATGATCCCATATCCATTGGTGTTTGACATCAGAGATGGTATACGGGTGCTCAGTGGAGACTGGGTACACTGGACGGACTCGCCGAGAACTCCCAGATGGTATTATACCTCACGTCAGATAGCAGTTCTCAGGTGACACTTGTACAGGTTAATCTGTAGACCCGAGATCGTCATAGAGTCTTGTGTGATTCCTACTGTGCTTTGATCTCCACCTTACCATGTCTACGAGGGCATGCAAAACGATCGTTTTTGGGTACAGTCCCGAGTCACATGGAGGCAATGAGCGATAGGAGGGGTTTCGTCTCTCCCGGTATTGGGGGTTAATGTTGTACAGTGCTCGATTGGCCGTAACAGGGAAATCCCTAGCCAGGGCTGTTTCAGAGATTTGCTGGTAAGTGTTACCAGTAGTTTCTTGACCCGTTATGAGCCTCACATCGGCACGACTTATCGGTTATTGGGGTCTGACGTTTACCACCCATAGACTTGATATGCGACATATCAGACGAGGAGACCGGACTGTACGGGAAGTGTTGCCGATCGGCTCGACGGGAGTTGTAGCAGGTTCGCTTGTTCTCTTCTGATCGCTCAATACCCGGGTGGCCGTTACGTTTAGCTGACCGCTTGCGGATTGGGGGTGCTTGATATGATCATCACCCACTGCCGGCGTATTGACGAGTCTCAGAGTCCCACAATGGAGTTTTCTAGTCCAGGCGAAACGTTGTGGTGCGCGTATGCGATATGCGCATGGACCCGATTAAAATGCGCGTATAGGATACCGTATATTGGTCGGGCGGCTTGCTTTTGGTAGGGGTCATATGTAATATGGCCGGATTGATAAATCAAGTGTTGATTTACCATTTAACCATTAGCTTCTCACTTGAAATCCTTTCTTGAGTTAGTTGGATGTATGCATGCATGTATGCCTTCTTTTTGATTCATGCACATATGGATGTACATATACACATACATACATACATACATCTTTCATGGTTGATTATACAAGGAATATGATGGAAATATAAGACTCACACCATGGTTTTGATATGGATTATTATTGATTTTTTTCTAAAACAAAAAGGAAAAGAAAAAGGGTTCATTATTGATTTGTTTCTACACTCTTCTCTTGACCTAACCATTCTCACCCACCTTTTAACCTTAGGTAAAGTTTCCTTTTGTGTTTTAACTCAAGTTCAATAATGAATTCATTGTTTAAACCATGGTTTGAGATGAGAACAATAAAATATATATACATATATTTTCATTTTTCTTTGAGAGAGTTATTCTTTTTCACTCTTGAAAAGGTTATTGCCATCATCTTCTTCTTCCTCTCACATTTTGCTCTATAGTTCTTTGTAGTGAGCAAGATACTCATCAAGATTGGATTTTGAAGTGAGAAATAGAACCACAACACCATTCTACACAAGTCTAGCCCACTTGTTTAGAGTGTTAGCTTGATTTCGTTCACTTGATCGGATAAAGTTGCTAGCTTGGACAAAGCGGACTCCGGGTGGATCATCGGTGACCTAGAGGAGTTCAAGCGGAGCTTTTTCAAACCCCAAGTAGCTGAGGAGTCTAGTATAGGGAGCTACAAAGGTTGTACTCTGTAAACCTTAGCTTTTCTTTCATATGATGATATGCAAGTTTTAGAAACCCTAATTTTCTAGGATAGATTCTTTGTAAGTTTACTTAGCACCCTAAAGACTCCACCTTTGGTATATGTGATGCTTCCAAACCCTTCATGAGGTGCTAGGTAAACCTTTCATTGGTATCAGAGCCGACCTAGAACATTAGGCGACACTTTTACGATATTAAAACTCCGATCGAACCGAAATACGGCCTTTTGGAATGCTCTCTGGACATTTTTTAAAAACTGGTTATTTTCAGAATTAAAAATATGCAAAAAATTCAGCAGGTTAAAATACGAATTACTGTGATAAACGACGCCATGAACAGATAAAACCACCGCGGAACCGCGGCATTAGCCTGCTTAGTCCGCGGTTCCGCGGCCGTTCTGTTGCCTCATCGTTTGGTTTTTGTACAGTAACTCATGACTCTGCTTGCTTATTTTTTTGGAGTATTTCTAATCTGAATTTAGTTCTGTAAATTCTAGAGATGGTTTTGGACTCGTCGATTCGATCGGAATTTTGATTTCGTGAATTTTCCGGATAAATTAGAATGTATTGAAGTGTTTGAACGAGTATCATTTGCTCACTTTTCACGGGGTTTAAAATCTTTCGGAAATACGTGCAAGTTTGTTTGTGGTAGACCCTCTAGAAGACAACAAACCTTAACTCGATTATGTGACCGTCTTGAACTGCCCTTTGAACCTTTGGGTTTGGGGCAGTACGGCGTGCCACATGTGAGGCGTTGGCTTGACCCTTCTACGGCTGGACCGCTACCACTGTGTCACACTCCGGGTTTTTGAACTCCGCTCAAGTGTTGAGCTTTAGCGAATCTTAGGTATTTGATCGTTCTTTTGAAAACTTTAATACCGTCTAATTATCTGTAATGAGATGCAATATGTGGAATTCATATAGTTGGACATGAAATACGAAGTATGTGATATTTCGAATTTACGATGTCTAAAGAGAATATGGATTCCAGATATTGCAGTTTTACACTTTCTTTTATGTGACCGTAAGTGTAGTATGTCGATATCGCCGGTTTCGTTGCTATACGTCAACGACAATTGGGGTACGCATACTTACTTACGTTGATGATATATGATATTATGTGTTGCTGAGAAATGATGTGCAGGATTGTCGCGGTCGAATAGCCGGGGGGTTTTTTGTGAGATGAGAGTTTTATATTTTCATTCATGTAAATTCAAATGTAATATTCTTTTATTTGGGGCACTTCCGGGTTGAGGTCGATGCCACCAGTGTTGTATATTATTTACTTTTCCGCATTAGGATGGACCCAAGGAGGGGAGCACAGGTGACCGGGTTCTGGAGTTCAGTGGGAGGCCATCTCGAGGAGTCGAGACCGGGTCTCCTAAACTCCAGAATTGGTAGGGTCGCTTGCCGCTCTCGTAGGGGTCCAGGGTGTGGACTTGGCTATTCATCGCGACTGTGGAATCCGTATTTTCTATTTTGGCTAAATACTAAATACGGACGTCCTAGTATATCCCACATTATATCTATGTTTCTGGTGCGACATCTGTGATGTGATCATTAGATATGTTCTGTGATGGATACTGTATATAGTATATATGATATATTATATAGACGTTACTTATGTTTTACACCCGCACTAGCCCTGCCCTGCTCTGTCGTTAGTTACTTAACCTAACGGTGCACGAGGGGACATCGAGGCGAATGCGGATGGCATAAGTGTACGTCGTATTTATCTGTGATATTTAGGTGACTTAAATGATGGGACTTCATTAATGTGATTAATGAAAGAAAAGAAACCTAATAGATTTTGTAGAATCAAATTTTTAATAAAAAGGGTAGCTGCAGTTTTGCTTTGCATAGTGGTATATATGATATACCCTGCACCTTATTCGATGAGGAAAGGGCCGAGATCCCTTCACCGGGAGTGACCCCTTTAGCAATAACTGGCTGATGCTACACACTCGGTTTGACTTTTGATTGCTTCTATAGTTTTTGCTTTGCACAGTGATATATATGATATATCCCGCACCTCATTCGACGAGGAAAGGGCCGATGATCCCTTCGCCAGGAGTGACCCCTTTAGCAAAACTAGAAAAGCCTCAAAATCACTCCATTTCAAAACTTCACTTGATTCTACAACGATATCAAGTTCATTATGCTCATGGTTTTCAGAGAAACCAGCGTAGCCCTCCATCAATTCAGATATGTAATATTTAGTATTCGTGCTACGGTTGTTTGGTATGCGTCAAGGCGTAGTGTACGGTAGCTGATTATTACTTATCTGTAGCATGAGATGCGATTGGATTAAGGTATTCGTACGGCGTTGTTTGGCATGCGTCAAGGGTCGTACGGGTGGGTTTAATTCAATCACGAATTGTACGGGTTGAACTTGACTAGCGGACTATGGGTTGTTTGGCATGCGTCAAGGTCATAGCACGCTAGGGGCAAAATATTATCGGGAATTTCAAGTGTTGAGATTTGCAATGAGATTGCATACCTTCTATGAGATAGTTGGATCCCGATACCCACTGCAAGTAATTGTTACTCCCGGGAGAGTTTTACACAGGACAATTAGCCGATCAAGTAGGTGTCTAGAAAGGTGTCAACGGGGTTAAGCCTCTGGGAAAACGAGGTTTACTTTAATTAGGTCCGTGCGAAAGCACGGGAAACCTCCCTCAAAGTACCGACACTGGCCTGGCTGAAAAATCGGCGAAGTTGTAGGGTGTAATTAATCCCGGCTAATCTTTCCTTTTAGGGTTTGAAGGAAGATTTGATAAAAACAGTGGGAGCCATCCTGATTAGATAAGATAATAACCAATCTGATCTTGCAAGAGCATACGCTAAAATGTTTTCTTCTCTCTCTCTCCAGGTAGCGACCATGTCATGCCTTAATAAAGATAATAATATGGATGTATTGACCGAACCCGCATGTTATACTGTGCAGGGGAACGTTGGACCCGTTCTATCTTATAAGTGTTATAAGACTGAACAGGAAACAGGAGAATGTCTAGATTCTCACGCCGCCCAAACGGAGGACATGCATGTTGATGCACCTTCTTCGGGTGTGTTTGTTATTGAGAACTGTTTTTCAGTTCATCCTACTTCCTGGGTATTAGATACCGGATCAGGATCCCACGTATGTAAACAATTACATGGGCTACGGAAAGGTAGAGAACTGGGAAAGGGTGATCGTTCCGTTCAAGTAGGGAATGGTGCAAGTGTTGCAGCCAAAGCAGTTGGCGAATATCACCTAGTATTACCAAGTCGTAATACACTGGTTCTGAATGAGTGCTATTATATACCGAACATGATGTGCAACATTATATCAGTTTCTTTACTGAGTAAAGAAGGATATAATTTTGTGGTACAGGATAATGTTATGAATATCTTCCTAGATCAAAAGTTGATTGCATCAGGCTCGTTACATAATGGCATATTCATTCTCAATCAAAATACAGTCCTCAATTTACAAAACACACACAAGAGGAAAAGTTCAGAAATGAACGAATCCTTCTTGTGGCATTGTAGACTTGGTCACATCAATGCGACACGACTAGCCAAGTTGCATAAGGATGGATATTTAAATCTGTTTGAATTTTCATCTTATGACACTTGCCAGTCATGTCTCAAAGGAAAGATGACCAAAACTCCGTTTACGGGACACGGAGAAAGAGTTACGGAACTCTTAGGGCTGATACATAGTGATGTATGCGGTCCCATGTCTACACATGCCAGGGACGGTTCTTCCTACTTCATTACATTCACTGACGATCTCTCTAGATACGGACATGTGTTCCTGATAAAACACAAGTCTGAAGCTTTTGAGAAATTCATAGAATATAAGCACGAAGTAGAGAACCAAACAGGCAAAAGTATTAAGATCCTTCGATCTGATCGAGGAGGAGAATACTTGAGCAATGATTTTCTGGATTATCTAAAAGAGAATGGGATTCTCTCTCAGCTCACTCCTCCTTATACACCACAGCACAACGGTGTATCGGAACGGAGAAACCGCACCCTATTAGATATGGTGCGCTCAATGATGAGTACAGCTGAGTTACCTATTTCCTTCTGGGGATATGCGCTTGAGACAGCCATGGACCTATTGAATAGAGTTCCTACCAAATCAGTGCCTACCACTCCATATGAGATATGGAAAGGGAAGAGACCACATCTTAATTACATTAAAATATGGGGTTGTCCAGCCTATGTCAAAAGACAAAATCCGGACAAACTCGAGGCAAGATCAGTCTTATGTAAGTTTATAGGATATCCCAAAAATTCACAAGGGTATATCTTCTACCACCACGAGGAACAAAAGGTGTTTGTTTCTCGACATGCCACTTTCTTAGAAAAAGGTTTTCTTATGAAACAGACAAGTGGCATTGAGGTAGAACTGGAAGAGGTTCCAGCGACACAAACTATAACAGAAGACTTGGTAGAACCAGAGGGTTCAGTAGTACCTGACGAACCCCAGCCGCTCCGCCGATCTAGCAGGGTTTCTCATCCGCCTGAGAGATACTACGGTTTTCTCATTGATGGTGGAAGCGAGGATTGCATCATGGAAGATGATGACCCAACTAGCTTCGAGCAGGCCATCACGAGTAAGGACTCAGTGAAATGGCTGGATACAATGCGGTCTGAGATGGAATCCATGTACACCAACAAAGTATGGACTTTGGAAGTTGCACCTGAAGGGGTAAAACCCATTGGGAGCAAGTGGATCTTCAAGAAAAAACTTGGTGTAGATGGGAAAGTGGAGACTTTCAAAGCTAGGCTTGTTGCAAAGGGTTTTCGTCAAAGACCAGGAGTGGACTATGACGAAACTTTTTCTCCAGTGGCTATGCTTAAATCCATCCGGATTATGCTTGCCATCGCTGCATATCATGATTACGAAATCTGGCAAATGGATGTTAAGACCGCCTTTCTAAACGGTGATTTAGAAGAGTGCGTGTACATGACTCAGCCAGAGGGCTTCGTAGATAGTGGGAGCAGCGGGAAGGTGTGCAAGCTGCTTAAATCCATTTATGGATTGAAGCAAGCATCGCGGAGTTGGAACATCTGCTTTGACGTCGTTATCAAAGAGTTTGATTTCGTCAAAAACGTAGATGAACCTTGTATTTACAAGAAGGTAGCAGAGAGTAAGGTTGTCTTCCTCGTATTGTACGTGGACGACATACTCTTGATAGGAAATGATATTCCTATGCTGCAATCGGTCAAGCTCTTCTAATCACAAAGATTCTCAATGAAAGATCTTGGTGATGCCTCCTGCATATTGGGAATTAGGATCTATAGAGATAGATCCAAACGGATATTGGGATTGTCCCAATCCAGGTACATTGACACCATACTAAAGAGGTTTAGTATGGAAGAATCCAAGCGTGGGAATTTGCCCACAATTTCTGGAGTCACTCTCTCCAAAGAGATGTCTCCCAAGACTGATTTGGAGAGAGCTCGCATGCAAGGGATACCCTATGCTTCGGCTGTAGGCACTATCATGTATGCGATGCTATATACCAGACCCGATGTAGCATACTCACTAAGTGTAGTGAGTAGGCATCAAGCTGATCCTGGAGAGAGTCACTGGACGGCTGTGAAGAGCATTCTCAAGTACTTACGAAAGACTAAAGAGATGCTCTTGGTGTATGGTAATGGAGAACTCCAAGTGGAGTCCTTTACCGATTCGAGCTTCCAGAGTGATAAGGACGACTCTAAGTCGCAGTCGGGATTTGTCTTTACCCTTTACGGAGGGGCGGTTAGCTGGAAGAGTTCCAAGCAGGAAACCGTAGCAGATTCGACGATGGAGGCTGAATACATCGCTACCAACGATGCTGCCAAAGAGGCTGTCTGGATCAAGAAGTTCATTACTGAACTTGGAGTGGTTCCATCCATTAAGCATCCAATACCTTTGTATTGCGATAATAATGGAGCGGTGGCTTTGGCCAAGGAACCCAGGTCCCATCAGCGATCCAGGCATATTCTGAGGCGGTATCACCTGATCCGGGAGATAGTTGATCGCCGGGAGATCGAGGTCAGGAGGGTTGACACGAAGAACAACACGGCGGATCCACTCACGAAGGCCATTCCCCAGATACAGTTTGAGAGACTTTTCGGGATGCTCGGTATGCGATACTACAACAGCTGGCCCTAGTGCAAGTGGGAGATTGTTAGTTGTATGTATGCCCTAGAGGCCAGTATTGTATAGATGATGTATATTATATTGGATGCTTGGACATATATAAAGATGACTTTCTTTCTCGATATGATAGTGTGCTATCTGGTTGCTCTTTATCTTAACATGTATACTAGTCTCTTTAAACTGTCTTATAGTTACATGTTGGTAAAGCCCTTAGGATGTGTACTTGACTACCTGGACTATGATGCAGATCATACTAGTGGGGACATAGTAGTCCATAAGTACATCCTTCAAGGTCCCTAGTCGTAGATGTCTCGAGACAGGGCATCGATATACCAGTGTAGACTAGCGTATACGCTTCTCGACCTATGAGATGGGCGATGGATGATCCTATATCCATTGGTGTTTGACATCAGAGATGGTATACGGGTGCTCAGTGGAGACTGGGTACACTGGACGGACTCACCGAGAACTCCCAGATGGTATTATACCTCACGTCAGATGGCAGTTCTCAGGTGACACTTGTACAGGTTAGTCTGTAGACCCGAGATCGTCATAGAGTCTTGTGTGATTCCCACTGTGCTTTGATCTCCACCTTACCACGTCCACGAGGGCGTGCAAAACGGTGGTTTTTGGGTACAGTCCCGAGTCACATGGAGGCAATGAGCGATAGGAGGGGTTTCGTCTCTCCCGGTATTAGGGATTGATGTTGTACAGTGCTCGATTGGCCGTAACAGGGAAGTCCCTGGCCAGGGCTGTTTCAGAGATTTGCTGGTAAATGTTACCAGTAGTTTCTCGACCCGTTATGAGCCTCACATCGGCACGACTTATCGGTTATTGGGGTCTGACGTTTACCACCCATAGACTTGATATGCGACATATCAGACGAGGAGACCGGACTGTACGGGAAGTGTTGCCGATCGGCTCGACAGGAGTTGTAGCAGGTTCGCTTGTTCTCTTCTGATCACTCAATACCCGGGTGGCCGTTACGTTTAGCTGACCGCTTGCGGCTTGGGGGTGCTTGATATGATCATCACCCATTGCCGGCGTATTGACGAGTCTCAGAGTTCCACAATGGAGTTTCCTAGTCCAGGCGAAACGTTGTGGTGCGCCTATGGGATATGCGCATGGACCCGATTAAAATGCGCGTATGGGATACCGTATATTGGTCAGGCGGCTTGCTTTTGGTAGGGGTCATATGTGATATGGCCGGATTGATAAATCAAGTGTTGATTTACCATTTAACCATTAGCTTCTCACTTGAAATCCTTTCTTGAGTTAGTTGGATGTATGCATGCATGTATGCCTTCTTTTTGATTCATGCACATATGGATGTACATATACACATACATACATACATACATCTTTCATGGTTGATTATACAAGGAATATGATGGCAATATAAGACTCACACCATGGTTTTGATATGGATTATTATTGAATTTTTTCTAAAACAAAAAGGAAAAGAAAAAGGGTTCATTATTGATTTGTTTCTACACTCTTCTCTTGACCTAACCATTCTCACCCACCTTTTAACCTTAGGTAAAGTTTCCTTTTGTGTTTTAACTCAAGTTCAATAATGAATTCATTGTTTAAACCATGGTTTGAGATGAGAACAATAAAATATATATACATATATTTTCATTTTTCTTTGAGAGAGTTATTCTTTTTCACTCTTGAAAAGGTTATTGCCATCATCTTCTTCTTCCTCTCACATTTTGCTCTCTAGTTCTTTGTAGTGAGCAAGATACTCATCAAGATTGGATTTTGAAGTGAGAAATAGAACCACAACACCATTCTACACAAGTCTAGCCCACTTGTTTAGAGTGTTAGCTTGATTTCGTTCACTTGATCGGATAAAGTTGCTAGCTTGGACAAAGAGAACTCCGGGTGGATCATCGGTGACCTAGAGGATTTCAAGCGGAGCTTTTTCAAACCCCAAGTAGCCGAGGAGTCTAGCGTAGGGAGCTACAAAAGTTGTACTCTCTAAACCCTAGCTTTTCTTTCATATGATGATATGCAAGTTTTAGAAACCCTAATTTTCTAGGATAGATTCTTTGTAAGTTTACTTAGCACCCTAAAGACTCCACCTTTGGTACATGTGATGCTTCCAAACCGTTCATGAGGTGCTAGGTAAACCTTTCATCCTGCACCTCATTCTACGGGGAAAGAGCCGATATCCCTTCACCGGGAGTGACCTCTTTAGCAAAGGTTTTCGCCACTATATTTTTATAAAAAGCTATCCGGTTCCTTCAACGATATCAAGTTCATTACGTTAAAGGATTTTCGCCAAAAACCATTCGTAGCCCTCCTTCATTTCAGACGGGTAGCACTTAGTATTCATGCTATGTTTGTTGGCCTTCATCATGGCATAGTGTATGGTAGCTATTTGTTACTTTTCTGCTGCATAGATAGATACGTTGGTTTGGGACAGTCGTACTACTATTTTGGCCTTCGTCAAGGGTATGTACGGGTGGATTCAAATTAACCTGGACAATGACGGATAGAACTTGACATGTGACTTATGATTTGTTGACCTTCGTCAAGGTCATAAGAGCATGGGGTAAAAATCACATCGCGAGTTTCTAAAGAAACTGAAACTTGCCAGATATGCGCATACCTTCTGTAGTGTGATAACGTGAGTGGATTCCATCACGTTATCATGCGATGATAGTTGGATCCCGATTCCCACTAATTAGTTGGTTTACTCCTCGGGTGATCCCGACTAATTCTTCTTTTAGGCTTGGAGGAGAATTTGAGTTTACAGTGGGAGGTTTCCTAATTAGATAAATTGATAACCATTCTGATCTAGGTTAGAGTGCACGCAGAGTGTTTCTTTTCTCTCTCTCTCTCTTTGGCAGTGACCATGACCCGACCCTAGACTATAACTCAGTGACCAAGGTTAACCGAACCTTCTTAAAACACTGGCTTTTGGATTGTCTGAGTTGCATACCTCATTGCCACTCCTACTTTTACCCTTTTCTCCAGAACACCCCGTATTACTACGAACATCCACTTCCATTGGATAAAACCATCGTATGGTTATATACGAACTCGAAGGAACTTGTTCCAGATTCGAGGATGGTTTCCGGTTCTGGGAAAAATGAATAGGACTATTCAGTTGTCTTTTCTTTTTACCTTCTCTCAGACTGCGAGTGCTCCTTGGATTAGGACGGTACACCTATTATGCTAATTGGATAGTCTTCTTCCAAACTATAGGCAGGTGCCGAACGGTGGGGAATGAAGAAAACCAATTAGCCTAACGATGGTGTACAGAAGGTAATAAGTTAAGACAAATAAAGGGATTAGAAAGGGGGCAAAATAAACTGCGACTGTTATTCACGACCAACCAAGTATTTCATCGCCACTCCTACTTCACCTTTGCATTTCTCCAGGACACCCCGTATCACTATGAAGATCCACAGTTATTTGGATAATCCATCGTATGGTTATATACGAACTCGAGTGGACCTGTTCCAGTTCGGGGATGGATTCAGGTTCAGGGGAAATAGAATAAGGTTTATTCAGTTGTCTTTCATCTTTACCTTCTCTCGCATTACGAGTGCTCCTAGGATTAGGACGGTACACCTATTACGCTTATTGGATAGTCTTCTTCCAAACCATAGGCTGGTGTCGAACGGTAGGGATGGAAGAAAACCATTTAGCCTAACGATGGTATGCAGAAGGTAACGACTAAAGACATATAAAGGGATTTGAAAAGATGGAAAAGAAATATACGGTTACAGTTGTGAATCTGATCATGGAAGAGGTATTACTAAGAATACCCGAATACCCCTTCGAAACATTTACATGTTTCAATTTCACTGTGTATTGTTAAAAGAAAACTGATTTCCCAATTAGCCCTTGCTCCAGGGTATGTATTTACCAGGTTTGATTCTCACATCTATATGGTTTTACAGATGATGAGTGGGAGTAAGTTATTGGGAATTGGGTGATCATCCTCATTATATCGGGATTCGTTGTAATTGGTGATATTTGAGGAAATCGCCTGGGCTGTTTGCCGGACGGCATATATTTGGTTTTGAATATCCGTTGTTATGCACCAATTTCAAATTGATATATCTGTACGTTTATTTTTATAAAGTGAGATATAACTTTTTGAAATTATGTCCATGACATTTACCTATATCAGTTGATGGTTAGGTAAGGAGTATTAAACAGCGGTGTAATTCTTCTTAACCATAAATACAGTTTTCAACCTACGACACACAGGGATTGAGTTATTAGACTCAGGGGACTTATACAGAGTATTGTATGTTGTCCAAAGTCTATTAGGATAGAGGGTTTGGTACTCGTACTATATTCTGTTTACTTATGACTTCTCTAGTTCTTAGACATGTGTTTCATAGAAATACAAGATCCAAGTTTTGAGAAGTTATAGGTATATGAATAAAGTAGAGAACCAGGTATTGCAAGTATCAGGATTCTTCAAGGTGATCGAAGATGTAGATACTTGTGTATGGTATTCAGTTGATAGTAATGATTTTGAGAAACTTGTTTCTCCTTCAGGTTACTCATATCTGGATGCATTCCTAAGTTGAGTAATGTTGATCGGCCTCCTTCCATTTAGTTGACATGCACTGGAGACAGCTGCATGATTTGAATCTGGTTCCAATTAAATCAGTGCCTCTGTTTCTATATTGGATATAGAATAGTTCATATCTTAACAATGTTAAGGTACGGTGAGTTGTCCGGCTTATGCTTAAAACCAGACTCTGGATAACTCAAGGCACGTTTCTGTAATGGCTGTTTGTGGGTTGACCCGGGCTATGACGAGGGTTGACTTTCTACCATCTGGAAGATCAATAGTGATATTGTTCTTGACTCGCCACAGTTTTAGTAAAATGGAATTTTTCAGAAAATAGTAGTGGGAGTATGGTAGAACTGGAAGTGATTCCAGGATCGCAAACGATTACTGAAAATTCGATAAGAACCTAAAGATTCAATCTGGTTTGACATTCCATTGGCCACTCCGCAGATATGGTGGGTAACCTCAGGCACCCGAGAGGTACTCCGGTAGCCTCAAGGACGGTGACAGGGAGGTTCTTGTTTACCCAGACTTGGCACTACTGTTGTTCCAGGCTATGAGACCCGGCAGGAGGATGAGTATAGCGTCGTTCTAAACTAGTTTTAGAAGTGTACGTGTATATGACTCTGCCAGAGGGTAGTCGTAGTCAGTGGGAGCAGTGGAAGCATAGTGGACAAGTAGCTTATGTCTATTTATGGACTAAAGCGGATATAGCGGAGATAGATCATCTATTTCTGATATGACAGTCAGAGGTTTGACTTCATCAGAATAGGGGATGGATCTGTTAAGAAGGTAGTAGGGTGTGATGTCCTGGTATATGGATAACATACACATAATAGGAAGTGAAATTCCTATACTACGATCGGTTATATTTTGGTTGCACACAGTGGTTTCTCCACATAGGATATAGATAAAATATCAGACATTCTGGTTACTAGATCTATGGTTTTAGATCTAGATTTGGGTAGTTTCCCAATCTGGGTACTTAGACAGTATTCTACAGGTGTTTTAGAATGGACGACTCCTGGCACGGTAGTGTACCTGCAGGTGATGGAGTCACCCTCTCTAAAGCTGTCTTACAGACTAAAGGGGAGAGGGATGTTGTAACACCTTAGAATGTGTTTGTAGCTAATTATATTTTAATATCTGGTTTTTAATAAAAAGTTTGCCAAAATGATTTCCAATTATTTTATCCTATTTAATGAATATTTTATTAGATTTTTCCTAGGCTTGCACACACTTGTGCATGTTAACTAGGGTGCTAATTTGGAGGTTAACCATGATTAGCAATCATGGTTAGCTAACCATTTCCCTCTAAGCTAGTTTTATTAATTGTTTAGGTGTTATGAGTTTTTAAGTGTGCATGGTTGTTAAATTAAAAAGGGTTTTTTAAAAATGAAAAAGGATTTAAAAATGATTTAAATTGTTGATTTGAGAGAGAGAGAAGCATGGTGCTACATGGCCCAAGCCATGCTTCTTTAAATGAAGAAAGAGAAAGAAAATGGGAGGGGTTTTGTGTGTTCTCTCATTTCTCACTCATTCTCTCATTTCTCTCTCACAAACACACACACACACTCACCTGCAGCAGAGGCTTCAGAAGCTGCAGAAGCAAGCAGCAGCAGCAACAGAAACAACAGCATCAGCATCAGCAGCACAAGCAACATCAGCAGCAGCAACATGCACCAGCACCACCAGCAGCAGTAGCAGCTCAATCCCACCCCTTCTCCTGCTTCATAGGGTTCTCTAGGGTATACTTTTTGAACCCAATTCCCCTTATTGCTTATGTTGTGTGTTGTTTAGCTTCGGTTTGCGATTAATGTGAGTTTAGTGCTAATTATGGTGAGTTATGTGGAATGTTGGTTAAGTGGTGATTGTGTTGGTAAACCCTACCTATTTAAGTGTTGTTAAGGTCACCTTAACTGAGAATTAAACCAGATTACACAAAAATACCATAGGGTTTGTGTTTTGTGCAAAAATCGGTGTTTTTAGGCGATATATTGGCAATCTATGATCTGCTTTTGACCCGAGGCCTTCAGGACAAAATTGAGGAAACTGGGGCATGCACACTAGGTCTAGAACACACCACCAAAACACGAGCCCCTCATTCAAATTCCAGGCCGCAGATTTATTGGGTTTGGCCGCAATTTGCGGCCAAGTTGGGGGCTGGGGTGTTGGGGTCTTGGCTAGGGTTCTATGCTGTATTGTCTAGTGTTTTGGCATGTATAGTTTTGTAAGATTTGACCTGTAGGAAAATCTGGGATCAAATATCGTTTTGCATGTCCGTTGTGTTTACGCGATACGCGCGATACGTAGGTGGGTTCTGTGATCCAGCGTATCGCGGCGTGTCGCGATAGTTTTAGACGCCTATACACACGATTCAGCGTATCGTGCACACGCGCGTTTAGTTCGCGACGCGAGTTTCTCGTTTGGGTTCGATATCGCGTTTTGCGGAATATTTGGCTTATATATGATTTCCATGTTTAAATTGCAGGTTTGCAGGCGGGGACTACGGACACTGCTACAGGGGGGAGCGGATGGTAGGATTCACCTAGCGTGGAGCGTAGGTGAGTAGATTTAACATCTACAAGGGAATCGCCCGCATGGCGTTATGCGTCTGGGCTAGAATTCTATTACTTGTCGCATATTCTACGTCATTGTTAGAATTGCGCCTTTACCTTATTTCCTTGATATAGTTGTACTGTGACTAGCAGCCGTAGGACACTGCACATATTATTGACGGTTCATGTTGTACGAGCACGGATTGTATGCTACACACACACCGTCAATAATTGCCATGTCACACACAAACCATTATAGACATTATATTTCTTAGTTAGGGACTTTACGACATCGATTCACATTACTTATCACGTTTTGACATTTAGTTACAAATATACCTTACTCACCTATTCCACTCATACCCGGAGGGGGTATACTTCATCAGTTCTTATAGGTAGATACCTATACATTGCTACACCTGTATGTTACACACACATTCAGTTGCAGTTATATATTTACCTTTACTGATGTTACTTAGCTATACCTTATTGATTTCGCATACTTATGGTTTCAGCTACACATTCTCATCTATATGCTCGCATTTCAGATATATCGCATATATTTATTCCTGGATTTGCGCATTGTTTATTGGGATTTTACATGATATTTTCTGGATTTGGGAACCGCGGGAGTTCATGAAATTATGCATACATTGAAAAACCCGGTTTCCTTGATATGATATTTGCGCAGCCACCATGAGATTTATCGGTTCTGATTATATACTCCATACGAGGTGTGGTTGCCATATGAGGGTACATGGTGGGGCCCGGTATGGTTTCCCTCGGCAAGATGATCGATGGACTTTGCCGATTGAGCCTGGAGGCGGGCGAGTACCTACCGGTGATAGTACTAATGACTCGGCGGGGATCATGGAGATACCGTTGGGAGTCATGCACGTATGCATACGTCGAAAGGCGAGAGTCAGAGCTAGGGACTCATGCTTTCGGGATAGCGTATGATACGTACCTATCAGGATTTCTGTGTCGATACTTGGCACATTGTTTTCATGATATTTCCTTTAAACACCATTGTATATATAACAGGGGATTTAGCCGTTGTTATATATACCCTTACACCAATATTAGTGGAATGGGACGCTAATATATGTGTATTGACCCCATCATATTTATTTTATTTCTGTATGTGTATACCTTTAGGATGTTAGAATTCTACTTGAGATTTGATTTGGGATATTAGGTGATTCATTGAGATTGGATGTTGGACATACATATGGGATTACTGATTTGTACTTTCGGGATATAGGAGATTACTCGATATTGTACATTGAGGAGATGTGAGACTCATATGATGTGAGAGCCCAACGTGGGGGCTGATTCGAGGAATTGGGATTTGAGTGTCTTGATGGATTGTGATCCTACCACGATGACAGGATTCTGTGGGATGACATATTTCACTCCATACCTCATACCTTTTCACTTATGCACTGTTCCATGTTTTAGGAGTACCTGTTAGTGTACCATTCATGATTGTTGCATATTTGCATTCTCATATCCCTATTGCATGGTTATTGCATACTACTGTCATGTTACTATTGCTTCACATATTGATTGTACCTGCTAGTGTACTTTCCATTATTCTGCATTCACATGACATGTTATTACTGTAATCGCATATCTTAGATTCATGCTGTACGTACATTCCTGCGATTACCTGCATATGTTATCTACTATTCACGAGTTGGCAACTCACCCCCGTTGTGCCACAGGTGTTGCAGGTTGTTCCCGAGAGTAGTCAAGGAAGGCTATTCAGCTATTCATCTATCATCTTTTGCTACAGATACCGCATCAGCTCACAGTACTATTTTGCTTAGGTGGGCTGCGATGATTATCTGTATTTCATATTGTACGTTCGTTGTATCTTGTACTCTCCATCTACTATTATGTTGTTGAGTTAGAGACTTGGTGAGGACGATATTGTATATTATTTGTGGATTTGTTGTATTTTATATATAGCTTTCTCTCTATTGTCTTTATTTCTTCGCTACGGCGTCGTATATTTGTGTTGTATTCATCTTGGGCTAGTTTTTACAAAAGGGGGTGTTGCCAAAATTTTAAAGAAAGAAAGTAGGACTTTTAAAGAATTTGGGTTGCAATTTCAAATGTTTCAAATACTTTTATTATCTTTTCCGTATTTTCTTGGTTTAGATTTCTGGGTTTTGGCTTTCTTTTGCTGCGTTACGTTTTTAGGCGTTGCGTAGTATTAGGGCCGTCACGTGCCAATTTCGGGTCGTGACAGATGTGCATGATTGGCAGATCACTTGCTTAGGCAATTGAGTCAATCATGAGATGTCGAGTACCACACCAGATGTTGTTTTTGCACTAGATGCAAGAAGTTGATATTAATCCTATCCTGGAGAAACGTTCGGAAGCAGTTTTACAACATAAGTGGATGTTCTAGGGATATGATAACAACAGCCTCTTTTAGGAGACGGTTATCATTCCAGGCTTCTAAGGTGACCTGGATGACAGAGTGACTGTCAGAGTTATAGTTTTCCCTCTGACGAGGGGCAGTGTTTTGGACAGGTGATCTAAGCGGACACTGAGGGAGGCATGACGCAGGATACTGATTAAATTCGGTTGACGATACAGTCTAAGAACTTTGGATTTGGAGTTCATTTATGAACTAGGTCCCATCAGATATCCAGACATATTCTAAGACAGATATTGCTCATTTCGGGAGATGGCTTTCTCCGCGAACTTGAGATAAAGAGAGACATAGAAACAAACATTAGGACGGATCCACTCACTAAGGCTATTCCTCGAACGCAATAGTTTCACAAATGGGCTTTGTGAGACTGATCAGTAGAGGAGTTGGGTGTTCGATATCACACGGGCTGTGAGTATGCGACATCGTAATAATTAGCCTTAAGTGCAAGTGGGAGATTGTTGGATATAGTGCCCTCAAAGTCAATTATTGGATCGCAGGCACGTGATTGCAATGATTGAGGGAGGACCTATGCCGGTAGGACAGTCTTACTCAAGATGATAGTATGCTATCTGGTTCATCTTTATCATCGTGTACATACTTTAGGTGACATTACAGGTCACTATTGCACGTTGATAGAGCCCTTAGGATTCTTACTTGACAGCCAGCAGTATGATGGCGATCATATACGTGGGAGCTGGGGTCTATAAGCACATCCTTAAAGTGTCCCTAGTCGTGGGAGTTTTCAAGACAGGGCATCGATACTCCGGAGTAGATTAGTGTATACAGTCGAGACCCCGACGAGGGATGGTGGCCAGTCTCACAAGCCATTGGTGTCAGTTGGATCACCTAAGATGTATACAGGTGCTCATTGGGTTATGAGTACACCGGACAGGACTCGCCGGGAACATGCTAGTTGGTATTATACCTGACGTCAGATAGCAGTTCCCTGGTGACATCTGTACAGGTTAGTTCATACCTGAAATCGTCATTTGTCTCATGTGAGTTTCCACTGTTCTTTGATTACTACCCTACCACGGCTCAAAGGAGTCGTGCAAACAGGTTTTAGTTGGGTACAGTCCCGAACCACATGGAGGCAGTGAGCGGATCGGCAGAGGTTTCGTCTCTCCCGGTATTGGGGGTGAGATCGCGCTGTGTCTAGAAGAGCCATTACACGAAGTCCTTGGCCAAGGCAGGAGATTTACTGGTAGGTATTCCAGTAGTATCTCAGGGTGTTCTGGGCTATACTCCGATACGACTTGTACCGCTTTTGGGGGTCTGACTTTTACCAACCCCCTACGCCCGACATGCGATACTCATAGACGAACGGACCGAACTGTATGGATATTGTCACTGACAGGCTCAGTAGGGTGTCAAGATGAGTTCGCTCATCGACCTCCCTTTTGGTCAGTACCTGGTAGCCCGTTACGTACGGCTAGTACGACTGACGTGCTAGTGGTTAAATCCACAACCAAAGTATTGACGAGTCTTTAGAGTCCCCCACAGACAGTTTCTCAAGTTTCGGACGAAACGTTGTAGAGGCCATATGGATTTATGGCAGGGTTCGAACATACGCATGCACTTGTGCACGTGTCATGGTTCGGACGGATAATACTAGCGGGCTTTGGTTTAAGCCGGATCCTACTATTATACTGTGTAGATTTTGTCTCATTGCATTTGTATTCGGTCGGAATACAAATGCATATATGTAGATACAGTTGTGGGGTTATCCTGTAATTTTGTTACGGGATCGCTTTTTGAAGTTGCCAGCTTGCATTCCGTTTCGGCCATTTTTCCTTCTTTCATTCATGGCTGATTTTTCCTTTGAAAGGGGGTTTATTTGCAAGGTGGAAATTAGTGATGGCAGGGGCCTTTTTGTGGTCACGTGGGCTGCAGGAGTTTCCAGCAAGCTTCTTGATGTTTCTTGCATCATTGGCTCACTTGGTGCATTAATTGTGAAAGGATTAGAAAAGATATTCTTGTGATCTCTTTTTCTTGTGATCACCCATTCTTTTTGCTTGTGCTCACCCCCTTTTCTCCTCCTCAATTATCCTTCACTGGCCGAGCATTATTTGGGCAGCCCCAATTTGTGTGTGTGGGAAAGATTCATTTTTCATTTGCACTAAAACTCCTTAGTTCATCTCCAAAGCTCATTTCTCCACCTCCACTACAAAAGGCAACTTCAATTAACCCTTGAGACAAAATGTTCTACGTATATTCTACAGCAATCTTGGACACATCGGCTGGAAAACTTCGTGTCCGAGTTGCCTCGGTTCTGAGGTGGGAGCCCGTAAAAGGATTCGAAGATGTGGTGCCCCTTCCGACCAGGAAACCGGAGATCGTAGATGCCGCGAGGAGCTTGGGATGGTGGCTAAAGACCAAAGGAAACGGATCGATCGGTATAGCTTTCCTAACCCTTCTCTAGTTAGCTAGTTAATGTTAATGGTTCGATCCAGGTTTATAGTATACGATAGCGTCAGTTTCAAGTTTATGAAAAAGTTTCGTTTCCGCATTTTGGCCTCGGATCAACGGCCGAGGCGCTACCGTAGACTTACAGTAGACGTTTCCCTGGCCCGGAGCATTTTGATTCCCGCTTTGTAGGAAGCCTGCACTGCCCTTTTTGTGATATGGACGGTCGACGCTCTGATCCGAAGCGATTTGGTTCCCGATTTGTGGGAAGCCTGCACTTCCCTTTTTCCGACATGGACGGTCGACCCTCTGATCCGGAGCGATTTGGATCCCGCTTTGTAGGAAGCCTACACTGCCCTTTTTGCGACATGGACGGTCGACACTCTGATCCGGAGAGATTTGGTTCCCGATTTATGGGAAGCCTACACTGCCCTTTTTGCGACATGGACGGTCGACGCTTGACGCGTCTCCGAGACGGAGTGTCCATGGTAGACGTTTCCCTGGCCCAGAGTGATCTGGTTCCTGCTTTGTAGGAAGCCTGCACTTTCCTTTTTGCGACATGGACGGTCGACGCTCTGATCCGGAGCGATTTGGTTCCTGCTTTGTAGGAAGCCTGCACTGCCCTTTTTGCGACATGGACGGTCGACGCTCTGATCCGGAGCGATTTGGTTCCTAATTTGTGAGTAGCCTGCACTGCCCTTTTTGCGACATGGACGGTCGACGCTTGACACGTCTCCGAGATGGAGTGTCCGAGGTAGACTTTTCCATGGCCCGGAGTGATCTAGTACCTGCTTTGTAGGAAGCCTGCACTGCACTTTTTGCGACATGGACGGTCGACGCTCTGATCCGGAGCAATTTGGTTCCCGATTTGTGGGAAGCCTGCACTGCCCTTTTTGCGACATGGACAGTCGACGCTCTGATCCGAAGAGATTTGGTTCCCGATTTGTGAGAAGCCTGCACTGTCCTTTTTGCGACATGGACGGTCAACGCTTGACGCGTCTCTGAGACGGAGTGTCCATGGTAGACGTTTCCCTGGCCCGAAGTGATCTGGTTCCTGCTTTGTAGGAAGCCTGCACTGCCCTTTTTGCGACATGAACGGTCGACGCTTGACGCGTCTCCGAGACGGCGTGTCCGTAGTAGACGTTTCCCTGGCCCGGGGTGATCTGGTTCCTGCTTTGTAGGAAGCCTGGACTTCCCTTTTTGCGACATGGACGGTCGACGATCTATTTGACTTGCTCTGCTTCCTGCAGTGTCAGGGGTGAACTTGACTTGCTCCGCTTCTTGCAGTGTCGAGATTGGATTCTGACTTGCTCCGCTTTCTGCGATGTCGGAGTTGAAGTTGACTTGTTGATTGTGATTTGGGTTGACATCAACATCGCTATACTGGAATACGGTACCAGAAGTAAATCATCATTTGCCATGAGAAGATTTGGGGATTTTAGTTTTGGTCGGCATCTGCATTTCTGCACTGGAATAATGCCAGGAGCAACTCATCATTTTCCCTGGGAGGATTTGGGAATTGGTTTTTGCTTAGCATCAGTATCGCTACACTAGAATATGGTACCAGGATCGAATCATCATTTGCGCTTGCTTATCAGGAAGCGATGGCTTAGGAGACAGGTTTTAGGTCCCTATCACCTAAGACTTTTCAATTTTGTGAGCCGTAAGGGTCTCACAAAGCATTTCTCCCTACGGGTCGTAAGGATCCCGTAGGTGTATTTTCTTCTTAGGAGTCGTGGGGACTTCTAAGTGTGTTGCTCCTTTGTGAGTCGTAAGGATCTCACGCGGGAATTTTCTCCTCACAAAGTCGAGAGGACTTTGTGAGTGCATTTCATCTCTTTTTCACGAGTTTGCACCCTTTCGGGTTTTCACAAACTCGCCGGCAGTCCTACTGTTTTTACTCACGGAGCCCTTTCGGGTTTTCATCCGTGCCCATTTTGCTTGTGGACATACCCTTTTTTTTTACCGCCGGTGGGACTTTGAATGTGGTCTTGCCGGTAGGACTTGGGAGAGATTGGGATCGTTTTACGCCCGTGGATTGTATACGGTTTTGCAGGATGCATGATCCAGACTGTAAAGCCGGAAACATTTCGGGACTTTATTGGCGTCTGTATCGCTGCACTGGAATATGGTACCAGGAGCGACTCATCATTAGCCGTTGGGGTTTGGAATTTGGCTGGCGTCTGCATCGCTACACTGGAATATGGTACCAGGAGCGACTCATCATTCGCCGTTTTTTTTCCTCACCACGATTGCTCTATCATTTCAGCTTTTCTTATCGCGAAGGTCGCGATTACCTTATCATTTCGGCTATTTATTCGTGGTTGTCCCATCATTTCGGCTGTTTATTTTCATCTTTATTTTTACTCCCTGATTTTTATTGCGAGTTGCCCTATCATTTCGGCTTTTTATTATTTTTTGTTTTATTTACACATTTTTACATTCCCAGTTTAACGACTTAGAGGTCGATTGTTCCCAGTTTAACGACGTGGTGGTCATCTTTGCTTATCCCAGCTCCTTGAATTTTGATCTTGGCGGAGCTGTATTGATGACCATAGCTCTGTGGCTTGCCGATACATCCGAGGACTGTGAGGTTTTTCCAAGCTTGTATTGGTCTTCTGCCCAATCTTTGAAAACACAGCAATCTTCAATGGTATGACTCACCACCCTATGGTATGGACAGTATACGGCATTGCCGGTCATATTCATTTCATGTGGCCTCTTCGGAATAGGCAATTGCAGACCGTTGTTCAAGGCTTCCTTGAATATATTGCGGACCCCATCCCTCCTGAAGGAGTACACCTTCTTCTTTCTCTCCATTAAAGTAGGTGCCCTTACTGATGCTGGTCCTTGAGGCCGATCGGTCTTTGGTTCGCCCTTTTCAGATAATGGCACATGTCTGGGAGGTGTAGGTTCCCGAAAGGCTTCAGTCTCCATTTGTATGAAATCGGCGGTCGTAGCTTGACTGTTTGCTAACACGCCTTTAGACAGTTCCATCTCTCCCGTCTTGTAATGCCTTTCGACCCAATCTTTGAAGACGAAGCAGTCCTCAATGGCATGACCTATCACTCTGTGATAGGGGCAATATTTTGGGTCGTCGGTCATATTCGCTTCTTGCGGTCTCTTTGATTCTGGCAGTTGTAGACCGTTTCTTAGGGCGTCTTTGAATATTTTATGGATTTTGTCCCTTCTGAAGGAATAGACCTTATCCAGCTTCTCTTTCAGTGGAGATTCTCCTCCGGTGTATGTATCGGAGGGACTGGAGGCTGATCGCGGCCGTTTTTCGCGAAGGCGCTTTGCTCTTAGATTGAAGGGGGTATCAGTTGGCTGCCTCCGGGTATCGATCCCTAGCTCATGAACCAAAATTTGATTCTGCTATAATAGCAATCGGGCGACTTGGGTCGCGAGATCTATCACGACGTTTGTCAACTCGTCGACCTTAGACTGTACCTTAGCTAACTTCTCATCCCTGTCCTGAAGCTGCCTCTGAAGCCATCGAAATAATGCTTGTTCTGTAGTTTCGGTTATGACAACCGGGCCATCCTTATTGCATGAGCTTAATTCCGCAGGAACCCCGGGCTCTGTTGGCTTATTGGCCTGAGCGAGCTCTTCATCATTTAGACCGAGTTGATGTTGGGTAGCGTCCACCGCATCATCACCCTGGCTGTGAAGCATAGAAGGGTTCGTTTCTTCATGTCCGACCATGTAGGCAGTGTGGACCGCATATCCAGCTGTCTCTTTATCTTTGGAGGGGTAACCCCGTCCTTGGAGCCTCATGAAGCTCAGTCTAGTATGAGCCCTAGCCCTTTTGTTGGCTCTGTATCTGAGCCTTTTCTGCCTTAGCTTCTTGATTTTGAGGGCTTAGCGGGCATCTATTTCCTGGGAAGCCACCGTGAGCCGATTAGCGGGGAGCTTAGAGAAGACACCCGATCGAGCAGTTGTCAGGGGCACCGCCGGAGCTTGCTCGAGACGCCTTGTTGCTTTGTTGGTGTTGATGGCCTTGCCCCCATCTGGGGCCAAGGAAAGTCGTTCAAACACTGACTTGCGTTTGAGTTGGGGCATTTTCGAGACCACCACATTTGGCCTCTTGCCTTTCGAGACCGGTTTGTCTGTCACCGGGGCTTGAGGAGCTGGGATGGCGTTAGCTGACACGAACAGAATAGAGCCAAATGGTAGTGGCGGCTCCTCCCACTGTCGCCCGAGACTAGATGGAAGGACCGTCCTGGTGTCCATCTTCATCGTGTAGGAGATGGGAGCCGTGCTAAGAGCTGGGTTCATCTTTGAGGACATTGTTGAAAAGTGATTGCTTGAAAACCTGTATGAAAGAGTATTATTTTAGTATAAATATAGATATGTATATTGATTGAGTTCGCATGGATATTTAACCCGAAATATGGGAGGAGAGATTGGTCCCACCGGGCGTGCCAGAATCTGTAGGGTGTTTTTCGTCACCCCATTGAGATGGGAATACGCGCGCGCTGGTCAGGCATACTATAGATTCCCCCTACTTAGGGTAGGCTGGGGTTTATTTATTGTGGGGATCCGAATCTCTGGCAGCAGCGGACTAAGCTGCCGCTAATTACCCCTCGCCTTTGGAGCGAGGGAACCTCCGATTAACGAGTTAAACTGGTCATGCGAACTCAATGTGCAGTTTTGTGTTTCGAAAGGGTTTTGGATATGTCGAGGGGCCCGCAGAGTTTTTACGGGGGTCCCGCTACCCGGATAGCGGGCTGGGGGTCAAGGGGGCTAGCATCCCCCTTGTGGGGTGCGGGGCAGCGCCTCGGCCCAAATTTTTTTTGAGAGGGACAGTGCTGTAGAGTATGTGTGTGTGTGTATACATATGTATAAAAAGGGGAAAAGCGCCCAAAGGACGTTTGGGGCCAGTGCCTCACGTGCCTAGCACGCGAGCGCTGGGCGCTTAAGCGCTGTGCGCTTGGTGCTGTGCGCTTAAGCGCTAGCGCACCACGTGTCCGACACGTGGGCGCTGTGCGCTTAAGCGCTAGCGCACCACGTGTCCGACACGTGGACGATGGGCGCTTGAGCGTTGTACCCTTAGGCGCTGTGCGCTTAAGCGCTGGCGCACCACATGTCCAACATGTGGGCGCTGGGCACTTGAGCGTTGTGCACTTAGGCGCTGTGCACGTAAGCGCTAGCGCACCATGTGTCCGACACGTGGGCGCTGTGCGTGTAAGCGCTAGCGCACCACGTGTCCGGCACGTGGGCGCCAAGCGCTTGAGCGCTGTGCGCTTAAGCGCTAGCGCATCACGTGTCCGACACATGGGCGCCGGGCACTTGAGTGCTAGGCGCTCGAGCGCTAGCGCACCACGTGCCTGGCATGTGGGCGCTGAGCGCTTGAACGCTTGGGGCGGCGAGGAAAAGGGGCTTTTAGCCCCAGAAATGGGATTTAAACTCCCAAAAGAGAAATTATAGGGGGGTTAAACTCCTAAGATGTTTTTGGAAATGCTGAAACGAGCTTCTCCCTTGAGCTCTGGATCTTCCCAAAGTGGGATTTTTAGGAGACGGGTCTCCTTCTTCCTCCTCTTTTGGCTGGATCTTGAAGAACAAGAAGTATGAGATTTTAAAAATCTCTTATTTTTTTAAGATCTGATGGGAGATCTGAGTTCCCCTTTATGGGTTTCATGGTAAAAAACTATTTAGTTTTGGAAAAAGAAGAGTAAAGCTCTTGATTTAATTCAAAGAGAAAGAAGAAGGTTTAAAACCTTCAGAAAGGGAAAAGAGGCACAAACCCTAGATTTTGAGGGGAATGAAAAAGCCTCTTAAATATTTTCATCATGTTGCCTTATATAGGTTTACATATTTACATATAGCCTCTTGGGCTTTACAAAATGGCTTTTTGCCCATCCCATGGCTCATGTGCCATTTCTTTTTGCACATAATCCATGGGCTTTACAAAAATTTGGCTTTATGCCCATTCATGCATAAAAAATTACATAAAAATTATTTGTTACACGATTTTTTATTTTGACATGGAGGAGGCTGGCCGCGGGCTCGACTTGGGCATGGGCCTTCTTGACCTGGGCTTGGGCCCACCTGGCTTGGGGTTGACCTTGACTTTGACTTGGTCAACCGGGGTGAAATTTTCGACCCCAACAATCAACAAAAATTAAATCTCCAAAAGAACTCAGCGCCTCACGTGAAAAACACGTGAGCACCCAAGGCCAAGTTACATAGCGCCTTACGTAAAACACATGTGAGCACCAGAGAGAATTAGTGCTTAGCACTATTACAGTGCCTCATGTGAAAAGCATGTGAGCGCCCAAGGCTAAAAACTCGGCACCTAACGTGAAACACATGTGAACGCCAGAAAAAGTTAATGCTTAGCACTACTGGAGTGTCTCATGTGATAACACGTAAGCGCCGAGTTACATAGCGCCTCACGTGATATTCACGTGAGCGCTTCGTAATTGAGTGGTTAGCACTGTTGGGTGGTATAGAAACTCAATCTTAGCCTAAATTGGCTAAGTCTGTGAAGCTTGAGCTTCCTCTTTAATTTTAAATCAACCGAGTCCATATGCTCGTGATTTCCAAACTGATCGTAGTCTCAAACATGGCTAATGATCTCTAATTAATAATATCCAAAATGATATTCATCTCATATCTTATAAAATAATCTTAGTCTCAAATATGACTAATGATTCTTAGGTCCACCATGATCTTTTCCCTCAAATACGGGATTTGGTTCAAGAGTACATCTTTCCACACCTCTGATATATGTCGTTGTAATTCCTCAACGTCTTCATAGAGGTGGCGGGTCCTGACAACCAACAACTCATTTCTCGTCCCAACTTGATATAAAATTTCATCAAGACAGGGAATGATACATCCCACATTGATGCACGTCCAAACTGACATGCACACCTCAAATCGTATCGCACCCCAAATTGGGCGCATTCCATGTCACCATCGTTCACTCCACCACGTAACAAATACACGTGCGTGCAAGATGAATGTTGGACCAAAATATCCTTAAACTAACATTCGTCTCCAAAATGGGAATGTTGGACCGAAACGTCCCTAAACTAGTGTGTCGCCCTAAATATGGTGATAATAGACTGTGATGTCCTTAAACTAAAATAGTTGAGCCCATAAGTTCATTTGTTTCTAAGTTGATCTTAGTCTTAAATATGACTAACGATCCTAAGATCAAACTCAAATATTTTATGAACCGATGGACCTCAAAAATGTAAGAAATGCGTCCTAAGTTCATTCCCGTTGGCAAATCAAGCTACCAACA
This sequence comes from Agapanthus africanus, assembly GCA_030015575.1. Classification (NCBI taxonomy): domain Eukaryota; kingdom Viridiplantae; phylum Streptophyta; class Magnoliopsida; order Asparagales; family Amaryllidaceae; genus Agapanthus; species Agapanthus africanus. Next base: position 269,847,289 of record CM057342.1, on the reverse strand, counting down.
TGGACCCCGTCAAGTAAATCCTTGACCAAAATCCAAATCTCAAATATACGGATTTGGATTAATCCGCGCCCTACAGGTAATGACATAAATTAGTCTCCATTTACAATCCATGGGCAATCCAAAATAAAACAAATACAACACGACACGAAGTGAACCATTAGAGCAGAAGAAAGTAGTTATCGCAATGCAGTAACATAATTAACTGCAGGGGCTTGTGCCTGCAGAGATGAGCGTCCCCACAATCAAAAAACCCTCACAAATGAGGGGGAATCTGATGAAATATACTATAACGGTCGCATCTATCCAAACCTCTGTTATACGGTGCCATAAATCATCTTGGTATCTTTGGAGAGGTGGGTGGATATGTCCAAATAGCATTTGCCCCCAAATTCATGCTAGACGCCATCCACATCTCGGTCCGGTCTTCGGCGGTAAACAGGATCAATTCTACTTTATGATGCATCTTCTTATTGACGGACCAAACTCACCGGGAAACAATATCGACGTCTATCTCCGACCTCTGATCGATGAATTAAAATATTTACTCATTGATGGTGTAGAGACTTACGATGCAAACACAGATACAACATTCACGATGCGTGAGGCTTTAATGTGGATACTTAATGACTTTCCTGCGTATAGAATTCTATCGGGTTAGTCCATAAACAGTCACAAAGTATGCCCTTACTGCCATCAAGATACAATATTGAAATGGTTGAATTTTAGCAGGAAGGTTTGTTGTTGCAGTCATCGGCATTTTCTGCCACTAGACCATCCCTACAGGTTAAACAATGCTCACTATAATGGTCATCAGGAGCTTCTTGGGCCTCCAGCATCATTGTCCGGAGAGGACATGATTGCTCAGTGCAATGATTATAATAATGTGACCTTTGGGATAGATCCAACAAAACAGGATAAACCACCCAACTGGAACAAATTAAGCATTTTCTACGAGCTTCCGTACTGGTCAACAAATTTAGTGTGTCATTGTCTGGACGTCATGCACATAGAGGAGAGAGTATCCGAGCACATACTTAATTTGCTTCTTTGTAAAGATAGAAAATCTAAAGACAAGCTCCGTGCACGGATGGATCTTCAGGACTGGGAAATTAGAAGTGAATTGCATCCTAAACCGATAGCAGTTAAACTAGACAAGTTTATACTTTTCAATGCCGCGTATCATATGTCACAACTGGAGAAGAAAAGGTTTCTACAAGTGTTGCATGATTTAAAAGTTCCCACAGGTTTCTCAGGATCATTTAGCAAGAAAATTAAGATTATGAAAGGCAAGATCGATGGGCTGAAAAGTCATGATCACCATATTATTACAGAGCATCTTCTCCTATTAGACCTCAGGACTTCCCTTCCCGAATCGGTTGGTCTAGTAATCAATGCTCTTTGTTGCTTTTTTAGGGAATTGTGCACTAAAACCTTGGATGTTGTGACTCTGGAAAATCTAGAAAATTCTATTTCGTTGATACTTTGCAAGATTGAGCATAGTTTGCCGCCATCATTCTTCGATATCATAATACACCTGACAATTCATCTTGCAACCGAGGCTAAGTTTGCCGGACCGGTACAATAACGATGGTTGTATCCCGTCGAAAGGTACGTTGCATTTTTCGTTTCATGTATTTTGTAAAATTATTGTTGTCTTATATGCCTGTATTTATTTATTTAACATATTTTTCTTTAGATACCTCTATACTCTAAAAAAAGTATATACGAAATAGAAATCGACCAGAGCGTTCTATCATGCAAGGTTATCTTATAGATGAAGTAACCACATTTTATTCCCGCTGTCTGAACAAGAACATTGAGACGAAGCTTAACCGGTCTCGGAGAATTCAGGACGGGCCATATGGTAAAGCTGATTATAAGAGAGTAGACCCCATGTTTATTAACAAGATATATCGGTTTATCCTCCTTAATATTGGATATAGTGCCCTCAAGTCAATTATTGTAATCGCAAGCACACGATTGTGATGATTGAGGGAGGACATATACGGGTAGAACAGTCTTACTCAAATGATAGTACGTTATCTGGTTTGTCTTTACCATCATGTACATGTATTATGTAGTATTACAGATCACTATTACATGTTGATAGAGCCCATACGATTCTTTCTTGACTACCAGCATTATGATGGCGATCATATACGTGGGAGCTGGGTGGTCTATAAGTACATCCTTAAATGTCCCTAGTCGAGAGAGTATCGAGACTAGGCATCGATACTCCGAAGTAGACTAGTGTATACTTTTCGAGACTCCGACGAGGGGCGGTGGCCGGTCTCACAAGCCATTGGTGTCAGTTAGTCACCTAAGATAGTATACAGGTGCTCATTGGGTTATGAGTTATACTAGACGAACTTGCCGGGAATATGCTAGATGGTATTATACTTATTGTCAGATAGTAGTTCTCAGATGATATGAGTACAGGTTAGTCTGTCGACCCGAGATCGTCATTTGTCTCATATGAGTTCCCACTGTGCTTTGATTACTACCTTGCAACGGCTCAAAGGAGTTGTGCAAACTGGTTTTAGTTGGGTACAGTCTCGAGCCACATGGAGACAGTGAGCGGATCATTGGGGATTCGTCTCTTCCGGTATTGGAGGTTGATGTTGCACTATGCACGGGTGGCCATCACCAGAAATCCTTGGTCAAGGTAGACGAGAATTACTGATTTGGATCAGTAGTTTCTCGGTGGGTGATGGGATTCATACCGACACGAAATATCGCGTTATTAGGGGTCTGATTTTATCCACCCCCCTAGACCTGATATGCGATACTTTAGACGAACAGACCGAACTGTATGGAGATTGTCACAGACAGGCTCAGTAGGGGTTTGGATAAGTTTGCTCGTCGGCCTTACTTTCGCTCAATACCTGGGTGGCCGTTACGTACAACTGGTGCCGCTGACGTGCTTGTGGTTAAACCCACTGCCAGCGTATTGACAAATCTTTAGAGTCACATACAGAGAGTTTCCCTGGTTCAGACGAAATGATGTAGTAGCCGTATTTTGATACGTGCAGGGTTCCAATCGAATGATTATACTAGTTATCCAGACTTTCGATCGGACGGTTGATAATACTAGCCGGCTCGGGATTGAGCCGGATTATTAAATCAAGTATTGATTTAATAATTTACGTATATGTATTTCGATATGTATATTCTAGTATTATGTTCTTTGTGTTATTCTATCTATTTGGGTATTCATATTTTGGTACGAATACAGGTATGTATATATAGTTGAGTATAATTCGTATTTATATAGAAAACATTTTAGAAGGTGGACACCTCATTTTGGATTATCCGTTTATTTATTTAAATGTAAATGAGGTGTAAAGGTGATGAAGAGAGAATGGTGATGACAAATGAATTGTTAATTCATTTGTGCTAACTATTCAAGCATGGTTGATATATTATATTTGGAAATTGGTTTTACAAAACCTTGATTGAGATTTTCTCACTTGGATGGTTCATTATTTTTTAGATGAGAAAACACCCTCACATTTGCTTGCTCTCTTCACTGCCTTTCTTGACCTCCTCCTTCTTCTTCATCTTCTATCATACCATCTCATGTGTTGAGAAACAAGGGTAAAAGAGAGATAGTTACACACTTAGAGCAACTCACTACATCTCTAGAAACTCTAGATTAGCAACCGAGAGTCCCTAGTTGCTTTACTAGATTCTTAGTGTGGAGCTAGAGCCATGAGCTACATCCTTCGGGTGGATCATCTTCGACGGACGAAGACCGGCGGCCAAGCTCAATCGAGGACACCTCAAGGAGCTAAAGAAGATGGTAGAAGACCGAAGGACATAGTTCATTCGGTAAAACAACTCTATCACAGTAGCTAGAACATCTTTGTAGCTTTCTAGTTTCATGTTTGGTTTCGATTCTAGGTAGTTGTTTCTAGCGTCAAGTTTTTTTAAACACCAAAAATTTTCGTTTCGCAACGGTCGTGGTCGACGGGCAGGGCACTAGGAACCCCAACATGTTATCAGAGCAACCCAAACATTAGAAACTAGTAGTAGACGATGTATTAGTTTCAAAACCGAAAAATTCTGATTTCAAAACCTACTCTCTGTTCTGAAAATTTTTTGGTCTCTAAAAATTTTTTAAACAAGTGCAGAGACTTAGTCTAGACATGTATGTGATACACGATGAAAACGAGCCCATTCCATGCAAACTCGGCCGGTTAAATCCTTGAAATTCCTGATTCCACCTTTTTACTATTCACATCTGGGCCTCGTTTTCATCCAGTGTCTTGGGTTTTGTAAATCAGTGTTTTTGGTCTTGTTTGATTTCCCCAGATTTCACTTAGTGTTGTCTTTGTTAGTTATATGTATTCCCTAGAGGCCATTACTGTACATACGATGTATAATGTAGTGGATGCTTGGACATATATGGGGAGGACTTTCTTGCTCGATATGATAGTATGCTATCTGGTTGCTCTTTATCTTAACATGTACGCTGATTGTCTCTATGTTACATGTTGATAAAGCCTTTAGGATGAGTACTTTACTACCAGGACTATGATGCAGATCATACTAGTGGGGACAGTGTAGTCGCTAAGTACATCCTTCAAATATTTCTAGTCGATGGTGTATCGAGACAAGGCATCGATATACCAGAGTAGACTAGCGTATAGCTTTTCGACCCATGTAGATGGGCGATGGATGATCCCATATCCATTGGTGTTTGACATAAGAGACAGTATACGGGTGCTCAGTGGAGACTGGGTACACTGAACGGACTCGCCGAGAACTCCCAGATGGTATTATACCTAACGTCAGATGGCGGTTCTCTGGTGACACTGGTACAGGTTAGTTTGTAGACCCTAAATCGTCAAAGAGTCTTGTGTGATTCCCACTGTGCTTCGATTTCCACCTTACCACGTTCAAGAGAACGTGCAAAACGGTGGCTTTTGGGTACAGTACCGAGTCACATGGAGGCAATGAGCAATGGGAGGGGTTTCGTCTCTCCCGGTATTGGGAGTTGATATTGCGCTGTGCTCGATTGGCTATAACAGGAAGTCCTTGGCCAAGGCTGCTTCAGAGATATACTGGTAAGTGTTATCAGTAGTTTCTCGACCCATTATGAGCCTAATATCGACACGACTTATCTAGTTACTGAGGTCTGACGTTTACCACCCCTAGACGAGATATGCGACATATCAGACGAAGAGACCGGACTGTACGGTAGTGTTACTGATTGGATTCGTAGGAGTGTGAGCAGGCTTGCTTATTGATCTTCTGATCGCTCAATACCCGAGTGGCCGTTACGTTTAGAAGACCGCTTGCGGCTTGTGGGTGTTTGATATAATCATCACCTACTGCCGGCGTATTGACGAGTCTTTAGAGTCCTACATAGGGGTTTCCTGGCTCAAGCGAAACGGAGTAGGAGCACATATGTGATATGTGCGGGACTGAGATTGATACGATATGAGATGCCGTATTCTATTCTCGCGATATGAGATATCGGTCGGTTATATATGATATAGCCGGGTTATCGGATTAAGTGTTGATTCGATAAGTTGATTCATATGATATTAGTCGGTTATAGGTGATATAGCCGGATTATTAAATTAAGAGTTGATTTGATAATCTAATATATAATTATATATTTGATATATTACATTACATTAACTAGTATTAGTTCACTTATGATTTCATTTTCTCACTTTGGATACATTGATGTATATGTGATATATGTTAAATGTATCATGCTAGGCTACAAATGCAACTATGGTTAATGAGGGTTAAACCATGCTAGGGTTAAGATTGGGGTTTATAACTTATCATTAAGTAATTCAAATATTGTGAATATTTGTCATGGTTGATATTTGTTTAAAGCTTGTAGAACTTCAAGGCATCTTTGACTTTGTTCACTCTCTTTGTCTTGCTTAAGATATTTCTTGACCTAAACTTTAACCATAGCTCATGGTTAACTCTCTACAAGGGTTAAGCATGACATGCTTAACCCTTGGTTGCATTTCTAACCTCATAAATAATTCATATGATGATTTCATTCTTCTTCTTCTTCTATCTAAAAGCTTTCTAGCTTCAATGGAGGTATGAGAAAAAGTGTGAGAAAATCAATTCTAAAGTGAGACCATTTCCTACTTCATCATCCTCTACTACTTGCCATTTACTATAGGGTGTTTGCTTCACTAATTCCATGATTAGTGAAGAAATAGCTTGGGTTAGTGTCTCCTCGACGTAGATCATCTTCGGCCTCGAAGACTTTGAAGCAAGCATATTCGTTTCTTCAACGAAGCCTCTCTAGAGTCCGAGACTTCACGATCGCAGCGAAGGGATGACTACACGGAGCTATTGAAGTGAAGGACCGGTCTACAAAGGTTGTATTCCTTGTTCACTTTCCTTATGCAATGTTGTTTGCATTATATTCCGTCGATTTTTAGTTAACGATTCTTAGTTAGGGTTAGCTAAAACGGCAAATTTTTTAATTTGGTATGGACGATGCCTCTCAAAACCTTGCTGCCGTCTTAGGTAACCCTGCAGTCTTTTGCTTTGGGGAAACTTGGAAAGTTTCAAAATTTAAAATTTTGCATCGATGATATATGTGATGTGGTGTATGTGTTTTTCAAACGTTGTCTATTTGCTATATGTCGTTTAGACGGGGTTGCACATACTTGCTTATACTGCTGTGATGTTGATATCTGTGATGGCTATATTCGGATTGTCGTGTGGGATATTCTCTAGTGCAATTGTAGTTGTACAGTTTAGATTCATTTGTATATTCATTATTGCGGGGCGGGCGTCCGACATGTGGACTGCCGTTTCCGCCAGTTTGTATATTCTATTATTGGGGCACAACCGGATTGAGGTCGATGTCGCCATTGTATATATACTTTTCTTTTCTATATTAGGATTACCCCGCGGTGGAGTGCTCGAGTGGCCAAGTTCTAGAAGGCAACAGGCCCACATCTCATGGCGTTAAGACGAAGGGGGCCTTACTCTAGAATTGGCGGGCTATTCGCCGCACTCGTAGGAGGTATAGGATGACCCATGGTAGGGTACTCAAGTTACTGGATTCCATGAAGTACTGGGTGGCCTATTCACTTTATTGATAGGGTTGCCTCACTTCTGGAATTTGCGGGTAACTTGCCGCACTCGTAGGGGTCTTGGTTACACATTGTACAGGTTATCCACACGACCGGGGAACGTCGGGTTTTATTTGCGGCTCAAATAAAATCCGGGGCTCCTAGATTATCCGTTATTCTGTGTTGCTTATCGCTTTTCTGTGATGTTACTTATAACATGCCTGGGACGAATGTTATATATATTTATATATATACTAGTAGATGTTGTATATGTTTTGCATCCTGCTAGTCAAGGCCCCGCTCTGCCGTTAGTTAAGTAACCTAACGGTGCATGATAGGGCCCCGTGGCGAATGCGGATGGCATATATGTATATTGTATTTTCGTTCTTTTCTGGTGTGATATGGATTAATTGATGGACTACGTTAATTTTGATTAATGCAACAAAAAATAAACCTAAATGATGGTGTTGGAACCAATTTTTGAAAACTGACACTACAGATGTTTTCTTTTGTTTTGCACAGCGGTATTCGGTTATGAATATCCAACACCTCATTCGACGAGGCAAGAGCCGAGATCCCTTCATGGGGAGTGACCACTTGGGCAAAAGTTTGCGTCATTATAATAACTTCACTATAGTCGATTCTTTTGCTTCGCATCATGGTATTCGGTTAGGAATATCCTCCACCTCATTCGATAAGGAAAAAGCCGAGATCCCTTCACAGGGAGTGACATGATTGATCTGCTAAAAAGTGTGTTCGTAAAGTAACCGCAATCAAGACGATGTCGCTAGTAGCTAGCCGCGATGAGTACGGGGCGTCCGCAGGGAAACGTGAACCCTTTTCTTGCTTTAGACGAATTGATTGAAGAAGGGTGATTGTTTGTCGTTACGGATATAAGATTTATAAAGAAAAGGCTTGTAGGGTTCATAGGACTTAGTAGTAATGGATGAATAATTAAAAATGACTCCTTTTATCTTTTAATAGTTTAAAACTAGATCAATAGTGATGAATGTAGATTAGGGTTCCTGGAAGAAACTAGGATTTTCCCACTACTAACCATTGTCATTGCATTGATCTCTATTCATGTCTAGCCCTTAACAAAACAAGTGTTAAACCAATCTCAAATCGTGATCGTGAATAGCAATAAATTGGTAGCGCGCCCGATAAGAATGTTAACATTTATTTTGCTAAAATTTATAAACTTTAAAATGTATAAAAAAAGGTTAAACGATTTTATCATCCATTGTTCTACCATATCCTACGAACCCTAGCAAGGTAGGAATTACTCACTCATGGATTGAGATTTAGAAGAAAGGTTGAAGAGTGAAAACATGATTAAGATGCAGAAAGTAAGCGCGGAAAATAAGTGAGGAAATTAATTGCAAAAAGAACGATAAAAACACTGCCTTTATTAATCAACTATTGCATACAACTTTTGAAAGTAGAGTATAAGAACCCTAGTTGCTCTAGATCTCTATCTTCTTGGAAGTCCATGACTAGCTGATAATCACTCGGATGTGTGGATTGCTTTGGACCTCTTGATCTCTTCGGTGATTATTTTTTATGTGAAACTCTCGGTCTCTTATATAATCACAGAAACTAGAAACCCTAGATGTCATAAGTGAATATATGCTGTTACAATAAAATCACCAAAATCTCTCATCAGATGGCCCTAGAACCGTCGCGGAACCGCCGCATATAGGCCTGTTTGGCCGCGGTTCCGCCGCGGTTTGGTGGCTTCAGTTTCTTAGATTTTTTATGCTATTTTATCTTGATTTTTGGAGATCCTTTTGATGTCTAGATTCTGAAAATAATGCTCTGAGTCTCTGTCGTTGCTAGATCTCTCGATTTGCTTCCATATTCTGGCAGATTTGATTCTGACATCCCGATTTAATTCGGATTTCTTGGATTCCAGACCTGAGCTAATATCTGCACAATATCTCAAGTCATAGTGTTAGTAATATTTGGTATTTTTGAGATATTATCCTAACCATTTTATATGATATTAGATGTTAAGAATATTGATTAGAAATATTTGATATGATTTGCATATTTTAATTACTAATATTTCATATAAATATTATATGAATATATTTTCCCTCGTTATGTTAAATATAATGTAGAAACATATGATGATAAACTTTTTACAAATAAACCATCATATGTTCTATAATTAAAATAAACACCTTTTAGTACTTAACAATAGTGAGGGAAATGTTCATTCAAATGCGCAATATTTCAGACCAATCAAATACCCCCAAACTTGACTTTGATCGTCCCGAGCAAACTAGTTATTAAAGAGAAGAAAAAGGAAAAGAAAAACCTAGTACACTTTCGTAGGCAACACGATTGCACTGGGCACGTGCAACAAGTTTTTAAATCTCTAGGTGTCCCTAGTAGAAGGAGTGTTGTCTCCTAAGGGTTTTCAGCGGATTACACCCACAAAATCCCATAATAAAATAAAGATGATGAAAGTTACATACAAAGATAAAGAACATATAAAAGAAAGAACTTGAAAATAAGAGTTTCAAACTACACTGGCTTTTTAGTAGCCATGAGCCCTATCTTAATAGTCATGAAAAGATATCAGAAATCACATTATCCCTCAATAAAACATTGCCTTTAATCTTCCTCCCTACCAAACATCAATCATATATCCCTACGTGTGTATAAAAAACATCGCTACACTTAGAGAATTCAATTCAAGTTATCATGCTCTTGTCCATCTTTCTTAGTACTTTTTAGTCGGTAAATGTTTTATAGATAGAATTGCTCACACATTCTTCATGCGACCGTTAATACTTCTTGAGGTACTTACCAACCGTTACCAAATGTGCTCACTCGTTAAGGCGTAATTAGAAATATCCTAATCATGCAACACCTAAGCCTTAGCAGTGGCTCCCAAACCAGTTGATCTAAGACGCTAGGTGATAAAGCACCCTCGCTATATTTTTTGATGCTGCCTTAAGTAATTACAAAACCAGTGTTTATTTTTCTTCACCATTTTTTTTCATTTATATTTTTGTTTATATATTTTCTTTCATACTAAGGCTTTTAGACAAGAGCATTTCAAGGTATCCTCTACTATCCCAAGTTTTAAGATTTATGCAAGTGCTTATAGTAAGGTATCAACGTTCAGAAGTTTGGACTCAAGAATAGAGAATATTTTTTAGACTTATTTCTATCATCATATTAGTGATTCATTTCATCTTACTAACCCTTGGGACAACAGCTCATGACTACTTATTACTAACTTCGTTATAAAACATCTAATTTTCTTGCTTTTCTTGAATTTTTCCTTCCTATCATATGTATTTTTCACTTTCTAACTTTCATTATCAAAAATATTTTGTGCTTTTATTTAGTATAATGCAAAAAAAATAATGCGTGAATAAGCACAAAGCTCCCCCAAACCTATTTGCAGCAGTGTCCTCACTGATGTCATCTGTTAAGCTTAAAATATGTAAACTTGGGAGGAAAAGTTAGTAGAGAGGACAAGAATTAATGACAATGAAATCCTCCCCCAAACTTATTTTTGGCCCACAATTTTGTAAAATTGTTGTTTTTCTTTCAAGATGCAAAATATTTTTCTCCCCCCCTCCAAACTTGAGTGAAACAGTATTAAGCATTTAAAATTATATGGAGGGGGTAAAGTTATTGGTCTATGAAAAACTTTACAAAGACCAAAAGTCAACACCAACCATTCGAATATTTTATCGATGTAACAACATAGTTGGTAGAAGGTCATAGATGTGAAGAAGTGGAGATATAAGAGGCGTAATCGATCGAGTTTACGTCTCGGTTGGTAGAGACAAAATAATGATGGTGCAATACTCGCATTCTCGTTCTTGATAAGAAGAAGGGGTGGCAGTTCAACTTCTTTGGGTGGGGATTGATTCATCATAACTCCCATGTCTTCTAGGAATGCGGGTTCTTCGGCAAAAAATTCTTCAAAACATTCATCGATATTCTGAATGATAATCTCATCGGAAAGGAAGTTATGATACTCGGATATCTCAACTAAATCATTTGACAAGTCAAAGGGTTTAGACTTAGGTGGAGACTTGTCGACAGAAGGGTCTTCACATGTATAATAAATAGTAGAATCTAACAATAATGCAAAAGTGGCATCGAGATCAGTATCGTGAAGCTCCTCAAATTCGCAACTTTCGGAATCTATCTTTTCGACAGAACATACATCAACTATCTGAGCATAAGATTCGGAGGGTTGACTTCCTTGCTTGTAGATGTTAAGCTCAATTTTCATCTTCCTAAAGGACAGGTTCATTGAACCGTTACGACAATTTATTATCGCGTTAGAAGTTGGTAGAAAAGGTCAACCTAGAATCACCGGTATTTGGTTTTGTGGGTTTGCTACAGGCTGTGTATCTATGTCTATAAAGTCCACAGGGAATATAAATTCTCCGACTTTGATTAACATGTCCTCTAGCTTGCCCTGAGGTTGGGTGATAGATCGATCGACCATCTGGAAAGTGCAATGCGCAGGTTTCAACTCTCCTATGCCTAATTGCTCATAAACAGAATACGGAAGCAAGTTAACACTAGCACCTAAATCGAGTAGAACACGATTAATATTTTTACCCCCAATAGTTATAGAAATTGTAGGACAACCGGGGTCCTTACGTTTCGTGGGCACCAATTAGGTAAGAGAATTGCTCATATTACTCGCTAAGAAAACTTTTTTAGGCACTTGAATTTTTTTTCCTAGTGCACAAGTCCTTTAAAATTTTCGCATAGGAAGGAACTTGTTTGATAGATCTAGAAGAGGAATATTTATGTTAACTTGTTTAAAATTTTCCACAATTTTCTCCATTTGGGGACTTGGTCTGGTGGCCCTCAACCTGTGTGGAAAAGGAGCTTTTCAATAAGGGATTGGTCCAACTTTTGTGGAGAAGTTTGTGGGGATAGAATGGATCCCAAAATTGGATTTAGGATGGCCGTAGCATGTAATTCCTTCAAGAGAGTGGGCTGAGAGTTCGAGCCTAGTGGAAAATGGAGAATAGGCTTGGAAGAAAATGTTGAATTAGACGAAGTAGGAGTAGAAGTAGTAGCCGGGGTTTCAACAATGTCATCAACTTCAACTTGTTCACCAACATTATTATTCAGCACTCATCCCGATCTCAACGTAGTTACAGCACTCATATTATGATTTTGAAGGATGAGATTCACGCTTTGTGAGTGGCCGGGATTTGGTAGAGATTAAGATGGAAGTCTCCTTTTCTCTCTCTCACTCATAGCGGCATTTAACTATGCAAGTTGTGCTTCTATCAATTTTATACTTTCACCGTGGGAAGCAGTGTATTGCACTAATGTTTGGATAGAAGAGGTTAAATTAGTTGTCGTTTGTGTAGATTGTTTAATAAATATTTCTAAGTTTCGTTCGAGTGCAGAGCTTTTATCAGTACCAGCCGTTGGGAAAGAATAATTATAAGGCGCAAAGTTGTTGGCCGGATTTTGAAAAGGTTATGGTTGAAAGGCGTGCTGACTTTGTTGTGGCGGTTGCTATTGTTGTAAAGGAAGCCTTTGATAATTATTTTGGATTGGGAACTGATTTTGATTTTGAGACCGGTTTTGGTTACAAACAAAATTAGGGTGATTCCTCCATCCCTGATTATATGTGGAGGAATAGGGATCGTTTCTAGGTCGTTGCTGAAAAGCAGCATTAGTTTGTTCTTGACCTTGAAACAGAGGATTCAAAGGACATTCTTCCGTTAAATGTGATGGGTCAGAACAGCAACCACACACGGTTTTGAGGAGCGTAACTTGGTTTAGGGAGGTTGGTGAGACTTTGTTTTCGATAGCTTCGAGTTTCTTTTGCATCATGGCCATTTCGGCTTTTACCGTGATGGAAACGTCGAGCTGATGAATACTTGTCCTAGATGAAGACGACGTTGGTCTAGTGCTCTCCCATTATGTGGTTTGTTTGACGAGATCCTCCAGAAATTGCCAAGCTTCGCCATCATCTTTTGACATGAAATGGCATTGACAAATGGTTTCAAGCATTTGTTTTGTGGCAGGATTAACACCCTCGTATATAATTCTGCAAAATTGCCATCTATCAATTCTGTTATGGGGGCATTAGACAAGAAGATATTTAAACTGTTCAAAACATTTCCAGAATGATTCATTGGGAAGTTGGGTAAACTGGTTAATCTCGCTTCGAACACGGGCGATTTTGTGATTCGGATAAAATTTCTTAAGGAATGCTATAACGAATTCATCCCATTTGGCAATAGAATGTGCGGCAGTGCTATAAAGCTATTTTTCTGCTAGATCGCACAAGGTAAAGGGGAGAAGACGTAATCGCATAGCATTCACAGAAAATTGGGTTGTGCTCATCATTGCACATACGTTTTCGAATTTAGTTATAAAAATGTATGCGTCTTCAAATTCAAGCCCGTGAAATTTGGGCAACAAGTTGATGAAGAGGGGTTTAATTTCGAAATTACCCCCATTGGCTGGTGGAAGAGACAGACAAGTAGGAAAGGTTCCACGTACGGGGTAGCGTCTTTCTTGGAGAGAGATGCACGGTGGATTCTGCGCACCTACGGGTAGTGGCAGGGTGGTATGGTGAAATCCCGATGGAGAACCGTCTATTTCGGGAGATGTGGTGGGTGGAGAGGAAATAAAAGATGAAGAAATACCGACTTCGGAGTCGATAGAAAAAACGCGGACAAGACGGGCACTAGAATCCCGTGTCCAGCATATCATGCACTAAGCAGGTTTAGCGCACGTAGCGGCGTGGGTGAGAATGATTTTTAGAGGGTTTGTTTTTTTTTTAAAAAGTCGGACTTAAAGCTTGACTCTACATATCACAAAATGCACAATCAAACCTTAGAACTAGGGTCACCTAGGTTAAGTCACTAGACCACTCCTAGACTTCTAAAAGACAAGTCACAAGATCAATCATCTACCACCTCTTTATCACTCTTGTGGCCAGGTAAGTGCCAGATAAGTGGGAGATATCCGCTATACGAATCACCAAAATAGTGAGCCTAATTAAGTGACCACTTTCCTTAGTCACTCTTGCCTAAACACCATAAGAGAAATGCGGATAAGAGATAGATTGCCCACGACCCTCCTCTGTCCTAATTGAGCGCGACGGTCCTTAGAGCCTTCGTCTAGATATTTTTTAATTAATGTAGGATGATAGTATGCTCGTTTTGTGATTTGTGGGGCCTAGGAAGGGTAATGAAATCCCCACATAATCTGGATTTAGATTATTACCCCTTAATGTCCAGTTTAGATATGCACAAACAAACTGATATCAAAACACGCAAAAAGATTTTTGGGTGGCGATATTTGCAAAGAATTCTGCAGAAAAAATCAGATTATTGGAGCTTAGAGGAGAGAGAAAGATTTGATAAAAATACCAGAGGATTTTAGGGCTGCAATTCAACCAATCCGCCGCGGTTCCGCTGCAAAATCACCAAAGCCGCCGCGGTTCCGCCGCAAGTTTGTGTGATCTTCTGTTAATTTTTCTTCAGTGTCCTCCTCAGCTCCTCTGGGATACGTTGAAATTCTCTGAATCTCTGTTTCCTTACTCCAGTTACTCCAGATCCCTTTACAAAACTCGCACAATAATCGTTAAATACACAAGATGCGGTTTTGGTTCTCGTTTATAATATGTTTGCTGGATTTTATAAGAAATCAACCCGAATAACAAGAAAAAAATTACAGCCGTTTCCATGTCAACGGCGCCATTTGATTGATCTGCTAAAAAGTTTATTCGTAAAGTAACCACAATCAAGACGGTGTCTCTAGTAGCTAGTCGCGATGAGTACGGGTCATCCGCAGGGAAACGTGAACTCTTTTCTTATTTTAGACGAGTTGATTGAAGAAGGGTGATTGTTTGTCGTTACGGATATAAGATTTATAATGAAAAGGCTTGTATAATTCATAGGACTTAGTAGTAATGGATGAATAATTAAAAATGACTCCTTTTATCTTTTAATAGTTTAAAATTAGATCGATGGTGATGAATGTAGATTAGGGTTCTTGGAAGAAACTAGGATTTCCCCACTACTAACCATTGTCCTTGCATTAATCTTTATTCATGTCTAGCCCTTAACAAAACAAGTGTTAAACCAATCTCAAATCGTGGTCGTGACTAGCAATAAATTGGTAGCACGCCCGATAAGGATGTTAACATTTATTTTGCTAAAATTTATAAACTTTAAAATGTATAAAAGAGGTTAAACGATTTTATCATACATTGTTCTATCCTATCCTACGAACCCTAGCAAACTAGGAATTACTCACCCATGGTTTGAGATTTAGAAGAAAGGTTGAAGAGTGAAAACATGATTAAGATGCAGAAAGTAAGTGCAGAAAATAAATGCGGAAATTAATTGCAAAAAGAACGATAAAAACACTGCCTTTATTAATCAACTATTGCATATAACTTTTGAAAGTAGAATACAAGAACCCCAGTTGCTCTAGATCTCTATCTTCTTGGAAGTAGATGATTAGCTAATAATCACTCAGATGCGTGGATCGCTTTAGACCTCTTGATCTCTTCGGTGATTATTTTTTATGTGAAGATCTCGGTCTCTTATATAGTCACAGAAACTAGAAACCTTAGATGCCATAAGTGAATATACGCTGTTGCAATAAAATCACCAAAATCTCTCATCAGATGGCTAGAACCGCCGCGGAACCGCGGCATATAGGCATGTTTGGCCGCGGTTCCGCCGTGGTTTGGTGGCTTCAGTTTCTTCGATTTTTTGTGCTATTTTATCTTGATTTTTGGGGATTCTCTTGATGTCTAGATTCTGAAAATAATGCTCTGAGTCTCTGCCGTTGCTAGATCTCTCGATTTGCTTCCATATTCTGGCAGATTTGATTCCGACATCCCGATTTAATTCGGATTTCCTGGATTCCAGACCTAAGCTAATATGTGCACAATATCTCAAGTCATAGTGTTAGTAATATTTGGTATTTTAGAGATATTATCCTAACCATTTTATATGATATTAGATCTTAAGAATATTGATTAGAAATATTTGATATGATATGCATATTTTAATTACTAATATTTCATATAAATATTATATGTATATGTTTTCCCTCATTATGTTAAATATAATGCAGAAACATATGATGATAAATTTTTTACAAATAAACTCTCATATGTTCTATAATTAAAATTAACACCTTTTAGTACTTAACAATAGTGGGGGAAATGTTCATTCAAATGTGCAATATTTCAGACCAATCATGACCTCTTTAGCAAAAGTTTACGTCACTGTATATTTGAAAAAATCACTCGAGTTCTTTCAACGATATCAAGTTCATTACGTTAAAAGTTTTTTGCCAAAAACCAGCTGTAGCCCTCCATCATTTCAGATTAGTATTGCTTAGTATTCGTGCTACATATGTCGTGCTCAGCCGAGGCGTAGTTGTAAATCCCCGTTTCCTTTCTAAATGAAATTTCCTTTTTTTTTTGAATTCTAGTGATTACCTTATTCTTGACTTCATATATTTTTAGTTGGTTATTGAAACCCTATTTTTCCAGCTCTTTTGAAATCATAATCCTAAACCTAGAAGTTAAAACCCAGACTCAGAACAAATTAATACCAAGGCTAAAATAAATTAAAACCCAAACTACATTACTTATAGCCTCAGCCCGTTCCCTTTTACCCAGCCCAACACATTAAAATTTTATTATTAACACAAGAAAAACCCCGGCCCATCCCCTTAAAATTCTTTCAGCCCACACATTTTAATTAATAAAATTCCTTATTAAATATTACCCTCAGCCCATTCCCTCTTATTTTTCCTCAGCCCAATTCAAAATCATTTTTGAATTTTCCCAGCCCGATTCGTTTACAGCCCACCATATATTTTTTTTTCTCGAAAAAAAAAATAAGAATTTCCACGAGCCCAATCTCTTTTCCCAGCCTCCTCTTCAGACCCGACCCCTGTTCATCTTCCATTCAAAAATCCCCAACGGCTACCTCCATTAACTCGCGCGCGATCCCAACTCCTCGCCGCGCTTCACGCCCACGCCCACGCCCTCATTCCTGCCGTTACCCCCCACGTTTTCAACCTCGTCTCTCCCTCTCCAACTCACTCTTCATCTTTCCTCTACTTTCACCGAGCCCCCAAACCTCCCATAACCTACTACAACCTCCACCCACGACGACGACGAACTTCCTCCGATCCCCGTCTGCATCACCTCACGTCTCCTCCACCAACTCTCTTCTCCCTCTAAGGCTTCACACTTCATCAACCCGAGCCCCTCCATCAATCCAACCCTGCACACAGAAACCCAATTAACCGGCCGAGCTCGAGTCACCACCTTACACCCTCGACGCCGGTGAACCCCCCACCACATCGTCGATCTCCCTACGACCCCCTCAGCATCATCACCATCATCGTAATCCACTACACCACTGCTCCCCATCTATCTCCAAAACTCCAAAACCTTTTCCAAACAATTTTCCCCACTGGGCACTTCACTGCGCAAGTTGCCGGAGCGACGCCGTCGACCTTCGGAAACCCCAACACTTCTCAGACGGACCAGAGAGCACCCCTAAGCTTCCAGCGCACGCAAGACGACTCCGGGAAAACTCCGACGCAACATTCGTGTTTCGAACTAGGCTCGCGGGAATCCGGAACGTGGCGCACAACGCGCGTTCGCGACATCGTTGCCGTCGTACGACCCCGAGGCGTTCTCCAGGCAAGTGTTTACTTGCTTCATGCTAAAATATTAGTGGTACAACCTTAAAATCATATAATGATAAACTTATCGAATAACGATGTATATTGTGACGTATGTGTTCGATGTAAGATCCCAATGGAAATGATTGGTTATTCTGACGGAAATTGATAGTGTCTGTTGGCCCATAGGATGATAAACATAGTGTAGGAATCTCGCTGAAAAATACTATTGTTCGTGACAAAAAGTGATACCCCCATATATGTTGTTTAAACTAGAATTCTCTCGTACCTGAAAACGAATAAAATCACCATAAATCATATACATATTGGAAAGATGCGTTCGAGGGTTTAAATCAAAGCCGACTTGACGAACTTTAATCCTACATATATTTCTGAGCATTTCTGTTTAGTAACCATGAAGATAATTGGATCAGAACACGACTCTGGACTGCAGTCCAGAGCGTTTCTGATTAGTGTGTTCTGTCTAAAGTCCTGCGTCCCCGTGTTTCCTGAAATCGCATGATACGGAACTTTCAGTAGTTATAATATATACCTGTTAGTGAAAGAAAACAAGTGGTTTCATTCCGATTCATCGCAGTTTGTTATTTTAAACTTATTTTAAAAAGGCAGAACGTAAAGCTGTCCAGAACACTTTCTGAAATGACATTTGAGATTGAACTGTGTATAACTTTCAACGTACAGATGCGATTGAGGATCCGTCTGTTGCGTTGAATACTTTATCGAAAACCCTAAATTTCATCTAACTATGACATCGCTAAATTCTGAGCCCAACTGGGCGCAATTCGTGTCGCGAAACATACGTTCAGTTCTGAAATTGAAATTCCAGCCGCGAACACTTAAACTGAAACAGTTATATCTTGAAAACCGAAACTCCGATTGAACTGAAACAAATTTTGATGAATTACTGACTGATTGTTCTATATATCTTACCTACATCATTTTTGCTGAATTCGTAACATATTAATTTGTGCAATTTATTTTAATTCATGACATGCATGCTAATTCATAACATACCGTGCTTATTGGTAGCATACAATACATATATCATACCCTTGTCATTTACACAGTGTTAGTGCGTGTGGACATTGCATTATCGTGCGTGATAGATGTTGGTTTAGGAGTGACGAGTACACCAATGGAAAGTGAATATTCGTGACAGTGATTGATACAGTGGACAGTGATGAAACCGTGTCATTGGTATACTCGTACACAACTAGATCAATATCTTAAATAGTGTAACCTGGGGAAAAAGGGGAAATCAAAGTGGAAAGAGTATCGTATTTAGCGGGACCGTGTTTAGAGGATGATCATTCGAACCGTGATACTTATACGTGTAGGACAGGATCTAGCGATCCGGCTGACAGGGTTATGTCCCGGGCATGTGGGCCGTTGTCTCGGGTATGTACGAGACTCCTGTTAAACATGATCATCCTTCCACTATGTGATTTCAAACATGATCTAGAGACCGATAGGGACACATGACATATTCTGCATCATATTGTGACATAGTGATTACTTGCATTATTCTCATACCAGTATTACCTCATTTACCTGTTACATCTGATTATAATAATATTATTATTTGTGTCGCTCTGACGACCTGAGTATGCATGCTCAGATTCCGCGGGAGGACCAGCACAGGAGACGGATCTATCCTTTGAGTTCACGGAGATATAGTTTGGTGTACCTTCTTCATTTACTGCTTTCCATAAAAGAGATTGTGAGATTGAGCTTGGTTAGTTTTCGTTCTTATTATCTGTAATCTGTGAACAATGGAATTTTAATGTAATAAATTAGTGTTGTGATTCCTTTAATACTGTGCTTATATACTGATTACCATGTAACGCTAGAAGCCGAAGTGTGACTACGGCGGGATGATTCCTTGACCGTAGGAGCATGGCTGGCCTAGTCATCCCGCGTTTTCCGTATTTTGGGAAGCGGGGCGTGACATGGTTTAGTTGGTATCAGAGCCCAGGTTTAGTATCAAGGGATAACATTGACTAAACTGTATTACGTTATTCTTGTTTCACTACTCTTGATTTCTATCCTTGAATCTGAACCTATTCTTTTGAATCTTCCAGTGATATGACGTCCCCGAACGACCCCTCCTCAGACTCCAGCTCTCAAGACCGCACGGAAAGAATACTCAGTGCACTGACCACTCTCGCGGAAGCTCAGGAGAGGAAGACAGATTTGCTTACTGAGGGACTCAGGGCGATTACCGCTGCAGGAGGACCCTCCGCACTTATTACCGCCCCCGAGGGCGATACTCCACCAGCTTATCAGACTAGGGCTGGTACGGTGTCAGACTTCCGACGGTTACACCCAGCTGCGTTCACAGGGCTAGCTGAACCCCTTGAGGCTGAACAATGGCTGGTAAACATGGAAAATTTACTGACAGCCGCCAGGGTTCCAGAGGAAGACAGAGTGGATGTGATAAAGATACAATTAGAAGACGAGGCCCGTACATGGTGGTCGGTAGAAGAAAGCAGACTTGAAGGGCCGATCGAATGGAGCAAGTTTAAGGAGTGCTTCTTAGATCATTATTTTCCTCCCACAGCCAAGGCAGAAATGGAGGAAAAGTTTATTCTTTTAAAGCAGAATGGACGCCCAGTGGACATTTATGCGGCAGAGTTCAACCGTTTGAGCCGCTTTGCTCCATACATGGTCAAATCAGAGGTCACCAGGGCCAGACGTTTCCTTCAGGGGTTAGATTTTGAGTTGCAGCAGCTGATTGCATCGTTGGATCTACAGACTTTCGCACAGGTACTCAACGCGGCGAGAGTTCAGGAGCAATTGATTAACAAGTTCAGGAGACCCCCAGTCGTTCCAGCACGTACCCACGCGCCATCTCGAGGAGCTATACCGGTTCACAGAGCAGGGACAACGCAAATGAAGCGCCCGTTTGTACCACAGCATCGCCCCCAGAGACAGGGCGTAACTTGCGGCTATTGCGGTAGAGGAGGACATACTCAGAAGGACTGTCGCCGTGCCAAGGGACAGTGCCTGATTTGCAGTTCCAGTCAACACAGGATTAACAGTTGTCCTGAGCGAGCAGAAATACAGGGAGGTTCTGGACCGTCACAGCAGAGGCCGCAGGAACAGAGACAACCATTTACAGGTCGCGGTCAGGGACGGGCTTTCACCTTGACCGCAGAGCAGGCAGAAGCGTCAGGAGATGTGGTTACAGGTACTCTACTCGTACATTCCTTGCCAGCTAGAGTACTTTTTGATTCAGGAGCATCGCATTGTTTCTTGTCTGAGCATTTCACAAATACACACTCAATACCACATGAACCACTAACCAAGGGATGGGAAATTCATACGGGTAATGGTATCATAATATCTAGTCGAGAATGTAGATTATGCCCGGTTGTAGTGTGTGGCAGGAAATTCTATGCGAATTTCCTCCTAATTGGGACAGGCAGTTACGACGCAATTCTTGGGATGGATTGGATGAGCACTTTTCATGCTGTAATTGATTGTCGTGCAAGGAATGTGATCTTCCGCATTTCCAATCACCCGGAGTTTGTTTTCGAGGGCGGAAGCGAATCTTTGGAACCAGCTAAGTATAGAGCCAAGCCCAAGGAATTGACAGACATGGAGATTGATAAGAGCCCAGTTCCAGAAATTGTTCGGGACTTTCTAGACGTATTTCCTGAAGATCTTCCAGGTCTACCACCTCCTCGAATTTTGGAGTTCTCCATCGATTTGATTCCAGGTACAGCCCCAGTATCCAGAGCCCCCTACAGGATGGCACCAGTGGAGTTGGCGGAATTGAAGAAACAGGTTGAAGAATTATTGGAGAAGGGATTTATTCGGCCAAGCGCTTCATCGTGGGGTGCACCAGTTCTATTGGTAAAGAAGAAGGATGGATCGTTGCGAATGTGCCTAGATTACCGGGAGCTGAACAAGGTCACAATAAAGAACAAGTACCCAATCCCGCGTATCGATGACCTATTCGATCAGCTAAGTGGAGCCAAGGTTTTCTCGAAGTTGGATCTCCGTTCTGGATATCATCAAATCAGAGTAGCAGCCGAGGATGTATGCAAGACGGCTTTCAGGACCCGGTACGGACATTACGAGTTCCTTGTGATGCCGTTCGATGTTACCAATGCCCCAGCAATATTCATGGATTTAATGAATAGGGTGTTCGCAAAATACTTGGACACGTTTGTCGTTGTGTTTATCGACGACATACTTGTCTACTCGAAGACTCAGGAGGAGCACGCTGAACACTTGCGCACAGTCCTACAAATTCTTCGGGAAGAGAAGCTGTATGCGAAGCTAAGCAAGTGTGAGTTCTGGCTCGACAAGGTGCAGTTTTTGGGACATATTGTTTCGGGCGAAGGCATCTCGGTGGACCCGGCAAAGATAGAATCTGTCAGAGATTGGCCGACGCCGAAATCAGTGGCTGAGATCAGGAGTTTTCTGGGATTAGCAGGCTACTATCGGAGATTCGTCCAAGATTTCTCAAGAATCGCAGAACCATTGACGCGGCTGACACGGAAGGACATGCCGTTTACATGGACAGAGGAGTGCACTCAGGCATTCGACACACTAAAGCAGAAGTTAACTACGGCACCTATACTTACAGTACCAGATAATTCCGGTGGTTTAGTGATACACAGTGATGCCTCAGGAAAGGGTTTAGGCTGTGTTTTGATGCAGCACGGTCGAGTAGTTGCTTACGCCTCTCGACAACTGAGAAACCACGAGAAGAACTACCCCACGCATGACTTGGAGTTAGCCGCGGTAGTCTTTGCGTTGAAGATTTGGAGGCACTATCTATTGGGTGAGAAAGTGGAGGTTTATACGGATCATAAAAGTTTGAAGTATGTTTTCACCCAGAAGGAACTAAACATGAGGCAGCGCCGATGGCTAGAGCTAATGGCAGATTATGACTTAGACCTTCAGTATCACCTGGGGAAGGTCAATGTTGTACCGGACGCACTCAGTCGCAAACCAGCGGTCATGATGTTGACCGATCAGAGGAGTATTATTGAGGATTTCCAGAGACTTGAACTTGAGGTCATTACTCCGAACGCACTCAGTCAATTTTGGCAACTACAGGTGCAATCTTCCCTGGTGGATCGCATCAAGATTGCACAAGCGAATGATCCCCGATTGCAAAAATTCAGAGAGCAAGTGGAAGCTGGATTGAGAACGGATTTGATTATACATGAAGATGGCTCTCTGAGATTCGGTAGCAGACTCTGTGTACCTAAAGGAGATGTACGAAAAGAAGTTTTGGCTGAAGCACACAGTTCAGCTTATTCTGTGCATCCAGGAGGTACAAAAATGTATCAGGATCTAAAGCAGCACTTTTGGTGGAACGGAATGAAACGGGAAATTGCGAGGTTCGTATCCAGGTGTTTGGTATGTCAGCAGGTGAAGGCGGAACATCAGAGAACAGCAGGATTATTACAACCCTTGCCGATACCTGAATGGAAGTGGGAGCACATTACTATGGATTTTGTGACGGCCTTACCACGGAGCCCTAGAGGCAATAACGCTATTTGGGTTATCGTCGATCGCCTCACAAAAGCTGCACACTTTCTACCTTTCCGAGTGGGACAGTCGACAGAATCACTGGCAGAAAGGTATATGCAGGAGATTGTGCGACTTCACGGTGTTCCAGTCAGCATTGTGTCAGACCGGGACACGAGATTCTTGTCGCACTTTTGGAAGAGCTTACAGGAGAGTTTGGGAACCCGTCTTAAATTCAGCACAGCTTATCACCCACAGACGGATGGACAATCCGAGCGTACAATTCAGACGCTCGAGGATGTGTTGAGAGCCTGTATGTTGGACTTTCAGGGTTCCTGGGAAGACCATCTGCACCTAGTCGAGTTTTCTTACAACAATAGTTATCAGGCTAGTGTTCAGATGGCTCCTTTTGAAGCGCTATATGGGCGGAAGTGTCGATCCCCAGTATGTTGGGATGATGTGGGAGAACGAAGATTACTGGGCCCCGAACTCATTGTTTAGACAGTCGACAAGGTTCAAATGATCAGACAACGTATCAAGACGGCTCAAGATCGACAGAAGAGTTGGGCAGATACCAGCAGAAGGGCACTTGAGTTCGAAGTTGGAGATCATGTGTTCTTAAAGATTTCCCCTACTCGTGGAGTTATCAGGTTCGGAAGTCGGGGAAAGCTTAGTCCCCGTTTTATCGGACCTTTTGAGGTGCTAGAGCGAGTAGGAGAGGTGGCCTATCAACTGGCCTTGCCTCCATCGCTAGCTGGTGTGCACAATACCTTCCACGTGTCACAGTTGCGGCGTTATGTCCGGGATGAGAGCCATGTCCTGGACCATTCAGAGCTAGTCTTGGGTACTGACTTATCGTACGAAGAGCAGCCTACTACCATCCTCGACCGCAGAGAGAAAGTGCTGAAGAATAAGGTCATTCCGTTAGTCCGAGTGTCTTGGGGCGGTCGTTCCCCAGGAGAATCCACCTGGGAGCGGGAGGAGGATATCCATGATCGTTATCCACATCTCTTTGTTTAGTACTTTTGTTTCTTTGTATCCTTGTTAAATTTCGAGGACGAAATTTTTGTTAAGGGGGGTATGATGTAAATCCCCGTTTCCTTTCTAAATGAAATTTCCTTTTTTTTTTGAATTCTAGTGATTACCTTATTCTTGACTTCATATATTTTTAGTTGGTTATTGAAACCCTATTTTTCCAGCTCTTTTGAAATCATAATCCTAAACCTAGAAGTTAAAACCCAGACTCAGAACAAATTAATACCAAGGCTAAAATAAATTAAAACCCAAACTACATTACTTATAGCCTCAGCCCGTTCCCTTTTACCCAGCCCAACACATTAAAATTTTATTATTAACACATGAAAAGCCCCGGCCCATCCCCTTAAAATTCTTTCAGCCCACACATTTTAATTAATAAAATTCCTTATTAAATATTACCCTCAGCCCATTCCCTCTTATTTTTCCTCAGCCCAATTCAAAATCATTTTTGAATTTTCCCAGCCCGATTCGTTTACAGCCCACCATATATTTTTTTTTCTCGAAAAAAAATAAGAATTCCCACGAGCCCAATCTCTTTTCCCAGCCTCCTCTTCAGACCCGACCCCTGTTCATCTTCTATTCAAAAATCCCCAACGGCTACCTCCATTAACTCGCGCGCGATCCCAGCTCCTCGCCGCGCTTCACGCCCACGCCCACGCCCTCATTGCTGCCGTTACCCCCCACGTTTTCAACCTCGTCTCTCCCTCTCCAACTCACTCTTCATCTTTCCTCTACTTTCACCGAGCCCCCAAACCTCCCATAACCCACTACAACCTCCACCCACGACGACGACGAACTTCCTCCGATCCCCGTCTGCATCACCTCACGTCTCCTCCACCAACTCTCTTCTCCCTCTAAGGCTTCACACTTCATCAACCCGAGCCCCTCCATCAATCCAACCCTGCACACAGAAACCCAACTAACCGGCCGAGCTCGAGTCACCACCTTACACCCTCGACGCCGGTGAACCCCCCACCACATCGTCGATCTCCCTACGACCCCCTCAGCATCATCACCATCACCGTAATCCACTACACCACTGCTCCCCATCTATCTCCAAAACTCCAAAACCTTTTCCAAACAATTTTCCCCACTGGTCACTTCACTGCGCAAGTTGTCGGAGCGACGCCGTCGACCTTCGGAAACCCCAACACTTCTCAGACGGACCAGAGAGCACCCCTAAGCTTCCAGCGCACGCAAGACGACTCCGGGAAAACTCCGACGCAACATTCGTGTTTCGAACTAGGCTCGCGGGAATCCGGAACGTGGCGCACAACGCGCGTTCGCGACATCGTTGCCGTCGTACGACCCCGAGGCGTTCTCCAGGCAAGTGTTTACTTGCTTCATGCTAAAATATTAGTAGTACAACCTTAAAATCATATAATGATAAACTTATCGAATAACGATGTATATTGTGACGTATGTGTTCGATGTAAGATCCCAATGGAAATGATTGGTTATTCTGACGGAAATTGATAGTGTCTGTTGGCCCATAGGATGATAAACATAGTGTAGGAATCTCGCTGAAAAATACGATTGTTCGTGACAAAAAGTGATACCCCCATATATGTTGTTTAAACTAGAATTCTCTCGTACCTGAAAACGAATAAAATCACCATAAATCATATACATATTGGAAAGATGCGTTCGAGGGCTTAAATCAAAGACGACTTGACGAACTTTAATCCTACATATATTTCTGAGCATTTCTGTTTAGTAACCATGAAGATAATTGGATCAGAACACGACTCTGGACTGCAGTCCAGAGCGTTTCTGATTAGTGTGTTCTGTCTAAAGTCCTGCGTCCCCGTGTTTCCTGAAATCGCATGATACGGAACTTTCAGTAGTTATAATATATACCTGTTAGTGAAAGAAAACAAGTGGTTTCATTCCGATTCATCCCAGTTTGTTATTTTAAACTTATTTTAAAAAGGCAGAACGTAAAGCTGTCCAGAACACTTTCTGAAATGACATTTGAGATTGAACTGTGTATAACTTTCAACGTACAGATGCGATTGAGAATCCGTCTGTTGCGTTGAATACTTTATCGAAAACCCTAAATTTCATCTAACTGTGACATCGCTAAATTCTGAGCCCAACTGGGCGCAATTCGTGTCGCGAAACAGACGTTCAGTTCTGAAATTGAAATTCCAGCCGCGAACACTTAAACTGAAACAGTTATATCTTGAAAACCGAAACTCCGATTGAACTGAAACAAATTTTGATGAATTACTGACTGATTGTTCTATATATCTTACCTACATCATTTTTGCTGAATTCGTAACATATTAATTTGTGCAATTTATTTTAATTCATGACATGCATGCTAATTCATAACATACCGTGCTTATTGGTAGCATACAATACATATATCATACCCTTGTCATTTACACAGTGTTAGTGCGTGTGGACATTGTATTATCGTGCGTGATAGATGTTGGTTTAGGAGTGACGAGTACACCAATGGAAAGTGAATATTCGTGACAGTGATTGATACAGTGGACAGTGATGAAACCGTGCCATTGGTATACTCGTACACAACTAGATCAATATCTTAAATAGTGTAACCTGGGGAAAAAGGGGAAATCAAAGTGGAAAGAGTATCGTATTTAGCGGGACCGTGTTTAGAGGATGATCATTCGAACCGTGATACTTATACGTGTAGGACAGGATCTAGCGATCCGGCTGACAGGGTTATGTCCCGGGCATGTGGGCCGTTGTCTCGGGTATGTACGAGACTCCTGTTAAACATGATCCTCCTTCCACTATGTGATTTCAAACATGATCTAGAGACCGATAGGGACACATGACATATTCTGCATCATATTGTGACATAGTGATTACTTGCATTATTCTCATACCAGTATTACCTCATTTACCTGTTACATCTGATTATAATAATATTATTATTTGTGTCGCTCTGACGACCTGAGTATGCATGCTCAGATTCCGCGGGAGGACCAGCACAGGAGACGGATCTATCCTTTGTGTTCACGGAGATATAGTTTGGTGTACCTTCTTCATTTACTGCTTTCCATAAAAGAGATTGTGAGATTGAGCTTGGTTAGTTATCGTTCTTATTATCTGTAATCTGTGAACAATGGAATTTTAATGTAATAAATTAGTGTTGTGATTCCTTTAATACTGTGCTTATATACTGATTACCATGTAACGCTAGAAGCCGAAGTGTGACTACGGCGGGATGATTCCTTGACCGTAGGAGCATGGCTGGCCTAGTCATCCCGCGTTTTCCGTATTTTGGGAAGCGGGGCGTGACAGTAGTGTTCGGCAGCTATGTAGTGCTTTTCTGTTGCATGGTTATGCGATTGGTTAGGACAGTCGTACGGTCATTTTGGCTCGGTCAAGTACTGATAAGGGTGGGTTTAATGCAATCAAGATAACGACGGGTTGAACTTGACTAGGACTCTTTGTTATGTTGGCTCAGTCAAGGTCACTTGGGTCCTAAGGGTAAAAACCATATCGGGAGTTTCAAATATAAAGGAAACTTGTCAGGCATGCGCATACCTTCTGGAGTGTGGTGGCTTGAGTGGCTTCCATCAAGTTATCATGCGAGGATAGTTGGGTCCTGATTCCCACTGATGAGTAGGTGTTATTCCTCGGGTGATTTTCAGATGATCCCGAGTAATTCTCCTTTTAGGGTTTGAAGGAGAATTCGAGGAAACGGTGGGAGCCATCCTGAGAAGATAAAATGATTAACCAATCTAATCTACGTTAGAATGTACGTTGAGTGTTTCTCTCTCTCTCTCTCTTTGGCAGCGACCATGACCTAACCCTAAACTAAAACTCATGAGCCAAGTTAACCAAACCTTCTTAAACACTTTGACTTTTGGATTGTCATTAAGTCGCGTATATCCCTGACACTCCAATTTCCCTTTTGCATTTCTCCATAACACTCTGTATCACTACGAAGATCCATTTTACTTAGATATGCCATCGTATAGTTGCATACGAACTCGGAGAAACTTGTTTCTGTTCGGGGATGGATTCCGGTTCTGGAGAAAATTGAATAGGATTATTCGAATATCTTTTCTATTTACTTTCTCACAGGTTGCAAGGGCTCCTAGTGTTAGGAGAGTACACCTAGTACGCTTATTGGATAGTCTTCTTCCAAACCATAGGCAGATGTCGAAAGGTAGGGAAAGGAAGAAAACCAATTAGCCTAAGTATGGTGTATAGAAGATAATAAGTAAAGACATATAAAGGGATTAGAGTGAGGGCAAAGGAAATTGTGACTGCTATCATTCACGATGAAGCCTCTTATATCATTGACACTCCGACTTCCCCTTTGCATTTCTCCATAACACTCTGTATCACTACGAAAATTCATATTGCTTAGATATGCCATCGTATAGTTACATACGAACTCGAAAAAATTTGTTTCAGCTCGAGAATGGTTTTCGGTTCTGGAGAAATTGAATATGATTATTCGGTTGTCTTTTCTTTTTCCCTTCTCTCAGGTTGCGAGAGCTCCTAGTATTAGAAGAGTACACCTATTATGCTTATTGGATAGTCTCTTCCAAACCTTAGGCCGGTGCCGAAGGGTAGGGAAGAAAGAAAACCAATTAGCCTAAGTATGGTGTACAGAAGGTAAGAAGTAAAGACATATGAAAGGATTGGAGTGAGGGCAAGGAAATATACGGTTACTGTCATGAATCTGGACAGTGGAAGAGGCATTACGAGGAATACCCGGTCACCCCTTCGAAACATTTTCATGTTTCAGTTTTACTGTGCGGTGTTAATTGAAAAATTTTTTCCCAATTAGATTCTGACTCCAGGGTATGTATTTATCAGACTTGATTCTCACATCTATATGGCGTTACAGATGCTGAGTGTGAGTAAGATATTGGGAATTGGGTAATTAGATCCTCAATATATCAGAATTCTTTGTAATTGGTGATATTTGAGGAAATCACCTGGGTTTTGCCTAACGATAAATATTTGGTTTTGAATATCCATTGTTATGCACCAGTTTCAAACTGATATATCTGTACGTTTATTTTATAAAGTGAGATATAACTTTTTGAAATTATGTTTATGGCATTTACCTATATCAGTTGATAGTTAGGTAAGGTGCATTCAACAGCAGTGTAATTCTTCTTAACCATAGCACAGTTTTCAACCTACGATGCACAGGGTTTGAGTTATTAAACTCAGTGGACTTATACAAAGTATTTTATGTTGTCCGATGTCCATTAGGACAAAGGAGTTGGTACTCGTACTATATTCCATTTACTCATGACTTCTCTGGTTTTAGACAGGTATTTCGTTGAAATACAAGGTCCAAATTTTGAGAAGTTAAAGGTATAAGAATAAAGTAGAGAACCATATGTTGCAAGTATCAGGATTCTTTGAGGTGATCGAAATTGTAGATACTTATGCTAGGTATTCGGTCGTAAGCAATATATTTGAGAACTTGCTTCTCTTTCAGGTTACTCATCCGTGGGTACGCTCCTTGATGAGTAATGTTGTTTGGCCTTCTTCCATTTAGTTGATATGCACCGGAAATAGCTGCTTGATTTTTGAATCTGGTTCCAATTAAATTAGTGCATTTGTTTCTACATTGGATATAGAATGGATTCATATCTTAACGATGTTAAGGTATATGGAGTTGTCTGGTTTATGCTTAAAACCAGGATCTGGATAAACTCAAGTCACGTTTCAGTAATGGCAGTTTGTGGGTTATCTCAGGTTTTGACGAGGGTAACATTCTACCATTTGGAGGATCAATAGTTATATTGTTCTTGACTCGCCACCCGTTTTAGTAAAATGAATTCTATTTAGAAAACATTAATGGGAGTATGGTAGAACTGGAAGTGATTCCAGAACCACAAACGATTACTGAAAATTTAGTAGAATCTAAAAATTCAATTGCATTCGACAATCCATTAGCCACTCCGCAGATTTGGTAGGTAACCTCAGCCACCCGAAAGGTATTTCGGTCTCCTCAAAGACGGTGAAAGGGAGCTTTTTGATGACCCAAGGTTGCCGCTACTGCTGTTCTAGACTATGAGATCTGGTAGGTAGATGAGTATGTTTCCCCCAATCAAAGCAAAGCTCTGTTTGAATTTCAAAAATTCAAAAATTGAAGCAGCGCTTCAAATCCCTTGCGCTGCGCGCAACGCGCCACGTGTCAAAAGATGAAACGTCAGCGCAGCGCCCAAGGCAGCGCGCCCAATCAGAGTAAGGCTCTATTTAAAACAAAATTAAAGGAAGCAACGTTTCAGTTGGGCAAGCGCTGCGCTGCGCGACACGTGTCAGCGCAGTTGCGCTGCGCTGTGCGCTGCGCGACACGTGTCAGCGCTGTTGCGCTGCGCTGCGCTGTGCGCTGCGCGACACGTGTCAGCGCTTTTGCGCTGCGCTGCGCTGTGCGCTGCGTGACACGTGTCAAGCACTGTGACGTTTGCGCCAAACAGAATTAAAATTCCAGTAAGATCTTTCTGTTCTTGTTAAAACAAGAAGATTGTCTTCTGTAAAACAGAAGCCCTTGGATCAAAGATCCAACGGTGGGGAAAATTCCCCAAATCACTCAGAGAAGGATCTCTTTAACAAATTTAAAAAATTAATGGGCACTATATAAAGGCCCCTAGACCCCAATTCAAAGGAGATCAACATCATCAAGAACTTCAAAAACAACAAAACAGAGAGAACTCTGAAGAATTTTGAGAAGAACTCAAGAAAAGAAAAAAAAGATAAAAACCTTTATAAAAAAAAGAATTTCTTCTGAATAGATCATTGATCTAAGAACAAGATCAATGATCTTCAATAAAAAAAATAATAACAGTGCCTTGCACTTTTTTATGAACCATTGGTTCTGGAATCTTAAAGATTCTTTTCTTGAATCCAAATTGGATCAAGTTATTGAAACGGTGCCTTACACTTGCAAAAACTGCACTGTTGCGCTCCTGGGTTGACGCAAGCCACCAGAGAGCGCCACGTGTCAGCACCATAACCACTTGCGCTTTGCGCTTTTAAAAATAGAGCATTGCTCTTTAAAGTTGGCGCAACTCACCAGAGCACGCCACGTGTCACAGCGCAATAGCGCAGCGCACTGCGCTGTTGCGCTTGCGCTCACCAGAGTGTGACATGTGTCACCACCACAAGCGCTTGCACTCAATAATTGGCGCAAAGCGCCTGATAAGCCACTGCCAGATAATTAATGCATTGCATTATTTACAGAAGGGCCAAGCCCAATTAAAAAAGGCCTAACAGGCCTAATAAAATGTTATGCATTATTTTTAAAAAAAAGGGCAGAGCCCCAACAATGACAGATGCTCTGCATTATAAATAAAGGGACAGAGCCCAAATCAAAAAGGCCTAGCAGGCCAGAATAAAATGCAGTGCATTATTAAAACAGGGGCAAAGCCCTAGCACAGGCCTAATAGGCCAAAGATAAAAACGTTGAATATTCTCAACTGGACTTAGCCCAATCATGGCCGTATGTCCTCAAATTAAATTGACTGAGCAAGACTGCTCTCTTAAATCAATTTACATCCGGTTCAAGTGTACATCTCTAAACTCCTCTGACATCTATCGTTGTAATCCTTCAACGACGTCAGAGAGGTGACGGGTCCCGACAACCACACATCGATATGGACTGCGGGGTCCTTAAACTCGTGGACCGAAACGTCCCTAAACTAATATTCGTCCCAAAATGGGAACGTTGGACCGAAATGTCCTTAAACTAATGTTCGTCCCCAAATGGGAATGATGGACCACCATGTCCCTAAACTGGAAATGGACCACTATGTCCCTAAACTGGAAATCGACCGCAACGTCATTAAACTAAACAATGGAGCCAATTGCTCTCTTATCGGATCTAAACGATCCCGTTAAGTTGATCTTATTCTGGAGATTAGACTAACGTATCCTTAACAAACGTTTAAGTTAATCTTAGCCTCAAATACGGCTAACGTATCCTTAAACAAAAAACCGCAAACCCAAATCTAAGAAAATACGGATTTGGACTAATCCACGTCCTAGGGCGACGGTTTAACCTAGTCTCCGTATACAATCCACGGGCAACCACAAACAAAACAAACACATACGACACGAAGTGAAATTCTGGAGAAGGAAAAAGTTGTTACCGCGATGCGGTAGCGTAATTAACTGCAGGGGCTTGCGCCTGCAGGGAAGAGCATCCCCACAATCAAAAATCCCTCAAGCGAGGGGGAATCTGACGAAGTCTGCTACATCGGCCGCATCCGTCTAAACCTCCGATACATGGTGCCATAAATCAACTTGGCATCTTCGGAGAGGTGGACGGATAAAACCAAATAGCATCTGCCCGAATCTCAGGCAAGACGTTTATCGCGTCTCCGCCGCCTTTCGGAAGGGAACAGATTCTGGCACACCCGGTGGGACCTTTTCCTCTTTCCACTCCACACTTCGTGTGTCGTCTTCGCGAACGAATCGCGGTTTGTTAATGGTTGCCTTTGGATTTCAAGTTACTAAGATTTGGTCTTTTTCCTGGCGCAGAAATCAAGCATCAATGGCCTCCAACTGCTCGAGCTATTCAAAGTGCCAGTGCAACCGACGCCCCACCTCACCTGGAGGTGTAGCTTATGGGCCTCAAGCGGCCTCCATCCTTTCCATGTCGGTGGAACAAGTGACCCAGGCCACCACCGGTCTATTTTTCGGGACCATGCTCCCACCTGCAAGCTTCACTATGCCAGTGCCCGCACCAGAAGCGAGGAAGAAGTCGGTTTTCGATCGGCTCACTGCTACAACGGCCCCTTTCAACGGTTCGTCCAATATCAAACCGGCAGCCTCTGTCTTTGCCAGGCTGAGCCAGAACCCTGATGGGCCCGCCCAGAAGCCCATGAACCCTGAAATGGTCGTCCCGAGAAAGACAGCCACCCCTGCTCCAGAAGTCGTCAAGGCGGCTTCTCCTGTTAAAGAGTCAGTCTTTTCAAGGCTGATTATTCCGGCTCCTGCTCCTGCTCGAGGATCTGTCTTTGACAGATTGAACATCGCCACTCAAAGGAAAACATCAGTCTTTAAGAGGCTAACACCAGCAGCACCTCATTCGGACAGGGGGCAAGAAGAAGCTGTCCCTATCGCCGAGCCAGTCCCAACGGCTTGTCACGATCGACGCCACCACTGGCGCCAAGTAAGGAAGGCCGGGAGCAACTCCCCCTCAGGGCTAACTCCACCCGCTCCAGTGGTAGAAGTTAATGCTGCTGTTCCAACTGGGAACAGCTTTGAACTGCTAAGGAGGGTACGCAAGAACTCTCCGACTGCTACGCTAAAAAGATCTCCCCCACCTGCGGAGAGGGTTACAGAAACAAAGCTGGAGCAGCCCCCTCAACGGCTGTCCACCAAAATTTATAAGGTCTGGCGGACGGTTCAAGATTCCGTAATTGATCCAGATCACTCTCGCCAGCAGAAGAGGGTGAAAGTGCAAGAAGGAAAGAACTGTCCCGTCAAACAGCAGAGGACGACAACCGCCAGGGTGCCCACTGCAACGGCCCCTTCAACTTCAACGGCCCACAAGAGAAGGAGGCCGGAGAAAATTCCCATGCCTGCGGCAAATGTCAAAGGCGGCGAGCCCAAACGCCCTAAGTCTGGGGGCATTGTAATCCATACTGTATACATGGCGTCGGGGAAGGAGGACAGTCGTGCATCTACAGGTCATAGACCGCTTACACGGTCAATGAGCAAAGCTCAGGAGCAACAGCAGAAGATCCAAGAAATGATGAACGCGATGGCCACACTCACTGGGCCAAAAGAAAGCCCCGAGGCGTCCTCGGATGAACGCCAGGAGCAAGAAACTGATGCTGAATTCCTTCGCCGAATATTAGAAAAGAAGGATAAAGAGGCTGCGGAACAAGCAGCCAACATAAAGCGAATGGCCCTCCTGTTTCAGGACATGGTGGGTATGATGATTCAACAAGATCCTCCGATCGTCCTTGAAGACGACAGGGGAGAAACGTCAAATCCTCCACCGGCTCTGTCAACAGCCAAGGAGGAGACAATCTCCAAAGCTGACTTGGACGAATATATAGCTCAGCAGATACGGGTTCATCAGGCGATTGAGGTAGCCGGTCAGGTCGTAAAAACGGGGCGACCATATCCGAGCTGGTATGATCAGATCAAGTACCCGCCGGGCTATACAATACCGAAATTCCATGTCTATAAGGGGACGGGCAATCCCCACCAGCATGTTGCCCAGTTCAGGGCTCTTTGCGGCAACACCGGCGGTGATGATATATTATTGCTTCGCCAGTTCGTCGGTAGCTTATCAGATACAGCGTTTGAGTGGTACTCCGAGCTCCTAAACGATTCGATCAAGACATTTGCGGAGATGGAGCTGCTGTTTACCCAGCGTTTCGTAAGGGCCAGCGAACGCACCCCGATAACAGCATTGATTAATGCCAGGGTGAAGCCAGGTGAAACATGGGTGCAGTACGCAATACGGTGGAGGAACTTATGGTCAAAATGCGAACAACGCATCGAAGAGGCTCCTGCGGTAGGCATGTTTGTGGGAACCCTCGATCCGCAAGCGACCATCTTGCAATTCATGATGTTCTTCAAGCCAACTACCTTTCAGGCCCTGATCGACAAGCTAGCTCAGATGGATCAGATGGGCCATAGACCTCCCCCTCCAAAGCCGGACTCTCGAAATGAGAAGGGGAAGGGAAAAGCAATTGTTGTCGCTAATGCTCAACAACAGCCGAGCAACTTGAAACCGACTGTCCGTCAAAATAATATGCGTCCACACCTGTCCCTCGAGGAGAGGCTGGGACGTCTTTACTCGTTTCCCCGAGATAAAACGAGAAGATTGTTCGAGCTGGCCTTGCACAACCGACTCATAAATCTGCTGGATCCAAGACGTCCGTCGCAGCCAAACGACGTCAATGATCCCAATTATTTTCCTTATCATCGAGTACTGGGTCATCCGATCAAGGACTGCTACGTCTTCAAAAATTGGATTGAGGACCAGTACCAACAAGGCAAGTTCGCGTTGTCTGAAAGATGGAAGGTGAACCCGCCGCAACCTCATACCTCTAAAAAGGTGAATACGCCGGGGGCAACGTGCTCTCTCGTTGAAGAAGCTCCATGGGAGGTTATGCTATCAGCCAAAACAAAGAGGATGCTGAACGATCTTCAAACATGCCCAGCGATCAGGTGGAAAAACCCGTTGGAACCGCAGGTCATTGAGGGGATGTTGAAACCGCGTCCAACTCCAAAGACCGATGGTGGTGGCCCAAGCACTCATAACCA
Organism: Agapanthus africanus; assembly: GCA_030015575.1. NCBI lineage: Eukaryota > Viridiplantae > Streptophyta > Magnoliopsida > Asparagales > Amaryllidaceae > Agapanthus > Agapanthus africanus. The sequence continues at coordinate 269,811,743 of CM057342.1, read as the reverse complement.
GCCGTCAAAATCTTCAAAGAAGAAGAAGAAATCTAAGAAGCCTGTGAAGCCTGGCGACAAGCGCACAGACTTACAAAGACAGATTGACGCGCTGGAGGAATATAACCAGAAAGCACGGACTCCCATCACACTCCAAGAGTTTCTCAACCACGTCTTTCAAGAGGAAGATGAGGGGGAGAGTTCGTCGGATGAATCTGAGGAATACGTGGTAAGCTGTCATATGATTTCCCATTCGTTTACAGACGATGAGGAAACTCCTTGCACTAAAAAGCTGGGGCAGATCCTAAACCGGAAATTCTGGGGCCATCGGATGAGACAATCGGTGCATTCCTCAATGAAGCTCTATTGAAAAGTAAAGCTGATCGGGACACGAGACGGCCATATTTGAAAAGGCCAAGCGCCAGCGACTTGACGAAAAAGCTGAGACACTCATGCTGGAGTGAAATACACCCACTGCGGATAAAAACAAATTCAAGACGAGGAAAACGTTTGCTAAAGCCATGTCAATGGGTATGAAGCTACCATCCTCTGAAAGAAGCATTACTGGTGAAGCGAAAATGCACCCCTCATACTGCGTGTATCATCGGAAGATTTCGCACCCCACTGAAGAGTGCAAAGCTTTCAATAAATGGTGGTAGGGATATGTCGCTCACCGGCAACATTTTAAGCGGGAAAAGCGCAAAACTCGTCGGGAGCGGAAAAGTACGACCGTTGAGTTTAACAGAACTACCGGCGATTGTCGCATGGTTAATGCCGGGGGATCGCAAGTTCTCACATTCGGGAGCGACTCCGACGATGAAATGGCTCTTAGCCCCCTCTTTAAAGAGTCCACCTCGCTAAAAGAAGAAGAGCAGAAGGTCTGTGAAAATATCCGGCTGCGTAATCGGACGCTACCCGAAAAGAATCTCGGACCCTCAAACAAAAAAGATAAAGGGAAAGAAAAGGTCTCTGATGATATCGCCCTAGATGACCAAGTCATGGAAGAGCTAACTGCCAAGGACCCACCGAAGAAAAATAAGGTGGATTACAACGTTCTAGCGCATCTGAGGAAGCTACCCTCGTAGCTCAGCATTCTTGACGCCCTTTTACTATCAAAAGAGGCGAGAGATTCGTTAATCAAGGCACTACAGGAGCCGGAGCAATTCCAAGCTTTCCTGGCCGAAGAAAAGATGAAGGATGAATTGGAGGAAGTGCATACAGCCGATGTCACTTTTGGTGATGAAGACCTTCTCCTAGGGACGTGCGAACACAATCGCCCCCTCTATGTCTCAGGATACTGGCATGATATAAAGATAGGCAAAATCCTGGTCGATAACGGATCGTCTGTTAATCTCCTTAATGTGCGGGTGTTAAAGGAAATCTGCATGAGCGTCCAGCACCTTGCTCGGGACAAGATCACCATCTCCGGGTTCGACTCCCAATCATCAAGAACTCTTGGATATGTGATACTGACGTTACGCTTTGGGCTGCTCGTCACAGATATTAAATTCCACGTCATAGACGCCAAGACATGCTACAATGCTCTGCTCGGCCGACCATGGTTACACGAGTACAATATCATCCCTTCTACACAGCATCAGTGTATGAAACATTTTAGGGACGGTCTCGAGTATACCGTGATGGGAGAACTGAACCCGTTTTCCGTGAACGAAGTCCGCAAATATGAAGATGCCAAATACTTCTTACCGGATTTCGAGGACACAGAGAGATGTCACAAGCCGGAGAACAAAGCTAACGCCACCATCCCTGTCTTCGGGAGTGATACCGAGGAGGAAGTGGAGATAGTTCATTCGGGTCTGCCCCAATACAACAAGCCGGGACCATCCGCTCTTACGTTGATCTTTGGTAGTGACTCGGAAGATGAGGTCCATGCTATATTCTCTGCTCGGCCTTCAATACAAACATCCGCTGATGAAGAGCAAAGTCTGCAAGTCGCTATGGTGCCGCGTAAACACCATAAAGAACTGGATGCGCTCGATACCTACAGTATAGAGGAGCTGCGGATGTTCTATGTCCCTCCCAGGAGAGAAGGCGAAAAGGTAATTCTATTCTACCGCTCTGAAGAAACCAAAATGGAGAAAGAAATCTGGCACGGTATGGATCCTACGCTTGACAGGCTTCAGCCCATCCGTCTACCCAGATATTATACAGAAGGCTTGAAGAGGCTGCTAAAGCGCCAAGGGATACTCTTTAAACAGACCGCCCGAAAAGCCAAATTCTATGACAGGGTCTGGAACGTCCCCGGAACTCAGCACAAGCTACCTAGTGGGAGGATGGAAATAATCGGACTTGGATACATTCGGTCCAAGAAACGAGAGCTACTCCATGATTGCTACGCCGTGCATGATTTCAATGAAGAAGCGGATGCTCAATGGGAGGACGTTAATACTGAACCAATAAAAGTTCCTGATGCAAAGGTGCCCAGTCCGTCGTTCGAAGAACAAATGGATAAGCCTATAAGGGAAGCTGATCAAAAAGTCCGAGACGACCACAACCGCGAAATGGCAATCTACGAGAAAGACAAAACGCAACGCCTCCTCCAACAGGCCGTGAAAGATGAAAATTCCATTCCCTGTCAACCTATTATAAAAAAGGCTCGACGCAGAGGCAGAAACAAGTCGAAACGCGAAAAAGACTCTCAACAGCAACAAAGCGGGACTAAGAAGCCACGCAAGCGGGAATCGAGCGGTTCTGATCTATCCCTTGTGAAGAAGATGAGTCGAGCGTACTCTTTTCCTCGGGACAAGACAAAGAAGATACATGACCGATCTATAAAATACTAGATGCTTACACTGCCGGAGTCCAAGCACCCTGAGCAAGCAGGCAAAGTCTCACACCCAAACTATTGCTCTTATCACCAAGTAATAGGGCACCCTCTCGAAGACTGCTTCACCTTTAAGAATTGGGTCGAAGATCAGTATCAGCTCGGCAAGTTCGCTCTATCTGACAGTTAGAGGGTAACGCCGCCACAGAAGCACGAACCCAGAGCCACGAAAGTAGAACCTGACCCACATCAGCCTTCGAAGCGAGCTCATACTTGTCACATGATAACAATATCAAAAGAGGAGCCCGAGAATATGAATGACCTTCCCTGGTGCTTCGAAAACAGCAACGACGAGGTGATCTCAGAATTCCCACCAGCGCCAAAAGAGCTGGAAGATGGAATACATACTACCGCGGATAACCTCAAGAAAATTGAGTTGGGGACGGCGAACGACCCGCGACCGACATTCATCAGCGAGCTGCTATATGAAGAAAGGGTGGTTGCATTAAAAGACGTGCTTATGCAGCATAGAGATTGCTTCGCATGGAACTATTCCGAAATGCCAGGACTAGATCCAGAAATTGTTGTGCACAGATTGGCGATATCGCCAGACGTCAAGCCGGCCAAACAAGCGCCAAGAAGAATGCGGCTCGAGCTTGAGATGAGCATCAATGCCGAGGTCAAGAAGCTAATCGACTCTGGCTTTATCCAGGAGGTTCAATATCCTGAATGGATCGCCAACATCGTCCCTGTGATGAAGAAAAATAGGACAGTGCGCATATGCGTGGACTTCCGGGATCTCAATAAAGCCTGCCCGAAGGACGATTTCCCAGTGCCAGTCACCGAACTGATGATAGACAATACGTCCACTCATAAGGTTTTCTCCTTCATGGACGTCTCATCAGGGTATAATCAGATAAAGATGCATCCCGAAGACCAGAAGCACACCGCCTTCAAGACCCCTTTGGGTATATTCTGCTACAAGGTGATGCCCTTCGGTTTAAAGAACGCCGGTGCCACCTATCAGAGGGCCATGACAAAGATCTTCGATGACCTTATACATGAAATCGTCGAATGCTATATCGACGACCTCGTGGTAAAAAGAAAATCATACGAGGAGCATTTAAAACATCTGAAAACCGTATTTCAACGCCTTCGACAATACAACTTGAAGATGAACCCTCTCAAGTGCGCATTCGGAGTTTTCTCGGGCAAATTCCTGGGATTTATCGTCCGACACCGAGGTATCGAGATAGATCCGTCAAAGATCAAGGCGATCATGGAAATGCCTCCGCCAAGAACTCTCAAACAGCTGCGGTCTCTCTAAGAGAAGCTCGCGTATATACGACGATTTATAGCCAACCTTTCAGGCAAGTGCCGTCCTTACAACCACCTGATGAAGAAGGGAACCCCGTTCGTCAGGGATCACAAATGCCAAGGCGCACTGGACGAGATCAAGCAATACCTACAGAACCCGCCAGTGTTGGCTGCTCCGGTTAAGGGAAACCCCTCATTCTTTATACAACCGCCCTCGAAGGTTCCTTAGGCGCATTATGGGCGCAAGAGAACGACCAAGGGAAAGAAAGAGCACTCTACTATTTGAGTCGAGTTCTACTGGGGGCAGAAAGTAACTATTCCCCCATTGAAAAACACTGCATGGCGTTGATCTTTACGATAACGAAACTCAGGCACTATGCGTTGGCGCATGAAGTCCGTCTCATTTCGAAGGTGGACCCCCTTAAATATTTGATGTCGATGGCCACATTGACGGGGCGACTCTCTAAATGGGCCCTACTCTTGATGGAGTTCTCGATAACCTATCAGCCTCTTAAGGCAGTGAAAGGCCAGGCCATTGCCGACTTCCTCGCTGAGCATCCGATACCTGGCGATTCTCCTCTGAATTGCGAACTGCCAGACGAACATGCGTTTGATGCGATCGAAGGTATTGGTACCCGATAGGAGATTTATTTTGATGGAGCGTCTTCCATGAAGAAGCGCAAACAAAGTACCCCTATAATCAAATCGGGGGTAGGCCTCATCTTTGTAACTCCACAAGGAGGGATTAGGCGCTTTGCTTTCTCCTTAATAGAGCCTAGGACGAACAATGAAGCCGAATATGAAGCTTTGATAGCAGGTCTCGAGATCGCCATCGACAGGGGAATTGAAAACCTCCTCATATACGGAGACTCCCAACTGGTCGTTAGTCAAGTAAATGGCGACTACCAGACATGCAAACCAGAGTTGGTAAAATACGGCGAAAAGGTGCAACAACTATTGACCCAAATTCCTTCATACACTTTGGAAAACATGCTGCGCGTGGAAAATAGCAAGGCGGACGCGTTATCCAAGCTCGCTAAAGAACTGGCCGACGAAAACCTCGATGACGTAAGAATCGTGGTACAAAGCCGTCGGGTGCTTGCCCTAGCAGAAATACCTCCGGAATCATCCGAAGGAAAGGGAGCGACTGAGCGAATGGCTATGCAAATAAATAACCAGGGAAAGGCTGGGGATTGGAGAGAAGTCTTTATAGACTACTTCAAATACCATCGAACGCCCGAAGATGCGTCCTCAAGACATCAGCTTATTAAACGGGCTTCGTCTTTCGCCTTAGTCAATGATACTCTGTACAAGAGATCGTTTGATTCTCTATGGTTAAGATGTCTGGGACCTGACAAAGCGAAAAGAGTCGTTCGGGAAGTTCACGACGGACTCTGTGGTTCTCACCAAGCAGGCCCAAAGATGAAGTTGAAGATTAAACGGATGGGTTATTACTGGCCCACGATGATTCAGGAATGCCTCGAATATGCGAAGCAATGCCACTCGTGCCAAATCCATGGGGACTTCATCCACCAGCATCCAAATCCACTACATCCAACGGTGGCTAGCTGGCCGTTCGAAATGTGGGGAACTGACATAGTCGGCCCCATCGAACCAGCATCGTCTAAGGGACATCATTTCATCCTGACGACGACCGACTACTTCTCCAAATGGGCAGAAGCGGTACCGTTGAGGGAAGTGAAAACGGAGAATATCCTCCATTTCTTCAAAACGCATGTCATTTATCGGTTTGGAACTCCGCGACGGATCATCTCCGATAACGGGCCAGCCTATAGAAGCCACAAGATCAGTCGCTTCGTGTAGCAGCATAATATAGACTGGAGATATTCCTCGGTTTATAATTCGCGAGCTAATGGTCTAGATGAGGCCTTCAACAAGACCTTGACAAAGATCATGAAGAAGACGGTGTCCCGAAATAAGAAGGACCGGCACGAGAGACTGCAAGAAGCTCTCTGGGCATATCGAACTACGTTCAAGACGGCCACGAACACAACGCCGTATGCGTTGGTATTCGGTACAGAAGCAGTACTCCCCCTCGAGATAGAGCTGCCTTCTCTACGAGTGGCAATCCACTACGAGCTGACGGACGAAAATAATGCTCACCTTCGGCTTGAGGAGCTTGATGCCCTTGATGAAAACCGGCTCATAGCGCAACAAAATCTAGAAGCTTATATAGAAAAGATGACGCGCTCATATGAAAGATCGACCCGATCGAGGACATTCCGCCAAGGCGAACTCGTGCTAGTGGTCAAAAGACCTATGAACCCCAATCGCGCCAAGCGGGGAAAATTCGAGCCGAACTATGAAGGCCCGTACATCATAGACAAGGTCTACCAGGATGGAGCCTATCTACTCGTGGGTATGCACGGTGAAAGGCCTTTCAGGCCAATAAATGGTCACTTCTTAAAGAAATACTATGCTTAATGAGTTACAGCCTATGTCAATGATAGATGACGACGACTATATCCGCTCGCTATCTTCCTAAGCCTAAACTCTATGAGTAGTAGCCGGCCTTCTTTACCATGGACCGTAACGTCCTTAAACTAATGATGGACCGTAACGTCCTTAAACTAATGGCGGACCGAAACGTCCTTAAACTAATAACGGACCGAAACGTCCTTAAACTAATGACGGACCGAAACGTCCTTAAACTAACGAAGGACCGAAACGTCTTTAAACTAGTACCGCAGCAGCCTTAGGCTGACGAGATGAATAAAAAATAGAAAAAGAAAAAAAAATATATATATATATATATAAATATAATAAAAAATAAATAAAAACGGTATGTCCATAAGCAAAAAGGGCACGGATGAAAACCTGAAAGGGCTCCGTGAGTAAAAACAGCAGGGCTATCGGCGAGTGTTCATGAAAACCCGAAAGAGCATGACCTCGTAAAAAAATAAAAATAAAAATAAAAAGAATAAAAAAAATGGTATGTCCATAAGCAAAATGGGCACGGATGAAAACCCGAAAGGGCTTCGTGAGTAAAAACAGCAGGGCTACCGGCGAGTGTTTGTGAAAACCCGAAAGGGCGCAACCTCGTTAAAAGACACTTACAGGGTCCTCACGACCTTGTAAGGAGAAACCACCCGCGTGAGATCCTTACGACTCATAAGGGAGCAACACACTTAGGGATCCTCACGATTCCTAAGGAGAAAATACACTTGCGAGATCCTCACGACTCGTAAGGAGAACTCTCTTATGGGACCCTCACGGCTCATAAGATTTGAAAGTCTTAAGTTACAGAGACCTAAACATGTGCTTAAGCAACCCCCACAACCTTCGATATTGCCCTACAGGCGGCTCATACTGACCCTTGTATACAATCCACGGGCGCGAATAAACATTTCCCCAGCAAAGTCCCACCCGTGACTAGGGATATGTCCATATGGTGAACAACCCTTATAAGTCCTCTCGACTTATAAGGAGAAAACCCTTTAGTAAGATCCTTACGATTTACAGGGGAATATACACTTAGGAATCCTCACGATTCCTATGGAGAAAACACACCTACGAGATCCTCACGACTCGCAGGGAGAAATACCTTTGTGAGACCCTTACGGCTCATGAAGTCAAAAGCCTTAGTCGACAGAATCCTAACCCTGTTTACTAAGCCACTTTTGTTCAACATCGACAGAGGCAAATGATGATTCGCTCCTGGCAACATCCCAGTTGCAGCGGTGCTGATGCCGAAATCGGTGTCTAATTTCAGGTTTACGGCGAAAAGCCAGTAAGCCGCACATGCATACGAAATAGCCGAAATGATGGGGCAACTTGGAATAAAAAAAAGCAGCAAGTAAAAACGTATGCACATAAAATAGCCGAAATGATTGGGCAACTCGCAATAAAAAGCAGCGAGTAAAAATAAAATAAACAGCCGAAATGATTGGGCACCGCGAAAAATAGCCGAAATGATTGGGCAATCGAGATCTTCGCGATATAAAAGCTGAAATGATAGAGCATCGCGGAAATAAAACAATAATAAAAAAAATATGAGGAAACTTTTGCCCTACAGGTGAGATCACATCGATCCCTGTATACAATCCAAGGGCACAAACAAAGAGGGAACCACACCTTCCCAACAGGCTCCGCCGGAAAACAAAGCCAAATCTCGACGGTTCACCAACAACCTAGAGACAACTGCGACATTCGTCTTGATACAGCAGACGCAGTGCCAGCGAGCGAAGCAAAGGCTGAATTCCTAGCTTCTGGGTTTTGACGGTAACTCATATGGAACCTGAAAAATCACCAGAGATCATTTCAAACCCGAGGGAAACCAGTGTCCTTGGCAAATACCTCAATTCAGGGAAACTAGCATCCTTGATGAGAGCCTCCTGATTCATGTCGGCCCGCAGAGAAACCAGTGTCTCCGCAGGAATACTCCGATTTGTTTCAACTTCGAGGAAACTAGAGTCCTCGGCAAATACTTCGACTCAGGGAAACCAGTGTCCTAGACGATAACATCCTGATTCGCGTCGACCCGCAGGGAAACTAGCGTCTTTGCAGGAATACATCGATTTGTTTCAACCCCAGGGAAACCAGTGTCCTTGGCAACTACCTCAATTCAGGGAAACTAGCGTCCTTGATGAGAGCTTCTTGATTCGCGTCGGCCCCCGGAGAAACCAGTGTCTCTGCAGGAATACTCCGATTCATTTCAACCCCGAAGAAACTAGTGTCCTCGGCAAAATACTTTGACTCAGGGAAACCAGTGTCCTTGACGAGAACATCCTGATTCGCGTCGACCCGCAGAGAAACTAGCGTCTTTGCAGGAATACATTGATTCGTTTCAACCCCAGGGAAACCAGTGTCCTTGGAAAATACCTCAATTCAGGGAAACTAGCGTCCTTGATGAGAGCTTCTTGATTCGCATCGGCCCGCAGAGAAACCAGTGTCTCCGCAGGAACACCCCGATTCGTTTCAACCCCGAAGAAACCAGTGTCTTCGGCAAAATCCTTCGACTCGGGGAAACCAGTGTCCTTGAAGAGAACATCTTGATTCGCGTCGACCCGCAGAGAAACTAGCGTCTTTGCAGGAATACATCGATTCGTTTCAACCCCAAGGAAACCAGTGTCCTTGGCAAATACCTCAATTCAGGGAAACTAGCGTCCTTGATGAGAGCTTCCTGATTCGCGTCGACCCGCAGAGAAACCAGTGTCTCCACAGGAATACTCCGATTTGTTTCAACCTCGAGGAAATCAGTGTCCTCAGCAAAATACTTCAACTCAGGGAAATCAGCATCTTCGCGAAGACTTCCCGATTCGTCTCAACTTGCAAGATAAAGCCTTAGGCAGCAGGGATTAAAAAACTCGTTTCCTAAGCACTGAGACCCTGCAAGTCGGCCTAAAACGGTCTCTTACATACTATCCATGGGTCTCACTCTCCAAAGTCGAATCTCGACAAGGAGGGAAACAACCGTTTACAAGTCCTCTCAATTTGTAAGAGGGAAAATTCTCTTATAAGATCCTTATGACTTATAAGAGAAAACGCACTTAGGAATCCTCACGATTCCTAAGGAGAAAATCCACCTCCGAGATCCTCTCGATCCGTAGGGAGAAAAGTCTCTATGAGACCCTCACTGCTCATAGAGTTGAAAAGTCTTAGGTGGCAGATCTGAACCTGCGGCCTAAGCCATCGCTATCTCTTGAAGAAACCAAGATACTTACTCTATTATCTGTCAACCATGTTTATCAAGAAAGCATGCTGATAATAAGAGAAGAGAAAAAGAAAATAAATGATACAAGACATTGTAAAGGAAAAAATGTGTATCTTTATTTATTAATTCGATCAAATACAAGGTGAATCGTACAAAAGAATAAAGAATGGATACATCTTATTCGAAAAAGAAAATTATTACAAGTATATTGATACAAGGGCAACTACTGGGAAGGAAGCGTCTTAAATAGCCCTATCAGTTGTCCGCGCACTTCCTTCCATGTCTTTTCCTGATCGGCCACCACCGCCAGTTCCGCCTCCACTTGAGCCCGCTGGTGTAAGAAGGATGCAAGCTACTCCCCAACTGCCTGCTGCTTCGCGGCCTTGGGCATCACGCTCGACGGCATCGAGCTTCCGCTTCAGGTTTAGCCCAGTAGAGATACGCTCCAGAAGGCCCTCGAAGATAGCCTTCACCTGGGCAGCGTTCGCCTCAACCTCAGCGCGCATACGAGCAGTCTCGTTCGAGGTCTCTTGGCATTCCCTCAGCCTTAAAGCTGCTTCTTGTTCCAGGTGACGGAAGAAGCGCTTTGCTCAATCCATGCTGCTCTTTGATTGCTTACGGCTAAGGTCTCAGGAGCAGGGCGCATAACCTCCGACTGATGCAGGCGGACCTCGATTTCCCTACAGTGATTGACCCAAAGCTCGACGACGCCTCCATCATGAAAATTCACAAGCGCCGCCAACATTGGGTTAACCTCCACAGCGAAATCCGCAGCAGATGGGAGAGCGTCTGCGTCAAGCTCCTCGACGTATCCGCTCAGCATGCCCAAGCTCATTACAGCACCCTTTGAAGACGGACGTCTCAGGAAGGGACCTGCTGGCATTATAACGCGAGACTTAAAGGGCGCCGGGATTGGAACGACAATTAAAAAAATACGATTAGATGACGGTTCAAGAAATACAAAAAAAAAGTCATCGATGTAATAGTTTACTATACCAGCTGCAGCAGGTGGCAAAGCCGGGAGGGCCGGTAGCGTGACCGATCTTTCAGACCCTCCTTCGATTTGTAGCGCTGCAATCAGGATGAGGGAAAGTCAGAAATAATTCCATTACTAAAAAAAGAAATACATCAAATGGAAATTATACTCACCAGCGCCACCGGAGGAAGAAGCGAGTTCAGATGGGAAGAAGAAATGCAGGTGCAACACCTGATAGAGATGATCAAAAAGCACTCCTGAAAAGACGCAATAGTACGACATTAGTACATAAATTATGCGGCTGAAAGATAAAACTAATGAGTTGCAAATCCATACCTTCCAACATCTGCGATGGTATAAGGGAAGGCTGAGAGGTGACCACCACCAAGGCAGTAGTTGACGGCGCTCCCTCGAGCAATGGAGCATCGGCACTGGCCGCATCTACGTTAAAAACAAAGATAAACTTGTTAGAAAGGATTGAAAGATAAAAAAGGACAGTAACTCAAAATTTACCTGATGAGCCGCCAGTTGAAACGGAGGCGTCTCCCTCCTCCATCGATACGAGTCCACCTCCTGTGGCCTCATCACTGGACTCGACAGGGGCTATCGTCGTGCTCGCACGACCAGGAGATGGCGGAGGACCGCAGACGGGGAGAGCAATGATTGGAGCATTGCCAGACTCTTGAGAAAGAGCGGCTGGCTCATCCCCGGGAGTCACGCCCATCTCACCCGCTACTTCTTCAGGCTCGGCGGTTGTTGTTGTCTCATCCGCCGTCGCCATGGGGTCGTCGGTCTCAGGTGCTCCGTTCGCCGCTGCCCCAGGCTCAGTTATATCAGTCATCTCATTTGCCGCTGCCTCAGGCTCGGCATCGACGAACTTCTCTGGCGCAGTTGCTTCGGCCCCCTGCTCAGGTCCAGCAACCCCGGCGATGTCGCCCACCGTCGACTCGGGTTCGGCCGGTGCTTCTTCCTCTGTCCCTTTAGGTTCGACGATTTCCGCCTCTCCTTCCGTTGGACTTGACCCTGCAGGACAAGATATATAAGAACCGACAGGTTTACAATTCTTACAACAAAATTTTGAAAGATACATTACCTGAGGTGGACTTATCGTTAGCCTCCCTATTTGCGCGCACGCCTGTCTGTGAGCTATGGACAAGGCGACCGGGGGCTCCCCCGAGGGAGTATCAGTATGAGGGACGGTGCTTGGGCCCGCTCCCACGGCCAAAGCAGCCATGCGTGCCTTCGCCTCGCGCCTCAACCGCTTCCTCTCCTCCCGGACCATCACGACGGACCTCTTCGACGCTTCCTTCATCAAGGTTTCGTCGTCCTCGTTTAGAGTTGCCTCCAGAGCCTTCAAGGCATCTCTCATCGGATCTTCAAGTCGGGTCTCTCGCGGTAGCCCCGAAGAGGCCGAAACATCAGTGGCTGGCCCGGAAAGAGTCTCTACGTCACTTAGCGGAACCGGCATTGTGGTTCCTGTGATGAGAAAAAGAAAGGGTTAGATCAACCATAATAAAAGGAGAATAAAGACTTAATGAATCGAAATGTACCGAGGCCTAAGGATGCTCTGAGTCGTTCTTCCTCCTGAAAAGTTTTGAGGGAAGCAGCGATGGCTTCTTCAGTGGTGATGCCTGTTTGAAGAAAAGAAGGGAAAAGCATTAGTCAAAGACAATAATAAAAGTACGATGCGATAAAAAAAAATGCGACTAGTAATTACCCGATTATGCAAGCTTAGCTAGCCATGCATCGCGCCTCGCCAATCGCTCTGAAGTTATGATGGCGGCCGCCAGATCAGTGTCATCTGGAGACATAACCAATCCTTTATTGGTCCCGTACTCGCCCAAGCCCTCGCTATAGGGAGCATGAGGTTCTTGACCGAAAGCAACGTCGGCTGAGAAGAGCGACTTCTTCTTCCTCTTCTGCTCGCCAGCCTTGGGTGCACCCAAGATCGACTTGCGCTTTGCAGGCACCTTAGGGCGACGGGTCCCGATATCCGCGCCTATGCCGGACTCCGGTGATACCACATTTACCGTCTCCACTGGAGCATGGGGCGCTGGTGGCACATCCGCAATATCAAGAGGTAGTTCGCGTGGAGGGCTCAACGCACGCAGTGGCCCAGCTCCGGCATCTTTCAGCGGAGGAACGACCGGAGTCCTTGGCTTCAGGGGAGCCTTACGGTCGCTGCCGGGAGGCACACCCTTGCGGTCAACCAGCATGCGTTTCTCCATATGGATAACGGGACCCATTGCATGCGCGTACCAAGCCACATACGCATTGAGGACCTTGGGAATGCAGCTCGGCTCGCTGATGAAGAAATATGAGCCCGTGTTAAGCCGCATGAAATGGTGCATCGCACTCCTTATCCCCTCCCGGCTGGCCGCGGGCTCTTCCAAAAACGCCTCCAGCGGGATCCCCTGGTGATAGCTGGATTGTTGGGCAAACCGGTGAGGGTTATACTTCATAAAGAGCGCCATCTCATTCTGCCTGAACACCAGGTAGCCCGGCCGAATGGAGTAGAGGTGAAGAATCTCCCGGGCTTTCAGTACGGAGGCCCCATCCTTGAAGTCGTCGCGTAGCACCACCACTGACTTGGAAGTCTCTGAGCCAATAGTTATGACTTTATCCACAAAAGAAACCTTCGCTCCGACCAGATGTGGACGGAGGAGCAACCCCCTAGCCTCCCGCGGAGGTGCAACCACGATCGAAGCGCCGACCAACCGCATGACTCTTGGGAGTCTGCACTTCTCAAAAAACGGAGGGGTCTTATGGGCGCCGAACACCCCGTGCACATGCATTTCCATCCAAGAGGTGAAGTAGTGCATCGGGAAGTTAGCAGGCTGCACCCCAGGCTCATTAGCGTCCGCCGCTATGCTAAGTCCATTATAAAGGTAAGCCAGCCCGACGATTCCTACTGTCAACTGCTGACCAGCCACCATCCGATGCGCTGGGTAGAAAACAGATGGCCGCATGTGGCGTGGGTGCATGGGGAGCGCAAAGCTACACAGCCACAATCCCGGGAACCCTACAAAAAAGGTCTCCTCATCCATGCCCGGGACGGCGATTTCTGACAAGGGCATGACGGCGGCGCCGGGGAGATAAAAGTCCTTGTGAACATCCTCCGATGTGGGTCGACGGTCCAAGCCGAAGCCAAAAGGGTCATCAAGCTGGGCGAACTTCTCGCTCCGCTCCGATAGGAACTCCGGTCGAATGAAGCGGGCGATAAAATCTGCGAAACTGACTCCCCGGATGCCCGATTCCAGATAGAGCCCTTCATAGATCTCCAGCACCTTCACCAAGCCCGGAAACTGGTGCTGAATAGCGTTCTCCAGCGTCAGATCAAACACCAGCGGCTTGGTGTAAAAGACGTATTCGTCAGGAGGAAGCAGCTCCTCGTAATGCTCCCCCCTCATCGGCAGACCCGAGATTTCAGCAAACTCCTCTAAGGAGATGGAGACTTCCCGGTCTGTCATCAGGAAGGTGTGGGTGGGGATATTCCATTGCTCGATAAAATCATTAATCCACCACGTTGGAGGAGAGGGATACTCAAAGAGCGAGACGTAGATGGCCGAATACAAACCAATCTTCATCCGATGAGTCCTCTTCGCTGATAAGATGTACCGGGCCCACTGCAAATATCCGGTGGACGGTCGCGGGATTAATCCAATGTTATAGGCATGTCCCTAAGGGCGTGCTTCACCCTGACAGATTCGCCTCCCCAAAATATCTATTGCCGGCGGCGGCTGCACGGGAATAGCCCCAATTGCAGGCTGGAGGAGGTCATCCGAATTCCAATTTTTGACCTCCACGGCATACTTCACCAGGGGTTCATCCGCATAGGGGATCGAAAATATTGGCTCGGACGGCGTAGCAGAACCGAAGCTTCGACGACCCTAGATGATATCGTTATACCACTTACCCTACAAGTGAAGGTTCTTATGCTCAGGGTCATAATCCTTGATGAGAGTGAGCACCTCTCGGTCCACTGGTGCCTGGGGAAATCCTCCCTTCGAGCGAACAAACGGGAATGATAGGTCAGCAGGAATGTTTCCTGTGGAGGGACAAAAATTAGCCATCAGTGTTGTAATTCCAACGCTTGGCATTTTAAAAAACAAAATTTACACCACACTGCAAATCAGTGGGTAGGGGACCAAATAGGGGCCCATAAAATCTGGATGACAGTGCATCATTTGATAAGACAGCCCCATCATTGGATGAGACTGTCAATTAATGAAGAGATCCCCAAGAGAATATTCTCATTAATGGGAAATCCCTAGAGACAAGGAGAAAATCTCCTCTTTCAGATCAAAGCTCTATCACAGAGTGACATTTGTCAAACTCTGGTCTCATAAAATAAAATTTCCTAAAAAAGAGCCTAGCTCTATAGTAATGATGGAAAGATCCATCAAAAGAAAATTTTAACTCCTAAAGATTAAAAATTTGGGATCTTAAAAAATTCCATGAAAACTTATAAAAAGTTCTCCATTTTTGGATCAAAAAAGATCTACATTTGATCCATGAGCAAAGCTCTGTTTATGGGTTAAAATCCATGAACAAGATCTCTGTAGATCTATCGACTTTTGAGAGCAAGGCTCTGTTGATGAAACCCCAAAGGGATTTCCTTTAGATCAAAGTTCTATGAGAGCAAGGCTCTGTTAATTAAGTTTAATTTTATTTTATTTAAATTTTACCTAAAATGATTCTAAATTTTGAACTTTGAAGTTCTTGGGAAGAAACGAGAGCAAGGCTCTAAAATTCTTAAACAAGAGCAAGGCTCTGAAAACTCAAGTTCTTGAAAAATGGTAAAATATTTACTAAGGACCAAGGGTCCTATTTATAGGCGCCTGCGCCCCTTCAACTCACCCGTTGATCCAACGGCCAAGATCTTGCTACCGCTGCACTCACGTGCGTGCCACGTTAGCGCAACAGTGAGGGGGCATTTGTTTCCCCCAATCAGAGCAAAGCTCTGTTTGAATTTCAAAAATTCAAAAATTGAAGCAACGCTTCAAATCCCTTGCGCTGCGCGCAACGCGCCACGTGTCAAAATCTGAAACGTCAGCGCAGCGCCCAAGGCAGCGCGCCCAATCAGAGCAAGGCTCTATTTAAAACAAAATTAAAGGAAGCAACGCTTCAGTTGCGCAAGCGCTGCGCTGCGCGACACGTGTCAGAGCGGTTGCGCAAGCGCTGCGCGACACGTGTCAGCGCGGTTGCGCAAGCGCTGTTGCGCTGCGCGATACGTGTCAAGCACTGGGGCGTTTGCGCCAAACAGAATTAAAATTCCAGTAAGATCTTTCTGTTCTTGTTAAAACAAGAAGATTGTCTTCTGTAAAACAGAAGCTCTTGGATCAAAAGATCCAACGGTGGGGAAAATTCCCCAAATCACTCAGAGAAGGATCTCTTTAACAAATTTAACAAATTAATGGGCACTATATAAAGGCCCCTAGACCCCAATTCAAAGGAGATCAACATCATCAAGAACTTCAAAAACAACAAAACAGAGAGAACTCTGAAGAATTTTGAGAAGAACTCAAGAAAAGAAAAAAAAGGTAAAAACCTTTATAAAAAAAGAATTTCTTCTGAATTGATCATGATCTAAGAACAAGATCAATGATTTTCAATAAAAAAAAATAATAACAGTGCCTTGCACTTTTTTATGAACCATTGGTTCTGAAATCTTAAAGATTCTTTTCTTGAATCCAAAATTGGATCAAGTTATTGAAACAGTGCCTTGCACTTGCAAAAACTGCACTGTTGCGCTCCTGGGTTGGCGCAAGCCACCAGAGAGCGCCACGTGTCAGCATCATAACCACTTGCGCTGTGCGCTTTTAAAAATAGAGCATTGCTCTTTAAAGTTGGCGCAACTCACCAGAGCGCGCCACGTGTCACAGCGCAGCGCACTGCGCTGTTGCGCTTGCGCTCACCAGAATGTGACACGTGTCACCACCACAAGCGCTTGCGCTCAATAATTGGCGCAAAGCGCCTGACAAGCCACTATCAGATAATTAATGCATTGCATTATTTAAAGAAGGGCCAAGCCCAATTAAAAAAGGCCTAACAGGCCTAATAAAATGCTATGCATTATTTTTTTTAAAAAAAGGGCAGAGCCCCAACAATGACAGATGCTCTGCATCATAAATAAAGGGACAGAGCCCAAATCAAAAAGGCCTAGCAGGCCAGAATAAAATGCAGTGCATTATTAAAACAGGGCAAAGCCCTAGCACAGGCCTAATAGGCCAAAGATAAAAACGTTGAATATTCTCAACGGGACTTAGCCCAATCATGGCCGTAAGTCCTCAAATTAAATTGACTGAGCAAGACTGCTCTCTTAAATCAATTTACATTCGGTTCAAGGGTACATCTCTGAGCTCCTCTAACACCTATCGTTGTAATCCTTCAACGAAGTCAGAGAGGTGACGGGTCCCGACAACCACACATCGATACAGACTACGGGGTCCTTAAACTCGTGGACCGAAACGTCCCTAAACTAATATTCGTCCCAAAATGGGAACGTTGGACCGAAATGTCCTTAAACTAATGTTCGTCCCCAAATGGGAATGATGGACCACCATGTCCCTAAACTGGAAATGGACCACTATGTCCCTAAACTGGAAATCGACCGCAACGTCATTAAACTAAACAATAGAGCCTATTGCTCTCTTATCGGATCCAAACGATCCCGTTAAGTTGATCTTAGTCTGTAGATTAGACTAACGTATCCTTAACAAACGTTTAAGTTGATCTTATCCTCAAATACGGCTAACGTATCCTTAAACAAAAAACTCCAAACCCAAATCTAAGAAAATACGGATTTGGACTAATCCACGTCCTACGGACGACGGCATAACCTAGTCTCCGTATACAATCCACGGGCAACCACAAACAAAACAAACACACACGACACGAAGTGAAATTCTAGAGAAGGAGAAAGTTGTTGCCGCGATGCGGTAGCGTAATTAACTACAGGGGCTTGCGCCTGCAGGGAAGAGCATCCCCATAATCAAAAACCCCTCAAGTGAGGGGGAATCTGACGAAGTCTGCTACATCGGCCGCATCCGTCTAAACCTCCGATACACGGTGCCATAAATCAACTTGGCATCTTCGGAAAGGTGGATGAATAAAACCAAATAGCATCTGCCTCGAATCTCAGGCAAGACGTTTTTCGCGTCTCCGCCGCCTTTCGGAAGGGAACAGAGTATAATGTCGTTCTAAATTAGCTTTAGAAGTGCACATGTATATAACTCTGCCAGAGGGTTGTTGTACTCAGTGGGAGAAACAGAAGCATGATGAGCAAGTAGTTTATGTCTATTTATAGACTTAAGCAAATATAGCGGAGATCAATCATCTATTTTTGATGTGACAGTTATAGAGTTTGATTTCATCGGAATAACAGATGGACCTAGCAAGAAAGTAATAGGGAGTGATGTCCTGGTATTTGGATGACATGCTTTTGATAGGAAGTGATATTCATATACTACGATCAGTTATACTGTGGTTGTCACAAGGTGTTTCTCCACATAAGATCTGGATAAAATATCAAGGATTCTGGTCACTAGATCTATGGTTTTAGATCTAGATTTGGGAAGTGTCCCAATTCGGGTACTTGACACTATTCTAAAAGTGTTTTAGAATGGATGACTCCTGGCATGGTGGTGTACCCGCAGGTGACGGAGTCACCCTCTCTGAAGAGATGTCTTCTAGACTGATGAGAAGAGAGATTTGCATGATTTGCATATCACTTGCTTAGGCAACTGAGTTAATCATGAAATGTCAAGTACCACACCAGATATTGCTTTTGCACTAGCTGCAATAAGCATATATATTAATCTAATCCTGGAGAAACATTTGGAAGCAGTTATGAACATAAGAGGATGTTCTTGGTATATGGTAACGGCAGCCTCTTTCAGGAGGCGGTTATCAATTTTTTTAGGCTTCCAAGGTGACGTGGATGACAGAGTGACTGTCAGAGTTATAGTTTTCCCTCTTTTGAGGGGCAGTATGTTGGACAAGTGGTCCAAGCGGATACCGAGGAAGGCATGGCGCAGGATACTGATTAAATTCAGTGGAAGATACGGTCTAAGACTTTTGTTGGATTTGGAGTTCATTTGTAAACTGGGTCCCATCAGATATCCAGACAAATTCTAAGACATGTATCGTTCATTTCGGGAGATAGTCTTTCTCCATAAAGTTGAGATATAGAGAGATAAAGATAGAAACATTGGAGTAGATCCACTCACTATGGCTATTTCTCGAACGCGATGGTTTCACAAACGTGCTTTGCGAGACTGATTAGTAGAGAAGTTGGATGTTCGGTATCACACGGGCTGTGAGTATGCGGCACCGCAATAATTAGCCTTATGTACAAGTAGGAGATTGTTGGATATAGTGTCCTCGAGTCAATTATTGTAATCGCAGGTAGACGATTGTGATGATTGAGGGGGGCCTATATAGAACGGTCTTACTCAAAATGATAGTATACTATCTGGTTTGTCTTTATCACCATGTACATGCATTATGTAGTATTACATATCACTATTACAAGTTAATAGAGCCCATAGGATTCTTGCTTGACTACCAGTATTATGATGGTGATCCTATACGTGGGAGTTGGGTGTTCTATAAGCACATCCTTAAATGTCCCTAGTCGAGAGAGTATCGAGACTGGGCATAGATACTCCGGAGTAGACTAGTATATACTTTTCGAGACCCCGACAAGGGACGGTGGCCGGTCTCACAAGCCATTGGTGTCAGTTAGTCACCTAAGATAGTATACAGGTGCTCATTGGATTATGAGTTACACTGGACGGACTCGCCGGGAACATGATAAATGGTATTATACCTATTGTCAGATAGCAGTTCTCAGGTGACATGAGTACAGGTTAATCTGTCAACCCGAGATCGTCATTTATCTCGTGTGAGTTCCCACTATGCTTTGATTGCTACCCTACCACGGCTTAAAAGAGTCATGCAAAAAGGTTTTAGTTGGATACAATCCCGAGCCACATGGAGACAGTGAGCGGATCGTTGGGGATTCGTCTCTCCCAGTATTGGGGGTTGATGCCACACTGTGCATGGGTGGCCATCACTAGAAATCCTTGGTCAAGGTAGACGAGAATTACTGATTTGGATCAGTAGTTTCTCAGTGGGTGATTGGCTTCATACCGACACGAAATATCACGTTATTAGGGGTCTGACTTTATCCACCCCCTAGACCCGATAGGCGATACTCTTAGACAAACAGACCGGACTGTATGGAGATTGTCACAGACAGGCTCAGTAGGGGTTCGGATGAGTTTGCTCGTAGGCCTTCCTTTCGCTCAATACCTGGGTGGCCGTTACGTACAACTGGTGCCGCTGACGTGCTTGTGGTTAAACCCACTGCCGGCATATTGACGAGTCTTTAGAGTCCCACACAGAGGGTTTCCCTGGTTCAGGCGAAATGATGTAGTAACCGTATTTTGATACGTGCAGGGTTCCGATCGAATGATTGTACTAGTTACCCAGACTTTCGATCGGACGGTTGATAATACTAGCCGGCTCGGGATTGAGCCGGATTATTAAATCTGGTATTGATTTAATAATTTACGTATATGTATTTCGATTTGTATATTCTAGTATTATGTTCTTTGTGTTATTCTATCTCTTTGGGTATTCATATTTTGGTACGAATACAGGTATGTATATACAGTTGAGTGTAATCCGTATATATACGGAAAACATTCTAGAAGGCGGGTACCTCATTTTGGATTATCCATTTATTTATTTAAATGTAAATGAGGTATAAAGGTGATGAAGAGAGAATAGTGAGAACCATACTTGAATAGTGATGACAAATGAATTGTTAATTCATTTGTGCTAACTATTCAAGCATGGTTGATATATTATATTTGGAAATTGGTTTTACAAAATCTTGCTTGAGATTGTCTCTCACTTGGATGGTTCATTATTTTTGAGATGAGAAAACACCCTCACCATTTGCTTGCTCTCTTTACTACCTTTCTTGACCTCCTCCTTCTTCTTCATCTTCTACCCTACCATCTCATGTGTTGAGAAACAAGGGTAGAAGTGAGATAGATACACACTTAGAGCAACTCACTACATCCCTAGGCACTCTAGATTAGTAACCTAGAATCCCTAGTTTCTTCACTAGATTCTTAGTGTGGAGCTAGAGCCATGAGCTATATCTCTCGGGTGGATCATCTTTGATGGAGGAAGACCGGAGGCCAAGCTCAATCGAGGACACCTCAAGAAGCTAAGGAAGATGGTAGAAGGCCGAAGAACACGGTTCATTCGGTAAAACAACTCTATCACAGTAGCTAGAACATCTTTGTAGCTTGCTAGTTTCATGTTTGGTTTTGATTCTAGGTAGTTGTTTCTAGCGCTAAGTTTTTCTAAACACCAAAATTTTTCGTTCCGCAATGGCCGCGGTTGACGGCCAGGACGCTAGGAACCCCAACACTCAATAGCGTATGTCTTGAAGAAATTAGAGAGTATATTTTTTGGATTAATTGTTATATTTGTGTGTGTGTGTATGAAATGATATAATATTGATATCATAATTTATTGTTAAGAACAGAATTCATATTGATGAGGTACGTGAGAAGTATCCTGATTGGAATGATGAACGATTGGAAAAATCTCATCAGGATAATTTTTGCAATTGTGTTAACATGTTATTGCGACCAGTCTTAATCTAAACTTATATCGTTATGTATTTACCGTAAAATTTGTTTTGTCAGATCCACGATCCGAACTTGTTTGCATCATTAGAGAGATTCAAGATGTTTAGCTCAGTTTCCAAGGATGGAGGTTGTATATTATAAAGGATTCGGTATCCTTGGATAAAAATTTAAAGTTAAGAACATAGAAATATCTCGACCCACTCAGAATAGTGGGATTGCGACCGTAGGATCGGATGGTGTGATTTATTATGGATACTTAAATTGCATACTTGGCATCCAATATCCCGGACGATTAGAACCGTTTTATATATTTCAGTGTATTTGGTACGATATACGAACCGATACGAATAAGTGGAGAAACAATCTCGGGACTTGGAAAGATGAATATGGATTGACTAGTGTAAACACACTTAGATTTTACGGTCATGACGATCTATTTATCTTTCCTCAATAAGCGTTTCAAGTATATTACTCACAGTGCTTGAAGTATCCGGGATGGAGTGTCGTGTGTCGTTGGAAATCCAGAGATATTACGATGTCCCAGAATTCGAAGATCGTATGGAGGACAGCGATGAGGATGAAGAAGAGAGAAGATTTAGAGTGCTCCGACCGTCTGTCTTCAAAGATGGGTTGTCTTCGGCTGATCATGAAGTTACGTGGGTTAGAAAAGATATCGATGATGAAATCCAAGTAGATATGTCTAATGCATCTACGAAACGAAAAAGGTTATCGGTAATGTTATATTATTACATCACATTTTTACGATCTATACATATATTGCATGCATATTTAATGATTGTACTTTTATCTAGGTCTGATGACAGCGCCGGGAGCAGCGAAGGGCGGCAGGAGCACCAGCCGCAGCAGAGACAGAGACAGAGACAGAGTGGTTCTGCCATCCAGGGAGCTGCGTAGGAAGCTCCAGAGGGCTGGTCTTGCACACCGATCCGTATCCCCTTCGGATGACTCCTTCCGTGTGGATTTTGCCGCACTCCAGGTATATTGCACGCATATTTATTTCGAATGTAATATTATATATATGCATGCATATTTATTTTAAAGTTACTTATATAGTCAATTTTTAATTGTCTAACTGTAAGTGGTGCGTCCACATCAGAGGCAGAGGCCACTACCGCACCTGCAGGTATGTTTATATATCCTATATTACATGCATATTGATTTAGAATGTTATATTATAGATATACACACATTCTTTTTACAATTACTTATATAATCAATTTTTTATTGTCTAGCTGTAGGTGGTGCCTCCACATCCCGGACAGAAGCCACCACCGCACCTGCAGGAACATTTATATATCATATATTGCATGCATATCGATTTAGATTGTTATATTATAGATATACATATATTCTTTTTGCAATTACTTATATAATCTATTTTTAATTGTCTAATTGTAGGTGGTGCATTCACATCTGGCGCAAAGGCCACTCCCTTCACTTCCGTACCCTCCGCGCAGTCTGCAACTTAGTATTCTTAAATATAAAATCTTTTTCGCAAAAGAGACGATCATTTGGACACAGTAGCCTCCCCAAATGACCCAAATGCAAATGATTTAAGCTCTCAATTAGTTTTACCTTTTTGGTGGATATAGCCAGCATTTATTTTTATGAAAATTAGTTTTTTTATTTTATATATCCTCTAAGAATAACCATGAACTTCATGTAATTTTATCGTCAATGTTTATTTTCTAATTGGAGGGGATACGTCCATGTCCGGGTCACCGGTTGTTCCTCACCGGAGGAACTATCGTCCCGCTCGTGCTGTTGTCCAGGCCCAGGCTCATGCTGCTGTCGCCGGAGGTATATATCGCACTTCAATTTTCATTAACTCTTGATTTCTAAATATCATTTTGTCTTGATATTGCTTGTCTTGATATTTCTTGTAGATGTATGGCAGCCCCATCCCGAGTGAAAGTCTACCTTAACACCACCATGAGATTCTAGAGGCATCAAGCATGCCAAATTCAAATTTATTAGGTGCTAAATTAGACTAACAAGATCTTTACTAGATTAATTGGGGTTTGCCTTTGTGATATGATTAACTCAAGAGAAGAAAAGAGCATACAACCTTTGTAGTTCTAGTCCTTCTCTTCTAAAACTCTGGGTTAAAGTTCACGCGACTCTACAAGGCTCCTCTTCAAGTTGAAGGCCCTCCTTCGTGATATTCGCGCCAAAGACGATCCATCCGAAGTCTCTCTAGCCCAAGCTAACTCTACACTAAACTCATTTAGTGTAGCAAATACACCACACCAAATTGCTAGTTTGGTGTGGGATGGTAAAGTAGGGGATGTTAAAAGCTCACAAGATTGTGTTCAAATTTCATGATTCACATCTCATGTGAGGGTTGAAACTTGAACCATGGAAATTGAGGAAGAAAATGAAGCTAGAGAGCAACCATTGGAGC
The DNA here is from genome assembly GCA_030015575.1 of Agapanthus africanus. Taxonomy (NCBI): domain Eukaryota; kingdom Viridiplantae; phylum Streptophyta; class Magnoliopsida; order Asparagales; family Amaryllidaceae; genus Agapanthus; species Agapanthus africanus. The sequence continues at coordinate 269,787,911 of CM057342.1, read as the reverse complement.
AACTCAAGAAAATGGCTAAGTGTTGAGAATGAGACTAGAATGAATGGCAACTCTTGACCCCCACTCATTCAAGCATGGAATTTTGCAATATAAAATTGCAACCATGCTTGAATAGTGAGTCAAGATGAATAAACTATGAATAAAGCCTATGTTTGCAACCATGCTCTCATTTTCCACCTCTTTTTCTATTTTTCTCAAAAATAGAAATTATGTCATGCCTCGCGATACAAACTTGCACAGAACTGACCCTGCTTCGAGCTTGTCCGGATTTTGCTTTTCAACATATGCCGGACAACCCCATATCTTAACTCGTTTAAGAGATGGTCTTTTCCTATTCCATATGTCATATGGAGTGGTAGACAACAGATTTGATCGGAACTCTATTCAATAGGTATGCAGCTTCTCAAGTGCATGTCCCTGAAAGGAAATAGGCAACTCAGCAGTACTCGTCATAGAGCGCACCATATCCCATAGGGTGCGATTCCTCCACCCCGATTTACCGTTGTGCTATGGTGTATACGGAGGAGTAAACTGAGAGAGAATCTCATTCTCTTTTAAATAGTATCGGAATTCCATGCCCAAGTATTCTCCTCCCCGATCATATCGAAGGATTTGAATACTTTTACCCATCTGGTTCTTAATCTTCGTACGTATATTCCTTGAAATTCTAAAAAGATTCAGTTTTGTATTTCAACAAGAACACATGTCCGTATCTTGAGAGAACATCGGTGAATGTAATAAAGTATGTGGACCCATCCCTAGCATGTGTAGACATAGAACCGCATACATCAACATGTATATGTCCAAAAGTTCAGTAGCTCTTTCTTCGTTTCCAGTAAACGGAGATTTGGCCACCTAGTCTTTGAGACATGACTGGAAAGTTTCATAAGATGTAAATTCGAACGGATTCAAATATGAATTCTTATGGAACTTAAGCTAGTCTTGTTTCATAGATATGACCCAGTCTACAATGCCACAAGAAGACTTCGTTCATTTCTGAACTGTTCCTCTTGTGTATGTACGTTTAGAACTGTAGTTCGATTCAGAACGTGTACACTATTATACAGCATACCTTACCCAATCAACACTTGATTTAGGAAAATATTCACAATATTTGTTGTTACGAAATAACAGTCGCTAAGAATCAATGTATTACCGGTTGGTAACACTAGGTGATATTTGCCAACTGCTTTGGCTGCAAAAATAGCACCATCTCTACTACTAGAGATATATCACCCTTTCCCAGTTCTCCACCTGTCTATAGCCCATGTAACAAATTACATGTGTGGGATCCTGATCCGGTATCCAATACCCAGGACGTAGAGGTAAACTGAGAAACAGTTCTTGGTACCGAACACACCTGAAAACAATGCATCAACATGCTTTTTCTTCGTTTGGGTGGCGTGGGAATCCGAATATTCCCCTATTCCTTACTCAGACTTATGACAATCATAAGATAGAGCGGAACCTAGCCCAGTATAATGAGTAGGTTCGGTCAATACATCCATATTATTATCTTGATTAAAGCATGTCATTAGTCGCTACCAGGAGAGAGAGAAGGATAATCACTTTGCATGCGCTCTTTGCAAGATTAGATTGGTTATTTTTATCTAATCAGAATGGCTCCCACTGTTTTTATCAAATCTTCCTTCAAACCCTAAAAGGTAAGATTAGCCGGGATTAATTACACCCTGCAAGTTCGCCAATCTTTTGGCCAGGCCAGTGTCGGTACTTTGAGGGAGGTTCCCCGTGCTTTCGCACAGACCTAATTAAAATAAACCTCGCTTTCCTAGGGGCGTAACCCCGTTAACACTTTTCTAGACACCTACTTGATTGGCTAATTGTGATTTGTAAAACTCTCCTAGGAGTAACTCTTACTCGCAGTGGGTATCGGAATCCAACTATCATATAGAAGGCATGCAATCTCATTGAAAATTTCAACACTTGAAATTCCCGATAATGGTTTTTACCCCTAACCACTTATGACCTTAACAAGGTCAACAAATCATAAGCGCTAGCCAATTTCAACCCATCATTTATTGATTGAATTAAACCCACCCGTACGACCCTTAACAAGGTCAACAAAGCCGTACGACTACCATAATCCAATCACATCACATGCTGCAGATAAGTACTAATCAGCTACCGTACACTGCGCCTTAATAAGGTCAACAAACGCAGCACGAATACTAAATGGTACTTACCTAAAATGATGGAGGGCTATACAGGTTTTTAAGAAAACTATGAGCGTAATGAACTTGATATCGTTGTAAAATCTAGTGATTTTGAAAAGGAGTGTTTTTGAGGGTTTTACTAGTTTCGCTAAAGAGGTCACTCGCGGTGAAGAGATCTCGGCTCTTTCCTCATCGAATGAGATGCAGGATATTCAGCAATACCACTATGCAAAGCAAGAACTAAAAAAGCTGTCAAAAACAAAACCGAGTAGATTGTAGCGTTTGCTAGTTTCACTAAAGAAGTCACTCCCAGTGAAGGGATCTCAGCACTTTCCTCATCGAATGAGGTGCTGGATATTCATCAAGGAATACCACTATGCAAAGCAAAAGCTAGAGCTACCCTTTTTTAAAATTTAATTCTACAATATTTTTAGGTTTCTTTCTTTTCACTAATCTCATTAATGAAGTCCCATCAATTAATGTTTCCTAAACATTACAGAAAAATAAAACGAAAATAGAACGTACGCTTATGCCATCCGCATTCGCCACTGAGCCCCGTCATACACCGTTAGGTTACTTAACTACCGGCAGAGCGGGGGCTGGACTAGCGCGGGTGCAAAACATAAGCAACGTTTATTATATATCATATATATAATATTGCATTTGTCTCACGCAGTTATATGATCAATATCACAGAATCAAGCAGCAGAAGCAACATATGAAATATTAGATATACTAGGATGTCCATGTTTTAAATTTAGCCAATAATGTAAAACACGGATTCCACAATCGTGATGAATAGCCAAACCCACATCCCTAGACCCCTACAAGAGCGACAAGTAACCCTGTTAATTCTAGAGTTAGGAGACCCGGTCCCAACTTCTTGAGATGGTCTCCCACTGGACTCTAGAACCCGGTTAGTTATACTTCCCGCCTTGGGTCTATCCTAATGCGGAAAAGTAAATAATATACAACGGTGGTGACATCATCCTCAACCCGGAAGTGCCCCAATAACAGAATATTACATACATATTTTACATGAATGAAAATAAAAACCCTCATCTCACATAAAACCCCCGGCTATTCTTTCACGACAATCCAATAAATCATATCAACAGCAACACATGATATCACATATCATCAACATAAGCAAATATGCGTATATCTAAAACTCGTTGACATATAGCAACGAGATTGGAATACCCCACATATTACACTTACGGTCGCAGAAAAAGAAACAGAAAACTACAAAAATTAGAATCCGCAATTGCCTTAGACATCATAAACCCGGAATATCTCATATTCCGGATTTCATGCCTAAATTATAAAACTTGCATTTTAGTCTCAAATTGAAAACTCTTTTCAATTGGTTGTCAGATAATTCAACAACATTCCTGACTTAGTGATCGCGTACAATACGAAATTGCGACAAAGTTTTGATCCGAATCAAAACATCGTGGCAATCGATCAATTGAGACTAAACGGCTAGCTTTACAATATACTAACTAGTTTTCATAAAACTAACTAATCCGGATTCTAATAATTGTATCACACACATCACAAAGCTTGTAAAGTAACAGCGACATTAGAATTCCGCACGCAATTAGCAAACTTAACCAATTTTCCAAGACATGAAAAATCCAGTAAGCTAAAGTTCCAAAACCGATCGTTTTAAGACAATCCGGGAGTTAAAACGAACTCGAAACCCGGCCGAATCTTCACGGGGTCAAAGACCCAAAATAAACTATCGAATGGGGGCCTAGAGGGGGTACCCACCTCCGAGGCCACCACGAGGTGGCCAAGGGGTGAGGCAGACCCGAAACTGCTTAAGGTGGGGCAGTTTCAGGTCCCCACCGCCAAGACCACCTTGTGGTGGTCTTGGGAAGTGGGCCCAGCTATTCGGTGCCCCCTGGGGTATCCCTGGGGTGCGCACGCTCTACCCCGAGGTTTCTCGGTTCAAACCATGAGCCCGCGGGGTATGCAAACAACTCAAAACATCAATTTCGAAACTGTTTTTATCGACAGTTTTTGCACGAAAAAAATGGCGGATTTCTAACGTCGCTACAAGTTATCCTAATGTTCTAGCTTTGCTTTGATACCATAAAAGTATACCTTAACACCACCATGAGGTTCTAGAGGTATCAAGCATGCCAAATTCAAATTTTATTAGGTGCTAAGTTAGACTAATAAGATCTTTACTAGATTAATTAGGGTTTTCCTTTGTGATGTGATTAACTCAAGAGAAGAAAAGAGCATACAACCTTTTTAGTTCCAGTCTTTCTCTTCTAAAGCTCCGGGTTCAAGTCCACACGACTCTACAAGGCTCCTCTTCGAGTTGAACGACCCTCCTTCGTGATCTTCGCGCCAAATACGATCCACCCGAAGTCCCTCTAGCCCAAGCTAACTCTACACTAAACTCATTTAGTGTAGAAAACACACCACACCAAATTGCTAGTTTGGTGTGGGATGGTGAAGTAGGGGATGTTAAAAGCTCACAAGATTGTGTTCAAGTTTCATGATTCACATCTCATGTGAGGGTTGAAGCTTGAATTATGGCAATTGAGGAAGAAAATGAAGCTAGAGAGCAACCATGGGAGCAACTCAAGAAAATGGCTAAGTGTGAGAATGAGAATAGAATGAATGGCAACTCTTGACCCCCACTCATTTAAGTATGGAATTTTGCAATATAAAATTGCAACCATGCTTGAATAGTAAGTCAAGATGAATAAATTATGAATAAAGCCCATGTTTGCAACCATGCTCTCATTTTCCACCTCTTTTTCTATTTTTCTCAAAAATAGAAATCATGCCATGCTTCATTACATATATATGTATATATACATATATATATAGACATATATATATATATATACATATTAATATATATATTATGAAGAATAATTAGTGAGCTAATGATATTAGTTAAGATATAATTATATCACATATAATGTATATCACATTATTAAATCAACACTTGATTTAATAATCCGGTTATATCACATATGACCGACTAATATCATATATTTGTATATCACATTATCAAATCAACACTTGATTCCACAATCTGGTTATATCACATATAACCGAACCGATAACAGATAACTGCCAGATTACAATACGGTATCACATACACGTATTTAATCGGGCCCACACACATATCACATATGTGTCCTACTTCGTTTCGCTTGAACCAGGAAACTTCTGTGTGGGACTTTAAAGACTCGTCAATACGCCAGTAGTAGGTGATGATCACATCAATCACCTACAAGCCGTCAGCGGTACTAACTGGACGTAACGGCTACCCGGGTATTGAGCGATATGAAGATCAACAAGTAAGCTCGTCCATACTCTCCATGAAGCCTATCAGTAACACTACCGTACAGTCCGGTCTCTTCATCTGATATGTCGCATGTCATGTCTAGGGGTGGTAAACGTCAGTCCCCAGTAACGTGATAAATCATGCCGATGTCTGGCCCATAACGGTTCGAGAAACTACTGATAACACTTATCAGTAAATCTCGGCAGCAGCCCTGGGCAGGGACTTCCAGTTATAGCCAATCGAGCATAGCGCAACATCAACCCCCAATACCGGGAGAGACAAAACCCCTCCTACGCTCATTGCCTCCATGTGACTCGGGACTGTACCAAAAATCCACCTGTTTACACGACTCTTTTGAGCCGTGGTAGGGAGGAAATCAAAGCACAGTGGGAGCCACAAAAGACTCTATGACGATCTCGGGTCTACAGACTAACATATACCAGTGTCATCAGAGGACTGCTATCTGACGATAAGTATAATACCACATAGGAGTTCTCGGCGAGTCATGTTCGGTGTACCCATTCTTCAATGAGCACATGTGTACAATCTTTGATGTCACACACCAATGGTTGTGGGATAAACCATCGCCCTCTAAGAGACAAGAAACGTACACACTAGTCTACACTAGAATATCGATGCCCTGGTCTCGATATTCCTACGACTAGGAACTGATTAAAGGATGTACTTGTGGACCACCCTGGCCCCACTAGTATGATCTCATCATAGTCCTGGTAGTCAAGTACATATTCTAAGGGCTTTATCAACATGTAAGAGACAAACAGTATAAATACTAGTCTACATGTTAAAATAAAGGTAACCTGATAGCATACTATCATGTCGAGCAAGAAAGTCCTCTATATATATATGTCCAAGCATCCACTATATAATCAATAATGGCCTCTAGGGCATACATATTACTAACACCGAGAGGGGGGCTCGAGGGCCGAATCAGTCCCACAGACTGAGGCCCGATAGAGGTAGAGGAGGCATCATTCCCCCTCTTCTTTACCCCCGATTATCGCTATACCGGTGATTATATCGAGAGGTTCGGCCAGTATATGGGGGATGAAAGCCGCATCCAAAAGAAGTATTCACTTCACGTTGAGTGGGGCGGTCAGCACCAGCACTCGTTTGCCCTCTTTTGGGATCAGGCTCGGGTATTAATATATATTTTCATTTGACTTATCAAATAAATTTTTTATTATTTAACACTTATAATTTAAATATATTATTTTCTTATATTTGCAGTTAGATTACGACTTTCAGCCTATACCCGACCCTGATCACCCTGACAGAGTGCTCGCTCTTCACGCTCTTTACTTGGGCCTCATAAAGAACATGCAATCTAAAGTTCGATATAATATGAATGAGCTGAAGATTGATTGCTACATTCTATGGCTGGCGACCCCCGAGGCGGAGAGAGAGGCTCTCCTACATTTTTCGGCTTTTGCCAGAGTTGACATAAATACATGGCCTCTCTTGTGCCGGTATTATGAATCTGAGCGCAAATAGGTTTGTAATTTAAATGTAATTCATTATTTAGTATATAATTTATTTTTTTGTGTTGCTTAATTAGAAAACTAAATCTAATTGTGTTGTGAAGAAACAGGCCGATCAAAATAAGGAGAATAGAAAGTTGTCAAAAGGGGGTCGCCCCACTTACACAGGTGGCTCGAGGAACATTTCTCGAGCCATGGAGGTATCAATAAATTACAATAGATCTATTTTGATATAATACAATATTAAAGGTTATTTTATAATATATGTAAATTTTTAGCGAATTGCAGAGAGCTCAGATCCTGGCGCAGGATGGTACACTGAGTGTGTTGACCGCGTATCTTACCGTCCACGACACCTCAACAGATTTCGCCATGGACGGGCTTCGACTTCCCGACACTGCTACCCAGGAGTATTGCGTAAGTGTTGATATTTATTCTAATTCAAATGAAATTTTTGTTTTGATAAGTTCAAATTTAAATGATATGTATACTTATGTTTTAATGCTTAACGTAGATGTAGGAACGAGTGGTGGAGCAGGCGGAGGTATCGGGGATCAATGGACAGATTGATCCGATCATACTGATCTCAGTCCTAGACGCCGCACACGGAGGACACCACAGAGGTTGGGAGAGAGGTCGTGGACTTGGTCCTAGTAGGGCCCATATAAAATTGGTCTCCACTCCGGTGGTTACTTCCCCTACCCCCGTGAGCGACGTCTGGAGTATGATGTTGCCGCATTAAAGACCACTGTCGAGAAGTTGAAGGAGATGTTTGTACGTATATTACTTATTAGAAAAATATTATATCACATTATAGATGGTAGCATTTGCAATATTAATAGCCTGAGCTTATTTGGTTATAGACTTCAGTTTGATTAATCAGACTTACATAAAACTATTTAATTAAACTGAACTCTATAATTATAACCATACCACATCTTTCTTCATTTTGGAGTTTAAAAAGTTATGATTATCCAAACTCAAAACTTGAGAAGAAAATTTTGGTTTGTAAATTAGATAACTTTAAAATCAAGCATCCAATCAAAGCTAAATAATTAAGGAGATATACGGACTTACAAGTTAGAGTAAGCATCATTTCTACCTCCACTAAAAATACACTACGGTTTTCCAAACTAGATACCCAAAGGAGGCCTAAGTCCCTAAGTATTTTTGGATTGGGGGAAAAAGTAAAGCCCTGAATGTGTGGAATTCCATTATGCACAACATATGAATTTCAACAGAACGTGTGGAATCTCAACAAAGCATATAAAAATTCGCGGTTCCACAATAATCTGATAATGATACGAATTCGACTAAAATCTAATACACCGTTCTTACTCGTTTATTACATAATCACAAAATTTTACAGATTCGGCAGGCTATTTCGGCTGCGGCTCTACATGCCTCTCCTTCGGCTGCGGCTCCGAAAGCCACTATCTCGGCTGCGGCTACGCAGGCCACTCTTATAGTTCCACAGCCTACTCAGACTCCTGCACACACCACTCAGACTCTTGCACAGACCGTTCCTTCATTAGTCGAGTTTTTGACGACCCAGAGTAGCACCGAGGAGCAGATGCACAAGACTACGGCGATTATTAGAAGTGGAGGAGCTAGACCGAGTTAGGATAGGTTTATTTATATTTTTGAGGATGGATGTACTTATTTGATATATATTGTATGTTTTGGACGATATCGGTGGTTGTTTGGATGTTTACGATAATTTTAGATTGATTTCATATTCTGTTTGTTTATTTCTTTTATATATTATGCGTGAGATGTTGTTCATGAATATTTATATATTATTATGCACAGGATGGGGGAAAACGGGAAGCCCCTTTTTAAAAAAAACTGATATAATGTCCCTACGAATTAATCCGTATGGAAAACAGTTGCGTCTACGGATTAATCCGTAGGGGCACGTTTTGCCCCTACACATTTATCCGTATGGACAAAATATCGTAATATCTAATATTTTGCCCCTATAGACTCAGTAATATGGGCAAAACTTGCCTCTACGGCATAATCCGTAGGGGCATTTAGAAGGTCATACGGATAATTCTGTAGAGGCAATTATTTTATTTTATAAACAGATAAATTAAAAAAGAATGTGTCCCTACGGAATAATCCGTATGACAAATTGGTTCTACGGATTACGCCGTAGGGGCAATATTTACTCCGTAAGAGTATGTTCAGGACAATTACTTGCACCTACTGCATTTGGACCTACGGAACTATTTTATGTCCCTACGGATTAATCCGTAGGGGCAAGTGGATATTGTAGCAGTGATTGTGAACTTTTCGATTTTAATAAGCTATATGGCATGTAATATATTTAAAACTCAAGAAATAAAATATTGATATTATTTTGATTTCAATGGATTAGAGTAAGCTAAATATTGAAAACTTTAAAAAAAATTATGAAATTTGATCGATTTTCGCATGCTACATAGAAAATATCGATGTTTAAGAAAAACAAAAACTTACACTTTTCAAGGTTCTTAGAGTTGTAGCATGCGATGTATCATAACATCGAGAAAATAGAAAGTTACGAAATTTCAAAGATTTTCATGGATCGTAAATATTTAAAACTTGTGAAAATTGCTATTTTAATAGGAATATCATGCAAAATATTGAAAATATTGAGAAAAAAAAATCGAGAATTTTTTTTAATAAATTTCCACCAATTTTCATGTGCAGCCCATGGAATTTCAAATATGGTTCGAAAAACAAAATATTAGAATTCTTCATTGGTCTCATGAGTTATATAGCATGCAAAGAAATCTAGAAAATAGGAAAAATCTTACATTTCACAGATTTTTGTGTTGTATAGAATATGGAATAATAATGGTGTAGAAAAAGTTTTAAAATACTAATCTTCGCTAGTTTCATGAGTATATGGAAATTTCTAATATATTACTCATATTCATGGTCTATGTGAAACATCTAAAAACTCGAGAAAATAAAATATTATGAATGCATTTAGATATAAACTATAGCAAGCGAAATATTTTTTACTTGAGAAAATAAAACATTGTGATGATTTTCCGATTTTAATGTGTTATAATAAGCGAAATATTAAAAAATTTGAAAATAACAAATATTATGAAATTTCAGTTATTTCTGGTGCAATAGCATTTTAAATTCGATGGTTAAACAGAGATAGAATATTTACAAAATTGGGACATTTTTAGCAATTTTTAGCAATTGGGACATTTTTGGCAAAAGAATCACAAAATCGAGAAAATAAAAAATTGGGACATTTTTGGCAGTTTTTTTGGGTCATGACATGTGAAATATCTTAAACTAAAAAAAATACTGAGATTTAATGGGCTATATTAAGTGAAATATTTTTTAAAAGCTTAAGAAAACAAAACTAATGAAATTTCAGCAATTTTTGTGCTCTATAACACATGAAATGTCAAATATAGTTATAAGAAAACTTACAATCCCACGCTTGTTTTATGAGTTATAACATGCAAAATATCATAAGATCGAAATTGTGATATTTTATCCATTTTCATGCATACCAAATATCTAAAACTCGATGAAATGGAATATTGAAAAAAAAAATCAGATTTTAATGTGCTAGCATGCAAAGTATTGAATAACTTGAAAAGATAAAAATTGTGAAATTTCATTCGTGTGCAATATAGCACATGAAGGTCGATGATTTAAGTAAAAATTGTAAATTTAGAATTTTTCACTAATCTTAAGAATTATAGCATTCAAAATATTCAGATATCTTTTGTATTGCTAGCTGGCTCTTTCAGGATGTTGATTGGGTTAAACATTGCTAGGCTTTTTTGGAGGATGTATATATCTTTTGTATTTTTATTTTCTTACCTGTTACTTTTCTTTTAAATTTTAATCTATATACCCTTTTGCATCTCTCACAGGAGTCCTGAGTTTGTTGAGAATGACGACAAACGGTTCTCTCGTCTTCCTCTCAATTCTCAAGCAAGCAGTACACAAAAGTGGTATGTATAATCAAAATTGAAATAACAAATTTGTTTACATGCTTCACTTTATTTATTTTTATAATTTTTATCAGTAGGGACTTCCCTACTTATTTTTGTCAAAAAAATATCTGGAAATCTGCAAAATAGTAAACTACGGCATTTCATCGATTTTCGTGGGATCGAATGCGAACACCTAAAACTCGAGAACAAATGTTTTTAAAAAATAAGAATAGTTGCAAATCCTTATTAGTTTCATGGATTATATATAGCATTTCAAATATCATAAATTTGAGAAAAATTAAAAATTATGATATTTTACTAGTTTTCTAGGGCTATATATCGAGAACAAAAAATTATGAGACTTTATTGATATATTTATGCTACAACACATGAAATATATGTTTTAGCAAAAATAGAATATTTGCAGATTTTCATTAGTTTCATGGATTTACAGCTAGTCAGCAAGAAAATCAATAAAATAAAAAAAATATGATATTTTACTAATTTTCATAGGCTTACAACATGCGAAATATCTAAAACTTGATAAAATAAAATATTGTGAAATTTTGTTATAGTATGCAAAATTTCAACAGCTCAAAAATGAAATAATATAAATGTTTTCGATTTTTAAAGACTAGGTGCAGTAAAATATTGAAAACTCAAGAGGACATGATATAAATGCTACGATGTACCGTTCACGTTCCTTTCCCGTAAGCCACATGACACGTCATCTGCCACGTATCGTGATCTGGGGAGTTCTCAGTACCGAGCATCATCATTAGCCCCCCACTCTCGTCTCGAATTATTTATGGGTCGGGTCAAGAGTGGCCTGATCGGTCACCCGGGGCAATCTTTTATTTGAAGACACTGTCGGCGCGGATCCCCGGGCAATTAGCTGTATTTTTCGATGACGTCAGCGGATCAAGCGAGAAATCTTGCATTAAAGAGGAAGCACCGATTCGGTCGTACGTTCGCCGAAACGCCAGGCCACGTGTCCGGCGCTGGTTGGCTGACGTGACGGGCCGTCGGTGTTCTTCGCGTTCGACGGGACGCGCTCAATGCAAATGCAACAGGTGGAACGTTGACGGCCGTTGAATGCGAAGTGTCGTTTTGGCAGGAGACGATCGGCGTCGTAGGATGTGTTCGCCAACTGCTATAAATAGAGGTGGAATCCCCCCAGGGTCCACACTTCGCTATAATTTCCTCAGCCCTTCGTGTGTTAGCTCGGCACTATTCCCCTTAGGTCGGATTTCTTGCGTTCTTTTCTCGGCAGACTCCTTCCTTTGCTCAAGTTAGATATCTTTCTCTGGGGAGTCCGTAGAAGTAGTTCGGGTAGAGTCTAGAGAGTCTTCTGCAGCTTCCTCTTCTGCTTCTTCCTCTTCCTCGTCCGAGTCGGAATCCCCCCGGGAAGTTAGGGTTAGTCATGATCCTCGGGGCCGTGCGATGGGAACGGTCCCCAAAACGCGTGTCAAGAGTGTTCGTGACGCGCCTTCCCTCTTGAGGCATGTGGACGAGCTCGCCACAATCCGGACTCGCTTCTACATTCCCTCCGGCTACTCGCTACGCTTGGCCGGGGAAGGAGAGAGGGCAGACAAGGTACGGGGTAAGGAGATTGCCTTGTACCTGGAGGGATTTTGGGCAGGAATGCGTCTGCCCTTTTCCCCCGAGGTGAGTGCGGCGCTGCATTGCTTTCAATTAGCCCCGGGCCAATTAATGCCGAACTCGTGGAGGATTCTTCTCGGATTTCTGGTCCGATTGAGACTGCAAGAGATCTCTTTCAGCCTGAACATTCTCTTTTCCTCCCTCTACTATAAAAATCATCCCGGCAATCGTAGGGACGAGCCTAGCTGGGTATACATTTCTTTTGGAAAACACAGAGGAGGGACGGTCGAGTCGGGGGTCGTAGCAGTACCTTCTTCCATTCATGAATGGAAGGAGAAGTTCTTGTTCGTCGGTCCACCTGAGGGTGAGGATTGGCATGTGCCCGTCCAGTGGCACAGGGCCAACTGCCCGCGGGTGAGGCGGTCGAACGATCCCGATGCGGTGGCGGTGTCGGAGTGGGATCCCGTCCATCGGGCCGATGTGTTGCTGTCCGAGCAAGCCCTCAGTTGGGTCGGGCTCAGCCCCACTCAGTTTGCGGGTAAGTTAGGAGCTTAGGCGGCCTGTTTAGACTTGTGTATTCTTCCACTTTTTCTGGGATTGCTAACTCCTTCTTTGTATTTTCGCTTTTTTTTGCAGAGCCGATGGACCGATCCAAATTCCGGGCTGCGATGGCCGAGAAGAAAGGGAGGAAGGCCGGAGGCGCCGGCCCGTCACGCCCTGCCGCGAGCCCGGTTCCACCGACGGCCGCTCCGGCCAGGCTTTCCAGCACGCCCTGGGCCTCGGAGGCCGGCCGCACGCAGAGCCGCAAACACGCTCGGGAGCAGGAACCCCGGGTTTTGGAGGTGGAAGACGGGGAAGATGTTCCCGCGCCCCTCCTCAAGAGGAACCATAGGACAGTGCCCCATTCCCCGGCTTCCCCGATCTTCGTGGATGAAGGGGATCTTCACTTCGAGGTGCCCACGGGGCTTTCCGTCGCCAACAACCTGCTCTCAGAAATGGAAAGGTCGGCTGGGGGCAAAATCCCCCGGGGGACCCTCAGGGCCCAAATAGCGGCCATAGCCCAGGAGGCCATGCAGGTCAGTGCCCGCCTCCCGCTCTGGTTTTTATTGAGTACTTTCTGTTCGATGGATCGGGTGCCCTTTTTAACCCCTCCTTTGTTTTTCTCAGGTCCTCCAACACTGCGCCCTCGTTGTCAACATGGAAGACGAAGAAATTGCCCCGGCGATGCAAATCGCTGGCGAGTCTTCCTCGCGGGAGGAGGGCTTTAGCCAGGAGCTGCGCAAGGCGAAGGAAAGGATCGCCGCCCTTGAAGACTGGGTGGCGGCCGAGGGTCAGGTGAACGCCGGCTGCCGGGAGACCATCAGAGTTTTGATGGAGTCTAACAAGGCCGTTGAGGCCAAGTTGGAAGATACCAGGGTGCTCGCCGCCACTCTGAAGAAGACGCGGGACACCCTCAAGAGGGAAAACGAGGCGATGAAGGAAGCGATGAGGCGCTCCGACCTCCGGACTGCGAAGGCGTTAGAGAGCTACAGGACGTCGAATCAATTCTACGCCGACCTCGCTGAAGCCTCGGCCCTCGTCTGGTATGATGCCCTCGACGTCTCAAGGCGCTAATGCCGGAGTTTCCTGACGCTAAGATCCGGCTCGAGTACCCCCTCGAAGGTGAGGCGCAGGGGGATGCCGCCGGAAGCGTCGCCGGGGGGAAGGCCCCTGGTGGAGGCGGCAGGGAGAAGGCGGTTACCTCGGCTCCCAGCGCCAAAGCTCCTGCAGGGGGCGCCGACCCTCAAGCAGCCACCCCAGCTCCAGATGTGGCCGCAGAGCACGTCGAGGTCCTTCCCGGCCCTAAGGCTTGAGTCTCCCTGCCCTCCTTTTTTGCATATTTTTTGTTTTCGTCTTGGAATTTTGTAAGCTTTCGGGCGATTTTGTAAGGCTGAGAAGCCCACAAAACCGTTGTAGAAACTTCCGAATTGTAAATAAAGCCCTTTTTCAGGAATTTGTGTTGCAACCTTTTCATTTTGTGGTAATGTCTCATTTTGCTCGTCTGATGAACGTTAGGTCAGCGACCAGTCCTTTAGTTGGCGAGCACGCGTCGGGTTAAATCCAATTATTTTTCAAGTGTGCAAAGACCGGTGTAAGGTCGGCGTCTTTATGGCCCCGAAGTCGAAATGGCAATCGCACGTTGAAGATACGTCAAGTTGGATCGGCGACCACCGCTCTTAAGATCGGTCGGTGTCGCCGAGATTAAGGACTTCTGGCCCTTAGTACAGATGGGTAGGGAGTTACCCACTAAGGATAGACTGAGCAGGGAAGCTACTCGGTGGCCTCTAGATGAGGGCTTCGGTCTTTGACGTCGGTGGGTAGTGAACTACCAGTCATGGATGGACCGAGCAGGGCAGCTACTCGGTTGCCTCTTGGCGAGGGCTTTGATCCTTAGCGTAGATGGGTAAGAAGTTATCCGCTAAGGATAGACCGAGCAGGGTAGCTGCTCGGTTGCCTCTTGGCGAGGGCTTTGATCCTTGACGTCGGTGGGTAGTGAACTACCATCCATGGATGGACCGAGAAGGGTAGCTGCTCGGTTGCCTCTTGGCGAGGGCTTTGATCCTTAACGTAGATGGGTAAGAAGTTACCCGCTAAGGATAGACCGAGCAGGGTAGTTGCTCGTTGCCTCTTGGCGAGGGCTTAGATCCTTGGCATCGGTGGGTAGTGAACTACCAGCTATAGATGGACCGAGCAGAGCAGCTGCTTGGTTGCCTCTTGGCGAGGGCTTTGATCCTTAGCGTAGATGGGTAAGAAGTTACCCGCTAAGAATAGACCGAGCAGGGTAGCTGCTCGGTTGCCTCTTGGCGAGGGCTTAGATCCTTGGCGTCGGTGGGTAGTGATTTACCAGCCATGAATGGACCGAGCAGGTTGTCTCTTGGCGAGGGCTTTGATCCTTAGCATAGATGGGTAAGAAGTTACCCGCTAAGAATAGACCGAGCAGGGTAACTGCTCAGTTGCCTCTTAGCGAGGGCTTAGATCCTTGGCGTCGTTAGGTAGTGATCTACCAGCCATTGATGGACCGAGCGGGGTAGGTGCTCGGTTGCCTCTTGGCTAGAGCTTTGATCCTTAGCGTAGATGGGTAAGAAGTTACCCGCTAAGGATAGACCGAGCAGGGTAGCTGCTCGGTTGCCTCTTAGCAAGGGATTAGATCCTTGGCGTCGGTGGGTAGTGAACTACCTGTAAGTGCACGGCGGCGCCCCGGCCGTCAATCCGAGGCCAAAATGCGGAAACGGTGATTTACTTTAAACTTTTGAACCGGCACCACCGCGCACTAAAATCCCAGATCGGGCCATTAATCTAATCCTAGCTAACTAGAGAAGGGGTAGAGAGATATACCGAACGATCCGTGTCCTTCGGTCTTCTCGTCGTCGTCCTGATCTCCCCGCGGAATCTCCGGTCTTCATCTTCTCGTCAGAAGGGCACCACATCGCCGGGTTCTTTTACGGGCTCCCACCTCTGGACCGAGGCAACTCGGGCACGAAGTTGGCGAGCCGACGTGCCCAAGGATGCTGTAGGTTGACTGTAGAACTCTATGTCTCTTTGGGGTTGTGGAAGTTGCCTTTGGTGGTGGAAATGAGATATCAACTTTTTGGATGGAGCTATGGGATTTTTGTGAAGCCAAGAGACCAAAAATCCCCCTTCTAAAATTTTGGACAGCCCCCAATACTTGGCCGGCCTTGGCTCATGGCGAGAATGAGAGGGGAGAGAATCAATGAGGAGAGTGAGTGAGCCAATAATCAAAGAGAGAGAAAAGGGTTATCATGTGAAGAAAAAATGATCACAAACAAATCCAACACTCCCTCATCATAACCAACCATCATCATCAAGCATGATGACTCCAAAAGTAAACCATGATGAATAAGAAAGTCAAGCAATGATTATTCAAGGAAAGTCAAATGAGGGTGCAACCATCATAAAGCAAATACTTGCAAAAACCACCCGCCAAAATGCTTATTTGCACAAATGCAAATAAGCCTTCCTCCACCAATTTTCAGCCAATGAAAGATACAAAGAAAAATGACCGAAACGGAAAACAAACTGGCAACTTCGTAAAACTGATCCCGTAATAAATTACAGGAAAACCCCGCTACTGTATATACATACCCGCATTTGTATTCCGACCGAATACAAATGCAATGAGATAAATCTACACTTCACAATACTAGGATCCGGCTTAAACCAAAGCCCGCTAGTATTATCCGTCCGATCATGATCCGTGCAATACCGCACGTACATGATCGAACCCTGCCATATCTCCATACGGCCTCTACAGCGTTTCGCCCGAAACTTGAGAAAACGGTCTGTGGGGGACTCTAAAGACTCGTCAATACTTTGGTTGTGGATTTAACCACTAGCACGTCAGAGGTATTAGCCTATACTTAACGGACTATCAGGTATTGACCAAAAGGGACGTCGATGAGCGAACTCATCCTGACACCCAACAGAGCCTGTCAGTGACAATATCCGTACAGTCCGGTCCGTTCGTCTATGAGTATCGCATGGCGGGCCTAGGGGGTTGGTAATGTTAGTTATATGTATGCCCTAGAGGCCATTACTGTACATAGGATGTATATTGTAGTGGATGCTGGGACATATATAGGGAGGACTTTCTTGCTCGACATGATAGTATGCTATCTGGTTGCTCTTTATCTTAACGTGTACACTGATTGTCTCTCTGTTACATGTTGGTAAAACCCTTAGGATGTGTACTTGACTACCTGGACTATGATGCGGATCATACTAGTGGGGACATGGTAGTCCGTAAGTACATCCTTCAAGGTCCCTAGTCGTGGGTGTATCGAGACGGGGCATCAATATACCAGAGTAGACTAGCGTATACCTTCTCGACCCATACAGATGGGCGATGGATGATCCCATATCCATTGGTGTTTGATATCAGAGATGATATACGGGTGCTCAGTGGAGACTGGGTACACTGGACGGACTCGCCGAGAACTCCCAGATGGTATTATACCTTACGTCAGATGGCAGTTCTCTGGTGACACTTGTACAGGTTAGTCTGTAGACCCGAGATCGTCATAGAGTCTTGTGTGATTCCCACTATGCTTTGATTTTCACCTTACCACGTCCAAGAGGGCATGCAAAACGGTGGTTTTTGGGTACAGTCCCGAATCACATGGAGGCAATGAGCGATAGGAGGGGATTCGTCTCTCCCGGTATAGGGAGTTGATGTTGCGCTGTGTTCGATTGGCTATAACCGGAAATCCCTGGCCAAGGTTGCTGAGATTTACTGGTAAGTGTTACCAGTAGTTTCTCGAACTGTTATAGACCTCATATCGACACGACTTATCGAGCTACTGGGGTCTGACGTTTACCACCCCTAGGCAAGATATGCGACATATCAGACGAACAGACCGGACTGTACGGTAAGTGTTACTGGTTGGATTCACAGGAGTGTGAGCGGGCTTGCTCGTCGATCTTCTGATCGCTCAATACCCGGGTAGCTGTTACGTTTAGCAGACCGCTTGCGGCTTGTGGGTACTTGATATGATCATCATCTGCTGCCGGCGTATTGACGAGTCTTTAGAGTCCTACACAGAGGTTTCCTGGCTCAAGCGAAACGAAATAGGAGCGCATATGAGATATGTGCGGGACCGAGAGTAATACCAGTATGTGATACTGTATTCTATTCTCGCGATTTGTATCATTGGACGGTTATATGAGATATAGCCGGGTTACCGAATCAAGTGTTGATTCGATACATTGATACACTAAATATTAGTCGGTTATATGCAGTATGACCGGATCATTAAATCAAGCGTTGATTTAATGATTTAATGCATAATTATATATTTGATATATTACTTTACATTAACTAGTATTGGTTCACTTAAGATGGATTTTCTCACTTGAAATGCACAAATTGTATATGTGATATATTTTTGTGCACTTGTTTGTATCATGCTTGATGATACATGCAAACTTGGGTTTGTGTAAGACTTAAACCATGTTTAGTGAATGGTTAGGGTTTCATTTCACTTATTTATTTATCTATTTATTTTGGTTAAAAGAAAAAGGAAAACAAAATGGTTGCTTTCATACAAGAAGCTTCTTGATGCTTCATGCATCTTTGACTAAGTGACCATTTTTGTCTTCATCTCCTAACCATAACCATTCAACTAAACCCTAGTTAATTCTCTACACTTAACCCATGGTTGCAATATGATAGATATCACTTCATTTTCTATTTTAATTAATTCATTCTTTTCTTCTTCATCATCTTCTTCTTCAAGATGAAGAAAGAAAAAGCTTGCTTGAAAAATGTCAAGTGATGATTCCAAGTGAGAAATCCAAATCCAAAGTGAACCCACTTCCTATTTCTTCATCCTCTATCACTTGCCATGTAGTAGAGGGTGTTTTCTTCACAAGTTCCTTGACCTAGTGAAGATGGAGCTTGAGTTTGAGTCGCCTCGACGTAGATCATCTTCGGCCTCGAAGTCAATGACCTAGCCCGATCATTTCTCCGACGAAACCATCGCTAGAGTCCGGGATCCCGATGATCGCAGCGGAGGGACGTCAACACGGAGCTAAAGAAATGGTGGGGCGGATCTACAAAGGTTGTATTTCCCTTCCCTTAGTGATAATTGTTATCTACTTGCTTTTTGTTTCGCCTAAACTCTAGTTAACGATCGCATTAGGTTTTCTCGGCACCGGAATTTTTTTGAATTTGGCATGGTTGATGCCTTGTGAGACCTCCTTAGTGTGCCTAGGAACCCTACAGTGGTATCAGAGCCTAGCTAGAGTTTTAGGCGAAGTGTAGATGAAGTTAGAAGTCCGATCGAACCCGTAAACCCCGACAAAACCCCTCTCTGTACAATTTTCAAAACTGTGGATTTTTGTCAATTAAAAATGCTCAGAAAATAGAGCAGGAAATTATAAGAGTTACTGCAGAAAACGAAACCCTAATTCCACTGTAGCACCGCGGAACCGCGGCAGTAGCCTCCTTTTGCGGCGATTCTACTGCCGTATGTACTGATCAGGGATTCATTTTTATACAGTAATGCCCGTAACTGTTTCCTCTGTTCTCTGGGAAGTTTTAATATGCACTCAAGAGTTGAGTTTTCTGGGTTGTATTGGGGACTCGGTGTTTCGATCGGGATGTCTAATTTTGTCTATGTGTTTTCCGGATAATTTTTGAATATGTTGAAAAGTTCGACCGGATTTAAATACCCAATTTTTCCCCTGTTGGGAAATTTCCAAGTGTTGGATCTTTCCGTAGTTTAATGACGTTCTAAGTAGTGCAAGTAACGCGATGGACCCTCTAGAAGACAACAAACCTTAACTCGATTATGTGACCGTCTTGAACTGCCCTTTGAACCTTAGGGTTTGGGGCAGTACGGCGTGCCACATGTGAGGCGTTGGCTTGACCCTTCTACGGATAGACCGTTGGTACTGAGGCATGAAGTGAATGTTTTTAAACTTATTTCATGTGTTGATCTGTTTCGGGAAAACTTGGGTGTTTGATTGTTCGATCGGAAAGTTTAACATTTTCTATTTATCTGGAATGTGATACAATATTTGGAATCCACATGTAGTTATGAGATAACTGATTTGAATGTTATAAACATAGCAGTTTAGTCTCACTTGATCGGTTGCCACGGAATTTTGATGTGATCAAAAGTCCGTCGCAATCGCGTAGCGTATGCGGATACTCGCCGGATAAACTTAATAGACAGCTACACCCCAAAGCCCCGACCAAGTGACTGTAGGAGAACCCCGTCGCCGAAAGCATCCGTTCGGGTGCTCGCGGCAGCGGTGTTCCGCCTTGGTGCACTTCGTCGACGGTATCGGGGGTGCGGCCGTCTACTGAAGTTTGCGACGAGTATTCGATCAGAATGTCGGGAATCCTGTTGAATTTCCCGACTTGATATTGAAAAGTGTTTTCGATAATGAGACTAAAATGCGGGGCTTATAATTGTTAGGCATGCGATGTCTAAGGAATTCATTGGTTAGGCATGCGATGTCTAAAGAGTTTGCGGATTCCAACTGTTGTAGTTTTACACTTTCTTTTCTGGGACCATAAGTGTAATATGTGATATCGCCGGTTTTGTTGCTATATGTCAACGACAATTGGGATACGCATGTTTACTTACGTTGATGACATGTGATGTTATGTGTTGCTGGATATGTTATATTGGATCGTCGTGTTTGAATAGCCGGGGTTTTTTTATGTGAGATGAGTGTTTTTCATTTTTATTCATGTAAAAGCTTGTATGTAATATTCTTTTATTGGGGCACTTCCAGGTTGCGGAAGATGTCACCATTTGTATATTATTTACTTTTCCGCACTAGGATAGACCCAAGGAGGAGGGCACAAGTAACCGGGTTCTGGAGTCCAGTGGGAGACCAACTCGAGGAGTCGAGTCCGGATCTCCTAACTCTAGAATTGGTAGGGTTGCTTGCCGCTCTCGTAGGGGTCTAGGAGTGTGGGTTTGGCTATTCATCGCGACCGTGGAATCCGTGTTTTATACTGGCTCGTATTGAAAATACGGACGTCCTAGTATATCCAATATTTCATATGTTTCTTCTGCTGCAATATCTGTGATGTGATCATTTGATATGCTGTGATAGATGCTGTATATAGTATATATGATATATTATATAGGCGTTACTTATGTTTTACACCCGTGCTAGCCCTGCCCTGCTCTGCCGTTAGTTACCTAACCTAACGGTGCACGAGGGGATATCGAGGCGAATGCGGATGGCATAAGTGTACGTCGTATTTATCTGTGATGTTTAGGTAATTTAAATGATGGGACTTCATTAATGTGATTAATGAAAGAAAAGAAACCTAAGATGTTGTGGAATCGAATTTCTAAATAAAACAGGTAGCTATAGTTCTTGCTTTGCATCGCGGTGTTCCTTGTAGAACATCCTGCACCTTATTCGATAAGGAAAGGACCGAGATCCCTTCACCGGGAGTGACTCCTTTAGCAATAACTGGCATATGCTACAACCTTCAGTTTGTCTTTTGATTGTTCTATAGTTTTTGCTTTGCACAGCGATATATATGATATATCCCGCACCTCATTCGACGAGGAAAGGGCCGACGATCCCTTCACCGGGAGTGACCCCTTTAGCAAAACTAGAAAAGCCTCAGAAACACTCCATTTCAAAATTCATTCGATCCTACAACGATATCAAGTTCATTACGCAATAGGTTTTCAGAAAAACCTATCGTAGCCCTCCGTCATTTCAGATAAGTTGTATACAGTATTCGTGCTGCATTTGTTGGCTTTCGTCAAGGTGCAGTGTGCGGTAGCTATATGCTGCTTATCTGCTTCATACAATGCGATTGGATTAGGGTAGTCGTGCGGCTTTGTTGGCTTTCGTCAAGGGTCGTGCGGGTGGGTTTAATTCAATCAAGAAATGACGGGTTGAACTTGACTAGCGGGCTATGGTTTGTTGGCTTTCGTCAAGGTCATAGCACGTTAGGGGCAAAATTATCGGGAATTTCAAGTGTTGAAATTTGCAATGAGATTGCATACCTTCTATGAGATGGTTGGATCCCGATATCCACTGCGAGTAATTGTTACTCATGGAAAAGTTTTACACATTACAATTAGCCGATCAAGTAGGTGTCTAGAAAGGTGTCAACGGGGTTACGCCTCTGGGAAAACGAGGTTTACATTAATTAGGTCCGTGCGAAAGCACGGGGGACTTCCCTCAAAGTACCGACACTGGCCTGGCTGAAAGATTGGGGAACTTGTAGCGTGTAATTAATCCCGGCTAGTCTTTCCTTTTAGGGTTTGAAGGAAGATTTGATAAAAACAATGGGAGCCATCCTGATTAGATAAAATAATAACCAATCTGATCTTGCAAGAGCACACGCTGAGTGTTTTCTTCTCTCTCTCTCCAGGTAGCAACCATATCACGCCTTAATCAAGATAATAATACGGATGTATTGACCGAACCCGCTTGTTATACTGAGCTGGGGAACGTTGGTCCCGCTCCAACTTATAATTGTTATAAGACAGAGCAGGAAATTGGGGAATACCAGATTTCCCGTGCCGCCCAAACGAAGAAAGTGCATATGATGCATCATCTTTGGGTGTGTTCGTTACACAGAACTGTTTCTCAATATCCTCTGCGTCCTGGGTATCTGATACCGGATCAGGATCCCTGATATGTAATCTGTTACATAGGGCTACAGAAAGGTAGAGAACTGAGAACGGGTGATAAGTTTCATGAGGCAGAAAACGGTGCAAGTGTTGCAGCCAAGTCTGTTGGTCACTGTCACCCTGTATTTCCAAATACATTGATTCTGAACAAATGCTATTAGATAACGAACATGGTATACAAAATCATATCAGTCTCTTTATTTATTAAAGAAGGATATAATTTTGTATTGTTGGATAATGTTTTGAACATTTCTTATATCAAAAGTTGATCGGATCAGGCACGTTATCTAAAAGCATTGACGTTCTAAATCAAACTACAGTTCCTAGTATACAGAACACACACAAGAGGAAGAGTTCAGACTTGAACGATTCCTTCTTAAGGTATTGTAGACTAGGTCATATCAATGCGACCCGACTAGCTGAAGTTACATATAGATGCATATTTAAATTAGTTTGAATTTACATCTTATGAAACTTGCCGGTCATGTCACAGATATAAGATGACTATAGCTCTGTTTATTGGAAGCAGAGAAAGAGTTAGTTGAACTCTTGGGATAATACATGTTGATGTATGAAGGTCCCCTGTCTACACATACCAAGACCGGTCCTTTGTACTTCATTACATTCTCTGAAAATCTCTCAAGATTCATACATATGTTCCTGTTGAAACACAAGTCCGAACCTTTTGAGATATTCACAGAATATAAGTTAGAAGTAGAGAACCAAAATACGGGTATAAGTATTATGTCCTTTGATGTGATCAGGGAGGAGAATACTTGAGCACGGAAATCCTGGATTATTCTAAAGGAGAATAAGATTCTCTCTCAGCATTACTCCTCCGTATACACCATAGCACGATGGTATATCGGGAAGGAGCAATCACACCCTATATGATAAGGTGTTCTCTTTGATGAGTACTACTGAGTTACCTATTTCCTTTTGGGAGTTATGCACTGATGAAGTTGCATACCTATTGAATAGGGTTCCAATCAAATCAGTTGCCTACCGCTTCATATGTGATATGGAAAGGGAAGAGCCCATATCTTAAGTTGGTTAAGATTTGGGGTTATCCGGGCTATGTCTAAAAGCATAATCCAGACAAGCTCGAGGCAAGGTCTGTTATGCACAACTGGAAAGGTTCCAGCTATACAAACTACAGCTGATGATTTGGAAGAACCAAAGGATTCAATAGTAACCAACGAACCTCAGCCTCTCCGCCGATCTAGTAGGGTTCCTCACCCACCTGAGAGATACTTCTGTTTCTCTATGACAGTGGGAGTAAGGATTGCGTCATGAGATGATGACCCAACTAGTTTCGAGCTGACAATCAAGAGTGGGACTCTGTAAGAATGGCTGGATGCTTAGCGATCTGAGATGGAATCCTTATACACCAACAAAGTATGGACTTTAGTTGCTTTATCTGAAGGGTTAAATCCCCGTCAGGAGCAAGTATATCTTAAGAAGATTACTTAGTGTACATGGAAAAGTTGAGACTTTCAAAGCTAGACTTGTTAAAAGTTTGCATCATTGACCATGTATGGATTATGATGCAACCTCTTCTAAGTAGCTATGCTTAAGTCCATCCAGATCCTACTTGCCACGGCTACATACCATGACTACGATATCTGGCGGTTGGGTGCCATGACTGCTTTTCTAAGTGATGTTTTAGAAGAGTGCGTCTATAAGTACACAGCCAAAGGGCCTCGTAGACAGTGGGAGTAGCGGAAACGCGAGCAAGATGTTTTATGTGATAAAGAAGGCATCGCGGAGTTAGAACATCTGTTTTGATGAAATAGTCAAAGAGTTTGACATCATCAAAATGGTATATGAACCTTGTATATACAAAAAAGTAGTAGGGAGTATGGTGGTGATCCTCGTAGAGTACGTGGATGACATACTCTTGATAGGGAAGGAGTTTCCTATGCTACGCTCGGTCAATCTCCGCTTATCACAATGATTCTCCATAAAGGGTCATAGTGATACCTCCTAAATCCTGGGTTTTGGATCTATGAGATAAATCTAATTGGATATCAGGATACTCACTAGTTGTAGTGAGATGGTATCAATTGATCCTGGGGAGAATCACTGGAAGTGTTCCAGGGTGATAAGGACGACTGAAAGTCAGTCACAGGCATTGTCTTTACCCTCAGTAAAGGGATGGTATGTTGGAAGAGTTCCAAGCTAGATATCATGGCATACTAGACGATAAAGGCTGGATATATCGCTACTCAAGATGCTAACAAAGAGGCAGTCTGGATGTATACTAGTTCATTAGATGAACTTCGTTCCTACCATTGTGTGACAATGGAGTTGTGGCTTATGCCAAGGAACGACCGTCCCATAAGTGATCCAGACATATTCTAAGGCAGTATCACCTGATCATGGAGATGGTTGATCTCTAGGGGATCGAGGTTAGGAGAGCAGACTCAGAGGACAACACGGCGGATCCACTCACAAAGTCCTTTTCTCAGAGAGAGACTATTATGGGATGGTTGAGTATGAGATACTTCAACCACTGCTACAGATGGCCCTAGTGCAAGTGGGAGATTGTTAGTTATATGTATGCCCTAGAGGCCATTACTGTACATAGGATGTATATTGTAGTGGATGCTGGGACATATATAGGGAGGACTTTCTTGCTCGACATGATAGTATGCTATCTGGTTGCTCTTTATCTTAACGTGTACACTGATTGTCTCTCTGTTACATGTTGGTAAAACCCTTAGGATGTGTACTTGACTACGTGGACTATGATGCGGATCATACTAGTGGGGACATGGTAGTCCGTAAGTATATCCTTCAAGGTCCCTAGTCATGGGTGTATCGAGACGGGGCATCGATATACCAGAGTAGACTAGCGTATACCTTCTTGACCCAT
Organism: Agapanthus africanus; assembly: GCA_030015575.1. Lineage (NCBI taxonomy): Eukaryota > Viridiplantae > Streptophyta > Magnoliopsida > Asparagales > Amaryllidaceae > Agapanthus > Agapanthus africanus. The sequence goes on along the minus strand of CM057342.1, from coordinate 269,762,299 downwards.
ACAGATGGGCGATGGATGATCCCATATCCATTGGTGTTTAACATCAGAGATGATATACGGGTGCTCAGTGGAGACTGGGTACACTGGACGGACTCGCCGAGAACTCCCAGATGGTATTATACCTTACGTCAGATGGCAGTTCTCTGGTGACACTTGTACAGGTTAGTCTGTAGACCCGAGATCGTCATAGAGTCTTGTGTGATTCCCACTATGCTTTGATTTCCACCTTACTACGTCCAACAGAGCGTGCAAAACGGTGGTTTTTTGGTACAGTCCCGAATCACATGGAGGCAATGAGCGATAGGAGGGGATTCGTCTCTCCCGGTATAGGGAGTTGATGTTGCGCTGTGTTCGATTGGCTATAACCGGAAATCCCTGGCCAGGGTTGCTGAGATTTACTGGTAAGTGTTATCAGTAGTTTCTCGAACTGTTATAGACCTCATATCGACACGACTTATCGAGCTACTGGGGTCTGACGTTTACCACCCCTAGGCAAGATATGCGACATATCAGACGAACAGACCGGACTGTACGGTAAGTGTTACTGGTTGGATTCACAGGAGTGTGAGCGGGCTTGCTCGTCGATCTTCTGATCGCTCAATACCCGGGTGGCCGTTACGTTTAGCAGACCGCTTGCGGCTTGTGGGTGCTTGATATGATCATCATCTGCTGCCGGCGTATTGACGAGTCTTTAGAGTCCTACACAGAGGTTTCCTGGCTCAAGCGAAACGAAATAGGAGCGCATATGAGATATGTGCGGGACCGAGAGTAATACCAGTATGTGATACTGTATTCTATTCTCGCGATTTGTATCATTGGATGGTTATATGAGATATAGCCGGGTTACCGAATCAAGTGTTGATTCGATACTTTGATACACTAAATATTAGTCGGTTATATGCAGTATGACCGGATCATTAAATCAAGCGTTGATTTAATGATTTAATGCATAATTATATATTTGATATATTACTTTGCATTAACTAGTATTGGTTCACTTAAGATGGATTTTCTCACTTGAAATGCACAAGTTGTATATGTGATATATTTTTGTGCACTTGTTTGTATCATGCTTGATGATACATGCAAACTTGGGTTTGTGTAAGACTTAAACCATGTTTAGTGAATGGTTAGAGTTTTATTTCACTTATTTATTTATCTATTTATTTTGGTTAAAAGAAAAAGGAAAACAAAATGGTTGCTTTCATACAAGAAACTTCTTGATGCTTCATGCATCTTTGACTAAGTGACCATTTTTGTCTTCATCTCCTAACCATAACCATTCAACTAAACCCTAGTTAATTCTCTACACTTAACCCATGGTTGCAATATGATAGATATCACTTCATTTTCTATTTTAATTAATTCATTCTTTTCTTCTTCATCATCTTCTTCTTCAAGATGAAGAAAGAAAAAGCTTGCTTGAAAAATGTCAAGTGATGATTCCAAGTGAGAAATCCAAATCCAAAGTGAACCCACTTCCTATTTCTTCATCCTCTATCACTTGCCATGTAGTAGAGGGTGTTTTCTTCACAAGTTCCTTGACCTAGTGAAGATGGAGCTTGAGTTTGAGTCGCCTCGACGTAGATCATCTTCGGCCTCGAAGTCAATGACCTAGCCCGATCATTTCTCCAACGAAACCATCGCTAGAGTCCGGGATCCCGATGATCGCAGCGGAGGGACGTCAACACGGAGCTAAAGAAATGGTGGAGCGGATCTACAAAGGTTGTATTTCCCTTCCCTTAGTGATAATTGTTATCTACTTGCTTTTTGTTTCGCCTAAACTCTAGTTAACGATCGCATTAGGTTTTCTCGGCACCGGAATTTTTTTGAATTTGGCATGGTTGATGCCTTGTGAGACCTCCTTAGTGTGCCTAGGAACCCTACAGGTAAAAGTCAGACCCCCAAAAGCGGTACAAGTCGTGTCAGAGTATAGCCCAGAACACCCTAAGATACTACTGGAATACCTACCAGTAAATCTCCTGCCTTGGCCAAGGACTTCGTGTAAGGGCTCTCCTAGACACAGCGCGACCTCACCCCCAATACCGGGAGAGACGAACCCCTGCAGATCCGCTCACTGCCTCCATGTGGCTCGGGACTGTACCCAACTAAAACCTGTTTGCACGTCTCCTTTGAGCGTGGTAGGGTAGTAATCAAAGTACAGTGGGAACTCACACGAGACAAATGACGATATCAGGTCGATGAACTAACATGTACACATGTCACCAGGGAACTGCTATCTGACGTCAGGTATAAGACCAACTAGCATGTTCCCGGCGAGTCCTGTCCGGTGTATTCATAACCCAATGAGCACCTGTATACATCTTAGGTGAACTAACTGACACCAGTGGCTTGTGAGACCGGCCACCGCCCCTCGTCGGGGTCTCGACTGTATACACTAGTCTACTCTGGAGTATCGATGCCCTGTCTCGAAACTCCCTCGACTAGGGACCTTTTAAGGATGTGCTTATAGACTACCAGCTCCCACGTATATGATCGCCCTCATACTGCTGGCAGTCAAGCAAGAATCCTAGGGGCTCTATCAACGCGCAATAGTGACCTGTAAGGTCACCTAAAGCAGTACACGATGATAAAGATAAACCAGATAGCATACTATCATCTTGAGTAAGACTGTCCTACCGGTATAGGTCATCCCTCAATCATTGCAATCACGTGCCTGTGATCCAATAATTGAACCTGAGGGCACTATCTCCAACACTACCAACCATGGATGGACTAAGCAGGGCAGCTGCTCGGTTGCCTCTTGGCGAGGGATTTGATCCTTAGCGTAGATGGGTAAGAAGTTACCCGCTAAGGATTGATCGAGCAATGAAGCTGCTCGGTTTTACGAGGCTCTGCCCAACCTTCCGAGATGTGTGAATATCGAGAAGAGTGATCGTCGCAGGCAGCACATGGCAGAAACGCATAGGGGAGGCAAAGCGTTCGAAGATCTACGTCGCTCCGACTTTGATTCGCCGAGAAATACGGGATATCCGCCGTGTGGCGGTACAGTATTGGAGGAATCGAAAGAATCCTTGGATTCACGCCCATGCGCGCATAAATTTAGACTCTTGGGGCGCTGTGGAGGCTATAAAATAGAGAGGGTGTGTTGCTTATTCCTAGCTTTGCACCCCGAAACATAAGAATGGACGAATTCCCTTTCTCCATCCCCGATATCATTTCCTTCGAAGATGTATACTTGTACGACCAGCTGAGCTCCGAGGAGACGCTTCAGGCGGTGGTTCGGCGTGTGGAGGACCATTTCGGCCACCTGCTTCCCCGGCGATCACCCCTGCTCCAGCTGCTGATGTACTCGATTTGGAAGGCGTCGCCGGGGCTGCACAATCCCTTGTCCGAGCAACTAAAGGACGAGACGGTTGGCAAGCTGAGATCGCTATGCCGTTTCGGCTTGATCTCGAAGAGTCGGCGCGATCACTCGGTGGCCCTCGTCCTCGAGTGTTACCAACTGAGGCATCTCGCCGATGGGTGCCCGGCTGGAGAGTCCTCCGGCCCGTCCATGGCGTCGAGGGTTCGCGGGCAACATCGGAGGCAGAGGTCCGAGGCGGCAATGGCTCGGCTGGCTGCAATTTCTTCGGAGTACCACGAGCAATGCTTTCTGCACCCCCTTCCCCCATTGTTGTAATTTCAACTTTTATGTAAGGCTGAGGAGCCCGCAATGCCTTTTGATAAATAAATAAAGTTCTCCTTTTTGCGAAATTCTACTATTTCCTTTTGTCTTCTGGGGTCATTTGAGTATTTCAGCGAAACAAAATTCGTGAGCTTTGAACCGAGGAAGAGTGAAACATATAGGGGAAGTTCCTTCTTATTATAAAAAAACTTAGCAAAATTTACATCGCTTCGTAAAAAGAGAAACATGTATTCATAGATATACTTTTTAAAGGTACAACTTGAGCTTCTCGGCGTTGTAAGGCCGTAGAAATTTGCGACCCGTTGCATCTTGTAAGCGATAAGCCCCGCCGGGCAAGACCTCGGAGATGAGGAATGGGCCGTCCCACTTCGGAGAAAACTTATGCAATTTTCCCTGATCAACAAACTCGTTCCGCTTTAGGACCAAGTCTCCAGTCTTGAAGGCACGATGTTTGACCTGAGCGTTATAGTAGCGGGCAGTTTGTCGTTGGTAAGTGGCAGCTCTAATTTGTGCCCGGTCCTGCTTTTCCAACAAGACGTCCAAATTTGACCGGAGTGCCGAGGTGTTTGCTTCGTCATCGAAATGTTCGACCCTGTGACTGGGTAGCCCGATCTCTGCTGGGACTATTGCCTCGGTGCCGTAGCAGAGACTGAAGAGGGTCTCTTCGATGTGCGCAAGGCCCATAAGACCCGAGCTAATTCGTCGACCCAACTGCCCTGTCGTCCTTCAAGGCGAGCTCGAAGTCCTCGAATGACGTCCATGTTAACGACCCCGGCTTGCCCGTTGCACTGGGGGTGCACGACGGCGGCGAACTTCATCAGTATATGGTATTCGCTGCAGAATTCTTTAACTCTTTTATTTTCGAAATTCGTCCCGTGGTCGATGATGATACACCTCGGAATCCCAAACCGAAATATTAAGTTGTTCTGTAGGAACTTGATAGTCGTGGTAGCGTCCGGTTTTCTGATGGGGACAGCCTTCATAAAGTAGTCCACAGCGACAAGGATGTATTTATGCTCGCCCGTACCTATAGGGAGTTGGCCTATCATGTCCATCCCCCACTGGGAAAACGGCCATGGGGAGGTTAGGGTAGTCGGCTCGGTAGACAGAAGGCGGGGTATGCTGCCGTGGAGTTGGCAACTCTTGCACCTTCTGACGGGCTTCTGAGCGTCATGATAAATGGTCAGCCAGTAATACCCTTGGAGGAGCGTCTTCTGGATTAAGGTGCGGGCTCCTTGATGTGCTCCGCCGACCCCTTCGTGGACCTCACGGAGGACATAGTCGGCTTCGTGGTGGTCGACGCATCGAAGCAGGGGTTGAGTGAAGGATTTTTTTATAGAGGTTCCCATTTCTCCAGACGAAATGGCGGGATTTGGCTCGAAAACGACGGGCCTCCCTACGATCTCCGGAGAGCGTACCCTTCTTCAGGAATTCCACGATGGGCTTCCTCCAATCTTGATCCTCTTCCCGGGCTGTGTAAACTTGGAGCGATGTTGCTCTGTCTTCTACACTGGGCCGCGGCAGGACCTCGAAGAGGATATTCTTCTTATTGTTGGCCGTGTAGGAGGAAGCTAGCTTGCTTAGGGCGTCGGCGTAGGCGTTTAGGTGTCGGGGAATCTGCTCCACTTGGACTTCATCGAACTCCATCCGTAGCCTTCTTACCTCGACTAAGTACTGTAGGGTGTTTTTCGTCACCCCATTGAGATGGGAATACGCGCACACTTGTCAGGCGTACTACAGATTCCCCCTGCCTAGGGTAGGCCGAGGTTTAATGATTGTGGGGATCCGAATCTCCGGCAGCCGCGGACTAAACTGTCGTTAATTACCCCTCGCCTTTGGAGCGAGGGAACCTCCGATTGACGGGTTAAACTGGTCATGCGAACTCGATGTGCAGTATACGTGTGTGTTAGTTATATATATGCCCTAGAGGCCATTAGTGTACATTGGATGTATATTGTAGTGGATGCTGGGACATATATAGGGAGGACTTTCTTGCTCGACATGATAGTATGCTATCTGGTTACTCTTTACCTTAACGTGAACATTGATAGTCTCTCTGTTACATGTTGGTAAAGCCCTTAGGATGTGTACTTGACTACCTGGACTATGATGCGGATCATACTAGTGGGGACATGGTAGTCCATAAGTACATCCTTCAAGGTCCCTAGTCGTGGGTATATCGAGACGGGGCATCGATATACCAGAGTAGACTAGCGTATACCTTCTCGACCCATACAGATGGGCGATGGATGATCCCATATCCATTGGTGTTTGATAACGGAGATGATATACGGGTGCTCAGTGGAGACTGGGTACACTGGACGGACTCGCCAAGAACTCCCAGATGGTATTATACCTTACGTCAGATGGCAGTTCTCAGGTGACACTGGTACAGAGTAGTCTGTTGACCCGAGATCGTCATAGAGTCTTGTGTGGTTCCCACTGTGCTTTGATTTCCACCTTACCACGTCCAAGAGGGCGTGCAAAACGGTGGTTTTTGGGTACAGTCCCGAATCACATGGAGGCAATGAGCGATAGGAGGGGATTCGTCTCTCCCGGTATAGGGAGTTGATGTTGCGCTGTGTTCGATTGGCTATAACCGGAAATCCCTGGCCAGGGTTGCTGAAATTTACTGGTAATGTCACGACCCGAAAGTACGGAACATGACCGGCACTTAAACTACGAACGTCTCGAGACGTACGTAATCTAAGTAATCCGAAAACCCAGAAATCCAAACCAAGAAAAGTAGTAGAGTGCAGGAAAAACCAACTTAAAGCAAGTAATTTCAATAGCATAAGCCGAATTATGCGGTTTTTAAAACATCAAAAATTTACTGAAAATTTCGGCAGAGTCTCCTTTGTAAATACTGGCCCCCAAACGGGATACAACATGAATAGTATACGAAATCAAGAAAAGGGCATCCCCAAGCGGGAGCTATCTCTTCGTCAATCGACGGTCACAACCACACAAACAATATAATATACAACGCCAACGGCGAGGATCAAAACTCAAAAGGAAACTCAAAACCACCAGAAATATAACGAGCGACTCTAAGGTCGAAAGAATAAACAACACTGGTCTCTATCTCAGTAAATACATGTTTGGTTGATGGAATTTACTAGATACAACAGAATAATATTATACAAGGTAATATGATGGGTACGATACAAGAAAAACCCACCTACTAGCAAGTCACCCGAATGAAACTGAGCCCGCAAAGCCGTAATGAAACCTGTACGGCAACCTGCAAGAAACTGGGGCACAACGGGAGTGAGTTGCCAACTCGTGAATAGAAAAATATCTACGCACAGAAATCGCATAAATAACGCAACCTAGGTCAATGATCATAATATATCCTCAAATATATGAATAACACGTAGCCTATAACAAGGCTAGGGTAAATATCTAACCCGAGTGTAATCTCATGTGCCCGTGTCAGTGCCTCAGGTAGCAATATATCATATGGATGATGTATGAATGCATAAAACAGAATGCATGTACTGAATAAAACTGGTTTCATAAATCAGTGAGATTTCTGTATTTTAAAAGAAATGAGGTACCATATATGAAATCAGCATAAAACAGTGCCCAGCATCGACACAAAACAAGTGTCCAAATACCTCGATATCTCTGTGTCACAATCTATGTACCTCAAGTCTCAATATCTAAGGCGCCGTCAGTCCAGACCGGCCCCTACCATCCATCTCAAGACCACGACGGTATCCTCCGGATATCCGACGCGTCGGGTAATATCACCGGTAGGTAGTGCTCCCCTGCCAGGCTCACATCGTCATCATCACGCGCTTCTTGCCCCGGGGTACCTCACCGGGTCCACCATGTACCCGAAACGGTTCATCCGTCTCCTCGAATCGGGTCTCGAAATCCATCAGCAAACTCATGGTGGATGACTCATACATCATGGGAAAACCGCACTTTTTATTTTAAAAGAGGAAAAAGGTTTATTTATGTTTTTGCGGTTTTCCTCCAAATCCAGAAAATCTCATGGAAATCCGAATCCAAAACCTCAATAACACGTAAAATGGTGAATATATGCATGAAAATCCATGAATGCGGCATAACAATGAATAACAGTATGCATGAAGTAGCAGGTAATAACTACAATGTCTAAACTAACATATAAGGCAAGTACACTAATATCATTTCTAACTATTAGCTAACAGGCTATGTCAAGCAATAATATTTTCTAAGGTGTACGTGACATAGCAATTACCGATGAAGATGTGTGTGAGCCGGCAATTAAGTGTACGTGGTACATACGCATCATCGGTAATGGTGCTGGTGTCCTAACAGCATGATATCAATAATGGAGTATGAAACATAAAATAAGCATGCGATGCGAAGCGGACCACAAAAATGAGCGGGAGCTGAAAACTAGACGCAACTATAACTAATCTGCATTAATCTAATATCAGTCCTACAAATGGTGCTTTTTGAAATAACACGAATCATGGGGTTTTGAAAATAGGGGCTACGGTGTTTTTATGAAAAGATAAGTCTTTTGAAATATCCGTAGGATCCCTTGGGCTGTCTTTTAAAATACCCACGATTTGTTAGTTTTTGAAATAGGTAAGAAGTCTAATCCAATCTAACAACTACACTAAAATATACGGCTGAACTAACAAGCTGAACTACAGGTAAGGAAACCGCCTATCATCTGAGTCGATACATATACATACCTGTATATGTATAGTCGGTGATCCCGCCTCAATAATATCATATCCGATACCATATCTATAATCAGGCATCCCAAGTCAAGAGTGCGGATCAATCATCAATATAGCTCGTACGTAAATCCGTCGTACGGCATCCCAATCTGGGTACGGGTCAATATCACATTCGTCATACTATTCACCTGGTATCCTCTTTATCAAATATCATGATCGGGGTACTGATCTACGTCTAGTACCATACTGATACCGTCTACGTATGCATGGACGTGTGTGAAACACTACGTCAAGGACCCGCTACAATGTCATGTCGTATCTCAAATACGAACCCTGCTATATCACCGATCTCACGGCCTCAAATCAAATCTCATCGACTCAGCTCAATCCCAAGTATCATCCTCAAATCCGTATGTGAACACATAGTCCCATACCCATGTGAACCCATAACTATAAAGAATCCCATGAGCACATATCAATAGGAATGTATGCAAGTATGTATGTGTGTATGTGTAGTGCAACACTACCCTAGGGTTCGCAACACTAAAGTAATCCAACACACCAATATCCATCCTAAGCATCATTATTAATCCCAAATAACATATAATAATTGTTGGTGTGTATACGCATCCGTATACACCACCACGGACTGCGGGGGTGCTATACGCCATCCACCCGACTTCTCCCCGTAGATATAAATCTACTCACCTGGTCCTCGCTAGCCGGTGCCGACGTCGCCACGCGCTTGCTTGTCGTCTCGAAGTCCACATGGGGGTACCTACATATCATAACGCACCATATCGCATTAAAACTAAATTCGAAATCGAAACGGCATACGAAAATCAAATCGGCACGCGTATCACGCATAGGTCGAAACCTATCGCCTACGCATGCAAGAATAGTCAAACCAACCCTCGATGTCGATGTACAAACGTCAAACCATCGAGAAAAATCCAATCACACTCATTTGCACATTCACGAACACTAATTTTAATATAAACTAGGTTAAAACTCACAAAAACCCCAATTTTACTTAAAAAGTCATTTTTCCGAAAATCTAGCAAGCACAATTCGCCGTTTTTGTACAAAACAGGATGTTTAATGAATGTAGCGGCCAATATATTTATTAAATATCTTAAATAAGTCATATAAACAATTCCCGGAATTTAATCTCATTAAATTCCAAAACCCTAATATTCTAGTTTACAAAATACCTAAAATTTAACAATTTCAAAGCAAAAATGCACAAACTACAATCTAGCTTAGATTTGCATGATCTAAAGCATTAAACCACACTTAATAAAGTTAATGAAGTCATGAAAAACCTAAACACATTTTTAATCCCAAGTATTTAACCAATTTCAAAAACCTAGTAAGCAAATTAGCAAATTAACACAATTTTTAAACTAACCATTAGCACAAGCTACTAATCTTGTATTAACATGACAAAAAGCCTAAATATAACACACAACCATACACCAATTTTATAAAAACCCTAACTTGCATTCAAATTCATAACTTGAATTCCAAAACTTGCAACTTAAGCCTAATTAACACTTAGGTAGTTTAGCTTAAGAAATTAGTAACAAATTAAGCAAAAATGTTTTAGAATTATACCCAAAAACATTTGAAGATCCACAAGCATCCATGGCCTCCCAAAATTCTCTCTTTTCACAAAGATCCATGCTATACGGGCTAAGCTAAAATGGGTAGGAGTCGGATTTGGGTTTTAGGATTTTTTTTTATGGATTTGAGGCAATTTTTGATGAAGTTTGAAGAGAAAAGAGAAGGGAATTGGGGGGGCTGCTGCTGCTGTAGGAGGGGGGCTGCTGGAATGGGAGTGGGAGAGGAGAGAGAGGGAGGTAGAGAAAGTGGGGGAAGAAGTCAAAGTCAATTCAAGGTAAAATGTTCACCTCATTTCTCCATTTTCTTTTCTTTTCTTTCATTTCTTTCCTTTGAAATTCAAGTGGGGAAAATAAATGGGGGCTGCTGAATTCTTCAAGGGGAGAAGTGAATGGGGGTGTGTGGGTGTGGGTACGGGTGTGGGGTGATGAAAAATGATAAATACAATACCCCAAACATCCATTTACGCTAAAAAAAAGCCTTTTTTCTTCAATAATTTCTAAACCGTTTTGGCAAAAGATTTCGTTCCAAAAACCACATGATAAAATTTTATTTAATGTTTTATGATGCACAAAATTTGTTTCAACTCATTCCAATTTGTAATTTTCCCTAATTAAATGTATTAGTGACGGCTTAAATAATAATAAAATAATATTTTTTTCAGAAAATTTGAAATTTCACCAGCGGCTCAATAAACACCAAATAATAGCAATTACATAGCTAGAATATGTATATTTAATTTTTATAATAAGATATTTATATTTTGACTTTTTACAGAAAACCCCGTTATTTTACCGATTTTTTTGAAATTTCACCGAAACGATTTTCAAAACGTTACAATCTTCCCCCCTTAAAGAAATTCGGTCCCCGAATTTAAATTCAAACTCCCCCAAATACTAAAACATCTAAGAAAAACTATCAAGTCGTCGGGGCTCCGAAATTGTAACTACATAAAACAATTCGTAGCGCAGCGCATGCGCTTGAAAAATGAGTATATAACTCAAATCAAAACTCCGTCAAGCATCCCGCAATCATCGGAGTTATGGAGAAGACATCAATGCCAAATCTAAATCAAACCAATATGATATAACTCGAAACTATACATGTAAACATCGAATCTATATCTGTAAGTATCTGAAGGAAATGCATGCCAAATCTCTTTAAGTCGCTGTGCAACGCGTATAACACTGCACAGTGGCGGACGTCTATCATAAGAAAATAACTATATACATATATACCTTTGTTTGAAATGTACGTTCCGCCGTTTTGGAAACAATTTAGAAGGGTCTCCTTGTTTTAAACATTTCGTGTCATATCAGACACGTAGGTAAATACTGAGGCTATAGCTCGCTTTTTGGAAATCCCTTCAATAACTATCAATGCATGCAAAATATATTCAGGTACTTTCCTCTGACTAGTCCTGCTCAGTACGAAAATACATAGCAATATCATAAAAACGTACTGCTCTATACGAAATCAATCCCAAAATATGCACATGAATGCTACGTGCGTCTGGTGCGCACGGAAATCAAAATCCATGAATGTGCCATACATGCGCACAGAAACAACATCTAAGTGCATCGGGTGTGCACGAAACATCTGTCGTAGGCAACATGTGTGCCTGACAGCAAAATCAGGTGCATCTATCGTGCACGAAATCATGAAATCCAATATCAAGCGCCGAACGTGCGCAAAATCAATCAGGTGCACAAGGTGCACAAAACAAATATCGGGTATCATAATCGAAATCGAAGTCCAGTGCATCTAACTGCACAAAAGGCGTATCACTGCACTGCAAGCATATATAAACTATACCGAGTGCAGGAACGAAATCGTGTGCATGCATACGCACAAAACCAACTCAACTGTTTAAAATCGTAAAATCACAAACATGTGAAACTGAAGCACGAAAACGATATCAAGTGCAACACTGTGCAAAGATCGTAAATCCTCAATCATCAAAATCAAATCATACGAATAAATCACCCAAAACATCGTAATCAACAATGGCGGAATAGTACTGCTCAAGCGCATCCTCTAAGAATCTCGGCCAACTGTCGCGGTCACTAGTGGGACGTCTCGTCGATGATCATGAACTCTGTCCTGCTGATGTGCGTAACCATGACCACTCCTGGGTCAAGGTCTTCACTGTGAATTACCAATCTTTCGGTCCATCGGCTCATCGGCCCTGTCAGGTGTGTAACGGGGACGATTCCATTCTGGCACTTCTCTGGTCATCTCTTGGTCAATCATCGCGACCACTCGTAAGACAGCATATCACTGGCGTCGGCCTCTGGCTCTCTGAATGTACATGACACATCTGATCTGGAAGGAATCCTGCTCACGGTCTCTTCCATGTCTCGTCTCTGCCAACTGTCCGGAAGTCATTGTCCTTTCCTATATCTGCATCTTGCTCTGGAACGACTGCATACTCATCACGACTCCTTCTGGAAGGTAAGTCCAAGTACCATGCCTCGGCATGCGCATCGCATCTCTGATGTCGGCGCATCTAGATCTGGTACGAACCTCTTACTTCACTTTCCTCTAATGTCGTCTTCTTTGGACTCGTCTCGTCGCGGCTGCATGGACTGAGCTCCAACGGCTATCCTCATATCTGGAGTCTCCCAAGAAATGCATCTCACCACCTAGCATCCGAATTAAGTCGAGCCATCCGATCGAGTCGTCAAAACCTCATAATCCCCCAAGAGCTCAACATCTTGGGCACAGTTTAATAGTATCGAGTACATACCACAGCATCGGTGTTCCAGCCGTAGAAGGGCAAACCCAAGCCTCAATAATGGCGCCGTAGAACTGCCGCAAACCCGAAGGTTCAAAGGCTTTCACACGGTCATTAAGTCGAGTTAGGGTTTCATTCTTCTAGAGGGACCATAGAATTGCCTGCATGTCTTTCCGACTACTTTAAACTTGGAATAATAGGTTTCTGACATTCGATCGTCTCTGTCGACTCCCAACGTCTCCGCGTGAAGTCATCTCTAGCTGGAATCAATCTATCTGATGACCTCGCATCGGGGTAGGCGAACGAACCACCTGTCCTAGTCATTCATCATCGGGTGACTAGCGACCTTCTATCATTTATTCGTACAACTCGCCCTGCAATAGCTCCAACATATGGGGCGATATCTCGTCGCTCGCAGCAACAACTGGCTCGCTCGTCTGCACGCTGAACAGTGCCTCGATCATCAGGAGTAAGCAACACACCAACGGTCATCAAAATCTGGCTGGCCTCCATCATTGGCTCAATTTTCTAGTGTCGATCAGCACCTCCGAGTAACCTCATAAAGGCGATCCGCCAAACACTCGTGGCGCGGAAACACAGTAAAAAGACACATCTCTGCAATCGTGTGTCGCCGGAATTTCGCCCTGGTCAGTCCTCGTTCGTGACGAGCTTGTGCTGACCGCAACTCTAGCCGTAGCTCTCCCTGTCCGTAACCGTAGCAGCAAAACAAACTGGTACCGATGAGGCTAGATCAGGAAGGAATATAATACTGAACAAGGAAATGTACATCCTAAGGCTTCATAAGTGGAGTGGCGTGTCGTAAATATGCCGCGGAACATATCAACGGTACGTCACTCTACTTTAGTCACCTATTCCATCAACCAAGGGTCATCCTACGCTCCGAAGGTTAAAACCTAACGCTCTGATACCAACTTTGTCACGATCCGAAAGTACGGAACATGACCGGCACTTAAACTACGAACGTCTCGAGACGTACGTAATCTAAGTAAACCGAAAACCCAGAAATCCAAACCAAGAAAAGTAGTAGAGTGCAGGAAAAACCAACTTAAAGCAAGTAATTTCAATAGCATAAGCCGAATTATGCGGTTTTTAAAACATCAAAAATTTACTGAAAATTTCGGCAGAGTCTCCTTTGTAAATACTGGCCCCAAAACGGGATACAACATGAATAGTATACGAAATCAAGAAAAGGGCATCCCCAAGCGGGAGCTATCTCTTCGTCAATCGACGGTCACAACCACACAAACAATATAATATACAACGCCAACGGCGAGGATCAAAACTCAAAAGGAAACTCAAAACCACCAGAAATATAACGAGCGACTCTAAGGTCGAAAAAATAAACAACACTGGTCTCTATCTCAGTAAATACATGTTTGGTTGATGGAATTTACTAGATACAACAGAATAATATTATACAAGGTAATATGATGGGTACGATACAAGAAAAACCCACATACTAGCAAGTCACCCGAATGAAACTGAGCCCGCAAAGCCGTAATGAAACCTGTACGGCAACCTGCAAGAAACTGGGGCACAACGGGAGTGAGTTGCCAACTCGTGAATAGAAAAATATCTACGCACAGAAATCGCATAAATAACACAACCTAGGTCAATGATCATAATATATCCTCAAATATATGAATAACACGTAGCCTATAACAAGGCTAGGGTAAATATCTAACCCGAGTGTAATCTCATGTGCCCGTGTCAGTGCCTCAGGTAGCAATATATCATATGGATGATGTATGAATGCATAAAACAGAATGCATGTACTGAATAAAACTGGTTTCATAAATCAGTGAGATTTCTGTATTTTAAAAGAAATGAGGTACCATATATGAAATCAGCATAAAACAGTGCCCAGCATCGACACAAAACAAGTGTCCAAATACCTCGATATCTCTGTGTCACAATCTATGTACCTCAAGTCTCAATATCTAGGGCGCCGTCAGTCCAGACCGGCCCCTACCATCCATCTCAAGACCACGACGGTATCCTCCGGATATCCGACGTGTCGGGTAATATCACCGGTAGGTAGTGCTCCCCTGCCAGGCTCACATCGTCATCATCACGCGCTTCTTGCCCCGGGGTACCTTACCGGGTCCACCATGTACCCGAAACGGTTCATCCGTCTCCTCGAATCGGGTCTCGAAATCCATCAGCAAACTCATGGTGGACGACTCATACATCATGGGAAAACCGCACTTTTTATTTTAAAAGAGAAAAAAGGTTTATTTATGTTTTTGCGGTTTTCCTCCAAATCCAGAAAATCTCATGGAAATCCGAATCCAAAACCTCAATAACACGTAAAATGGTGAATATATGCATGAAAATCCATGAATGCGGCATAACAATGAATAACAGTATGCATGAAGTAGCAGGTAATAACTACAATGTCTAAACTAACATATAAGGCAAGTACACTAATATCATGTCTAACTATTAGCTAACAGGCTATGTCAAGCAATAATATTTTCTAAGATGTACGTGACATGGCAATTACCGATGAAGATGTGTGTGAGCCGGCAATTAAGTGTACGTGGTACATACGCATCATCGGTAATGGTGCTGGTGTCCTAATAGCATGATATCAATAATGGAGTATGAAACATAAAATAAGCATGCGATGCGAAGCGGACCACAAAAATGAGCGGGAGCTGAAAACTAGACGCAATTATAACTAATCTGCATTAATCTAATATCAGTCCTATAAATAGTGCCTTTTGAAATAACACGAATCATGGGGTTTTGAAAATAGGGGCTACGGTGTTTTTATGAAAAGATAAGTCTTTTGAAATATCCGTAGGATCCCTTGGGCTGTCTTTTAAAATACCCACGATTTGTTAGTTTTTGAAATAGGTAAGAAGTCTAATCCAATCTAACAACTACACTAAACTATACGGCTGAACTAACAAGCTGAACTACAGGTAAGGAAACCGCCTATCATCTGAGTCGATACATATACATACCTGTATATGTATAGTCGGTGATCCCGCCTCAATAATATCATATCCGATACCATATCTATAATCAGGCATCCCAAGTCAAGAGTGCGGATCAATCATCAATATAGCTCGTACGTAAATCCGTCGTACGGCATCCCAATCTGGGTACGGGTCAATATCACATTCGTCATACTATTCACCTGGTATCCTCTTTATCAAATATCATGATCGGGGTACTGATCTACGTTTAGTACCATACTGATACCGCCTACGTATGCATGGACGTGTGTGAAACACTACGTCAAGGACCCGCTACAACGTCATGTCGTATCTCAAATACGAACCCTGCTATATCACCGATCTCACGGCCTCAAATCAAATCTCATCGACTCAGCTCAATCCCAAGTGTCATCCTCAAATCCGTATGTGAACACATAGTCCCATACCCATGTGAACCCATAACTATAAAGAATCCCATGAGCACATATCAATAGGAATGTATGCAAGTATGTATGTGTGTATGTGTAGTGCAACACTACCCTAGGGTTCGCAACACTAAAGTAATCCGACACACCAATATCCATCCTAAGCATCATTATTAATCCCAAATAACATATAATAATTGTTGGTGTGTATACGCATCCGTATACACCACCACGGACTGCGGGGGTGCTATACGCCATCCACCCGACTTCTCCCCGTAGATATAAATCTACTCACCTGGTCCTCGCTAGCCGGTTCCGACATCGCCACGCGCTTGCTTGTCGTCTCGAAGTCCACATGGGGGTACCTACATATCATAATGCACCATATCGCATTAAAACTAAATTCAAAATCGAAACGGCATACGAAAATCAAATCGGCACGCGTATCACGCATAGGTCGAAACCTATCGCCTACGCATGCAAGAATAGTCAAACCAACCCTCGATGTCGATGTACAAACGTCAAACCATCGAGAAAAATCCAATCACACTCATTTGCACATTCACGAACACTAATTTTAATATAAACTAGGTTAAAACTCACAAAAACCCCAATTTTACTTAAAAAGTCATTTTTCCGAAAATCTAGCAAGCACAATTCGCCGTTTTTGTACAAAACAGGATGTTTAAATGAATGTAGCGGCCAATATATTTATTAAATATCTTAAATAAGTCATATAAACAATTCCCGGAATTTAATCTCATTAAATTCCAAAACCCTAATATTCTAGTTTACAAAATACCTAAAATTTAACAATTTCAAAGCAAAAATGCACAAACTACAATCTAGCTTAGATTTGCATGATCTAAAGTATTAAACCACACTTAATAAAGTTAATGAAGTCATGAAAAACCTAAACACATTTTTAATCCCAAGTATTTAACCAATTTCAAAAACCTAGTAAGCAAATTAGCAAATTAACACAATTTTTAAACTAACCATTAGCACAAGCTACTAATCTTGTATTAACATGACAAAAAGCCTAAATATAACACACAACCATACACCAATTTTATAAAAACCCTAACTTGCATTCAAATTCATAACTTGAATTCCAAAACTTGCAACTTAAGCCTAATTAACACTTAAGTAGTTTAGCTTAAGAAATTAGTAACAAATTAAGCAAAAATGTTTTAGAATTATACCCAAAAACATTTGAAGATCCATAAGCATCCATGGCCTCCCAAAATTCTCTCTTTTCACAAAGATCCATGCTATACGGGCTAAGCTAAAATGGGTAGGAGTCGGATTTGGGTTTTGGGATTTTTTTTTATGGATTTGAGGCAATTTTTGATGAAGTTTGAAGAGAAAAGAGAAGGGAATTGGGGGGGGGCTGCTGCTGCTGTAGGAGGGGGGGCTGCTGGAATGGGAGTGGGAGAGGAGAGAGAGGGAGGTAGAGAAAGTGGGGGAAGAAGTCAAAGTCAATTCAAGGTAAAATGTTCACCTCATTTCTCCATTTTCTTTTCTTTTCTTTCATTTCTTTCCTTTGAAATTCAAGTGGGGAAAATAAATGGGGGCTGCTGAATTCTTCAAGGGGAGAAGTGAATGGGGGTGTGTGGGTGTGGGTACGGGTGTGGGGTGATGAAAAATGATATATACAATACCCCAAACATCCATTTACGCTAAAAAAAAAGCCTTTTTTCTTCAATAATTTCTAAACCGTTTTGGCAAAAGATTTCGTTCCAAAAACCACATGATAAAATTTTATTTAATGTTTTATGATGCACAAAATTTGTTTCAACTCATTCCAATTTATAATTTTCCCTAATTAAATGTATTAGTGACGGCTTAAATAATAATAAAATAATATTTTTTTCAGAAAATTTGAAATTTCACCAGTGGCTCAATAAACACCAAATAATAGCAATTACATAGCTAGAATATGTATATTTAATTTTTATAATAAAATATTTATATTTTGACTTTTTACAGAAAACCCCTTATTTTAACGATTTTTTTGAAATTTCACCGAAACGATTTTCAAAACGTTACAGGTAAGTGTTACCAGTAGTTTCTCGAATTGTTATAGACCTCATATCGACACGACTTATCGAGCTATTGGGGTCTGACGTTTACCACCCCTAGGCGAGATATGCGACATATCAGACGATCAGACCGGACTGTACGGTAGTGTTACTGGTTGGATTCACTGGAGTGTGAGCGGGCTTGCTCGTCGATCTTCTGATCGCTCAATACCCAGATAGCCGTTACGTTTAGCAGACCGCTTGCGGCTTGTGGGTGTTTGATATGATCATCATCTGCTGCCGGCGTATTGACGAGTCTTTAGAGTCCTACACAGAGGTTTCCTGGCTCAAGCGAAACGAAATAGGAGCGCATATGAGATATGTGCGGGACCGAGAATAATGCGTGTATGTGATACCGCATTCTATTCTCGCGATGATTGTATCGAATGGTTGTATGCGATATAACCTAGTTGTCGAATCGAGGATTGATTCGATAAGCCGATACATTGTATATTAGTCGGTTATATGCGATATGACCGGATCGTTAAATCAAGTGTTGATTTAATGATTTAATGCATAATTATATATTTGATATATTACTTTGCATTAACTAGTATTGGTTCATTTTAAATGGATTTTCTCACTTTTTGTGCACATTGTATATGTGATATACTTTTGTACACATGTTTGTATCATGTTTGATGATGCATGCTAACTTGGGTTTGTGTAAAGACTAAACCATGGTTATATGAATGGTTAGGGTTTTGTTTTCTTTTTCATTTATCTTATTTAGTTATTCTTTTTGAAAATGATAAGCATAAAGAGAAAGAATGGTGGCTTTATTTGTAGTTTAGTTCAAGCTTCATGAAACTTTGGTCTAGTCCACCATTCTTGTCTCTTGCTTAACCCTAACCATCATATCTAACCATGGTCTATTCTCTACACTAAACTAAGGTTAGTATTATGATAAGTATTCATTTTCCTTTTCATTTTAATAACTTATCATAATATTATCATCTTCTTCTTCTTCTTCAAGAAGAAAACCTAGACTTCATCAATGGTGACTTGATGAAATGAGTGAGAAATCCAATTCTAAAGTGAACCCACTTCCTATTTCTTCATCCTCTACCTCTTGCCAAGTAGTAGAGTGTGTTTTCTTCACAAGTTTCATGACTTGGTGAAGTGGGAGCTTGATCTAGTGATGCCTCGACGTAGATCATCTTCGGCACGAAGCCGACGAACTTGCCCGCCCATTTCTCCGATGAAGCCGACGCTAGAGCCCGGGATTCCATTTGGATAGCGGAGAGGACTTCATCACGGAGCCGTGGAGGTGGAGGACCGGATCTACAAAGGTTGTATTTCCGTACTCTTAGTTAAAGTTGTTAACTAGTTTCTTTTTCGCCTAAACTTCTAGCCAACGATCCGTATTAGGGTTTCTCGGCACCTCTAATTTTTGAAATTGGCATGGTTGATGCCTTGTGAGACCTCTTGAGAGTGCCTAGGAACCCTACAGTGGTATCAGAGCCTAGCTAGAGCCTTAGGCGATGCGTAGACGAAGTTAGAAACCCGATCGAACCCGAAACCCTAACTCCAAATCGCTCTCTGTACTTTTTCTAAAAACTGGGATTTTTCCAGATTAAAAATGCTTAAAAAATTCAGCAGGGAATTCTAAGAATTACGGCGCAAAAATTATCTCATGATCCCTCTAATGAGCGGCGGAACCGCGGCATAAGCCTAGCTTATGCGGCGGTTCCGCGGCAAGTTGATGACATCATCATTCACTGTTTGCACAGTAACTCCTATTTTATTATGCTGGATTTTCTGGGAATTTTTAATATTTATTCAAGAGTTGAATTTTCTGGGGTTGTTTTAGGAGTTCGAAGTTTCGATCGGATTATCAAATTTTGTCCATGTGGCTTTCCGGACAATTTTAGAATATGTTAAAAAGTTCGACCGGATATAAATACCCAATTTTTTCCCTGTCGGGAAATTTCCAAAAGTTGGATTTTTCCGTAGTTTAACGACGTTCTAAGTAGTGCAAGTAACGCGATGGTCCCTCTAGAAGACAACAAACCTTAACTCGATTATGTGACCGTCTTGAACTGCCCTTTGAACCTTCGGGTTTGGGGCAGTATGGCGTGCCACATGTGAGGCGTTGGCTTGACCCTTCTACGGCTGGACCGTTGGTACTGAGGCACGAACTGAATGTTGTTAGACTTATTTCATGTGTTGAGCTGTATCGGGAAAACTTGGGTGTTCGATTGTTCGATCGGAAAGTTTAACATTTTCTATTTATCTGGAATGTGATACAATACTTGGAATTCACAATAAGTTATGAGATAACTGAATGAATATTATAAACATAGCAGTTTAGTCTCGCTTGATCGGTTGCCACGGAATTTTGATGCGATCAAAAGTCCGTCGCAATCACGTAGCGTACGCGGATACTCGCCGGGTAAACTTAATAGACAGCTTCACTCCATAGCCCCGACCAAGTGACTGTAGGAGAACCCCGTCGCCGAAAGCATCCGTTCGGGTGCTCGCGGCAGCGGTGTTCCGCCTTGGTGCACTTCGTCGACGGTATCGGGGGTGCGGCCGCCTACTAAAGTTTGCGACGAGCATACGATCAGGATGTCGGGAATCTTGTTGAATTGCCCGACTTGGTATTGAAAAGTGTTTTCAATAATGAGACTAAAATGCGGAGTTTATAATTGTTAGGCATGCGATGTCTAAGGAGTTCATTTGATTAGGCATGCGATGTCTATACAAGTTGCGGATTCCAACTGTTGTAGTTTTACACTTTCTTTTCTGTGACCGTAAGTGTAATATGTGATATCACTGGTTTCGTTGCTATATGTCAACGACAATTGGGATGCGCATATTTACTTACGTTGATGACATGTGATGTTATGTGTTGCTGGATATGTTATATTGGATCGTCGTGTTTGAATAGCCGGGGGTTTTTATGTGAGATGAGTGTTTTTCATTTTCATTCATGTAAAAACTTGTATATAATATTCTTTTATTGGGGCACTTCCAGGTTGCGGAAGTTGTCACCTTTTGTATATTATTTACTTTTCCGTACTAGGATAGACCCAAGGAGGAGGGCACAAGTAACCGGGTTCTGGAGTCCAGTGGGAGACCAACTCGAGGAGTCGAGTCCGGGTCTCCTAACTCTAGAATTGGTAGGGTTGCTTGCCGCTCTCGTAGGGGTCTAGGGGTGTGGGTTTGGCTATTCATCGGACCGTGGAATCCGTGTTTTATACTGGCTCGTATTGAAAACACGGACGTCCTAGTATATCCAATATTTCATATGTTTCTTCTACTGCGATATCTGTGATGTGATCATGTGATGTTCTGTGATAGATACAGTATATAGTATATATGATATATTATATAGACGTTACTTATGTTTTACACCCGCGCTAGCCCTGCCCCGCTCTGCCGTTAGTTACCTAACCTAACGGTGCACGAGGGGACATCGAGGCGAATGCGGATGGCATAAGTGTACGTCTTATTTATCTGTGATGTTTAGGTACTTAAATGATGGGACTTCATTAATGTGATTAATGAAATAAAAGAAACCCAAGATGTTGTAGAATTGAATTTCAAAATTAAAACAGGTAGCTACAGTTCTTGCTTTGCACAGCGGTATATATGATATATCCTGCACCTTATTCGATAGGGAAAGGACCGAGATCCCTTCACCGGGAGTGACTCCTTTAGCAATAACTGGCAGATGCTACACACTCGGTTTGTCTTTTGATTGCTTTTAAGAGTTTTGCTTTGCACAGTGATATATATGATATATCCCGCACCTCATTCGACGAGGAAAAAACTAGAAAAGCCTCAAAAACACTCCATTTTAAAATTCATTCGATCCTACAACGATATCAAGTTCATTACGCAATAGGTTTTCAGAAAAACCTGTCGTAATCCTCCGTCATTTCAGATATGTACTGGTTAGTATTCGTGCTGCGTTTGTTGACCTCTGTCATGGCGTAGTGTGCGGTAGCTGATTAGCGCTTATCTGTATAAGCATATGATGTGGTTGATTTAGGGTAGTCGTGCGACCTTGTTGACCTCTGTCAAGGGTCGTGCGGGTGGGTTTACTTCAATCAAGAAATGACGGGTTGAACTTGACTAGCAGCCTATGGTTTGTTGACCTCTGTCAAGGTCATAGGACGCTAGGGGCAAAACATTATCGGGAATTTCAAGTGTTGAAATTTGCAATGAGATTGCATACCTTCTATGAGATAGTTGGATCCCGATACCCGCTGCGAGTAAGAGTTACTCCTGGGAGAGTTTTACACATTACAATTAGCCGATCAAGTAGGTGTCTAGAAAGGTGTTAACGAGGTTACGCCTCTAGGAAAACGAGGTTTACACTAATTAGGTTCGTGCGAAAGCACGGGGGACCTCCCTCAAAGTACCGACACTGGCCTAGCTGAAAGATTGGCGAACTTGTAGTGTGTAATTAATCCCGGCTAGTCTTTCCTTTTAGGGTTTGAAGGAAGATTTGATAAAAAGCAGTGGGAGCCATCCTGATTAGATAAAATAATAACCAATCTATTCTTGCAAGAGCGCACGCTGAGTGTTTTCTTCTCTCTCTCCTGGTAGCGACCATATCACGCCTTAATCAAGATAATAATACGGATTATTGACCGAACCCGCTTGTTATACTGAGCTGGAGAACGTTGGTCCCGCTCCAACTTATAAATGTTATAAGACAGAACAGGAAATTGGGGAATACCAGATTTCCCGTGCCGCCCAAACGAAGAGAGTGCATGTTGATGCATCATCTTCGGGTGTGTTCATTACAAAGAACTGTTTCTCTGTATCCTCTACGTCCTGGGTATGTGATACCAGATCAGGATCCCAGATATGTAATCTGTTACATAGGGCTACAGATAGGTAGAGAACTGAGAACGGGTGATAAGTTTCATGAGGCAGAAAACGGGGCAAGTGTTGCAGCCAAGTCTGTTGGTCACTGTCACCCTGTATTACCAATACATTGATTCTGAACGAATGTTATTAGATACCGAACCTGATATACAAAATCATATCACTCTCTTTATTAAAGAAATGATAAAAAATTTTATTGTTGGATAATGTTTTGAACATTTCCTATATCAAAAGTTGATCGGTTCAGGCACATTATCTAAAAGCGTTGATGTTCTAAATCAAACTACAGTTCTTAGTACATGGATCACACACAAGAGGAAGAGTTCAGAAATGAACGAGTCCTTCTTGAGGCATTGTAGACTAGGTCATATCAATGCGACCCGACTAGCTGAAGTTACATTTAGATGCATATTTAAATCAGTTTGAATTTACATCTTGTGAAACTTGCCAGTCATGTCACAAAGATATAATGACACCAGCTCTGTTTATTGGAAATAGAGAAAGAGTTAGTAAACTCTTGGGACTGATACATGATGATGTATGTAAGGTCCCCAGTCTACACATGCCAGGACTGATTCTTTATACTTCATTACATTCTCTGATGATCTTTCGAGTTTCAGACCTATGTTCCTGTTGAAACACAAGTCCGAACCTTTTGAGATATTCACAGAATATAAGTTAGAAGTAGAGAACCAAAATACGGGTATAAGTATTATGTCCTTTGATGTGATCAAGGAGGAGAATACTTGAGCACGGAATTCCTGGATTATTCTAAAGGAGAATGAGATTCTCTCTCAGCATTACTCCTCCGAATACACCATAGCACGATGGTATATCGGGACAGAGCAATCACACCCTATATGATAAAGTGTGCTCTATGATGAGTACTACTGAGTTACCTGTTTCCTTTTGGGAGTTATGCACTTGAGAAGCCGCATACCTATTGAAAAGGGTTCCAATCAAATCAGTTGCCTACCATTTCATATATGATATGGAAAGGGAAGAGCCCATGCCTTAAGCTAGTTAAGATTTGGGGTTGACCGGCCTATGTCTGAAAGCAAAATCTGGACAAGCTCGAGACAAGGTCTGTAATGTAGAACTGGAAAGGTTCCAGCTATACAAACTGCAGCTGATGATTTGACAGGACCAAAGGATTCAATAGTTTCCAACGAACCTCAGCCTCTCCGCCGATCTAGTAGGGTTCCTCACCCACCTGAGAGTTACTTCGGTTTCTCTATGACAGTGGGAGCGAGGATTACATCATGAGATGATGACCCAACTAGTTTCGAGCTGGCCATCAGGAGTGGGACTCTGTAAGAATGGCTGGATGCTTATCGATCTGAGATGGAATCCTTATACACCAACAAAGTATGGACTTTGGTTGCTATATCTGAAGGGTTAAATCCCTATCAGTAGCAAGTATATCTTGAGAAGATTACTTGGTGTAGATGGAAAAGTTAAGACTTTCAAACCTAGACTTGTTAAAGGTTTTCATCATTGACCAGATATGGATCATGACGAAACCTTTTCTAAGGAGCTATGCTTAAGTCCATCCAGATCCTACTTGCCACGGCTACATACCATGATTACGATATCTGGCGGTTGGGTGCCATGACTGCTTTTCTAAATGATGTTTTAGAAGAGGGCGTCTATAAGTACACAGCCAGAGGGCTTCGTAGACAGTGGGAGCAGTGGAAACGTGTGCAAGATATTTTATAAGATAAAGCAGGTATCGCGGAGTTGGAACATCTGTTTTGATGGATTAGTCAAAGAAGTTGACATCATCAAAATGGTAGATGAACCTTGTATAAACAAAAAGGTAGTAGGGAGTATTACTCTTGATAGGGAAGGAGTTTCCTATGCTACGCTCGATCAATCTCCGCTTATCACAATGATTCTCCATATAGGATCAAAGTGATACCTCCTAAATCCTGGTGTTTGGATCTATGAGATAGATCTAATTGGATGTTAGCATACTCACTAGTTGTAGTGAGATGATATCAATTGATCCTGGGGAGAATCACTGGAAGTGTTCCAGAGTGATAAAAAACGACTGAATGTCAGTCACAGGCATTGTCTTTACCCTAAGTAAAGGGACGGTATGTTGGAAGAGTTCCAAGCTAGATACCGTGGCATACTAGAAGATAAAGGCAGGATACATCGCTACTTAAGATGCTACCAAAGAGGCTGTTTGGGTGTATAATGGTTCATGAGATGAACTACGTTCCTACCATTGTGAGACAATGGGGTTGTGGCTTATGCCAAGGAACGCAGGTCCCATCAGTGACCCAGACATAATCTAAGGCAGTATCACCTGATCATGGAGATGGTTGATCTCCAGGGTGATCGAGGTTAGGAGAACAGACTCAGAGGACAACACGGCGGATCCACTCACGAAGGCCTATTCCCAGAGTGAGACTTTTATGGGATGGTTGAGTATGAGATACTACAACCACTGCTATCAGATGGCCCTAGTGCAAGTGGGAGATTGTTAGTTATATGTATGCCCTAGAGGCCATTATTGTACATTGGATGTATATTGTAGTGGATGCTGGGACATATATAGGGAGGACTTTCTTGCTCGACATGATAGTATGCTATCTGGTTACTCTTTACCTTAACGTGTACATTGATAGTCTCTCTGTTACATGTTGGTAAAGCCCTTAGGATGTGTACTTGACTACCTGGACTATGATGCGGATCATACTAGTGGGGACATGGTAGTCCATAAGTACATCCTTCAAGGTCCCTAGTCGTGGGTATATCGAGACGGGGCATCGATATACCAGAGTAGACTAGCGTATACCTTCTCGACCCATACAGATGGGCGATGGATGATCCCATATCCATTGGTGTTTGACATCGGAGATGATATACGGGTGCTCAGTGGAGACTGGGTATACTGGACGGACTCGCCGAGAACTCCCAGATGGTATTATACCTTACGTCAGATGGCAGTTCTCAGGTGACACTGGTACAGAGTAGTCTGTTGACCCGAGATCGTCATAGAGTCTTGTGTGGTTCCCACTGTGCTTTGATTTCCACCTTACCACGTCCAAGAGGGCGTGCAAAACGGTGGTTTTTGGGTACAGTCCCGAATCACATGGAGGCAATGAGCGATTGGAGGGGATTCGTCTCTCCCGGTATAGAGAGTTGATGTTGCACTGTGTTCGATTGGCTATAACCGGAAATCCCTGGCCAGGGTTGCTAAGATTTACTGGTAAGTGTTACCAGTAGTTTCTCGAATTGTTATAGACCTCATATCGACATGACTTATCGAGCTATTGGGGTCTGACGTTTACCACCCCTAGGCGAGATATGCGACATATCAGACGATCAGACCGGACTGTACGGTAGCGTTACTGGTTGGATTCACTGGAGTGTGAGCGGGCTTGCTCGTCGATCTTCTGATCGCTCAATACCCGGGTGGCCGTTACGTTTAGCAGACCGCTTGCGGCTTGTGGGTGTTTGATATGATCATCATCTGCTGCTGGCGTATTGACGAGTCTTTAGAGTCCTACACAGAGGTTTTCTGGCTCAAGCGAAACGAAATAGGAGCGCATATGAGATATGTGCGGGACCGAGAATAATGCGTGTATGTGATACCGTATTCTATTCTCGCGATGATTGTATCGAATGGTTGTATGAGATATAACCTAGTTGTCAAATCGAGGATTGATTCGATAAGCCGATACATTCTATATTAGTCGGTTATATGCGATATGACCGGATCGTTAAATCAAGTGTTGATTTAATGATTTAATGCATAATTATATATTTGATATATTACTTTGCATTAACTAGTATTGGTTCATTTTAAATGGATTTTCTCACTTTTTGTGCACATTGTATATGTGATATACTTTTGTACACATGTTTGTATCATGTTTGATGATGCATGCTAACTTGGGTTTGTGTAAAGACTAAACCATGGTTATATGAATGGTTAGGGTTTTGTTTTCTTTTTCATTTATCTTATTTAGTTATTCTTTTTGAAAATGATAAGCATAAAGAGAAAGAATGGTGGCTTTATTTGTAGTTTAGTTCAAGCTTCATGAAACTTTGGTCTAGTCCACCATTCTTGTCTCTTGCTTAACCCTAACCATCATATCTAACCATGGTCTATTCTCTACACTAAACTAAGGTTAGTATTATGATAAGTATTCATTTTTCTTTTCATTTTAATAACTTATCATAATATTATCATCTTCTTCTTCTTCTTCTTCAAGAAGAAAACCTAGACTTCATCAATGGTGACTTGATGAAATGAGTGAGAAATCCAATTCTAAAGTGAACCCACTTCCTATTTCTTCATCCTCTACCTCTTGCCAAGTAGTAGAGTGTGTTTTCTTCACAAGTTTCATGACTTGGTGAAGTGGGAGCTTGATCTAGTGATGCCTCGACGTAGATCATCTTCGGCACGAAGCCGACGAACTTGCCCGCCCATTTCTCCGATGAAGCCGACGCTAGAGCCCGGAATTCCATTTGGATAGCGGAGAGGACTTCATCACGGAGCCGTGGAGGTGGAGGACCGGATCTACAAAGGTTGTATTTCCGTACTCTTAGTTAAAGTTGTTAACTAGTTTCTTTTTCGCCTAAACTTCTAGCCAACGATCCGTATTAGGGTTTCTCGGCACCTCTAATTTTTGAAATTGGCATGGTTGATGCCTTGTAAGACCTCTTGAGAGTGCCTAGGAACCCTACAGTGTGTTGTGTTTTGAAGGGGGTTTTTGGATATATCGGGAGCCACGCAGAGTTTTTACGGGGGCCCCGCTACCCGGATAGCGGGCTAGGGGTCATGGGGGCTAGCAGCCCCCTTGCGGAGTGTGGGGCAGCGCCCCGTTAGAAATTTTTTTCTAACAGGGACAGTGTCGTGGAGTATGTGTATGTGTACATATGTATACATATGTATATATATACATGTATATATAAATAAAAGGGGAAAAAGACATCCAAAGGGTGCGTGGGGCCAGCGCCTAGGCGCTTGAGCGCAAGCGCGCCACGTGTCGGCACGTGGGCGCTTTGCGCTCGAGCGCAGAGTGCTGGAGCGCAACGCGCCACGTGTCGGCACATGAGCGCTTTGCGCTCGGACGCAGAGCGCTTGGGCGCAAGCGCGCCACGTGTCGGCACGTGGGCGACTTGCGCTCGAGCGCTTGCGCTCAAGCGCTTGCGCTGGAGCGCAAGCACGCCACGTGTCGGCACCGGGACGACTTGCGCTCGAGCGCTTGCGCTTGAACGCAAGAGCGCCACGTGTCGACACGCGGGCGCTCTGCGCTTGAGCGCCGGCGAGAAAAAGAGGCTTTTAGCCTAAAAAAAATTCTCGGAAGAGAAATCAGAGAGGAGTTGGACTCCTGAGTGTGTTTTTTTTTTCTTTGGGGGTTTAGTGAAAGATGTTCTTCTTCTTCCTCCTCTGTTAGCTGGATCTTGAAGATCAAGAGATATGGGATTTTTAAAAATCACTCCTTTTTAAGATCTAATAGAAGATCTGAGTTCCCCTTGATGGGTTTTGTGGTGAAAAACTAATTTGTTTTATAAAAAGGAGAGTAGAACTCTTGATTTAATTCAAGAGAAAGAAAAAGGTTTTGGACCCTTGAAGAAGGAGAAAGATCTCAGATCTGGAAAATTTTTAGAGAGAGAAAAAAAAGTTGTTGAGATATTTCACTATCTTTGCCTTTATAGGCCATACACTTTACACATAGCCTCTTGGGCTTCACAAAATGACATTTTGCCCACCCCATGGCTCATGTGCCATTTCTTTTTGCACATAAGCCATGGGCTTTACAAAAATTTTGCTTTATGCCTATTTTTCTTACATTTATCCATAAAATAAAATAAAAGAAATACAACAAAATTGTTTATTACAAAATGTTTATCTTGGCGTGGGGGGAGGCCGCCCGCTTCATGTTCGGGCTCGACCCGGGCATGGGCCTACTGGATCTGGGCTTGGGCCCACTTGGCTTGGGGTTGACTTTGATTTTGACTTGATCAACCGGGGTGTAAATTTTTACCCCAACAAGTACTTCACCATCAGGGGCTCCCGTGCTTCAAAACGGCCGGTCACTTGGCCGACGACCAGAGCGGAGTCGCTACGGATTCGGATCGTCTTCAGCCCCACTCCGGAGGTGATCCGTGGTCCAGCGAGCAGGGCCTCGTACTCCGCTGCGTTGTTTGAGGCTTTGAAACAGAACTTTAAAGAATACTCCATCTCTGCTTCGTTCGGGCCCCGAATGATGAGACCGGCACCACATCCTTCCTCGGTTGATGACCCTTCGACATAAAGGACCCAATCGGGGACGATGTCGGGCCTCTCTTTGACCGAGGGTTGAGATCTGGGGACCGGCATGGGCACTACCTCCTTATTAGCTATAGTGCATTCAACGACAAAATCGACCAGGACTTGTGCCTTAATAGCTTTCCTCGGGCGGTATTTGATGTCGAATTGGGACAACTCCCACCTCCACTTCTCCAAACAACCAGAAGACTCGGGGGATGCGAGAATAGCCCCTAAAGGGTGTTCGATGAGGACGGGGATGGTGTGCGCCTGGAAATAGTGTCGTAGTTTCCTCGAGGCCATGATGAGTGCCAAGACAATCTTCTCTATGGCCGGGTATCTTGTTTCTGCATCCTTGAAGACGTGGCTTACATAGTAGACCGGCTTTTGGACTCCCTCGACTTCTCGGACGAGCACTGAACCTGCAGATTGATCGGACACCGCCAGATACAGCGATAGCTCATCTCCTTCAACTGGCCGGGTGAGTAGTGGGAGAGTCGCCAGGTGCACTTTTAATTGCTCGAAGGCGATCTGGCACTCCTCCGACCATTCGAACCTTGGGATCTTCCTTAGAGCTTTGAAGAACGGGAGGCACTTTTCCCCGGATCTTGACATAAAATGACTCAGAGCGGCTACCCGCCCCGTGAGCCGCATGATTTCGACGTTGGTCTTGGGCGCTGCCGTGTTGAGGATGGTGCTGATCTTCTCCGGGTTAGCCTCGATCCCTCGGTGGGTGACCATGAACCCAAGGAACTTTCCACTAGTGACCCCGAACGCGCACTTGGCGGGGTTCAGTTTCATCTTATATTTGCGGAGGACGTTGAAAGCCTCGCCCAGATCTTTGGCGTGCTGATCTGATGAGGTCGATTTGACGAGCATGTCGTCGATGTAAACCTCCATGTTCTTGCCGATCTGAGGCTTAAATATCCTGTTGACCAAGCGTGGGTACGTAGCCCCGGCGTTTTTGAGGCCGAAGGGCATCACTTTATAGCACTATACCCCTCGGTCCGTTGTGAATGCGGTGAGCTCTTCGTCTGCCGGATTCATACGGATCTGGTTGTAACCGGAGAAGGCGTCCATGAAGCTGAGTAGCTCGTGGCCTGCCGAACTGTCAACGAGCTGATCTATCCGAGGGAGGGGATAGTTGTCTTTCAGACAGGCCTTGTTGAGGTCAGTGAAATCGACGCACATGCGCCACTTCCCGCTTGCCTTTTTAACCATGACCACATTTGCCAACCACTCTGAGTAAGCCACGTTCCGAATGAAGTTGGCCACGAGCAGCCTGTCGACCTCGTCATCGATCGCTCTTTGCTTGATCGGGGCGAAGCTTCGTTTCTTCTGTCTGACGGGTCGGACCGCCGGGTCGACCCCGAGTTTATGTGATATTATTTTGGAGTCGATCCCGGGCATGTCGATGGGCGCCCAAGCGAACACATATAAGTTTCCTCTGAGGAAGTGGACCAGGTCATCGCGCCGAGCCCCCGTTAATAGTGACCCGATTTGGACGATTCGTTCATTGTTCCCTTCGACGAGGGGGACCTCTGTGAGCGGCTCCATCGGGGCTCCTCGGATCTCTTTATGCTCGTCCCGAGTATCCAAAGATCCCCTGAAATTATCCGTGTTCTCAAGATCATCGTTTCTCTCCTCTGGCATAAACGTCGCTGTGAAGAAAATCTTTGCGGTTTGCTGGTTCCCGTAGGCCCGACCTATCCCGCCTTGGTCGAGGGGAAACTTGATTTCCAGGTGGTAGGTCGATATATGGGCCCAAAGGGAATTCAGCGTTGGGCGTCCCAGAAGGATATTGTAGGCCGATGGAATTCTGGTGACGATGAACTCTACAGGCACGGTACGCGTATGGCCTGCCTCCCCGATGTTAAGCAGGAGGGTGACCACCCCTTCTGCTGGGATAGAGTGGTTGGTGAACCCCGACAGGATGTGGGCGGTCAGCCTTAGGTCCGACGTGGTAAGTCCCATACGCAGGAAGCAGTCGTAGAAGAGGATGTCTGCCGAGCTTCCCGAGTCAACCAATATCCTTTGCACTTCATAACGGTGGACTCGTGCGGTGATTACCAGAAGGTCGTTGTGGGGCAGGGATATCCCATGGAGGTCCTCGTCGGTAAAGATGATGGGCTCGGATGCTATGACTCTCTTCCTGGGTTGGCTGCTAGTCCCTTCGACTGTCAAGGGGCGCCGTATCTCGTCGGCCCCAGGCGCACCCCCCGCTGATACGACCATGATTTGGCTGATCGTCAACTCGCCGGGAGGGGGTGGTGCTCTTGTTATCGGTCGACTTGTCGCTTGCCCCGCAAGTATCTTGCCAGATGCCCCGAGCGGATCAACTCCTCGATGTAGTCTCGGAGCTATTTGCAGTTCTCGGTGGGGCCTGCGACCTATGGAAAGCGCAATAGGAGCCTTGTGTCCGTTTGGCCGCCTTATGGTTGACCAGGGGGAGTTTGAAGAATCTCTCGCCCTTTGCCTCCTCCAACAGCTCTGTCTGGGAGATGTTGAGTGGGGTATACTCCTGGAACTTTGGGAAGTAGGGCTTTGGCCGCTCAATTTTCTTTTTATCCTCTCTTGCCCTCTTCTTCTGATCGGTCTGGTCGGTCCACGGTAGGCTCGCATTCACCTCGGACTCGAGCTGGATCTCTCGTTCAGTCCAGGCTTTTACCTTGGCCATGGTCTTAGGTTGCACCAATGCAAAGGAGCGGAGCCACTCCTTGTGCCTAAGACCCAACCTAAGAGCAGTGATGACCATTTCGTCCCGGTGCTCTGGGACCTCAAGGAGGGTGTTTAGAAGCGGGTGACGTATACTTTGAAGGATTCCTTGTCCCTGCTCTTTATGGTGAAGAGATGATCGACGGTCCGCTTCAGCCGTCTGTTCTCAATGAAGTGGCCGAGGAACTGGGTGGCCAGTTCATCAAAGGTAGAGATGGAGCATGGCGTGAGTCCTCGGAACCAGTCTCGTCCAGAATGGATGAGAGTGGCGGGGAATGCCCGGCATTGTGCGGTGTCGGAGTTGTCCTGGAAGATCATCCCTACCGTGAACGCGTCCAAATGGTCTTTCGAGTCGGACTTTCCGTCGAAGAGGGAGACCTTTGGGGGCTTGTTCCTAGAGGAGACGTGGACAGCGAGCAGCTCTTCAGTGAAGGGCATCGTAAGCGAGTCGGCGGCATATCTAGCTCCGTCGCATGAAGGACGACTCTCCCGATGTATACTCTCGATCTTCTTTTCGAGGGCATCGAGTCGGTCATGGTATCCCGAGGATTTGGCATACTCATATTTATGGCCCCTGCTGCTGGCGACCTGTGCCTGGCCGTGATTCCGGTTCCGTTCTATGAGGTTCTGTAGGTCCCCTGGCAAGGTTGTCTTCAAGCTGCCGTGGTGAGTCTCGTTCGCACGAACCTGTCGAGGGAGAGGGCGACGGCCATGCCTGGGAGCAGGCGAGCTGACCGACACCTCCTCGGGAGGGACAGGAGCGCAATGGGCCTCAGGGCAGGGTGCTCTTTCATAAGACCTCGGTGTCGAACTGTGAAGTGCCCACCGGGTCATCGAATTAGTCGCCACGGGGGATCTGTGGCCGCCGGAGATAGCGTGGCGGTGCTCGGATGCGCCGGCGCGGGAGGTGTCTTCTCTCCCTATGTGTCGCTCCCGAGGTGGTGGAGCGGCGACTTGGGGAGCTTATCCCGCCGTTTAGACACGGACAAGCGCATTCACGACGGACGCGAGTCGATCTATCCGTGCAGGTAGGGCGTGAATGGCGTTCGGGGGAGGAGGGGATCCACCCGCGTCTTCGTTGTGGGGAGGACGGCGGCTGGAGCTTGGATCGTCGCGATGATCACTCGCCATGAGTTCGAGATCGGAAGATTAACTTTTGTTGAGTGGAATTTTTTCCAGTTTCCCACAGACGGCGCCAACTGATGGAGGTTGTGATCTCTTTCAGATGTTATCTTCCGTTGATCTGTAGTGAGCGTTGATGGATGGCTGAGATTGAGTTTGAGGGTTGCCTCTTGATGCATGTGGATCTCAGTGGGCTTGATTTGGAATAAAGCCGAGCTACCTGCAAGGAAGTCCCGGGGTGGTTGTGCCACCATGGACCCTCCGACGATCAAGTTAGTCGAGGTATTTTGGCAGAGTAGCGGCCTATTGGGTAAAATTGTCTTACCTGAGTCGTCTGAGAGAGGGGTTTATATGATGGCAGCCATGGGCTGGCGGGCGCGAGATTCACGCCGGCCGTTACGCCCCGAGCGTTATGCCTGCTTGAAAGGCGGGATCCCCCATTAATGACAAGATACGCTCGTTAATGGGGGGAACGCGATGGCGTTGAACGCGTGATCGTGGACGACAGATATCTCGCGACTGGCGAGATTCACGGAGCCGTGGCGGAGACGCCTATGATTTGCGCAGTAGGTCGGTCAGTGATACCGAGGAAGCTATGCTCTGCGGGAGGCTCGGGAACGAGCGGGAGGCCGAGTGAGCTTGGTTCTGTGATAGCTCGAAGGCGAGCTAGGAGGGCTGAGGTAACTCAACGTGCGGGAGGGCTCGGAGGCGAGCCAATGGTTGTTTGTAAGACGAGCCTAGGAGTGGTCTGGAAGGTCACCGAAGGTCGGGAATATCCTTGGGAGGAAGGCCCAGGGTACACCTCCGATGTACCGTTCCCGCTCCTTTCCCGTAAGCCACATAACACGTCATCTGCCACGTGTCGTAATCTGAG
Organism: Agapanthus africanus; assembly: GCA_030015575.1. Lineage (NCBI taxonomy): Eukaryota > Viridiplantae > Streptophyta > Magnoliopsida > Asparagales > Amaryllidaceae > Agapanthus > Agapanthus africanus. The sequence continues at coordinate 269,728,300 of CM057342.1, read as the reverse complement.
GAGTTCTCAATACCGAGCATCATCAGTATGACATGAGAAATATATACAACTCAAGAAAGTAAAACATTTTGAAATTTTTACAATTTTAATGCGGCAAAAGCATGAGAAATATTAAAAAAACTCAAAAAATATAAAATTAAGAAATTTCATGTGCTATATATTGATGGTTTAAGAAATTTCATTTGCATAGAAATATTGATGGTTTAAGAAAATAAATAAATTGCCAAATTTTCACCAATTTCATGAGATATATAGGCGGAATATTAGAAAATCATGAAAATAAAAAATCGAAGTATTACCCATTTGCATAGAGAAATATCTAAATCTGAGAAAATAAAATATTGTGAATTTTTTTCAATCTTAATGGGCTATAATAGGGCGAAATTTAAAAAATGTAATATTAGAACAATAATATGGTTTATGAAATGTTGTAGCATATGAAACGTCGAATATGGTTTTAAAAAACTTGCAGTTTACAATTCTTCAGCAGTTTTCGTGAGTTAACATGCCAAATCTTAGAGAATTAAGCAAATAGAAAACTGTGATATTTTAATGATTTTCTTGGCTATAGTATATTGAATCTATAAAACTTGATAAAATAAAATATTATATTTTTTCCGTTTTCAATGGATATGGAATGCTTGTAAAACTAGAAAGAACAAAATATTAATGAACTTTTCAGGATTTTCGTGTGCTATATATGTAGCACATAAAATATTGAAGGTTTAAAAAACAAAAAAATTGGAAATCTTCACCAGTTTCTTTGGCATATGCGAACTATTAGAAAATCCATGAAACAAAAATATTTCCCAATATTCATGACCTATAGCATGTGAAATATCTAAATCTTGGGAATATAATATATTGTAAAGTTTCACCGGTTGTCGCATGTACATGAAATGTTGAAGGTTTATAATCTTCACTGGTTTGATAAGTTATATCGAGCAAAATATGAGAAATCAAGAAGGTATAAAATCATAACATGCTGATTTTCATGAGGCATGAGTTACATCATGCTGAAACTAGAAAATTTTAAATATTGTGAACATACTACAGTATGAGGGATATCTGAAACTCAATAGAATAAGATATTTTTAAAATACTTAATGGGTTATAGCGCAAAAATATTGAAGAACTCAAGAAAAAATATATAAACTTTCTCCCCGTTTTCAGTGTTATAAGCGTTTTTAGTGTTATAACATAGGAATCAAAGGCTTAAGAAAGACAAAAAAAAACTTACAATTTTTCAATATTATTCATGAGCGACTATTAGAAAATATTAAAATCGAAAATTCAAAGTTTCACCGATTTTCATGGAATATATCTGAAATGCGAAATATCAAAGAAACAGAAAAATAAAAAAAGTATGATATTTCACCTAGTTTCACAAGCTAAGCATGCAAAGTAAAATCTAAAACTCAAGAAAAAAATGAATTTCTTCTTATTTTCACCAACTTTCATGCAGAGCATATAAACACGACTTGGAAGGAAAAAAAACCTTGCAATATTCTCTCAATTTCTGTAGAAATGACTATGATTTCGCAAAACAAAACTTAATCAAAATTTGAACTCAAAATCCATCAAAATATATTCACAATCTGACTCCAAACCTATCAGAACTTATAAATCTCGTAATGGTCCTACACCTTAACATTTAAGCATAACTAATGAACCACTGCTATAGCATTACACCACTACAGAGAGAGAGGAAGGCAAAATCTTAGCATGCAACACTCCTTTAAACACAATGCCAAACTAGCAGCCTATGGCCTCATGCATTTCCCTTGCAAGTACTAGATGAATGTATCAGGACCCTACTAGGATATATGCTAATCAAAAATAGAGAAAAGATGAATGTATCAGGACCCTACTAGGATATATGCTAATCAAAAATAGAGAAAAGATGAATGTATCAGGATCCTTCAACTACATCATGATGAGATATGATGGTTATGATACAAGCATTCACAAAACAAAGCTAGTACTTGCCACACCAATAAGCGAGATGCTCGTCCTTGCGAAATTTACCCACAAGACCTCCGCACTTCAGGCAAATGAAACTGCTTCCATCGGAAAAGGCATCGAGCATGATTTGTTTTCTCCCGCTCATAGCGAGTATAGAAGTATCGTTGGCATTGTCCAGCAGCACTGGCGGTGGAGGCGCTTGTTGCTGGTTGGGGTTTTCAGGTTGAGATTCAGCTATAGCACACTCGGCAAACAAGGAGGCAAGCTCGTCTACCGCGGAATTTGCTTGGAGTTTGTTCATGTAGAGCTCGCGAGTGCGCTGCAGAGTTTGAAGCACAGCGCCTTCTCCTCCTTGAGCTCGTTTTGCCTCTAGTATCTGTGTATTCATAATTGTCTGTTAATCATTGTTTCCAACAGTTTATTGTTTATTTGGTTTAAAGGAAAGTAAATCCAAAAAATACATAAGCATGCATTCTCTTGCTTATTCGCCATTCTGCCATTCTTATGTTTGTTTGACTGTGAAATAAGGATACTCTACTAGAAATTACGGCGTCTCTCTCTCTCTCTCTCTCTCTCTCTCTCTCACACACACACACACACACAGTTTATTAGCCTATTTAGGTTGAAATATTTCAAATAAAGTGGTGACCTTCGCCACTGTTCTAGTTTCTATCTGCTTTATATCTTCTGATTCTAGTCCCTCTTTTCTATTCTATTTGAGGGTTCATTTACTTGAAATAATGTGATCTTCGGTACTCTTCTAGTTTCTATCTGCTTTACATTTTTCGATTATTTTACCTGTTTTCAATTCAAAATAGGAGTAGCAAAGATACGGTGAATCCACCCCCGTTTTATTTCTTCAACTCATCAGCCATTACTAAAACAATGTAATCTACAACCATAGGTAACACTACATAACTCTCAACAATTGTAATCTAAGATCCAACTTACATAAAGAAGGGATTATTTTGATGTAAATATTTACCAATAAAATATCAAGGGCTACAGGCCTGAATACTATGGCTTGAACACAGAGCTTATTTGTCTCATGCCAACCCAAGCCAGAGCCTCTAAACCAATAAGGTAAGCGGTCCCAAGCCATTAGCTGAAGAAGGCTCAACTGCCACGTCCAATACTGTTTACTTTAGTACTTTTTCCTTATTCTAGATTATTACATCTGAAACAGTGCATATAAATTCCTCTAGAAGAAATTAATTGCAAGTTAATTTACAGCCAGATCCAGAGAGTACACGACATCGGTCGATTATCAAAACATTCTTCTTCTTTTTCCTTCTGGGATGCAACCCCTATCCAAACATTCTATGCTGCAAATGAAAAGGGGGAAGAGAACTGGAGGGCAAAAAAAGGAGGCTCCATGAAAGTTTTTTTCACTTGATAAATGAAGGAATTGTTTCTACAAACAAAGGCAAAACAAGGAATAGCTGAAGATGTTCTTGGTCACACAAATCTATTCGGGTTTAACACACATGATCTGGGTTGCAAATCTGCTCAATATACAGTATTACAGTCCGCCTGATCAGCTATCTATATACCTTTTTCCAGCCATGGACAGTTGCAAAATAGCTACTTAAGAAAAAAAAATCTCTCTATAAAAATAAATTAATGACGTCCTGGACAATTTCAAAGGGAATGAAAGAGATGAATAACAATGTTTGAAAAGAGGTATCACACAAATAATAACTATGTCAGAAATGTTTGATGACAATGTATTCGCTTCAGTAATAAGCATGTAAGAATATAATATTAAAAAAATTACAGTACTAAGTATCCAGTAGTAGACTGAGCTCAAAATGTCATGACCAAAATCGCCATCAAAGCACTTCATCCATTTACTAAGTGTGCCTGGTCATAATCAATAGCCTACCGCTTTAACGTAACATTATTGCACTCAATAACTTCTTTTAAGTCTTTCTCCCTCCCTCTCTTCAGAACCATCAATCAAATATACAATCTGTCTGCTAAGTATTTCCAAGAAGAAGAAAATACCCAGAGTGTCTGGTTCATTTGTTTGAAATACAGTTCATTTAGTTTGAAATATAGTTCATTAGTTAACAAATTTCTCAGAGATTGCTGATGAAGAAAATTAACCAAAGTATTGCGAAATTCCCATCATTAAAAAGGTTTACCCATTGTCATCTCAATAACCGCTGAATCAACAGAAATACAGTCTTAACAAACTAACAACCTTATCAGGTCAATATTTCCTATAAGCGCCGGACCAAGGATATAGAGAGGGGGAACATGCCACGTCAGAAATGTTTTAAAATTTTAGGGGAAAAAATTCTAAAACCGGTTGCAAGCAAGCATTGGAATTTCAGGGATATCTACTATATATATCTTAGGAGAGTGATCCTATGAGGGTACGGTCTCATTTCTTATTTTGAGATCCACTTCTTAAACACACAATCCGTCGTATTTTTCACTAATCCGTACCGGTCATCATGATCTACATGTATTAAATAGGTTATGTATCAAATTTTACGGGATTTGGACCTCTAAAGGTCTAACTAATCCATCAAATGGACTAAAAATTTCGATGATGTCATCACCAGTTTCTATGGGATGTCATCAATAACTATCTATTTTGCATCCAACCGTTGAATCACAAATCCAGCGATCAAAAACATAGGAAGAGAAGATTCTCTCTTCTTTTAGAAGTAGAATAGTCCTACTTTGTGTGTGTGTGTAATGAACATATTATTGAGAGGGTCTAGTAGAATAGTTTGGTCCATCATAGAAAAATAGGATGGTTCAAATCTCACGCCCACATATGTTTTGTTTTTTCTATAAAAAAAATTTGTTTAGGCAAAGTATGATTCATTGTTTCTTTTCTTTGTAAACAAGAAAGTTTAGTCCAACTTTGATAACTGAGGAGGTAGAACGGTGTGAATGAATTTTGGGGACCAAGAAATTGTTGTATAGAAGTTCATCCTTTTCTACTAACCGAAAAGATAATTATGCATATAAATTGTTATTCTATAAAAAAATTCGACCATAGTAAAGGTCGGTTGCTACTATTAAGTCTATAATTACAATGGAGTTTGAGTCTTGTCATGAGCAAGCCACCTTAATAATTAGTCCTTTATGAAGAAATAACCATAACACCCAAGAAAGAAGATGGAAGATAATTCCCTGTTAATCACCTTCAACAGATTGCCGACAGATAATTTTAGCTAGTTTTTGGCTAATTCAGTGATAAGATAAGACTACACACCTCTCTAGCACTTAGTCAAGGTCATTACTACTCACGGTGATTAACGCTCAAAAGATTATTTGCCTTGAGGATGCCTACATGCTGTTTTTACCACCAAATAAGGAATGCCTATTTCATCCTAGGCTCACTAACTTAAACACTATGTAATCGTTATACATTTTCTTTTAGTTTAGAATAGTTGTGGCTATACAATTTTTCCATCAATCCAAGAAGCAAGCAACCGAGAAATGAATCCAAGCAACATTTTCAATGAAGTATAAAGTGCAAGAGAACCTGTTGAGAAGGTTTAGACATATATACCGCTATTGTTCATCCAAGCAGCATTGCTTCAATTAATGGAGACGTTAAACATGATGGATTTTATGCTTTATTTAATGGTTTAAAATCTATTTTTCCTTTTTCTTTAGTCCCACGTCGCCTAGGCAATAAGGTGGTGTTGTCCTTATATATGAGGATGTATCTTAGCCTCTTGAAGTAGTTCAAGGGCTAGTGGGCTTGAACTTTTCCACACGCGCACGCGCCGTCTGTCCCGATCCCGAGCCCGGCCCGGTTCGGTTCATACGTGCGCTTATCATTTTGCACCCAAAAAATGCATTTGTTTGGACCCGTTCCTGGACCGTTGCAGCAGCCATGGGCTCGTACCGTTGGATGAACTTTAATGCAGGCGTTTCTGCCCGTTGGAGGACAGAGACGTTGGGCCTGCATTAATTTGTGTATTGATGGGCAGTAATGGGCCTGCATTAAATCTGTGTATTGATTGGCAGTAATGGGCCTGGCTCAGGACTCCTATATAAGGAGCACCCCTTCTCCTTTGTTCAGATTACAACAAAAAAAGAAAACACCTCTTCTCACCTTTGCTCTCAACCAAGTTGCTCCTCTCTTCTCCACTGTTCCGGCAAGCTCCCGGCCCTCCACTCCGGCGAGCACCTTCTCCTCTCCCTTTCCTTTCCTACATCTTCCAAAGCCTACTGCTGCTGCCTCAGTTTAGTTCGGGTTCAAGCCACATTTTTTCTTGTTGAGCGACGAGGGTCAGCGACCGGTTCGACACTTCATCCTACTGTATTTCGGATGGAGTCCCTGTTTGTGGGGCGGTCATATCTTGGGAACAGATCGTCGACGAGTCATGTGCTAGAGGCGGCGGATTCTGTTCTTAGGACGACGATAATTTGGCGTGCTTCCGTCCCAGGCAACTCGGAACCTTGTTCTTCTTATTTTTGCTTATTTGTTTAATAGGGTGCATGCTTAGCAAACATAGTTAAATATTATTCCTTGAAAAATATTAATTTAATTTGTTTTTTGGTCTTACCAGCAACCTCACCCAACAACTAAGAACAGAATTTTTTCTATAATCTAATAGGTGGTTAGTTTTTTTCCCATGAACCTAAACATGTCTAAGGTTAACCTAGAAGACTTAGTCTTAGCCAGACCCAAAACTTTTGCTGGTCAACAGTTCAAGCGTTGGCAAAATCGAATGTGGTACTGGCTGACCACCTTAGGTCTTATTTCTGCTATAACTTGTGAGCCTACCCCGTCAGAGCCACCTTCTACTACCCCTGCTCTGACTTCTGCCCCACTTCCAGATGCCCCACCTCCAACTCCTCCACCACCTCCATCTGGGCCTACACTCTTAGAGATAGACTATCTATGCCATCGTAAAATCCTGTCTACTTTGTCCAATGAACTCTACGACATCTATTGCCAAATCCCAATTTCGAAAGAACTTTGAAAAGCATTAGACTCGAAATTTGGACAAGAAAATGTTGGCCTAAAAAGGTATTCCTTTGTGAACTGGTTAAAATTCAAGATGGTAGAGAATAAGACCGTTACAAACCAAATCCTTGAATACCAAAACCTTATCACTAGTGCTAAGATTAAAGGCTACAACCTAGAGGAAAATGTACAAGTAGCTGCCCTCATTGAAATGTTACCTTCGTCCTGGGATGACTTTGCTAACAAGCTCCGTCATCGTCAGGGTAACCTTTCTTTGAACTCTCTTATCCAAACTCTTAAAACTGAAGATATTCATTGGGAGAAAAGCAAGGCTTCTTCTATCCAAGCGAATGTTGTTGAGGCTAAAAACTTTCATAAGAAGCCTTTCAACAAATTCCAGAAGAACCATAACCATAATCATAACAAGAACTACCACCAACAAAAGAACAAGCCTAACTTTAAGCCTAAACCCCAAAACAATGGCAATCATAAGAGGAACAAAGGTGGAATTGTTTTGTCTGTGGGAGGCCGGGTCACTTAGCTCGGAACTGTAAAGACAGAAAAGATGGACCACCTACCAACCCCCAAGTGAACACCTTAACTGTGGGGGTCTCATCAACCGTAAACACCGACAGGTCTGGCTTTATAACTCAAAACCCTGAAGCTAACACGCCGAGTCTAATGACCGACTGGTGGTTAGATTCGGCTGCAAATGCCCATGTATGTTGTGACCGATCCTTGTTCTTTTCGTATCAGATCGATACAGGACGGTGTGTGACAGGGGCAGATGCGAGCGCTGCAAGGATTGAAGGATATGGACGTGAGGATTTGAAGTTTATTTCAGGAAAAGTGATATCCCTTCAAAATGTGCAGCACGTGCCAAACTTTAGGAAGAATCTTGTTAGTAGAATAGTATTGATAAGACTAGGCTATAAGCTTGTATTAGAATCCAATAAAGTTGTAATCACAAAGTTTGGATCCTATGTAGGAAAAGGCTTTGTTTGTGGTAGAGACTTGTTAAAACTTTGTATTGTTGATTCATCTTTAAATAAAACTGTTGCATCTAGTTCTGTTTCACCAACTGTTCTTACTTCTGAATATTGTGACATGTGGCATGCTCGTCTAAGACATGTAAACAAGAATACCATGCGTAGAATGATGAACTTAGAATTAATTCCGAAAACTCAAATAGACACAACCAAGCGGTATGAGGTTTGTGTTCAGGAAAAACTGTCTAAACAACCTTTCAAATCGGTTGATAGTCAAACTGAGTTATTAGAATTAAATCATACCGATGTATGTGACATGAATGGAACTTTAACTAGAGATGGTATGTGATACTTTGTAACTTTTATAGATGACTTTTCTAAATATTGTTTTATCTTCCTCATGAAAACTAAAGATGAACAATTTGAGAAATTTAAAATCTATAAGAACCTAATTGAGAAACAAACCAACAAGTTCATAAAAAGAATTAAGTCAGATCGAGACGATGAATACACATCAACTGAACTTGAGAGATTTTGTGAAGAACATGGTTTGATTCATCAAACAACTGCTTCTTACAACCCTCCGTCCAATGTTGACATGATAAACTCTCTTCTTGCTGAATCCAGTCTTCCCTCTAGAATGTGGGGGGATGCATTACTTAATGCAAACCACATTCTAAATGGAATTCCTTTTAAACATACCGATAATACACCGTGTGAACTTTGGTTTAGTAAGAAGCCCAACTTTCAACACTTAAAAGTGTGGGGGTCACTTGCCAAAATAAAGGTTCCTGAATTCAAGAGAAAAAAATTATGACCTAAAACCGTTGACTGTGTCTTTATTGGTCCTGTAGAAAACTCTAATGCCAACAGGTTCCTTGTAGTTAAGTCCGACTTTAGTGATATTAGAGTTAACTCCATAATTGAAGGTAGACCCGTAGATGCTGTCTATTTTGAACATGTGTTTCCTTTTAAAGATAAAGTAAATAAAACGACTACTGAAAGTTCATCGATTATTGAGCCTTTTGCCGCTCCTCCGATTCCACATGAAATCATGCATGATAACTTAGATGACAACTTAGAACACAGCTTAGATGTGGAACCTAGAAGAAGCAAAAGATCTAGAATAGAAAAGAACTTTGGTAGTGACTTTATCTCCTACCTTGTTGAGGAAGATCCTGCAACGTATAAGGATGCCATGATCTCAATAGATGCTAGTTTTTGGAAAGAAGCTGTCAATAATGAATTTGAATCTATTATACAAAACCATACTTGGATCCTTACAGACTTACCTCCTGGCTATACTCCAATTGGCTGTAAGTGGATCTTAAGAAGAAACTTAAAGTAGACGGTATAATAAATAAGTTTAAAGCGTGTTTGGTAGCTAAAGGTTTTAGTCAAAAGAAAGATATAGATTACTTTGACACATTCTCACCTGTTACCGAAGATGTTTCCATTAGAATGCTTGTTGCCTTAGCAGCCATTTACAATCTAGAGATACATCAAATGGATGTTAAGACAGCTTTCTTGAACGGTGATCTCGACGAGGAGATTTACATGGTTCAACCTGAAGGGTATGTGGTACCTGGTCAGGAAAATAAGGTTTGTAGGCTTGTGAAGTCTTTGTATGGACTTAAGCAAGCACCTAAACAGTGGAACCAGAAGTTTGATAGAGTAATTAAATCTTATGGCTTTAGTTCTAATGAATCTGATAAATGTGTGTACTCTAAAGTTATAGGAGATGCATGTATAATCCTTTGCCTCTATATGTTGATGACATTCTGCTATTCGGTTCAAACCCTAATATCATATCAGACACCAAGAAGTTCTTAACTAGCCAGTTTGATATGAAAGACTTAGGAGTAGCTGATGTCATTTTAGGATTTAAACTCATTAGAAATAATAATGGAATTACCTTTTCACAATCCCATTATGCTGAAGCTATATTGAAGAAATTTGGATACTTTGACTGTACACCAGTTTCTACTTCATATGATCCTCTGTTTCACTTGAGATCCTACTCTGGTCCACCTGTAAACCAATCTTTGTATGCTCAGATAATTGGTAGTTTGTTGTATCTAGCTAATGGTTCTAGACCTGATTTATCTTATGCTGTAGGTAGGTTGAGTAGATACTCAAGTAACCCTAATGCTGATCACTGGAAAGCTCTAATGAGGGCATTTCGATACCCAAAGGGTACTTTGCATGTTGCACTATACTACACCTCTTTTCCTTCCACCATGGAAGGTTATACTGATGCTAACTGGATCTCTGATTTAGATGAAACTAAATCAACTAGTGGCTATGTGTTCTTGCTAGGAGGAGGTGTTGTTTTTTGGAAGTCCACCAAGCAAACAGTCATAGCTAGATCAACTATGGAAGCAGAGTTAATTGCTTTAGACTTAGCTAGTTTGCAAGCTGAATGGCTTAGACTGTTTTTACTTGATATTCCTTTAACTGTTAAGCCATTACCTGCTTTGTCTATACATTGTGATTGTAAAGCTGCTATTGATAACGCCGGACAATCTAAGAGTGATACTGGCAAACGGCACTTGAGAATCCGTTTAGAGGATATCAAGGACCGGATCGCATGCGGTGTGATCTCACTTGATTTTGTGAAATCGGTGAATAACTTGGCAGATCCTCTGACCAAGCGGCTAGCAAGACAGCTAGTCCAATCCTCATCGAGGGGGATGGGTCTTTTGCCCACCACTTAGACACTGTAGTGGATACTCTACCATTCCAAATGGAGATCCCATAAAGTTTGGTTCAAAGGGACAACGAGCTACTAGCGTGTCTACTTGGAGCACTGACTTTTTAGGAGTATATCTCCAAGACCCTCCCTATGGTGACAGTGCTCCTGACTGAAACGGTTAAGAAAGAGCTATTGCTCTGAATATGTTCAAGGCCTTTATGGCAGGGTGTAGGTCCGTTCAGTGCACCATTAGAGAACTTTACTATGTGAGTGTGTTCCTGGGGCCGGGACTATGTGAATTGCGGGCATTCGCTAGAGCACTCATGAGACAAGATCAGCGCATGGCCGAAACGCGCTAGCCGACTTATGAACATGGTCCCGTACCCTATACTTGGTTGTGTGGCATGTGGAAGTTCGGTTCAAAGGGTATGGTTCAAGACCTAATTCACCACGTCCCTTTCGAATGGAAATGTGTCATACTAGGTGAGGTTCAAGGCAAAAAACCACCTCATTGATATGCTAAGTATTATGTCGCTCAAAGTGTCCTTTTGTATTTCAACTACACTGAGTTTTTAAACCATGTGGGGGTGATGGATTTTATGCTTTATTTAATGGTTTAAAATCTATTTTTCCTTTTTCTTTAGTCTCACATCGCCTAGGCAACAAGGTGTTGCTGTCCTTATATATGAGGATGTGTCTTAGCCTCTTGAAGTGGTTCAAGGGGTAGTGGGCTTGGACTTTTCCACACACGTGTGCGCGCCGTCCGTCCCGATCCCGAGCCCGGCCCGGTTCGGTTCGTACGTGCGCTTATTATTTTGCACAAAAAAATGCTTTTGTTTGGACCCGTTCCTGGACCGTTGCAGCAGTCATGGGCTCGTACTGTTGGATGAACTTTAATGCAGGCGTTTCTGCCCGTTGGAGGACAGAGACGTTGGGCTTGCATTAATCTGTGTATTGATGGGCAGTAATAGGCCTGCATTAAATCTGTGTATTGATGGGCAGTAATGGACCTGGCTCTGGACTCCTATATAAGGAGCAACCCTTCTCCTTTGTTCAAATTACAACAAAAAAAGAGAAAACACCTCTTCTCACCTTTGCTCTCAACCAAGTTGCTCCTCTCTTCTCCACTGTTCCGACAAGCTCCCGGACCTCCACTCCGGCGAGCACCTTCTCCTCTCCCTTTCCCTTCCTACATCTTCCAAAGCCCACTACTGCTGCTACCTCTGTCCAGTTCGGGTTCGAGCCACCTTTTTTCTTGTTGAGTTACGAGGGTCGGCGACCGGTTCGACACTTCATCCTACTGCACTTCGGGTGAAGTCCCTGTTGGTGGGGCGGTCGTATCTTGAGAACAGATCGTCGGCGAGTCCTGTGCTAGAGACGGCGAATTCTATTCTTAGGACAGCAATCATTTGGCGTGCTTCCGTTCCAGGCAACTCGGAATCTTGTTCTTCTTAATTTTGTTTATTTATTTAATAGGGTGCATGCTTAGCAAACATAGTTAAATATTATTCTTTGAAAAGTATTAATTTAATTTGTTTTTTGGTCTTAATAATATCTGGTCCATGGAGCATCGAGGGAAAGAGGTAGGCCTAAAATTGGATAGGCTTTGCGGTTAAAAGGCATACGATAGTTGTTAAACACTTAAATTAATGATGAGGTGGCCTGAACAAAGAAAATGATTCATGGTGTGAATGGGTTTTGAGATATTTGAGCTAACGACTACCAATCAATGGATAGATGCATTCTTAGAGACCTAAGAATCACGCTCTCCACTAGTAATTAATCTGTTATAATTTCAATTCTTCAAAATATTTTTGTGCATGCTACATAGGATTGCGATGTAACAGTGGGATTATGAAAATGGCGAATAATCAAACATAAGCTTCTAATTTTCCACCTAAATCGACCAATACATTGCTACCAGGAATCAAATTCGTCGAGTAATCAAGAAACGCAATGCTTTGAGAAACCAAAGGGTTCTAGGGTTTACCATTTGCAGGGCAAGGGAGGGCTTGCCCTCATCGATGAGCTTCCGCGCCATCGAGAGAAGAGACCAGGCATTCCCAGGCGCCGGAGCTAGGCCGCGGCAATGGCCGAGGCTCTCCGCGGTGCCTCGATCGTCCATTTCGCGGCTGGTGCTCGCTTCGTCGGTATCCATGGCGTCAGCGGACGACGAGGAGTGGGGATCCATCGCTTGTGTGTTGATGAGATTGGAAAAGGAAAAGGTTTTTATTTTTCTCTCTGATGCCTCTTCTTGAAGTGAAAAGAGGCTCGATTGTTCTTGATTCTATCGCTTTCGAGTTTTGATTACGATGAAGAGAGAGAGAGAGAAGGGGGGCGGGGTTGAGTACTTTTTCTTTTTTCTCTCGTTCTATTTTTTCTTCCATTGTAAGAAAATGAAGAGAGAGAAAAATAGATTCTTTTATGACTAAATTGGACCTCCATTAACATGGAATATCTCTAACTATCATTTTAAATATTTAATAGGGGGAAGGTGGCCGGACCTATCATATAAAGAGGGTTGTAGAAAGAGAACCCGGCCACCTAAAATTATCTTTTTTTCTTTCTTATTTGGGGAAAATATCATTTTAAATGATTAAATGAGGGGGTTAATAGATTCTTCCAAAATGAACTAAGATGGGCATCAAGACCATGGTAAAGAATACAGAAGGAGCTCCGGTTTAGAGGATAGAGTTTTTCGTCATCACATGTGCGAGGAATGATTTTATGAGCAACATATGAACGCCTCTTTTCTTCCTTTTTTTATTTGTTCTTATTTTTTATGTAGTTTGGATAAATTTTCATTTAATAAGATTCATTATTAATTAAATAAAAACAACAACAAAGCGCACACTTCTAGCAGTCCACAAGAAAATTTATGCATGATAACTGAATCAAAACTAAGCAAAGATGCATAAATAGCACCCAATCAAATTATGAATATTAACATCGTTAATTACGAGAGGAGACTTCTTGAGCAAGCATCCCCAATCACAAACTCTAAATTAAATAAAACTTAAATTGCATTGTATTTACTACACCAGGTAAATCAATCATCAAGCAGACGAATTGCCCCTCTACCCCTACTCAACGCATAATTAATTACAAACATTCTACCATCATTCCCCAAAAAAATGGCAGCCTTTTAATTACATTATTCACTTTTATAAACTAATGCCTCCCCAAAATTATGCAATCTTCTTCCGATGAGGTACCGATCATCCCTTATAGAGTTATGGAGATTGGTGAACCAAACGTGGAACCGTTTCACACAGAATAACACGACACTGAAGACGAGGCAGCCGAGCCAAGAGAAGCGGTACACAGTAGAGTTCACGATGAGTGAATAGCCAAGCACAGGGAAGAGACCTCTTGAGATCACATACGGAACACAAAGTGCGGTTAAGAGTTTTGAGATGATGGGGATTACGATTTCACGGAGCACCCAGAAGCCCCTGAGACCGGAAAATCCGTCTTGTCTTACTCTCTCGAATTTTGCTCGCCAGCTTTCGTCTACTAATGGTGCCATTTGATCCAGCATAACCTATTGCAATTAATAAGCAAAAGTTATATTTCTTAGCAATGTAAGCTAGACTAGTTCTCTCCAGTAAACATGTTGGTTGTTACTATTATGAAAATGCAATTCTCATCGTTATCATATAAGCCTCTTCCAATCAAAATATAAGCCTCTTCCAATCAAAATAGGACCCGGTATCCAGTTTTAAGCTTATAAAATCATTTTTAATATATTTTTTATTATTTTTAAAAAGTCCTGTGCAAACAGAATAGGTTAATGGTATCATTTCAAATTTATAAATTTTAAGGACTCGAATACATATATACAAAGAGAAACAGATATTCACCTGATACAAAATAATGCAACATAACATTTAAGTGATTGCAAATGTAGCGCAATTCAACGAAGATGCATTTGAAAGAAATTGAAATCCAAAATAGGAAGGGAAAAATCCTAAAGTTTGCATTATAACAGTATATAAAAGTGAATATTAAAAAATTGCCAGAGGGCTTTCATACTGGGCTATCTAAGCTGAAAACTGATACCAAGGATTTTAATCTCTGATGTTAAAATCATTATAGATAGAATCAAGTACTAAAAGAGTGACAATCCTGTTAAAATGCAGTATCTAGGAGGATCCAAGGATTCTAAGCCCACAAAACTTTGTAAGCTTATTCTTAATTATGTGCCAGTCATAAACAATATGTAAAAATTTACAGGTTCATGACCCAGGCTGTTGCTATCCAATTAATTAGCCACCAGATATATATGTCATCGCTAAATGCACCAATTAGAATAAGAAAAGTGTTGAGAAGGATAACTAGTTTATGATGTGCATATCGATAAATTATAAAACCATCATGAATAAATCATGTCAACTGAATAGATTTACTTTAATGAAGAAAAAAGTTGCAATTTTTTACCAGTTTCTGTGATATCCAAATATTCTAGATTTTGTAAAACAAAAACTGGGTTTTTTAATCAAATTTTGTGGACCGTCATGCAAGAAAGCGAAAGCATTGAAAATAGATGGGTAATAGCATGCCAAACATCGAACGATAATAGACATATAACATGCCAATCATTGGCAATGGTGGCTTTGTTAAAGCTTGCCATCGTTTACCAACTTCCACGGCCTGTAGTACACCAATAGATGATGACTTCGCTAAACAAAAACTTTGCTAATCTATACCAATTTTCTTGACCTATATAACATTCAGAATATTAATGATTTGTAAAACTCAATATCTTCTTTATTTTTCTAGACTTCAGCATGCTACAAATTGACTACCATGAAAAACAACAAAGCTTGCTACAACTTTCAAGTTGTGAGTATTAGCATGCCAAATGTCGGTAACTGCAGATAATTTTCTATTGCAATTTTTTACTGATTTCATGCGTAATGACATGACAAAAATTATTGGCAAGGAAATAAAAAATAGTCACCGTTTACCGTCTTCCTATGGTATAGCATGCTGAGTATCAATGAACTACGGCCAACCAAAAAGTTTCCAATTTTTGCCGATTTCATAGGCTATATAACATTCAAAATATTGATAATTGGGCAAGGAAAAAAAAACTTTACATCGTCCATCGATTTCCAGGGCTACAGCATGCAACAAATCAAGGACTCTTAAAAACAAAAAACTAGCTATATATTTTAATGTAGTTGTGGGCACCCGCGCCTAACTAAAAGGAGGGGGTACCCCCCACCCAAAAAAAAGTTTTGCCTTCTTGCTCCCATAGCTAAGTAGTTGCGGGCGCCTGTGTCTATTGCTCCCATAACATGAAGTAATTGGGGAAAAATAGCAAATCTTTTCTATTATAACCCAAATTCAAGAGGGGGCATGGGTCATTTTCTCCTTATTTTAAGGAAAAGTCGAGACAAATGAGAATTTCTTTAGTTTATGCGTACAAACACAAGTTGTCAGCCTCTTTCCATTATATATATATATATATATATATATATATAGAGAGAGAGAGAGAGAGAGGAGTGACCTATTGCAAACCGGTCTACGTTTTTTTTAAAACGAGAACTCTCAATCTACGACATATTTGAACGATCCGATCCGTTCAAGTTGATCATCCTGCCCTCAAATAAACGTGTATGAAGAATCAAAAGATTTAAAGACCTCTAACATATGCATCAGATGAAGTTTATGTTGCATTCTCGAAAAACGTTCATTTTTGCCCCCATTGATGCATCTGTTAGAGGTCTTTAAATCCTTTAATTCTTCATACACGTATATTTGAGGATAGAGTGATCAACTTCTTTGATTCTTCATACGCGTATATTTGAGGGCAGAGTGATCAACTTGAACGGATCAGATTGTTCAAATATGTCGTAGCCCGAGAGTCCGTGTTTTTAAAAAACGTGGACCGGTTTGCAATGGATCACTCCCCTATATATATAGGGGGAGAGAGAATAATGCAGGAAAGAGGTCCTAGGAGGCTTTTTTCGTTAGGTGGAGCAAAAAAATACACCCACCATTTTCTTGATGATCGGCATTCGTCTTCATCTAAGATGTTGATACACCAAATTTCATGTGATTCTAACATTTTTTCACCGTTGATTTAGTGGGTGCAATTTTAACGGTATACCGATAATAGAAGTTTTTACTCTGCTAAATCAATGGTGAAAAGATGTTAGAATAACATGAAATTTGGTGTATCCACGTCTTGAATGATAAAGATGATGATAATGGATGCCAATCGTCAAATAAAATGGAGTGTAGTTTTTTTACGCCAACTAACGAAAAGGTCTCCTAAAACCTCTTTTCTACATTATTCTCACACACACACATATATATAGTAGGGCTATTCTATTTCTAGGAGTAGTGTTTTACACCGTTGATTTGTGGTTCAGCGGCTGAACACATATAGTTAATGATGACCCCCCTTTAAAAGGTGGTGACATCATCCAATATTTTCCGGCATTAGATCAAGCCATCCAACGGTATAAAACATGGGGAGAGATTCCTTCTCCTACTAGAAGTAATATAGTCCTACTCATATTTATACAAATATATATAGGAGAGTGATCCATTGCAAACCGGTTCGCGTTTTTTAAAAACGGGAACTCTCGATCAACTACATTTTAACGATCTGATTCGTTCAAGTTGATCGCCAAACCTTCAATTGTATGTATGAAAAATCAAAGGATTTAAAGATCGATGGATGCAAAAATGAATGTTTTTCGATTATGCAATATAAACTCCATTCGATACATAGGTTAAACGTCTTTAAATCCTTTAATTTTTCATGCACATACATTTGAAGGCATAACGATCAATTTGAACAAATCGAATCGTTAAAATATGTCGTAGATCCAAAGTTCCTGTTTTTAAAAAACACGGACCGGTTTGCAATAGATCACTATATATAGAGAGAGATGGGAAGGACAAGACGGATATTCAACCATCAGCTTGCCTGTTGCATAGCCCAATCCGACCGTCAAATCGACGATCCGTTCCGGCCACCTTATTCTACACAGAGTTATCTATGTGTATAAAATTTTAATCACTTTGATACTATCTGTCTTCGATCAAGCGTCTCAAGTATATGGCATTTTTATTGTGTTTAACAGCCATCCATTTTTTAACTGATCTATCACTTGTAATGCATCATATCAATCAAAATTTCACATACATAGATCACTCCATGTATGGAACAAGTTGACCGGAGCGGATCAACTTAACGGACGGATTGGGCTATTTAATAGACTAACTGACGGTTTAATATCAGCTAGCTAGCTGATAACCCATTTCTTCATATACATAAGAGTAATGGAGGAAAGGTGCCTTTGGAGGATCTTTCCTCCTTTAGCGTCAAAAAAATACACCGTGCACAATTTGTTTCGACGACCGGCATTCATCATCTTCATCTTTACCATCTAAGACGTGGAAACACTAAATTTTATATGATTCTACCACTTTTCACCGTTGATTTTGTGAGTGCAAAATTAACGGTTTACCAACAATAAACTTTTTACATTGCTAAGTCAATGATGAAAAGTGGCAGAATCATATGAAATTTGGTGCATCCATATCTTAGATGATAAAGATGATGTGTTGATTGTCGAATAATATATAAGATAGATATTTTTGATGCCACCTAACAAAAAAGCCTCTTAGGGCCTCTTTTCTTCATTATTCTCTCTTTCTATATATATATATATATGATAATGGAGGAAAGGTGCCATAGGAGGGCATTTCCTCCTATGGCGTCTAAAAAATACACCCTTGATTTTTTTATCTTTATCATGTAAGATGTGGATACACCAAATTTCATGTGATTCCATCGTTTTTTCACCGTTTCTTTAGTGGGTGCAAAATTAACGGTTTACCGAGAATAAAACTTTTTACTGCTAATTCAACGGTGAAAAAGTTGTGGAATCACATGAAATTTGGTGTATCCATATCTTACATGATAAATATGATGATGGTGTCGATCGTCAAAAAACATCACAGAGGATATAGATTTTTAACGCCACCTAACGAAAATCCTCTTAGGGCCTCTTTTCTTCATTATTCTCATATATATATATATATATATATATATATATATATATATATATATATATATATAGGGAAAATTGTTTCCAAACACAGTTTTAAAGGTGGACTTATTTTAAAACCCGCGTATTTTCAAAATTGTGGAAAACCCCAATACTTAATACGGATTTTTTAAACCTAAATAGATAATACGTAGAATACTTTGGTGACTTTTTTTCCAAATTCCAAGTATACCCTTGAGAACATATATGTATGTTTATTCTCTCTTCACCGTTTCCGCTCATTTCTCGTTCTCTTTCACAAAACTCCCCATCTCTCGTGCTCATCCCCTCTCTCGATCTCTCGAGCTTCGTTGCTCATTTTCCTCTCCTAATTTCGGTCTCTATTTTCTTATATTCGCTTTCAATTTACTATCTTCTCCTCAAAGTCTACATGGCTCTCAATTCTTCATCTCCTCTTCCAATCTCTGTCTTTCTTGTAATTCCCCGTCTCATTCCTGAATTTCTACATCTCCATACGTCTCCTCAACCAATTTCTCCACCGCTCTCAATTTTTCTCGTTTCCTTAGTTTCTTTTACACTATCATGGACCATGAAAATCTAATAGAACCACAAAAAATTCGGACTCCGTTTGTCTATAAAAGAATTACATCATCAAATATCAATAATGTGAAATAGAACCTGTTTTGATTTGATCACAACCTATTAGTAATGAAATTTCTAACGTATCTTGAAAATTGATGATGTGGGATGCACCTTTTTTCCCAAACAATTTACAAAAAGATGGATTAATAAAAATAAATTAGGATTTATAGAGAATCGATGTGATATGAAAATAAATTAAGCAAGCAAATAGAAAAATATTGAGTCGGGAAAAAGTACGTAATAGAATATTTTCCACGTTCTCGTATCCAGATAATTTTAAAGGGAATTTTTTAAATGGATTTTTTGGAAATGCATACACAAATACATATACAAGTTAGGGTTTAGTTTTAAAATAAATTCAAAGCATACTTTTGGGTTTTTCCATAATTTTGGAACTTCATGGGTTTTAAAATAAGGCACAATATAAAACCGGGCCAAGAAACAATTTTCCCATATAGTTTGGACCATATCATATCAATGGTCTGCAAAAAACAAAAAACAAAAAAATTTATGATAGTATATTATAGACTACAAATGTTGGTAAACATACAATTTGTATTCTCCAAAGTAAACAAATACTCCTAAGAATGCAATAAAGAAATACTAAAAATTTTAATTTAGAAAATCATCAAGACATTTATAGCACAGAAAATATGTAAAATAATACTATGTTGTTTGTCCACAAAAGTAATCGATAAATAGCATGTTATAATTCATGTAAGATGATAAAAATTGTTGGGTTTTATTTCCTTTAACTCATAATTATTTGGCATGTTAACCTCTAAAAAAAATTTGCAATCCAGCAATTATCGACATATAGAATTCCGGTACTCAGAGATATTATACCAAAAATTTTATTCTGCAAAGCAATTGGGTTGTCGAATGCTATATAGTATATACTTACCAAAAAATTGAAGCTTCTGTTTTTTATAATATACAGCCCACGAAAATTGATAATTAACAAGTTTTTTTATTCGACAAAGTCATTTGATAGAGTCCATTAAAAGCGAAGTTATATATTCAAATTCACTGAAATTTTGCTTTAGTATAGCCCATAAAATAGGTCAATATTTGCAGAAGTTTTTCTACCCAAAATCATCAACAATGGGCATTCTATTACCCAAGAAAATTGAAATATTTTTCAAGGGTTTTGTTCTCTAAAGTTATCTTCTTCTTTTTCTACATGAGATAGTACATTCAAATCAAAAAAATAATTGCCATATTTCTGTCTAATCAATGAAATAATAGCCATATTTTACGTTCTACAACATAGTTGATATTTGACATGCAATAGCATACAAAAATTGGTTAAGGTTGGGAAATTATTTCCAGCAAAGTCATCAATTGTGAGAATCCACAAGAAAGTCGGTGTAATGAGAACAAAAAAAATTCTTAAGCATCGGTATTCATTGTATACCACGAAAAACGGTTAAATTTACAAAATTATTGTTTGTCAGGACTCAGAATCATCAACACTTAGCATCTAGTTCATAGAAATAAAATGTGGTAATAATTTCTGATCTTCAAAGCAGTTGATTTCTTGCATGGTGCGTTCCACAAAAATCCATAAATTATTGTCAAGTTTTGAGTGACACGAAATTATCAAATATTTTTGCATACTATAAACTACCGAAATTGCTTACGGTTGGCAACTTTTTACTTCACAAGAAATTATATTTAGCAAGAACCTAAGTAAAATTAGACAAGCCCACCACAGCCTATAAAAACGATAAAACTTGGAAAAATTTTATTCCATACAATTAGAAATTAGAAAATCATTTGACATTTGACTTTTTATTTACCCACGGGGCCACAAAATTGGAAAATGACGCAAGTTTTCTGTTTCCCACAAATCTCTTACATGTCCATAAAAACCGATAAAAAGTGGATTTTCCTTATTTAAAAATCAATATTTGGCATGTTCTAAGTAGCACTAATTCCTTGTCGAGGAGACCTATCCTAATAGGATACGTATTGTATCCATGTCGGATTCTTTTGGATTCATATAGAATGCTTGTGGAACTCTAATTGGCACATTCAAAGATTTACATAATGTATAGGATGTAGCAAACATGGATGACCGATTAAGACATCAACTATCTATATACCATAACAAATATTGTACTTTTACTTTAGATTTGCAAATATGATAATTCTTTGTTAATAAGTAAATATATTTTATACAACAAAAACTTAGTGTATCCTATCGAATCATATCCTTAATTTTTGGAAAACTGCGAAAGCCCAATTCCGACCTGTATCATTCCCATATTTGTATCTATATCGGTATGTGAACCCGTGCTACATAGGGCATGTTGTAGACCACAACAATTAGTAAGGATTGACAAACTTTTTGTGCACTAAAGTCGCTGATAATTAGCATATTGTATCCAAGATTGGTGGTAAAAAAGTTCTAATTTCCAAAAATTCATCAATATTTTGAGCTAAAGCTCGCAAAATTCAGTATAAGATTTGCAGAAATTTTGTTCAGAAAACTATCTACATTGGGGATGCTATTACCCATAAAAGAGATATATATGCCAAGCTTCTATTTTTTTCCCAAAGTTTTCGCTTTCTTGTTTGCTATATATAGCCAATGGAAATCCGTAAAAACTTAACAAGTTTTTTGTTCCACCAAACTATGGATATTTGGTGGCAGACTGAAAAAAGGAAGGATAGAACCTGCAAAAATCGGTAAAATTTTGCAATACTTTGCCCCTAAAATCATCGACATTTCGCATGCTAATGCAAGAATAAAACCAAAGATGCGGCAAGCTCTTTTGCCCTTCAAAGTCATCAACTTCTATTGTGTTACAAACCATAGAAGAGGTCAAAAAAATTATTTCACAAAATCATCAATATTTTGCATATTATTGCTATTGACCACAGATACCAGTGACAACTAATAAAGTTTGTCACCAAAATCATTCATGGTTCGCATGCTAGCTCACAAAATTTGGTAAAATGTGACAAGTTATTATTTTTTCATCATCTATATTTGGCAAGTTTTAGCCCACAAAATTATGACGACAATTTAGGCTTACCTCCGGCCTTTGATAAAATTTGTGGAATTATTTTCCCAAAATCATCAACATCTGGTATTACCTATGGAAAAAAATGTGGCAACTTTCTTGTTTAGCAAAGTTATCGGTTTATTACATAGTATACTCCAGATCAGTTGGAAAAATATGTCTTGTCTTTTGCACCATAAAAGTCATTACTACTTGGAAAGTTATATGCCACAGAAATTGATAAATATTTCCAGGTTTTAACCCAAGTCATTGATAATTGACGTGCTAATGCACACTAAAGCTTGACTATTAATAAAGTGCCAATTAGAACAGGTAACAAAATTATAGCACATGGAGAAACAAAGACTAGAGGCACACCAAATACATGGAAAAGGTTATGTTGTCGGTTAGTCTAGAAGAGGACCCAGCTAAATGGAAGTTATGTTTATGCAGTGTTTATGCAGTTGTTGCTCAGTTGTTGTATGACAAATTTATGCCAACCAAAAGTTCAATTCACTTCGGATGGTTAATTTTGCAGTCTGCATTAAAAAGACTTGAACTTGAATCCTCACTAGCACCTAACTCGGCTATATCTTTTTTAATTCTAGATTGTTTACCAAACTTCATGTCAGGAAACTTCCAATAGATATTCAAATTATTATTATAAATACTTTTAATTTATGTTTATGTAACTCTTAGAAAAACCAAAGTGTTAGGGAACTTACCAATCTAGTCCAGATCTTGAGAAATATCAGCCCCAAAGCCCAATCCTGATACAAGAGGAACACAGGGCTCTCATCCACTGGGACCCGCATGGGAACAACCACCAGCAACTCAAAGAGGAGACCAATGAGGACAGGGATGACAAAAATCTGAAGTGAGTCCAAAAGATCAGTTATGGAAAACCTAAAATGAACTCAACTGGTTTTCATTTTCTCAGCAATAGAAAAGCTTACCCATAAAGACAGAAGAGCAAAACTCTTAACAACAATACCACACCACTTCAAAGCTTGGGATACAAGAAACCTTGCTCGTCGGGTTTTAATATAATCCACTGAATACCTAATACCAGATAGAAGAGCCCAGATGATGTAACAACCAATGCTGAATGCAAAGAGATCTGAAAAGAGAAGGGTTTAGCATGTCAGTTGCTATAAAACATGAAAACATGAATTTAAATCATGCATGAAATAGTGGTTTCTCCATCGTTCTGTATTAAGTCTATTCTTATGCATACCATCACTTTAATCATCGCTGTCATTGTCATGAGCTTACTCCCGTCATAATGGGTCGACTATGAAGCAACAATTGGTGAAAATTTTGATAAAGTTAAGACGACTGGTGATATTAATCAATGCAGTTCTAAGACAGGGAAACTATGACCGAGGATGGGCTTGCCATAATCCTAAACGACAAGTTGGCGTCCACTAGTAGGAGGACATCTAGAAGGGGTATGATGATAGATTTACTGTAAAGTGATATAGTCAACCATTAGACAAACATTAAACCACGAGCAGAAAAGGACACACTCCCACATACCATTACATTTGATGCCATGAGTAATTGGGAGACGAGGAATGGCATTAAAAAGTGTTCGTCCAATTGATACGGGTATAACAATCACAACTGCATTGAAGAGCAGAAGAGTCATCCATGCCAAGACCAGCAATAGTGCAATGCGGAGAGCAAACCCACACCTGCAGGAATTACATAGAACATTTGTCAGAATAAAGTAAAAGAATAAGTTGATTTTCCCGGAGCTAACTACTAAATAATTAAATCACAATAACAAAAAAAACTTTAATTATTCCAACTTGAAGAATGCTCAAACACATAACCTGATATATTGCTACAATTTTACTTGATAAACTACTGATCGTTATAGCATACAAGATAAAACCAACTTAGTCAATCAAGATTATGCACTGGACTCAGAGATGCCAGAATTGAATACATTGTCACCATTGCAGATAACTAGCATCATTGTTAAAATCCAATTTAACGCAGAAAAAAAATACAGGAAATTTGTCTGACAACGTCCTATTTATCAAAATTGTTGCATAAAAAAAGAGTAGAATGTGAAAACTGTGCCTTTTCACTGCGAAAATTGAGTGGCTACATTATGTTCAACTACAAAGTTGATATAACCAGGGTCCACTATGAAGTTTTGCAACTATACTAACATAGGCTCCGTTGTAACCTATAAAAATAAATTTCCTTCTTGACTACAGAAAACAAATCAACATTTTTTATGGTCTAAAGGATATGTAATGCCCACCTCATTAAGTTCAAAAAAAAATCATTCATTTAACAAGGGGCAGATCCATTCATATGGTTGAGGGGGCATGTGTCCCGTTTAATCGACGGGATTCATAAATTTATGGAAGTGATGTATATACATATATAGAGCTCTATTACCATAAATCGCTAAACCACTGCGAATTGCGATTTGGAACGATTCGGAAACAGTAGGGCTCGAGATCGAACGAATCACTGTTCTGATCGAACCCACTTAAGTAAAATGGAACATATAATCAGGCTTGTGTTAGATTATACTTAAAGATATTTATTTTTTAGCACAAGAAATTGAATTACATAAATGTATGTTATAAACAAATACACATATACATACAAATGATCCAAAAACACTTCATTTTTTAGAGGTATGGTTTCCATCTGATATAAATATGTGGAAGATGACTGTCCTTATGTACTGTGTTCCACAAACAGTGGGGTTCCACATTCCCATTTTCATTCCATATTTCGGGTAACATTGATATAGAGTATAAGTCAATTTACTTAGAATTGCACCTGTTGCCCAAGCGGTTCAAGGCTTTTGATGTTTAGTTTCCATTTCAAGAAGGTCGTAGGTTCAAGTCATCCACCTTTTAAGTTAGTTTATTTTTTCTTATCAATCATTGGTTTTAAACAATACTTTTGAACAAAAACTTTTGATCACATATCGAGAATGGAAAAAGTCTAATCTATAATATAAAATCCATGAAAATAGATTTTTTTTATCAAATGAGCAAAATATTCACTTAAACTAATAAATTTCATGGTTTTCACACTCAATCTTGAATAACTCTAATTGATTCAAGGTAATAGATTCCTCGATTTTTACATTCAAAACTTTTGTACCATATTGATATAAAACTACTATTTAATAGGCATATTATTTTTGTAAATTTATATGCCATCCAGTATAGACCTTTGGCTTCGTCATTACTCATTAGTGCCTCCCTTACCATAATTCTTACATTTGTTCATGTAGTTAACTGAATTTCTTAAGGACATGTCCATCAATTAGCACTTTTAGATAAAAATAGAACTTTTAAAACTAGTTCGTAGACCTTTTAAAGAACTAGAACGTTTTTTAGGAGTTCTAGAACTAAACTAAAACTGAAAATTGAAACTATATTTATTTATAAATATATTAGTCAATTCCTAATTATACATTAAAACTCAATTAGTAATTTAGTATACCATATAAAGATTATTTTAAGAAATTCGAAGTCAATGAATAATCACCAACTAGTGTATCACACATGCGATCACTAGTTAGTAATTATATCATAAACAGATTTTTATCAGAGAATTTTAGGGAAGAATTTTAAAGAATTGAAGAAATATGAAATTTTTGAATATTTTTAATTATTTAATGCCACTTGTCATTGTGAGAATAAAATTAACATTTTTAATATAGAGACGCTCATCTTTTTGCGTTGAAATAATAAAGCTGATGAAACATGCGAACAAAATCATTATTTGCATATCAAATAAAAATAATAGTTATGGTGATATATTTAAAATATATATGAAATATCTTGCACCAATCAACTAGAAAATATTTAATTGTTTCTAAATTATTTGCAAAATTAAAAACCATTTTATTGATTTAATTATGGCAAATGAGATCTCTGTACGCTAATAAAAATAATTAATTACATTCCTTTAGTTTCGTGATTAAATTAGGACTTAAATACATGTTTAAATATTTTTTGTATTTTCTTATTGGGCTTTGACTTAAGTTGGATTTTAAGAAAATCGAGAAATTGTGTTGAATCAATTATATTTGGTAGATGGAAGAGAGGAGATTTGAAACTTACAGAAAGAACATGGAGATGGAGAGGAGGCTGGGGTTTAGTAGTTCTAATTTTAATTTTTGGTCATTTTAAATAGGTGAAGTAATTTTTTAAGGTAAAACACTTCTTTTTATATACAAAAAAGTTCTAGTTTGAACATTTTTATTTTAGTTCCAGTTCCATTCATGAGTAACACCAAATATTGAACTTTAATTTTCAGTTCTAATTGGCTAACATTAGCTAATATATTATCACACCATATTCCAATTCTAACTCTTTATTCCAAATGACGAACCCCGCCAAGAGTTTAAATAGCACATACATCACATAACAATTTAAGTTTTTAAGTGGGGACCTAAAAGTTGCCAGTTCAGTCGTTCTAACCAGATTCATGATTATTAGTATTTTGGTAATTAAAAGGAAGCTCTCTAAACTCTCATTTCATGAATAATGATCGCCTAAGATCACTCTGACCCAAGCCTATAAGGTCCTGGTTCAGTTTCAGTAGCTTTTGTTGAGAATGTTATTAGCATAGCCCCACATCGGGAAAATTGCAGGATGCATATGGGTATAAAATATAAAATGAAATAAACCTTCACAAGGCTTAAGTCTTTTGGATGGAGTCTCACTATATTAAAAGTACATATTAAAAGTACATATGAATCCATGTGTGGGCCCATGTGGTGTGGGCCCAAACCGAGTTTCAAATGGTATCGAAACCCGGGTGTTTGTTTGTCCATGTTGCACCTGAGATTTGAACGCTTGTTGCACGTGAAGTCCTCGTTGCACATGAGGAAGGATGTTGAGAATGTGGTTAACAGTCCCATATCAGGGAAATTGTGGGATGCATATGGATATAAGATGAGAGAAATCTTCATAAGGCTTGAGTCTTGTTGCAGAAACCCACTTATATCAAAAGCTCGTGTGCCTTTATATAAATAAATATATAACCAGCCCTCTCGCTCATGTAATTAAATTTAATAGCCTTCAGGTGTCAAAAGAACCATTAAAGCTGCCTTAAAGGCCCCCAAAGCACGTCTATTGGGTTCAAATCTTCAGTATGTTATATTACTGTTTATAGTTATCACTAAGATTGTATATCAATTGTTTTACAAGATCTTTGGACTTGTTTGTTAATTTCTTATTCTTAAATTACATAAAACGCCATTGAACTTCCTTAAATTTTGTTTATATAACACCATGGAATCTTGAAAGTTATGACTGAAACCATCGATCTTCCTTACTAAATTGACACCATTATATTGCTAAAGGAAAAAAACGGAATTTACAAATTAGCACATTAAGATATTTATCTTCTCTCTCAATGACCAAATTTTCTTAAACCTCGGTAAATTCACCACCACTACCAAAATGTCATCACCTCAATCAAGCTATCATTCCCAACCAATCCTTTCCATCTCTAACCATCACTTCCACTGCCTCCTCAATTCAACTCCCAATAATAAATCTCAACCCAAACCCTATATCTCTTCCCCTAACAAATGCTTCCCAACCCTCGACATCACCACAACCAACTCATTTCTCATAAGCAATGTCATATCCTACCAATGCTTTTCAACCTTTTGACTTCACAATTCGATCTGCTTTTAACAAATCTTAGCAAAACCCTATGTCATCCATTCTCGAGCAAGTCCAGCTAACCCTCAACATCACCACAACCAACCTAACATCTCTCTTGTTATGCTACCTTCCACCAATTCTTTCCATCTCCAACTACCTACATCAACCACAATCTCCACTGCGTCCTCAACTCAGTTCTTTACCACATCTTAACCAACCAAACCCCCTCCCCCCTTCCCCAAAAAAAACAAGGATGTTTTAAGGTTTAGAAAGTCATCTAAGGACTATATGTTAACTTGATTAAAGTTAATAAGTAAGTGTGATAGATCTAAGGTGTTCATTTTTATATTTTAATGTTCAATGGTGGTTTATGTGATTTACACATTTTTTAATTACATTCGCTTAATGAGGGTCAAATGAAACTTAAGCATGCACCAGACATACAATGTCAAAATGTTAAATAGATCAATTTTGAATACCTTAAATGTTTCCCACCTTTCATGATTTGTCGTCTCTTATTGCAATCTATTTTCTATCATTTCTTTTCGAAGCTTCAAAGAATAAGCTATCATGTTTTTACAACAACGCCCTAATATGTCTTCTCGTTTCAACATTTCCACATCGGTAGTGTTTGTCCTAATCTCGAAATCTAACTTGATAATGAAGATATAGAATGCTAGATAAAGAGAAGAAAATATTTTGAAATTTCTGATATATAAAAGCCTTGAATAAGGCATGAGAAAGACCATTATTCATGGATTTCATGATATACACCAATATTTTAAAATATGGTTGCCTAGACACTTAAGCACACCAATGTTTTAAAATATGGTTTCCTAGGCACTTAACCGATTTTAAGACACTCACCGCTTCGCTTAGGACGCTTACGCGGTCATATGCAGTTGCTCTTTTATAAGTTTTAGTATGTTCTTTTTATTCTTTATAATGCTTATTCTTTATAATGGATACGGTTAAAGGATCCAAGTGTGGTTTTCATATTATCTATTCTCAAATACTAACACTTGATTTTGTATTTTATAATAAGCTTACATAGAAATAAATGTGAAATTATCTTATTGTGGGGATATCATACCACCCCTAAATACTAAACCTAAAGAGTATAATAGCTACAATTGCAACTTTCAAATCACGATATGATGCTTCACCTCCTTTAACCCTTCCCTGATCTTGCTTCTTCAAAAGCTACTTGCAACTCAACTATCTTCACATAGGTAACGACGATAAACAATTATCCGCAATTCTGACTCGTCCCATCGGCTAATGACGGTTATTTCTCATATTTTCCATTTTTCATTTTCTACTCTTTTTATTTAAGGTTGTCACAAATTTCCTTCTTTGTTACATGAGTGTTTTGAGTTTTGGTTTTGAATTCTTTTGTTCTCCATCAGTTGTAGTTAATGGCTTTCATTTTACAAGTAAATTGGCATGAGCTTTATAGAATATAATAGTAGCGAAAAAACTATGAATTTTATGTTTAGTCTTTTTAGAACTTTACATTAAAAATGTACTAAATATATTCTAACCTAAAATTCAGAAGTGTTGAGTCAGAGGAAAAGTAAACTTCCTATAAATTTCAGTTTTTGATTATTATTTTTATCAATTTTATTGTTATATTTTGCTTACCAATGTTTATGGACAAATAATATTTGCTTAAACAATAATTATTAATATTTGATATTTGGGATGATGAATGTGTATGAATGCACAGACTTCAATATAGTACTAATTTTTTGCAAGTACGATGCAAATGTTTATTTAAGAAAACTTTCGCAAAAAAATAAATACAAAGCATAAATTATGAGAAAGATATATTGAGTGAGAGTTTGACTAGGATCCTATCGGAAGGATTTGGAAACAAATCCTTCCTACTTTTCACCATTAGATTAATTTTAGGATGTGTGCTAACAATTATAAATAAAATCATTCATTTATTACCAAATATAGCATAATTGAATGCACAAATCCCAAAATTAATCTAATGGTGAAAAAATGGTAAGTATTTGTTTCCAAATTCTTCCGATAAGATCCTAGTCGAACTATATATATGAGATGGACAACTAATTTAAAGATAAATTAAACGAATTATCACTTTTTATTTTAAATTTTCATTCAAAATATGAGATGACATGTGGTATTTTTTTTGTTTCAATTATGATAGTAAAGATTAAACTTATAGAAACTTTGAATAGTTTCATAGAAAATATACTAAATTAATATACATCTTTCCGTAGACTTTATTTATAGTTGCATTAAATTTTTGTTTAATGAAATGAGATGTTTAGCCTTCGTTTTGATCAAAATATATATATATATACACACACACACACACAATATTTGGTATTATAATCAGAGATTCAAACTAAACTATTTAGAAAAATATTTTTTTTCTAAACTTAAATTCAAAAAAAATCTATTATTAAGCTATTTGATTGGATTTAGAGTATCTAAAATAATATAATCTGAAAACTTATTAACTAAGATAATATAATCTGAAAAATTGTTACTAGCATTCACACTAGTACTTTAACTCGACCGATGCTTTCTCGATCACTTGGATAGACCGAGGCTCCATCATAACAAGAATATCAAACAAGGTGTTGGAGTTGACATAACGGCGGCTTCTTTTTCTTTTTTGTTTTTTTATGAGGGGGTCTGTTTGAACAAGTTCGTGTTTTTCAACTTCACGATTTTTTTGGATGGCTGATCTATGATATGTTCCGTTCATGCTGTTCAACACATCTAGACAACGTATTTTTATTAAAACATTTTTGAGAAGTGTTTTGCATATGTTACAACTAGTTCTATAGTAATAGAAATTTTACGATTGTAATAAATTCGCATGTTTATACACTTGTATACACTTTCAACAATGTGATCTATATAACTGAAAATTCGCCATCAATGTTGTATTGATCAATTTGAGGCTTTTTCGTTAGATGGCGTCAAAAGACTACACCCTCCACCATTTTATTAGACGATAAGCACTGTCTATCTTAATCTTTATCGTCTAATATATCGATACACCAAATTTCAAGTGATTCTAACACTTTTTCACCGTAGATTTAGTGGATGCAAAATTAACGGTTTACCGACAATAGAACTTTTTACATTGCTAAATCAACGGTGAAAAGATATTAGAATCACATGAAATTTGATGTATCGACATAGTAGACGATGAAGATTAAGGTGCACGGCGCCAATCGTTGAATAAAATGGTGGTCGTATTTTTTATGCCACCTAACGAAAAAAGCCTCATAAGGCCTCTTTCCTCCATTATTCTCTCTGCACATACTACAATTGAAGAAATCATAATGGTATATGATGATTTTGAAAGTTATTGATTTTTTAAATTTTGCGCTATAACTTGAATAACAAATCTTAGAATCCTAATTCTAAGTTATGGTTAATATTATTTAGGGTTATTTCACCAAAACCCCTTATGGTCTAGGGTAATGTCCAGAAATCCATGAACTACCGTCGTTACCCAAAAAAACCCTAAGCTTTACTTCCGTTACCCCAGTGCCCCCTTGCCGTTAAATTAGAGTTTTAAGTGGTCATGTGAGGTCACATGACCACTTTTGGATTTTTTCATTCCCAAATTACCCTTCTTCCTCCTTTCATCAACAGGCTCTCTTCTTCTTTCTTCTTCTTCAACTCTTTTCAACTTTTTTCAATTCATTCAACATCCGATGAGCCCCTAAACTTTTTTCAATGCATTCAACCTCTCAACAGGTCACTCCACGACCCCAACAAGAGCTCCAAGACACTTCAGAAAAAAGTGCAAACTTTCTTCAATCAGAACATAAAAATCGAATCTTTATGACCCACCTCGATTAATGATCAAAATTTAAATCTCTCAACTTTGGTAAAAAGGCAGTAGAAAAATTAAGAAAAATGTGCTGGCATTTTGCAATTTAGAACATAAAACTGGAACTTTTCTGAGCCTCACCTCGATTTTGGTCGTCGCAAGAACCAAACCTAAGCACCACATCACCATAAAGCTCGACCTCCGCCATGCGGAACCTATCCCCAAGTTCCGCTGGAGCGAACGCCAGCCGGGCCCCATTGGCGACACCGGCCTCAAACGCCGCCGCCGCATCCTCCACCTCCACGCCAATCGCCTGCATGGCGAGGTCGTGCTTGGCCATGAAGGCATACGCGATATCCCTATCACACGAAGGGATCATGACAGTCTTGGGATCGAAATTGGGGATGCAAGAGGAGTTTAGAGAAGTGAAGAGAAGATAAAGAGTTGTTGGAGAAGATCGGGACGGTGGAGACGTCTGCGCGGGAGGAGAGGGGGAGGCCAAGGGAGAAGCGGGAGGCGGCGGCGTTGTGAGGAAAGGCCGGAGCGAAGGACATAGAGGTGGATGGAAAGGGAGGAGACGATGTCGAGGTCGCTCTGGAGATGGAATTGGTGGAGGAGTTGGGTTTTGGAAGATGAGGGATAATTTGGTCATTTGATATAGATTTGACCGTAGGGGTTTGTGGATAATGAAAATAAAGTTTAAGGGGTTTCTGGGTAACGGCATAAGTTCAGGGGAGTTTTTGGATATTGTCCAAAACCACAAGGGGGTTTTGGTGAAATAACCCTATTATTTAAGCAAATACCAGTTTTCCAATGACTTGAACACAAATTTTCATATTCTAAAATGAAATTTTGAAATGACTCAAGACCTGACCACCCTGCACATGAATGAACAAAAGTAAGCCAAAGGAAACGTTCAGGGGCTTTAAAAAGAAAGATCGACAGAGAGATAAAGATATTTTTTGATTTTATCTTTGCTTTTTCCTTTTGCATTCACCTATTAATTAGTGACATATAAATATCGAGTCTGCTGGGTAGTGGGGCACTATATAGCACATGACGGTCTCTTCCCTATTTGACAGATATTACTGAAAAAGGTTACTGCAAACAGGGAACCGACCATTGGCTTAAGGCCCATTTTACCGCCTCACCCTTTCACTCATACGGTAATCTCCTCCGCTCTCCATATAGAATGTTTGCACCCTTTTAAATCAATTAGACAGTGCCAAGTCAGATGTCTACAACAGGTAGAAATACAGTTGGAACCCAAGTTGTTTTATTTAAGATGTGTTTTAATATTCGCAACTTTGGTGGGTCCCACCCAAAACTAGGCTGCCGAATTTAGACTTTCGTTTGTGATAATCCATTAAGGGGCTTGGTTATTAAACACACTAGAAAGATCCCCTACGCAAGCACAAGGACACCGAAGTTTTCATTTCTATGTTTGAACGCGTAATAAACAATACATTAAGCAATATTTTTCCCAATATAGCCACAATAAGTCGGAAATAAAAATTTTCCACATACACTAAAATATTCAGAATACATCCAAGTGGTCTAATATCTTGACCGAATTTCTAAGGATTTTTTTCAAATTGTAATACTGGAGTTCATTTGCAAAAATTTTGCAAAATTTTGAAACTGAGGGGCTTATTAACCAACGATTTTCCAATATAACCAAAGTAAGTCGCAAATTAAAAAATTTCTATGAACACTAAAATAATCAGAGTGCATCCAAATAGCCTAATTATCTTGATGAAATTTTAAGGGATTTTTTTCTAAAGTCGTTTGCGGGAGTTTATTTGAAAAATTTTGCAGCCATGGAAATTTTTTGTAACCGAGGGTGTTGGAATTCTCCTCTAGATGACAAAAAGGAGCTTGAAAATTGCATTTGAAAGCGAAACGAACAATGCATTAAGCAACGATTTCCCAATATAGCCGCAATAAATCGCAAATTAAAAAATTTCCATGAACACCAAAATATCCAGAATACATCCAAATGGTCTAATATCTTAACGAAATTTTAAAGGAATTTTTTTCAAAGTGTATTATTGGAGTTTATCTGGAAAATTTAGCAACCATGACTAAATTTTGAAACTGAGGAGCTCACATACAATTTTCCGCTAGATGGCAAAAGATAGATAGATATATAGATATATATGTAGATATATATATATAGATAATTATAGGAAAAATCAGAGGCTTTACCATAATTTGCCGCAAAGGGAATTTTGCTTGAAAATTCCAAGCTAGCTTTATATATATATATATATATATATATATATATATATATATATAGCTTTCATCTAAGAGACCTAACTCAATTGGTGCGGTTCAAAAACCGATCCAAAACAAACCAATAAAATTCGTTTAGGACAAATACCATGTCAAACCCCTAATTCGTTGGCAAATCAAAGAACATAGAATGGAAAACATTGACTTTAACCAAAATAGTAATAATAAAAAAGTAGTCAAAATGCCTTAAGAGAAAAATCGAGGCTGAGGTGAGATCTCAAGATCCAAAGGAAATCTGCTCGAGCTCGTCTCAGAAAAGTCGTGGCGGCGGCTTGAAAAAGAATTGAGCTAGGATTGTTGTCCTAGGGTTCTTTGCATATAAACAAGTTAATGGGCTTGATTATTAGGTTATTCAATTTAGGTGTGAATTTAATATGAATGCGTATTGGATTAACGGTTCACTGAATTTGGATATTGGGTAATCACGTCTAAGGCTATTAGGTATTGGTAACATATTAGAACCCAATTAGGTTTGCTTATTAACTAAAATCTTATTTTTGCTTTTTTTACTCTATTTATTTTCTTTTTTTCACTTTTCCATTGTCCAACTATGAAGTTATTTACGAAAATCTTTATAATAACATTTATATGTAACACACACACATATAATATATTTAGTATATATAATAATAATATAATCACCAATACCGAAACCCAGCATGAAACCAACGAAACTAAACAAAAAAACCGACCAAAACCTTTCAAACATTAGAAGGACCGAAACTGAGTTCTCAAACCTTGTTCATATCTATATTTTATACCCAAATGCATCTCTTGTTATTTACATTTTCCAGTGGGATAGTATTCTTGCACTCGCCCCCCCCCCCCCTTAAACTTCCAAGGCTCTTCATGGGCAACTACGATTCTTCTTTTTTCCATGGTTGTCCGTAGATAGCTTAGCACTTGTAGAGCTAGTCTCTTATACGCACTCCTTTTTTATGCTTATAGATTGCTCTCTCAAAGATACTGTTAAGGTTCCAATCAATCTGGGTTCAGATACATTTCAATTTTGATATTTGGGTTGTTAGGGTTATATGAGTACACATGAACTGCTAATATAGTTGAGGTTTCATCCAAAAGACCTAAGCCAATTGGTAGGGTTCCTATATATATCTTATATCAATATGCATAGCTTGTTTCTAATGTAAGACTATTCTTACACTCCCCTTGCCTGATCAACTTCCAACAAGTTATTATGATTAAAAAAATCAAATAGAACAATTAAATAGATGAACTATAAGACTGGTTTTTGAACAGTTATATGAGTGCACATGACCTGCTAATATAGTTGAGGTTTCATCCAAAAGACCTAAGCCAATTGGTGCGGTTCCTATCTATATATTATATCTATACGCATATCTCGTTTCTAATGTAAGACTATTCTTACACTCCCCTTCGCCTGATCAACTTCCAACAAGTTATTATGATTAAAATAAATAAATCAAATAGAACAATTAAATAGATGAACTATAAGACTGGTTTTTGAGCGGCCACTTGAGCACTTTAGCAGCCAATCTACTTGACCACTCAGCTTTTATGAACCACTTTTAAAACATTGACATAAAATGTGCGCTAGTTTGTGTATTACATATGGGTATAATAGCCATAAGGGGACTCTTAGGTACCACCTAAGAAATTAGCTTGAAATATAATGAATGGTTCTTCAAAACTACGGTGGTCAAAAGGTGCTCAAATGAAATTACATAGAATCATTTTGGAGTATCTAGATCACAATGAACGGAGTGGATCATCCACTGGCATGGTCAAAGTTGGGATTTAGACCGACCAAGTCACCTTAGTGAACACATTTCTATTAGCTATTTAAGCATGTGCAAGTACATATGTATATGGGTGTGTGGCGTGTTTACAGGTGACAGAAGTAATACACGTCATTGCATAGCTTGTTAGAGGTACTTACTCTGAATCTGCTTGATCATCTACATCAGACTCTTCGTCATCAGATTCTAGAAAAGCATGGCCTCTCCTTTCATTCTCAACAGCAATTAGAGGCATCAGTCGCTGCTCTTGATGAACAAATCCCCCTTGACGTGCATCAGGCAATCTATCTTGCCTCGCTACTTCCGCATTTTCCTGCCCATTATTGTCCTCCGGTCTCGGTAGTAAGAAGCTAGTAAGGCCAAGGGCCCAACCAACTGCCGTAAACCATTGGCGCAAAAGGGCTTTAATTGTTGCCTTTGGCTTGAAATGCTCAATTGCAAATGGAATGCAGATCTGAAACAGAAGTACATCGGCAGGTATCTCCGTAAAAGGATCAAATATTCTGCAATTTATTAAAATGCCACCACTATATCAGCAAAAAAATGAAAAAGAGCAGCCATAGTAATACAATGACATAAATGAACTCACGTTATGTCTAGTGGAAAGATAGTAGGTGCCAACCGCATGGCAAGTTTGACAGGCAAGAAAACAAGCATCACGATCAGGCTCCCATAAACTGCAACAGATAACAAAACTCTTCGGGCATGCTTTTGCACTGGGTCATCAATTAGATCACGGAACGGGTTGTAATTTGGATCTGCAGGATCGCGGAGAAAGTACAGGACTCCATTTCGTAAAACCTTCCATAAGAATAGAAACAATTTAACTCAAATGATGTAGGAGTAAAAATAAGAAAATACAAGTGGTGATAGAGTTTCGACTAATACCCCTCGAAGAAGGCTAACAAAAATGCTTATCTGAAGCATGTAAATAATTCCCACGAACCAATGAATAGAGGAGCTTGCCAAAGGTGACAATGAAAAGAACTCAAACCTTTTAGAGATTGATGTACCGAGCATTTGTAGTGTACACACATCCAGCCACCACCCACACATCAATGGAAACACTCCGAGTTCAATTACCAAAAGAAAGGCAACTTTAACCATAGTCATCAAATGTTTCATTCCAGCCAAGAATTGCCTGAAGAGAGATGGAACAGCTTCTGCTATCGAAGCTATGCTGGCGAACCTCCCAATAGTTAAGCGCTCACCCCGTGTGTACCGAACCAAAGCAACAAGCACCAGATAAAAGAAGAGCAGACTAAATATACATGTATACCCAATTGCAAGAGTGGTAACATCAGTAAGGCGTGAGGACCTGCTAACACTGTTTGAGACTTCATCAAGTCCAGTTGCATTTAATTTTGAGGATCCTGAAACTGACTCAATAACTTGTACAAGAACACCCTCACTTTGGCTTTCAGACGTCAAGTTCTTAACAGCAGTTAGGGCATTCTTTAAGGTGATATTTGCCAATGAGAGGGTCAACTCTGTAAGTGGCATCACCTTGGACAGCAACGGATTAGATGAAGACAAGAAGAACCATGAAAGATAGTGGAGAACTAGCCTTCCCAATGAAAAGGGAATGAAAATGACAACACCTAAAAATATAGCATTGCTTGCCAACACCTGGTAGTAACGATGGTTAGAAGCTAGCAACTTACCAGTCCAATATAGAAGCATACAGACTCGAATAACAGCACAGAGCAGGTATATATTATGATACATCTATGAATGAATATTTAAAGAAAACGGCGACCAAGGTAATGTCAAAAGAAAAATAGAGAGTCAACAAGTTTGAAAAGAGAAGGCTGAAAAAATATACCTACCTTCTACCGATTTAACTAATAGCATGACTGTTTCATTTGACATGGATTTTATATTCCTTTACCAGCAGCAGACTATGAGTGCTTCACAAGAGTGTGAAATTCATGACTGAAGAAAGAGCTATTTAAATTCTCATCGCCCAAAGAAACCCAGCATATGAGATATTTTACGTTACTAATGTGTTCTCTACATGTGTTGTAAGAATATAAAAATGTTATAACATGAAACAACTAATGAACATCAATATCAGCATTCATCTACTTACAATCTACCTCTAGCTTGTAATTGCTATGATGATGCTACTGATCACAAAAAACACCACTCACCAGCACAAAGTTGCTATGGAAAAGATTCCAACATTGCTTTGCATAACTAAGAAATGATAAGCATATAAGTCATCTTCTACAGGTTCAAATCAAACTGACTTTTATCTGTTCGATACTTAAAAATAAAAATACAATTTTAAGATGGCAATTATTAACATATAACAAGCAAGCAATTTTTTATTATAGAAAAGCATGAACCAAATAAGTATAAAAAAGAAAGCAGAAGAAAATCATCCAATTCTCAACTGATGAATTGAAGAAGAAAACCTTGAACTTACTGTTATTGCATTTTCAACAAGATGGAACACCGGTCCATGCAAGCCAACTAGCTCATCAAAGGGCACATCTTCTGCACCATCAGCGTCGTCCAAACCATCAAGCATCTGCTCAATGTGTCCTTCAAGACGTTCCAATCGAG
The DNA here is from genome assembly GCA_030015575.1 of Agapanthus africanus. NCBI lineage: Eukaryota > Viridiplantae > Streptophyta > Magnoliopsida > Asparagales > Amaryllidaceae > Agapanthus > Agapanthus africanus. Next base: position 269,689,881 of record CM057342.1, on the reverse strand, counting down.
CGACAACATTTTCAGCATTTCTTCTAATCATTTGGCCGGCTCCAGCCATCCCCTGGACCTCACCAGCATCTTCATCGTTTCCTTCACCAATATTGACCCTATTAAGCCTCCTAATAGCTCGAGCACCATGTCTTTCATGGACTTCATCATCTCTATCCCCGTTATTACGTAGTTCTTGCAGATGTCTAAAGTAATCCCTCAATGAGGTAGCCCCAAGAAATATAAATATGATGCTAACAGAAAGAAGAAACCCGTGCAAGCAATCGGTAAGGATCAAAGGTGCGGACACACGGTTCAAGAATAATCTCTGGGCTTCGCCAAAACTCCTGACGAATGTCAAACGCCATATCCAAAATGTAACGAAGGGTATTACAAGAAGCCACACGGACATAACAAGAACAAGCCGGAAAACAAACTGAAGCACGCAGCATGCTTTTGTTCCCATTCCAATTACAATTTCTTGAACAGGTAACCTTGCAGGAGCATTCTCCGCATAAACAGGAGAGAAGGAAAATGCATGCTTGCACACCTGTGAAGCACACACGCTGTGTTAAAAATAGCAAACCACCATAGCAATGTATTAGCACGGGCATATATCTTAGGATTATCCATATTCATAGCTTCAATTTTGACTTCATCCTACAAAAGTTATGAATCCCAGTAAAGAAATCCCAATCTTCAGCACATGCAAATAATTTTTAAAATCCTGGAGAAAAAAACTGAATATACTAATCGCTCGATTGATAAAGGTAACTGCGTGAAATGTCAACATTCCTCTAGGTTCGTCTTTGAGTAAGATTTAAACTTTTAATTAAAAAAAAGGTTGAGCAATACGAAATTCTATTTTCGCAATTATTCCATACAAAATTACAAAAATCCTGACACCAATTATAGAAAAAACATGGAATAATTAGGATCCATGAAATGCTATATCATAAGCACAAGGATTACAAAAGCCTGCTCTAAAAGAAAAGAAAAATAAAAGTCCAAAATTTTGATCTAATAAAAGGAAGCTCCGTAGATTCTTAAACTTATCTCGGTTTTGTCAGGGCATAATTCATTCAAAAATCAAAGAGATGGAGAAACCCTAAGTTTCCGCAATACGCAAGCTCCACCATAGCTCAACTACTAATTTAAAGATGAAAAATGAAAGCCGAGACATATGACATACTACACTAATTCAAAAAAGGAAACCCTAATGTCGCTTATCGAATATAAGATGAAAAGATAACCCAAGTTACCCAACACAACTTAACAAGGAAGCTAAGCACCGAATCGACGATCGCCACCAATTCAAACCTCGAGAACCCTAATTTAGGCTTCCATTACCCTCTCCCAACAAAAACCCTAATTTTACAACACAATTACAACCTAAAAAGGAACTTTTCAATTCATAAAACTAAACGAAACCCTAAGAAAATAGTTTCACCTCGCACTGGCGCTTGTTGCTGTGATTGAGCCACTGAAGGAGGCAGTCCTGATGAACGAACTTGATGCTCCCGCTGCAAGCGCATGGGTAGCTTAACGGGTTGTCGGGTTCGCTAGGGTTCCTGCAGATCCGACACACATCGCCCTCGTCGTCGGCGTCGGCGTCGGCGTCGAATCGGTTCGGGTTCGGGGTCGGGTCGGAGATGATAGGAGAAGATCCGCCGAAGACGTCGACGTGGTCGGCGATCTCCTCCATCGTCTCCGCGTGGAGAGAGAATCGAAGAGGGGAATTTTTTGGGGGGGCGAAATGTAAAAAAACAAAAATATTTGTTGTTGTTTTGTCGTCTGTTCGATTTTGGACCGCGAATTTAAAGCGAGGTTGGGTTTGATTTTGACTCGGCTTTGGGTGGGGTGGTTCGAGTTGGGTACGGGTAAAACGACTTGAATAATTGGCTAATGGTTTTCTTTTCTATTTGATGGACGCCCTTTTCGAGTCTCCTTCAGATGTTATCTTCCGTCGATCTTCCGGTGGATTCTGGAGGTAATCCCCTGTTGTCGTGGGTCTCAATGGGTTTTGAGGAGATTGGTGATTTAAGGTGCTTAGCGCCGAGCACCTGCAAAGAAGTCCCGAGATGGTTTGGTACCACCGAGAACCCTCCGACGATCAAGTTAGTACTAGATCCGAGCAGCGTAACGGCTAAGTGGAGTCAAAAAATGGCTTACTTGACCGTATGAAGAAGGGGTTTATATAGCGGTGGCGGCACGCAGCAGCAGGCGCGGGAATCTCTCCGGCAGTTACGCTCCCGACGTCAAGCCCGCGTAGAGAGCGGATCGCGTATTAATGGGGATCGTGAAGGCGTAGAACGTGGGAGGTTGCTGGCAGAGAATCCGCGCATGGCGAGATTTGCGGAGCGGCGGTTCGCCTGTGAGCGGTGAAATTGGTCGGAGAACTGAGGAAGACGGCCTCGGCCGGGGGCGCTCGGGAACGAGCGAGAAGGCCGAGGAGTCTTAGTCTTGTGGCAGCTCGGGGCGAGCTGAGGGGCCGAGGAGGCCAATTTGCAGGGGGCCCCGAGGAGGGCTAGCTTATGCTTGCAGGTCGGGTACAGGGGCGGCCTGATCGGCCTCTGTGAGTCCTTTCTTCTGAATTCTGGGACACGTCATCTGCCACGTGTCCTGATCTTGGGGATCGCCAATATTGAGTATCATCATTAGCCCCCCACTCTTGTCCCGACCAGCTAGCAGGTCGGGTCAGGAGTGGACTGCCGGGCCGTCCGGGGTGAGCTCCCTCCTAAGGTTTCGTCGGGACGCGTCCCCGGGCCGTGAGCTGTCTTTTCTGCTAGCGAATCAGGGCGAGATCTCTACATTTAAGGAAGGTGCACCGGTTCGTGCATCTTGCCTTTGAAGCGACGGTCCACGTGTCAAGCGTCAGTTGGCTGACGCGACGTGTGCAGACCTGCGATGCCTGAAAGGGTGCGGTCCTGTGTGGGAACGACAAGTGGAGGAATCGGAGCCGTTGGATGCGAAGAGGCATTTTGGCGGGAGATGAAGGGTGCCGTTGGATGAGGTCGCTCGTGGTGATAAATAAGGCTGGGGCCCGTTCCGGCCCCCTACTCCTTCATATTTTCCCGTTCTAAGTCCTGGTAGCTCGGCGCTCGTCATCTTTCTTCCACTTTCGCTTCCCGAGGATCCTTCTTCTCAAGGTTAGATATCTTCTTTTGTCGAGTCGGTAGATGTTGTTGAAGTAGGTTCTAGGAACCCTTTAGGTGAGCCTAAGTCCTCCCGGGGAGCAGGGATCGGGCCCTCTCCCCGGGATCGTGCGGCGGGGGCAACCCCCAGGAAGGAGGCGGTAGATGTTGCCCCCAGCGCCTCGTGTTGGGTGAGGCATGAGGACGAGCTTGCCAATGCTCAGGCTCGCTTCCACATCCCCTCGTGTTATACGCTTCGTCTGGCCAAAGAGGGAGAGAGGGCAGACCAAGTACGGGGTAGGGAGATCGCTCTGTATTTGGAAGCTTTTTGGGGTGGAATGCGCCTGCCCTTCTCTCCTAAGGTCGTTGAAGCATTGAACTTCTTCGGGTTAGCCCCCGGCCAATTAATGCCGAACTCGTGGAGGATTCTCCTCGGGTTCCTGATCCGCCTGAAGTTACAGGCGATCCCCTTCAACCTCTCCCTCCTCGATTCTTCCCTCGTCTTCAAAAATCATCCTGGTGGTCGAGCGGGCGACCCGAGGTGGGTTTATCTCTCTTTCAGAAAGCGACAGGGGGACGCCGCTGGGACGGGGGTTGTGGCCCTGCCTTCTTCCATTCACGACTGGAAGAAGAAGTTCTTCTTTGTTTCCCCTCTCGAGGGCAAGGACTAGCCCGTGCCTACAGAGTGGTCAAGGGAGAAATACTTGCCGGGGAACCAATCCAGTGACCCCGTCGCGGTGAGAGTGGCGTCGTGGGAGCCCATCCCCCGTTTCGACTTGCTGTTGTCTGAGAGGGTCCTGAGTTGGGCCAGGCTCAGCCCCGTTGAGTTCGTCGGTAAGTTTAGGTTTGCTTTTTGGCTTGTATATTGCCTGTGTCGCTGACTTCTTTACATTCGGTTTTGTGCAGGACACATGGACATGGACTCGCTCCGAGCTTCCATGCGCCAGCCGAGGAAGGTCGCGAAGGCTGGGGGTGCCGGCTCTTCCCGCTCAAAGCCTGCCCCGGCTCTTTCTCCTCCGATAGTCATGTCCCGTGAGCGCTCGGAGGCAGATCTCACCCCGGGGCCCAGCAGAGTGTCAGGCCGGAAGCGGGCTCGGATTCTAGAGGACCCGGCCTTGGAGAAGGAGATCGGCTCTCCCTCGGAGCCGCTCAAGAGGAGATCTTCCCGGGGACCGTCCTCGCCGATCATGGTGGAGGAAGGGGGCCGCCAGTTCGCGATGCCTTCGGGGCTATCCGTCGCGGATAGCCTGCTGCATGAGATAGAAGCATCGGCCGGGGGTAGAGTCCCCTGGGGGACCTACAGGGCTCAGCTGACGTCCATCACCCAGGAGTCTGTGCAGATAAGTGTTTGGTTTTTTTTTTTTTTTTGAGATTCGGTGCCTCCTAGTCTTTTTGATCTCTCTCCTGCCTTTCAGGTTCTCCAACACATTGCCATCGCCTTACTCATGGAGGTCGAGGTGATAGCCCAGGCGATCAAGGCTGCGGGCCAGCTTCCCTCGCTGGAAGAGAGCCCCAAGCGGGAGCGGGAGGCGGTGATGGCGAGGGTCGCCGCCCTGGAGGGCGAGGTGGAGGCCGGGAAGAGGGAGGTCGCCCGACACCGCGAGGCCGCCGCGGCTGCCGAGTCCAAGCTCGAGAACGCTCAGGTGCTTGCCGGCAACCTGAAGAAGACGGTGAAAACCCTCCGGAAGGAGCTGGGGGTGGCGGCCGAGTCGGCGAAGTCGGCCGACCTGAGGGCGGCGAAGTTGGCCAACCTCTCGGCGGCGAAGGCGGTGGAGGCCTATAAGAAGTCGAAAGACTACTATGACAACATGGCCGTTGCCACGACCTTCATCTGGCACGAGGCCCTCGACGTCGTTAAGACCCGGATGCCAGGGTTCGCCGACGAAGAGTTCCGGGCCGAATACCCCCTCGCGGGCGCCGATGAGAAGGGGCAAGGGATTCCTGGCGAGGAAGTAGCCGAGGACCTAGCTCGCCTCGTGGTGGATGTCAAAGGCCCCGAGGTCGCTCCTGGCCCCGAGGCCTAAAGCCCCCGTCTTCCTCCTACTTTTACTTTGTTGCTTCTGGAATTTTGTAAGCCTCCGGGTATTTTGTAAGGCTGGGGAGCCAAAAATACCCTTTGTAAAGACTTTGCTTTTTAGTAATAAAACTTTTTCTTTGGTTTCATCGATTTGCACTTTGTCTTTTGTTCATGAAGAATGCTCGTAAAATTTCTCTTCTTGCACTGTTGGGCTTCCATGTCAGGTCGGCTATTTGTCTGGCGATCGTTCGTCGAGTTGATTTCGATTACTTGCCAAGCGTGCCAAGCGCTGCTGAGAAGGAAGCGTCTCCATAGCCCCGAAGTCGAGGGGAGATCGCTCGAGACTTGGATAGGCCTGATGCCCCTTGTTGGTGGCTCGGATCCTCTGCATGTGATGGGTAGAGGGCTGTTCGCCTTATTTGTGCCGAGGATGGATGGGAAGCTGCTCCGTTGCCCTTTGGCGAGGGCTTCTGATTTCTGGCGTCGTGGGTAGGCAACTACCAGCCTGGGGTGACCAAGCGGGGTAGCCGCTCGGAGGCCTCTTTCGAGGGCTTCGATCCCTGGCATCATGGGTAGGGAGCTACCAACCGGAGTTGACCGAGCAGGGCAGCTGCTCGGTTGCCTCTTGCAAGGGCTTCGATCCTTCAGGACGGGGGCTGAGCAGGGTTACTGCCCGGTGCCTCTTGGCGAGGGCTCTTGTCCTGAAGGATAGCCGAGTGAGGGATCCTCTGCCTCTGGGAGGGCTTTCTGATCCCAGGTGTTGCGGTAGGGAAGCTACCCGCCGGGGATAACCGAGCTGGGATGACCGGGCAGTGAAGCTGCGCGGTTGCCTCTTGGCGAGGGCTTTGATCTCTGGCGCCGTGGGTAGGCAACTACCAGCCTGGGATGACCGAGCGGGGTAGCCGCTCGGATGCCTCTTACGAGGGCTTCGATCCCTGGCGTCATAGATAGGGAGCTACCAGCCAAAGATGACCGAGCAGGGTAGCTGCCCGGTTGCCTCTTGCGAGGGCTTCGATCTTTCAGGACGGGACCGAGCAGGGTTACTGCCCAGTGCCTCTTGGTGAGGACTTTGATCCCTGTCGGTTGTGGTAGGAAGCTACCAGCCGGGGATAGCCGAGCAATGACTCAACTGCCTCTGGGAGGACTTTGGTCCTTGGTACGGGAGAGGCTGTAGAAGCCTACCAAGGACCCTTGGCCGGGCAGGGTTACTGCCCGGTGCCTCTTGACGAGGGCTTTTGTCCTGAAGGATAGCCGAGCGAGGGATCCTCGAGCTCGACTGCCTCTGGGAGGGCTTTCTGATCCCTGGCGTTGCGGTAGGGAAGCTACCCTCCAGGGATAGCCGAGCGACGGTTGGGTTCGACTGCCTATGGGAGGACTTTCTGATCCCTGGCGTTGCAGTAGGGAAGCTACCCGCCAGGGATAACCGAGTAGGGTAGCTGCTGGGTTGCCTCTCAGTGAGGGCTTTGATCCCTGGCGTTGCGAGTATGGAAGCTACCGGCCAGGTATAGCTGAGCAGGGGAGCCGCTCGGCTGCCTCTACGGAGGATTCTGATCCCAGGCGTTGCGGTAAGGAAGCTACCCACCGGGGATAACTGAGCGGGGTAGCTGCTCGGCCGAATCTTCATGAGGTTTCTGTAGGGTTCCTAGGCACTCTTATGAAGTCTCACAAGTGATCAAACATGCAAATTTCTAATTAATACGGTGCCGAGAAACCCTAGAACGGATCGTTAACTAGATATATAGGCGAAACAAGCAAGTAAACGGAAATGTATCTAAAGGAAAGTGACTACAACCTTTGTAGATCCGGTCCACCACTTCCTAAGCTCCGCGTTGATCTCCCCCCGCTGTCCAAATCAAACCCTTGACTCTAGCATTGGCATCATCGAAGAATAGGCGGGCTTGATCGTCGGTTCGATGCCGAAGATGATCTACGTCGAGGCATCACAAGAACAAGCTCCAACTTCACCAAGCTTTGAAAACTTGTGAAGTAAACACCCTATACAACTTGGCAAGAGGTAGAGGATGAAGAAATAGGAAGTGGGTAGACTTTAGAATTGGATTTCTCACTTGATTTCACTAGTTGCCATTGATGGTCACTAGCTTTCTTCATGGAAGAAGAAGATGAAGAAGAAGAAGAAGATATGATAAGTTAATAATAAATTAGATAAAAATCAATACTTATCATACTTTCAACTATAGTTAAGTGTAGAGAATTAACTTGGGTTAGTTAAAAGGATAGGGTTAAGTATAAGACAAGAATGGAGGACTAATTCAAAGCTTCAAGAATCTTCAACTAAAAACAAAAAAAGCAACCATTCTTTTCTTATCTTTTTCCAAAAATAAATAAATAAATAAATAAGAAAAAAGAAAACCCTAATCATAAACTTAACCATGGTTTAATTCTTTACACTTAACCAAGTAAACATGTATCATCAAACATGATACAATCATGTGCACAAATGTATATCACATATACAACTTGCACAATTCAAGTGAGAAAATCCATTTAAAGTGAACCAATACTAGTTAATGCAAAGTAATATATCAAATATATAATTCTACATTAAATCATTAAATCAACACTTGATTTAACGATCCGGTCATATCGCATATAACCGACTAGTATCCTATGTATCGGCTTATCGAATCAATCCTTGATTCGATAACTAGGTTATATCGCATACAACCATTCGACACATTTATCGCGAGAATGAAATACGTTATCACATACACGCATTATTCTCGGTCCCGCACATATCTCATATGCGCTCCTATTTCGTTTCGCTTGAGCCAGGAAACCTCTGTGTAGGACTCTAAAGACTCGTCAATACGCCGGCAGCGGATGATGATCATATCAAACATCCACAAGCCGCAAGCGGTCTGCTAAATGTAACGGCCACCCGGGTATTGAGCGATCAGAAGATCGACGAGCAAGCCCGCTCACACTCCTGTGAATCCAACCAGTAACACTTACCGTACAGTCCGGTCTGTTCGTCTGATATGTCGCATATCTCGCCTAGGGGTGGCAAACGTCAGACCCCAATAGCTCGATAAGTCATGCCGACTTGAGGTCCATAACATTCGTGAAACTACTGATAACTCTTACCAGTATATCACTGCAACCCTGGCCAGGGATTTCCTGTTATGGCCAGTCGAGCATAGCACAACATCAACCCCCAATACCGGAAGAGACGAATCCCCTCCTATCGCTCATTGCCTCCATGTGAATCGGGACTGTACCCAAAAAACACCTGTTTGCACGACTCAGTAGAGCCGTGGTAGGGTGGAAATCAAAGCACAGTGGGAGACACACAAGACTCTATGACGATCTTGGGTCAACAGACTAAGCTGTACCAGTGTCACCAGAGAACTGCCATCTGACGTGAGGTATAATACCATCTGGGAGTTCTCGGCGAGTCCGTTCAGTGTACCCGGTCTCTACTGAGCACCCGCATACCATCTCCGATGTCAAACACCAATGGATATGGGATCATCCATCGCCCATCGCATGGGTCGAGAAGATATACGCTAGTCTACTCTGGAATATCGATGCCCCGTCTCGATATTCCCTCGACTAGGAACATTTCAAGGATGTACTCATGGACTATCCAGGCCCCGCTAGTATGATCTGCATCATAGTCCTGGAAGTCGAGTACACATCCTAAGGGCTTTATCAACATGTAACAGAGAGACGGAAAGTATACACGTTAAGACAAAGAGCAACCAGATAGCGTACTATCATGTCGAGCAAGAAAGTCCTACCTATATATGTCCCAGCATCCACCACAATATACATCCAATGTACAGTAATGGCCTCTAGGGCATACATATAACTAACAATCTCCCACTTGCACTAGGGCCATCTGTAGCAGTGGTTGCAGTATCACATACTCAACCATCCCCTAAAAGTCTCTCTTTGGGAAAAGGCCTTCGTGAGTGGATCCGCCGTGTTGTCCTCTGAGTCTACTCTCCTAACCTCGATCACCCCGGAGATCAACTATCTCCATGATCAGGTGATGCTGCCTCAGAATTTGTCTGGGTCACTTATGGGACCAGGGTTCCAGGGCCGAAGCCACACTTCCATTGTCATACAATGGCAGGAACCTAGTTCATCTTATGAACCAATATACACCCAAACTGCCTCTTTGGTAGTATCTTTAATAGCGATGTTACCAGCCTTTATCGTCTAGTTTGCCACGGTATCAAGCTTGGAACTCTTCCAATATACCGTCCCTTTACTGAGGATAAAGACAGTGCCTGTGACTGACATCCAGTCGTCTTTATCACCCTGGAACACTTCCAGTGATTCTTCCCAGGATCGATTGATACAATCTCACTATACCTTGTGAGAACCCTAATATCCCTTTAGATCTATCTCATAGGTCCAAATCTCAGGATTTAGGAGGTATCATCTTTATCCTATTTGGAGAATCCTTGTAATAATAGGAGATTGACCGATCGTAGTATAGGAAACTCTTTTCCTATCAAGAGTATGTTGTCTACGTACAATACGAAGATGACCACCTTACTCTCTACTACCCTTTTGTATATACAAGGTTCGTCTACCATTTTGATGAAGTCAAACACTTTGACTATCACATCAAAACAGACGTTCCAACTCCGCGATGCCTGCTTCATTATGTAAAGCAACTTGCACACGTTTCCGCTGCTCCCACTGTTTACGAAGACCTCTGGCTGTGTTCTTATAGACGTTCTCTTCTAAATCAGTATTTAGAAAAGCAGTCAGGGCACCCAACCACCAGATATCGTAGTCATGGTATGTGGCAATGTTAAGTAGGATTCGGATGGACTTAAGCATAGTCACTTGGAAAAGGTTTCATCATTATCCACGCCTGGTTGATGACTAAAACCTTTAACAAGTCTAGCTTTGAAAGTCTCAACTTTTCCATCTACACCAAGTAATCTTCTCAAGATATACTTGCTCCTGATGGGGATTTAACCCTTCAGATATAGCAGCTAAAGTCTATACTTTGCTGGTGTACATGGATTCCATCTCAGATCGCTAAGCATCCAGCCATTCTTACAGAGTCCCTACTCTCGATGGCCTGCTCGAAACTAGTTGGGTCATCATCTCATGATGCAATCCTTGCTCCCACTGTCATCGAGAAACCGAGGTATCTCTCAGGCGGATGAGGAACCCTATTAGATCGGCGGAGAGGCTGAGGTTTGTCGGGAACTATAGAATCCTTTGGTTCTGTCAAATCATCAACTGCAGTTTTGTATAGCTGGAACCTTTCCAGTTCTACAGAACTGATCCTGCCTCGATCTTGTCCGGATTTTGCTTTAAACATAGGCCGGACAACCCCAAATCTTAACTCGCTTAAGAGATAGGATCTTCCTACAGCATATCTTATATGGAGTGGTAGGTAGTGATTTGATTCAAACCTAATTCAATAGGTATGCAGCTTCTCAAGTGCACAACCCCAAAAGGAAATGGGTAACTCAGTAATACTCATCATAGAGCACACCATATCTAATATTGTGCAATTGCTCCGCCCTGATACACCGTTGTGCTGTGGTGTATTCAGAGGAGTAACACTGAGAGAAAATCTCATTCTCCTTTAGAATAGTCCAGGAATTCTATGCACAAGTATTCTCCTCCCTGATCTTATCATAGGACATAATACTTATACTCGTATTTTGGTTCTCTACTTCTAACTTATATTCTGTGAATATCTCAAAAGGTTCGGGCTTATGTTTCAACAGGAACATATGACTGAATCTTGAGAGATTATCAGAGAATATAATGAAGTATGAAGAACCAGTCCTGGCATGTGTAGACAGGAGACTTTACATACATCATCATGTATCAGTCCCAAGAGTTTACTAACTCTTTCTCTGTTTCTAATAAACAGAGCTATGGTCATCTAATCTTTGTGACATGACTGGCAAGTTTCACAAGATGTAAATTCAAACTGATTTAAATATGCATCTAAAATGTAACTTCAGCCAGTCGGGTTGCATCGATGTGACCTAGTCTACAATGCCTCAAGAAGGATTCGTTCATTTCTGAACTCTCCCTCTTGTGTGTGTTCTGTATACTAGGAACTGCAGTTTGATTTAGAACGTCAATGCTTTTAGATAACGTGCCTGAACCGATTAAATTTTGATATAGGAAATGTTCAAAACATTATCCAACAATACAAAATTATATCCTTCTTTACTAATAAAGAGACTGATATGATTTTGTATATCAGGTTCGGTATCTAATAGCATTTGTTCAGAATCAATGTACTAGTAATACAGGGTGACAGTGACCAACAGACTTGGCTGCAACACTTGCCCCGGTTTCTGTCTCATGAAACTTATCACCCGTTCTCAGTTTTTCTACCCTTTTGTAGCCCTATATAACAGCTTACATATCTGGGATCCTGATCCGGTATCATATACCCAGGATTCAGAGGATACTGAGAAACAGTTCTTTGTAATTAACACACCCGAAGGAGATGCATTATATGCACTTTCTTCATTTGGGCGGCATAGGAATTCTGGTATTCCCCTATTTCCTGCTCTGTCTTATAACAATTATAAGTTGGAGCGGGACCAACGTTCCCCAGCTCAGTATAACAAGCGGGTTCGGTCAATACATCCGTATTATTATCTTGATTAAGGCGTGATATGGTCGCTACCAGGAGAGAGAGAGAAGAAAACACTCTGCGTGCGCTCTTGCAAGATCAGATTGGTTATATATTTTATCTAATCAGGATGGCTCCCACTGTTTTTATCAAATCTTCCTTCAAACCTTAAAAGGAAAGACTAGCCGGGATTAATTACACTCTACAAGTTCGCCAATCTTTCAGCCATGCCAGTGTCGGTACTTTGAGGGAGGTTCCCCGTGCTTTCGCACGGACCTAATTACAGTAAACCTCGTTTTCCCAGAGGCGTAACCCCGTTGACACCTTTCTAGACACCTACTTGATCGGCTAATTGCAAAGTGCAAAACTCTCCCAGGAGTAACAATTACTCGCAGTGGGTATCGGGATCCAATTATCACATAGAAGGTATGCAATCTCATTGCAAATTTCAACACTTGAAACTCCCGATAAAGGTTTTTACCCCTAGCACCTATGACCTTAACTATGGTCAACAAATCATAAGTACTAGTCAAGTTCTACCCGTCATTTCGTGATTAATTAGACCCACCCACATGACCCTTAACTAAGGTCAACAAAGTCACGCGACTGTCCTAACTAATCGCATCATATGCGGTGTAGGAAGACATCACTTAGCTACCGTACACTGTGCCTTGACTATGGTCAACAAACACAACACGAATACTAAGTACTCTACTTCCTAAAATGACGGAGGGTTGAGAATGGTTTTTGTGAAAACCTTTAACGCTTTGAACGTGATCTCGTTGCGGAATCAAATGGTTTTTAAATGGAATGTTTTCGAGGCTTTTCTAGTTTTGCTAAAGGGGTCACTCCCGGTGAAGGGATCGTCGGCCCTTTCCTCGTCGAATGAGGTGCGGGATATATCATATATATCACTGTGCAAAGCGTAAACTATAGAAGCGATCAAAGACAAACCGATGGTTGTAGCATCTGCCAGTTATTGCTAAAGGAGTCACTCCCGGTGAAGGGATCTCGGTCCTTTCCTCATCGAATAAGGTGCAGGATGTTCTACAAGGAACACCGCGATGCAAAGCAAGAACTGTAGCTACCTGTTTTTATTTTAAAATTCGATTCCACAACATCAATTAGGTTTATTTTCTTTCATTAATCACATTAATGAATATCCCATCATATAAGTCCACCTAACCATCACAGATAAATATAACGTACGCTTATGCCATCCGCATTCGCCTCGATGTCCCGTCTGCACCGTTAGGTTAGGTAACTAACGCCAGAGCGAGGCAGGGCTAGCGCGGGTGTAAAACATAAGCAACGTCTATATAATATATCATATATACTATATACAATATCTGTCACAGAACATCACATGATCACAAATAAATCACAGCAGAAGATACATATGAAATATTGGATATACTAGGACGTCCGTGTTTTCAATACGAGCCAGTATAAAACACGGATTCCACGGTCGTGATGAATAGCCAATCCCATACCCCAAGACCCCTACGAGAGCGACAAGCAACCCTACCAATTCTTGGGTTAGGAGACCCGGACTCGACTCCTCGAGATGGTCTCCCACTGGACCCTAGAACCCGGTTACTTGTGCTCCCCTCCTTGGGTCTATCCTAGTGCAGAAAAGTAAATAATATACATCAACGGTGACAACTTCCGCAGCCTGGAAGTGCCCCAATAAAAGAATATTACATACAAGTTTTTACATGAATGAAAATGAAAAAACACTCATCTCACATAAAAAAAACCCCGGCTATTCAAACACGACGATCCAATATAACATATCCAGCAACACATAACATCACATGTCATCAACGTAAGTAAATATGCGCATCCCAATTGTCGTTGACATATAGCAACGAAACCGGCGACACCACATATTACACTTACGGTCACAGAAAAGAAATTGTAAAACTACAACAGTTGGAATCCGCAACCTCCTCAGACATCACATGCCTGACCAAATGAAATACTTAGACATCGCATGCCTAACAATTATAAACCCCGCATTTTAGTCTCATTATCGAAAACACTTTTCAATATCAAGTCGGGCAATTCAACAAGATTCCCGAAAAACTGATCGAATGCTCGTCGCAAACTTTAGTAGGCGGCCGCACCCCCCGACGCCGTCGACGAAGTGCACCAAGGCGGAACACCGCTGCCGCGAGCACCCGGACGGATGCTTTCGGCGATGGGGTTCTCCTACAGTCACTTGGTCGGGGCTATGGAGTGAGGCTGTCTATTAAGTTTACCCGGCGAGTATCCGCGTACACTACATGATTGCAACGGACTTTTGATCACATCAAAATTCCGTGGCAACCGATCAAGTGAGACTAAAGTGCTATGTTTATAACATTCATTCCGTTATCTTATAACTATTTGTGAATTCCAATTATTGTATCACATTCCGGATAAACAGAAAATGCTAAACTTTTCGATCGAACAATCGAACACCCAAGTTTTCCCGATACTACTCAACACATGAAATAAGTCTAACAACATTCAGTTCGTGCCTCAGTACCAACGGTCCAGCCGTAGAAGGGTCAAGACAACGCCTCACATGTGGCACGCCGTACTGCTCCAAACCCGAAGGTTCAAAGGGCAGTTCAAGACGGTCACATAATCGAGTTAAGGTTTGTTGTCTTCTAGAGGGTCCATCGCGTTACTTGCACTACTTAGAACGTCGTTAAACTACGGAAAAATCCAACAATTGGAAATTTCCCGGCAGGGGAAAAAGTGGGTATTTATATCCGGTCGAACTTTTTAACATATTCTAAAAATACCCGGAAAAGCACACCGACAAAAAATTAGACAGTCTGATCGAATACACCGAGTCCCCAATACAACCCAGAAAATAAAACTCTGGAATAAATATTAAAATATTCCCAGGAAAACCAACACCAGAAATCATGAATTACTGTGCAAATTTTGAAGGCCAATCAAGTCACGTGACCGCGGAACCGCCGCAGAAGCCAGGCTTCTGTCGCGGTTCCGCCGCGAAATAGAGGTATCATTGAAAAAATTTTGCATTGTAATTCTTAGAATTCCCTGCTGGATTTTCTGCATATTTTTAATTTCGAAAAAACCACGATTTCAGAAAAAGTCCAGAGAGCAATATTAGGGTTTGGGTTTTGATTCGATCGGAGTTCTAATTCCGTCTGGACTTCGCCTAAGGCTCTAGCTAGGCTCTGATACCACTGTAGGGTTCCTAGGCACTCTTATGGAGTCTCACAAGTGATCAAACATGCAAATTTCTAATTAATACGGTGCCGAGAAACCCTAGAACGGATCGTTAACTAGATATATAGGCGAAACAAGCAAGTAAACGGAAATGTATCTAAAGGAAAGTGACTACAACCTTTGTAGATCCGGTCCACCACTTCCTAAGCTCCGCGATGATCTCCCTCCGCTGTCTAAATCAAACCCTTGACTCTAGCATTGGCATCATCGAAGAATAGGCGGGCTTGATCGTCGGTTCGATGCCGAAGATGATCTACGTCGAGGCATCACAAGAACAAGCTCCAACTTCACCAAGCTTTGAAAACTTGTGAAGTAAACACCCTATACAACTTGGCAAGAGGTAGAGGATGAAGAAATAGGAAGTGGGTAGACTTTAGAATTGGATTTCTCACTTGATTTCACTAGTTGCCATTGATGGTCACTAGCTTTCTTCATGGAAGAAGAAGATGAAGAAGAAGAAGAAGATATGATAAGTTAATAATAAATTAGATAAAAATCAATACTTATCATACTTTCAACTATAGTTAAGTGTAGAGAATTAACTTGGGTTAGTTAAAAGGCTAGGGTTAAGTATAAGACAAGAATGGAGGACTAATTCAAAGCTTCAAGAATCTTCAACTAAAAACAAAAAAAGCAACCATTCTTTTCTTATCTTTTTCCAAAAATAAATAAATAAATAAATAAGAAAAAAGAAAACCCTAATCATAAACTTAACCATGGTTTAATTCTTTACACTTAACCAAGTAAACATGTATCATCAAACATGATACAATCATGTGCACAAATGTATATCACATATACAACTTGCACAATTCAAGTGAGAAAATCCATTTAAAGTGAACCAATACTAGTTAATGCAAAGTAATATATCAAATATATAATTCTACATTAAATCATTAAATCAACACTTGATTTAACGATCCGGTCATATCGCATATAACCGACTAGTATCCTATGTATCGGCTTATCGAATCAATCCTTGATTCGATAACTAGGTTATATCGCATACAACCATTCGACACATTTATCGTGAGAATGAAATACGGTATCACATACACGTATTATTCTCGGTCCCGCACATATCTCATATGCGCTCCTATTTCGTTTCGCTTGAGCCAGGAAACCTCTGTGTAGGACTCTAAAGACTCGTCAATACGCCGGCAGCGGATGATGATCATATCAAACATCCACAAGCCGCAAGCGGTCTGCTAAACGTAACGGCCACCCGGGTATTGAGCGATCAGAAGATCGACGAGCAAGCCCGCTCACACTCCTGTGAATCCAACCAGTAACACTTACCGTACAGTCCGGTCTGTTCGTCTGATATGTCGCATATCTCGCCTAGGGGTGGCAAACGTCAGACCCCAATAGCTCGATAAGTCATGCCAACTTGAGGTCCATAACATTCGTGAAACTACTGATAACTCTTACCAGTATATCACTGCAACCCTGGCCAGGGATTTCCTGTTATGGCCAGTCGAGCATAGCACAACATCAATCCCCAATACCGGGAGAGACGAATCCCCTCCTATCGCTCATTGCCTCCATGTGAATCGGGACTGTACCCAAAAACCACCTGTTTGCACGCCTCAGTAGAGCCGTGGTAGGGTGGAAATCAAAGCACAGTGGGAGACACACAAGACTCTATGACGATCTCGGGTCAACAGACTAAGCTGTACCAGTGTCACCAGAGAACTGCCATCTGACGTGAGGTATAATACCATCTGGGAGTTCTCGGCGAGTCCGTTCAGTGTACCCAGTCTCTACTGAGCACCCGCATACCATCTCCGATGTCAAACACCAATGGATATGGGATCATCCATCGCCCATCGCATGGGTCGAGAAGATATACGCTAGTCTACTCTGGAATATCGATGCCCCGTCTCGATATTCCCTCGACTAGGAACATTTCAAGGATGTACTCATGGACTATCCAGGCCCCGCTAGTATGATCTGCATCATAGTCCTGGAAGTCAAGTACACATCCTAAGGGCTTTATCAACATGTAACAGAGAGACGGAAAGTATACACGTTAAGACAAAGAGCAACCAGATAGCGTACTATCATGTCGAGCAAGAAAGTCCTACCTATATATGTCCCAGCATCCACCACAATATACATCCAATGTACAGTAATGGCCTCCAGGGCATACATATAACTAACAGTTTCGCCCGACCATCCAGTTGCAGGTATGGAGAATAGGAACGGTCGCGGCGGGTGTGCGCATAGCATGGGCATTGAATGTGGGGGGAAGCGAAGCGCCAGGGTTGCGTAGCTCCGATTCTATCAGAGAAGGCTCGATGATCGCCGCGTGGCAGCGACTTCTTGGGCGAGAGCAGGTGACCGTTGAGTTCCGTCGAGGCGCAGCGGGCTATATAAGGCTGAAGGAGCACTAGTCCTTCCTTTTCTTGAAAACAGAGCGTCGAGAATGCAGGACTTCCCCTTTACCATCCCCGAGATCATCCACTTCGAAGATGCATACCTCTAAGACCAGAACTGCACCGAGGACACGGTGCAGTTGGTATATGGGAGCATCGAGGACCACTTCGGATGGCTGCTCCCCCGACGTTCCTCCCTGCTGCAGCTGCTGATGTACTCCATCTGGAGGGCGTCGCCGGAGCTTTACAACCCCCTGTCCGAGCAGCTCTATGACGAGGCCGTGGGAAAGCTGCGGTCTCTGAGACGCTTCGACCTGATCTCTGTGAACCGGCTGGCTCGCTCAGAGGCACTCGTCCGTGAGTGCTACGAGTTGAGGCTCAGGGTCAACGCGCGCGGGGGGAAACCGAGGGCAGAGGTTGGATCTCACGAGGCCTCGGCTGGCGGAGATCTTTACCGAGTATCATGAGCAGTGCTCTCTGCACCCCCTTCCCCCGCTGTTGTAATTTTCTTTTTCTTTTTGTATGTACGGCTGAGGAGCCCATAATACCTTTTTTGAATAAATGAGGTCTTTCCTATTTTTTAGCAATGTTCCGTTGATCTTTATTAAAATTAACAATAGACCCTAGGGAGAGTTTACATTGCCCTAAAAGAAAAGTACATGCTAATATATGACCCTATCAGCGTGGCCCGAGCTTCCCGGAGGCTTGTTGGTCTCCATGCTCGGCACCGGGTATGGGGATTCCCGAGCGCCGGACTGGTCATCTGCTGAGACAAGCATGATCTGGCCGATGGTCAGCTCGGCGGGAAGAGGACGCTGCTCCTGCTCGCGGTCGGCCTGCCGTTTGTCCCTTAAGTAGGCGGCGAGGTGCCCCGATCGGATGAGCTCCTCGATATAGTCCTGGAGTTGCTTACAATCCTCCGTGGCGTGGCCCAGCGTCCGGTGGAAGGCACGGTAAGAGCCCTGGGTCCGCTTCGAGGCCTGACGTGGGATTAGAGGGAACTTGAAGAACCCCTCGCCTTGGGCCTCCTCTAGTAACACTGCGGGGGAGACGTTGATGATAGTCGGAGGAGGAGGTTCATCCGCGCCTCCGGTGAGGGGGAGGCGGCGGCTGGTACCCGGATCTTCAGGATGGTTGCTTGCCATGTGGATGGAGATCGGAAGGCCAACTTTGTTTTTGTGGAGTTTGTGTTCCCACAGACGGCGCCAACTGATGGATGCCCTTTTCGGGTCTCCTTTAGATGTTGTCTTCCGTCGATCTCCCAGTGGATTCTGGAGGTGATCCCCTATTGCGTGTGGGTCTCAATGGGTTTTGAGGAGATTGGTGATTTGAGGAGCTTAGCGCCGAGTACCTGCAAAGAAGTCCCAGGATGGTTTGGTACCACCGAGGACCCTCCGACGATCAAGTTAGTACTAGATCCGAGCAGCGTAACGGCTAAGTGGAGTCAAAAAATGGCTTACTTGAACCATCTGAAGAAGGG
The DNA here is from genome assembly GCA_030015575.1 of Agapanthus africanus. NCBI lineage: Eukaryota > Viridiplantae > Streptophyta > Magnoliopsida > Asparagales > Amaryllidaceae > Agapanthus > Agapanthus africanus. Next base: position 269,671,046 of record CM057342.1, on the reverse strand, counting down.
GTTTATATAGCAGTGGCGGCATGCAGTAGCAGGCGCGGGAATCTCGCCGGTAGTTATGCTCCTGACGTCACGCACGCGTAGAGAGCGGATCGCGCATTAATGGGAATCGTGAAGGCGTGGAACGTGGGAGGTTGCTGGTGGAGAATCCGCGCATGGCGAGATTTGCGGAGCGGTGGTTACGCCTGTGAGTGGTGGAGTTGGTCGGAGGACCGAGGAAGACGGCCTCGACCGGGGGGGGGGCTCGGGGACGAGCGAGAAGGCCGAGGAGTCTTGGTCTTGTGGCATCTCGGGGCGAGCTGAGGGGCCGAGGAGGCCAATTTGTAAGGGGGCTCCGAGGAGGGCTTGCTTGTGCTTGCAGGTAAGGTACAGAGGCGGCCTGGTCAGCCTCTGTGGGTCCTTTCTTCTGAGTTCTGGGACACGCCATCTGCCACGTGTCCTGATCTTGGGGATCACCAATATTGAGCATCATCACAATTTCTGTTTTTTTTATTTTTAATTAAGAATCCTGATGGAGGTCCTTTTCGGGTCTCTTTCAAATGTTGTCTTCCGTCGATCTCCCGGTGGATTCTGGAGGTAATCCCCTGTTGCGTATGGGTCTCAATGGGTTTTGAAGAGATTGGTGATTTGAGGAGCTTAGCGCCGAGTACCTGCAAAGAAGTCCCGGGGTGGTTTGGTACCACTGAGGACCCTCCGACGATCAAGTTAGTACTAGATCCGAGCAGCGTAATGGCTAAGTGGAGTAAAAAATGGCTTACTTGACCCCTCTATGATGGGGGTTTATATAGCGGTGGCGGCACGCAGCAGCAGGCACGAGAATCTCGCCGGCAGTTACGCTCCCGACGTCACGCCCGCGTAGAGAGCGGATCGCCCATAAATGGGGATCGTGATGGCGTGGAACGTGGGATGTTGTTGGCGGAGAATCCGCGCATGGCGAGATTTGAGGAGCGGCGGTTACGCCCGTGAGCGGTGGAGTTGGTCAGAGGACCGAGGAAGACGGCCTCGGCCGTGGGGCTCGGGGACGAGCGAGAAGGCCGAGGAGTCTTGGTCTTGTGGCAGCTCGATTCGAGCTGAGGGGCCGAGGAGGCCAATTTGCAGGAGGCCCCGAGGAGGGCCAGCTTGTGCTTGCAGGTCGGGTACAGGGGTGGCCTGGTTGGCCTCTGTAGGCCCTTTCTTCTGAGTTCTGGGATACGCTATCTGCCACGTGTCCTGATCTTGGGGATCGCCAATATTGAGCATTATCATTAGCCCCCCACTCTTGTCCCAACCAGCTAGCGGGTTGGGTCAGGAGTGGACTGCCGGGCCGTCCGGGGTGAGCTCCCTCCTAAGGTTTCGTTGGGACGCATCCCCAGGCCGCGAGCTGTCTTTTCTGCCAACGAATCAGGGCGAGATATCTGTATTTAAGGAAGGTGCGCCGGTTCGTGCATCCTGCCATTAAAGCGACGGTCCACGTGCCAAGCGTCGGTTGGCTGACGCGGCGTGTGCAAACCTGCGACGTCTGAAAGGGTGCGGTCCAGTGTGGGAACGGAAAGTGGAGCAATCGGAGTCGTTGGACGTGAGGAGGCTTTTTGGCGGGAGATGAAGGGCGCCGTTGGATGAGGTCGCTCGTGGTGATAAATGGGGGTGGGGCCCGTCCCAGGGCCCCTACTCCTTCATATTTTCTTTCTTCTAAGTCTTGGCTGCTTGGTGCTCTTCTTCTTTGGGATACATGGTTCGTTCCCACTCTTTGGGTCACTCATTCCAGAGGGAGGCCAGCGACGCGGCCATGCCCCTGGCTGGCCCATGTCCTGCGTTGAACGTTCTGCCGGCGATAGGGTCGTCCGCTTCGTTGGCGGCTCCTGGTGATTGTTCTGGCGGCAGTCAGAGACGCCCACAGTCATCCGAGCCCCAGACGGGAGACGGAGGGGAGGGCGAGGACGGGGTCCCCCTTAAGAGGAAAAGGACAATTTCTTATGCGCCGCCGTCGATGGTCTCTGAGGGGATCTCCGTGCAGGAGGGTGATGCTATCTTCATGGTTCCGTCTGGGCTTTCCGTCGCTGCTGGCCTACTTGCCAGAATGGAAGAGTCGACAGGAGGAAGATTTCCGTATGGCACCCTGAGGGCCCAAATGGAGGCCATAGCCCAAGGGGCGGTCCAGGTACGAACTCCTCCACGCGTTGTTTTTGGCCTTCCTTTCTTTGGCCCAAGCGCCTCCCAGTTTCTCATCCGCTTCCCGTCAGGTCCTTCAACACTGCGCCATCGCTACTCGTATGGAGGCCGAGGGAGCGTTCCATGCACCGAGGCCAGCAGAAGCGTTTCCTTCGGAGGTCGAGGTCATGCGGCGTGACCTGCGTCTGGAGAGGGCTAGGGCCGATGTCCTGGCAGCCCGTGCGGAGGTTGCGGAGCTCACCAATTCAGCGAATCGAGGCGTCCATCGTCGCCTGAGTGCATCCCACTGTTGGATATAGTGCCCTCAAAGTCAATTATTGGATCGCAGGTACGTGATTGTAATGATTGAGGCAGGACCTATACCGATAAAACAGTCTTACTCGAGATGATAGTATGCTATCTGGTATGTCTTTATCATCATGTAGATGTTGATAGAGCCCATAGGATTCTTGTTTGACTACCAGCAGTATGATGGCGATCATATATGTGGGAGCTGGGGTCTATAAGCACATCCTTAAAGTGTCCCTAGTCGTGGGAGTTTCGAGACAGGGCATCGATACTCCGGAGTAGACTAGTGTATACATTCGAGACCCCAACGAGGGGCGGTGGCCGGTCTCACAAGCCATTGGTGTTAGTTGGTTCACCTAAGATGTATACAGGTGCTCATTGGGTTATGAGTACACCGGACATGACTCGCCGGGAACTTGCTGGTTGGTATTATACCCAGCGTCAGACAGCAGTTCTCTGGTGACATGTGTACATGTTAGTTCATCGACCTGAGGTCGTCATTTGTCTCGTGTGAGTTCCCACTGTACTTTGATTTATACCCTACCACGGGTCAAAGGAGTCGTGCAAACAGGTATATTTTGGGTACAGTCCCGAGCCACATGGAGGCAGTGAGCAGATCGTCGGGGATTCGTCTCTCCCGGTATTGGGGGTGAGATCGCGCTGTGTTTATGAGAGCCATTACACGAAATCCCTGGCCAGGGTAATCGAGATTTACTGGAAGGTATTCGAGTAGTATCTCAGGGTGTTCTGGGCTGCTCTCTGACACGACTTATACAGCTATTGGGGGTCTGACGTTTACCGGCCCCCTCTGCCGTATATGCGATACTCATAGACGAATGGACCGGACTGTACGGATATTGTCACTGTCAGGCTCAGTAGGGTTTATAGATGAGTTCGCTCGTCAGCTTCCCTTCCAATCAATACATAGGCAACCGTTACGTACAGCTGGTACCTCTGACGTGCTAGTGGTTATACCCAGTGCCAGTGTATTGATGAGTCATTAGAGTCCCCCACAGACACTTTTTCAAGTTCGGGCGAAACGTTGTAGAGGCCGTATGATTTTATGGCAGGGTTCGGAAAATGCACGTGCGTTTTCGCACGTGTCATATTTCGGGCAGATAATACTGGTAGGCTTTGGTTTAAGCCGGATCCAAATATTATGATGTGTAGATATAATATCTTTGTCTCAGTTGCATTTGTATTCGGTCGTAATACAAATGCGGGTATGTTTATACTGTTACGGGGTTATCCTGAAATTCGTTTCAGGATCACTTTTGGAAGTTGCCAGTTTCCAGTTTTCTATCGCCCGTCTTTAACATTCGGTTAAAGACGGATTTATCTTTTTTTGAGATGAGTGTGGAGGCTTCTAGATGATGACTAGGATGATGAGGTGGCTAGTGACTCATTTGTTCATTAATTGGTTGCATTAATTAGGTGGTGACTAGGTTTAGATGAATCATTGTTTCTATTAATGCTTTTTGTAAAGCTTAGGATATTTTTCCTTGATCTTTTGCTTATGGTCACCACTCCTCTCCTACACTCACCCCCTCTCCTCCTTTTAAGTGGCCGGCCCTTGCTTGTGGGGAATCATGGTTGTTCATTTGAGGGAAAAGATTATGACAGTGTTTTGGTGTATGTAAATTAGATAGCTACAATTCTCATTTCACCCGATTCAAATGGTAACTTCATTAACCGTTCATCCATAGCCTTGGACGTAACGAGACATAGTGTTCTACTCATTCTCTACATCAATCTTGGTCATCTCTTTTAGCAAACTTGATGATCGAGTTGCCTCGGTTCAGAGGCGGGAGCCCGTTTAAAGATCCGTCGACGTGGTGCCACCTGGACGACGAGACAGGAGATCGAACGAGTTCGTAGCAGCCGCAACAAAGCGTGGGGTGATGGTTGAAGACCGAAGGACTTGGATCGTTCGGTATAACATTTCTACCCACTTTGTAGTTTGTTAGTTTAGCTTTAATGGCAGATCCGGGTTATAGTATGCGATAGCGCCAGTCGTAAAAGTTTTGTTCCGCAAATTGGCGTATGTTAGACGGCCGGGGCGCTACCGTGGACTTACACCCACCGGGTTGCCGAGAGGAAGCTGGCGGACCTGGCCGATCGCTTTGCGGCCATGGAGAAGGAGATAGATGCTAGCAGGAGGGATGCCGAGGCGGCGCTTCTGGCGGCCCAGACTGCCGAGGTTCGGGCTAGGAAAGCGGTGTCTGATTACAAGGTGTCAGAGCAGTTTTATGCCGAGCTTGGTGAGTATTCCGCCGTCGCGTGGAATAAGGTTTTGGATGCCGTGAAGGAGCAGCTTCCCGAGTTCGCCGATGGCGAGCTCCGTGCTCGGGTCCCACTCCCGGTGGCAAGGCCTCCGGCTGACAACGATAAGGGAAGTGAGGCACGCCCCTGGTGGCAAAACCTCCGGTGGTGAAGCCCCCGGTGATGAGGGAAGCGAGGCGTGGGGGGGTTTGCGACTTAGGCCTTTTTGATATTTCCCCGTCCCTCTTTTGTAAGCCTCCGGGCAGTTTGTAAGGCTGGAGAGCCCGAAATACCCTATGTAAACACTGTGCGCTTGATAATAAAACTTTTTCTTTGGTTTCAACGGTTTGCACTTTATCTTCTAATTGTGAAGAATGCTTGTAAAATATCCCTGCTTGCGCTGTTGGGCTTTCATGTCAGGTCGGCCATCTGTCTAGCGATCGTTCGTCGAGTTGACTTCGATCACTTGCGAAGCATGCCAAGCGCTGCCGAGAAGGAGGCGTCTCCATGGCCCTGAAGTCGGGAGGGGGGATCGCGCAGACTTGGATAGACCTGACGCCCCTTGTTGGGGCTCGGATCCTCTGCATGTGATGGGCGGAGGGCTGCTTGCCGTGTTTGTGCCGAGCATGAATGGGAAGCTGCTCGGTTGCCCCTTGTCGGGGGCTTTGGTCCTTAATGTTGGAGGGGCTGTAAGAAGCCCACTAAGGATGACCGGGCAGTGAAGCTGCGTGGTTACCTCTTGGCGAGGGCTTTGATCTCTAGCGTCGTGGGTAGGCAACTACCAGCCGGAGATAGCCGAGCAAGGACTAGACTGCCTCCGGGAGGACTTTGGTCCTTAGCGCTGGAGGAGCTGTAGGAAGCCCACTAAGGTTGACCGGGCAGTGAAGCTGTGCGGTTGCCTCTTGGTGAGGGCTTTGATCTATAGCGTCGTGGGTAGGCAACTACCAGCCTGGGATGACCGAGCGGGGTAGCTGCTTGGATGCCTCTTGCGAGGGCTTTGATCCCTGGCGTCATGGGTAGGGAGCTACCAGCCGGAGATGACCGAGCAGGGCAGCCGCTCGGTTGCCTCTTGCGAGGGCTTTGATCCTTCAGGACGGGGACCGAGCAGGGTTACTGCCCAGTGCCTCTTGGCGAGGACTTTGATCCCTGTCGGTTGTGGTAGGAAGCTACCAGCCGGGGATAGCCGAGCAAGGACTCGACTGCCTCTGGTAGGACTTTGGTCCTTAGCGTGGGAAGGGCTGTAAGAAGCCTACCAAGGACCCTTGGCCGGGTGGGATCACCGCCTGGTGCCTCTTGGCGAGGGCTTTTGTCCTGAAGGATAGCCGAGCGAGGGATCCTCAGGCTCGACTGCCTCTGGGAGGGCTTTCGATCCCTGTCGGTCGTGGTAGAAAGCTACCAGCCGGGGATAGCCGAGCAGGGTAGCTGCTGAGCTGCCTCTAAGGAGGACTTTGATCCTTAGCGTTGGAGGGGCTGTAGGAAGCCCACTAAGGATAACCGGGCAGTGAAGCTGCGCGACCACCTCTTGGTGAGGGCTTTGGATTGTAAAGACAGAACTCTATTCGAGATGTTCCGACGTTTCTTTATTCGAATGGACAGGATTTTTAGAGAACATTTACATCATCTTTGCGAAGAAAGGGGGTACACACTTGCTGGCCTTGACCTCATTGGTATAGCTTGAGCTTATCGGCGTTGTAAGGACGCGGGAGCTTGCGTCCGTCCGCGTCTTGTAGGCGGTAGGCTCCGCCGGGGAGCGCCTCAGAGACGAGGAAGGGACCATCCCACTTCGGGGAGTACTTGTGAAGCCTGCCTTGGTCAATGAACTCGTTTCGCCGTAGGACCAGATCCCCGGTCTTGAAGGAGCGGTGCTTGACCCGAGCGTTGTAGTATCGGGCCGTTTGTTGTTGATAAGCGGCAGCCCTGATCTGAGCCTGGTCTCTCTTATCCAACAAGATGTCTAGGTTGGTCCGTAGCGCCGATGTGTTTGTATCATCATCGATGCGCTCGACCCGGTGACTGGGTAGCTCGATCTCCGCTGGGACCATTGCTTCGGTCCCGTAGCAGAGGCTGAAGGGGGTCTCCCCGGTGGGAGTCTTCTCTGACGTGCGCAGGGCCCATAAGACCCGGGGTAGTTCTTCGACCCAACTGCCTTGTCGTCCTTCTAGGCGGATCCGGAGACCTCGGAGGACGTCTCGGTTAGCGACTTCGGCCTGCCCGTTGCATTAGGGATGCGCGACCGCGGCGAACTTCATGAGGATATGGTATTCTTTGCAGAAGTCCTTCACTTTCTCGTTCTCGAAGTTTGTCCCGTGGTGGGTGATGATACATCTCGGGATGCCGAACCGGAGTATCAGATTGTTTTGCAGGAACTTGATGGTTGTGGCGGCGTCCGGTTTCCTGATGAGGACGGCCTCGATCCACTTGGTGAAGTAGTCTACTACGATGAGGACGTATTTGTGCCCGCCTGTACCGGTAGGGAACTGGCCGATCATATCCAATCCCCACTGGGCGAACGGCCATGGGGATGTTAGGGCAGTTAGCTCGGTAGCGTGGAGGCGAGGGATGCTGCCGTGGAGCTGGCAGCTCTTGGATCTCCTGACTAGCTTCTGGGCGTCCTCGTGAATAGTGGGCCAGTAGTACCCCTGGAGCAACGCCTTTTGGATCAAAGTTCGGGCCCCTTGGTGCGCACCGCCAACCCCCTTATGGATTTCCCGAAGGACGTAGTCGGCTTCGTGGGGGTCAACGCACCGGAGCAGAGGCTGATGAAGGCCTTCTTGTAGAGGTTCCCATAGCTCCAGACGAAGTGGCGGGCTTTGGCCCGGAGACGGCGGGCAGCTTCCCGATCTTCTGGGAGCGTACCGTCCTTCAGGAATTCTACGATGGGCTTCCTCCAATCTTGGTCGCTCTCCTGCGCCGCATATACATGGAGTGTTGTCGCTCCGTCTTCCACGCTGGGCTGAGGCAAGGTTTCAAAGAGGATAGACCGCTTATTGTTGGCCGAGTATGACGAAGCCAGATTGCTCGGTGCGTCGGCTTGGGCATTCAACTGCCTGGGTATTTGTTCTACTTGGACTTCGTCAAAGTTCCTCCGGAGTTTCTTTACCTCATCCAGGTACTTCATCATCAGAGGCTTCCGAGCTTCAAAGCGGCCGGTCACTTGACCGACAACAAGGGCCGAGTTGCTGCGGATTCGAATTATCTTCAGTCCCAGCCCGGCGACCATGAACAGTCCGGCCAGGAGGGCCTCGTACTCTGCTGCGTTGTTCGAGGCCTTGAAACCGAGCTTCAGAGAGTACTCCATTTCTGCTTCATTCGGGCCCCGGATAATGAGGCCGGCACCACAGCCTTCCTCGGTTGAAGACCCGTCAACGTAGATGACCCACTCAGGAACCGAGCCAGGCCTTTCCGCGATGGGACACCGAGTTGCGAGGGGCGGCATGGACTCCGGTTTCTTGCTAGGGATGGTGCATTCAACGATGAAATTGGCCAGGGCTTGCGCTTTGATGGCCTACCTTATATCAAACTGAGATAGTTCCCACCTCCACTTCTCTAAGCGGCCCGAGGATTCTGGTGATGCAAGGATAGCCCCCAACGGGCGCTCGGTGAGGACGATGATGTTGTATGCTTGGAAGTAGTGTCGCAGCTTCCTTGAGGCCACCACGAGGGCTAAGACAATCTTCTCTATGGCAGGGTACCTCGTTTCTGCGTCCTTAAATACGTGGCTCAAATGGTACATCGGCTTCTGCGCTCCATCGGCCTCCCGGACGAGCACCGAGCTTGCTGCTTGGTCAGATACCGCCAGATACAGCGATAGCTCATCTCCTTCAACTGGTCGGATGAGCAGTGGTGGCGTCGCGAGGTGCTTCTTCAATTGGTCGAAGGCGGCTTGGCACTCCTCCGACCACTCGAACCTCGGGATCTTCCTCAGAGCCTTAAAGAACGGGAGGCATTTCTCCCCTGACCTGGACATGAAACGGCTCAGAGTGGCGACTCATCCCATGAGCCGCATGATCTCGACGTGGGTCTTGGGCGCGACCATGTTGAGGATAGCATCGATTTTCTCTGGGTTAGCTTCGATTCCACGGTGAGTGACCATGAACCCGAGGAACTTTCCCCCGGTGACTCTGAATGCGCACTTGGCGGGGTTTAGCTTCATCTTGAACTTGTGGAGCACTTCGAAGGCCTCGCCCAGATCCCTGGCATGGTCGGCCGACGAGACGGATTTGACGAGCATGTCATCAACGTAGACTTCCATATTCCTGCCGATCTGTGGCTTGAACATGCGATTGACCAACCGTTGGTACGTGGCCCTGGCGTTCTTGAGGCAAAAGGACATCACCCCATAGCAATATACCCCCCGGTCCGTTGTGAATGCGGTGAGATCTTCATCTTCCGGATTCATACGGATTTGGTTGTAGCCGGAGAAAGCATCCATGAATCTCAACAGCTCGTGGCCGGCTGAGCTGTCAACGAGCTGATCTATCCGATGGAGTGGATAGTTGTCCTTAGGGCAGGCCTTATTGAGGTCAGTGAAGTCGACGCACATGCGCCACTTCCCGCTTAACTTCTTGACCAGAACTACGTTCGCCAGCCACTCCGAGTAGGGTACATTTCTGATGAAGTTGGCGGCGAGAAGCCGATCAACCTCCTCTTCGATAGTCTTCTGTTTGACCGGGACGAAGCTCCTCTTCTTCTGTCTGATGGGTTGGGCCGCAGGATCAACCCCGAGCTTGTGGGAGATGATTTTGGGATCAATCCCAGGCATGTCAGCAGGCGCCCAGGCAAAGACGTCGGAGTTATTTCTGAGGAATCTGACCAGGTCATCTCGTTGAGTCTCCGTTAGGAATGATCCGACCTGGACGGTTTTTTCCTGGTCCCCTTCTGTCAGGGGCACCTCGGTTAGAGGTTCGACCGGCGTCCCCCGGACCTCCTTCCGTTCATCTCGGGTGTCCAGGGAGCCCTTGATGTCGTTATTTACCTCGGTGTCATCGGCCGACCGCTCGGATGAAGACGTTTCGGTAAGGCATATCTTCGCGACCCGCTGGTTCCCGTAGACCCGACCTATCCCGCCCTGATCGAGAGGGAACTTCATCACCAGGTGGTAGGTCGATATCTGGGCCTGGAGGGGGTTCAGCGTCGGACGGCCGAGGAGGACGCTGTAGGCCGATGGGACTTTTGCTACGATGAAGTCCACAGGCAACGTACGTGTGCGGCCAGGCTCCCCGACGTTGAACTGCAGGGTGACCACCCCTTGCACCGGGATGGAGTGGTTGGTGAACCCTGAAAGGACGTGAGAGGTCGGTTTCAAGTCTGCTGGGGTGAGCCCCATGCGTAGAAAGCAGTCGTGAAAGAGGATGTCTGCCGAGCTGCCTGAGTCGACAAGTATCTGGTGGATCTCGTACCGGTGGATTCGGGCCGTGATCACCGGAGGGTCGTTGTGGGGCACGAATATGCCGTGGAGGTCTCCGTCGCCAAAGGTGATGGGCTCATGGCCCCTAGCCTTTTTGCTCGTGCGGCCGTTGACGTCTGTTGCCGGCGTGGGGTGCCGAGCCTCGCAGGAGCTCAACTGGCCCCCTGTCGTCATGACCATAGTTCTTGATGAGCCTTGGTTCCTTCCGGCAGGGTCCTTTAAGCCCCGGGGTAGGGTGGTCCCCGAGCTGCCTCGGCGGGTCCCGTGGGTGCGGCCTCGTCGAGGGAGGGGGTGCCGGTCATGCCTGGAAGCAGTCGAGCTGACCGCCACCGCCTCGGTAGGGACAGGGGGCGACGAGGCCTGAGGCGAGGCTCTCCAACATGGGACATGGAGGTTGAATGGGAAGTGTCAAGGGGCCTGCGACCGTCGAAGTCTGCGAGGCGGTGGCCGGTAGAGGAGCCGATGACATTCGGTTGAGGTTCGCCCGCGCCTCCGTTGAGGGGAAGGTGGCGGCTGGTACCTGGATTTTCAGGGTGATTACTTGCCATGTGGATAGAGATCAGAAGGCCAACTTTGTTTTTGTGGAGTTTACGATTCCCACAGACGGCGCCAACTGATGGAGGTCCTTTTCGGGTCTCCTTCAGATGTTGTCTTCCATCGATCTCCCGGTGGATTCTGGAGGTTATCCCCTGTTGCGTGTGGGTCTCAATGGGTTTTGTGGAGATTGGTGATTTGAGGAGCTTAGCGCCGAGTACTTGCAAAGAAGTCCCGGGGTAGTTTGGTACCACCGAGGACCCTTCGACGATCAAGTTAGTACTAGATCCGAGCAACGTAACGGCTAAGTGGAGTAAAAATGGCTTACTTGACCCCTCTGGGATGGGGGTTTATTTAGCGGTGGCGGCACGCAGCAGCAGGCGCAAGAATCTTGCCGGCAGTTACGCTCCCGACGTCACGCCCACGTAGAGAGCGGATCGCCCATAAATGGGAATCGTGATGGTGTGGAACGTAGGATGTTGTTGGCGGAGAATCCGTGCATGGCGAGATTTGCGGAGCGGCGGTTATGCCCGTGAGCGGTGGAGTTGGTCGGAGGACCGAGGAAGACGGCTTCGGCCGGGGGGCTTGGGGACGAGCGAGAAGGCCGAGGAGTCTTGGTCTTGTGGCAGTTCGGGGTGAGCTGAGGGGCCGAGGAGGCCAATTTGCAGGGGGCCCCGAGGTGGGCCAGCTTATGCTTGCAGGTCGGGTACAGGGGTGGCCTGATCGGCCTCTGTGGGCCCTTTCTTTTGAGTTCTGGGACACGCTATCTGCCACGTGTCCTGATCTTGGGGATCGCCAATATTGAGCATCATCAAATCCGAATCGAACCAAACCAGTAAGGGGTTCATTCAGAATCCAAGACACTATGAGCTAACGAGCCGAACTCGGTCTGCTATGCCGCATTAATTTATAGCTCAAGTTTGACACGTTTATGTATGATATCATACAATGTAAAGTTTTAGAATCTGAGAGAGGGATTTTGTGGTGGGGGCATATAAAAAAAATGTTAATAAAGTGTTTGTTGTGGTTGTCACTTTGATTTTGGACCGTGGAGTTAAACGGTTGTGAGGTTTGTTTTTGGCTGAGGTGTTAGTTATTTGTATACCCTATAGACCATTATTGTACATGATTGTATATTATAGTAGATGCTTGGACATTTATATGTAGTGATTCTTTAGCACCATGCCTTAGATCAGGGTTGCATCATATATGCTATAACAAAAATTTTGGGGGTGCTAAACAATTCCAACCATGAATCGAACTAGAAAACTAGGGTAACAACATATAGTATCACATACTATGTAGTGCCTAACACTAAGTGGGGAGAAATACAACCTTTGTAGACCTCCCTCCTTGACTCCTTGGATCAATTAGAGTTTGAACCGGCTTGCTTGAACCCTTCCAAGTCCATGACGATCCACCCGGAGTCCTTTTGCTTAAGCTCCTTCCTCCACTTGATCAAGATGAAGATGAAGCAAACAATCTACACTGATGGGCTAGAATAGTATAGATTGGTGATGTGGTTTGTGTTCTTACTTAAAACCCTTTCTTTTTAAGTTCCTCACTCAATGAAAATAATCAAGAGAGCATGAAGGAGGAGAAAGAAGGAGATGGCTACCTTGAGCTCATTTGTGATAAATGATAATCATCAAGATAAATGAGAAATGAAAATAGATATATGAGTCACACTCACATAGAACCATGGTTAATAAATATCTAGATATTTTCATTTGTGAGTGAACAAAGAAATTAAACTATGGTCAAAACTTAGGTCAAGCAAAGAATAGTAATGAAGAATATTCAACCATGCTTTAATCATTTTCTTTTTCTCAATAATGAAAATATATATGCATATATATCTACCATCTGAGCCTTGCATTGCCATCTCCTATGTACAAACAACCATGACACATGTATGTATGTATGTGTGCATTCACATCAACATGTATGTATGCATACATACATTCATGCACACATCAAAAATAGAAAAGGTTTAAACAAGTGAGCTAAAAGTCAATATTAAATCAACACTTGATGTAATAAACCGGTCATATCTCATACAACCCGACCAATAGAAAACGCTCGATTAAAACACGGTATCATATACTCGCATTTAATCGATCTCCCGCGCATATCTCATATGCACACCACATCTTTTCGCTTGAGCTAGGAAACTCCTCTGTGGAACTCTAAGACTCATCAATACGCCGGCAGTAGGTGATGATCATATCAAGCACGCACAAGACGTCAGCGGTACTAGCTGGACGTAACGGCTACCCGGCTATTGAGCGATTATAAGATCAACAAGCAAGCCTGCTCATACTCCTGTAAATCCTGTCAGTAACACTACCGTACAGTCCGGTCTCTTCGTCTGATATGTCGCATATCCAGTCTAAGGGTGGTGAACGTCATACCCCAGTAACCGATAAGTCATGCCGATGTGAGGCTCATAACGGGGTCAAGAAACTACTGATAACACTTATCAGGAGATCTCCATATCAGCCCTGGTCAAGGACTTCTTGTTATAGCCAATCGAGCACAGCGCAACATCAACCCCCAATACTGGGAGAGACGAAACCCCTCCTATCGCTCATTGCCTCCATGTGATTCGGGTCTGTACCCAAAAGCCACCGTTTTGCACGTTCTCAAGAACGTGGTAAGGTGGAAATCAAACCACAGTGGGAATCATACAAGACTCTATGACGATCTCGAGTTTACAGACTAACATGTACCAGTGTCACTAGAGAACTGCTATCTGACGATAGGTATAATACCAACTAGGAGTTCTCGGAGGGTCCATTCAGTGTACCCAGTCTCCACTGAGCACCCGTATACCATCTTTGATGTCAAACACCAATGGATGTGGGATCATCCATCGCCCATCATATGGGTCAAGAAGCGTATACGCTAGTCTACTATGGAATATCGATGCCCTGTCTCAATACACCCTCGACTAGAAACAATTATAGGATGTACTTGTGGACTACCCTGGCCTCACTAGTATGATCTCCATCATAGTCCTAGCAGTCAAGTACAAATCCTAAGGGCTCTATCAATATTTGAGAGCAAGACAGTATCACAATACAAGTCCACATGTTAAGACAAAGAGCAACCAGTTAGCATACTATCATGTCGAGCAAGAAAGTCCTCTCTATATATATCCAAGCATCCATTATAATATACATCATATGTACAATAATAGCCTCTAGGGCATATACATAACTAACAATATAGAGAGGACTTTCTTGCTCGACATGATAGTATGCTATCTGGTTGATTTTTATCTTAACATGTATACTAGTATTATTATACTGTCTCTCACTGATACATGTTGATAAAGCCCTTAGGATGTTAGCTTGAATATCAGGACTATAATGCAGATCATACCAGTAGGGCTTGGGTAGTCCGTAAGCACATCCTTTAATTGTTCCTAGTCGATGGAGTATCGAGACAGAGCATCGATATTCCAGAGTAGACTAGTGTGTACATTTCTTGACCCTGTATGGGGCGATGGATGATCCCACATCCATTGGTGTTTGACATCAAAGATTGTACACAGGTAAGTTGGAGATAGTGCCCTCAAAGCCAATTATTGGATCGCAGGTACGTGATTGCAATGATTGAGGCAGGACCTATACCGATATGACAGTCTTGCTCGAGATGATAGTTTGCTATCTGGTTTGTTTTTATCATCGTATATATGCTTTAGTTCACTATTGCATGATGATAGAGCCCATAGGATTCTTGCTTGACTACCAGCAGTATGATGGCGATCATATACGTGGGAGCTGGGGTTTGTAAGCACATCCTTAAAGTGTCCCTAGTCGTGGGAGTTTCGAGACAGGGCATCGATACTCCAGAATAGACTAGTGTATACAGTCGAGACCCCGACGAGGGGCGGTGGCCGGTCTCACAAGCCACTAGTGTCAGTTTGATCACCTAAGATGTATACAGGTGCTCATTGGGTTATGAGTACACCGGACAGGACTCGCCGGGAACATGCTAGTTGGTATTATACATATCGTCAGATAGCAGTTCCCTGGTGACATGTGTACAGGTTAGTTCATCGACCTGAGGTCGTCATTTGTCTCATGTGAGTTCCCACTGTGTTTTGATTTCTACCCTACCACGGCTCAAAGGAGTCGTGCAAACAGGTCTTTTTTGGGTACAGTCCCGAGCCACATGGAGGCAAGTGAGCGGATCGGCAGGAGATTCGTCTCTCCCGGTATTGGGGGTGAGATCGCGCTGTGTCTAGGAGAGCCATTACACAAAGCCCTCGGCCGAGGCAGGAGATTTACTGGTAGGTACTCCAGTAGTATCTCAGGGTGTTCTGGGCCACTCTCTGATACGACTTATACCGCTAATGGGGGTCTGACGTTACCAGCCCCCTAGGCAGATATGCGATACTCATAGACGAACGGACCGGACTGTATGTATATTGACACTGTTAGGCTCAGTAGGGTTTATGGATGAGTTCGCTCGTCAGCTTCCCTTCCAATCAATACATAGGCAACCGTTACGTACAGCCAGTGCCTCTGACGTGCTAGTGGTTATACCCAGTGCCAGTGTATTGATGAGTCATTAGAGTCCCCCACAGACACTTTCCCAAGTTCGGGCGAAACGTTGTAGAGGCCGTATGGTTTTATGGCAGGGTTCGGAAAAGGCACGTGCGTTTTCGCACGTGTCATTTTTTGGGCAGATAATACTGGTCGGCTTTGGTTTAAGCCGGATCCGAGTATTATACTGTGTAGATATAATATCTTTGTCTCAGATGCATTTGTATTCGGTCGTAATATAAATGCGGGTATGTTTATACTGTTACGGGGTTATCCTGAAATTCGTTTCAGGATCGCTTTTGGAAGTTGCCAGTTTCCAGTTTTCTATCAGCCATATTTAACATTCGGTTAAATACGGATTTATCTTTTCTTGAGATAAGTGTGGAAGCTTCTAGATGGTGACTAGGATGGTGACTAGGCTAGTGAGTCATTAGTGCTTTAAATGTTCATTTAATGATATGATGACTAAGGGTTATGATTCATTGTTTTCATTAAATGCATTCATACAAGGTGTTAAGTGACTCATCCTCTTCATTGATCTTGTGCTCACCTCCCCCTCTCCTACACTCACCTCCCTCCCCTCTATATTATGGCCGGCCCCCTCTTGGTGAAGGGCAATGGTTGCTTGTTAGAAAAAAAGATATAGTTATTTGGTTCATGGAAATTAAGCATACTCATTTCATATTTCCACCCGATCCAAAAGGCAACTTCATTAACCGTTCGTCCATAGCTTTGGACGTAACGAGACAAAGTGTTCTACTCATTCTCTGCATCATCTTGGTCGTCTCTTTTAGCAAACTTGACGATCGAGTTGCCTCGGTTCAGAGGCGGGAGCCCGTTTAAAGATCCGTCGACGTGGTGCCACCTGGAAGAGAAGACTGGAGATTCAGGAGATCAGAGCAGCCGCAACAAAGCGTGGGATGATGGTTGAAGACCGAAGAACTCGGATCGTTCGGTATAACTCTTCTACCCACTTTGTAGTATGTTAGTTTAGCTTTAATGGCAGATCCGGGTTATAGTACGCGATAGCGCCAGTTGTAAAAGTTTTTGTTCCGCATTTGGCGTTTATTAGACGGCCGGGGCGCTACCTTGGACTTACAAGGTGCTCATTAGAGAATGAGTACACCGAACATGACTCGCCGAGAACTCCTAGATGGTATTATAGCTATCGTCAGATAGCAGTTCTCTGGTGACACTGGTACATGTTAGTCTGTAGACCCGAGATCGTCATAGAGTCTTGTGTTGTTCCCACTGTGCTTTGATTTCCTCCCTACCATGGCTCAAACGAGTCGTGCAAACAGGTGAATTTTGAGTACAGTCCCGAGTCACATGGAGGTAATGGGTGATAGGAGGGGTTTCGTCTCTCCCGGTATTGGGAGTTGATATTGTGTTATGCTCGATTGGCTATAACAGGAAGTCCCTGGGCAGGGCTGTTGATGAGATTTACTGGTAAGTGTTATCAGTAATTTCTCGACCCATTATGAGCCTCACATCGAAATGACTTATCAAGTTATTGGGGTCTGACGATTCCACCCCCAGACTCGATATGCGACATATCAGACGAAAAGACCGGACTGTACGGTAGTGCTACTTATAGGATTCATAGGAGCTTGGACAAGCTTGCTTGTTGATCTTCTAGCCGTTACGTCCAGCTAGTACTGCTGACGGCTTATGGGTAACTGATATGATTATTACCTACTGCTGGTGTATTGACGAGTGTTTAGAGTCCCACACAGAGGTTTCCTAGCTCAAGCGAAACGAAATAGGGCACATATGTGATATGTGCGGGACCTTGATTAATACGTGTATGTGATACCGTATTCTGATCTAGCGATATAGGTTATATGTGATATAACCGGATTATTGAATCAAGTATCGATTCAATAATTTGTTATATGTATATTTGATATGCATATAAATGATATTAGTCGGTTATATATGATATAGCTGGGTTATTAAATCAAGTGTTGATTTAATAATTTGATATATATATTAATATATTTGATATATAAATATATATTAACTAATATTAGCTCGCTAAAGAAATTCTTCTCTTGTTTTGTATATATGATATATATATATATATATATATATATATTTATGTGATATATATATATATATTTGTATATATATTACATATATTATTGTGTCATGGTAGATGATACATTGGACATGGGTGTATGAGAATCATACCAAACTAAAGATAATTTGGGTGATTTAATTATTAAAAGATAAACCAAAATTAGGTGGAAAATGGCATGGCTTAAGATATTGTGGAAGCATGTAGAAATATTGACTTAGTCCACTAATTTTGTTTTACTCTAGATATTTATTAACCCAACCATTATCTTTAGCCATGGTTAAGTCTCTACAAACATCATTTGAGATATTTTTTCACCATGGTGGTTCACAAGTTCATCTTCTTCGTCTCATTTTTCTTCTCTAGTTTTTGATGAGGTGAAGAAAGAAAAAGAGAAAAATAATTCTAAAGTGAACAAAATTTCTACTTCATCAATCTATACCAAACTAGCCATTTAGTATAGGTTGTTTACTTCACTAATTCCTTAGTTAGCGAAGAGGTAGCTTGAGTTAGAGATTCCTCAAGGTGGATCATCTTCGGCCTCGAAGATCCTTAAGCAAGCTCGTTTCTTTCGCCAAGTGGAGCCTACGAAGAGTTCTAGGGACCAGTACTTGGAGCTAAGGGACTACCACCTGGAGGTTTAGAAGTGAAAGGTTGTATTCTCTATTCACTTAGTGTAAAGTTTGTTTACATGCATAGAAACGCTAATTTTCTAGTTCGATTCTAGGATTGCATGCATTAACACACTAGAATTTTTAAAATTGTATACTTGATACTTCTAAAAATCTAGTAGTGGTGCTAAGGCGTACTTTCATGGCATCAGAGCCAAGCTAGAGCATTAGGAGTGGTCTAGACGACGTTAAAGTGTTCGATCGAACATCGAAACCTATATTTTCCCATGTTTCTGTAAATTTTTTCAAAAGTTGGATTTTTCCGGATTAAAAATATTCATAAATTCGTGTAGGTAATATTATGGAGCCACAAGAATTTCGAGACCATGACTCCACCATTGCGCCGCGGTACCGCCGCCAATCTTAAGGTTTGGCCGCGGTTCTGCCGCAGTCTTGGTGAGTTGATGGTTCAATTTTCTTGTTCTACTCCATTCTGATATTTCTGGCTTTCTGGGTATTTTTTCTGAGGCTCAAGTTATTGAGGTCTCTGGGAATTTTGGGTGTTTGATAAATCGATCGAAATATTTAACATCGTCTAGATATCTGTGATCTGTGATACAATATTTGGAATCCACAATAATTAGTTTTATGAAAACCAGTTAGTATATTGTAAATTTAGCAATTTAGTCTCATTCGATAGATTGCCATGGAGTTTCGATTCGGATCAAAACTCCGTCGCAATCTCGTATAGTACGTGAACATTCGCCGGGTAACACTAGTAAATACCCACACCCCATAGCCCCGACCAAGTGACTGTATGAGAACCCCATTGCCAAAAGTATCCGCTCAGGTGCTCGTGGCCGCGGTGTTCTTCCTAAGTGCACTTCGTCGACGGCATCGGGGGTGCGGCCGTCCACTAGAGTTTCCGAGAAGCGTTCGATAACATATCGAGAATCTTGTTGAATTACCCGACTGGATATTGAAAAAAGTTTTCTATCCGAGACTAAAATGCGAGATTTATAATGTTAGGCATGAAATCCGTAGTATGAGATATTCCGGATTTATGATGTCTAAGGTGGTTGCGGATTCTAATTATTGTAGTTTTTATTTCTTTTCTGCGACCGTAAGTGTAATATGTGGTGTATCGCCGGTTTCATTGCTATACATCAACGGCAATTGGGATACGCATATTTACTTACGTTGATGACATGTGATGTTATGTGTTGCTGTGATATGATATATTGGATCGTCGTGTTTGAATAGCCGGGTTTTTTTTGCGTGAGATGAAAGTTTTTCATTTTCATTCATGTAATAAATTTTGTATGTAATATTCTTTTATTGGGACACTTCTGGGTTGATGATGATGTCTCCATTGATGTATATTATTTACTTTTCCGTATTAGGATAGATCCAAGGTGGGGAGCACAAGTAACCGGGTTCTAGAGTCCAGTGGGAGACCATCTTGAGGAGTCGAGACCGGGTCTCCTAACTCTAGAATTGGTAGGATTGCTTGCCGCTCTCGTAGGGGTCTAGAGATGTGGGTTGGGCTATTCATCACGACTATGGAATCCGTGTTTTTTACTGGCTTAATTTAAAACACGGACCTCCCAATATATCCTATATTTCATATGTTGACTTCTGCTGCAATGTTCTGTGATAAGATCATATAACTACGTAAGACGAATGATTTATATTATATATATGATATATAATAAATGTTGCTTATGTTTTGCATCCGCACTGTCCTTCCCCCGCTCTGCCGGTAGTTAAGTAACCTAACGGAGTATGATGAGACCCCATGGCGAATCCGGATGGCATCAGTGTACGTTGTATTTTCGTTTCTTTATATGTGATGTTTAGGAAACATAAATGATGGAACTTCATTAATGAGATTAATGAAAAGGAAGGAAACCTAAAGATATTGTAGATTCAAATTTTCAAAAAGATAACTCTAGTTCTTACTTTGCATAGCGGTATTCTTTATGAATATCCAGCACCTCATTCGATGAGGAAAGAGCCGAGATCCCTTCACCGAGAATGACCTCTTTAGCAAAAGCTAGTAAATGCTACAACCCACTCGGTTTGTTTTGAAAACTATTCGATTTTGAAAAGCGGAGCTCAAACCACTCCTTTTCAAATCACTCAATTCTACGAAGATATCAAGTTCATTACGCAATAGGTTTTCTTAAAAACCTGTCGTAGCCCTCCGTCATTTCAGATAAGGACTATTTAGTATTCGTGCTGCATTTGTTGGCCTGCGTCAAGGCGTAGTGTACGGTATCTGATTAGTGCTTATTTGCCGTATACGATGCGATTGGATTAGGGTAGTCGTACGACCTTGTTGGCCCGTGTTAAGGGTTGTGCGGGTGGGTTTAATTCAATCACGAAACGAACGGGTTGAATTTTGACCAGCGCCCTATAGTTTGTTGGCCTGCGTCAAGGTCATAGGACGCTATGGGTAAAAACAATATTAGGAATTTCAAGTGTTGATATTTGTAATGAGATTGCATACCTTCTATGAGATAGTTAGATCCCGATACCCACTGCGAGTAAGAGTTACTCCTGAAAGAGTTTTCCACTTTACAATTAGCTGATCAAGTAGGTGTCTAAGAAAGGTATTATGGGGTTACGCTCCTGCGGAAACGAGGGTTATTTAATAAGTTCCATGCGAAAGCATGAGGAGACTCTCTCGAAGTACCAATACCTGCATGGCTGAATGATTGGCGAACTTGTAGAGTGTAATTAATCCCAGCTAGTCTTACCTTTTAGGGTTTGAAGGAAAATTTGATAAAAACAGTGGGAGCTATCCTGATTAGATAAAATAATAACCAATCTAATTTTGTAAGAGCGCACGCAGTGTTTTCTTCTCTCTCTCTCCTGGTAGCGACCATGACACGCCTTAATAAAGATAATAATATTGATGTATTGACCGAACCCGCTTGTTATGCTGAGCTGTGGGAACGTTGGTTCCGCTCTACCTTATAACTGCTATAAGTTTGAGCAGGAAATAGGGGAATATCCGGATTCCCATGCGACCTGAACGAGAAATGAGCATGATGACGCATCTTCTTCGGGTGTGTTCGTTACCGAGAATTGTTTCTCAGTTTGTTGTACGTCCTGGGTATTAGATACCGGATCAGGATCCCACATTTGTACTATGTTACATGTGCTAAAGAAAGGTAGAGAACTGGGAATAGGTGATCATTTCTCTCATAGTAGGGAATGGTGCAATGGTTGCAGCCAAAGCAGATGACGAATATCACCTAATATTGCCTGAAGGTAATATATTGATTCTAAACGACTGTTATTACGTACCAGAATTGTTGTGCAATTTAATATCAATTTCTTTATTAGATAAAGATGGATATAATTTTATATTGGAGGATAATGTTATGAACATTTTCCTAAATCAAGTGTTGATTGGTTTTGGCACGCTATGTAACGGTATATACGTTCTAAATCAAAATACAATTCTTAACATATAGAACATACATAAGAGGAAAAGTTTAGAAATGAACGAAGCCTTCTTGTGGCATTGTAAACTAGGTCATATCAATGCGACACGACTAGCTAAGTTACATAATGATGGATATTTGAATCCGTTCGAATTTACATCTTATGAAACCTGTCAGTCATGCCTCAAAGGCAAAATAACTAAAACTCTGTTTACTGGACATGGAGAAAGAGCTACTGAACTCTTGGAACTGATACATAATGATGTATGTGGTCCCATGTCTACACATACCAGAAATGGTTCTGCGTACTTTATTACATTCATCGATGATCTCTCAAGATACGGACATGTGTTCCTGTTGAAATATAAGTCTGAAACTTTTGAGAAATTCAAGGAATATAAGTGCGAAGTAGAGAACCAAATGGGTAAAAGTATTAAAATCCTTCGATTTGATCGGGGAGAAGAATACTTGAGCACGGAATTCCGTGACTATTTAAAAGAGAATATGATTCTCTTTCAGCTTACTCCTCCGTATACACCTCAGTACAACGGTGTATCGGAGCGGAGGAATCGTGCCCTATTAGATATGGTACGCTCTATGATGAGTATTGCTGAGTTACCTGTTTCCTTTTGAGGTTATGCGCTTGAGACAGCTGCATACCTATTGAATAGAGTTCCAACCAAATCAGTGCCTACCACTCCATATGAGATATGGAATGGGAAGAGACCATCTCTTAAATGAATTAAGATGTGGGGGTTGTCTGGCTTATGTTAAAAAAGCAAAATCCGGACAAGTTTGAGGCAAGGTCAGTTCTGTGCAAGTTTGTAGGATATCCCAAGCATTCACGAGGGGTATATCTTCTACCACACTTAGGAACAAAATGTGTTTGTTTCTCGGAATGCCACCTTTATAGAAAAGAAATTTCTTATGAAAGAAATTAGTTGTCATGAGGTAGAATTGAAAGAAGTTCCAGCTACACAAAACTACAGCTGATGATTAGGTAGAACCAGAGGATTTGATAACCCCCAACGAACCTCAGCCACTCCGCAGATCTAGTAGGGTTCCCTCATCCACCTGAGAGATACTACGGTTTTCTCATAGACAGTGGGAGCGAGGATTGCATCATGGAAGATGATGACCCAACTAGTTTCGAGCAGGCCATCACAAGTGGAGACTCTGTGAAATGGCTGGATGCTATACGATCTGAGATGGAATCTATGTACACCAACAAAGTATGGACTTTGAAAGTTGCTCCTGAAGGGGTAAAACCCATCGGGAGCAAGTGGATCCTGAGAAGATAATTAATGTAGATGGAAAAGTTGAGACTTTCAAAGCTAGACTTGTAGAAAAAGGTTTTCTTTAATGACCAGGTGTCGACTATGATGAAACCTTTTCTCCAGTTGGCTATGCTTAAGTTTATCAGGATCCTACTTGCCATTGCTACATACCATGACTACGAAATTTGACAGTTGGACGTCAAGACCGCTTTTCTAAATGGTGATTTAGAAGAGAGCGAGTACATGACACAGCAGAGGGCTTCGTAGATAGTGGGAGTAGCGTAAAGGTGTGCAAGCTACTTAAATCAATATACGGATTAAAGCAGGCATCGCGGGGTTGGAACATCTATTTTGATGTGGCAGTCAAAGAGTTTGACTTCATCAAAAACGTAGATGAACCTTGTATATACAAGAAGGTTGTAGAGAGTAAGATTGTCTTCCTCGTATTGTACGTGGATGACATACTCTTGATAGGAAATGATGTTCCTATGCTACACTCGGTCAAGCTTTTTCTTATCACATAGGTTCTCCATGAAAGATCTGGGTGATGCCTCCTACATCCTGGGAATTAAGATCTATAGAGATAGATCTAAACGGATGTTGGGATTGTCCTAATCCAGATACATTGACACTATACTAAAGAGGTTTAGTATAGAAGATTCTAAGCGTGGTAATTTACCCACTTGCTCAGGAATCATTCTCTCCAAAAAGACGTATCCCAAGACTGATTTGGAGAGGGCTCGCATACAAAGGATACCCTATGCTTCGACAGTCGGGTCAATCATGTATGCGATGTTGTGTACGAGACTGGATGTAGCATACTCACTAGGTGTAGTGAGTAGGTATCAATCAGATCCTGGGGAAAAGCATTGGACAGCTGTGAAGAATATTCTTAAGTACTTGATAAGGACTAAAGAAATGTTCTTGGTGTATGGTAACGGTGAACTCCATGTCGAGTCCTTTACCGATTCGAGCTTCCAGAGTGATAAGGACGACTGTAAGTTGGTCTCGGGTTTTGTCTTTACCCTCAGTGGAGGGACGGTATGTTGGAAGAGTTCCAAGCTAGATACCGTAGGAGACTCGATGATGAAGGCTGAATACATCGCTACCAATGATGCTGCCAAAGAGGTTGTCTGGATGAACAAGTTCATAGATGAATTTGGTGTGGTTCCTACCATTGGGCATCTAATATCTATGTATTGTGATAACAATGGAGCTGTGGCTTTGGCGTAGGAACCCCGGTCCCATCAGCGATCCAGACATATTCTTAGGCGATATCACCTGATCAGGGAGAGAGTTGATCTCCGGGAGATCGAGGTCAGGAGAGTTGACATGAAGAATAACACGGTGGATCCACTCACGAAGGCCCTCCCCCAGATACAATTTGAGAGACTTTTTGGGATGTTGGGTATGAGATACTACAACAACTGGCCTTAGTGCAAGTGGGAGATTGTTGGTTATATGTATGACCTAGAGGCCATTATTGTACATGATTGTATATTATAGTGGATGCTTGGACATATATAGAGAGGACTTTCTTGCTCGACATGATAGCATGCTATCTGGTTGATCTTTATCTTAACATGTATACTAGTATTATTATACTGTTTCTCACTGATACATGTTGATAAAGCCCTTAGGATGTTAGCTTGACTACCAGGACTATGATGCAAATCATACTAGTGCGGCTTGGGTAGTCCGTAAGCACATCCTTTAATTGTTCCTAGTTGATGGAGTATCGAGACAGGGCATCGATATTCCAGAGTATACTACTGTGTATGTTTCTTAACCCTGTATGGAGCGATGGATGATCCCATATCTATTAGTGTTTGACATCAAAGGTTGTACACGGGTGCTCATTGTAGAATGGGTACATCCAACAGGACTCGCCGAGAACTCCTAA
Source organism: Agapanthus africanus (assembly GCA_030015575.1). Lineage (NCBI taxonomy): Eukaryota > Viridiplantae > Streptophyta > Magnoliopsida > Asparagales > Amaryllidaceae > Agapanthus > Agapanthus africanus. Next base: position 269,646,528 of record CM057342.1, on the reverse strand, counting down.
ATGGTATTATACCTATCGTCAGATAGCAGTTCTCTGGTGACACTGGTACATGTTAGTCTGTAGACCCGAGATCGTCATAGAGTCTTGTGTGGTTCCCACCGTGCTTTGATTTCCTCGCTACCACGGCTCAAAGGAGTCGTGCAAACAGGTGAATTTTGGGTACAGTCCCGAGTCACATGGAGGTAATGGGCGATAGGAGGGGTTTCGTCTCTCCCGGTATTAGGAGTTGATGTTGCGCTATACTCGATTGGCTATAACAGGAAGTCCCTGTCCAGGGCTGTTGATAAGATTTACTGGTAAGTGTTATCAGTAGTTTCTCGACCCGTTATGAGCCTCACATCGGTATGACTTATCAAGTTATTGGGGTCTGACGATTCTATCCCCAGACTCGATATGCGACATATCAGACGAAGAGACCAGATTGTATGGTAGTGTTACTTATAGGATTCATGGGAGTTTGGACAAACTTGCTTATTAATCTTCTATTCGCTCAATAGCTGGGTAGCCGTTACGTCCAGCTAGTACCGCTGACGGCTTATGGGTAACTGATATGATCATTATCTACTGCTGGTGTATTGATGAGTGTTTAGAGTCTTACACAGAGGTTTCCTAGCTCAAGCGAAACGAAGTAGGGCACATATGTGATATGTGCGGGACCTTGATTAATGCGTGTATGTGATACTGTATTCTGATCTCGCGATATAGGTTATATATGATATAACCGGATTATTGAATCAAGTGTTGATTCAATGATTTGTTATATGTATATTTGATATACATATAAATGATATTGGTCGGTTATATAAGATATAGCCGGATTATTAAATTAAGTGTTGATTTAATAATTTGATATATATTAATATATTTGATATATAAATATATATTAACTAATATTAGCTCACTAAAGAATTTCTTCTCTTGTTATATGATGATATATATATTTATGTGATATATATATATATATATATTTGTGTATATATATATTACATATATTATTGTGTCATGCTAGGTAATACATTGGACATGGGTGTATGAGACTCATACCAAACTAAAGATAATTTGGGTGATTTAATTATTAAGGGATAAACCAAAATTAGGTGGAAAATGGCATGGCTTAAGATACTTGTGGAAGCATGTAGAAGTCTTGACTTAGTCCACTAATTTTGTTTTACTCTAGATATTTATTAACCCAACCATTATCTTTAGCCATGGTTAAGTCTCTATAAATATCATTTGAGATATTTTTTCACCATGGCGGTTCACAAGTTCAGCTTCTTCATCTTATTTTTCTTCTCTAGCTTTTGATGAGGAGAAAAAAGAAAAAGAGAAAAATAATTCTAAAGTGAGCAAAATTCCTACTTCATCATTATATACCAAACTAGACCTTTAGTATAGGTTGTTTACTTCACTGATTCCTTAGTTAGTGAAGAGGTAGCTTGAGTTAGAAATTCCTCAAGGTGGATCATCTTCGGCCTCGAAGATCCTTAAGTAAGCTCGTTCCTTTAGCCAAGTGGAGCCTACGAAGAGTTCTAGGGACCACTACTTGAAGCTAAGGGACTACTACTTGGAGCTTTAAAAGTGAAGGACCGGTCTACAAAGGTTGTATTTTCTATTCACTTAGTGTAAAATTTGTTTACATGCATAGAAACCCTAATTCTCTAGTTCGATTCTAAGATGGCATGAATTAGCACACTAGATTTTTTAAAATTGTATACATGATACTTCTAAAAACCTAGTAGCGATGCTAAGGCGTACTTTCATGGGGTTGGTTGGGGAGCTTCCAGTTGGTTCTTGCAAAAGGCCTTTGTTAATTGAGAGTTTTGCTTTGTTAGCTCTTCATACTTTAGCCTTGGGTAGATTCGCCGATCTTGCCGATTAGATAGCACCATGTGTCGGTTTACGTCAACTAATGCACGATTGATGCACTGTTTGTTTTTTTGTACTTTTCGTTTATGAGTTAGTGATAGTACATGCGGGTATGAGAAAATAGTTGATAGGTGTTTCCCACTAAGGAAAAAAATTTATCCAAAAAATAATAATGATAAAATCTTCATCTCCTCTTGTTTTACTCAACCTATTTTTATCTTCTTTATCTTTTCAATCCAAGTACAATATGGTACTAAAAATATCTACATGTAGGATTAACACTAACGGGAAGTCGGCCCGAAGATATTTCCATGTAAAATTAACACTGACGCAACACCGACAAAAAATATCTACGTGTAGGATCAACACCGACGCTAAGTAGTCCCAAGCCAGGCTTTCCGCAGACTCTTCTTGAAATCAACAATGATGGCAAAACGGCCACAGAAGAGTCATATCAGTGGGAACAATGCCCGTGATAGTAGCGTAGGTGGCGACAACGAGAGAGCAATCGACATGCAACAGTGCACATATCCTCTTCCTTTGCGGCATCAAACCAACTTTAATCCTTTTTTAATTAGGAAAAATGTAGGCTTTTTCTCTCTCTCTCTAAAATATGATTGTTGAGCAATGTTTTGGTTGCCTTCATTGGCAATTATATAATGTTAAGAAGTTGCATTTGTGTAAATGAGTAAATCCCTCTTTTGATTGCATCTCTCAAATGCTGGAGTTGCAGAATAACAAAGAAAAAGAAAATAAAAAGTAATTGCAGTATTTAATATAAGCCACAGTTAGCAAACCCGTATTCATAATAAGAGAACAAGTTTAACTTCAAGGTTAAATTAAGGGCATGTTTGTTTGGTTGAGCTTATTTTTATAAATCCACCGTTGCCGATCCCAAGTCCGGATGAGAAAGGGTGAGACTTGTGGTAGGCTTGTGACAGCCAATGTAAAACTTTGTCACATTTTATGACATGAACCATAATAAAAATATCGTTGGGGCGTCTCCTACTCAGCGACGCGCTACATCGGATCCCGGGTGTGATGTTAAGTATGCAAGAGCTTCTAGGCCGTCGTCCGGAAGCGGCGCGCTATATCGGAACACGGGTGTAATGATAAATAAGTAAGGGTTTCATAAGATCCGTCTAATTTATTAGAATATAAGTTCCCTTACGGGTAGACTAACAGAATTAGCGGCGGTGGTGATTAGAAGGAGAGTTGGTATTATGTGTTTGCAAGAAACTAAGTGGGTAGGTAAAAAGGGTAGAGTCATAAAGCCTTAGGGTTATAAGGTGTAAAAACTCTGTTTCAGTGTACAGAAAATTTGATTAAATTTTAATGTACAAATGGAGTATTTACAATCCCGTGAACACTATAAGTATTTGAATTGCTTTTGAATATCAAGAAAACACTTGTAGCTCATTGGTAAAGCCCTGCACTGCTGTGACGTAGCCCTGTGATCGAATCCCCAGCCACATTATTTTTTTGTTGATTTTTTTTAATCTTTTAGAAGCTCAAAAGTTTGCACGTATACAACACGTAAAATGAAAAGTCACAAAGTAATCAAATACGTTCACTGAGGTATACCAAGCGACAGGGACACATGGCATGAATCCAAGCCCTAGCCACCGGTTTATGACCGGCGAGATGAGCTAGAGGGGCCGGCACCACCGGGCTAATCCGTAGGTAATGCCTTGGATTTTTTCCCCTGGCACCCCTTGGCCTACCCCACTACCCCCATATTGTTTGTCTACTCTGCAATTATCCAGAGAATTTAAAATCACTATTAAACCAAAATTTTAATGCACATTTTAATTTTCAAATTCATTATCTTAAACCCTAATTTTCCCTATAAATACCACACTACATTTCACCTCTCCTCATTTAGAAATCCAATACAAAAACTCTCTAAAATTTTCAAGTCCTAAGTTGTACAAGTGGAGTTAGCAAAGGGTAAGGTTCCGGCGACGTTTCGGAAAGAATCCGGTGACGAAACGACTTCCCGACAATTCCCATAGCTTCCTCTATCTCTCCTTTTTATATTCAAATAGTAAGTACCTTTCACCCTTCTCAACTTCTAGTCTTAAACATTTTCTTTTCAAAATCCGTCGGAAGCGGAGTTATTCCGACTTCCGACTTTCTTTTCTTTAAAACATAATTTCTCTTAAAAAATTAAATTACCATATCTTTGTATAATATTTAACAAATATAAATAAACACATTAGAACAAGTTTTATCTCAAAATAATTCGTATTGCAATTTCTATTTCACTTTTACAGTAAAATACCATCATGTTTACATATGCTATTGTTTATTCATTTTACCCATAATATCTTAGAAAACTCACGAGGTAAAGACCTACCTCATCACAACACACATTCTTGACATAGCACGATAATTGTGGAACATTAGTTTGTAGGAAAATACAAGTTTACATTTAAATGTCATGAATATTCAAAAACCGTTTTCTTTAAAAGTGTATTACTTAATTCCTTATAAATACGCCTCTACAACCCATTTTGGGGAACCCCGATCGGGATGGTGTGGACTATCGCACATCCTCGGACCTAGTAGAGCGAGATACAGACCTCCGCAAGGAGCATTCGATCTCGATAGTATTTTTAATGCAATTTTTAAGAAAAATATGATTTCTATTTAATGAATAGGTTTTATTTTTTAATATATATATATATATATATATATATATATACTATCAAAATATCTACTTTAAGTATACAATAAATATATATTTCATGTTTTCTAAATCAAAGAAATCACAAATTTCATGAAACTATCATTACAAACCAATACAATTCTAATATTATATTAAAATACCATATATAATAAAATCTAGGTTATATCCACTAGAATATTTCACTTTATAAAAATTACAATTATGAAAACCCTAAAGACGATAATTAAATACTCGAGGTGTATTTTGAAAATATATCAAAACTGTTTTTCATAAAACCCCCTCAAGTTATATTAATTTACAATAAGGACCCTAGTAAACATAGATTTAAGCGGGACCAGTTGTCACGCCCCGCTTCCCGGTATACGGCGAAGGGGACGGGACTGGTCCGCTACGTATATACTCAGAAGTACATACGCTAAGCGTATCTAAGCAATATAAAAATAAATACACAAGAGACAAGATATAATAAAAACAGCAACTTTTATTTATTAACATTTTTTTGTACAATGCATAAAAAGAAAATACAACTGAAATAAAATGATGCCTAAACAATGGCATAACAGGAAATGAAAAGTACTGAATGGAAAATGTACAATGAAACTAGAGCTCTGGTTCTTCAGCAAACTGCTCCAAGTCTTTTGCAGATGGCTCGATCTCTGCCGGGTCCAAACCTCCTGACGACATTCAAAGAAGAAAGAAATAGAATGTCGTCAGCGAACAGGTCGCTCGGTAAGTCCCAAAGATAAGAGGAAAGTAGAATAGACAGAATAAGAGAGTATCTTTTAAAATTGTATTATAATGTTGTATTGTTGTGTTAACGCTGTTGTTTGTAGCTTGGTACAGAAGATACCAGTGTATACAAGAGGGGTCTCTATATGCTAGAGACCAGGGCAAACAGAATGTACAAGGAACCGTTAAGCCACGGTACAACAGCAACGAAATATAGGTTAGGTGTCTTAATCTTACCGTCTCGTGCCACTTTTAACACCTTCCGTACCAATCTACCCCTTAAATCCCGTAGTGTTTTATTTGTATCGTTTTGTACTGTAAATTGAATTGAGTGTATAATTGAAAGACTGACCGAAACTATGATATCAGTAAACGGATATATCCGTAGAATTATGTAAATGGAATAACTGGAGAACCATGTAAGTGGAATGTATATCCATGGTTTGGTTCAGTCAAGTTGTATAGATTGATAATTGGATTCATGAATTCATGTGTTCATATTGAATTGGAATATTGTAGATTGTAGATTGTACTTGAATCATATTCAAGTCAGATATAATCAGACTCAAAACTGAGTCAGACAATTAGAAATGTAAATCAAGTCTTGATTATTTCTTAAACCTATAATTGTTAGGGTCCTTAGGGTAATTTATAAAACTTGAGGGGGTTTTATGTAAAAATACTTTTATATACTTTTCAAAATACACCTCAAGTATTTATTATTCGTCTTTAGAGTTGTAATGAATATGGATTTTATACTGTGATATTTCTAGTGAAAATATCCTAGTTTCATAAATAAAGGTATTTATTTGTAATATTGATTTATGTGGAATTTATGGTATTTTAGTGTAAAATTTATTCTTGTGATTTTTAGAAAAAGGTGGAATATTTTTATCATAACAAAATAGATATTTTAATGATAAATATACATATATTTATACAAAAATAATTTTAATAAATATTTTATATTCTAAAAATCTCATTTTCTTAAGATGTCGTATTTTAAATCTTTCGAGACCGAATACTCCTTGCGGAGGTCTGAATCTCGCACTACTAAACCCGAGGATGTGCGATAAACTACACCATCCCGAACGGGTTGCCCAAAACGGGTTGTAGCGGCGCTTTACAAAGATTGTAAAATATTAAATCCTTTAGATAACGGTTTTATGAAGTAAATGGTATTTATTTGTAAAAATATCAATTTTCCGTATTCTATGTTCTAGGGTCTCCTAAGTCAACTAAAGTATTTCTAAATGGTCTAACGACAAGTTGTGAGATAGCTCAAATCGCCTCTTCACCGCCAATTGTGGCCAGGTAAGTACAAGTGAGGAAAGGAGGGATCTGCTCACGAATCACCGTGAGACGGGCCTTTTAAAGTTACCTTTCTCACTTGCCTAACCTAGACACCACAAAGTCAGGTTTAGATAAATGACCGATGTCCACAACTTATCGTATTTTCCTAATAAGTGGTACTTCTTTAAAAAGTGTATCAAAACTAAATCTTTTAGAAATAGTTTTATTAAGTATGTGGTATTTAAATGAAAAATGGTTGTTTTCTCGTATTCTAGATTCTCGGGGGTGTTGCATTTGAGTGTGTGGGGAGGTAGGTCGTTACCTCGTGATCTACTTTATATGTATAGTAAGTTTGATGGGGTTAAATGAAGGATTGAAACAACGTGATATTTAAGTGAAAAATACGATAATTTGAAATAGCTATCATTTCATGTGATGAAACTTGTTCAAATTCTTTAATTAGTGTTTAATAGTCAACATAAAGATGTTTAAATATGATTGTATTAGTGAGAAGTGGAATTTTATAGAAAACCGAATCGGAAATCGGATTTGTTCCAATTCCGTCGGGTTTTGTAATTTCGTATTTTGAGAATAGAAAAGAGAGATAGAAAAGAGACTTACGGGTTTTAGGACATACATGAGGGTGAGAGGGAAGTAGTGGAATCACCGATGTGTTGCGTCGTCGCCGGTAGTTCCTAAAACGATCGTCGGAAGTTCCGCCGGGAAATTCGTCGGAGCTTCGCCTCGAGCTCGTTTTCAAGGTACACAAGATCTCTTGAGAATTTTAGAGAGTTGGCTCAGAAATGTGAGTGAAAGGGTAGAGGGTAGGGGGTGTATTTATAGGGTTAGGCTAGAGTTAGGGTAGGTGAAGAGTTTAAATAAAAAAATATAAAAATATATTAAAATTCATTAAAATATGGAGTAAATGGGGATTTCAAAGGTTTCTGGAACCGATCTAAATAACTAGAGTATACAGGGGGGTAGGGGAGGCCAAGAGTCAACTTTTTTGTGTTGACGACTCGGCCATCCGGCCGAGTCCAGCCGGCGGCGCCGTGCCGAGTCGGCCGGTCCGCCGTACGAGTCGGGCCGAGTTGGAGGTCAGGGAAGTGGGGGGTCGTCTGGTGTAGTCTCTGGTATATTTAGTTTTTCAAGTTTAGTTCAAAATTTACGAGTTATTGTGTGTGGACTGTTGGGCTTCCAAAGAATTTAAAACAAAATAAATAAATAAAAATAATGTAGGGCATGGGATTTGAACTCTGATGGCTTGGTTCAGCAGTGCAAGGTATTACCAATGAGCCACAAGCTCCTTCTTGTAATTAAATTGCTAATTAATTACTTAAGTTTTGTGTTCAGGCAAAAATACCCCTTTAAGGATTTTTGAAAAAAAAAACAATTTAAAAATTTGTATAGGAAAAAGTGTATAAGAAAATTAGGGTTGGTATATTTTACCCTCATAAAAATTTCGTTCTCGAAATTTGTAAAAGGAAAGTGTAACAAATCCAAGGAAAGTTTGGTGCTGATGTACTGACAGTATGTGAAAAATAATAAGGTGGTGCAAGGGTTTTAAAAATGTGAAGAATGTGTGAAGGAATGAAAGAATGCGATGGTTTTGGTAAAATTGTAAAAGAGGTGAGGGAATTTTGGGTTAGGACAGATTCAAGGTATATGATTCAAAGAACATGAAATTGTAAGATTCAAGGAACATGATTGTAAAGAATGTTTTAGTTGCCGGTTCTTGTGTTTTATATTGCTTAGGGTTCTATACATCTCTAACCTGTATGGGCCACCAACAAAACCTGTCACGCCCCGCTTCCCGGTATACGGCGAAGGGGACAGGACTGGTCCGTTACGTATATACTCAGAAGTACATACGCTAAGCGTATCTAAGCAATATAAAAATAAATACACAAGAGAAAAGATATAATAAAAACAGCAACTTTTATTTATTAGCATTCTTTTGTACAATGCATGAAAAGGAAATACAACTGAAATAAAACGATGACTAAACAATGGCATAACAGGAAATGAAAAGTACTGAATGGAAAATGTACAATGAAACTAGAGCTCTGGTTCTTCAGCAAACTGCTCCAAGTCTTCTGCAGATGGCTCGATCTCTGCCGGGTCCAAACCTCCTGACGACATTCAAACAAGAAAGAAATAGAATGTCGTCAACGAACAAGTCGCTCGGTAAGTCCCAAAGATAAGAGAAAACTAGAATAGACAGAATAAGAGAGTATCTTTTAAAATTGTATTATAGTGTTGTATTGTTGTGTTAACGCTGTTGTTTGTAGCTTGGTACAGAAGATACCAGTGTATACGAGAGGGGTCTCTATATGCTAGAGACCAGGACAAACGGAATGTACAAGGAACCGTTAAGCCACGGTACAACAACAACGGAATATAGGTTAGGTGTCTTAATCTTACCGCCTCGTGCCACTTTTAACACCTTCCGTACCAATCTACCCCTTAAATCCCGTAGTGTTTTATTTGTATCGTTTTGTACTGTAGATTGAATTGAGTGTATAATTGAAAGACTGACCGAAACCATGATATCAGTAAACGGATGTATCCGTAGAATCATGTAAATGGAATAACTGGAGAACCATGTAAGTGTAATGTATATCTATGGCTCGGTTCAGTCATGTTGTATAGATTGATAATTGGATTCATGAATTCATGTGTTCATATTGAATTGGAATATTGTTGATTGTAGATTGTACTTAAATCATATTCAAGTCAGATATAATCAGACTCAAACCTGAGTCAGACAATTATAAATGTAAATCAAGTCTTGATTATTTCTTAAACCTATAATTGTTAGGGTCCTTAGGGTAATTTATAAAACTTGAGGGGGTTTTATGTAAAAATACTTTTATATACTTTTCAAAATACACCTCAAGTATTTATTATTCCTCTTTAGAGTTGTAATGAGTGTGGATTTTATACTGTGATATTTCCAGTGAAAATATTCTAGTTTCATAAATAAAGGTATTTATTTGTAATATTGATTTATGTGGAATTTATGGTATTTTAGTGTAAAATTTATTCTTGTGATTTTTAGAAAAAGGTGGAATATTTTTATCATAACAAAATAGATATTTTAATGATAAATATACATATATTTATACAAAAATAATTTTAATAAATATCTTATATTCTAAAAATCTCATTTTCTTAATATGTCATATTTTAAATATTTCGAGACCGAATGCTCCTTGCGGAGGTCTGAATCTCGCACTACTAAGCCCGAGAATGTGTGATAAACCACACCATCCCGAACGGGTTCCCTAAAATGGGTTGTAGCGGCACTTTCCAAAGATTGTAAAATATTAAATCTTTTAGAAAACGGTTTTATAAAGTAAATGGTATTTATTTGTAAAAATATCAATTTTCCGTATTCTATGTTCTAGGGTCTCCTAAGTCAACTAAACTATTTCTAAATGGTCTAAACGACAAGTTGTGAGATGCTTCAAATCGACTCTTCACCGCCAATTGTGGCCAGGTAAGTACAAGTGAGGAAAGGAGGGATCCGCTCAAGAATCACCGTGAGACGAGCTTTTTAAAGTTACCTTTCTCACTTGCCTAACTTAGACACCACAAAGTCAAGTTTAGATAAACGATCGATGTCCATAACTTATCGTATTTTCCTAATAAGTGTACTTCTTTAAAAAATGTATCAAAACTAAATCTTTTAGAAATAGTTTTATTAAGTATGTGGTATTTAAATGAAAAATGGTTGTTTTCTCGTATTCTAGGTTCTCGGGGGTGTTGCATATGAGTGTGTGAGGAGGTAGGTCGTTACCTCGTGATCTACTTTATATGTATAGCAAGTTTGATGGGGTTAAATGAAGGATTGAAATAATGTGGTATTTAAGTGAAAAATACGATAATTTGAAATAGCTATCATTTCATGTGATGAAACTTGTTCAAATTGTTTGATTAGTGTTTAATAGTCAACATAAGGATGATTAAATATGATTGTATTAGTGAGAAGTGGAATTTTATAGAAAACCGAATCGGAAATCGGATTTGTTCCGATTCCGTCGGGTTTTGTAATTTCGTATTTTGAGATTAGAAAAGAGAGATAGAAAAGAGACTTACGGGTTTTAGGACACATAAGAGGGTGAGAGGGAAGTAGTGGAATCACCGATGTGTTGCGTCGTCGACGGTAGTTCCTAAAACGATCGCCGGAAGTTCCGTCGGGAAATTCGTCGGAGCTTCGCCTCGAGCTCGTTTTCAAGGTACACAAGATCTCTTGAGAATTTTAGAGAGTTGGCTCAGAAATGTGAGTGAGAGGGTAGAGGGTAGGGGGTGTATTTATAGGGTTGGGCTAGAGTTAGGGTAGGTGAAGAGTTTAAATAAAAAAATGTAAAAAAATATTAAAATTCATTAAAATATGGAGTAAATGGGGATTTCAAAGGTTTCTGGAACCGATCTAAATAACTAGAGTATATAGGGGGTAGGGGAGGCCAAGAGTCAACTTTTTTGTGTTGACGACTCGGCCGTCCGGCCGAGTCCGGCCGGCGGCGCCGTGCCGAGTCGGCCGGTCCGCCGTCCGAGTCGGCCGAGTTAGGCCGAGTTGGAGGTCAGGGAGATGGGGGGTCGTCTGTTGTAGTCTCTAGTATATTTAGTTTTTCAGGTTTTGTTCAAAATTTGGGAGTTATTGTATGTGGACTGTTGGGCTTCCAAAGAATTTAAAACAAAATAAATAAAAAAATTAATGTGGGACATGGGATTTGAACTCTGGTGGCTTAGTTCAGCAGTGCAAGGTATTACCAATGAGCCACAAGCTCTTTCTTGTAATTAAATTGCTAATTAATTACTTAAGTCTTGTGCTCAGGCAAAAATACCCTTTTAAGGATTTTTGAAAAAAAAACAATTTAAAAATTTGTATAGGAAAAAGTGTATAAGAAAATTAGGGTTGTTACACCAATTCTTTTGAGCCTCACAGAGCTAGAGAATATAGGTGCTTGCCTATCTAAGGTAGACAACCTAAAAACGGTGTTATCAACACGGTAATTGTCTTGGAAAAAGACACAAATCTTGCCGTTCATGTGCAGCAGTTACCGATAACTCCAAAACAAACAGGACTTCAATTCTGTTTAAAAGTTCGACCCAGTTCGAGTCATGGTCAAATCTGAATACAATATGACTTGAATTCATTTCAAGTATAACTGCAATACAATATGAATCCATGAATACCAGAATACAATCCATACCAACTTGAACATGACTTGAACCGAACCATGTATATACTCTTATTACATGACTATCCATTTATATCCATTCTGTTTACATGATATCATGGTTTCGGCAAGTCTTCCATCTATAAAACAAAACAATATAATCAATATAAAAGACATTACGGGGTTTTAAAGGGATAGACTGGTACAGAATGTATTAGAAGTGGCACGAGACGGTCACTTTAATACACCTAATCTGAATATCTATTGTTGTTGTACCGTGGCTTAACGGTTCCTTGTGCTCCGTATATCTTAGTCTCCGGAATAGTGGGACTCCTCTCGTATACACTGGCATATTCTGTACCAAGCTACAAACAGTTGCGTTAACAGAACAAAAGATAATATTATACGGTTATATTCTCTTTTCCGTCTATTCTATTTCTCTCTTTTTTTGGGACTTACCGAGTGATTGTTCGCTGACGACATTCTTTTTCTTCTTTCTTTGGAATGTTATCAGGTGGATCCGACTCACTAGAGTTCGAGCCCAGTACCGAGAACTTGGAGCAGTTTGCCATCGACCCAGAGCTATAGGCACTTGTATATACTTTTCATTTCAGTTATGTCATTGTTTAGGCATTGCTTTCTATTCCTGTATTTACATTTCCAGTTGTACTTGTAAAGAATTGTTAAATAAACAAAGGTTGCTATTCATTTATATTCCTGTCTTTTGTGTACATTTTACTTTATAATTCTTGGTTACGCTTAGCGTATTTATTTCTGAGTAAATACGTCGCGTGACCCGTCGCGTCTCCTTACCGTACACCGGAAAGCGGGGCGTGACAGGTTTTGTTGGTGGCCCATGCAGGTCAGTTCTGCATGGACATGCAGGTTAATTCTGCATGAAGTCCTAAGCAATATAACACAAGAATCAGCAACTAAAAACATTCTTTACATTTCATATTCCTTGAATCTTACAATTTCATATATTTTGAATCTATCCTAACCTTATTTTTCTTTCAAGGTTATGGATTCTCCAAACAATACCAGCACCAACTTCAACAACACACCACCATTTCTACCGCTTACGCCTACCGTTGCTGCTCCAATCAATGAGCAGATTGTGCTGCTTGAGGCAATTCAAAGCCTCCTTGAAGGACAGCAGCAGCAGACTGCTATATTACTGAACCGTCCAGAAGCGAAAGCGCCAAGAGTAAAGCAATTCCGGGCATTGCACCCAAAGCAATTTTCGGGGAAAGAGAGCCCTTTAGAAGCGGAAGAATGGGCTCAGAGCATCGAGGACGATCTGGCAGCAGCACAAGTTCCAGAGATCGCTTGGGTATGAGTTGCGAAGCTGCAACTCACTAACAACGCCCGAGTTTGGTGGAAGGTGGAAGAAAGCCGTCTTGACCAACTGATTGAATGGAAAACCTTTCACGACATGTTCGACGCGAAGTACTTTCCAGAGACTGCCCGATTTGACATGGAGCAGCAATTCATCCACCTACAACAGGGTTCGATGTGGACCAAATCTGTGGATGAGTATGATACTGAGTTTACCATGCTCAGTAGGTAAGATACATCTCAATATTCGATTTTCTTATATCACATACTACACAGCTAATACAAGACCTTAACAGGTTCGCGGCACACTTGATACCGACTGCTGAGATCAGGTCCAGACGATTTCAGCAAGGGTTAGATCCGGAGATCCAAGCTGCCTTAGCTACAGGGGATTTCCCGACCCACGAACTGGCTCTGAAAGCTGCCCGTCGATATGAGGCAGTGGTGAAGATGAAAGGTAGACCCCAATCTGCCTGAGTGAAGCGCCCTGCCACTTAAATGGCAGGAGGAGCCTCTTCAAGGCCATCTTTTGTGCCCAGGAGATCGGGAGTACTAATTGTTCTCTTATAAAAAAAAATAAATAAATAATTAATGAACCAAAAAGCGATGGAAGGATTCCCCAAAAGAAACATCACGTGCCCACACATGATGCGCCTTAGAGCAAAAATTATAAGCATTACACTTAACAAATAAGGCTGAAGTTGAGCCTCACGTGCCATACATGAGCATCTATATACAAAGTATATAGGCACCTTCATAAAGCAAATAATAGGCCAGAAGGCGCATCACGTGCGAACATGTGATGCTCTTCTCTGGGACTGTTGCATATAAGCAAACCGACCTAGTGCCATTGGGTCACGTGCTACACGTGAGGATTCCTAATACCTTCTGAGCCGATAGAATTAAATTCTATATAAAAGGGACCAGAACCTTATTTTGGAAATATTTCCCCCAATCTTTCTAAACAAGAAAGATTGTGCTCTGTAAATCGGAGCACCGTTGGATCAAAAATCCAATGGTGATTAAAAATCACCAAGATACAGAATAAGCTCTGTATGGGAAAATATTTTCCCAATCTTATTAAAAACAAGAAAAATGTCTTCTGTAAAACAGAGGCCCTTGGATCAAAGATCCAACGGTGGATAAAATCCTCGAATTAATAAAAAATCTCTCAATGAGAGATTTTCTTAACAAAAATCAATAAACTTGCCTCTGCTATATAAAAGACTCGAGACTGAAGGGAGAGGAAAGGTATGTATACAGAGAGAGATAAAAAAAGAGAGAGGTACGTATAGAGAGAGATTAAAAAAAAGGAGGAAAGAGAATTCAATTCTCAGAAGGGAGAAGAATCCACTTTTCAAAATAAAACCAGGCGAGAAGAAAGTATAAGGACCGTCTCATCTCTTCTTTAAGGGTTTAATCCTTCGAATAAGAACTTAGTTCTTTCTTCTGGTGAAAAATCTGCAGAAGCAGATCTCCCCACAAGTTGAGAATTTAATTCTTATCGGGGAGATTCTGCCATGCAGATCCAAAACTTAGGGGAAAATCTAAGTTCAGAGAATTTAATTCTCCCAAAAAGCATATAGGAACTTAATTCCTCTGATAAAACTAGGGTTTAACCCTTCATATAAGAACTTAGTTCTTTCTTCTGGTGAAAGATCTGCAGAAGCAGATCTCGCCGCAAGTTGAGAATTTAATTCTCATCGGGGAGACTCTGCCATGCAGATCCAAAACTTAGGAGAAGAACTAAGTCCAAAGAATTAAATTCTTATAAACTCAGAGAAGGAATTCCATGCATATTGATGATCACGTGTTCACACGTGACCACCTGTGATGAACTCAAAAGAAAGATTGAAATAGATCATGTATTCATACGTGGCCCCCCCACTGATAGTGCTTGGCACTTTTAAAAAGAAAAGGGAATAAACACAAGAAAACAATGTCTAACTCTGAGGCGCCTTACGTGCTCACACGTGATGACCACAAGAATAAAGTGTTTTAACACTTATATAAAGATGGGGAATAAAACCAAGCGAACAACACCATCTTTAAAAGCCTCGCGTGCCACACGTGAGCGCTCTCAACTCTCAGTGTTTAACACTGCCTCAAAGTATCATGTGGGAGCACATGATCGCTGAAAATATATATTAAGGAACCAACTTCAACCTCAAATTGGTTAAGTCCTTCCTGATATTAAACCGAGCCTCTATGCTCAGGAGCGATAATTCCTCAATCTGAAATTTGGTTCAAGGGTATATCTCTCCACACCTCTGATACATGACGTTGTAATTCTTCAACGTCTTCAGAGAGGTGGATGGTCCCAATAACCAATAACTCTTGGCGCACCCCTAAATTGATGAGCAAGAAACTAATGGACTATGATGTCCTTAAACATGGACCGCAATGTCCTTAAACTAAACTCTATGGACTATGATGTCCTTAAACTAATGGACTATGATGTCCTTAAACAAAAACCCTATGGACTATGATGTCCTTAAACATGGACCGCAACGTACTTAAACTAAACTCTATGGACTATGATGTCCTTAAACTAATGGACTATGATGTTCTTAAACAAAAACCCTATGGACTATGATGTCCTTAAACATGGACCGCAACGTCCTTAAACTAAACTCTATGGACTATGATGTCCTTAAACTAATGGACTATGATGTCCTTAAACAAAAACCCTATGGACTATGATGTCCTTAAACAAAAAGCCTATAAACTATGATGTCCTTAAATATGGACCACAATGTCCTTAAACTAAACTCTATGGACTATGATGTCCTTAAACTAATGGACTATGATGTCCTTAAACAAAAACCCTATGGACTATGATGTCCTTAAACATGGACCGCAACATCCTTAAACTAAACTCTATGGACTATGATGTCCTTAAACTAATAGACTATGATGTCCTTAAACAAAAACCCTATGGACTATGATGTCCTTAAACATAGACCGCAACGTCCTTAAACTAAACTCTATGGACTATGATGTCCTTAAACTAATAGACTATGATGTCCTTAAACAAAAAACCCTATGGACTATGATGTCCTTAAACATGGACCGCAACGTCCTTAAACTAAACTCTATAGACTATGATGTCCTTAAACATGGACCATAATGTCCTTAAACTAGCCCATGGACCGCAACGTCCTTAAACTAAGCTATGGACCGTAATGTCCTTAAACTAGCCCATGGACCGCAACGTCCTTAAAATAAGCTATGGACCGCAACGTCCTTAAACTAAAACGATAGAGCCCAAATGCTCTTTCACTGGATCAAAAATGATCCCGAACTCCTGTTAAGTAGATCTTAGTCGAATATCAGATTAACGTATCCTTAACAAATATTTAAGTCGATCTTAATCTCAAACAAGGTTAACGATCCTTAAATCAACCAAACCCAAATCTAAGAAAATATGGATTTGGACTAATCCACGGCCTACGGGCAACAACACAAATTAGTCTCCGTATACAATCCACGGGCAACCAAAAATAATAAAAAAACACACGGCACGAAGTGAATATCTGGAGAAGGAGAAAGTGGTTACCGCAATGCGGTAGCGTAATTAACTGCAGGGGCTTGCGCCTGCAGGGAAGAGCGTCCCCACAATCAAAAACCCCTCGCAAACGAGGGAGAATCTGACGAAGTTTGCTACAACGGCCGCATCTGTCCAAACCTCCGATACACGGTGCCATAAATCAACTTGGTATCTTCGGAGAGGTGGATGGATAAAACCTAATAGCATCTGCCCCCAAATGCAGGAAAGGCGTTTGTCTTTCTCCGTTTCCGGCGGTAAACAGATTCTGGCACGTTCGGTTGGACCTTTTCCTCTTTCCACTCCACACTTCGTGTGTCGTGTTCGCGAACGAATCGCAGTTTAATATGGTTGCCTCTGGATTCGAGGTACTAAGATTTGGTGTCTCGCTCCGTGCAGAAGAGAAGATGACATCGATGGCTTCCAACTGCACCAATTGCAACAACAACTCCCGCTCTGCCCCGTCTGGAGGAGTAACTTACGGGTCCCAAGCGACCTCAATCTTCACAATGCCGGTGGAAAAAGTGACACAGGCCACCACTGGATTGTTCTTTGAGTCCATGCTCCCGCCAATGAGCTTCAACGCTCCAGTGCCGTTACAGGAAGCTCCAAAGAAGTCGGTATTCGATCGGCTGCAACTACCGCGACCCCTCTTAATGGTTTGTCCAAGTCTACTGCCTCAGTTTTCGACAGGCTGAGCCTAAGCTCAAATGGTTCGCGAAGAGGCTCGCAATACCGGAGAAGGCTATCCCAACTCCTGCTGCAGGTGAAGTCGCCCAAACTACTTCCTATACTCGAAAGTCGACCTTCGACAGGTTGACCATTTCTTCCCAGCGGATGTCAGTCTTTGACAGGCTGGCACCAATAACAGCCTCTCCTCAAAGCAGGGGCATGACAAAGCTACTTCGACGATAGAGGTGATCCCGGCTATACGACATGCTCGATGACGTCACTGGCGCCGAGTGAGGAAAGCTGAGGGCAGTTCCCCCTCTGGACTTACCTTAGCAGCTCCAACGGTGGAAACTGACGCTGCTGTTCCAACTGGGAATAGGTTTGAACCGCTCAGGATGGTGCGCAAGAACTCTCCAATTGCCGTACTAAAAAGTTCTCCTCCACCCGTTGAAAATGTTACTAAGGCGAAGCCGGAGTAGCCCCCTCAGTGGCTGTCCTCTAAAATCCATAGGGTCTGGCGAAGAGTCTAAGACTCTGTAATCGACAAAGACTACTCCCGCTGTTAGAAGAAAATGAAGGTTCGGCAGGAGGAAGACCATCCCGTCGCTATGCTACAGAAGGCGTCATCTACAGGGGTGCCTGTTGCAGCCCCCTCAACTTTGACCGTTCATAAAAAGAGAAGACCGGAGAAGATCCCTGTGCCTACGACAAATCTCAAGGGCACTGAACCTAAACGCCCTAAGTCTGGGGGCATGGTAGCGCACACCGTCTACATGGCTTCTGGAAAAGAGGAAAGCTGTGCTTCTGGGGGTCATCGACCACTTACACGGTCCGTAACAAAGGCTCAGGAGCAACGACAGAAACTCCAGGAGATGCTGACAAAGATGGCCACACTTACTGGGCAGAAAGAAAGCCCGGAAGCGTCGTCGGAGCAACGCCAGGAACAGGAAACCGATGCCGAGTTCCTCCGAAGAATGCTCGAAAAGAAAGATAAAGAAGCCGCGGAACAAGCGGCTAACATAAAACAAATGGCGCATCTGTTCCAAAATATGGTGGGGATGATGATCCAGCCGGACCCTCCAGCCGAAGATCCCCCAATAATCATTGAAGACGACAGAGGAGAAATATCGAACCCTCTTCCGACTCTATCAACAACCAGGGAGGAGACGATCTCGAAAGCTGCGCTTGATAACTACATAGCTCAATAAATATGAGCTCATCAGGCAAACGAAGCCGCTGGCCAAGTGTCAGAACCGGGCGACCCTATCCAAGCTGGTACGATCAAATTAAGTACCCACCAGGATACACGATCCCTAAATTTCACGTGTATAAGGAGACAGACAATCCCCATCAGCACGTTGCTCAGTTCAGGACTCTATGCGGCAATACCGAAGGTGACGACAAACTGCTGCTTCGCCAGTTCGTTGGCAGCTTAGCGAAAACGACATTTGAATGGTACTCGGAGCTTCCGAATGACTCCATCAAAACATTCACAGAAATGGAGTTGTTATTCACCCAGCGTTTCGCAAGCGCCAGCGAACACACCTCGATTACGGCATTGATCAATGCCAGGGTGAAACCAGGAGAGACTTGGATTCAGTATGCAATTCGGTGGCGGAACTTATGGTTGAGATACGAACAACGCATAGAAGAAGCTACTGCTGTGGGCATGTTCATAGGGACCCTTGACCCGCAAGCCACTATATCCCAGTTTATAATGTTTTTCAAGTCGACCACTTTCCAAGCCTTGATCGACAAGTTGGCCCAAATGGACCAGATGGGCCATAGACCGCCCTCCTCGAAAACGGAGCTTCTAAATGGAAAGGGCAAAGGGAAAGCGACCTTCGTCGCCAACGCTCAGCAACAGACGAGTGATCCGAAACCAGCTGCTCTCCAAAACGATAGACAGCGATCACTCGGAGAAAAGCTGTGACGTCCTTACTCATTCCCTCGGGATAAAATGAGAAGACTGTTCGAACTGGCGGTGCGCAACAGGCTTATCACTCTACCAGATCCGAGATGCCCACTGCAACCGAGCGATGTCAACAATCCCAATTACTGCCCCTACCACCGAATAGTTGGCCACCCAATCGAAGATTGCTTCGTCTTCAAAAATTGGATTGAGGACCAGTACCAACAAGGCAAATTCGCACTGTCTGAAAACTGGAAGGTAAACCTGCCACAACTGCACGCTCTTAAAAAGGTGGACACGCCGGGGGCATCATTATCATTTATAGAGGAAGCTCCATGGGAAGTTGTTCTTTCAGACAAGACTAAGAGAATGCTCAAAGATCTTCAGGCATGTCCGGCAATTAGATGGAAAAGCTCGCTGGAGCCAGAGATCATTGAGGGCATGCTGAAACCGCGCTCGACACCGAGAGTTGGTAGCGATGGGAAAAATACCCAGGCCCGGCCGTCAAAGTCTGCAAAGAAAAAGAAGAAGACCAAGAATCCCACACAGCCTGATGACAAGCGCACAGACCTGCAAAGGCATATTGACGTATTGGAGGAATATAACCAGAAGGAGCGAACCCCGGTCACACTCCAAGAGTTTCTCAGCCATATCCTTGAGGGTGGAGATAATGACAATGATGAAGGAGAAGACTCGTCATAAGAACCCGAGTATTATGTGGCAAGTTGTCACATGATCTCTCATTCACCAATAAATGATGAAGAAGCTCACTCGGCATCAGAAGATAATATAGAGGAGTTGGGGGCAGGATCGGTGCCAAAATCCTTGGAACCGTCAGACGAGATGATTGACATGTTGCTGAACGAAGCCCGTCAGAAGAGCAAAGCTAATCAAGAGCGTGAAATGGCCATATTTGAAAGGGCTAGGCATCGGCATCAAGTTAAAGAAGTCATGGTAGAGATAAGTCACAAAGCACTCTGACCAGATCGAAGCACGCCCATGGCAGACAAAAGCAGGCTTAAGACAAGGAAACGGTTCGCTAAAGCCCTATCAATGGGAATGAGGCTGCCATCTTTCAAAGGAAATACTTTTGGCAGTATACACCTTGACGAAGCAGATGTACATCCTAATTATTGCTTATACCATCAGAAGATTGCACACCCTACCGAAGAATGAATGGCCTTTAAAAAGTGGTGGCAGGGATACGTTGCTCACCAATAACATTTCAAGCGGATGAAGCGCAAAATTCATCGGGGGCAGAAAAACACGAAGGATGAGCATGAAAGAACTGCCGGCAACTATCATATGGTTGATACCAAGAGATCTCAAGTTCTCACCTTCGGAAGCGATTCTGATGAAGAAATAGCCCTCGACCCTCTCTTCAAAGAATCCACCTCAGGAAAAGAAGAAGAGATGAAGAACTGTAAGAATATTCAGCTGCGCAACCATACGTTGCCCAAAAAGAATCTCGGGCCTACAAACAAGGAATCGAACAAAAAAGATAAGGGGAAGGAAAAAGTCCCTGAGGATATCGCCCTCGATGACCGAGTCGTCGAAGAGCTGGCAGCCAAGGACCCGTCCAAGAAAAACAAAGTGGATTACAATGTCCTGGCACACCTGAGGAAGATACCCTCACAGCTAAGCGTTTTGGATGCCCTTCTGTTATCTAAAGAGGCACGAGATTCTCTGATCAGGGCCCTACAAGAGCCTGAGCAGTTTCAAGCTTTCCTTGCCGAAGAAAAGATGAAGGACAAGATGGAAGAAGTGCACACAGCTGACATCACTTTCGGCGATGAAGATCTTCTACTCGGAACGTGCGAGCACAACCATCCCCTGTATGTCACCGGGTACTACCATGACATCAAGATAGGGAAGATCTTAGTTGACAACGGGTCCTCTGTTAACCTCCTAAATGTGAGGGTGCTAAAAGAAATCTGCATGAGCGTTCAGCACCTCGCTCGGGATAAAATTACCATCTCCGGGTTCAACTCCCAGTCATCACGGACGCTCGGGTTTGTAATACTGACGTTACGCTTTGGGCTGCTCGTTACTGATATCAAATTTCATGTCATTGACGCCAAGACCTGCTACAATGCTTTGCTCGGCAGGCCTTGGTTACACGAGTACAACATCATCCCTTCTATACAACATCAGTGTATGAAGTATTTCAAAGATGGTCTCGAGTATACCGTGACGGGGGAACTAAACCCATTCTCCGTAAATGAAGTCCGAAAGTACGAAGATGCAAAGCATTTCCTACCAGACTTTGAAGACACGGAAAGATGCCATAAACAGGAGATAAACAAAAAGCTATCACCATTATTCCGGTCTTCAGGAGCGATACCGAGGAGGAAGAAGAGATAGTCTATTTGGCGCCGCCCCAATGCAACAGGCCGGGACCATCTACACCTATTCTGGTCTTTGGCAGTGACTCTGAAGACGAAGTCAACGCAGTGTTCTCGGTCCGTCTATCAATGCAGGCCCTCACTGGAGATGATCAGAGTTTGCAAATCGCTATGGTTTCACGGCAGCACTACAGAGAGCTTGATGCCCTGGAGACATATAGTGTGCAAGAGCTGCAGACATTCTACGTCCCTCCCAGGCGAAGAGGTGAAAAGGCGATTCTATTCTATCGATCCACAGAGACTAAAGTCGAAAGAGAAGTCTGGCATGGTGCCGATTTTGCGCTTGACATGCTCCAACCCATCCGTATGCCCAAATACTACACGGAGGGATTGAGAAGGTTATTAAGATGCCAAAGCGTACCTTTCAAACAGACTGCTCGACAAACTTAGTTCTACAACAGGATTTGGAACGTCCCCGGAACTCAGCGAAAATTGCCTAATGGAAAAATGGAAGCGATTGGGCTTGGATATGTCTAGTCCAAGAAACAGGAGCAATTCCACGGCTGCCATGTCATAAATGACCTCGACGAAGAAGGGGATGCTCTTTTAAAAGACGCTGACGTTGAACCAGAACGAGGTCCTGCCATAAAAATGCCGAGTCCGTCGTTTAAAGAACAGATGGACAAGCTAGTAAGGGAAGCGAGTCAAAAGGTTCGGAACGACCACGGTCGCGAAATGGCCATTTACAAGAAAGCCAAGATGCAACTCCTCCTTCAGCAGGCTATGGAGGATGACAATGTCCTTCACCGTTAGCCCGCTATGCATCACCAAGATAAGAAAAAGGCCCGACGTAGAGGCAAAAACAAGTTAAAGAACGGAAAAAATGTTCGACAGCGACAAAACGGATCCAAAAGGCCACGCGATCGAGAAAAGGTCAGCCGGAATCCGCCTCTTATGAAAAAGATGGGTCGAGCATATTCTTTCCCTCGAGACAAGACAAGGAGAATTTTTGACCTTGTCATGAAACATAAAATGATGACGCTCCCGGAGTCTCGGCACTCCGATCAAGCAAACGAGGTTCATCACCCGGATTATTGCTCCTACCATCGAGCAATAGGACATCCGCTTGAAGACTGCTTCACTTTAAAAAACTGGGTCGAAGACCAATATCAACTCGGCAGATTCGCTCTATCCAACAGTTGGAGGGTAGCCCCACCACAAAAGCATGTGCCAAAGGCAACGTATATAGCGAGAGTAGAACCAGATCAACATCGGTCTTGGAAACGATCTCGTACCTGTCACGTGGTAACGCTGTCGGAAGAAGAAGAGCGCGAGAATATGGATGATCTCTCCTGGTGCTTCGAAAATGAGGATGAAGATGAGTTGATCTCAGAATTTCCATCGGCGCTAAAAGAATTGGAAGATGGGATACACACCACGGCGGACAACCTAAAAAAAATCGACTTGGGACGGCAAACGACCCACAGCCAACGTTCGTCAGTGAGCTGCTGTCTAAAGAGCAGGTGGCTATACTAAAAGACGTGCTCATGCAATATAAAGACTGCTTTGCATGGAACTATTCCGAGATACCAGGGCTAGATCCAGGAATAGCTGTGCATAAATTAGCGATATATCCGGACGTCAAGCCAGTCAAACAAGCACCAAGAAGAATGCAGCTCGAGCTTGAGATGAGTATCAATATCGAAGTCAAGAAGCTAATTGACTCCGGCTTCATCCAAGAAGTTCAATACCCTAACTGGATCGCCAATATCGTTCCGGTAATGAAGAAAAATGGAACAGTACGCATCTGCGTAGACTTTCGGGACCCCAACAAAGCCTGTCCGAAGGATGATTTCCCCATACCGGTTACCGAGCTGATGATAGATAACACGTCCACTCACGAAATCTTCTCCTTCATGGACAGCTCATCAGGGTATAATCAAATAAAGATGCATCCCGAAGACCAGAAGCATACCGCTTTCCGGACTCCTCTAGGCATATTCTGCTACAAAGTGATGCCTTTCGGTTTGAAGAACGCCGGCGCTACCTATCAAAGGGCCATAACAAAGATTTTCGATGACCTCATACATGAAATCGTCGAATGCTATATCGATGACCTCGTGGTGAAAATCAAATCGTACGAAGAGCACTGGTAGCATCTGAAGATAGTGTTCCAGCGTCTTCGGAAATACAACTTGAAGATGAACCCTCTCAAATGCGCGTTTGGAGTTTCCTCGGGCAAATTCCTAGGATTCATCGTACGACACCGGGGTATTGAAATAGACCCATCAAAGATCAAGGCGATTATGGAAATGCCTCCGCCAAGAACTCTTAAGCAACTGCGGTCTCTCCAAGGAAAGCACGCGTATATCAGGCGGTTCATAGCTAACCTCTCCGGCAAATGCCGCTCCTACAGTCATCTAATGAAAAAGGGGACCTCGTTCGTTTGGGATCGCAAATGCCAAAGAGCAAATACCTGCAGAATCCGTCAGTACTGACCGCTCCGGTCAAGGGAAAGCCCCTCATCCTATACACAACCGCCCTTGAAGGTTTCTTAGGCGCACTATGGGTATAGGAAAATGACCAAGGGAAGGAGAGAGCCCTCTATTATTTGAGTTGAGTTCTCCTGGGGGCAGTAAACAACTACTCCCCTATCGAAAAACACTGCCTGTCATTAATCTTCGCGATAACGAAGCTTCAACATTATGCTTTGGCGCATGAGGTCCATCTCATATCAAAAGTGGATCCTCTCAAATATTTGATGTCAAGAGCCATACTAACGGGACGACTCACTAAATGGGCCCTACTCTTAATGGAATTCTCGATAACCTACCGACCTTTCAAGGCAGTGAAAGGCCAGGCCATCGCCGACTTCCTCGCTGAGCATCCGATACCTGTCGATTCACCCATAAATTGCGAATTGCCAGACGAGCACACGTTTGACACGATCGACGGGGAGAGAGGAGGGATTGATACCCGATGGGAACTCTACTTCGATGGGGCATCTTCCGTGAAGAAGCGAAAGCACAACTCCCCCGTAATCAAATCTGGGGTAGGCCTCATCTTCGTGACTCCACAAGGAGGGATAATACGCTTTGCCTTTTCCTTAACGGAGCCAAAAACAAATAACGAAGCAGAATATGAAGCTTTGATAGTAGGTCTTGAGATCACTGTTGACATAGGGATCGAAAATCTCCTTATATACAGAGACTCCCAGCTGGTCGTTAGTCAAGTAAACGGCGACTATCAAACGTGCAAACCAGAGTCGGTAAAGTACGGCGAGAGAGTGCAACAACTGCTGACTCAAATCCCTTCCTACACCCTAGAAAGCATACCGTGTACAGAAAATAGTAAAGTGGATGCATTAGCCAAACTCGCTAAAGAACTGGCTGACGAAAACCTCGATGACGTAAGGACATTGTACAAAGCCGTCGGGTTCTTGCACCAGCAGAAATATCTCCGGAGTCGTCTGAACAAAAGGAAGCGACCAAGCAAACAACCCTACAAATAGAGGACCAACAAAGGGATAAGGATTAGAGAGAAGTCTTTATAGACTACTTCAAATCCTGTCGAACACCTGAAGATGCATCCTCAAGACATCAGCTCATGAAACGAGCTCCGTCTTTCGCCTTCGTCAATGATACTCTGTATAAGAGATCGTTCGACTCTCTGTGGCTGAGATGCCTGGGACCGGAAGAAGCAAGGAGAGTCGTCCAAGAAACTCACGACGGACTCTGCGGCTCTCATCAAGCCGGGCCAAAGATGAAGCTGAAGATCAAAAGGATGGGCTACTATTGGCCCACGATGATTCAGGACTGCCTCGAACACGCGAAGCAATGCCACTCATGCCAAATTCATGGAGACTTCATCTACCAGCATCCAAACCCGCTATACCCAACAGTGGCTAGCTGGCCATTCGAAATGTGGGGAACCGACATAATTGGGCCCATCGAACCAGTGTCATCCAAAGGACATCGGTTCATATTGGCGACAACTG
Organism: Agapanthus africanus; assembly: GCA_030015575.1. Classification (NCBI taxonomy): domain Eukaryota; kingdom Viridiplantae; phylum Streptophyta; class Magnoliopsida; order Asparagales; family Amaryllidaceae; genus Agapanthus; species Agapanthus africanus. Next base: position 269,620,951 of record CM057342.1, on the reverse strand, counting down.
ATTACTTCTCTAAGTGGGCAGAAGCCATACCGCAAAGAGAAGTGAAGACGGAGAACATCCTCCATTTCTTCAAGACGCACGTCATCTATTGGTTCGGCACTCCGCGATGGATTATCTCCGATAACGGGCCGACCTACAGAAGTCACAAAATCAGCCGCTTCGCACAGCAGCATAATATAGACTGGAGATACTCTTCGGTCTACAATCTCCGAGATAACGGTCTAGCTGAGGCTTTCAACAAAACCTTGACAAAGATCATACAAAAGACGGTGTCCAAAAATAAAAAGGACTTGCACGAGAGACTGCATGAAGCTCTTAGGGCGTATCGAACTACGTTCAAAACAACTATGAATACAACGCCATATGCATTGGTATTCGGCATGGAAGCAGTACTCCCCTTAGAAATAGAGCTACCCTCTCTACGAGTGGCGGTTCATTACGAACTAACAAATGAAGAGAATGCTCATCTTCGGCTTGAGGTGCTCGACGCCCTCGATGAAACTCGTCTCATGGCACAACAAAACTTGGAGGCTTACAAAGCAAAGATGATACGCTCATAGAAAAGATTAACTAGGTCGAGAACATTCTGCCATGGTGAACTCGTGCTAGTTGTCAAAAGACCTATGATCCCCAATCGTGCCAAACGGGGGAAATTCGAGCCAAACTATGAGGGACCGTACATCATAGACAAAGTCTACCAAGGTGGCGCTTATTTGCTCATGGATATGCATAGCGAAAGACCCTTCCGGCCAATAAACGACCGGTTCCTTAAGAAATACTACGCTTGACAAGTCACGGTTCAGGTTAATGGTGGATGACGACGCTCGTGTCCGCTCGCTGTCTTCCTGAGTCTAAACTCTATATCCGTCAAAACTTCGCCTCGAAGCTACAATGGACCGCAACATCCTTAAAGTAGCTGCGGACCGAGATGTCCTTAAGCAAACGACGGAACGAAACGTTCTTAAACTAACGACGGACCGAAACGTCCCTAAACTAACGACGGACCGAAACGTCTCTAAACTAACAACGGACCGCAACGTCCTGAAAATAACTACGGACCGAAACGTCCCAAAACTAACGACGGACCGAAACGTCCCTAAACTAGCGACGGACCGAAACGTCCCTAAACTAACAATGGACCATAACGTCCCTAAACTAACTACGAACCGCAGCATCCTTAGGCTAACGCGGCAACGATAAAAAAAACAAAAAAAACGGTACGTCCATAAGAGAAATGGGCACGGATGAAAACCCGAAAGGGCTCCGTGAGTAAAAACAGCAGGGCTACCGGCGAGTTTATGAAAACCCTAAAGGGCGCAGAGTCGTAATTTTTTTTTCCTATGCACTTGCAGGGTCCTCTCGACCTTGTAAGGAGAAAATACCCGCGTGAGATCCTTACAACTCATAAGGGAGCAAAACACTTAGGAATCCTCACGATTCCTAAGGAGAAATTACACTCACAAGATCCTTACGACTTGTAAGGAGAATTCCCCCTATGAGATCCTCACGGCTCACTGGATTCAAAAGTCTTAAGATACAGGGACCTGAACCTGTTCTTAAGCCATCATATCCCCCAAACTACCCTACAAGCGGTCAATATTGACCCTTGTATACAATCCACGGGCACAAACAAACGTTCCCTCGCCCAGTTCCACCAATGGTGTGAAATTCCCCTATTTGGTGAACAACACTTGTAGATCCTCTCGACTTGCAAGGAGAAAATGCTCTTGTGAGATCCGTACGACTCTCAAGAGAAGACACACTTAAGAGTCCTCATGACTCCTAAGGAGAAATTACACCTACGAGATCCTCATGACTCGTAGGGAGAAATACCTTTATGAGACCCTTACGACTCACGAAGTCAAAAGACTTAGTCGTCAGGCCCCTAACCCTGTCTACTAAGTGTAAGTCGATGTGCAACACCCCACAAGTTGCGGGGAGGCGGAAATATGAAAAACAATCTTGTTTTGTAAACAAACATCGACTAACCGAAGATCTTTTCTAAACAATACTTAACAATAAGCATAGAGTTCTAAGCTACTATGTAAAGAGATTATACCAAACGATTCTAGTCCTTCGTCTTTACGATCTCTATGGCCTCCTTGGATCTCCACGTCCTCCTCGGCTTCCTTCCGTGATAGACGATCCACCCGAGAACCCTAATCCAAGCTATTACCTCTAAACTTGAGGTTACTTAGTTTCTCTAGTTGCTAATTAAAGTAACTAAGGTGATGTAGAGTTAGGTTATGGAGTGTTTAGTCTTTACTAATCCTTGTACTCAACTCATGAGTGGTAGGATTAGGGTTTGGAGAAGGAGAGAGAGCTTGAGGAGAGAGAAGGTGGAGATGATAATGATAATAGAAAAGCTTCTCACTTGAATATATCAAACATAATGAATTATCAAATAATATCAATTAAATGATTATTCACCATGCTTCATTTATTCAAGAAGAGTGATTCATCATGTGAGTCATTAGATCATTAATGATGCATTAATGATGCATTTAATGATATGATGAATCATATGAATGAGTCACTAAAGCAATTAATGAAAATTCCACCTTAACCCCTCATGTCACATCCTTCTAGAAGCTTCTTGAAAATTACGAGAACTCCCCTCGCATCCGTGAAAACACGGAAAAACTTTAGACTGTATAAATCCAATAACCCGATACTAGATCTGGCTTAAACCAAAGCCGGCTAGTAAAAACTGTCCGAATGTCGTACGTGCGTTTAAACACGTATGCGTCCGAACCTTTGTTGTAAAACCATACGACCTCTATATCATTTCGCCTGGAGTTGGGAAATCTCTGTGTGGGACTCTAAAGACTCGACTACTATGCTGGCAGTGGGTTTAACCACAGACCGCAAGCGGCACTAGCTGTACGTAACGGTCCCCAGGTAGTTGTCGATAAGAAAGCCGATGAGGTAACCCATCCGAAATCCTACTGAGCCTGTTCGTGACAATATCCGCGTAGTCTGGTCTGTTCGTCTAAGAGTATCGCATGTATGGTCTAGGGAGGTGGTGGACGTCAGACCCCTAATAACCGTACAAGTCGTGTCGGTATGGCTCTATCACCATCCGAGAATCTACTGATCAATCTATCAGTAATTCTCAATCAGCCCTGGCCAGGGACTTATGGCAATGACCAACCGATCACCGTGCGATATCAACTTCCTATACCGGGAGAGACGAATCCCTAACAGTCGATCACTGCCTCCACGTGGCTCGGGACTGTGCCCAACTAAAACCTGTTTGCACGACTCCTTTGAATTGTGGTAGGGTAGTAATCAAAGCACAGTGGGAACTCACACGAGACAAATGACGACCTTAAGTCAACGGACTATCTGCACACATGTCACCTGAGAACTGCTATCTGACGTTAGGTATAATACCATCCAGTCAGTTCTCGGCGAGTCCTGTCCGGTGTACTCACACCCAGTGAGCATCTGTATACAATCTTAGGTGCACTCCACCAATGGCTGCGGGACCAGTCCATCGCCCCTCCTCAGGGTCTAGATATGTATACACTAGTCTACTCCGGAGTATCGATGCCCAATCTCGATACTCCTGCGACCAGGGACATCTAAGGATGTGCATATTGACTATCCAGCTCCCACAAGTATGACTGCCATCACAACGCCGGTAGTCAGGCAAACGCCCTATGGGCTTTATCAACATGTATATATAAACACCAAGTAAAATATATCATATGTTAAGACAAAGACAAACCAAATAGCGTACTATCATATCAAGCAAGACTGTCATGTACATACATATCCCTAGCATCCTATACAATGAAGGCCTCTAGGGCATATGTATCCAACAATCTCCCACTTGCACTAAGGCCTATAATTGGCGCAATGAGTATCCACTGTCTCTACCAGATCCAGTTGCTGGCGTACCGCATGCCCAACATCTCAAACAGCCTCTCGAACTGCACTTAAGGGATGGCCTTGGTGAATGGATCTGCCGTGTTGTCTTTTGTGTCCACTCTCCGTATTTCGATCTTCCGACGATCAGGTGAAACCGCCTTAAGATATGCCTGGATTTCTGATGGGAACTTGGTTCCTTCGCTAAAGCTACAGCGCCATTGTTATCACAATACAAAGGTATTGGATTGGCAATGGACGGAACCACCTGAAGTTCAGAAATGAACTTCCTCATCCAGACAGCCTCTTTTGCGGCTTCACTAGCTGCTATATACTCAGCCTCCATAGTTGAGTCTGTGACGGTATCCTGTTTGGAACTCCTCTAACATACTGCCCCTCCATTGAGGGTAAACACAAAACCCGAAATGGATTTAGAATCATCCTTGTCACTTTGGAAGCCGGAGTCGGTAAAAGCCTCTACCTGGAGGTCCTTATTACCGTAAACGAAGAACATCTCCTTAGTCCTTCTCAGGTACTTAAGAATATTCTTTACCGCTATCCAATGTTTCTCACCTAGGTCAGACTGATACCTGCTTACCACACTAAGTGTGTAAGCTACATCCGGTCTGGTACATAACATCGCATACATTATAGATCCTACTGCCGAAGCGTAGGGTATAATGCCCACGCGAGCCCTCTCTTCATCTGTCTTTGGAGACATCTCTTTGGAGAGGGTGATTCCGTGACAAGCGGGTAGATTACCGCGCTTGGAATCTTCCATACTAAATCTCTTTAGTATAGTGTCAATATACCTGGACTGTGAAAGTCCCAACATTCTATTAGATCTATCACGATGGATCTTAATGCCCAGAATGTATGATGCATCTCCCAAGTCTTTCATAGAGAATTTCTGTGACAAGAAGAGCTTTACTGATTGTAGCATAGGGATATCATTCCCTATCAGTAGTATGTCATCGACGTACAAAACGAGGAAGACTACTGCTCTTTCTACAATCTTCCTATAAATACATGGTTCATCTAAATTTTTGATAAAGTCAAATTCTTTGACTGTCTCATCAAAGAAGATGTTCCAACTCCACGATACTTGCTTTAATCCATAAATGGATTTAAGCAACTTGCAGACTCTTCCGCTGCTCCCACTGTCTAAGAAACCTTCTGGTTGATCCATGTAAACACTCTCTTCTAAATGTCCATTTAGAAAAACTGTTTTTACGTCCATCTGCCAGATTTCATAGTCATGGAAGGCAGCAGTCGCAAGCAGGATCCGAATGGATTTAAGCATAGCTACAGGTGAAAAGGTTTCATCATAGTCCAATCCTGGTCTTTGACGAAAACCTTTTGCTACGAGTCTAGCTTTGTAGGTTTCCACTTGTCCAAATGCACCAATCTTCTTTTTGAAGATCCATTTGCATCCAACTGGTTTTACTCCAGGAGGAGCAACTTCTAAAGTCCATACTTTATTGGTGTACATTGATTCCATTTCGGATCTCATAGCATCCAGCCATTTCATCGAGTCGCTACTCGTGATAGCCTGCTGAAAACTAGTAGGCTCATCATCATTGATGATGCAATCCTCTCGATCCACATCTAGAAGAAAACCATAGTATCTTTCAGGAGTATGAGAAAGCCTACTAGATCTGCGGAGTGGCGTTGGTTCGTCATGTTCTATTGAAATCTGAGGTTCTACTAAGTCCTCGGTAGCAGTTTGAGGTTCTGGAATTTCTTCCAACTCTACCGCGCTCCCACTAATTTCTTTTGCAAGAAATTCGCTTTCTAAGAAGACAATGTGGCGAGCGACAAATACCTTTTGTTCTTCAGTGTGGTAGACCATATACCCCCTTGAATGCTTGGGGTATCCTACAAACTTGCATAAAACCGATCGTGCCTCGAGCTTGTCCGTATTATGCTTTTTAACATATGCCGGACACCCCCATATCTTAATATACTTGAGATATGGTCTCTTCCCGCTCCACATTTCATATGGAGTGGTAGGTACAGACTTAGTTGGAACTCTATTCAATAGGTATGCGGCTGATTCTAGAGCAAATCCCCAGAAGGAAAGTGACAACTCAGCACTACTCATCATTGAACGCACCATATCTAATAGCGTGCGATTCCTCCTTTCTGATACACCATTATGCTGAGGTGTATAAGGCGGAGTAAGCTGAGAGAGAATTCCATTCTCTTTTAAGCATTCAAGGAAACTGGTACTTAAGTATTCTCCACCTCGATCAGATCGAAGTGTGTTGATGTTTTTACCAGTTTGTTTCTCTACTTCATTTTTATACTCTTTAAACTTCTCAAAAGCCTCGGATTTATGCTTCATTAAGAACACATGTCCATACCTAGAGAAGTCATCAGTAAAAGTGATGAAGTAGGAGTGACCACTTCGTGCATGCGTAGACATCGGACCACATACATCACTGTGTACTAGTCCCAAGAGTTCAGTGGCTCTTTCTCCGTGTCCGGTGAACGGAGATTTGGTCATTTTTTCTTTGATACATGATTGACAAGTTGCATATGATGAATATTCAAACGGATCTAAATATCCATCTTTATGTAACTTAGTCAACCTTGTTTCATTTATATGACCAAGTCTACAATGCCATAGGAAGGCTTGATTTGAATCTGGAGCCTTTCTTTTACGCGTGTTTTGAATATTGAAAATTTGAGGTTGATTAAGTATGTATATGCCGTTTTCCAGTGTGCCAAACCCAATCAGTTCTTGATTGAGGTGAATGTTCATAACATTTCTTTCAAGCGCAAAACTATATCCTTCATTCGATAACAAAGATACTGATATAATATTACACAATATACTGGGAATACAAAAACAGCTATACAACACCAAAATGTGCCCACTAGTCAACCCTAGGTGATATTCCCCTATTGCAATTGCATCTACATGCATTCCATTGCCCATCCGGAGAGTCATATCACCTGTCCCCAGTATTCTACTATTTCTCAGATCCTGCAATGAATTACAGATATGAGAACCAGAACCGGTATCAAGTACCCATGATGTAGAGTTAACTGAAAAACAATTTTCGATTACAAACACACCTGAAGTAGAAGCAACTACTTGCTTCATGTCCTTAGCTTTGAAGGCTTGACAATCCTTCTTCCAGTACCCTTGCTTGTGACAATAGAAGCACTCGTTCTTTTCTGTCTTCACCCTTCCTGCCTTGTTCGTTCCCTGCACCTTCTTGACCCCACCTTTCGGTTTGGTGGCTTTCATCTTCTTCTTCCCTTTAGCTTTCGCTTTAGATTTAGAGGAAGATGATTGGCCAACATACAGAACGGGGGTCTTCTCCTTTTTCAAGGAGGTCTCTGCTACCCTCAACATATTGAGGAGCTTTGGAAGATCAGCTTCCAATTCGTGCATGTTGAAGTTCAGCACGAACTGAGAGAAGGTGTGGGGAAGGGACTGCAAAATCAAGTCGATATACAAATCATTCTCTAGCACGCATCCCAGGTTTGCGAGTTTCTCAATGAGGCTGATCATTTTGAGGACGTGCTCTCCTACAGGCGATCCTGGAGCTAACCTCATCTGGAAGAGTTTCCTTGAGGTCTCGTACCTCGCGATACGGGAGTGCTCTCCATACAAATCCTTGCAATAGAGAAAGATAGATACAATATCCATATTCTCGTGCTGTTTCTGGAGTTCATTGTTCATGGACGCCAGCACGATACACTTAGCTCGCTCACAATCTAGATCCCAAGTTTTGCGAACTTCCTTGTCCACAACTGAGGAATCTGGTCCTGGGATAAGGGGAGGAACAACGGTGGTAACATATGCTACTTTGTCATAAGTCAGCGCGATATTGACATTCCTTAGCCAATCTTTATAGTTCTGCCCAGTCAGTATATTTTTTTCAAGTAATAGTTTTAGTCCTGTCATGGTAGCTGCCAGAGAGAGAGAAAAGAAAACACTCAGCATATGCTCTTGCAAGTTTAGATTGGTTTATTAATTTATCTAAACAGGATGGCTCCCAATGTTTTCTCAAATTCTTCTTCAAAACCTAAAAGAAGAACTAGTCAGGATTTAATCATACGTCACAATACTTGCTTAACCTTTCAGCCAGGCTGGTGTTGGTACTTCGAGGGAGGTTTTCCAACGCTTTCGCGAAGTTCCTTAATTAAAGAACCTCTTTTCCCTGGAGGTGTAGCCCCTCTAACACCTTTCTAGTCACCTACTTGGTTTATAGCATTGATTGTTAAGTGAGAAATATTCCCGAGAGTAATCCTACTCATCAGTGGGATCGGGATCCAACTATCATTGCATGATGCCCTAGATGGAAGCCACTCTAGTCACCACACTCCAGAAGGTATGCTAAATCTGCAAGTTTCCTTTATGTTTGAAACTCCCGATGTGATTTTTACCCCAAGCTCTTATGACCTTGACGTAGGCCAACAAATCATAAGACGCAAGTCAAGTTCTACCCGTCGTTGTCCTGATCAATTTAAGTACATCGTACAAGCCCTTGACGTAGGCCAACAAGGTGTACGTCTGTCTTAAACCAATGCATCTATCTATGCAACAAATAGGCACACACACTGCTACCATACACTATGCCTTGACGTAGGCCAACAAGCATAGCATGAATACGATGTGCTGTCTATCTGAAACGACGGAGGGTTACGGCTGGTTTTTGGCAAAAAACCGTTAACGTAATGAACTTGATATGATCGAAGGAACAAAGATAGCTTTTATTTAAAAGGAGTGGTTTAAGCTCCGCATTTAAAATTTGCTTTTTCAAGAAAACCGAGTGGTTTTAGAAATTTTTCCAACGATTCAGTTTAGGTTTTATTTTCTTTGCATTAATAATAATGCGTCCCATCATTAACCTATCATTACAGATAACAATGAAAATACAACGTCCTCTTATGCCATCCGCATTCGCCACTGGGTCCTGTCATCACCCGTTAGGTTACTTAACTAACGGCAGAGCGGGGGCTGGGCTAGCGCGGGTGTAAAACATAAGTGACGTCTAAATAGCTATCATATATAGATATTGTACATTCGTCGGACGCAATAATAGGCATTCCAGATCACAGATAAACAATATTGGATTTGCAAGCAATCCGCGTTTCAATTGAGCCTGCAATGAAAGACGGATTACACAGTTGTGATGAATAGCCATTTACCCCACCCCAGACCCCTACGGGTACGGCAAACTACCCGCCAAGTACCAGAAGTGAAGCGGTCTGCCTCAACACTTCAAAATACCCGGTAGTTTGTGCACCCCACCTTGGGTCTATCCTAGGAGCAAAAACAGTAAAAAGAAATAATACAACGGTGGCTACAACCGCAACCTGGATGTGCCCCGCAAAATAATATTACAACTTATTACAATTACATCGAATGAATTAATACAATAACCCATCTCAAAACCCGGCTAATCATCACAACAATCCAATACAGTTTATATACACAAACAGTTATAAATAACATCACAAATATGTGCAACCCCCTGCCAACCGACATACTAGCAGTTAGGGGAGGTTTACAAACACATAATACAGTTCACAGATATAATCAAACAAGCAAATATCGTATAATTTCGATCGATTAAACACATTAAATTTTGCTCCAATACTTCTATGCAAATCTGAAACCTAAGCAAAAATTAAATCATACCAGAAAATACAAAATATCACAAAAAATGCACAGAAGAAAACTGGGCTGAATCGGCCCCAACTCGGCCGCGGTTCCGCGGCTCTTTGGCCGATTCAGGAGCCTATTTTTCTTGTGTGCTCTTATATTTTCTTACTGGTCATTCTGGAGGTCCTTAAAAAATTTTTGGACTTCATTTTAAAATCGACAGAAACTATGTGATATCGGGGTTTTTTCCGGTTTGTTTTCTGTTTGAAATTCATACAACTTTACAAGTGTGTTAATTATTGTTTAGTGAGACTCTGATACCACTGTAAGTCGATGTGCAACACCCCACGAGTTGCGGGGAGGCGGAAATATGAAAAACAATCTTGTTTTGTAAACAAACATCGACTAACCGAAGATCTTTTCTAAACAATACTTAACAATAAGCATAGAGTTCTAAGCTACTATGTAAAGAGATTATACCAAACGATTCTAGTCCTTCGTCTTTACGATCTCTACGGCCTCCTTGGATCTCCACGTCCTCCTCGGCTTCCTTCTGTGATAGACGATCCACCCGAGAACCCTAATCCAAGCTATTACCTCTAAACTTGAGGTTACTTAGTTTCTCTAGTTGCTAATTAAAATAACTAAGGTGATGTAGAGTTAGGTTATGGAGTGTTTAGTCTTTACTAATCCTTGTACTCAACTCATGAGTGGTAGGATTAGGGTTTGGAGAAGGAGAGAGAGCTTGAGGACAGAGAAGGTGGAGATGATAATGATAATAGAAAAGCTTCTCACTTGAATATATCAAACATAATGAATTATCAAATAATATCAATTAAATGATTATTCACCATGCTTCATTTATTCAAGAAGAGTGATTCATCATGTGAGTCATTAGATCATTAATGATGCATTAATGATGCATTTAATGATATGATGAATCATATGAATGAGTCACTAAAACAATTAATGAAAATGCCACCTTAACCCCTCATGTCACATCCTTCTAGAAGCTTCTCAAAAATTATGAGAACGCCCCTCGCATCCGTGAAAACACAGAAAAACTTTAGACTGTATAAATCCAATAACCTGATACTAGAATCTAGCTTAAATCAAAGCCGGCTAGTAAAAACTGTCCGAATGTCGTACGTGCGTTTAAACACGTATGCGTCCGAACCTTTGTTGTAAAACCATACGACCTCTATATCATTTCGCCTGGAGTTGGGAAATCTCTGTGTGGGACTCTAAAGACTCGACTACTATGCTGGCAGTGGGTTTAACCACAGACCGCAAGCGGCACTAGCTGTACGTAACGGTCCCCAGGTAGTTGTCGATAAGAAAGCCGATGAGGTAACCCATCCGAAATCCTACTGAGCCTGTCCGTGACAATATCCGCCCAGTCCGGTCTGTTCGTCTAAGAGTATCGCATGTATGGTCTAGGGAGGTGGTGGACGTCAGACCCCTAATAACCATACAAGTCGTGTCGGTATGGCTCTATCACCATCCGAGAATCTACTGATCAATCTATCAGTAATTCTCAATCAGCCCTGGCCAGGGACTTATGGCAATGACCAACCGATCACCGTGCGATATCAACTCCCTATACCGGGAGAGACGAATCCCTAACAGTCGATCACTGCCTCCACGTGGCTCGGGACTGTGCCCAACTAAAACCTGTTTGCATGACTCCTTTGAATCATGGTAGGGTAGTAATCAAAGCACAGTGGGAACTCACACGAGACAAATGACGACCTTAAGTCAACGGACTATCCGCAAACATGTCACCTGAGAACTGCTATCTGACGTTAGGTATAATACCATCCAGTCAGTTCTCGGCGAGTCCTGTCCGGTGTACTCACACCCAGTGAGCATCTGTATACAATCTTAGGTGCACTCTACCAATGGCTGCGGGACTAGTCCATCGCCCCTCCTCAGGGTCTAAATATGTATACACCAGTCTACTCCTGAGTATCGATGCCCAATCTCGATACACCTGCGACCAGGGAAATCTAAGGATGTGCCTATTGACTATCCAGCTGTAGGGTTCCTAGGCACGCTAATGAGGTCTCACAAGGCATCAACCATGCCCGTTTCAAATTTTGCGGTGCCGAGAAACCCTAGATACGGATCGTTGGCTAGAAATTTAGGCGAAACAAGCAACTAGTTAACTACTTAACTAAAAGAACGGAAATACGACCTTTGTAGATCCGGTGCTCCACCTCCATAGCTCCGCGATGAAGTCTTCTCGCTGTCCAAATCAAATCCCGGGCTCTAGCGTCGGCTTCATCGGAGAAAAAGCGGGCTAGGTCATCGACGACGATGCCGAAGATGATCTACGTCGAGGCATCACTAGATCAAGCTCCACCTTCACCAAGCCATGAAAACTTGTAAAGGAAACACCCTATACTACTTGGCAAGAGGTAGAGGATGAAGAAATAGGAAGTGGGTTCACTTTAGAATTGGATTTCTCACTTGTTTTCTCAAGTTGCCATTGTAGTAGCAAGCTTTCTTCATGTGATGAAGAAGAAGAAGATGATGAATATTATGATAAGTTAATTTAAAAACAAAAAGTAAATGAATACTTATCATAATCATAACCATGGTCAAGTGTAGAGAATAAATCATGGTTAGTGGGAATGGTTAGGGTTAAGCATGGAGACAAAATGGTCACTTGGTCAAAGCTTCATGAAGCTTCAACATGCATCCAAAAAAAGCCACCATTTTGCATTATGCAAAATATTTTTCCAAAAAGAATAAATAGATAAATAAATGAGAAAAGGAAATGAAACCCTAACCACTTAAGTAACCATGGTTTAATTCTTTACACAAACCCAAACTAGCATGTATCATCAAACATGATACAATTTTGTGCACAAAAAATATATCATATATACAATGTGCACAAACAAGTGAGAAAATCCATTTAAAAGTGAACCGATACTAGTTAATGCAAAGTAATATATCAAATATATAATTATGCATTAAATCATTAAATCAACACTTGATTTAACGATCCGGTCATATCGCATATAACCGACTAGTATCCAATGTATCGGCTTATCGAATCAACCCTCGATTCGATAACTAGGTTATATCGCATATAACCATTCGATACATTCATCGCGAGAATAGAATACGGTATCACATACACGCATTATTCTCGGTCCCGCACATATCTCATATGCGCTCCTATTTCGTTTCGCTTGAGCCAGGAAACCTCTGTGTAGGACTCTAAAGACTCGTCAATACGCCGGCAGCAGATGATGATCATATCAAACACCCGCAAGCCGCAAGCGGTTTGCTAAACGTAACGGCCACCCGGGTATTGAGCGATCAGAAGATCGACGAGCAAGCCCGCTCACACTCCAGTGAATCCAACCAGTAACACTACCGTACAGTCCGGTCTGATCGTCTGATATGTCGCATATCTCGCCTAGGGGTGGTAAACGTCAGACCCCAATAGCTCGATAAGTCGTGTCGATATGAGGTCTACAACAATTCGAGATACTACTGGTAACACTTACCAGTAAATCTCAGCAACCCTGGCCAGGGATTTCCTGTTATAGCCAATCGAACACAGCGCAACATCAACTCCCTATACCGGGAGAGACGAATCCCCTCCTATCGCTCATTGCCTCCATGTGATTCTGGACTGTACCCAAAAACCACCGTTTTGCACGCCCTCTTGGACGTGGTAAGATGGAAATCAAAGCACAGTGGGAACCACACAAGACTCTATGACGATCTCGGGTCAACAGACTACTCTGTACCAGTGTCACCAGAGAACTGCCATCTGACGTAAGGTATAATACCATCTGGGAGTTCTCGGCGAGTCCGTCCAGTGTACCCAGTCTCCACTGAGCACCCGTATATCATCTCTGATGTCAAACACCAATGGATATGGGATCATCCATCGCCCATCTGTATGGGTCGAGAAGGTATACGCTAGTCTACTCTGGTATATCGATGCCCCGTCTCGATATACCCACGACTAGGGACTTTGAAGGATGTACTTATGGACTACCATGTCCCCACTAGTATGATCCGCATCATAGTCCAGGTAGTCAAGTACACATCCTAAGGGCTTTACCAACATGTAACAGAGAGACAATCAGTGTACACGTTAAGGTAAAGATCAACCAGATAGCATACTATCATGTCGAGCAAGAAAGTCCTCCCTATATATGTCCCAGCATCCACTACAATATACATCCTATGTACAGTAATGGCCTCTAGGGCATACATATAACTAACAATCTCCCACTTGCACTAGGGCCATCTGTAGCAGTGGTTGTAGTATCTCATACTCAACCATCCCATAAAAATCTCTCTCTGGGAACAGGCCTTTGTGAGTGGATCCGCTGTGTTGTCCTCTGAATCTACTCTCCTAACCTCGATCACCCTGGAGATCAACTATCTCCATGATCAGGTGATGCTGCCTTAGAATAAGTCTGGATCACTGATGGGACCGGCGTTCCTCGGCATGAGCCACAACTCCATTGTCTCACAATGGTAGGAACGTAGTTCATCTCATGAACCAATATACACCCAAACATCCTCTTTGGTAGCATGTTAAGTAGCGATGTATCCTGCCTTTATCGTCTAGTTTGCCACGGTATCTAGCTTGGAACTCTTCCAACATACCATCCCTTTACTGAGGGTAAATACAATGCCTGCGACTGACATTCAGTCGTCATTATCACCCTGGAACCCTTCCAGTGATTCTCCCCAGGATCGATTGATACCATCTCGCTTCAACTAGTGAGAATCCTAACATCCAATTAGATCTATCTCATAGATCTAAAACCCAGGATTTAGGAGGTATCACTTTCATCCTATATTGAGAATCATTGTGATAAGTGGAGATTGATCGAGCGTAGCATAGGAAACTCCTTCCCTATCAAGAGTATGTCATCCACATACTCTACGAGGATCGTCACCATACTCCCTACTACCTTTTTGTTTATACAAGGTTCATCTACCATTTTGATGATGTCAACTTCTTTGACTAATCCATCAAAACAGATGTTCCAACTCCGCGATGCCTGCTTTATCCTATAAAGCATCTTGCACACGTTTCCGCTGCTCCCACTGTCTACGAGGCCCTCTGGCTGTGTACTTATAGACGCACTCTTCTAAAATATCATTTAGAAAAGCAGTCATGACACCCAACCGCCAGATATCGTAGTCATGGTATGTAGCCATGGCAAGTAGTATCTGGATGGACTTAAGCATAGCCACTGAAAAGGTTTCATCATTATCCACGCCTGGTCGATGACGAAAAGCTTTAACAAGTCTAGCTTTGAAAGTCTCAACTTTTCCATCTACACCAAGTAATCTTCTCAAGATATACTTGCTCCTGATGGGGATTTAACCCTTCAGATATAGCAACCAAAGTCCATACTTTGTTGGTGTACATGGATTCTGTTGGAGATAGTGCCCTCAGAGTCAATTATTAGGTCACAGGTACGTGATTGTAATGATTGATGGAGGACCTATTCCGGTAGGACAGTCTTACTCGAGATGATAGTATGCTATCTGGTTTACCTTTATCATCGTGTACTGCTTTAGGTGACCTGACACGTCGCTATTACACGTTGATAGAGCCCCTAGGATTCTTGCTTGACCACCAGCAGTATGAGGGCGATCATATAAGTGGGAGCTGGGGGTCTACAAGCACATCCTTAAAAGGTCCCTAGTCGTGGGAGTTTCGAGACCGGGCATCGATACTCCATTAGTAGACTAGTGTATACAGTCGAGACCCCGACGAGGGGCGGTGGCCGGTCTCACAAGCCACTGGTGTCAGTTGGATCACCTAAGATGTATACAGGTGCTCATTGGGTTATGAGTACACCGGACAGGACTCGCCGGGAACATGCTAGTTGGTCATATACCAGACGTCAGATGGCAGTTCCCTGGTGACATGTGTGCAGGTTAGTTCATCGACCTGGGGATCGTCATTTGTCTCGTGTGAGTTCCCACTGTACTTTGATTACTACCCTACCACGGCTCAAAGGAGTCGTGCAAACAGGTTTTAGTTGGGTACAGTCCCGAGCCACATGGAGGCAGTGAGCGTATCTTCAGGGGTTCGTCTCTCCCGGTATTGGGGGTGAGGTCGTGCTGTGTCTAGGAGAGCCATTACACAAAGTCCTTGGCCAAGGCAAGGAGATTTACTGGTAGGTATTCCAGTAGTATCTCAGGGTGTTCTGGGCTACACTCCGACACGACTTGTACCGCTTTTGGGGGTCTGACTTTTACCAACCCCCTAGGCCCGCCATGCGATACTCATAGACGAACGGACCGGACTGTACGGATATTGTCACTGACAGGCTCAGTAGGGTGTCAGGCTGAGTTCGCTCACGGACGTCCCTTTTTGTCAATACCTGGTAGCCCGTTATGTATTGGCTTATACCTCTAACGTGCTAGTGGTTAAATCCACAACCAAGGTGTTGATGAGTCTTTAGAGTCCCCCACATTCTGTTACTCAGCTTTCGGGCGAAAGGTTGTAGAGGCCGTATGGAGATATGGCAAGGTCCGACCAGATACGTGCGGTATTGCACGGATCGGGATCGGACAGTTTGTACTATAGGCCGTATGGATATATGGCAGGGTTCGATCAGATACGTGCGGTATTGCACGGATCAGGATCGAACAGATATTACTAGCCGGCTTTGGTATAAGCCGGATCCTAGTAGAGTACAGTGTAGATTTTGTCTCATTGCATTTGTATTTCGGTCGAAATACAAATGCGGGTGTGTATGCACAGTATCGGGGTTTTCCTGTAATTTATTACGGGACCAGTTTTCTGGAGTTGCCAGTTTGCTTTTCGTTTCGGCCAATTTCCTTTGTTCCGTTCATTGGCCGAAGTTTGGTGGAGGAGGGTTTATTTGCATTGTTGCAAATAGGCATTTGTGGAGGGGGTCTTTGCATATTTCCTTGTGTCATGATGGCTCCCCATACCTTGACCTTGCTTGACTTTTTGACTTCATCATGGTTGCACCTTATCATGATTTCTTGACTTTGGTTGTGATGATGGGAGAAGAGATGGTTGTTGAGTGTTGGACTTTTCAAGCCATCATTTTCTTTGCATTATTGTTCAAGCCATTCTCTCTCTCTCTCTCCAATCACACCAATATGGGGGGGCCGGCCATTTCTTGTAAGAGAGGGGATTTCATTTTTCATGTGGTGGGAAATTTTGTATCTTGAGTTTTTGAGAAATCCCTACAACTCCCTCTCCAAGAAGTTCACTTCTATTCCTCCACAAAAATGGCATCTCCAATACCCCAAAAGTGAGACACAAGCTCTACCAAACATTCTACAGCAAATCTTGGGCACGTCGAGTAGCCGGCTTCGTGCCCGAGTTGCCTCGGCATTGAGGTGGGAGCCCGTAAACAAAGTAGGCGATGTGGTGCACTTCCGGCGACGAGGAGGAGACGGGACATTCCGCAGGAGATCGGGACGATGACGAGAAGACCGGAGGACTTGGATCGTCGGTATATCTCTAACCCATCTTCTAGTTAGCTTAGACTTGTTAATGGTTACGATCCGGGTGTTTAGTGCGCGGTGGTGCCGGTTTGCTAAGTCCGCAAAATTAAAGTTTTTCACCGCTTCCGCATTCCGGCGTCGGATTGACGGCCGGGGCGCCGCCGTGCACTTACAGTGGTATCAGAGACTCCCCATTAACTTAGTCTAGCTTTGTGTAATGTGTTTTTCAGTTCCGATCGATCGAAATGTTCAAAAACCCGTATTTGCCCACATCAGTTTCTGTTGAAATTTTTCAGTCTCGGAAAATTTTTCAGGTTCTAAAATATTGATGTACTAAAAATTATAAGACCACTGTTCAAATTCGAGACAATGATCTTCCAACCAGAGCGCGGAAGGGCGGCCAAAACCCACTTCTGGCCGCGCTTCCGCCGCAGTATGGAAGAATCATTGGGTTGGATTTTTACAGTGGGCTTCTAGGGAGAAAATAGGGTTTTTGGAATATTAAATTTGGGCCCAGAATTTCTTTAACTGCTACAGTATTGTTTTGGGACCCACTTGTTATAATTTGATCGGTCGGATATTTTAAACACATTTTTCACAGTATTTACATTATATCTGCGACCGTGAATGTCACTCGATCGGTAAATCCGGTCTAACTGCTATAGCCCGGTTAGACGGATTTGCGAACGTGACTTTCACGTTGATGTTCTGTTTTTGCTGTGATGTTGCGGATCGGTCGTGGGGGATAGCCTGGATGCAATGCTAGTACTGTTCTGTTGTATTATGTACATTTGATATTGCGGGGCGAGCGTCCGACATGTGGACTGCCGTCACTGCCAGTTTGTATTATTATTTTGGGGCACGACCTGGTTGCGGTCGATGTACCCGTTGTATGTATATTTTACTTTCTGTACTAGGATTGCCCCGCGGAGGGGTGCACGGATAGCCGGGTTCTGGAGGGCAACAAGCCCGCATCTCATGGCATTGAGACGGAGGGGGCTTCACTCTAGGATTGGCGGGCTATTCGCCGCACTCGTAGGGGGTACAGGTTGACCCAGGAGGGGTGCCCAAGTTACCGGATTCCGTGAAGTGCTGGGTGGTCCATTCACGGCGCTGAAGGGGGCTGCCTCGCTTCAGGTTTTGGCGGGTGACTTGCCGCGCCCGTAGGGGTCTAGGATTACATTGCACAGGCTATCCACACGACCAGGGGAACGTCGGGTTTCAGTAGTGGCTCTGTGAAACCCGGGGATCCCAGATATCTGTATTGTTTCTGTGATGCTGTACATTTCTGTGATGTTGCATTCTATTCACGCCTTGAGCGAAATATAATATATTGGTATATATATTAGTAGATGTTGTATATGTTTTGCATCCGCGCTAGTCCAGTCCCCGCTCTGTCGTTAGTTAGCTAACCTAACGGGTAATGACGGGACCCAGTGGCGAATGCGGATGGCATATACGTACATCAGTATATTTTCGTTCTTTTTGGTGTGATCAATTGATGGGACTGCATTGATTCGGATCAATGCAAGTTAAAAACAAACCTAATCTGATGTTGTTGGAACACTTTTCAAAAAGCTGTTATTGCAAGGACGTTTACTTTTGTTTTGCATCGTGGTATTCATTGGAATATCCTGCTCCTCAGTCGACGAGGCAAGGGCCGAGATCCCTTCACCGGGAGTGACCCCTTGGACAGAATTTTGCGTCAGGGCATTAACTTCACTATAGCCGATTGCTTTTGCTTTGCATCGCGGTATTCATTTGGAATATCCTGCACCCCATTCTACGGGGAAAGAGCCGAGATCCCTTCACCGGGAGTGACCTCTTTAGCAACGGTTTTCGTCACTATATTTTTAAAAGCTATCCGTTCCTTCGACGATATCAAGTTCATTACGTTAAAGGTTTTCGCCAGAAACCATTCGTAGCCCTCCGTCGTTTCATATGGGTAGTCAATAGTATTCAAGCTGTGTATGTTGGCCAAAGTCAAGGCACAGTGTTTGGTAGCTGTTGGTTATTCATATGCAGCATAGATAGATGCGTTGGTTTGGAACAGTCGTACTGCCATGTTGGCCAAAGTCAAGGGTATGTACGGGTGGATTCAAATTAACCTGGAGAATGACGGGTAGAACTTGACATGTGACTTATGATATGTTGGCCAAAGTCAAGGTCATAAGAGTATGGGGCAGAAATCACATCGGGAGTTTCAAAAGAACTGAAACTTGCCAGATATGCGCATACCTTCTGGAGTGTGATAGCGTGAGCGGATTCCGTCACGTTATCATGCAATGATAGTTGGATCCCGATTCCCACTGATGAGTTAGTTTACTCCTCGGGTGACCCCGACTAATTCTTCTTTCAGGTTTGGAGGAGAATTTGAGGTACAGTGGGAGGATTCCAGATTAGATAAATTGGTAACCATTCTGATCTAGGTTAGAGTGCACGCTGAGTGTTTCTTTTCTCTCTCTCTCTGGCAGCGACCATTTGACCCGACCCTAAGACTTTGACTCAGTGACCAAGTTGACCGAACCTTCTTAAACACTGGCTTTTGGATTGTCAGAGTTGCAAACCTCATTGCCACTCCTACTTTTACCCTTTTCTCCAGGACACCCCGTTTTACTACGAACGTCCACTTCCATTGGACAAAACCATCGTATGGTTAGATACGAACTCGAAAGAATTTATTCGAGGATGGTTTCAGGTTCTGGGGAAAACGGATAGGATTATTCAGTTGTCTTTTCCTTTTACCCTCTCTCAGGTTGTGAGTACTCCTTGGTTTAGGGGTAGTACACCTATTACGCAAATTGGATTGTCTTCTTCCAAACCTTAGGCTGGTGCCGACCGGTAGGGAATGAAGAAAACCAATTAGCATAACGATGGTGTGCAGAAGGTATTAAGTTCAGACAAAGCAAGGGATTAGTAAGAGGGCAAAGTAAATTGCAACAGATATTCACGACCAAACCAAATATTTCGTTACCACTCCCACATCACCTTTGTATTTCTCCAGGACACTCCGTATCACTACGAAGATCCACAGTTTATTTGGATACTCCATCGTATGGTTATATACGAACTCGAATGGAACTTGTTCCAGTTCGGGGATGGATTCTGGTTCAGGAGAAATAAGAATAAGGTTTATTCGGTTGTCTTTTATCTTCACCCTCTCTCAATGCGGGTGTGCAGAAGGTAAAGACTAAAGACATATGAAGGGATTTGGAGAGGTGGCAAAGAACTATACGGTTACAGTCGTGAATCTGGAAGAGGCATTACTAGGAATACCAGGATACCCCAACGAAACATTTCAATGTTTCAGTTTCACTGTGTACTATTAAAAGAAAACTGATTTCCCGATTAGACACTTACTCCAGGGTATGTATTTACCAGGTACGATTCTCACATCTGTATGGTTTTACAGATGATGAGTGGGAGTAGGTTATTGGAAATTGGGTGATTATCCTCATTATATCGGGATTCGTTGTAATCGGTGATATTTGAGGAAATCACCTGGGCTGTTTGCCGGTCGGCAAATATTTGGTTTTGAATATCCGCTGTTATGCACCAATTTCAAATTGATATATCTGTACGTCTATTTTCATAGAGTGAGATATACCTTTCTGAAATTATGTCTACGACATTTACCTATATCAGTGGATGGTTAGGTAAGGAGCATTAAACAGCGGTGTAATTCTTCTTAACCATAAGTACAGTTTTCAACCTACGACACACAGTGAAAGAGTTATCAGACTCAAGGGACTTATACAGAGTATTGTATGTTGTCCAGGGTCCATCAGGACAGAGGGGTTGGTCCTCGTACTATATTCGGTTTACTTATGACTTCTCTAGTTTTTAGACAGGTGTTTCGTGGAAACACAGGGTCCAAATTTTGAGAAGTTATAGGTATTTGAATAGAGTAGAGAACCAGGTATAGCAAGTATCGGGATTCTTCAAAGAGATCGAAGATGTAGATACTTGTGTATGGTATTCAGTTGATAGTAATGATAAAGAGATCTTGCTTCTCTTTCAGGTTACTCATAATTGGAAGTATTCCTAAGTTGAGTAACGCTGATCGGCCTCCTTCTATTTAGTTGACATGCACTGGAGACAGCTGCATGATTTGAATCTGGTTCAATTAAATCAGTGCCTCTGGTTCTATATTGGATATAGAACAGTTCATATCTTAACGATGTTTAAGGTACGGGGAGTTGTCCGGTTTATGATTAAAACCAGACACTGGACAACTCAAGGCACGTTTCTGTAATGGCTGTTTTGTGGGTTGACCCAGGCTATCACGAGGGTTGACTTTCTACCATCTGGATGAACAATAGCGATATTGTTCTAGACTCGCCACAGTTTTATTAAAAATGGATTTTTTCAGAAAACAGTAGTGGGAGTATGGTAGAACTGGAAGTAATTCCAGAACCACAAACGATTACTGAAGATTTGATAAGGAACCTGAAGATTCAATCTGGATTGACATTCCATTGGCCACTCCGCAGATAAGGTGGGTAACTTCAGGCACCCGAGAGGTACTACGGTAGCCTCAAGGACGGTGACAGGGAAGTTCTTGTTTACCCACAATTACCATTGCTGTTGTTCCAGGCTGCGAGACCCGGCGGGAGGATGAGTATAGCGTCGTTCTAAACTAGTTTTAGAAGTGCACGTCTATATGACTCTGCCAGAGGGTTGTCGTAGTCAGTGGGAGCAGCGGAAGCATTGGTGGACAGGTAGCTTATGTCTATTTATAGACTAAAGCAGATGTAGCGGAGATAGATCATCTGTTTCTGACGTGACAGTCATGGTTTTGACTTCATCAGAATAGGGGATGGATCTGTTGAGAAGGTAGTAGGGTGTGATGTCCTGGTATTTGGATGACATGCACAAAGTAGGAAAGGAAACTCCTATACTACGATCGGTTATACTTTGGTCGTCACACAGTGGTTTCTCCACATGGACTTGGACATTATATCAGACATACTGGTCACTAGATCTATGGTCTTAGATCTAGATTTGGGTGGTTTCCCAATCAGGGTACTTGACAGCATTCTAAGAGTATTTAGGATGGGCGACTCCAGGCACGGTAGTGTACCTGCAGGTAATGGAGTCACCCTCTCCAAAGGTGTCTTACAGACTAAAGGGGAGAGGGACGGGCATGATTGACAGATCACTTGCTCAGGCAATTGAGTCAATCGTGAGATGTCAAGTACCACACCAGATGTTGTTCTTGCACTAGATGCAATAAGTTGACTTTTGATCCAATCCTGGAGAAACAGTCGGAAGCAGTTTTAGAACATAAGTGGATGTTCTAGGGATATGATAACGACAGCCTCATTCAGGAGACAGTTATCATTCCAGGCTTCCAAGGTGACATAGACGACAAGGAGGTTGTCAGAGTTATAGATTTTCCTTCTGATGAGGGGCAGTATTTTGGACAGTTGGTCCAAGGCAAAACTGAGGGAGGCATGGCGCAGGATACTGATTAAGTTCAGTTGACGATACAGTCTAAGAAGTTTGGATTTGGAGTTCATTTATGAGCTATGTCCCATCAGACATCCAGACACATTCTAAGACAGGTATTGCTCATTTCGGGAGATGGGTTTCTCCGCGAACTTGAGATATAGAGAGACATGGAAAGAGACAACAAGGCGGATCCACTCATTGAGGCTATTCCTCGAACGCAATAGTTTCGCAAACGAGCTTTGTGAGACTGACTAGTAGAGGAGTTGGGTGTTCGGTATCACACGGGCTGTGAGTATGCGACATCGCAATAATTAGCCTTGAGTGCAAGTGGGAGATTGTTGGAGATAGTGCCCTCAGAGTCAATTATTAGGTCACAGGTACGTGATTGTAATGATTGATGGAGGACCTATCCCGGTAGGACAGTCTTACTCGAGATGATAGTATGCTATCTGGTTTACCTTTATCATCGTGTACTGCTTTAGGTGACCTGACACGTCGCTATTACACGTTGATAGAGCCCCTAGGATTCTTGCTTGACCACCAGCAGTATGAGGGCGATCATATAAGTGGGAGCTGGGGGTCTACAAGCACATCCTTAAAAGGTCCCTAGTCGTGGGAGTTTCGAGACCGGGCATCGATACTCCATTAGTAGACTAGTGTATACAGTCGAGACCCCGACGAGGGGCGGTGGCCGGTCTCACAAGCCACTGGTGTCAGTTGGATCACCTAAGATGTATACAGGTGCTCATTGGGTTATGAGTACACCGGACAGGACTCGCCGGGAACATGCTAGTTGGTCATATACCAGACGTCAGATGGCAGTTCCCTGGTGACATGTGTGCAGGTTAGTTCATCGACCTGGGGATCGTCATTTGTCTCGTGTGAGTTCCCACTGTACTTTGATTACTACCCTACCACGGCTCAAAGGAGTCGTGCAAACAGGTTTTAGTTGGGTACAGTCCCGAGCCACATGGAGGCAGTGAGCGTATCTTCAGGGGTTCGTCTCTCCCGGTATTGGGGGTGAGGTCGTGCTGTGTCTAGGAGAGCCATTACACAAAGTCCTTGGCCAAGGCAAGGAGATTTACTGGTAGGTATTCCAGTAGTATCTCAGGGTGTTCTGGGCTACACTCCGACACGACTTGTACCGCTTTTGGGGGTCTGACTTTTACCAACCCCCTAGGCCCGCCATGCGATACTCATAGACGAACGGACCGGACTGTACGGATATTGTCACTGACAGGCTCAGTAGGGTGTCAGGCTGAGTTCGCTCACGGACGTCCCTTTTTGTCAATACCTGGTAGCCCGTTATGTATTGGCTTATACCTCTAACGTGCTAGTGGTTAAATCCACAACCAAGGTGTTGATGAGTCTTTAGAGTCCCCCACATTCTGTTACTCAGCTTTCGGGCGAAAGGTTGTAGAGGCCGTATGGAGATATGGCAAGGTCCGACCAGATACGTGCGGTATTGCACGGATCGGGATCGGACAGTTTGTACTATAGGCCGTATGGATATATGGCAGGGTTCGATCAGATACGTGCGGTATTGCACGGATCAGGATCGAACAGATATTACTAGCCGGCTTTGGTATAAGCCGGATCCTAGTAGAGTACAGTGTAGATTTTGTCTCATTGCATTTGTATTTCGGTCGAAATACAAATGCGGGTGTGTATGCACAGTATCGGGGTTTTCCTGTAATTTATTACGGGACCAGTTTTCTGGAGTTGCCAGTTTGCTTTTCGTTTCGGCCAATTTCCTTTGTTCCGTTCATTGGCCGAAGTTTGGTGGAGGAGGGTTTATTTGCATTGTTGCAAATAGGCATTTGTGGAGGGGGTCTTTGCATATTTCCTTGTGTCATGATGGCTCCCCATACCTTGACCTTGCTTGACTTTTTGACTTCATCATGGTTGCACCTTATCATGATTTCTTGACTTTGGTTGTGATGATGGGAGAAGAGATGGTTGTTGAGTGTTGGACTTTTCAAGCCATCATTTTCTTTGCATTATTGTTCAAGCCATTCTCTCTCTCTCTCTCCAATCACACCAATATGGGGGGGCCGGCCATTTCTTGTAAGAGAGGGGATTTCATTTTTCATGTGGTGGGAAATTTTGTATCTTGAGTTTTTAAGAAATCCCTACAACTCCCTCTCCAAGAAGTTCACTTCTATTCCTCCACAAAAATGGCATCTCCAATACCCCAAAAGTGAGACACAAGCTCTACCAAACATTCTACAGCAAATCTTGGGCACGTCGAGTAGCCGGCTTCGTGCCCGAGTTGCCTCGGCATTGAGGTGGGAGCCCGTAAACAAAGTAGGCGATGTGGTGCACTTCCGGCGACGAGGAGGAGACGGGACATTCCGCAGGAGATCGGGACGATGACGAGAAGACCGGAGGACTTGGATCGTCGGTATATCTCTAACCCATCTTCTAGTTAGCTTAGACTTGTTAATGGTTACGATCCAGGTGTTTAGTGCGCGGTGGTGCCGGTTTGCTAAGTCCGCAAAATTAAAGTTTTTCACCGCTTCCGCATTCCGGCGTCGGATTGACGGCCGGGGCGCCGCCGTGCACTTACAGATTCCATCTCAGATCGCTAAGCATCCATCCATCTTTACAGAGTCCCACTCCAGATGGCCAGCTCGAAAATAGTTGGGTCATCATCTCATGATGCAATCCTCGCTCCCACTGTCATCGAAAAACCGAAGTATCTCTCAGGTGGGTGAGGAACCCTACTAGATCGGCGGAGAGGCTGAGGTTCGTTGGAATCTACTGAATCCTTTGGTTCTATCAAATCATCTGCTGTAGTTCGTATAGCTGGAACCTTTCCAGTTCTACATTACAGACCTTGCCTCGAGCTTGTCCGGATTTTGCTTTTCAGACATAGGCTGGATAACCCCAAATCTTAACCATCTTAAGATATGGGCTCTTCCCTTTCCATATCACATATGAAGTGGTAGGCAACTGATTTGATTTGAACCCTATTCACTAGGTATGCAGCTTCTCAAGTGCATAACTCCCAAAAGGAAAAAGGTAACTCAGTAGTACTCATCATAGAGCACACCATATCACATAGGGTGCTATTGCTCCGTCCCGATATACCATCGTGCTATGGTGTATTCGGAGGAGTAATGCTGAGAGAGAATCTCATTCTCCTTTAGAAAAGTCCAGGAATTCCGTGCTCAAGTATTCTCCTCCTTGATCACATCAAAGGACATAATACTTATACCCTTATTGGTTCTCTACTTCTAACTTATATTCTGTGAATACCTCAAAAGGTTCTGACTTGTGTTTCAACGGGAACATATGTCTGAATCTTGAGAGATCATCAGAGAATGTAACGAAGTACAAAGAACCAGTCCTGGCATATGTAGACAGGGGACCTTACATACATCAACATGTATCATCCCAAGAGTTCACTAACTCTTTCTCTGTTTCCAGTAAACGGAGCTATGGTCATCTTATCTCTGTGACATGACTGGCAAGTTCCACAAGATGTAAATTCAAACTGATTTAAATATGCATCTAAAATGTAACTTCAGCCAGTCGGATCGCATTGATATAACCTTGTCTACAATGTCTCAAGAAGAATTCGTTCATTTCTGAACTCTTCCTCTTGTGTGTGTTCCGTATACTAAAGAACTGTAGTTTGATTTAGAACATCAATGCTTTTAGATAACGTGCCTGAACCGATCAACTTTTGATATAGGAAATGTTCAAAACATTATCCAACAATACAAAATTATATCCTTTCTTTACTGATAAAGAGACTGATATGATTTTGTATATCAGGTTCGGTATTTAATAACATTCGTTCAGAATCAATGTATTGGTAATACAGGGTGACAGTGACCAACAGACTTGGCTGCAACACTTGCCCCGTTTTCTGCCTCATGAAACTTATCAGCCGTTCTCAGTTCTTCTACCTTTCTGTAGCCCTATGTAACAGATTACATATCTGGGATCCTGATCTGGTATCACATACCCAGGACGTAAAGGATACTGAGAAACAGTTCTCTGTAATGAACACACCCGAAGATGATGCATCAGCATCCACTCTCTTCGTTTGGGCGGCATAGGAATTTTGGTATTCCCCAATTTCCTGCTCTGTCTTATAACAACTATAAGGTGGAGCGGGACCAACGTTCCCCAGCTCAGTATAACAAGCGGGTTCGGTCAATAATCCGTATTATTATCTTGATTAAGGCGTGATATGGTCGCTACCTGGAGAGAGAGAGAAGAAAACACTCAGCGTGCGCTCTTGCAAGAATAGATTGGTTTTTATTTTATCTAATCAGGATGGCTCCCACTGCTTTTTATCAAATCTTCCTTCAAACCCTAAAAGGAAAGACTAGCCGGGATTAATTACAAACTACAAGTTCGCCAATCTTTCAGCCAGGCCAGTGTCGGTACTTTGAGGGAGGTCCCCCGTGCTTTCGTACGAACCTAATTAATGTAAACCTCGTTTTCCCAGAGGCATAACCTCGTTAACACCTTTCTAGACACCTACTTGATTGGCTAATTGTAATGTGTAAAACTCTCACAGGAGTAACTCTTACTCGCAGCGGGTATCGGGATCCAACTATCTCATAGAAGGTATGCAATCTCATTGCAAATTTCAACACTTGAAATTCCCGATAATTTTGCCCCTAGCACCCTATGACCTTGACGGAGGTCAACAAACCATAGGCTACTAGTCAAGTTCAACCCGTCATTTCTTGATCGAATTAAACCCACCCGCACGACCCTTGACGGAGGTCAACAAGGCCGCACGACTACCCTAATCCAATCTGCATCATATGCATAAGCAGATAAATACTAGTTAGCTACCGCACACTACGCCTTGACGCAGGCCAACAAACGTAGCACGAATACTAACTACTACTTATCTGAAATGACGGAGGGCTACGACAGGTTTTTCTGAAAACCTATTGCGTAATGAACTTGATATCGTTGTAGGATCGAATGAATTTTGAAATGGAGTGTTTTTGAGGCTTTTCTAGTTTTGCTAAAGGAGTCACTCCCGGTGAAGGGATCGTCGGTCCTTTCCTCGTCGAATGAGGTGCGGGATATATCATATATATCACTGTGCAAAGCAAAAACTCTT
Source organism: Agapanthus africanus (assembly GCA_030015575.1). Lineage (NCBI taxonomy): Eukaryota > Viridiplantae > Streptophyta > Magnoliopsida > Asparagales > Amaryllidaceae > Agapanthus > Agapanthus africanus. The sequence continues at coordinate 269,593,415 of CM057342.1, read as the reverse complement.
AAAAGCAATCAAAAGACAAACCGAGTGTGTAGCATCTGCCAGTTATTGCTAAAGGAGTCACTCCCGGTGAAGGGATCTCGCTCCTTTCCTCATCGAATAAGGTGCAGGATATATCACATATACCGCTGTGCAAAGCAAGAACTGTAGCTGCCTGTTTTATTTTGAAATTCGATTCTACAACATCTTTAGGTTTCTTTTATTTCATTAATCACATTAATGAAGTCCCATCATTTAAGTACCTAAACATCACAGATAAATACGACGTACACTTATGCCATCCGCATTCGCCTCGATGTCCCCTCGTGCACTGTTAGGTTAGGTGACTAACGGCAGAGCGAGGCAGGGCTAGCGCGGGTGTAAAACATAAGTAACGTCTATATAATATATCATATATCATATATACTGTATCTATCACAGAACATCATATGATCACATCACAGATATCGCAGCAGAAGAAACATATGAAATATTGGATATACTAGGACGTCCGTGTTTTCAATACGAGCCAGTATAAAACACGGATTCCACGGTCGTGATGAATAGCCAAACCCACACCCCTAGACCCCTACGAGAGCGGCAAGCAACCCTACCAATTCTAGAGTTAGGAGACCCGGACTCGACTCCTCGAGTTGGTCTCCCACTGGACTCCAGAACCCGGTTACTTGTGCTCCCCTCCTTGGGTCTATCCTAGTGCGGAAAAGTAAATAATACACAAACGGTGACATCTTCCGCAACCTGGAAGTGCCCCAATAAAAGAATATTACATACAAGTTTTTACATGAATGAAAAAGAAAAACACTCATCTCACATAAAAACCTCCCGGCTATTCAAACACGACGATCCAATATAACATATCCAGCAACACATAATATCACATGTCATCAACGTAAGTAAATATGCGCATCCCAATCGTCGTTGACATATAGCAACGAAACCGGCGATATCACATATTACACTTACGGTCACAGAAAAGAAAGTGTAAAACTACAACAGTTGGAATCCGCAACTTCCTCAGACATCGCATGCCTGACTAAATGAATTCCTTAGACATCGCATGCCTAACAATTATAAACCCCGCATTTTAGTCTCATTATCGAAAACACTTTTCAATATCAAGTCGGGCAATTCAACAAGATTCCCGACATCCTGATCGAATGCTCGTCGCAAACTTTAGTAGGCGGCCGCACCCCCGACGCCGTCGACGAAGTGCACCAAGGCGGAACACCGCTGCCGCGAGCACCCGAAAGGATGCTTTCGGCGACGGGGTTCTCCTACAGTCACTTGGTCGGGGCTATGGAGCGAGACTGTCTATTAAGTTTACCCGGCGAGTATCCGCGTACGCTACGTGATTGCGACGGACTTTTGATCACATCAAAATTCCGTGGCAACCGATCAAGTGAGACTAAAGTGCTATGTTTATAACATTCATTCAGTTATCTCATAACTAGTGAATTCCAATTATTGTATCGCATTCCGGATAAATAGAAAATGTTAAACTTTCCGATCGAACATTCGAACACCCAAGTTTTCCCGAAATAGCTCAACACATGAAATAAGTTTAAAAACATTCACTTCGTGCCTCAGTACCAACGGTCCAGCCGTAGAAGGGTCAAGCCAACGCCTCACATGTGGCACGCCGTACTGCCCCAAACCCGAAGGTTCAAAGGGCAGTTCAAGACGGTCACATAATCGAGTTAAGGTTTGTGGTCTTCTAGAGGGACCATCGCATTACTTGCACTACTTAGAACGTTATTAAATTACGGAAAAATCCAACACTTGGAAATTTCCCGACAGGGGAAAAATTGGGTATTTATATCCGGTCGAACTTTTTAACATATTCTAAAATTTATCCGGAAAGCCACACAGACAAAATTTGATACTTCGATCAAAACACCGAATCCCCAAAACAACTCCAGAAAATTCAACTCTTGAATAAATATTAAAAATTCCCAGAAAAATCAGCATCTGAAAACATGAATTACTGTGCAGAAAGGGGAGGATGACGTCACCATGTTGCCGCGGAACCGCCGCAGAATCAAGGATTCTGCCGCGGTTCCGCCGCCGTTTATACTGTTCATGAAAATATTTTTGCGCCGTAATTCTTATATTTCCCTGCTGAATTTTTTAGCAATTTTTAATTTGGAAAAATCCCAGTTTGTAAAAATGTACAGAGAAGGGTATAATCGGGGGATTCCGGCTTCGATCGGACTTCTAACTTCGTATACACTTCGCCTAAAGCTCTAGCTACGCTCTGATACCACTGTAGGGTTCCTAGGCACGCTAATGAGGTCTCACAAGGTATCAACCATGCCCGTTTCAAATTTTGCGGTGCCGAGAAACCCTAGATACGGATCGTTGGCTAGAAATTTAGGCGAAACAAGCAACTAGTTAACTACTTAACTAAAAGAACGGAAATACGACCTTTGTAGATCCGGTGCTCCACCTCCATAGCTCCGCGATGAAGTCTTCTCGCTGTCCAAATCAAATCCCGGGCTCTAGCGTCGGCTTCATTGGAGAAAAAGCGGGCTAGGTCATCGACGACGATGCCGAAGATGATCTACGTCGAGGCATCACTAGATCAAGCTCCACCTTCACCAAGCCATGAAAACTTGTGAAGGAAACACCCTATACTACTTGGAAAGAGGTAGAGGATGAAGAAATAGGAAGTGGGTTCACTTTAGAATTGGATTTCTCACTTGTTTTCTCAAGTTGCCATTGTAGTAGCAAGCTTTCTTCATGTGATGAAGAAGAAGAAGAAGATGAATATTATGATAAGTTAATTTAAAAACAAAAAGTAAATGAATACTTATCATAATCATAACCATGGTCAAGTGTAGAGAATAAATCATGGTTAGTGGGAATGGTTAGGGTTAAGCATGGAGACAAAATGGTCACTTGGTCAAAGCTTCATGAAGCTTCAACATGCATCCAAAAAAAGCCACCATTTTGCATTATGCAAAATATTTTTCCAAAAAGAATAAATAGATAAATAAATGAGAAAAGGAAATGAAACCCTAACCACTTAAGTAACCATGGTTTAATTCTTTACACAAACCCAAACTAGCATGTATCATCAAACATGATACAATTTTGTGCACAAAAAATATATCATATATACAATGTGCACAAACAAGTGAGAAAATCCATTTAAAAGTGAACCGATACTAGTTAATGCAAAGTAATATATCAAATATATAATTATGCATTAAATCATTAAATCAACACTTGATTTAACGATCCGGTCATATCGCATATAACCGACTAGTATCCAATGTATCGGCTTATCGAATCAACCCTCGATTCGATAACTAGGTTATATCGCATATAACCATTCGATACATTCATCGCGAGAATAGAATACGGTATCACATACACGCATTATTCTCGGTCCCGCACATATCTCATATGCGCTCCTATTTCGTTTCGCTTGAGCCAGGAAACCTCTGTGTAGGACTCTAAAGACTCGTCAATACGCCGGCAGCAGATGATGATCATATCAAACACCCGCAAGCCGTAAGCGGTCTGCTAAACGTAACGGCCACCCGGGTATTGAGCGATCAGAAGATCGACGAGCAAGCCCGCTCACACTCCAGTGAATCCAACCAGTAACACTACCGTACAGTCCGGTCTGATCGTCTGATATGTCGCATATCTCGCCTAGGGGTGGTAAACGTCAGACCCCAATAGCTCGATAAGTCGTGTCGATATGAGGTCTACAACAATTCGAGATACTACTGGTAACACTTACCAGTAAATCTCAGCAACCCTGGCCAGGGATTTTCTGTTATAGCCAATCGAACACAGCGCAATATCAACTCCCTATACCGGGAGAGACGAATCCCCTCCTATCGCTCATTGCCTCCATGTGATTCGGGACTGTACCCAAAAACCACCGTTTTGCACGCCCTCTTGGACGTGGTAAGATGGAAATCAAAGCACAGTGGGAACCACACAAGACTCTATGACGATCTCGGGTCAACAGACTACTCTGTACCAGTGTCACCAGAGAACTGCCATCTGACGTAAGGTATAATACCATCTGGGAGTTCTCGGCGAGTCCGTCCAGTGTACCCAGTCTCCACTGAGCACCCGTATATCATCTCTGATGTCAAACACCAATGGATATGGGATCATCCATCGCCCATCTGTATGGGTCGAGAAGGTATACGCTAGTCTACTCTGGTATATCGATGCCCCGTCTCGATATACCCACGACTAGGGACTTTGAAGGATGTACTTATGGACTACCATGTCCCCACTAGTATGATCCGCATCATAGTCCAGGTAGTCAAGTACACATCCTAAGGGCTTTACCAACATGTAACAGAGAGACAATCAGTGTACACGTTAAGGTAAAGATCAACCAGATAGCATACTATCATGTCGAGCAAGAAAGTCCTCCCTATATATGTCCCAGCATCCACTACAATATACATCCTATGTACAGTAATGGCCTCTAGGGCATACATATAACTAACACCAGCTCCCATAAGTATGACTGCCATCACAACGCCGGTAGTCAGGCAAACACCCTATGGGCTTTATCAACATGTATATATAAACACCAAGTAAAATATATCATATGTTAAGACAAAGACAAACCAAATAGCGTACTATCATATCAAGCAAGACTGTCATGTACATACATATCCCTAGCATCCTATACAATGAAGGCCTCTAGGGCATATATATCCAACACTAAGCCACCTTTGTTTGATAGCGACGAAGGAAAATGATGATTCGCTCCTGGCGATGTTCCAGTAGTAGCGATACTGATGCCTAAATCGGTAACAAATTCCAAGTCTTTTCAAGGTAAGTGATGATTCGCTCCTAACAACATTCCAGTCGCAGCAATGCTAATGCCAAGATTGGTATCAGATCTCAAGTCCATACTCGGAACAAAATCAGCGAGCCAAAAATACATATAAAAATAGCTGAAATGATTGGGCAACTCGCAATAAAAAGCAGCGGGTAAAAAGAAAAAATAGCCGAAATGATTGAGCACCGCGAAAAATAAACGAAATGATTGGGCAATCGCGACTTTCGCGATATAAAAAGCTGAAATGATAGAGTATCGCGGAAGGAAATAAAAAAAATGAATGAAAGAATGAAACTTTTGCCCTACAGGCAAATCCATACTGACCCCTGTATACAATCCATGAGTATAAACGAAAAGGGAACCACATTTCCCGACGGACTCCGCCAAAGAGAGAGTTAGATCTCAACGGCAACATCCACAGCTTAGAGATCAGCAACGGCGTTCCTCCTCATTCTAGCAGGATACGGACATGACACCACCAATCGGAGCCACGACATAGTCCCTAGTTCTAGACTCCAAGGTTCACAGACAATCTTGAGTCAACCCCGATACCGCAGAAAGCGGAGCAAGTCAACCCTGACACCGCAGAAAGCGGAGCAAGTCAACCCTGACACCTCAGAAAGCAGAGCAAGACAACCAATGACCTCCCTACCGGAACAACGCTTCGACTCGGAAACAAGTCAACCCACGAACCTGTAAGCTCGCACAAAAGAAAACTCTTTTGTGAGATCCTTACGACTCTCAAGAGAAAACGCACTTAGGAGTCCTCACGACCCCTAAGGAGAAATTACACCTACGAGACCCTCTTGACTCGTGGGGAGAAACATCTTTATGAGACCCTCACGGCTCATAAAGTTGAAAAGTCTTAGGCAGCAGACCTGAACCTGTTTCCTAAACCATCGCTACCCTACAAGGAGTTCAAGATGAACCGTTATCTACCATCTACAAGGCGTATTTGCTAAAGAGACACGACAGTATGACTGCGTATGTGTTTAAATGGAAATGGTATCCAAAACGTGCTGATTTATGTACGACACTAGTACTCGCACTTAAAAGAAAATTCCCAAGGGTAAAGTATGAAGCTAATATACAGAGATGGGATTCATGTACGAATATATGATGAAAGGAAAGCATTCAGCAGAAAACATTCAACACTCAATAATAAGGGAAGTACATTGATATAAATATACTACTCTACAGGAAAAAGATCACCAAATATGGGATCAGAGATACAGGGGTTAACAAAACAAAATACAACATTCTCTAATTCTCTCTCTGCCTTCTCCACCATGTCGAAGCGACGGTCTTCGCGAGGAGTTGCTCCCCACCGATTATCATCAAGGAAAGCGGACATGATGGCCCGCCGGGCTCTTATCTGACTCAGTAAATGCACTGATCGGTCCCTCAAAGACCGGGTAATCAAGCGTGCCTTGTGAAAACACTCGGTCTTTTCCTCCGCTGCATCGAGGATCGCTGGAGTCACCTTTGTCGGATGAGGAGGGATGTCAGCGAGCATGGATAAAAAGATCATCCGGAGCCAAATGAAGCCCATAGGAAGAGAAGAACCCCTATGAGTCAGGAGCTTATACATCACCGCGTCACATTGAGCCTCGGTGAGAAGGGGATCTACTAACCGCGCTACAAAGCGAGGAATCATTCCCTCGATAGTTACCTCCCATGGTTGCTGACAAGCGTGAGGGCGATTGCAGGCCATAGCTCTTGATTTGTTTGAGTTCGGTTAATAAAAGATGAATTTCTCTTTGAAGAGAAGAAGGAAGATATAGCATCAGGTTATAAAGAGACGCATTCAAAGCTATGCACAAAAAACATCGTGCATGGTGGAGCTATTCCCAAGGCCGGAAAAAGGGGGGCATGGGAAAAGAAAAGGGTGACTCATGTGAATCAGAGTAGGGAGGCGAAACGACCACATCAGCAGAGCTCCACGTGTATGGAACGTGAGCACCCACATCGATCCTTGTGAAAACTAAAACGACACCGCACGTGCATAACAAGTGAGTGCCAGCGCTAGTTCAGGATTAAAATCCCCAACAACACCTCATGCGCAAAACACGTGAATTCCAACAACAGTATAACGACACTTCATGCAGAATACACGTAAAAAAAGGAGGGGGAGAAAGTTTTGTCATTCATACTCCAAGAACTTATATAAAAATAAAAGAAAATGTTTACAATGGCAAAACACTAAATCCGGGACACGGATCGAGGAAGTCAGAAGCAAGGTCGTCTAAAATGCCCCTAGATTTTCTGACCATTTTTGTGTGCGCTTTCTCATGAATGTGAGCGTCAGGATCCTCGCAGATGTCATCCGTCCTCTGGTAGGCAGAGATTATCGTCGTCTGTTGGAAAACTTGATGCAAGATATCAACAAGATTATCTCGCCGCCTTTTCGAGATCAGGCCCATCAAATAAACTGAGTGCACCTTGTCTTCGGCATCATCAAGTGCCTTAAGCGGCATGGCTTCGTAAAATCCAGGGAGTGCTTCCCAAATTGCTCCCACGATGATCTTCAAAAGAGTGGAACGACGGGGAAGCAGTCGACCGTCGTACTCGTCAAAACGAAGCATAACCTCAGCGCATTGGGCGTTGGTAAACTCCTGGTTTTGGCAGCGGCCTTGGACGCGAATGTCCTTATAAGAAATAATTTCATCGAGATCGTACAGATGAGCGGCCGTAATATCTGAAAATAAAAATCAGTGAAAGTTTAGTGATCAAATTGATCAAGAAAATTCTCATTAAACAGACGTGGGAGTTTAAACAACTCTTGACATCTCCGTAGAGAAAACAAGTTCTGTTAAAATACCCAACAAATTTGAATTTGTGCAAATAAAAAAAATAAAAAAAACCCCTATGAAAATGTGCTCAAGAACACTAGGGAATGAAATTCCCGAGGGGTCCTATTGATCTTCAGAGCAAAGCTCTTCATTGAGGAATTAAATTCCTTTTACGCAATGGAATTAAATTCCAGAAACCCCTATAAAGAGGAAATCAAATGCCATAAAGGTCAGAGGAGGAATGTCCAAAGCATTAAGAGTTATTAATCAAAGATCATGACTTTGGATCTCTAAGAGATGGGTTTCAGAGGAGAGCAAAGCTCTCATTATGGATTTAAAATCCAGGAGTTTTCTTTAAAGAAAGGGTTTTTCTAATGTTCGAGATCTTTACCTAGAAAAGGTTCCTTTTTCTAACAGAGTTTAACTCTGGAATTGCAATAAACAGAGAACTAAGCTCTAAAAGGAAGAATTAAATTCTCGAAAAAAACAAAGAAAGAAGAAGATGAAAGAACATTGGCTTCTCAAAGGCCAAACCCTTGCATTTATAAGACGTAACAAGGACGGTTCACCTCCCCGTTCCCTTAGGCCATCTAACGACTGTAAGGTGACAGCGTTGCACTCACGTGCAAGCCACGTGAGAACAACGCTGCGGGAGCATTTGTTCTCTTATAAAAAAAATAAAAAATAATGAACCAAAAAGCGATGGAAGGATTCCCCAAAAGGAACATCACGTGCCTACACGTGATGCGCCTTGGAGCAAAAATTATAAGCATTACACTTAACAAATTAGGCTGAAGTTGAGCCTCACGTGCCACACGTGAGCATCTATATACAAAGTATATAGGCGCCTTCATAAAACAAATAACAGGCCAGAAGGCGCATTACGTGCCAACAGGTGATGCTCTTCTCTGGGACTGCTGCATATAAGCAAACCGGCCTAGTGCCATTGGGTCACGTGCTACACGTGAGGATTCCTAATACTTTCTGAGCCGATAGAATTAAATTCTATATAAAAGGGATCAGAACCCTATTTTGGAAATATTTCCCCCAATCTTTCTAAATAAGAAAGATTGTGCTCTGTAAATCGGAGCACCGTTGGATCAAAGATCCAATGGTGATTAAAAATCACCAATATACAGAATAAGCTCTGTATGGGAAAATATTTTCCCAATCTTGTTAAAAACAAGAAAAATGTCTTCTGTAAAACAGAGGATCTTGGATTAAAGATCCAACAGTGGATAAAATCCCCGAATTAATCAAAAATCTCTCAATGAGAGATTTCCTTAACAAAAATCAACAAACTTGCCTCTGCTATATAAAGGACTCGAGACTGAAGGGAGAGGAAAGGTACGTATACAGAGAGAGAGATAAAAAGATAGAGGTACGTATAGAGAGAGATAAAAAAAAAGGAGGAAAGAGAATTCAATTCTTAGAAGGGAGAAGAATCCACTTTTCAAAACAAAACTAGGTGAGAAGAAAGTATAAGGACTGTCTCAACTCATCTTTAAGGGTTTAATCTTTCGTATAAGAACTTAATTCTTTCTTCTGGTGAAAAATCTGCAGAAGCAGATCTCCCCACAAGTTGAGAATTTAATTCTCATCGGGGAGATTCTGCCATGTAGATCCAAAACCTAGGGGAAGATCTAAGTTTAAAGAATTTAATTCTCCCAAAAGGCATATAGGAACTTAATTTTTCTGATAAAACTAGGGTTTAACCCTCAATATAAGAACTTAGTTCTTCCTTCTGGTGAAAGATCTGCAGAAGCAGACCTCTCCGCAAGTTGAGAATTTAATTCTCATCGGAAAGACTCTGCCATGCAGATCCAAAACTTAGGAGAAGAACTAAGTCCAAACAATTAAATTCTTATAAACTCAGAGAAGGAATTCCATGCATATTGATGATCACGTGTTCACACGTGACCACCTGTGATGAACTCAAAAGAAAGATTGAAATAGATCATGTGTTCATACGTGACCCCCCCACTGATAGTGCTTGGCACTTTTAAAAAGAAAAGGGAATAAACCCAAGGAAACAATGTCTAACTCTGAGGCGTCTCACATGCTCACGCGTGATGGCCACAAGAATAAAGTGTTTAACACTTATATAAAGATGGGGAATAAAACCAAGTGAACAACATCACCTTTAAAAGCCTCACGTGCCACACGTAAGCGCCCTCAACTCTCAGTGTTTAACACTGCCTCAAAGTACTACGTGGGAGCACGTGATCGCTGAAAATATATATTAAGGAACCAACTTCAACCTCAAATTGGTGAAGTCCTTCCTGAGATTAAACTGAGCCTCTATGCTCAGGAGTGATAATTTCTCAATCTGAAATTTGGTTCAAGGGTACATCTCTCCACACCTCTGATACATGTCGTTGTAATTCTTCAACGTCTTCAGAGAGGTGGATGGTCCCAATAACCAATAACTCTTGGCGCATGCCTAAATTGATGAGCCAGAAACTAATGGACTATGATGTCCTTAAATATGGACCACAACGTCCTTAAACTAGCCCATGGACCGCAACGTCCTTAAACTAAGCTATGAACCGTAATGTCCTTAAACTAACCCATGGACCGCAACGTCCTTAAACTAACCCATGAACTGCAACGTCCTTAAACTAAAACGATAGAGCCCAAATGCTCTTTCACTGGATCAAAAATGATCCCGAACCCCCGGTAAGTAGATCTTAGTCCAATATCGGATTAACGTATTCTTAACAAATATTTAAGTCGATCTTAATCTCAAACAAGCTTAACGATCCTTAAATCAACCAAACCTAAATCTAAGAAAATACGGATTTGGACTAATCCACGTCCTACGGACGACAACACAAATTAGTCTCCGTATATAATCCCCGGGCAACCAAAATTAAAATAAACACACACGACACGAAGTGAACATTTAGAGAATGAAAAAGTGGTTACCGTGATGCGGTAGTGTAATTAACTGCAGGGGCTTGCGCCTGCAGGGAAGAGTGTCCCCACAATCAAAAAACCTTCGCAAACGAGGGGTATTCTGACGAAGTCTGCTACAACGGCCGCATCTGTCCAAACCTCCGATACACGGTGCCATAAATCAACTTGGCATCTTCAAAGAGGTGGATGGATAAAACCCAATAGCATCTGCCCCCAAATGCAGGCAAGACATTTGTCTTTCCGTGTTTCCGGCGGTAAACACCAATCAACCGGCCCCGTACAGCCTTTTGCACCTACTGCAGGAGGGATGAACACCTAATGAAGGACTGTTGGCGTGCAAATCTCCTTTGCTTAGTCTGTGGCTCAGCCACACATGATATTGGGTCTTATCCTCGAAGACTCAATCCAAATGCTGCACCTAAACCAGCAATCACTTATCAGTAGCGACCAGCCATCCAGGCACCTGTTCCACGACTAACTCTCCCAGCTCCACCACCTCATGGACCGGCTGCACCTCCTCCTCGTCAGTTCCATCAAGCTCAAAGAAACTTACCTCAAGGACAACAAAACGGACAGAGGAATGCTCCTCCAGCAAGGAGTAATGTACCGAGGCGACAGGCTTTCACAATGACTGTGGAAGAAGATGAAGCCACTGGCCAAGTCATTACTGGTAAACTTTCAATTTTCAATGCTGTTCAATACTTGTTATATCCATATATTTTCCTATACCTAAACTTATCCCACATAACTTAGGTACAATCTTAGCAGCCCCACTTCCTGCACTAGCACTCTTCGATACCGGTGCATCTCATTGCTTTATGTCGCAACGGTTCGTCCGAACTCATGCGATTCCAGTCAAAACTCTTGTATCCAGTTGGAATGTCAGTTCAGGCAACGATGTTCTAAAGGCAATAATGGGATACGACCTGTGTCCAGTGGTCGTCTGCAGCAGAGAATTCTATGCTGACTTCAAGGTGCTAGACATACCGAATTTAGATGTCGTTTTGGGAATGGATTGGCTCGGCACATTTTATGCTACCATTGACTGTCGTCAAAGGAGGGCAGTGTTCAAGATTCCAGACCATTCGGTCTTTTATTTCAAAATTGGAGACCGTACCCTGGAGCTAAGCACATACAAAGCAAAACCGAAGAAGGCAGTGATTGCAGCACATCAAGCGGAGGAAGGATCGAAGCCAAAGGTAGTTCGAGAGTTCGACGATATATTTCCTGAAGACATATCAGATTTGCCTCCCGATCGAGCTCTTGAATTCAGCATTGATTTAGTATTTGGAGCACAACCGGTGATCAAAGCACCGTATCGGGTAAGCCCTGAAGGTTTGAAGGAGGTCCGTACTCAGTTGGACGAATTATTGACGAAAGGATGGATTCATCCCAACACTTCAAGCTGGGGATCGCCAGTTCTACTTGTGAAGAAGAAGGAAGGTTCATATCGAATGTGCATTGATTATAGAGCTCTGAACGAAGTAACTATAAAGAACAAGTATCCACTTCTGCGCATCGACGATCTGTTCGATTAGCTAAGTGGATCTTTCGTTTTCTCCAAGTTAGATCTTCATTCGAGTTATCATCAGGCGAAGGTCAAAGAATCTGATATCCATAAAATGGCATTCATAACTCGCTATGGACATTACAAATTTCTTGTGATGCCATTTGGAGTGAGCAACGCACCAGCTATATTCATGAACCTAATGAATCAAGTTTTCCGAGAGTATCTAGACAGATTTGTTATCATCTTCATTGTCGACATCCTGGTGTATTCTAAGAGTCGGAAAGAACATGTCGAACCCCTACTAATTGTCCTGGAGACTTTACGACAGCATCAACTCTATGCCAAATACAGCAAGTGCGAATTTTGGCTAGATCAAGTCAGTTTCCTTGGACATATTGTATTAGGCGATGGAATCTCTGTAGATCCAGCTAAGGTATCAGCAAAAAGTGAATGGCCGACACCGAAGTCAGTGAAGGACATTCAAAGTTTTTTGGGTTTAGCAGAATAGTACAGAAGGTTTATTGAAGGATTTTCGAAGATTGTAACACCCCTGACCAAGTTCATACGTAAAGATGAAGAATTCGTGTGGTCAGAAACATGCGAACAAGCTTTCATAGAACTCAAGTCAAGATTGATATCGGCACTTATCCTTGTCATACCAGACCAATCTGGAGGTTTTGAAGTGTATTGCGATGCATTCGATAAGGGATTAGGATGTTCTACATCAGCACGATAAAGTTGTAGCTTATGCATCAAGACAGCTGAAAATTCATGAGCGCAACTATCTGACGCATAATTTGGAGTTGGCGGCCATAATCTTTGCACTCAAGATTTGGCGCCATTATCTTCTTGGTGAACGAGTGGACATATACACAGATCACAAGAATCTGAAATATGTGTTTACTCAGAAAAAGTTGAACATGCGGCAGAGAAAATGGTTAGAACTTATGGCAAACTTCGATATCAACCTACAATATCATCTAGGGAAGATGAATGTAGTACCTGATGCACTTAGTCGCCAACCATTAGCAATGAATATCACTGCACAATCGAAGCTTCAACAAGATTTACATCAGATGGAGATAGAAGTGGTCATGCCAGGTAACACTTCAAGTTTGATGAACTTACAAGTTCAATCTACCATTGTCAATCAGATCAAAACAGCTCAAGCAAGTGATGCTAAGGTGCAAAAGATCAGAGAACAAATAGAAAGTGGACTTAGAACAGACTCCATCATCCATGAAGACAGATCTTTGAGACACGGCAGTAGGTTGTGTGTACCTAAAGATTCTGTGCGGGAAGAGTTGATGAAAGAAGCTCACAGCTCTCCTTATTCAGTACACCCTGGAGGTACAAAGATGTACAAAGATCTGCTTTAAATTAATGGTGGCATGGAATGAAGTGTGAAGTAGGCAGAAGCGTCGCTAAATGCTTGATGTGTTAGCAAGTAAAGGTTGAATATCACAGGACAGCTGGTTTACTTCAACCATTACCTATCCCAGAATGGAAGTGGCAACACATCACTATGGATTTCGTGACTGCACTTCCTCGCAGCACGAAAGGTAATGATGCGGTATGGGTTATTATGGATCGACTCACAAAGTAGGCTCACTTCATCCCATTTCGAGTTGGCCAATCTACTAAGACACTAACAAATAGTACATTGAAGTAAATATGAATCTAAGTAAGATTTAACTCTTCAATGTGTACTATTTCTGATACCCATGAATTCATGCAGGAAATCGTGAGATTACATGGAGTAACGGTTTGCATTGTCTCCGATCGTGACACCAGATTCCGATCGCAATTTTGGAAGAGTCTGCAAGCTAGGTTGGGAACAAGTCTGAACTTCAGCACAGCTTACCATCCACAAACAGATGGACAGTCTGAGCGATCTATTCAGATACTTGAAGATATGATAAGAGCGTGTATGCTAGATTTCGGAGGATCGTGGGAAGATCACCTACATCTGGTGGAGTTTTCATACAACAACAGCTACCAAGTAAGTATAGGAATGACACAATTTGCAGCTCTATATGGAAGGAAGTGTCGATCGCCATTAAGTTGGGACGACATCGGAGATAGAGAACTCCTTGGACCTGAGATGATAGTAACAACAGTCGATATAGTTCGCACTATCAGGAAAAGAATGTGTATAGCCCAAAATCGACATAAGCACTGGGCTGATGCAAAGCGCCGTCACTTGGAGTTTCAATCGGGAGATCATGTCTTTTTGAAGATATCTCCAAACCGTGGAGTGATTCGCTTTAGAAGACGGGGTAAGCTCAGTCCAAGATATATTGGATTGTTCGACATACTCGAACGAGTCGGAGAAGTGGCTTATCGCTTGGCACTTCCACCTTCATTGGAAAGAGTGCACAATATATTCCACATATCCCAACTCAGAAGGTATGTGAGTGACCCCAGCCATATGCTTGATCACACCGAGCTCACTGTACAGCCAGATTTATCCTGTGAGCAACAACCTGTTGAAATCTTGGATAGAAAGATGAAGTCACTTCGGAATAAGGAAGTAAACTTGGTTCGAGTGATGTGGAGAAAAGACTCACCAGGAGAATCAACATGGGAACGTGAGGACGACATGTGTGCAAGATACCCTCAATTGTTTGTAAACTAGTCCTTAAAATAATTGTAAATTTCGAGAACAAAATTTTTGTAAGGAGGGTAGAATATAATAACTCTGTTTCAGTGTACAGGAAATTTGATTTTAATGTACAAATGGAGTATTTGCAATCCTGTGTACACTATAAGTATTTGAATTGCTTTTGAATAGCAAGAAAATACTTGTTGCTCATTGGTAAAGCTCTGCACTGCTGTGACGTAGCCTTGTGATCGAATCCCCCAGCCACATTATTTTTTTTGTTGATTTTTCTTTTAATCTTTTAGAAACTCAAAAGTTTGCACGTGCACAACACGTAAAATGAAAAGTCACAAAGTAATCAAACACGTGCACTGATGTATACCAGCGACAGGGACATATGGTATGAATCCAAGCCCTAGCCACCGGTTTATGACCGACGAGATGAGCTAGAGGGACCGGCACCGCCGAGCTAATCCGTAGATAACGCCTTGGATTTTTTTTCTCTGGCACCCCTTGGCCTACCCCACTACCCCCATATTATTTGTTTACTCTGCAATTATCCAGAGAATTTAAAATCACTATTAAACCAAAATTTTAATGCAAATTTTAATTCTCAAATTCATTACCCTAAATCCTAATTTTCCCTATAAATACCACACTACATTTCACCCCTCCTCATTCAGAAATCCCATATAAAAACTCTCTAAATTTCCAAGTCCCAAATTGTACAAGTGGAGTTAGCAAAAGGCAAGGTTCTGAAGACATTTCGGGAAGAATCCGGCGACGAAACGACTTCCCGACGATTCCCATAGCTTCCTCTATCTCTCCTCTTTATATTCAATCAGTAAGTCCCTTTCACCCTTCTAAAGTTCTAGTCTTAAATATCTTCTTTTCAAAACCCGTCGGAAGCGGAGTTATTCCGACTTCCGACTCTCTTTTCTTTAAAACACAATTTCTCTTAAAAAAATTAATTTACCATATATTCTTATAATGTTTAACAAACATAAAAAAACACATTAGAACAAGTTTCATCTCAAAATAATTCGTATTGCAATTTCTATTTCACTTTTACAGTAAAATACCATCATGTTTACATATGCCATTGTTTATTCACTTTACCCATAATACTTTTAGAAAACTCATGAGGTAAAGACCTACCTCATCACAACACACATTCTTGACATAGCATAATGATTTGTGGAACATTAGTTTGTGGGATAATACGAGTTTACATTTAAATACCATGAACATTCAAAAACCGTTTTTTAAAAAAGTGTATTACTTAATTCCTTGCAAATACGCCTCTACAACCCATTTTGGGGAACCCCGATCAGAATGGTGCGGGTTATCGCATATCCTATGGCCTAGTAGAGCGAGATGCAGACCTACGCAAGGAGCATTCGATCTCGATGGAATTTTTAATGCAATTTTTAAGAAAAATGTGATTTCTATTTAATGAATAAGTTTTATTTTTTAATATATATATATATATATATATATATATAAATACTATCAAAATATCTACTTTAAGTATACAATATATATATATATATATTCCATGCTTTCTAAATCAAAGGAATCACAAATTTCATGCTACCATTGCAAAATAAATACAATTCCAATATTACATTAAAATACCATATACAATGAAATCTAGGTTATATCCACTAGAATATTTCACTTTATAAATATTACAATTATGAAAACCCTAAAGACGATAATTAAATACTCGAGGTGTATTTTGAAAATATATCAAAACTATTTTTCATAAAACCCCCTCAAGTTATATTAATTTACAATAAGGACCCTGGTAAACATAGATTTAAGCGGGACCAGTTCTCTTGAGCCTCAGGGAGCCGGATAATATGGGTGCTTGCCTATCTAAGATTTACAACCTAAAAACGGTGTTATCAACACGGTAATTGTCTTGGAAAAAGACACAAATCCTGTCGTCCATGTGCAGCAGTTACCGATAACTCCAAAATAATCAGGACTTCAATTCTGTTTAAAAATCTGACTCATGGTCAAATCTGAATACAATATGACTTGAATTCATTTCAAGTATAACTGCAATACAACATGAATCCATGAATACCAGAATACAATCCATACCAATATGAACATGACTTGAACCGAACAATCGATATACTCTGATTACATGACTATTCATTTATATCCATTCCGTTTACATGATATCATAGTTTCGGCAAGACTTCCATCTATAAAACAAAACAATACAATCAATACAAAAGACATTACGGGGTTTTAAAGGGGTAGACTAGTACGGAATGTGTTAGAAGTGGCACGAGACGGTCACTTTAATACACCTAACCTAAATATCCATTGCTGTTGTACCGTGGTTTAACGGTTCCATATGCTCCGTATACCTTAGTCTCCGGAATAGTGGGACTCCTCTCATATACACTGGCATATTCTGTACCAAGCTACAAACAACTGCGTTAATAGAACAAAAGATAACATTATACAGTTGTATTATCTTTTCTGTCTATTCTACTTCTTTCTTTCTTTGGGACTTACCGAGTGATTGTTCACTGACGATGTTCTTTTCTTTCTTTCTTTGGAATGTTGTCAGGTGGATCCAACTCACTAGAGTTCGAGCCCAGTACCGAGAACTTGGAGCAGTTTGCCATCGACCCAGAGCTGTAGGCACTTGTATATACTTTTCATTTCAGTTATGCCATTGTTTAGGCATTGCTTTCTATTCTTGTATTTACATTTCCAGTTGTACCTGTAAATAATTGTTAAATAAATAAAAGTTTCTGTTCATTTATATTCATGTCTTTTGAGTACATTTTATTTTATATTGCTTGGTTACGCTTAGCGTATTTACTTTTGAGTAAATATGTCGCGTGACCCGTCGCGTCTGCTTACCGTACACTGGGAAGCGGGGCGTGACATAAGGTTTGGTATACGGGTAAAGATAAAAATCATAATGAGGTAGGCATAATCATAAATAGGCAATTACTTGAGAATGTAGTTGAGATTAAGAGAAAAGGTGATAGAATTTTACTGGTTAAGTTTATTATATGTGGGGAGATTCTTAATGTTATTAGTGCTTATGCACCACAGATAGATCTTGATGACGCTAATAAGCGTCTATTCTGGGAGGATTTAGACGAGATGGTGTAAAGAATACCTAGTAAAGAGAAGTTATTTATTGGTGGCGATTTCAATGGACATGTAGGTACTAGTCGTGATGGGTTTGATACTATCCATGGAGGTTTTTGTTTTGGACAAAAGAATGAAACAGGTAGCTCGATTCTAGATTTTGCCTTGTCTTATGACTTAATTTTAGCAAACACTTGATTTCGGAAAATAGAGTCTCACCTTATCACCTTTAGGAGCGGATCAAGTGCAAGTCAAATAGACTTTTTTCTGACGAGAATGATAGATAGAGATTGTTGCATTGACTGTAAGATAGCGCCAGGTAAGAGTGTAACCACTCAACATAGACTTTTAGTTCTAGATTTTCGATTTAGAAGAGAATCTAGGAAGATTAGACGTAAAGTAGAAGCTAGAATTAGGTGGTGGCAGCTGAAAGAAGGTAACCAAAAGACTTTTATAAATCGTGTAGTTCAAGAGGCGGATTGACAGTTCGAAGATGATTCAGATAGAATATAGAATAAGATGGTTAGTTGTATCAAGAGGGTAGCTAGAGATTTACTTGGTGAGTTGAGAAGTGGTGCTCCACTATCTAAGGACACATCATGGTGGAACGAAGAAGTAAATGCTGCTATTAAAATCAAGAGAGATTCTTATAAAAATTTAAAGAAAAGCAGAGATGCGGAGAGATTTGAGAAATATAAAATGGGTAAAAACGAAGTTAAAAAAGCTGTTCGGAAAGCTAAAATTAATATCTATAAGGAGGTGTACGAGAAGTTGGACACTAAGGAGGCTGAAAATGATATATTCAAGATTACTCGGATGCAGGAAAAGAAGACCGGAGACTTATGTGCAGTGAAGTGTGTCAAAGATGAAGATCAGAAAGTTTTAGTTCAAGATGAGAATATCAAGGAAAGATGGAGAGATTATTTTGACAAATTGTTTAATAAAAGCTTTTCTAAGAATTTGAATGAACTTGTCATTCAATCTCAAGATATAAACCGTGATTTTATGCGTAAAATAAGAATACCAAAGGTTAAAGAGGTTTTGAAGAGAATGAGATTAAGAAAAGCGGTCGGTCTCAATGGGATTCCTATCAAGATTTGGAGATGCTTAGGAGAAATAGACGTTAAATGGCTGACAGATCTGTTTAATAAGATTTGGCAGACCAAAAAGATGCCAAATGAGTGGAGGAAATGTACGCTTATACCGATCTACAAGAACAAGGGTGATATTCAAAATTGCTCAAACTACAGTGGAATAAAACTTATGTGTCACACCATGAAGCTTTGGGAAAGAGTGATTGAACACGGGCTAAAAAAAGATGTTAAGATAACAGAAAACCAGTTTGGGTTCATGCCTGAACAATCGACGACAGAGGCTATTCATTTGCTTCGTCAACTTTTCGAGCGTTTTTTAGAGAGAATAAGAGATTTGCATATGATATTTATTGATTTAGAGAAAACGTATGACAAAGTACCTAGAGAGGTATTATGGGGGACAATGGTGAAGAAGGGGGTCCCCATCAAGTACATTGATATAATCAAGGATATGTATGATGGAGTAGTGGCAAATGTCAGAACTTGCGGCAGCCTAACGAGTGATTTTCCGATTACAATTGGTTTACATCAAGCATCTGCATTAAATCCATTCCTGTTTACCATCGTGATGGATGAGTTTATTAGAACTATCCAAAATGAGGCATATGTATGCTATTCGCTGATGATATTGTTCTGATAAATGAAACTGTTAGGAATATGTATGCCCTAGAGGCCATTATTGTTGATATAGTGGATGCTTGGACATATATATAGAGGACTTTCTTGCTCGACATGATAGTATGCTATCAGGTTACTCTTTATCTTAACATGTAGACTGGTATTTTTACTGTCTGTCTCTTGCATGTTGATAAAACCCTTAGGATATATACTTGACTACCAGAATTATGATGAGATCATACTAGTGGGGCCAGGGTGGTCCAAAAGTACATCCTTTAATCGGTTCCTAATCGAAGGGATATCAAGACTAGGGCATCGATATTCCAGAGTAGACTAGTGTGTACGTTTCTTGTCCCTTAGAGGGCGATGGTTGATCCCACAACCAGTGGTGTGTGACATCAAATATTGTACACAGGTGCTCATTGGAGAATGGGTACACCGAACGGACTCGCCGAGGACTCCTAGTTGGTATTATACCTATCGTCAGATAGCAGTCCTCTGGTAAGACTGGTACAGGTTAGTCTGTAGACCCGAGATTGTCATAGAGTCTTGTGTGGCTTCCACTGTGCATTGATTTCCTCCCTACCACGCTCAAGAGGAGTTGTGCAAACAGGTGAATTTTGGGTACAGTCCCGAGTCATATGGAGGAAATGAGCGATAAGAGCGATTTTGTCTCTCCCGGTATTGAGAGTTGATGTTGCGCTATGCTCGATTGGCTATAACTGGAAGTCCCTGGCCTGGGCTTCAGCTGAGATTTACTGATAAGAGTTATCAGTAGTTTCTCGAACCGTTATAGGCCAGACATCGGCATGACTTATCACGTTACTGGGGTCTGACGTTTACCACCCCTAGACATGATATGCGACATATTAGACGAAGAGACCAGACTGTTTGGTAGTGTTACCGATAGGTTTCTTGGAGAGTATGGATAAGCTTGCTTGTTGATCTTCATATCGCTCAATACCCGGGTAGCCGTTACGTCCAGCTAGTACCGCTGACGGCTTGTAGGTGACTGATGCGATCATCACCTACTGCTGGAGTATTGACGAGTCTTTAGAGTCCCACACAGAAGTTCCCTGGTTCAATAGAAGCGAAGTAGGACACATATGTGATATGTGTGTGGGCCTGATTAAATATGTGTATGTGATACCGTATTGTAATCTGGCAGTTATCTGTTATCAGTTAGGTTATATGTGATATAACCAGATTATCGAATCAAATGTTGATTTGATAATGTGATATACAGATAAATGATATTAGACGGTCATATGTGATATAACTGGATTATTAAATCAAGTGTTGATTTAATAATGTGATATATTTTATATTTGATAAAATTATATCCTAACTAATATCATTAGCCCACTAAATATTTTCTTATATGTATATATATATATATATATATATATATATATATATATATAGCATGGCATGATTTCTATTTTTAAGAAAAATGGAAAATTAGGTGGAAAATGGAAGGCTTTGGGAGCATGGTTGCAAATATGGGCTTTATTCATTGTTTAATCATCTTGACCCACTATTCAAGCTGGTTGCAATTTGATATTGCAAGAATTCCATGCTTGAATTTGTGAGGGGTCAAGAGTTGCCATTCTCGCTTGCTCATTCTCAACACTTAGTCATTTTCTTGAGTTGCTCCCATTTTTCTTTCATGCTCTCTAGCTTTTTCTTCTTCCTCAATGTCATGGTTCAAGCTTCAACCTTCACATGTGACATGAACCATGAAGTTTGAACACAAATTTGTGAGCAAAATCATATCCCTTAGTTCACCATCCTACACTTGACTAGCGATCGAGTGTAGCGTGTTTCTTATGCTAAAGAGTTTAGTGTAGAGGTAGTTTGAGTTGGAGGGAATTCGCGTGGATCATCTTCGGCACGAAGGTCATCGGAGGAAGTTCGTCCAAAGTCTCAAGTGGAGCCTAGTGGAGTCGCGAGACTACTACACGGAGCATGTGAAGTTAAGGACTCGATCTACGAGGATATAGCCATCTTCACTTCTTATGGTTTTACTTAGATATCAAACCTAAACCCTAATCATCTAGTTAGTATCCTTGTTTAGTCTAGCTTAGCACCTATAAAAATTTGAATTTGGCATGCTTGATGTCATTATAACCCCTTACTGGTGCTAGGGTAGACTTTCATGGTATCAGAGCCAAAGCTAGAAGATTAGACGATATTAATAGAAACACGAAAACGAAACGACTCCGAAACACCGAAACCCAAAATCAACTTTCTGTCGATTTTAAAATGATCTCAGAAATTTTTTTAAACAACTGCAGAATGTTGTATGTGATACAACTAGAACACTGGAAAAATTTGAGGCCAAACCACCACAATTGATCCGGCGAGAACCCCATAATTCCCGATCTCGCCGGCCCCATATTTGTATTTTTGGCTCGAAATTTTTTGGTGTTCTGGTCTATAGATTTTGGGGTTTCAGGTATTGTTTGATTAGCCCAGTTTGCATGTGATATTAACAGTTCAATTGGGGCTAATACGGAGTGTTTTGTATCTGTAATTTAACATCGTTTCGGGTTTAGTTTGATATGGATGCAGTAGTTAGGATCCATATTAAATTAGTTTTGTGAAAACTAGTTTATTTGTAAATCTAGTGTTTTAGTCTCAGATAATCGGTTGCCACGGAGTCTTGATTCGGATCAAAACTCCGTCGCAATCGCGTATTGTACGCGAATACTTGCTAAATAACTTTGCTAGGTAGCCACGCCCCATTGCCCCGACCAAGTGACTGTAGGAGAACCCCGGTGCCAAAAGCATCCACTCAGGTGCTTGCGGCCACGGTGTTCTGCCTTAGTGCATTTCGTCGACGGTATCGGGGGTGCGGCCATCTACTAAAGTTTCTGACGAGTATTTGATAATATAGTCGGGAAATTATGTTGAATCCCCGACTAAGTAATTGAAAAGTGTTTTCAATTTGAGACTAAAATACAAGATTTATCTGGTTAGGCATGAAATTCGGAATATGAGATATTCCGGATTTATGATGTCTAAGGATATGCGGATTCTAATTATTGCAGTTTTACATTTCTTTTCTGCGACCGTAAGTATAATGCGTGGGGTATCCCAAATCTCGTTGCTATATGTCAATGGAATTTGGGATATGCGTATTTACTTACGTTGATGATATGTGATATTATGTGTTGCTGATATGTTTTATTGGGTCGTCGTGATTGAATAGCTGGGGTTTTATATGAGATGGGAGTTTTTCAATTTTCATTTATGTAAAATTTGTATGTAATATTCTTTTATTGGGACACATCCGGGTTGAGGATGATGTCACCACTGATGTATATTATTTACTTTTCCGCATTAGGATAGACCCAAGGTGGGGAGCATAAGTAACCGGGTTCTAGAGTCCAGTAGGAGACCATCTCAAGGAGTTGAGACCGGGTCTCCTAACTCTAGAATTGGTAGGATTACTTGTCACTCTCGTAGGGGTCTAGAGATGTGAGTTTGGCTATTCATCACGACCGTGGAATCTGTGTTTTACATTATTGGCTAAATTTAAAACACGGAAATCCTAGTATATCCAATATTTCATATGTTGCTTCTGCTGCTTGATTCTGTGATGTGATCATATAACTGCGTGAGACGAATATTATATTATATATATGATATATGATATATAATAAACGTTGCTTATGTTTTGCACCGGCGCTAGTCCAGTCGCCGCTCTGCCGGTAGTTAAGTAACTTAACGGTGCATGACGGGGCTCAGTGGCAAATGCAGATGGCATAAGCGTACGTTCTATTTTCGTTTCACTTTTCTGTGATGTTTAGGAAACATTAAATGATGGGACTTCATTAATGATATTAATGAAAAGAAAGAAACCTAAAGATATTGTAGAATCAAAATTTTAAAAAGGGTAGCTCTAGTTTTTGCTTTGCATAGTGGTATTCCTTGATGAATATCCAGCACCTCATTTGATGAGGAAAAAGGCAAGATCCCTTCACCTGTAGTGATCTCTTTAGCGAAACTAGCAAATGCTACAACTCACTCAGTTTTGTTTTTGATAGCTTCTCTAGTTCTTGCTTTGCATAGTGGTATTTCTTGATGAATATCCAGCATCTCATTCGATGAGGAAAGAGCCGAGATCCCTTCACCGGGAGTGACCTCTTTAGCGAAACTAGCAAAAGCCTAAAAAACACTCATTTTCAAAATCACCAGATTCTACAACGATATCAAGTCATTATGCTCATGGTTTTCTTAAAAACCTGCGTAGCCCTCCGTCATTTCAGATAAGCACTATTTAGTATTCGTGCTACGTTTGTTGACCATAGCCAAGGCGTAATGTGCGGTAGCTAATTAGTGCTTGTCTGCAGTATGTGATGCGATTGGATTAGGGTAGTCGTGTGGTTTTGTTGGCCTTAACCAAGGGTCGCATGGGTGAATTTAATTCAATCAAGAAATGACGGGTTGAACTTGGCTAACACTTATGATTTGTTGACTATAGCCAAGGTCATAAGTTGCTAGGGGTAAAAACCATTATCGAGAATTTAAGTGTTGAAATTTGTAATGAGATTGCTTACCTTCTATATGATAGTTGTCCCGATACCTACTGCGAGTAAGAGTTACTCCTGGGAGATTTTTGCACTTTACAATTAGCTAATCCAGTAGGTGTCTAGAAATGTGTCAACGGGGTTATGCCTCTAGGGAAACAAGATTTATTTTAATTAGGTCCGTGCGAAAGCACGGGAAACCTCCCTCAGAGTACCGATACCTGCCTGGCCGAACGATTGGCGAACCTGTAGGGTGTAACTAATCGCGGCTAATCTTACCTTTTAGGATTTGAAGGAAGATTTGATAAAAACGGTGGGAGCCATCCTGATTAGATAAAAACCAATCTAATCTTGCAAAGAGTGCACGCAAAGTGATTATCATTCTCTCTCTCCTGGTAGCGACCAATGAAATGCCTTAATCAAGATAATAATATGGATGTTTTGACCGAACCTACTTATTATACTAGGCTAGGTTCCACTCTATTTTATGATTGTCATAAGTTTGAGCAAGGAATAGGGGAATATTTGGATTCCCACGCCACCCAAATGAAGAATAAGCATGTTGATGCATTGTCTTCGGGTGTGTTCGTAAACAAGAACTGTTTCTTAGTTACCTTTACGTCCTGGGTATTGGATATCGGATCAGGATTCCACACATGTAATTTGTTACATGGGCTAAAGACAAGTAGAGAACTGGGAAAGGTGATATGTCTATAGTAGTAGGGAATGGTGCAATTGTTGCAGCCAAAACAGTTGGCAAATATCATCTAGTGTTACTAACTGGTAATACAATAATTCTGAGCGACTGTTATTTCGTATCAATAATATTGTGAATATTTTCCTAAATCAAGTGTTGATTGGGTAAGGTATGTTGTATAACAGTGTACACGTTCTGAATCAAACTACAGTTCTAAACGTACAGAACACACACAAGAGGAACAGTTCAGAAATGAACGAAGTCTTCTTGAGGTATTGCAGACTAGGTTATGTCGATGAGACAAGACTAGCTAAAGTTCTATAAGGATGCATTTTTTGAATCCGTTCGAATTTACATCTTATGAAACTTTCCAGTCATGTCTCAAAGGTTAGGTGACCAAATCTCCGTTTACTGGAAGCGGAGAAAGAGCTACCGAACTCTTGGACAGATACATAGTGATGTATGCGGTCCTATGTTTACACATGCCAGGGATGGTTCCGCGTACTTTATTACATTCACCGATATTCTCTCAAGATACGGATATGTGTTCTTGTTGAAACACAAATCTGAATCTTTTGAGAATTTCAAGGAATATAAGTACGAACTTGAGAACCAGATAGGTAAAAGTATTCAAATCCTTCGATATGATCGGGGAGGAGAATACTTGAGCATGGAATTCCGAGATTATTTAAAAGAGAATAAGATTCTCTCTCAGCTTACTCCTCCGTATACACCACAGCACAACAGTATATCGGGATGGAGGAATCACACCCTATAAGATATGGTGCGCTCTATGATGAGTACTGCTGAGTTACCTATTTCCTTTTGGGGATATGCACTTGAGATAGCTACATGTCTATTGAATAGAGTTCTGACCAAATCTGTTGCTTACCACTCCATATAAGATATGGAATGGGAAGAGTCCATCTCTTAAACGAGTTAAGATATGGGGTTGTCCGGCCTATGTTGAAAAGCAAAATCCGGACAAGCTTGAGGTAAGGTCAGTTCTGTGCAAGTTTATAGGATATCCCAAATATTCGTAAGAGTATATTTTCTACCACACCGAGGAGCAAAAGGTGTTTTGTTTCTCGACATGCCACCTTTTTAGAAAAGGAATTTCTTGTGAAAGAAATTAGTGGCAAAGAGGTAGAACTGGAAGAAGTTCCAGCAACGCAAACTATAACTGACGATTTGATCGAACCGGAGGATTCAATAGTTCCTGATGAACCGCAGCCACTCCATAGATCTAGTAGGATTCTTCATCCACTTGAGAAATACTACGGTTTTCTTGTAGACGGTGGGAGAAAGGATTGCATCATGAAGATGATGACCCAACTAGTTTCGTGCAGGCCATCATGAGTAGGGACTCTGTGAAATGGCTGGATGCTATGCGATCTGAGATGGAATCCATGTACACCAACAAAGTGTTGACTTTGGAAGTTGCTCCTGAAGGGATAAAACCCATCGGGAGCAAGAGGATCTTTGAGAAAGATAATTTGGTGTAGATGGAAAAGTTGAGACTTTCAAAGACAGACTTGTAGCAAAAGGTTTTCGTCTATGACCTGATGTTGACTATGATGAAACCTTTTTCTCCTGTCGCTAGCTTAAGTCCATCAGGATCCTACTTGCCATTACTCCATACCACAACTACGAAATCTGGCAGACTGCACGTCAAAACCGCTTTTCTAAATGGTGATTTAGAAGAGAGCGTGTATATGACACTGCCAGAGGGCTTCGTAGACAGTGGGAGAAGCGGAAGCGTGTACAAGCTGCTTGAATCTATCTATGGATTAAAGCAGGCATCGCGGAGATGGAACATCTGTTTTGATGAAGCTGTCAAAGAGTTTGACTTCATCAAAAAGGTAGATGGACCATGTATATATAGGAAGGTTGTAGAGAGTATGGTTGTCTTCCTCGTATTATACACGGACGACATACTCTTGATAGGAAATGATATTCCTATGCTACACTCGGTCAAGCTCCTCTTATCACACAAGTTCTCCATAAAAGATCTAACTGATGCCTCCTACATTCTAGGGATATAGATCTATAGAGATAGATCTAAATGGATTTGGGATTGTTCAAATCCAGGTATATAGACACCATACTAAAGGGGTTTAGTATGGAAGATTCTAAGTGTGGTAATGTACCCGCTTGTTCAGGAATCACACTCTCCAAAGAGATGCCTCCCAAGACTGATTTGGAGAAGGCTCGCATACAAGGGATATCCTATGCTTCGGTAGTCGGGTCAATCATGCATGCGATGTTGTGTACCAGACCAGATGTAGCTTACTCACTAGGTGTAGTGAGTAAGTATCGAAAAGATCTTGGGGAAAACCACTGGATAGCTGTGAAGAGCATTCTTAAGTACTTGAGAAGCACTAAAGAGATGTTCTTGGTGTATGGTAACGGTGAACTATAGATGGAGTCCTTTACCAGTTCGAGCTTTCAGAGTGATAAGTACGACTGAAAGTCGGTCTCGAGTTTTGTCTTTACCTTCAGTGGAGGGACGGTGTGTTGGAAGGGTTCCAAGCTATATACCGTTGCAGACTCGTTGATAGAGGCTGATTACATCGCTACCAACGATGCGGCCAAAGAGGATGTCTGGATGAATAAGTTCATATGATGAACTTGGTTCCTACCATTGGGCATTGTTCACACCATAATATTGTATTTTATATTCCCCATTCTTATGCATTTTACAATGAAAACAGGTGCTTTTGACGCATGTCTGCTATATGTTACAGGTTACAGGTTCTTGGACAGAAAACAGTGAAAACGAGGTAAAGACGATGAAAAAGTGAATTTTAACCAATGAACAGAAGATCTTGATCAAGCCTACATAAGAAACAGTTCACAAAGCAAGGTTTAAGACGTCAACACAAAGCAACGGTTAAAAATCCACTACAAATATTCACTGAGGATCTGGAACCAATGTAGAAGCCCAATTGATAAAAATATTGAAGAAAAAGAAAGCCCAGGAAGCCCAGAGCCTGCACCAGAATTTTCAGAGCCCAACTATTTCTTTTGGCCGTGGAACCGCGGCCAAACCAGGCCTTGGGCCGCGGTTCCGCGGTGGGATAAGGGGATTAGGAAATACAAATTTTACCAAAACTCTTTTTCTGCGCTGAAAAGATTTCCTGAGGGTATATTTGTAATTGTAGACATGCGGATCAAAATGTAACCTAGGGTTTCCTATTCTCTATAAATAGGAACTCAAATCATTGTAATTTCTCATGCCTCCCTTCATTAATAAATTTCAGCATTCTTTTGGAGAGCATCATTTTTTGTAGGTAAATTATTTTCTTGTCTTAGTTTAATTTAGTTTAAGAATTTTATTAACTTGCAATAGATGTTTCTTCTCTTTAATAAAATCGTGTCTTTCTTCATCCCTTCAATGAGCGAGTAGTTTCCTCCCTTGTTAGGGTTAGGAATAGGGAAGGATTTGAGAGATGAAGATCTCTCATCTTTTTTCGTTGCCAATCTTTTATGAACATTAGAACTCCATGCATACCTTCTTATTCCGCTCCCTACGGCACTCTACCCTCGAGGTAACGGTGATTCCGTAGTCTAAAGGCCCGGATTCTAAGGTTTTCCATGGAGGTTAGGGTAAAGATTAATAAAGGAAGGACAAGGATCTAGAGGAAGAATCAATCTTCCCAATCATCCTAATCCCCTTTGTTAAGATTTACCATAACACTAATATGATATCTTTAATTAAAGGCAATGGAAAGAGATGTAGATCTTTGTTTACCAAATTTTCCCTAAACCTAATCCTAGCAAGTTTCTAATTCTAGTATCATACAACTTCAATTTTTAGATTTAATAATCAATCCGAACACCCTTCGGAATTAACTCGTTAGCGCGAATCGGAAATTCACAACATCCCTGTGGACCGACCCGTACTCACCGGCTAGCTGCAAAGCGACGCCGTTCTTGATTGCGGTTACAAATATTTTTGATCTATCTTTTAGAAAGCGCAAGCACGCTGAATCATACCAATCAAATGGCGCCGTTGCCGGGGATGGCGTGTTATTTCCTTTTTGCAATTTCGGGTTAATCAAAATTAAAAAAATCATAAAAATCTAAAAAATCCAAAAATTATAAAAATATATCAATTGTTATTTTTTTGGAAAGGGTACTTTGTTGTGTGAAATCTTGCAGGAACCAACTCAGATCTGGAAATTTCCAGAAAGCAAAACAGAAAATAGAAGATCAGAACAGAGGAGAATTTCAGAAACAGAACAACAGAAAAATTCTACAGACGCGAGCAGTCCAGACCACCGCGATTCCGCGGCATTAGAAGCCTTCTGCCGCCCTTCCGCGCTCATCTGGTCAAGTCTCGGGATCTGCGCCGCCGTAGCCGCGGCGTTTCCGCCGCGTCAAGCCGCTCATACCGCGGATCCGTGGTCCCCCTATGTTATCAGCTGGAGAAAATTGCACTGTAAGTTCCTCTTTTCTTGCTCTGGAAATCTAGATAAATATTTTCTGAAAAATTTCTGCAGGATTATGTGCGCTTTAAAAATCTTTTCCATTCCAAAATAACAAATCTTGTGCAGGATTTTTGGGCCCCACTTGAACTAAATTGATTGCAAGTGATATTTTGCTGTTGCATATCTTTTCTATAAAATATTTTGCTGTTGCATATCTGTTCTCTAAAAATCTTTTTGCAACAATTTTCAAATAAAGAAAAAGAAAAAGGAAAATTTTTGTTACAAGAACTTGCAAACTTTTGCCGCAAATAAATCCTTGCACCATCATCCAACCTTCCTTTTTTTCTTTTAACATGGGTACCCCACATAAAAAATCATTAGCCGAACTTTGGTATCCCGAACCTAATTTTGCGTCGTTCGGCAATTTGTTCTGTCAATTTAAAGACGATCCTTCCTTGCCTAAAATATCGTTGAAAGATCAAATAGAAGCGTCTAGGAGAAACAATTCGACTTTTCAACCCACTTTGTGTCAACCAAGTCAACCGTTACCACCTCCATATGTTGATACCACTTTTTCAAGTCCTTCTGTCACTCCTAAGCCGATGTCCATTGCTGAGCATATTGCTCAATCTCATGGCCGATCTTTCACCCCTCTCCACACATCTAGTTCTAGGGATCAACAAGACTATTCACCTTTTTATCCACATGTTGACCCTACCCCAGTCCAAGAACCTTGGTATCCCGAACCTAATTTTGCGTCATATGTCAATGTGTTCGGTCAATTTAAAGACGATCCTTCCATGCCTAAAAAATCTTTGAAAGATCACATAGAGGAGTCTAGGAGAAATAGTTTGACTTTTCAACCCACTTTGTGTCAACCAAGTCAACCTTCACCACCTACATATGTTGACACCACTTTTTTAAGTCCTTCTGTCACTCCTAAGCCGATGTCCATTGCTGAGCATATTGCTCAATCTCGTAGCCGATCTTTCACCCCTCTCCACACATCTAGTTCTAGGGATCAACAAGACTATTCACCTTTTTATCCACATGTTGACCCTACCCCAGTCCAATCACCCACTTCCTACCAGTCCTACCCGACTTTTCCACCGTCACTAGACAATGTTTCTACACAGCCATTAGGGAGTTTCACATATCCAAACAATTTCGAATCTTTTACCGAAACCCCCTTACCACCCAAGTCTAGTTTGGAAGAGGCGTTGGAGGCTTATATCACAGCAACAAACAAAATGGTTAGGAATGTGGAAGCGTCCGTGGCCACCCTTATGCAACCTGCTGAACCGGTAGCTAGTTTCCAACTAGCTCCAAATTTTTCAATGTATGAGGCGGCAGTTGGACAGAGTGAGAATGAGAGAGGGTTTCCAAATCAAACCTACCCTTACCCAATTGAAGCCCACAACTCCAGTTTTCCATCGAATGTCCTAAATGATTCACAAGTTCAAAATAAAAGCGAGTTGTGTGATTTTGTAGTGTTTGATTTGCCAGATTGTGAAGAACCCCCTTCGAGTGAAACAACACCTAATCCGTTTGACCTTTACACTTCCACTCTAGAACCTACATTGATAAACATCCATGCTTTTGAGGAGGTGTCTAAAGAAATTGACTTTCACTTGATTGAGGATATAGACGCCGGGAATATTTCGGATGATGAACCTGTCGATTTAATTGAAGTTTTATGTTCAAATCATCATCCCGAGTTATTAAATGTTTCTCCCGAATCTCATATGCGTCTTGATTTTGATGATAATGGCATGGATGAGTTGAATATCGAGGAGAATTATGAGGATAGTTATGAGGATAGTACTGAGGATAATATTGAGGTTGAACCATTTTCGTTTGATGTGTCGAATTTTCCAATACACCCTCCTAAATCCTTAACTGATACCCTTCCTCACTCACTTCCTTCCGTCCTTCCTATCGTTTCGACTGTGCAAGAGACCGTTACGCTTTCATCTCCAATACCTAGTTCGACGTACCCATGTTTGTTCACGACTCTTGAGGGATTTAATCTCATTTTTTCGCGGGTTGATAGATTAGCACAATCGCTTTTTACACATCGGTCATTACAACTTGTGCTAATCTATACGCTCCATCCACACCCTCAAATTCGTATTCCCACTTTCTTTGGTTCTTCTAATCTTCCTTTAATGATATCGAGTGTTGATGAATCACAATCCGACATTTTGAGTTCGATAATTTTCAATTGGACCTTCGAGGAAAGTTTCGAAGATATTTTCGCCGACGAACTCGCATTCTTAAATGATATGGATTTTGTGATTAATCAACCTCCACTCGAAGAAGTAGAACCCCTACCATTTCTTCTTCCCCTCCGCCATTATCCTCCACCCAGACCATATTATCCCTATCTCTCCACACGGTCTCGTGTGCTTCTCATTTCTTTTCTTTCCACTCCATTCTTTCACCAACTCTACCATTACCACGATAGAATTTTTGAATGGTTGGTGCTAACCTTTGGATTGTGTAAGGCCAAGCTTAAGTTTGGGGGGAACCTTTGTATATATGTATATATATTTTTGTTTTCTTTTTCTCTAAAAAAATAAAAAAAAAAGTCAAAACATTAAAAATAAAAAAAATAATAAACAGGGGAGTGCCGGTATTTTGACCCTCTTGGTTTAGCATGACAGTGAGGACACTGTCAAGTTCAAGTTTGGGGGTATGCTCGGTACGTCTTCTTCCTTCGCATTCATTTGTACATATTTTTGCATTTGCATGCTTATTTGAAAACCCATAAAAATTTGAAAAAATTTCAAAAATTATAAAAATTACTGTATTCAATTTTGGCTTATTTGACTTGAGTTTGACAAATAGGTTAACTGGTTAGGAACAACTAGATCTTAGACTTAGTAAATTAAAAACCCTAAAAATAACCTTTCTTAAAGTTTAACAGTAGAAAGTATATGCCTCGTAGTTTATTTAGAAATAGGCAAATTTTGGGTTCACTTCTTGGGCTAAGTCGAAACAAGGGAAGAGTATTGATGTTCTTATTAGAGTATAAGTTTGAAAAATAGTTCCTAGCTTAAGTCTAGATTCTGAAAATGTATACCCTACAATTTGCACAATCACGCACCTTGAAACTTGGAATAGTAGAAGAGACCTTGAAATGCTCTTGTCTAGAGTCCTTAGTATGAAAAAGTGTGAATGAATAAAAAAAAAAAATAGACACTGGTTTTTGTGATTACTTAAGGCTGCAAAAATAGAAAAATACTTAGCGAAGGTGCTTCATCACCTAGTGCCTTAGACCAACTGGTTTGGGAGTCACTGCTAAAGCCTTGGGTGTTGCAAAGACTAGGAAGTATGCTTTAAAGTGCAAACGCATTTTGTAATCGGTCGTTGGTACCTCAAGAAGTATTAACGGTCGCATGAAGGATGTGTAAGCAAATTTCATTTAAATTCACCTACTGAGAAGTGCTTTGGACAAAGGACGAGAGTACGATTGCTTGATTTGAATTTCCAAGTGTAGGGGTGATATTTACACACACGTGGGATATGTGATTGGAGTTTAGATAAGAAAAAGGAATGAAGAATAGAACTTGTATCTTTAATGGAGTTGATAGAAATTCCTAAGTGGAAATGGAACCCTAGAAGGAAAACTTAGGAAATGCCGAAAGCTAAGTAGATCTGCATGATATATATAATCTTAAGTTAAATAATGAGGAAGTGTGAAGAATATGGGTGGATAATTTGCGAGTCAAAAGATAATAGAATTCCTTGTTAGAAAACCTAATTGGAGAACTAAAGTCAATGGGCCGAGTTGATAGGATTTTGTGGGTGTAATCCGCTGAAAACCCTCAGGAGACAACACTCCTCCTACTAGGGACACCTAGAGGTTTAACGGCTTGTTGCACGAGCTCAGTGCAATCGCGTTTCCCTGCGAAAGTGCGGTTAGGTTTTTTGTAGAGAATAAAACAATAAGTTCGCTCGAGGACGAGCAAAAGATAAGTTTGGGGGTATTTGTTCACACCATAATATTGTATTTTATATTCCCCATTCTTATGCATTTTACAATGAAAACAGGTGCTTTTGACGCATGTCTGCTATATGTTACAGGTTACAGGTTCTTGGACAGAAAACAGTGAAAACGAGGTAAAGACGATGAAAAAGTGAATTTTAACCAATGAACAGAAGATCTTGATCAAGCCTACATAAGAAACAGTTCACAAAGCAAGGTTTAAGACGTCAACACAAAGCAACGGTTAAAAATCCACTACAAATATTCACTGAGTATCTGGAACCAATGTAGAAGCCCAATTGATAAAAATATTGAAGAAAAAGAAAGCCCAGGAAGCCCAGAGCCTGCACCAGAATTTTCAGAGCCCAACTATTTCTTTTGGCCGTGGAACCGCGGCCAAACCAGGCCTTGGGCCGCGGTTCCGCGGTGGGATAAGGGGATTAGGAAATACAAATTTTACCAAAACTCTTTTTCTGCGCTGAAAAGATTTCCTGAGGGTATATTTGTAATTGTAGACATGCGGATCAAAATGTAACCTAGGGTTTCCTATTCTCTATAAATAGGAACTCAAATCATTGTAATTTCTCATGCCTCCCTTCATTAATAAATTTCAGCATTCTTTTGGAGAGCATCATTTTTTGTAGGTAAATTATTTTCTTGTCTTAGTTTAATTTAGTTTAAGAATTTTATTAACTTGCAATAGATGTTTCTTCTCTTTAATAAAATCGTGTCTTTCTTCATCCCTTCAATGAGCGAGTAGTTTCCTCGCTTGTTAGGGTTAGGAATAGGGAAGGATTTGAGAGATGAAGATCTCTCATCTCTTTTCGTTGCCAATCTTTTATGAACATTAGAACTCCATGCATACCTTCTTATTCCGCTCCCTACGGCACTCTACCCTCGAGGTAACGGTGATTCCGTAGTCTAAAGGCCCGGATTCTAAGGTTTTCCATGGAGGTTAGGGTAAAGATTAATAAAGGAAGGACAAGGATCTAGAGGAAGAATCAATCTTCCCAATCATCCTAATCCCCTTTGTTAAAATTTACCATAACACTAATATGATATCTTTAATTAAAGGCAATGGAAAGAGATGTAGATCTTTGTTTACCAAATTTTCCCTAAACCTAATCCTAGCAAGTTTCTAATTCTAGTATCATACAACTTCAATTTTTAGATTTAATAATCAATCCGAACACCCTTCGGAATTAACTCGTTAGCGCGAATCGGAAATTCACAACATCCCTGTGGACCGACCCGTACTCACCGGCTAGCTGCAAAGCGACGCCGTTCTTGATTGCGGTTACAAATATTTTTGATCTATCTTTTAGAAAGCGCAAGCACGCTGAATCACACCAATCAGGCATCCAGTACCTGTGTATTGTGATGACAATAGAGCTGCGGCTTTGGCCTAGGAACCCTGGTCCCGTCAGCGATCCAGACTTATTCTTAGACAGTATCACCTGATCAGGGAGATAGTTGATCTCCGGGAGATCGAGGTTAGGAGAGTTGACATAGTGGATAACACAGCGGATCCACTTACCGAGGCCATCCCCCAGATGCTATTCGAGAGACTATTAGGACGTTGGGTATGAGATACTACAACAACTGGCCTTAGTGCAAGTGGGAGATTGTCAGGAATATGTATGCCTTAGAGGCCATTATTGTTGATATAATGGATGCTTGGATATATATGTAGAGGAATTTCTTGCTCGACATGATAATATACTATCAGGTTACTCTTTATCTTAACATGTAGACTAGTATTTTTGCTGTCTGTCTCTTGCATGTTGATAAAACCCTTAGGATATGTACTTGACTACCAGGATTATGATGAGATCATACTAGTGGGGCCAGGGTGGTCCAAAAGTACATCCTTTAATCAGTTCCTAGTCGAGGGGATATCGAGACTAGGGCATCGATATTCCAGAGTAAACTAGTGTGTACATTTCTTGTCCCTTAGAGGGCGATGGTTGATCCCATAACTATTGGTGTGTGACATCAAAGATTGTACACAGGTGCTCATTGGAGAATGGGTACACCGAACGGACTCGCCGAGGACTCCTAGTTGGTATTATACCTATCGTCATATAGCAGTCCTCTGGTGACACTGTAAGTCCACGGTAGCGCCCCGGCTGTCTATCCGAGGCCAAAATGCAGAAACGAAAACTTTTTCTAAATTTGAAACCGGCGCTATCGCAGACTTTAATCCCGGATCGAACCATTAACCTATAACTAGCTAACTAGAGAAGGGTTAGAAAAGTTATACCGATCGATCCGTGTCCTTCGGTCTTTGGCCACCAACCTAAGCTCCTCGCGGCATCTCTGATCTCCGGTCTCCTCGTCGGAAAGGGCACCACATCTTTGAATCCTTTTACGGGCTCCCGCTTCGTCCGAAGCAACTCGGACACGAAGTTTGCTAGCCGACGTGTCCAAGGTGATGTAGAGAATGTGTATGATCACTTTGTCTCAAGCATCCATTGATTCTCAACACATGAGAGTGTATGGATGGAGGTTGAAGATGATGCCATTAATGGAGATAGTGAGCTCAAGAAAGAAGGAGGAAGAAGAAGAGCTTTCTTTTGTTTCTTGTTGCAATGATAAAATGAGAGTGAGATAAAGAATAATACAAGAGCAAACCTTTTCCCCTTGGTTGCCCTCTCTCTCTCTTCTTATCATATCAACTCATAAATCAATCAATAATGTGACACATGCACAAAGAAAGAGACCATGAGCCATCACTTGTGCATGTGTCACAATTAATGCTCCTAATCATGACTTTGAGCTCATTATTTCCATTTGTAAACATTAACCCAAATGTTTACAACAATAAAAAGATATGGTAACATCTAAAGTAAACTCGTGACGGATCACAAGGATACCCTTCACCTGTATATACATACCTGCATCCGCATTCTGACTGAATGCGAATGCAATGAGACTAAAGTAATCCAACAAATCTAATACTAGGATCCGGCTTAAACCAAAGCCCACTAGTATGATCCGTCCGATCATGATCCGTGCACGACTGCACGTATATGATCGAACCCTGCCATATATCATACGGCCTCTACAACGTTTCGCCTGAAACTTGAGAAACTGTCTGTGGGGGACTTTAAAGACTCGTTAATACACTGGCTGTGGATTTAACCACTAGCACGTCAGTGGTACTAGCTGTACGTAACGGGCTACCAGGTATTGACCAAAAGGGAGGTCGATGAGCGAACACATCCTGACACCCTACTGAGCCTGTCAGTGACAATATCCGTACAGTCCGGTCCGTTCGTCTATGAGTATCGCATGTCGGGCCTAGGGGGTTGGTAAAAGTCAGACCCCTAAAAGCGGTACAAGTCGTGTCGGAGTGTAGCCCAGAACACCCTGAGATACTGCTGGAATACCTACCAGTAAATCTCCTGCCTTGGCCAAGGACTTCGTGTAATGGCTCTCCTAGACACAGCGCGATCTCACCCCCAATACCGGGAGAGACGAAACCCCTGCCGATCCGCTCACTGCCTCCATGTGGCTCGGGACTGTACCCAACTAAAACCTGTTTGCACGACTCCTTTGAGCCGTGGTAGGGTAGTAATCAAAGCACAGTGGGAACTTACACGAGACAAATGATGATCTCAGGTCGATGAACTAACCTGTACACATGTCACCAGGGAACTGCTATCTGACGTCAGGTATAATACCAACTAGCATGTTCCCGGCGAGTCCTGTCCGGTGTACTCATAACCCAATGAGCACCTGTATACATCTTAGGTGAACCAACTAACACCAATGGCTTGTGAGACCAGCCACCGCCCTCGTCGGGGTCTCGACTGTATACACTAGTCTACTAATGGAGTATCGATGCCTAGTCTCGAAACTCCCACGACTTGGGACCACTTTAAGGATGTGCTTATGACTACCCAACTCCCACGTATATGATCGCCATCATACTACTGGTAGTCAAGCAAGAATCCTAAGGGCTCTATCAAAGTGCAATAGTGACCTGTAATGTCACCTAAAGCATGTACACGATGATAAAGATAAACCAGATAGCATACTATCATCTTGAGTAAGACTGTCCTACCGGTATAGGTCCTCCCTCAATCATTGCAATCACGTGCCTGTGATCCAATAATTGACTCTGAGGGCACTATATCCAACAGACACTGGTACAGGTTAGTCTATAGACCCGAGATCGTCATAGAGTCTTGTGTGGCTTCCACTGTACTTTGATTTCCTCCCTACCACGCTCAAGAGGAGTTGTGCAAACAGGTGGGTTTTGGGTACAGTACCGAGTCATATGGAGGCAATGAGCGATAGGAGAGGTTTCGTCTCTCCCGGTATTGGGGGTTGATGTTGCGCTATGCTCGATTGGCTATAACTGGAAGTCCCTGGCCAGGGCTGCTACTGAGATTTACTGATAAGAGTTATCAGTAGTTTCTCGAACCGTTATAGGCCAGATATCGGCATGACTTATCACGTTACTGGGGTCTGACGTTTACCGCCCCTAGACAAGATATGCGACATATTAGATGAAGAGACCGAACTGTACGGTAGTGTTACTGATAGGCTTCATGGAGAGTATGGACAAGCTTGCTTGATGATCTTCATATCGTTCAACACCCGGGTAGCCGTTACGTCCAGCTAGTACCGCTGACGGCTTGTAGGTGACTGATGTGATCATCACCTACTGCTGGCGTATTGACGAGTCTTTAAAGTCCCATACAGAAATTCCCTGGTTCAAGCGAAACGAAATATGACACATATGTAATATGTGTGTGGGCCTGATTAAATATGTGTATGTGATGCCGTATTGTAATCTGACAGTTATCTGTTATCAGTTAGGTTATATATGATATAACCAGATTATCGAATCAAGTGTTGATTTGATGATGTGATATGCAGATAAATGGTATTAGTCGGTCATATGTGATATAACCGGATTATTAAATCAAGTGTTGATTTAATAATGTGATATATATTATATTTGATATAATTATATCCTAACTAATATGATTAGCTCACTAAATATTTTCTTATATGTATTAATATATATAATATGATATATATATAAATATATATATGTAGTATGACATGATTTCTATTTTTGAGAAAAATGGAAAATTAGGTGGAAAATGGAAGACTTTAGGAGCATGGTTGCAAGCATGGGCTTTATTCATTATTTAATCATCTTGACTCACTATTCAAGCATGGTTGCAATTTGATATTGCAAGAATTCCATGCTTGAATTTGTGAGGGGTCAAGAGTTTCCATTCTCGCTTGCTCATTCTCAACACTTAGCCATTTTCTTGAGTTGCTCCCATTTTGCTCTCATGCTCTCTAGCTTCTTCTTCTTCCTCAATGTCATGGTTCAAGCTTCAACCCTCACATGCGATGTGAACCATGAAGTTTGAATACAAACTTGTGAGCAAAATCATATCCCCTACTTCACCATCCTACACTTGACTAGCGATCGAGTGTAGTGTATTTCCTACGCTAAAGAGTTTAGTGTAGAGATAGCTTGAGTTGAAGGGACTTCGCATGGATCATCTTCGGCATGAAGGTAATCGGAGGAAGCTCGTCCAAAGCCTTAAGTGGAGCCTAGTGGAGTCGCGAGACTACTACACGGAGCATGTGAAGTGAAGGACTCGATCTACGAAGGTATAGCCATCTTCACCTCTTATGGTTTTACTTAGATATCAAACCTAAACCCTAATCATCTAGTTAGTATCCTTGTTTAGTCTAGCTTAGCACCTATAAAAATTTGAATTTGGTATGCTTGATGTCATTAGAACCCCTTGCTGGTGCTAGGGTAGACTTTCAGAAACAAAAGCAGGGGTTAATGCTAAATTGGAGTTATGGAGGTAAACGTTGGAATCTCGGAGGTTCAGATTGAGCAGGTCTAAGACAGCATATATGCATTGCGAATTTAGCAGAGAAGTCGAGACCACATTGGTATAACACTGGAAGGACAAGAGATATCACCGAGTGATTAGTTTAGATATTTAGGTTTCATCATCCAAATGGATGGGGAGATCGATAGCGATGTTAATCAAAGGATTCA
This sequence comes from Agapanthus africanus, assembly GCA_030015575.1. Classification (NCBI taxonomy): domain Eukaryota; kingdom Viridiplantae; phylum Streptophyta; class Magnoliopsida; order Asparagales; family Amaryllidaceae; genus Agapanthus; species Agapanthus africanus. Next base: position 269,554,227 of record CM057342.1, on the reverse strand, counting down.
AACTAGCTGGTTGAAATGGAGGAGTACAATAGGGATTTTGTGCGATCGTAACTTTCCATTAAGATTGAAAGGAAAGTTTTATCGGAGCGTTATTCGGCCTACCTTATTATATGGTACAGAATGCTGGTCCTAAGAAGCATCATATACAGAAAATGTATGTAGCAGAGATGCGAATGTTTCGTTGGATGTGTGGTAATACTGGAAAAGATAAGGTGCGAAATGAGGATATTCGTGCAAAAGTTGGTGTAGCATCTGTAGAGAAGAAGATGCGGGAAAACTGGCTAAGATGATTTGGTCATATGCGACACAGACCTATGGAAGTACCGGTTCGACGAATGGATACTATCGATATAGGCAATGTCAAAAGGGTGAAATGGAGACCGAAAAAAACATGGATGGAGGTGATACGAAAAGATATAGTTTCCAAAGGCCTCAATGAAAGTATATTGTTCGATAGGAGTGAGTGGAGGCGGAGGATTCATGTGCTGGACCCGGCGTGATTCTCATGTTGGTTCATGTAGACTTTGTCACGACCCAAAGTTTGGATGTAACCAGCACTTAGATTGTATGATATCTAAAGATGTCAACATAATCTGAGTAAGCCAAAAACCAAGATCAAAACCTTTTTTACGGAAATTAGAAAATATTAGTTTTAAGTAAAAGAATGAAATAGCATGCCGAATGATTTTTTTTAAATAAAAGAAGTTAAGCAACTGGTTTTGAAACTTCGATAGTACTTCCTTGTTAATTATTAAATAAGCAGTTATAGGATGTGTGAATAGGTTGCACCCCTAATTGGGAGCAAAACGATGCCAAACAGCGGAAATCAGCACACAATACTAATACGACACTCAAAATGAAGAATCTCACGCATAAGTAAAAGAAATATAATTTAACACAACTAAAGGATCTCATCAGTCGAAATAATATACATACAACAACATCTCATTCTAAGTCAATTATACAGGGTCTGATGGAGTAATACTAGATCCAATATACATAACCAAAATAGGAGGTTACAGCGTAGGTAACCCACCTAGCAAAAAGAGCGATACAAGCTGATAAGTGGATCCGCACTGCTGCTACGCGTCCACACGACTCCTGCAAGGAACTATGGCACAACGGGGATGAGTTGCCAACTCAGTGAATAAAACTAACATATATCGGCTGATAATGTAAGTATGACGAACTAGAGCTAATATCAACAAGGATGAATATAATGCATGATAATATGTTGAAGCATGAACATGTACTGCTAAGTATATAAATCCAAAACTGGAATCTCATCAATATTTCCAAATAAGTTTCATTTGTCCGTGTCCAACATCGACACAAATCTTCTATTTCCATCAGGCATCATTCCTCGAATGATCCTGTCATCCAATAACACCAGTCGGTATCACCTAGATATCCGCCGTGTTCATAACTGTCTCCGGTATCGAGTATCCTCGCTAGGCTCTCCGCCTCTAATGAGACTTTCCCGCCCCTCGGTCTCGACCGGGTCCACCATATATCCAACTATATATCTTCCCCCCACTCAGTCTGGATAACGTATAAATCCGCAACCGTATAACCCCCCACTCGGTTCGGAATAAATCCAAATCATAAAAACGACATCTCATGGTGGACGTATCACATCATTCAGGAAGAATCAATGAATCTACTCAATAGTATATAAAAACTCAAAACCATAAATCTTCAATAATCCAATGCATCTTATATCGAACTACTGACACTTGAATATGAAGCATGATATCATTTATGCAAAGTAACTACCCTTATTGATGCTTAAGTTATAATAGAAATCATATTTAACATAATAAATACTAAGTGTGTAGGTGACATTTTAATATTGACGAGGTCTACTGTAACATGTAGATATGTGTATGTGCGGCATAACTCGTCGATAATTGTGCAGTGTTCTAACAATTATTAACATGAAGATGTATAGATATATGAATGCATATGATCACTTTATATACAAAGGCATACTTGTTATTTAAACTTAAACTACGGGCGTATCACGCCATCCATACAAAATCCCCCGGTAGATATTTAGTCTACTCACCGGAATATGTCGTATTCTACTCAGAAATCACCAATCCCTTTCCTTTCCTTGCGGCCTCCGAAGTTCCCGTACTCAAATCTAATATCGACATTAATTTGTATAAGAAACGGCTAAACCCCGATATGGCGAAATATGAAAATACGAGTTTTACGTACTAACTATACTATGTACGACTATTGTAAACTATCTAATACCTATACTAACTAAATTTTAACCCCTCGCTGCTTGCAACAGAAAACTGAAACGTGTCACGAAATATCCGTATCGTATTTTAGAATTTTAACCCCTTTACAGATATTAGCTTCCAGATTTCATATACTGCTAGAATAACTTAAATAAACAATACCAAACATCTTAATCCATATACAGAGACCTACCCTAAAAACCACAACATCCAACTCCACTAAAAATCCGGCGAGATCGGATTTTTCCTTGATGTCGCTGGCCAAAATCCGAGCAACAGGGTCCGTCTTCTTAGGGTTTATTCTAGGTCCAGTTTATAAGATTAAGGCACTGTTTGGTTAAGTTAGTTATTATCTAAGTTACAGCAGATCTTCACAGAGCCTATATTTTCCTAAAATATCATATATCCTATATCCGATTTCTACTTTTAAACAGTTACTGAACTATAATCCTATAGAGTTAAAGATTATACCTCCAGAAGATTACTGGAAAAGCTTCCTCCAAGATGCCTAACTCAAAGATCCTAGCTCGGTGATGGTGAGAATCCTTAGCACCTAGTTCTTTTCTTCTCTTCTCTTATCTTGTTTTCTTTTATGAGTTCTAAATTGTTTTCTTTCTCTTTCCTTTTTGTTGAATTCTGATTTTTATTTGATTTTATGAACTGAACCATTGATGCAAGATAAGGAGAATGAACTATGAATTGTAGGAGGAGATGTCACCAAAAGAATTGTGGCGTTTTCATGCAAGGATGAGGTGTGTGTGTGCGTGAGGTGTACATGCAAAAGGAGGTGTGTGTGTGGTTACTCCTAAGATGTGGTGTCTTGTAGGTAAAACATAAGCTTAACCATTATCTAACCCTAATTGCATAAACACCCTCACACAACTCTAATTTGCCTAAACAAACTAACATTTTTCACATAAACCCCTCATTACATATGTTATTATATAAACACTATTTTCTTTACTAGTTTAATTCTACTTTAACTTTAAAAGCCCTCTTTACTACAATAAAAATTAAATAACATTATCTATTTAATTAAATAATTTAATTAATTATCTAAAATATTTCAAAATATTACACCTACCCCATATGTCTGGGATAAAAGGCTCAGTTGTTGTTGTTATTTGCCATAATCGTTTATAAGTGATTATTTTTGGAAAAAGTGAAAAAATCATTTATAAGTGTTTATGGCAAATAAGTTGTTTAGTGTTTGGATGATTTTGTACGAAAAGTGATTATAAGTAGATAGTGTGTTTGAATGAAAAGATAAATAAGTGATTATTGAGTGTTAAATGACTAAAAGAACGTATCATTAATGCCATTTTAAAATTTGGATTAAAAGACAAGGGGTATTATGGTATATTACTTGATCAACTCTACTATTCCATAATCATTTATGGAATAAGTTAGGAATTCCTAGCTTATTTTTAAGTAGGAAAAGATGTCATTTTTAAGTTAGTCATGGTGAGACCCATGGTAAAATAATCACTTATTGAATAGTAGTAAAAGAGAGATCCAAACGTCCTATCTACTTAGGGCCCACTTTGATGTGTGATGGAGGTCCTTTTCAGATCTCCTTCAGATGTTGTCTTCCGTCGATCTTCCGGTGGATTCTGGAGGGGATCCCCTGTTGTGTGTGGGTCTCAATGGGTTTTGAGGAGATTTGGTGATTGGAGGAGTTGGACGCCAAGTACCTGCAAAGAAATCCCGGGGTGGTTTGATACCACCGAGGATCCTCCGACGATCAAGTTAGTACTAGATCTGAGCAGCGTAACGGCTAAGTGGAGTAAAAAATGGCTTACTTGACCCCTCTGTGATGGGGGTTTATATGGTGGTGGAGGCACGCAGCAGCAGGCGCGAGAATCTCGCCGGTAGTTACGCTCCCGACGTCACGCCCGCGTAGAGAGCGGATCGCCCATGAATGGGGATCGTAAAGGCATGGAACGTAGGATGTTGCCGGCGGAGAATCCACGCATGGCGAGATTCGCGGAGCGGCGGTTACGCCTGTGAGCGGCGGAACTAGTCGGAGGACCGAGGAAGATGGCCTTAGCCAAGGGGCTCGGGGATGAGCGAGAAGGCTAAGGAGACTTGGTCCTGTGGCAGCTCAGGGCGAGCTGAGGGTCCGAGGAGGCCAATCTGCAGGGAGCCCCGAGGAGGGCTAGCTTGTGCTGGCCGGTCGGGCACAGGGGTGGCCTGGTCGGCCTTTGTGGGCCCTTTCTTCTGAGTTCTGGGACGTGCCATTCGCCACGTGTCCTGATCTTAAGGGTCGCCAATATTGAGCATTATCATTGGCCCCCCACTCTTGTCCCGACCAGCCAGCGGGTCGGGTCAGGAGTGGACCGCCGGGCCGCCTGGGGTGAGCTCCCTCCTAAGGTTTCGACGGGGTGCGTCCTCGGGCCGCAAGCTGTCTTTTCTGCCAGTGAATCAGCGTGAGATCTCTGCATTTAAGGAGGGTGCGCCGGTTCGTGTATCTTGCCTTTGAAGTGACGGCCCACGTGTCGAGCGTCGGTTGGCTGAAGCGACGTGTGCAGACTTGCGATGCCTGAAAGGGTGCGTTCCAGTGCAGGGACGACAAGTGGAGTAATCGGAGCCGTTGGATGCGAGGAGGCGTCTTGGTGGGAGATGAAGGGCACCGTTGGATGAGGTCACTCGTGGCGATAAGTAAGGGTAGGGCCCGTTCCAGGGCCCCTACTCCTTCATATTTCCCGTTCTAAGTCTCGGTTGCTCGGCGCTCATCTTCTTCCTTCCACTTTTGTTCCCTGAGGATCATTCTTCCCAAGGTTAGATGTCTTCTCTTGTCGAGTCAGTAGATGTCGTTAATGTAGGTTCTAGGAACCCTTTAGGTGAGCCTGAGTCCTCCCAGGGAGTAGGGGTTGGCCCCTCTTCCCGGGATCATGTGGCGGCGGCAGCCCCTAGGGAGGAGGAGGTAGATACTGCCCCTAGCGCCTTGTGTTGGATCAGGCATGAGGACGAGCTTGTCAACGCTCGGGCTTGCTTCCACATACTTTCACGCTATACGCTCCGCCTGGACAAGGAGGGAGAGAGGGCAGACCAAGTACGGGGCAGGAAGATCGCCCTGTATTTGGAAGCATTTTGGGGTGGAATGCGTCTGCCCTTCTCTCCTGAGGTCGTTGAAGCGTTGAACTTCTTCGGGTTAGCCCCCGGTCAGTTGGTGCCGAACTCGTGGAGGATTCTCCTCGGGTTTCTGGTCCGCCTGAAGTTACAGGCGATCCCCTTCAGCCTTTCCCTCCTTGATTCTTCCCCCGTCTTCAAAAATCACCCCGGTGGTCGAGCGGGTGACCCGAGGTGGGTTTATCTCTCTTTCAGAAAGCGACCAGGGGGCACCGCCGGGACGGGGGCATTCACGACTGGAAGAAGAAGTTCTTCTTCGTTTCCTCTCCCGAGGGCAAGGACTGGCCCGTGCCTACAGAGTGGTCGAGGGAGAAGCACTTGCCGAGGAACCAGTCCAGTGACCCCATCACGGTGAGAGTGGCGTCGTGGGAGCCCATCCCCATTTCAACGTGCTGTTGTCTGAGAGGTTTCTGAGTTGGGCCAGGCTCAGCCCCGTTGAGTTCGTCGGTAAGTTTAGGTTTTCTTTTTTTTTTGTTCGTATATTGCCTGTGTCACTGACTCCTTTTACGCTTGGTTCCGTGCAGGACCCATGGACATGGACTCGCTCCGGGCTTCCATGCGCCAACCGAGGCCGGTTGCGAAGGTTGTGGGTGCCGGCTCTTCCCGTTCACAGCCTGCCCCGGCTCCTTCTCCTCCGGCGGTAGTGCCCCGCGAGCGCTCGGAGATGGATCTCGCCCCCGGGCCCAGCAGAACGTCGGGTCAGAGGCGGGCTCGGATTCTGGAGGACCCGGTCTCGGAGGAGGAGACTGGCTCTCCCTCAAGGCCGCTCAAGAGGAGGTCTTCCCGGGGACCGTCTTCGCCGATCACGGTGGAGGAAGGTGGTGTCCAGTTCGCCGTGCCTTCGGGGCTATCCATCGTGGATAGCCTGCTGCATGAGATAGAGGCATCGGCCGGGAGTAGAGTCCCCGGGGGGACCTTCAGGGCTCAGCTGGCGTCCATCGCCCAGGAGTCCGTGCAGGTAAGCGCTTGTCTTTATTATTATTACTTTTTGAGGTTCGGTGCCTCTCTCATCTTCCTGATCTCTCTTCTGCCTTTCAGGTCCTTCAGCACGTCGCCCTCGCCTTACGCATGGAGGCCGAGGTGGTAGCCCCGGCGATGAAAGCTGCGGGCCAGCTCGCCTCGCTGGAAGAGAGCTCCAAGCAGGAGCCGGAGGCGATGAAGGCGAGGGTCGTCGCCTTGGAGGGCGAGGTGAGGCCGGGAAGCGGGAGGTTGCCCGGCACCGCGAGGCCGCCGCGGTTGCTGAGGCCAAGCTTGAGGACGCTCAGGTGCTGGCCGGAAACCTGAAGAAGACAGTGAAAACCCTACGGAAGGAGCTGGGGGCGGTGGCTGAGTGGGCGAAGTCGGCCGACCTGAGGACGGCCAAGTTGGCTGACCTCTCGGCGGCGAAGGCGGTGGAGGGCTACAAGAAGTCGAAAGACTACTATGATGACCTGGACGTCGCCACGACCCTCATCTGGCACGAGGCCCTCGATGCTGTTAAGGCCCGGGTACCGGGGTTCACCGATGAAGAGCTCTGGGCCCAGTACCCCCTCACGGACACTAGCGGGTAGGGGAAGGAGATTAATGGCGAGGAAGTTGCCGAGGACCCAGCTCGCCTCGTGGTGGATGTCGAGGGCCCCGAGGTCGCTCCTGGCCTCGAGGCCTAAAGCCCCCGTCTTCCTCCTCCTTTTTATTTTGCTGTGTCTGGAACTTTGTAAGCCTCCGGGCATTTTGTTAGGCTGGAGAGCCAAAAATACCCTCTGTAAAGACCGCTTTTTAGTAATAAAACTTTTTCTTTGGTTTCATTGGCTTGCTTGTAAAAATTTTCCTTCTCGCGCTGTTGGGCTTCCATGTCAGGTCGGTTATTTGCCTAGCGATCATCCATCGAGTTGGTTTCGATCACTTGTCGAGCGTGCCAAGCGTTGCCGAGAAGGAGGTGTCTCCATGGCCCCGAAGTCGAGGGGGGATCGCTCAAACTTGGATAGACTCGACGTCCCTGGCCCCAAAGCTGCGCGGTTGCTTCTTGGTGAGGGCCTTTGATCCCTGGCGTTGCGGCAGGGAAGTTGTCCACCAGGGATAACTGAGCAAGGAAGCTATTCGGCTGCCTCTATGGAGGGCTTTGTTCCTTAGCGTCGGAGGGGCTGTAAGGAGCCCGCTAAGGACAACCGGGCAGTGAAGCTGCGCGGCTGCCTCTTGGCGAGGGCTTTGATCTTTAGCGTCGGGGGTAGGCAACTACCAGCCTGGGGTGACCGAGCTGGGCAGCCAGTCGGGTGCCTCTTGCGAGGGCTTCGACCCCTGGCGTCACGGGTAGGGAGCCACCAGCCGGAGATGACCCGGCAGGGTAGCTGCCCGGTTGCCTCTTGCGAGGGCTTTTGATCCTTCAGGACGGGGACCAAGCAGGGTTACTGCCCGGTGCCTCTTGGCGAGGACTTTGTGTTAGTTATATGTATGCCCTAGAGGCCATTACTATACATAGGATGTATATTGTAGTGGATGCTTGGACGTATATAGAGAGGACTTTCTTGCTCGACATGATAGTATGCTATCTGGTTGATCTTTATCTTAACGCGTACACTGATTGTCTCTCTGTTACATGTTGGTAAAGCCCTTAGGATGAGTACTTGACTACCTGGACTATGATGAGGATCATACTAGTGGGGACATGGTAGTCCATAAGTACATCCTTCAAAGTCCCTAGTCATAGGTATATCGAAACGGGGCATCGATATACCAGAGTAGACTAGCGTATACCTTCTCGACCCATACAGATGGGCGATGGATGATCCCATATCCATCGGTGTTTGACATCAGAGGAGATATACGGGTGCTCAGTAGAGACTGGGTACACTGGACGGACTCGCCGAGAACTCCCAGATGGTATTATACCTTACGTCAGATGGCAGTTCTCTGGTGACACTGGTACAGAGTAGTCTGTTGACCCGAGATCGTCATAGAGTCTTGTGTGGTTCCCACTGTGCTTTGATTTCCATCTTACCACGTCCAAGAGGGCGTGCAAAACGGTGGTTTTTGGGTACAGTCCCGAGTCACATGGAGACAATGAGCGATAGGAGGGGATTCGTCTCTCCCGGTATAGGGAGTTGATGTTGCGCTGTGTTCGATTGGCTATAACCGGAAATCCCTGGCCAGGGTTGCTGAGATTTACTGGTAAGTGTTACCAGTAGTTTCTCGAATTGTTATAGACCTCATATCGACACGACTTATCGAGCTATTGGGGTCTGACGTTTACCACCCCTAGGCGAGATATGCGACATATCAGACGACGAGACCGGACTGTACGGTAGTGTTACTGGTTGGATTCACTGGAGTGTGAGCGGGCTTGCTCGTCGATCTTCTGATCGCTCAATACCCGGGTGGCCGTTACGTTTAGCAGACCGCTTGCGGCTTGTGGGTGTTTGATATGATCATCACCTACTGCCGGCGTATTGACGAGTCTTTAGAGTCCTACACAGAGGTTTCCTGGTTCAAGCAAAACGAAATAGGAGCGCATATGAGATATGTGCGGGACCGAGAATAATACGTGTATGTGATACCGTATTCAATTCTCGGGATGAATGTATCGAATGGTTGTATGCGATATAACCTAGTTATCGATTCAAGCGTTGATTCGATAAGTCGATACATTGTATACTAGTCGGTTATGTTCGACATGACCGGATCATTGAATCAAGTGTTGATTTAATGATTTAATGTATAATTATATATTTGATATATTACTTTGCATTAACTAGTATTGGTTCACTTTAAAAGGATTTTCTCACTTGGTTGTACAAGTTGTATATGTGATATACTTTTTGTGCAAATGATTGTATCATGTTTGATGATACATGTTAACTTGGTTAAGTGTAAAGATTAAACCATGGTTATGTTAATGATTAGGGTTATGATTATCTTATTTATTTATTTATTTATTTGTTTTGGAAAAGATAAAGAAAGAATGGTGGCTTTGTTTGTTTGTTTGTTGAAGATTCATGAAGCTTTGACTTAGTCACCATTCTTGTCTTCAAACTTAACCCTAACCATTTAAACAAACCATGGTCTATTCTCTACACTTAACTAGGGTTAGGTTATGATAAGTATTCATATCATTTATCCTTTTTGAGATATACTTATCATAATTCTATCATCTTCTTCATCTTCTTCTTCTTCTTCTTCAAGAAAAGAAACCTTGCCTTCATCAATGGCAAAGTGAGAAAAAGAGTGAGAAATCCAATTCTAAAGTGAACCCACTTCCTATTTCTTCATCCTCTACCTCTTGCCAAGTAGTAGAGTGTGTTTTCTTCACAAGTTTCATGACTTGGTGAAGTGGGAGCTTGATCTTGTGATGCCTCGACGTAGATCATCTTCGGCACGAAGCCGACGACCTTGCCCGCCCATTTCTCCGATGAAGCCGACGCTAGAGCCCGAGTTTCCATTTGGACAGCGAGGAGACTTCATTGCGGAGCTATGAAGGTGGAGGACCGGATCTACAAAGGTTGTATTTCCGTATTCTAGTAGTTAAGTGTTAACTAGTTTGCTTTGTCGCCTAAAAATCTAGCCAACGATCCGTTCTAGGGTTTCTCGGCACCGTAAAAATCTTTGAAATTGGCATGGTTGATGCCTTGTGAGACCTCATTAGGGTGCCTAGGAACCCTACACTTTGATCCCTGTCGGTTGTGGTAGAAAGCTACCAGCCGGGTATAGCCGAGGGAGGACTCGACCGCCTCTGGGAGGACTTTGGTCCTTAGCGCGGGAGGGGCTGTAAGAAGCCTGCTAAGGACCCTTGGCCGGGCAGGGTTACTGCCCGGTGCCTCTTGGCGAGGGCTTTTGTCCTGAAGGATAGCCGAGCGAGGGATCCTCAGGCTCGACTGCCTCTTGGAGGGCTTTCTGATCCTTGGCGTTGCGGCAGGGAAGCTGCCCGCCAGGGATAGCCGAGCAGGGAAGCTACTCAGCTGCCTCTATGGAGGGCTTTGATCCTTAGCGCAGGAGGTGCTGTAAGAAGCCCACTAAGGATGACCGGGCAGGCGAAGCTGCGCGGTTGCCTCTTGGCGAGGGCTTCGATCCCCAGTGTTGCGGGTAGGTAAGCTACCGGCCGGGGATAGCCGAGCAGGGTAGCTGCTGGGCTGTCTCTAGGGAGGACTTTGATCCTTAGCGTTGGAGGGGCCATGGGAGGCCTGCTAAGGATAGCCGGACAGTGAAGCTGCGCGGCTGCCTCTTGGCGAGGGCTTTGATCCCTGGCGTTGCGAGTAGGGAAGCTACCGGCCAGGATAGCCGGGCAGGGTAGCGGCTCGGATGGCTCTTCATGAGGTTTCGCCCGACCATCCAGTTGCAGGTATGGGGAACTGGAACGGTCGCGGCGACCGTGCGCGTAGTTTGCTCATCGAACGTGGGGGGAGGAGAAGCGCCAGGGTCGCGTCGCCTCGATTCCGCCAGAGAAGGCTTGACGATTGCCGCATGTCAGCGACCTCTTGGGCGAAAGCGGGCGACTGTTGAGCTTCGTTGGGGCGCAATGATTTATATAACGCTGAAGGAGTACTGGTCCTTCCTTCCTTCACAAACAGAAGATCGAGAATGCAAGACTTCCCATTCACCATCCCTAACATCATCCACTTTGAAGACGTATACCTTTATGACCAGAACTGTACCGAGGACACAGTGCAGCTGGTCTACGGGAGCATCGAGGACTACTTCGGCTAGCTGCTCCCCCGACGCTCCTCCCTGCTGCAGCTGCTGATGTACTCCATCTGGAGGGCATCGCCGGGGCTTTACAACCCTCTTGTCTGACCAGCTTTATGACGAGGCCGTGGGCAAGCTGCGGTCTCTGAGGCGCTTCGGCCTGATCTCCGCGAACCGGCTGGCTCGCTCAAAGGCGCTAGTCCGCGAGTGTTACGAGCTGAGGCTCGGGGTCAACGCACGCGGGGGGAACCGAGGGCAGAGGCTGGATCTCGCGAGGCCTCGGCTGGCGGAGATCTTTACTGAGTACCATGAGCAGTGCTCACTGCACCCCCTCCCCCCGCTGTTGTAATTTTCTCTCTTTCTTTCTTTTGTATGTATGGCTGGGGAGCCCATAATACCTTTTTCGAATAAATGAAATCTTTCTCTTTTTTTTGCATTGTTCCATTGATCTTTATTTAATTAACAACAGACCCTAGGAGGAGTTTACATTGCGCCAAAAGAAAAGTACATGCTAATAGATAACCTCGTTAGCACAGCCCGAGTTCCCCGGAGGCTTGTTAGTCTCTGTGCCCGGCACCGGGTACGGGGCTCCCTAAGCACCGGACCGGTCGTCCGCCGAAACCAGCATGATCTGGCCGACGGTCAGCTCGGCGGGAAGGGGACGCTGCTCCTGCTCGCGGTCGTCTTGCCGCTTGTCTCTCAAGTAGGCGGCGAGGTGTCCCGATCGGATAAGCTCCTCGACGTAGTCCCGGAGCTGCTTACAATCCTCCGTGGCATAGCCCAGCGTCCGGTGGAAGGCGCAGTGTCTCGGGTTCGCTTTGAGGCCTGACATGGGATCGGAGGGAACTTGAAGAACCCATCGCCCTGGGCCTCCTCTAATAACACTGCGAGGGAGACGTTGAGCAGGGTGTACTCCTGGAACTTCGGGTGATAAGGCTGCTGACGCTCCGGCTTCTCCTCCCGAGCCCTCTTCTTCTGGTCGGATCGTTCTGCCCAGGTGAGGTTTGCGTTCACCTCGGACTCTAGCTGAACCTCGCGCTCGGTCCACGCCTTGACCTTGGCCATGGTCTTAGGCTGTGCCAACGCAAAGGAGCGCAGCCACTCCTTGTGCCTCAGACCAGATCTGAGCGCCGTGATGACGGTCTCGTCCCGGTGCTCGGGAACCTCGAGGAGGGCGTTGTAAAAGCGGGTGATGTAAGCCTTGAACGTCTCCTTGTCTCCACTCTTAATTGTGAAGAGGTAGTCGACCGTGCGCTTCTGCCGACGGTTCCTAACGAAGTGGCCGAGGAACTGAGTATCTAGCTTGTCGAAGGTCGAGATTGAGTGAGGTTCGAGTCTTCGGAACCAGTCCCGACCAGAACGGATGAGGGTGGCTGGGAAGGCCCTGCACTGGGCGGCATCGGAATGGTCCTGGAAGCTCATTCCCACGGTGAAAGCATCCAAATGGTCTTTGGGGTCGGTTTTCCCTTCGAACAGAGAGACCTTAGGGGGTTTGTTGTGCAAGGAGACGTGGACAGCGAGCAGTTCCTCGGTAAATGGTTCGGCGGCGTACTTGGCGGCGTACTCAGCCCCGTCGGTCGAGAGGTGACCTTCCCGGCGCATGCCCTCGATCTTCTTCTCGAGGGCGTCGAGTCGGCCATGGTACCCCGAGGACTCGGAGCCTCGTGATCCCTGGCCTCTGCTGTGGGAGACCTGCGTCTGGGTACGGCTCCGGTTCCTCTCGATGAGGTTCCTCAGATCCCCGGGCGCGGTGGCTCTCGAGCCGTCGTGGCGAGCCCCTTCTATGCGACCCCATCGGGGGAGAGGGTGTCGGTCATGCCTGTGGGCAGGTGAGGTGACCGACATCTCCTCAGGGGGGCAAGGGTCGCGAGGAGGTCTGAGGCGTGGTGCTCCGTCGGCGGGCCTGGGGGTGGAGCCGTGAGGCGCCCAATGGGCCTCAGGGAGGATCGGTCCGTGAGATCCGTGGTCAAGAGTCGCAGCCTGCTGGTAGTCGGCCGTGCCGACGGGGGCAGAGCATTCCGGAGGCGGAGGAGCGGCGATCTGGGGCCCAGGTCTGGCCGTTTGGGCGCGGACGAGCACCTCCACAAGGGACTATAGCCGATCTATTCGGCTGGCGAGGGCGTGGATGATGGTCGCCGGAGGGGATTCATCCGCGCCTCCGGTGAGGGGGAGGCGGCGGTTGGTACCCGAATCTTCAGGATCGTCGCTTGCCATGTGGACGGAGATCGGAAGGCCAACTTTGTTTTTGTGGAGTTTGTGTTCCCACAGACGGCGCCAACTGATGGAGGTCCTTTTCAGATCTCCTTCAGATGTTGTCTTCCGTCGATCTCCCGGTGGATTCTGGAGGGGATCCCCTGTTGTGTGTTGGTCTCAATGGGTTTTGAGAAGATTTGGTGATTGGAGGAGTTGGACGCCAAGTACCTGCAAAAAAGTCCCGGGGTGGTTTGATACCACCGAGGACCCTCCGACGATCAAGTTAGTACTAGATCTGAGCAGCGTAACGGCTAAGTGGAGTAAAAAATGGCTTACTTGACCCCTCTGTGATGGGGGTTTATATAGTGGTGGAGGCACGCAGCAGCAGGCGCGAGAATCTCGCCGGCAGTTACGCTCCCGACGTCACGCCCGCGTAGAGAGAGGATTGCCCATGAATAGGAATCGTGAAGGCGTGGAACGTGGGATGTTGCCGGCGGAGAATCCGCGCATGACGAGATTCGCGGAGCGGCAGTTACGCCTGTGAGCGGCGAAACTAGTCGGAGGACCGAGGAAGACGGCCTCGGCAAAGGAGCTCGGGGACGAGCGAGAAGGCCGAGGAGACTTGGTCCTGTGGCAGCTCAGGACGAGCTGAGGGGCTAAGGAGGCCAATATGCAGGGAGCCCCGAGAAGGGCTAGCTTGTGCTGGCCGGTCGGGCACAGGGGTGGCCTGGTCGGCCTTTGTGGGCCCTTTATTCTAAGTTCTGGGACGTGCCATCCGCCACGTGTCCTGATCTTAAGGGTCGCCAATATTGAGCATTATCAATATTATTTTTAATCAATTTTTGACAAAAAATAATCCAATCCAAACTGGAAGCCAATCCATTTCAAAATTTAGGGAGCCTGTGAAACCAAAGAGATTTTCGCGGAAAGAACTGAAAAATTAGATGAAATATGATTTTAGCACTTTGTATTGGCAATTTTAGAGAGGTCAAACATTGAAATTGTAAACCCATATTTGTTTGAAAATTATGTTGCCTTCGAAAATTAATATAAATTATGAATTCGATTAATTTTTTATTAAAAAATTATTAGATAGCTTGAATACGGAAATAAATCCATGCTACGATAGATTAGCATATAAATAAATTCAAATAACATCTAGAAAATCATATCTATCAAATTACATGTTGATGGAGGTCCTTTTTAGATCTCCTTCAGATATTGTCTCCCGTCGATCTCCCGATGGATTCTGAAGGGGATCCCCTGTAGTGTGTGGGTCTCAAAGGGTTTTGAGGAGGTTTGGTGATTGGAGAAGTTGGACGCCAAGTACCGGCAAGGAAGTCCCGGGGTGGTTTGACGCCATTGAGGACCCTCCGACGGTCAAGTTAGTACGAGATCCGAGCAGCGTAATGGCTAAGTGAGTAAAAAAATGACTTACTTGACCTCTCTGTGACGGGGGTTTATATAGCGGTGGTAGCACGCAACAGCAGGCGCGAGAATCTCGCCGGCAATTATGCTCCCGACGTCACGTCCGAGCGGAGAGCGTATCGCCCATTAATGAGGATCGTGATGGCGTGGAACGTGGGATATGGCTGGCGGAGAATCTGCGCATGGCGAGATTTGCGGAGCGGCGGTTACGCCCGTGAGCGGTGGAGTTGGTCGGAGGACCGAGGAAGACGTCCTCGGCTGGGGAGCTCGGGGGCGAGCGAGAAAGCCGAGGAGTCTTGGTCTTGTGGCAGTTCGGGGTGAGCTGAGGGGCCAAGGAGGCCCATTCGCAGGGGGCCACGAGGAGGGCCAGCTCGCGCGTGTAGGTCGGGTACAGGGGTGGCCTGGTCGGTCCGTATGGGCCCTCTCCTCTGAGTTCTGGGACACGTCATCTGCCACGTGTCCTGGTCTTGGGGATCTCCAATATTGAGCATCATCATTAGCCTCCACTCTTGTCCCGATCAGCTAGCGGGTCGGGTCAGGAGTGGACTGCCGGGCCGCCCGGGGTGAGTTCCCTCTTAAGGTTTCGTCGGGACGCATTCCCGGGCCGTCAACTGTCTTTCCTGTCTGCAAATCAGGGCAAGATCTCTGCATTTAAGGAAGGTGCGCCGGTTCGTGCCTCCTGCCATTGAAGTGACGGTCCACATGTCAAGCGTCGGTTGGCTGACGCGACGTGTGCAGATCTGCGACGCTTGCAGGGGTACGGTCCAGCGTGGGAACGACAAGAGGAACAATCGGAGCCGTTGGATGCGAGGAGGTGTTTTGGCGGGAGACGAAGGGAGCCGTTGGATGAGGTCGCTCGCTGTGATAAATAGGGGTGGGGCCCATTTCAGGGCCCCTACTCTTTCATATTTCCCCGTTCTAAGTCTTGGTTGCTCGGTGCTCGTCCTCTTTCTTCCGCTTTTGTTTCCCGAGGACCCCCCTTCTCAAGGTTAGATGTCTTTCTTTGCTGAGTCAGTAGATGTCATCGGAGTAGGTTCTAGGGACCCTTTAGGTGAGCCTGAGTCCTCCCAGGGAGCAGGGGTCGGCCCCTCTTCCCGGGATCGTGCGGCGGGGGCAGCCCCCAGGGAGGAGGCGGTGGATGCTGCCCCCGGCGCCTCATGTTGGGTGAGGCATGAGGACGAGCTCGCCAATGCTCGAGCTTGCTTCCATATTCCCCCGCGATATACGCTTCGTCTGGCCAAGGAGGGATAGAGGGCAGACCAGATACGGGGTAGGGAGATCGTCCCGTACTTGGAAGTTTTTTGGGGTGGAATGCGCCTGCCCTTTTCTCCTGAGGTCGTCGAAGCGCTGAACTTTTTCGGGTTAGCCCCTGGCCAGTTGGTGCCGAACTCGTGGAGGATTCTCCTCGGGTTCCTGATACGTCTGAAGTTACAGGTGATTCCTTTCAGCCTCTCCTTCCTTGATTCTTCCTTCGTCTTCAAAAATCACCCTGGTGGTCGAGCGGGCGACCCGACCCGACGTGGGTCCACCTTTCCTTTAGAAAGCGACAGGGGGGCCCGCCGGAACGGGGTGTGTGGCCCTGCCTTCTTCTATTCATGACTGGAAGAAGAAGTTCTTCTTTGTTCCCCCCCCCCGAGGGCGAGGACCGGCCCATGCCTACACAGTGGTCGAGGGAGAAATGCTTGCCGGGGAATCGGTCCAGTGACCCCGTCGCGGTGAGGGTGGCGTCGTGGGAGCCCATCCCTCGTTTCGACGTGCTGCTGTCTGAGAGGGTCCTGAGTTGGGCCGGGCTCAGCCCCGTTGAGTTCGTCGGTAAGTTTAGGCTTGTTTTTTGGCTTGTATATTGCTTGTGTTGCTGACCTCTTTTCATTCGGTTATGTGCAGGACCCATGGATATGGACTCACTCCGGGCTTCCATGCGCCAGCCGAGGAAGGTCATGAAGGCGGGGGGCGCCGGCTCTTCCCGCTCAAAGCCTGCCCCGGCTCCTTCTCCTTCGGTGGTCGTGTCCCGCGAGCGCTCGGAGGCGGATCTCGCCCCGGGGCCCAGCAGAGTGTCGGGCCGGAAACGGGCTCGGATTCTGGAGGATCCGGCCTCGGAGGAGGAGATCGGCTCTCCCTCAGAGCCGCTTAAGAGGAAGTCATCCCGGGGACCGTCTTCGCCGATCATGGTGGAGGAAGGGGGCCTCCAGTTCGCAGTGCCTTCAGGGCTCAGCTGGGGGTAGAGTCCCCGAGATAGAGACGTCGGCCGGGGGTAGAGTCCCCGAGGGGACCTTCAGGGCTCAGCTGGCGTCCATCGCCCAGGAGTCCGTGCAGGTAAGTGCTTGGTTTTTATTATGATATATTTTTTTGAGATTCGGTGCCTCCTTCGTCTTTATGATCTTTCTTATGCTTTTCAGGTTCTCCAGCACGTTGCCCTCGCCTTGCGCATGGAGGCCGAGGTGATAGCCCCGGCGATGAAGGCTGCGGGCCAGCTCGCCACGCTGGAAGAGAGCTCCAAGCGGGAGCTGGAGGTGGTGATGGCGAGGGTCGCCGCTCTGGACGGCAAGGTGGAGGCCGGGAAGCGGGAGATCGCTCGGCACCGTGAGGCCGCCGCGGCTGCCGAGGCCAAGCTCAAGGATGCTCAGGTGCTTGTCGGCAACCTGAAGAAAACGGTAAAAACCCTCCGGAAGGAGCTGGGGGCGGTGGCCGAGTCGGCAAAATCAGCCGACCTGATGGCGGCGAAGTTGGCCGACCTCTCGGCGGTGAGGGCGGTGGAGGGCTACAAGAAGTCGAAAGACTACTACGATGACCTGGCCATTGCCACGACCCTCATCTGGCATGAGGCCCTCGACGCCGTTAAGGCCTGGGTGCCGGGGTTCGCCGACGAAGAGCTCCGGGCCGAATACCCCCTCGCGGACGCCGGTGAGCAGAGGCAGGAGGTTCCTGGCGAGGAAGTCGCTGAGGACCTAGCTTGCCTCATGGTGGATGTCGAGGGCCCCGAGGTCGCTCCCGGCCCCGAGGCCTAAAGCCCCCGTTTTCCTCCTCCTTTTCTTTTGTTGCTTTTGGAATCTTGTAAGCCTCCGGGCATTTTGTAAGGCTGGGGAGCCAAAATACCTTTTGTAAAGACTTTGCCTTTTAGTAATAAAACTTTTTCTTTGGTTTTATCGGTTTGCACTTTGTCTTTTGTTCATGAAGAATGCTCGTAAAATTTCTCTTCTTGCGCTGTTGGGCTTCCATGTCAGGTCCATGTTAGGTCGGCTGCTTGCCTAGCGATCGTCCGTCGAGTTGGTTTCGATTACTTGCCAAGCGCTGCTGAGAAGGAGGCGTCTCCATGGCCCCGAAGTCGAGGGGAGATCGCTCGGGACTTGGATAGACCTGATGCCTCTTGTTGGTGGTTTGGATCCTCTGCATGCGATCTCTGGCGCCGTGGGTAGGCAACTACCAGCCTGGGATGACCGAGAGGGGTAGCCGCTCGGACGCCTCTTGCGAGGGCTTCGATCCCTGGCGTCATGGGTAGGGAGCTACCAGCCGAAGATGACCGAGCATGGTAGCTGCCCGGTTGCCTCTTGCGAGGGCTTTGATCCTTCAGGATGGGGAACGAGCAGGGTTACTGCCACGTGCCTCTTGGCGAGGACTTTGATCCCTGTCGGTTGTGGTAGGAAGCTACCAGCCGGAGATAGCCGAGCAAGGACCCGACTGCCTCTGGGAGGACTTTGGTCCTTGGCGCGGGGGGGCTGTAGAAGCCTACCAAGGACCCTTGGCCAGGCAGGGTTACTGCCCGGTGCCTCTTGGCGAAGGCTTTTGTCCTGAAGGATAGCCGAGCGAGGGATTCTCGGGTTCGACTGCCTCTGGGAGGGTTTTCTGATCCCTGGCGTTGCGGTAGGGAGGCTACCCGCCAGGAATAGCCAAGCGACGGTTGGGCTCGGCTGCCTCTGGGAGGACTTTCTGATCCCTAGCGTTGCGGTAGGTAAGCTACCCGCTAAGGATAACTGAGCAGGGTAGCTGCTGGGTTGCCTCTTGGTGAGGGCTTTCTGATTCCCGGCGTTGCGGTAGGGGAGCTACCTGCCAAGGGTGACCGAGCAGGGCAGCTGCTAGGCTGCCTCTTGGTGAGGGCTTTGGTCCCTGGTGTTGTGGCAGGGAAGCTACCCGCCAGGGGTGAACGAGCAGGGCGGCTGCTGGCTTGCCTCTTGGCGAGGGTTCTGATCCCTGGCGTTGCGGTAGGGGAGCTACCCGTCGGGGATGACCGACTAGGGCAGCTGCTAAGTTGCCTCTGGGAGGACTTTCCGATCCCTGGTGTTGCGGTAGGAAAGCTACCTGCCAGGGATAGCCAAACGATGGTTGGGCCCGACCATACGCCTGGGGAACTGGAACGGTTAGCATGCGTATTGAATGCGGGGGAGGTAAAGCGCCAGGGCCGCGTCGCTTCGGTTCCGTCGGAGGAGGCTTAGTGTCCGCCGCGTAGCAGCAACCCCTTGGACGGGAGTGGGTGACCGTTGAGTTTCTCTGGGGCGCAGCGGGCTATATAAAGCTGAAGGAGCTCTATATCTTCCTTTCCTTGCAAACAGAGTGTTGAGGATGCAGGACTTCCCATTCACCATCCCCGACATCATCAATTTCGAAGATGTGTACCTGTATGACCAGAACTGTACCGAGGACACGGTGCAGCTGGTGTACATGAGCATCGAGGACCACTTCGGCCGGTTGCTCCCCCGGCGTTCTTCCTTTCTGTAGCTGCTGATGTACTCCATCTGGAGGGCGTTGCCGGGGCTCTACAACCCCCTGTTCGAGCAGCTCTACGACGAGGCCATGGGCAAGCTGCGGTCTTTGAGACGCTTCGGCCTTATCTCCGCGAACCGGCTGGCTCGCTCGGAAGCGCTCGTCCGCGAGTGCTATGAGCTGAGGCTCGGGATCAACGCGCATGGGGGGAACCGAGGGGAGAGGTTGGACCTTGCGAGGCCGCGGCTGGCGGAGATCTTTACCGAGTATCATGAGCAGTGCTCTCTGCACCCCTTCCCCCGTTGTTGTAATATATTTTTTCTTTTTGCATGTACGGCTGAGGAGCCCATAATACCTCCCCTTTTTTTTTTGAATAAATAAGATCTTTTCTACTTTCTTCGCAATGTTCTGTTGATCTTTATTAAATTGACAATAGGTCCTAGGGAGAGTTTATATTGCCTCAAAAGAAAAGTACATGCTAATAGATGACCCTATCAGCATGGCCTGAGCTTCCTGACAGCTTGCTGGTCTCCAAGCTTGGCACCGGGTACGGGGCTACCTGGGCGCCAGACTGGTCGTCTGAGGAGGCAAGCATGATCTGACCGATGGTTAGCTCGGCGGGAGGTGGACGCTGCTCCTGTTCGCGGTCGGCCTGCCGTTTATCCCTTAAGTATGCGGCGAGGTGACCCGATCGGATGAGCTCCTCGATGTAATCTCGGAGTTGCTTGCAATCCTCGGTGGCGTGGCCCAGCATCCGGTGGAAGGCGCAGTAAGGGCTTTGGGGCCGCTTTGAGGCCTGACGCGGGATTGGAGGGAACTTGAAGAACCCTTCGCTTTGGGCCTCCTCCAGTAACACTGCGAGGGAGACGTTGAGCGGGGTGTACTCCTGGAACTTCGGGTGATAGGGCTGCTGACGCTCCGGCCTCTCCTCCCGAGCCCTCTTCTTCTGGTCGGACCGATCTGCTCGAGGGAGGTTCGCGTTCACCTTGGACTCTAGCCGAACCTCGCGCTCGGTCCACACCTTGACTTCGGCCATAGTCTTAGGCTGTGCCAACGCAAAAGAGCGCAGCCACTCCTTGTGCCTCAGACCAGATCTGAGCGCCGTGATGACGGTCTCATCCCGGTGCTCGGGAACCTCGAGGAGGGCGTTGTAAAAGCGGGTGATGTATGCTTTGAACGTCTCCTTGTCTCCACTTTTAATTATGAAGAGGTAGTCGACCGTGCGCTTCTGCCGGCGGTTCCCAACGAAGTAGCCGAGGAACTGAGTAGCCAGCTCGTCGAAGGTTGAGATTAAGCGAGGCTCGGGTCCTTGGAACCAGTCCAGACCAGAACAGATGAGGGTGGCTGGGAAGGACCTGCACTGGGCGGCATCGGAATGGTCCTGAAAGCTCATTCCCGCGGTGAAAGCATCCAAATGGTCTTTGGGGTCGGTTTTCCCGTCGAACAGAGAGACTTTCGGGGGTTTGTTGTGCGAGAAGACGTGGACAACGAGCAGTTTCTCGGTGAACGGTTTGTTGAGCGAATCGGCGGCGTACTCGGCCCCGTCGGCCGAGAGGTGACCTTCCCGGCGCATGCCCTCGATCTTCTTCTCAAAGGCGTCGAGTCGGCCGTGGTACCCCGAGGACTCGGCGCCTCGTGATCCCTGGCCCCCGCTGTGGGAGACCTGCGTCTGGGCACGGCTCTGATTCCTCTCGATGAGGTTCCTCAGATCCCCGGGCGGTGGCTCTCGAGCCGTTGTGGCGAGCCCTTTCTGTGCGACCCCGTCGGGGGAGTGGGTGCCGGCCGTGCCCATAGGCAGGCGAGGTGACCTACATCTCCTCAGGGGGCAAGGGTCGCGAGGAGGTTCGGGCGTGGTGCTCCGGTGGCGGGCCTTGGGGTGGAGCCGCGAGGTGCCCAACGGGCCTCAGGGAGTATCGGTAGTGAGATCCGTGGTCAGGAGTCACAGCCAGCCGGTGGTCGGCCGTGCCGACGGGGGCTGAGCATTCGGGATGCGGAGGAGCGGCTAGGTAGGGCCCAGGCCCGGGCGTTTGGCGTGGACGAGCGTCTCCACGAGGGACTGTAGCAGATCTATTCGGCTGGTGAGGGCATGGATAATGGTCGCCGGAGGGGGTTCATCCGCGCCTCCGGTGAGGGGGAGGCGGCGGCTGGTATCCGAATCTTCAGGATGGTCGCTTGCCATGTGGACGGAGATCGGAATGCCAACTTTGTTTTTTTGTGGAGTTTGCGTTCCCACAGACGGCGCCAACTGATGGAGGTCTTTTTTAGATCTCCTTCAGATGTTGTCTCCCGTCGATCTCCCGATGGATTCTGGAGGGGATCCCCTGTAGTGTGTGGGCCTCAATGGGTTTTGAGGAGGTTTGGTGATTGGAGGAGTTGGACGCCAAGTACCTGCAAGGAAGTCCCGGGGTGGTTTGACGCCACCGAGGACCCTCTGACGGTCAAGTTAGTACTAGATCCGAGCAGCATAATGGCTAAGTGAGTCAAAAAATGGCTTACTTGACCCCTCTGTGACGGGGGTTTATATAGCGGTGGTAGCGCGCAACAGCAGGCGCGAGAATCTCGCCGGCAGTTATGCTCCCGACGTCACGTCCGCGCGGAGAGCGGATCGTCCATTAATGGGGATCATGATGGCGTGGAACGTGGGATATGGCTGGCGGAGAATCTGCGCATGGCGAGATTTGCAGAGCGGCGGTTACGCCCGTGAGCGGTGGAGTTGGTCGGAGGACCGAGGAAGACGTCCTAAACTGCGGAGCTCGGGGGCGAGCGAGAAAGCCGAGGAGTCTTGGTCCTGTGGCAGTTCGGGACGAGCTGAGGGGCCAAGGAGGCCCATTCGCAGGGGCCCCGAGAAGGGCCAGCTCGCGCGTGTAGGTCGGGTACAGGGATGGCCTAGTCTGTCCCTATGGGCCCTCTCCTCTGAGTTCTAGGACACGTCATCTGCCAGGTGTCCTGATCTTGGGATCGCCAATATTGAGCATCATCACATGTATAGTTATATTTTCCTTCTAATATATTTCATTTGTGTAATAACATAAAGTGTGTAATTCGAAAGTAAAGTTGCATTGCTCCGTATGTTTGAAAATAACAAGTCATGATAAAAGAGCAGCGACAAAACCCTCGATGCCTCACTGATTCCTATGTGGTTGCCTATAACACATATAAGCAATGTTGCCTCTTCAGGACACTTATGATGTCAGTTTAATACTGTAAGGGATGGGCCCTTCAATTTCTCGCGTAAGGTGATCCAAGTAGAAGCAGACTAACGACAGTTTCAACAAGGGCCTCGAGTTGACCCATAAATGCCAGAATACCTTGAAAATAAAATTTCCAGCTTCCGCAAGAACATCACGTTGGCTTTTCAATATGATTTCCAGTAACGAGAAACAACTCAGCATGCAATTGACAATCAAAGTTCGCTCAATTCTGTTCGATAAACCACAACCACAACGCAAATGAACAAGACATGCAATTAAAACAAATAGATCCCTATATATATATATATATATATATATATATCTTGCTCAACTAAAAATTAACTTCAAAAAAAATGTACCCGAAAGCATCAAGGCTCATGCTCAAAA
Source organism: Agapanthus africanus (assembly GCA_030015575.1). Taxonomy (NCBI): domain Eukaryota; kingdom Viridiplantae; phylum Streptophyta; class Magnoliopsida; order Asparagales; family Amaryllidaceae; genus Agapanthus; species Agapanthus africanus. The sequence goes on along the minus strand of CM057342.1, from coordinate 269,531,297 downwards.
TGATATCTTCAGGGCACAAAGGGCATGACAAACAAAGTAACTACATAAAAGCTGCAATAAAATGTTAGTGCTCTGAAAGCGACAAATAATCAATAATCCATCAAACCATAATATCGAGTACATCAACAGCAAGCACCTAAAATAACTTTAAAAATATATGTTCACCTTACTCGACTTAGTCATCTCTTCGGCTAATAAATTTAAACGACATCTAAACCAAGCAAGTCCTAAACAAAACCAAACACTAAAAACAGTCTTTAATCAACTAACAAATTAAATATCCCCCCCCCCCCCCCCCCCAATTTGAAACACAAATTCAAGAAACAATCACATCGTTGAGAGAAAGCGAAGCGAGCTGATCAGTAGCTGAGCCAGCTTGCTGTGCAACAGTACTCAAAACCTCAATAGCCTCGGCCACCTTTGCTTTCAGAGCCTCCGGGGACTCAAGCAGATGCAGAACTTCAGTTTGGTCCATTTCCAAAAGCATGCCTGTAACTTTCGCTGCAGCTTCATGCTCCAGCTGGTCTACGAGCGGGTACAGACTCTCACCGAGCATCTGCAACATGAAAGAACTCAAATAAGATTTAATACAAGACGCAAGGTGCGAGCTCATATTGCAGGCTCTCTAATACTGTTTAACACCTGGTAGAGAAAACTACCTGAGCAAGAGGGTACTTGCCTTGTTAAGCTAGAAGGAAAAGCCAACACTAAACTATTGGCAACGGTGGGCTATATTGATGGTAACTAGGTGGCATTTACTATAAAATTATGCAAAACCATGTCTACTTGGCTCAGATACAATAGGACAAGGTTGATAAGGTTCCACTACTCGGAAATGATAAGTAGGTACTGAAAAAATGTATATAACAAATATGGGAAAACATGTTGCATCGCAAACATAGAAATATATGCAAGGCAAAAGCTAGGCCCCCCTTTGAGATTAAAACCCAACCAAAATAAACCTAGATACAGAATGTTAAGTTCGGCTTAACGACCTCCCAAAAATCTTAAACGAGCCTTGCATACAAAGAAATGAAAACATACCGTTCTCTGTTGCTCAGGAGAAGCATTAGCCAAAGCAGAAGCCAACGCTCCCATAGGCATGGGCTGTGAAATCCCACCATCCCTCAGAGGCAAACCACCCATATCATAAGGTGGCAGCATTCCTCCAGCCACTCCAGGAATCTGAATATCGTTCATGTTGCGGCCCGGTGGGTAGCGGTACACACGTCCACCTCGAGGAAGCATCTGCAACATTTAAGTAATTATTAAATACAAATTATTATTTTTACCTTTATATTCTACAACTATAATTTTGGATTATCCAAATATATTGGTTACTACAATAAGAGAAATCTATAATCCCCTAATACAATTAATATAATAGGTATGAGCTTTTTTTTACATATGATATATTTAATAGGTAGAGAATAATGAAGAAAAGAGGCCTTAGGAGGGTTTTTCGTTAGGCAGCATCAAAAAAGAATATCCTCAACTATTTTATTCGACGATCAGCACTGATCATCATCTAAGATGTGGATATACCAAATTTCATATGATTCTACCACTTTTTCACCGTTGCTTCAATGTAAAAAGTTCTATTGTCCGTAAACCATTAATTTTGCACTCACTAAATCAACGGTGAAAAAAATGGTAGAATCGTATGAAATTTGGTGTATCCACATCTTAGATGTTAAAGATGAAGATGATGGGTGCCAATCGTCGAAAAAATCGAGGTTTTTTTTCTGACGCCATAGGAGGGAAATTCCCTCTTATGGCACCTTTCCTCCATTATCCTCTATTTAATAAATAGAACCATATACTGTGGCTGCAATTAAGTTGTTTTAATAGGTATAAAATATCACAATATAGATTTTAACTAGAATGATTCAAAGGTAAATAACCATATAGATGTTAAAAATAAGGAAAGCAGCTGAAAGTTCCTACTTGCTGCTGAAGCATTGGCACAGGGTGTTGTCCTTGTTGCGCGGGTCCTCCACCAGCATGCCTGCCCCCCGGATGTTGGGTTTGCTGGCCCTGCTGCACCATTGGCACAAAGAAATTTGGCATTGGAGCACCACCAGGCCTGATTCCTGGAACAAGCTGCTGCTGGAAACCAAACCCAGGCTGCAATAAAAACTGAATTGGTCAGGCTGTAACAAGAGCAGATTATACTTGGCATATGAAAAGTTCCAGTTAAATTATCATCTAAATTGAATGATATTTTCCATTCTCCTGTGTATCCCCATGCCCACTCTAATTTGAGAAGCTATGGTTTACCTACCTCATCCAACAAAAGTTATTTTCTCTGTTTTCTGTAATTTTTTGTTACCAAAACTCCCTTCACTTTTTGTCTTTACACTACCATATTTTCAATAATGATATAAATTCTATTGCTTTCACATATTGGCATTTTGGAAGCAAGAAGTACGGAAAATGAGAAAAGGAAAATGTCTGCCTAACGAGAGCGCAAGCTGTATTATTTCAAAATGGAGGTGATAACTTAATAGGCGAAAGAAAGGGAGATTTCCTGCATTAAATTTTTTTACCTTTAATAAATTCAACAGACTATTAAGCATGAGAATGCAAAAAATTGGGCATGAAGAACTGATATATGAAGTAGAGAAGTACTCTTTTCATTTACACTTGCATATGGTCAACTGACAGATTCATGTATGACATGCGGTGTTCGACAGGATCAATTGTACATCAACTTTCACAACATTGAACTCAATCTAGAAATCATTCATATAGTCAAAATTATACATTACAATTTAAAAAAAAACATTCCTACAGTCACAATCGAGTATAGAGCTCAAGCAGAACTCCACTAATTCTCACAAAATAAAATTTAGACTTGGAAAATTGGTAAAGAGAAACTGCGTCAATAGTTTCTCAATGAAATGCAATGAGGCCTTCAATTTCAATGAAGCTATCAAAAATTGCCCCAATTTTATTATATAAGTTTGAATTAAAAATATAGAGAAAACGAGTATGAGCTGTTTCGGCAATTTGTAATAGGTCTAAGCTGGTACTCGGCACCTTTTTCTATAACATCGTTAAGAATCAGGGATTTCCCTACTTCTGTATTAAGATGTATGATTGGACTCACTACTAGAGAAGAAAGACCGAAAGTCTGAAAGCAAATAAAAAATGTAAACAGAAATTGGATAGCAACAATTCGTGTTTCCTTCCATTCAGTTCAGCAGGTTTGATGAGTTTAATTTGCCAATAGCATAACAGACCATTAATTTGAATTTCTGCCATCAGTTTCTTTCAAAGCTTAAAAGGATGAATTGGAATTGACATAATTTTGCATTATTTGGTGGACAAGCCATATATTATGTTTAAAAACAATGCCAATGCCCATATACTATAAAAAGCAAAAGAAGAGGAATTGCCAGATGATGTGACGACTACCTGTGGAGGTATGAACGCTGGAGGGGCTTGACCATAAAATGGTATTTGTCCAAGTCCAGGAGCACCAGGAGGATACATTTGCATACGAGGAGCAACGTTAGGTGGCATGGCTACAGGACGCATTTGAGAAAATTGTGCCTAAAATCAAATTGTAAATATTTCATAATTTCAGGCATGTCATGAATTTATACTTGAATAAATACATGGACAACAAAATTTGGAACTTAATATAACACAAAAGAAAGTAAATAGCCATCCATATTATGTTTAACATAGTCAACCATACCGATGTTACCTAGAACACGGAACGTTTTGGTACACAACGAAAATGGGAACGTGGCACGCCACTTGTCATGGAACGCGGCACGCCATTTGTTGTTTTCTTATGTATGCTTATGGGATGGAAAACATATCTCTAGAAAAGGAAGTGTTTTTGGATCATTTATATACTATATAGAAAGTTGTAAGGGAGCCAAGAATCAAACCATTTTTTGGACGTACTTGCTTGGAAATTTATTCCCATCACCATCAATTTATTAATTAATAATAGCAGGTCACCCTTGATGCTGCTCACTTGCCCACATCCATGACCATTAATTAACACGTAAAAGTTACGAATTCCCCTTTCTTTCATGCGAATTTACACTCACCTCCCTAATTAATGAACAATTAAATCACGTGGTCTGAAATACTATATCTTGGTCTCTATCAAAATACCAATGCACCAATCTAATATGTATGATCACATGAAAATTTTATACATGTGGTTCTCAACTCTGATTCCAAATATTTATTTATGCAATACAGAAAATCAAGAAAATAGTTTTAGCCTTGCAATATAGTCAATCTATCCATGATTAGTTGAGTACATTATCTATATTTATTAGTATACCATTATAAATATATATTTGACTCCGTAAATGACAATTTACAAAACGACTCTTTCATTTGTTGCGTTCTTTGTGCATCACATATATTATATGTAATTTTCGCATGGAAATTTATATTTATATTCATTTATGGGATGGGTTTTCTTGCGATCAAAATCTTTGTCAAGCACACCCATTAGCCGGCATGTTGAAGTTCTTTGTTTAAGAAAGACAGATTGTGTGTACTAGATACAGTGTTGTAATCTTATTGTTGTAACATCATATATCATTTTTGATACACGATACTAATTTTCTATTATTTATAGCTAAGTAATTCTTTTTTTTATTAGTTCTTGCTAATTATTCTGTATAACCTCGAAAACATGTTAAAAATAATTATATCTATCATCATTTACTTATTAAGGTCTGTATTTTGCATGTTTCACTAAGATGGTTTTAAAATATCAGGTTTCTTAGAGTAATAACATTATTCCTAAATATTATGTCGCCCTATCTCATTATTTCGTTTTAAGTTATTTGGGTACTAATGTTATAAATTATGTTTTTTCAAAAAAAGTTATATATTATGTTTATGGTATTTTTCAATAGTCGTGGTTTTCAATATTAGACGTTTTCAATCGTGCAATTGTAACTTTTGGTATATTATGAATAAATGAAATATTTTTCATAGATCTTATTATTGCCATTTTATGTTGAAATGAACATCAATGTAAATTTTATAATAACATTTTTGTCTAAAGCGTTTATTTTGATTTTGCAGAACACCCCACGCGTGGCGTGGAGGAACTTGCTAGTTTGTATGTGTGTATTTATGTATAATATACATAAATATAATTCAGTATTTTTTGCTAATAAATAAATAATTTTTAGAATAATCTAACACAAACCCGGTTGTATACCACATTTAACTTAAGTTTTGATCGGAACGGTGATTTTCCAGATCCGGATCTCTAGTGTTCCTGAATTGGGAACGATCGTCCAAATCACAATTCGCTAACGGACTATTGATGTATGGTAACAAAGAACCATACTGTTGGATATGTATGCCCTAGAGGCCTGAATTGTAGGATGCCAGGGATATCTATGTACAGGAAAATCTTGCTCAGCTGTATATAATATATTATTTGAGTTGTTTTTATCTTGATATGTGTTTCTTTTTATTGATGCTTAATATTGCTTGCACATATTGATAAAGACTCGATACAGTAGCTATTATGATTTGACTTTATCTTAACATATGCATATGTTATACTCGATATAATCTATGGCGGTTACATGTTGATAAAGCCCGTAGGACTTTGCTTGACTACCGACGTTATGATGGCGATCATACTCGTGGGAGCTGGGTAGTCCATACGCATATCCTTAAAGGTCCCAATTCGCAGGAATATCGAGACCGGACATCGATACTCCAAAGTAGACTTGTGTATACGTTTCTAGACCCCGACGAGGGACGGTGGTTGGTCCCACAGCTATTGGTGTGATCACCTAAAATTGTATATAGGTGCTCGCTGGGGGTGAGTACGCTGGACAGACTCGTCGAGAACCTCTAGAGGGTATTGTACCTATCGTTAGATATCGGTTCTCAGGTGACATGAGTACATGTTAGTATTAGGACCTGAGATCATCATTTGTCTCGTGTGAGTTCTCACTGTGCTTTGACCACCACCTTACCACGGGTTTACTGAGTCGTACAAATAGGTTTTAGTTGGGTACAGTCCCGAGCCATATAGAGGCAGTGAGTGATTATCAGGGAATCGTCTCTCCCAGTATTGAGAGTCGATATCGCACTGTGTCTGGTTGGCCAGAACCATAAGACCTTGGCCAAGACAGTTGAGATTTACTGATGCTTAGATCAGTAGTTTCTCGGATTGCATCTGAACCAAATCGACACTAATCAGATTATTAAGGGTATGACGTTTCACCACATCCAGACCAGGTATGTGATACTCTTAGATGAAAAGATTGGACTGTACGGAGATTGTCACGAATAGGCTAAGTAGGGGGGTTCGGATGAGCTTGCTCGTTGGCCTTCTTTTCGACAGGTATTTGGTAGCCATTACGTACAGCTAGTGTCGCTGACGTGCTTGTGGTTAAACCCACTGCCAGCGTACTGTCAAGTCTTTAGAGTTCCACACAGAGGGTTTCTTTGATTCAAGCGAAACGATGCGGTGGCCGTAGGTTTATACGTGCAGGGTTTCGATTGAATGATAATACTAGCCGGCTTAAGATTAAGCCGGATTATTAAATCAGATATTGATTTGATAACTTACATATACACATTTCGATGTGTATATTCTAGTGTCATCTAGGTTTTCGATCGAGCAGGGTTCCGATCGAATGATAATACTAGCCTGCTTAGGATTAAGCCGGATTATTAAATCGGGTATTGATTTAATAATTTATGTGTACATATTTCAATATGTATATTCTAGTGTCATCCAGATTTTCGATCGAATGGTTAATAATACTGGTGGGCTTAGAATTAAACCGGTTCATTAAATCGGATGTTGATTTAATGCTAGTATTATTTTAGTGATATTATTCTATCTTTTGGGTATTCGTATTTTAGTAAGAATACAGGTATGTATATACGGTAGAAAGTATTTTGTATTTATACAAAATACCTTCTAGAAGATGACACCTCATCTTGTATTTTTTCTATTTTGTTGAAAATAGAAAATGAGGTGGAAAGGGAAAGCATGGCATGAAGCATGGCTTGGCTATTTATTGCTAATACTATTGAAGTATGGTGGGATTTTTAAAAGAGGAAATTACTTAGCCATTCTCTTGAGATAGCCATCATTCTTCTCATGCCAAAAGGAGAGTTATTCTTCACTTGCTCTCTTTCTCTCTCTTCTTCTTGAATTCATTTTCAATTCAAATCCTTAACCTTCTCATGTGTTGAGAACCAAAGGATTTGAGGTAGAAAATTACCACTAAACATTACCACATCACCTAAGAAACTAGTTTAGCAAACTAGTTTACTTAGTTTACTTCTTTTTACAGGTAGAAGCTTGAATCAAGAACTTTCAGCTTGATCATCTAGGACCGAGGAGGTCGGCCATCAAAGTTGATCAAGAACACCTTAGGAGCTTAAGAAGAGACGTAAAGACCCGAAGGACACGAGTCTTTAGGTATAACTCCTCATCACAGTAGCTAGATCTCTTTAGCTAGCTAGTTTTGATGCATGATTAGATTCTAGGATGTGTTTTCTAGTGCCGGATTTTTAAAAGTCAGTTTTTCGTTCCGCAACGGCCGCGGTAGACGGCAAGGGCGCTAGGAAACCCAACACATACAACGTACAAGCAAGAAAAAACGCATTATGAAATTAGGTGCAGATCATTTTTCAGTGTGCTCAAATTGAATTCAGATCTATAGGAAAAGGAGAGTGTAAACATCAGCATAACATACATTTAATGGTAATACGAAGAAACTGCCTGTCCCACGAGCTAAGGAGATTAATCAAGTTGATCCTTTGGGGTTTCGAAGGGTTCTGTCATTACTTTTGTTAGGAAACAACTTGGTAAGGGTATGAGTGACAAATTTTAATTGTTGAGTGCTTCGGGGACAACCTGATTAATAAACTTGTATATAGGGGTCTCAATCAGCCAATCTTAGTTTGTAAAATACCCTTCTAAATTCGTCTACTTGTATTTTTTAACTCCTACAGACCAGAAGCAAATTTGTATTTACATCTCGTACACCTACAAGTACCATAGGTCAAGATTTTGCCAGCATATACCCAAAAAAAAATAATAACAAAATAATTGTTAATAGGTTTAGCATCATAAGATGGAATATTGCTCATCACCTACAAAGCATTATCTAAAAGCTTATTGTCCACTATAGCAAGAATCTTTTCTACAATTTTTTTTACCTGCAACCTTGCCTTTCTATCTTCTTTACGCTGAGCAATTGCAACATACAAAGGTTTGCTGCCTATCATTTTCCCATTCATCTCCGTTAACTACAGAAAATTACACAGAAGAAGTATCATGATGGTGTTTCCTAAAAAATACCAGCAAAAAAAGAAGTCGACTTACAGCACCAGATGCATCTTCAGGAGATGAGAAGGCAACAAATCCAGACCCTCTACTATTACCATTGGGATCTCGCATAATCTGAAGCACAGACAATGAAAGCAATCTTAATAACAACTAGGAGAAAGGATCAATGGAAAGGTGTATCAGCCTTGTTGAAATTACCTTGCAAGATGTGATTGTCCCAAACTCAGAGAACATTTCCTTAAGTTTTTCATCCCCAATGCTATCATCAAGGTTCTTCAAGTACAAATTAACCCCTTGAAACTTTTCAGCAGTCTCCTTTACACTCTGTTCAAATTTTCCTTTAAGTTCCATCTCCCTCTCAGATTTCTTCTGTGCTTTTCCAACATACCATTCCTTATCACCAAATTTCTTCCCATTAAGCTCCTCAACTGCTCGAGCAGCATCATCAGGGTTCTCAAAATTAACAAACCCAAAGCACTTGGATTTCCCATCACCCTCGGTCATTATAACAGAACTAGTGATGGTTCCGTATTCACCGAAAATTTGGTCAAGCTCTTCTTTGGTGGTAGATTCTAAGAGATTTTTTACAAATACATTACTAAATTTTGTGTTGTGTACAGTATTTTCTCTTTCCTGCTTCCAGATATAGGGACCGACATAGACTGGTTTGTAATTCAGACACATGCCATTTAGCTTGTCTACAGCGTTTTGTGCTGCCTCCTCTTGTTCAAAGTGAACATACCCATACCCTTTTGACTGGCCAGAAGGATCTGTAGCTATTTTGCATGAAAGAATGTTACCAAATACAGAAAAAGTATCATACAGCGCTTTGTTGTCAATTGACTTGTCCAGATTCTGTCAAAGATATTAACCATTAATGGCCTAACCTATGGAAGATAGTTAAATTGAAAACAAGAAATCACATCTACGACAAGATGAAAACCATATTGGATAAACATAAGAGACGAGGTCGTACTTTAATAAATATATTAGCCGCCCCACTCTTTCGTGTGGTAGGGTCCCGGTTTGAATACATTATTCTGATTGCTTTTCCATTGAGGGGAGAAAAGTTCAAAACATCCAACGCCCTCGCCGCTGTCAGTAACATTCCAAATAGAGTAAGACGCAACACAGAAAATAATAATTATTATATCTCACTCTAATAGCAATGCAAGACAGTAATTTCGCAACTCTTTGAGAACTATGGAGGGTTGTATACGTGTATTACACAACTTTCATTACCCATCAAAGCACAGAACATATGAAAGTAGTCAAATAATTTTGATTAAGGTACCAAACCGATATTTTCCTGGCTTATTTTTCTTGTATGTCCAGAGGATCAAATTGCTAATATCTCACTGTCTAGCAGTAAAGTATATTGTTATCATAACATAGCATGTTGTTTTCTTCATGATCGCAATGAAGCTCAAGAACATTTTACTAGAGTTGCACAACTGAGCACCGGCAACATCAAAGACAGCAAATGCCGCTCTAGTCCATTGGTAAAATCTCTTTGCAATTAGCAAAAGAGGCAAGGGGTTCAACTCCCTCTTCCATCACATTACAATCTATTATTTATAGTGCTTTTTCAAATCTCACAAAATAGAATTGGTTCTAAAAAACCATCAAAAAAGTACTTCTAGCATAAATACAACTAGAATACATGCATAGTACTCTTAACTAAAATATATGTTCCATGGTATTTCTGTTGGGAATCTTCCCTTCCGATATGTATCGTCGAGGGAAAAATCTCGTCTTTAACGTTCGAGTACGCAAGACAGCAATTCATAAAGCAATTCACAAGAAGAAGTAATCAACACGGAGTTTTTAACATGGTTCGACAGACAGCCTACTCCACGGGGCAAACATGAGGATTTCATTGATATAAGAAAGAGTACACCTGACATCTCATCTTCTCCATAATTTGATTATCTAAATTAATATCTCTCAAATCTAGATTAGACCCTAATCTCTCAATGAAGATAAACCTTATTAGATCTCACACATCTCAATCTCTTTCTCACATCATCTCATATCCCCTCCCACACTCTCTTGTCATCTCAAAAGAAGAGAGTTACAACCCTCATAAACTTAGAGACTATATCTCTCTTGCCTTTGCCCACCTGGGCTTTTCCTCGTTCGCCGTTTTACCAATTTGCCTTGATAAAATCATCTCTTTATTTATAATATAGAATAATCCTTCTCTTATTTAGATTAGAATTAACATAAATTTCCTTTATCTTTATCTAATAAAATGCTTCCTCTTATTTAAATTAGATCTAAATTTTTATTTAAATAAAATACATATCTTAATTCTATATATAATGTTTAACTATTTTGATTTAAACTAATCTCAACAATCTCCACGTTAGTTTAAATCTAAATAAAATCTTTGAGTATGCTCTTCTCCATATCCCCCAGTAGCCCACACTAACGGATTATTTTGACCCTACTGTCCGAGACCAAGCTGGACTCCCTGTAATCCATGAACCACAGATAGGTGATCAACTGGATATGAGACACAACTCCAACAATCTCCACCTTCACTCAAATCCGTTGAGTCTAATAACTTGAGATTAATTCATTATTTTTCTCATAATCCTCTTCACCGACATCCTCGCATATGCATCATGTTCCTTCTCGGAACCCTTGTATCATCTTCATTATTTCCATCTCAAGCATACAATAAGATCGTTGCTTCCGAGTATTCATGACCACTACACCATGCTCTCTCCGTAAGCACTCATGACCACTACACCATGCTCTCTCCGTAAGCACTCATGACCACTACACCGTACTCCACCTTACCCTAAAACATTGGAACCCCTTATCCGGAAACACGCGAAAAAGTACTAGCAATGCATCATATCTGGAAGTAACCCTTCACCTATCAACATGAGGATACACACCTATGAATCACCGTGCAAAACTCGAGCTTTCCTTTGATGCTTTGACTGTTAACATACACTCAACCTTTGTTGTCGACGTCACAATACCCCTCAACGTTTCTTCAACTAATGAACTCAACCATCTAATGAGTATATGCCTTGTAGTCGATCCTTTTACCATCACGAACGCATTCATAGTCTCATCTATATGCTCGATCAAAATTGCAGTATGCTTAATGCACTTTCCTTGAATTCAATCAATCCACCAAGCCCACACAAAATAATCATCTAACTTGGTTGATACCATATCATTCACGTGTGATCCCGCCGCTTTCATATGGTATCCAGAACATCTCTTCCTTGCTGGATGGACATACCGTGGAAAAGAGTCGAAGTGGTCGATAATAGAAATACTCACCAACCAACTCTTCCATTCTAAATCGCTTCAGAATCATCTCGATGCACATCATTCAAGATAGCCTTAGCTGCCAGCTTCTACGTCCACTCTATCATGAGAATTTTTCGCAACATCAAGATCTTTCATGTTGAACTCTAACCTAAACTGATGACTCAGCTCCCTGATTTGTAGCATACTCTTCGCCAGCACCACTATAATAAAAGTACGCTTGACCACGTAAGAAAAATTCTCATTGTAGTCATCCCCTCCTTTTGGACATCTCTTGGGCACTAGCTTAACATGTATTTCCCACAACCTTTCTTGTCAAATACCCACGAGCAATTCATAGCTCTCGTTCTTTGTGGTACCTCCATTGATCTCCATGTCCGTATAACGTGGCACATGTGATCATCAACATGCTATATCCTTTGCTTGGGTTTTATGGGTTTGGTGATGATCATCTACATTGGGTTCCTGGTCCATCGAAACATCCTCTGGCTCTATCGCTGTTCAGCATCTCCATCCTGTCTCCGAGAATCATGCAACTCCACCTTAATTGAAATCTCCTTGCACAGTTTAACTCCACCATAATTGAAATCCTTTGCGCTACAGTAATTTTGGCTCCAATTTGATCCGCATAAACACGTGAATAAGCAGGGCATATAAACACTCTTTGTGAATCGTAAAATACAGACTTCAGTTTGTATCTCCCCCGGGATCTGAAGATATATGATCAAGTCACCAAGTGACACACATAACTAACTGCTCCTGCCCAAAAACTGGCAATTCGAATTGCACTTTCATACTACGAGCCCTATATAATGTGTCCTGATTCATGCGCTCCGCCACCCCTACTTTTCTTTGGCCTCTACGAACCATAACACCCTGATTTTTACAGAACTTTGCGGAAAATTTGGAAGAAAACTCTCATAGATGCAATAACCTGCTCTGAACAATGGACTTCTCCTATCACGTGCAATGCACGTTATTAACTTTGAAGCCTCATCTTCTGCTTCACGTTCCACCACCAAACATCGTATTACCAAAATCTTGCATGCTCTTCCATGCTTGAGCGCACCCATTGCATGTGGAAATTGCGCAACCCAGTGCATCCATGTCACTGTGACACCGCGCACCACCATGCTCGCCGCCGACGAACGCAACGCACGTCGTTCTTTTTCACGACAGCTTGCTGCTTTCTTCCTTTGTTCTGCTTCACCGCTCGCTGTCCGCGAGCCCTCATGCTCACATCTGATTAAATCTGAACACTCTCGGTCATCTAACACAAGATCCGATCTCCAAACATCCCCGCTGGCACACCTTGACCGATCTAACTTCGACAACTGCCAATCCGACACTCCGTCGGATCAAACCTTCTTTATGATGCCTCCGCCGCTCCGACTTGAGATCACATCGATCGTCTAATACAAGATCCGGTCTCCAAACGTTTTTGCTGGTATCTTCTTGACCGATCTAATTTTGACAACCACCAATCCGATGCTCCGTCGGATCAAACCTTGTTCTTTATGATACCTTCGCCGCTCCGACTTGACATCACATCCACCCGTCATCATGCGAACTCGAAACTCCGAACACACCATAAGCTCTGATACTACTTGTTGGGAATTTTTCCCTCCGATACATATCGTCGAGGAAAAAACCCCTTCTTTAATGTTCAAGCACGCAAGACATCAATACATAAGAAGGAATCAACACAGAATTTTTAACGTGGTTTGACCGATGGCTTACTCCACGGGGCAAACATGATGATTCCATTGATATAAGAAAGAGTACCCGACAACTTATCTTCTCCTTAATTTGATTATATAAAATAATAGTATCTTTCAAATCTAGATTAGACCCATAATCTCTCAATGAAGATAAAACTTATGAGATCTCATACATCTCAATCTCTCTCACATCATTTCATCTCCCCTTTCCTCCTCTTGTCACCTCAAGAGAAGAGAATTACAACCCTCATAAAACATCCCTCTTGTCTTTGCCCTCCTGAGCTTTTCCTCATTCTCCGTTTTACCAATTCGCCTTTATAGCATAGAATAATCATTCTCTTACTTAAATTAGGATTAACAGAAATCTTCTTTATCCTTATCTAATAAAATATTTTCTCTTATTTAAATTAGATTAAATCTTTATTTAAATAAGATACATATCTTAATTCTATTTATAATATCTAACTATTTAGATTTAAACTAATCTCAACAATTTCCATGCAATGCTTCATAAAAAGTATGATTATTTAAAGTCATTTACTCAGAAGCAATTGTAGCATAGAAAACATAATTCTAGTACTGCAGTAAATGAACCATCTAGGTAATACTTATTCTAAACTTGTCGAAAGAAGGAACCCTGTTTCTGCCGCACAAGATTTGAAACCCTAACTCAATAACCAGTAGATAAAAAAATGGCATCTTGGCAATCATCAACCGAGAAATAGGATTAAACAGATCATCAATCAGGAAACACAGAAATTTGTTTCATAAAGTACTGCAAAATTTCCCAAACTGCAACAAATTGTTTCAAACAAAAAAAATATCAATAGAAATGTAAACATCCATTAACATAATAAGTATGAACAATGGATGTGACAGATTCAAATGAAGGTAAGAAAATAATTCAGCGAATGTTAAAAAATGAATCCCATGTAATATTGAGTCTTATGTAGAGAACTCAAATAGATGGTGGTTTCTTCCTCACGATCCACGAGGCACATGGTTCATAAATTAATGGCAAATATACTCTAGTCAAGAAAATATTTTTGAAATAAGAAGACAGGGAACCAATGGAAACCAAATGCAGGCAAGATAACAAATGCAATGAGCCTTAAAAGATCCGCACCCTTTTTATGGTCCAATCATCTCATATTCAATGTAATGTGACTCTCTCTCTCTCTCTCTCTCTCTCTGTGTGTGTGTGTGTGTGTGTGTGTGAGAGAGAGAGAGAGAGAGAGAGAGAGAGAGAGAGAGAGAGAGACCTCAAACAGGATCGACTACAGTCAAGGGAATGCACATCCATCATAACAGCATTAGTGGTTAGTGAGTTTCAATGTAAATGACGGCCAGCTCAATAGCCCACTCGACAAGCTGATCAACATCACCTAAGTCATACCGAATCTGGATCTAATAATAATGGTCGATGTTGTTTCAGAACTTGTGAAGCCACACAGGTGAGAATTCCTAATCTTGCCTTTGAAACGACTTCCAAATTGATTGGACATCATCACATAAACTTATACTACAAGTAGAAGTTAAGGCCCGGTTTGGATATAGAGTTGGGATATCTGTAGTTTATTTTAAGGTGGAGGTAGGAGGATACAAACTATGGTTTGCAAGCCCCAAACTCCAAAAACGGAGTTTACAAAACTTTGATCAGATTGGAGTTGCATTTGGGCTGACATAACTATATTTATCTCGACTCCAAAATGGTATCCAAACAAGCCAAGGTTAGGATTTTGGAGTTTGGCTTTGCTAACTTTATGAAACTACAGTTTAGAAAACTTAACTCCATTTCCAAACAGGGCCCAAAGATTCAAAAATACAAGCAAGGCAACTACAATTGGACCATTACGAGTGCTGACTAAACAAACCTTGGAGTTACACTTGTTTGAGTTCATTCAGACCTAACATCATTCCCAGGCAAAAATATTTTTTCCAGAGAAAATGGAGGGGTGTTTTTTCCCCTCTTTCTTTATAAGGGGGGAAGAGGGGAAATCTTAGTTTCCAAGGGTTTCTAGTGGCCAGCACAGCTTTATCTCCGCACCTTGTATACAGCAAAATAGAACGAACAAACTAGCTGGTTTTTTCACACTCTCATCCAAATGCACAAATTTGTCAGCAGACAAACAATGGTATGAGTTACTTGTAATTAACCATAAGTCCCTAATATGAATGCAAATCCAAACTTCAAAATGCAGACATTAGAACACAAAAAACCAAACAGGTTAGCCAAACAAGATCGAATTGAATCAAAACATGGAAATTTCGGTGAGCAAGCAGCATATCACAATGCAAAACTTTATCTTAGTACCCTTAAACTAGTTTCCTTTAACAAATGGTTAACAAAAATTGAGACACAAATACCTTTTCCCACCGATTCTAACTATCATCGAGAGTGAAAGTACCAATCAAAAGGTCATCATCAGCACGAAATCAAGTGATTAAACCCTAATGAACCTAAAACTCACCATCAACGGGGTTGTTGTAATTGACGTAGGCGTAACCAAGCGACCGCCGAGTCGTGAGATCCCTGCAAACCCTAACGGAAACGACCGGCGCGATCTGATTGAATATTTCGAACAGCTGCGCATCCGTCACGTTCTGCTCGAGATCCCCCACGTACAGCGCCGTCGCCGGGTACTGATTCGCTCCTGCTCCTCCACCGCTGCCTCCCGCCATCACCGCCGCACCATTCCCGTTCGCACCGCTAACTTGCGCCGCCATCCCTCAAAAAGAATCCCTCTTTTTTGATTTTCCCCCCTTCTTCTAGGGTTTCAGATAACAAGAAGACCAGCGATCGGCGATTCTTCTTCGATAGATAGATAGAGATCTGAAAGATCGACGAATTTTTTGAGTATTTTTTTTTAAAGGATTTTGAGATTTTTTATGCCGTTTTTTATCGGAATATTTAGAGTGTGAGAGAGAGATAGGGAGGAAGGGCAGCCAGAACTGGACCGCGCCGAGATCTGGTCGATTGCGTCGCGGTTATATATGCTGTTGCGTAAATAGAAACCTTAGATGAGATTCTGGGCCCCTTTGGGCCGTTGGATCTAAGTCCTGTGGTGACGTGGACCGTACGATCGAGGGGGTGAGCAATTGCCTCGTGCAGTTAGTTAAGGACCGCGTGCGGTGACACGTGGAGATGGGCACGTGACGCGTGTTAGGGCAAGTGGAGAAATATGGGCCTGGGCCAAAGCCTTGGACAAGGCTTATATCAATCCATAATTTAACATGCCAATAATATTATTGGGCAACTAGTTAAAAGGGTTTTTTTTGGGATGCGAAACCTCTCTTGATAAGAAATTTTTATGGAACCAGTTATTGCCCAACTGGTATAAATCAAGGTGGTTGTTGATAAGGAAATGAAAGTATCAGTTGTTGTAAGAGACGGATTATAAATCTCTTGTACATTTTTTAGTGTTTGCAGCAAATGTTTACTTGCGTTTTAGTTTTGCTTTCAAACTCTATGGATCAAATGCAACCAGTGAGTTTTTCCAAACTAATTATCCGGAATTTAAAAATGTTGATAGATTTACCGCAAGTTATGTGAATCCTAAAAAACTGATGTAGTTTTTCCGAATCGATTCTCTTATTTTTGTAATGCATGGAGGAAATGGTTGCAATGATAGTGGTGATGGAAATGAAAGGCAACGGAAGTGCCCGATGATTATAGATGTTATAACCCAGAAGGAAACCAAACATTTGATTTTGGGAGACGAAAAGTAAACATGCTTGTCAAGTGTCCCATTGACCCCTGAGATTTTATAATATTAGTGAATTTGCTCTGGATAGAAGTCATATAGATTGCTATATATATATATATATATATATATACACTAGGCATTTCTGGCCATACTATTTAGTTTAAGATTTTATTTTACAAATCACATGCTTATATGAATAAAATATTTTGATGATTTAGAATTTACTCAATTGAAGAATTTTACATTGGGTGGACATGTGGCCAAGAATTACGGATGAAAGTACACTACTCCACCAAACTTACCAAGTGGGTATCAGTTGTGTATTTTCCTTAAATGAAAGTTCCTTGGTTTGATTTCAGAAGAGAACTCATCTAAAATGAAAAAAGAAAAGAAACACTACATCATATGCGGTCTTGAGATGGCATGGCTACACTGGAAACGTCTATTTACAAGTTAGTTTCGTTCTTGGGTGTAATTACTAGAGATTTCTTACAATGGTGATACAGAAGACCAAGATAGAAACAATTACGACGGTGGCAATAAAGACGATGATAACGTGAATAGCAAACGTTCCGAGAGTATCCACATAAAAGATCAGTTTGAAGCTAGCTTCCATTCGGAATTGGATATCCGGATGCGGATCCAGATATTTCCAGATACGGTATTTAATTTCGGATCCGCTCGAATACAGATATAGATATATATATTTTCGGATCTGATCGGATACGTATACGAATCTTTTTAGATTTTTTGGATACAAATTCGGATATCAGATATCTGAATGCAGATACGGATACGAATTCGGATTTGAATATCTGAATGCGGATACAAATACGAATTCGGATATCCACAGATTAAGTTGAATATAGCATTTTAAATTAAAGGTTTAATGTTTTTATATTTAATTAATTAGTACTTCTAATGCAAAATTAAAATTAAATAATAGATAAGTTTGTTTATTTTACATAGTAGAAATTATGCAAATAATTTAACATATTATTTTATTATTTTTATTTCTAAATCTATATCCATAATACCTTTAAAAGCAAATTGATGTTTTTTTTGTCCGTCATATCTCAAATAATTTCCTGTGCTAACTAAATATCCACGTCCAAGTAAAATCCTGGTTCGCTATCTTCTAAATCCCTGTTTATTATTATCCTAACTAAAATCACCATTTAACATCTCAATCTCTATCCCTTTACTCTAACTAAATTAAATCCCATCCTAACTAAAATCTTAAATTGAACTACCGGTTGGCTATCTCCCTAAAATCCCCCGTTTAATAATCTGTTATTATCACTGCTAAAATCACCTATTAAAATCTTAATCTCAATCTCAATCCCTATCATACTATTCTAAATAAATCAAATATCTATTCCAACTAGAATTTTTAAATTGAACTATTTGTGTAGGCAATGAAAAAATCTAAACATATTTACAAAATCTAAAATCCAAAAATAAAAACTAAAAAGAAATAGATATAAGACCATAATAATAAATTTATGCTAAAATGGTTTTAAGATGATTTACTTTTAATATTTAGTTTTTCCAAAAATAGTAATATGAGAAGATTTCAAAAACATGAAAAGATTGCCGGACGCAAAAAATAAAGAAAAAGGTTAAATAATTTTTAAATATTAAAAAATCCAAAAATTAAAACTAAAAAAGAGACAGATTTAAAAATATATTAATAAATAATTTATTTTTAATTTCTGATATATTTAAAAATAAAAATTTAAAAAGAATAATAGCCATTTGCCAATATTTTTAAGTCTGAAAAATTTAAAATTCTTAAGATTTGAAAATCCAAGAATAAAAACTAAAAGATTTACCATGATTTGAAAAATATAACAACAAAAAATATGGAATTATTTTATTAATTTATATTTTGTTAAATTATATATTAAAAATACGCTGATTTAGTGATTATTTTTTAAGAGGACCTTTTCATGATAAATAATTAGGTGAATTAGCACTTCTAAAATTATGATTTTTTTATATACGTTGTGCTATAATTTGACTTAGAGGCTAAAATACAAATATGATACGAATATGTTGTTGGGTATAGGTGCTCTCAAGACAATTATTATAATTAAAGGAAGACCTATACGGAGAACAATCTTACTTGAGACGATAGTATGCTATCTGATTTATTTTTATGTGTCATGTGTATACGTTTTACTAGTTATCACAAATCGCTAATACATAAGATAGTGCCCTTAGGATTTTGCTTGACTATCAGAATTAATGATAGAGATCATACTAGTGGGACCCGGGGTAATCTATAAGCACATTCTTAAATGTCCTTAGTCGTAGGAGTATCAAGATTGATCATCGGTACTCCAGTTTAGATTAGTGTGTACGTTATCTGGTTGGAGGGTGATAGCTGATCCTACAGCTATTGGTGTTTGACACCGAGTATTGTATTCAGGTGCTCATAAGAGTATGAGTTTTACTAGACGGACTCACCGAGAACTCCTAGGTGGTTTTATACCAATGTCAGGTAGCAGTTCTCTGGTGACGATAGTATATGGTAGTCTCTTGACCTGAGATCGCCACAGTGTCTTGTGTGTGTTCCCACTATACTTTGATTACCACCTTACCAAGGCTTTAAAGAGTCATGCAAACAAGTTCTAGTTGGGTATAGTCCCGAAGTACATGGAGGCAATGAGTAGCCGAGGGGATTCGTCTCTCCTGGTATAAAGAGTTGATATCGCGATGTGTAGTACATGACTATAACCAAAAGTCTATTGTAACAACCCTAAACTTTCTGTATAGAATTTTTTCAAAATACAGAAAGGAACATCTAAGATTGAGCACAAGTTATAAATTTAATTTGCTCTTGAACAGCAAGAAACAACTTGCAGCTCATTGGTAAAGTCTTGCACTACTGTGACGTAACCTCTGTGTTCGAATCCCCCCAGCCACATATATTTTTTGTTGATTTTCTTTTAAACTTTTAGAAGCTCAAAATTTTACACGTGCAAAACACGTAAAATGAAAAGTCACAAAGTATACAAACATGTGGGAAATAATATACCAACGGACATGGACACGTGGCAGAAATACCAACCCCATCCCACCGGATTGGATCGACGAGATGTGTTGAGGGGGCCGTCACCGCCGGGCATATCCGT
Source organism: Agapanthus africanus (assembly GCA_030015575.1). Lineage (NCBI taxonomy): Eukaryota > Viridiplantae > Streptophyta > Magnoliopsida > Asparagales > Amaryllidaceae > Agapanthus > Agapanthus africanus. The sequence goes on along the minus strand of CM057342.1, from coordinate 269,511,115 downwards.
AAGGAATGCTTTGGATTTTTAACCCTAGCACCCCTTCGCCTACCCTACTGTCCCCATATTGTTTGATTTCTCTGCATTCATTCAGAGAGTGATAATTCCTCTCTTAAATCCATTTTTAATGCACATTTTTAATTCTCAATTCATTACTCTAAACCCTAATTTTCCTTATAAATACCCCCCTACATTTTACCCCTCCTCATTCAGAAATCCCATACCAAAACTCTCTAAAAATTCTAAGTCCAAAAGGTTGTACAAGTGGAGTTAGCAAGGGTCAAAGTTCCGGCGACGTTTCAGGAAGAATCCGATGATGAAACGACTCCCTGACGCCTTCCTAAGTTCACCCTACCTCTTCCCTTTCTTTCTAATCAGTAAGTCTCACCTTCCCTCTTCTACTCCTATTAAAACGAAGTCTATTTTCAAAAATAGCCGGAAGCGGAGTTAATCCGACTTCCGTTTCTAATTTAACTTAAAATGCTATTTATCTTAATAACAAATTTACAATCTTTTTGTATATTGTTAAGAAATCATAAAAAAAACACAATAGAACAAGTTTCAATTCAAAATAATATGTATTGCAACTTCTATTTTATTTTTACGGTAAAATACTATCATATTTACATACGACGTAGCTTATTCATTTTACCCATATTACCTTTAGAAAATTCACGAGGTAATGACCTACCTCATCACAACATACATTCTTGACATATCACGATGACTTGTGGAATATTAGTTTGTGGGAAAATACGAGTTTACATTTAAATACCCTAAACATTCAAAAACCGTTTTATTTAAAAAGTGTATTGTTTAATTCCTTGCAATGCACCTCTGCAATCCATTTTGGGGAACCCCGATCGGGATGATGTGGGTTATCACACGTTTTCGGGCCTAGTAGAGCGAGATGCATACCTTCGTAAGGAGCATTCGATCTCGATAGAATTTTTAATGCAATTTTTAAGAAAAATGTGATTTCTATTTAATAAATAAATTCTATTATATATATATATATATATATATATTATCAAAGTATCTACTTTAAGTATACAATATATATTCCATGATTTTTAAATCAAAGGAATCATCAATTTCATGAAACTACCATTACAACTCAATACAATTCACTAAAATACCATATACAATGAAATCTAGGTTATATCCACTAGAATATTTCACTTTATAAAAAATTACAATTATGAAAACCCTAAAGACGATAATTAAACACTTGAGGTGTATTTTGAAAATATATCAAAACTATTTTATAAAATCCCCTCAAGTTATATTAAATTACAATAAGGACCCTAGTAAATATAGGTTTAAGCGAGACCGGTTCTCTTGAGCCTCAGGGAGCCGGAGAATATGGGTGCTTGCCTATCTAAGCTAGACAACCTAAAAACGGTGTTATCAATACTGTCACGCCCTGCTTCCCAGAGTACGCTAATATAGGCACGTGACAGAGCCAACCGTGCTACCCGTGGGTAGGAAAAATCCCTCCAAAGTCATATTACGGCTGTAGAGATATCAAGAACAGTAAAGTAAACTAAACTATCCAGTACATGTCCATGAGCCAGAATAAATGAGTCAAGAAATAATATAATATGCGGAAGCATAAGATCCAATAAATAAAACACCTAGAAAGTAAAACTGGATATCAACAGGATCCTCACCGCTCGGTCTAACAGCGACAGTACTCCTGATCAGTCTGCAACAAAGGTAGAAGATCTGAGCCATGAAAAACCCAGACATCAGTGCGTTATAACATCAAGCAATAATAAAATCAGGGGTAGCAAGTCATGCAGGTATGAGTATGAATGGTAAACAGGTATAACAGTAACATAAGTAAGGACAGTGAAGGGTAAGGCACAGATGATGTGCAGTGAGTAATCTAAACTGGTCTACTGGGTTAACTACTCTCAAGTCTTTTGAAATCAATTTGATGAATCATCGATACAACTCAATAGTATCCCGTGCGTGCCCGGGATCACGGTCTATGACTCTCGGGCTGAATCCGAGACGTGCCGCAAGGCAGTAAAGGGTAGCAGGTAACAACGAATGATGTCAGCAGTATCATCCCGGGGCTGGCCTAGCCCGTAAGACTGATCAGTAAAGGTATCGAACTGTCGAGTTACAAGTCAGTTTTCATCATTGATTTCCCCATACCCCCAAGTTATATATGTTCAAGTCAGGTATTAAATAATCTGGAGCTAATGCCAACACAGGATCAGGCAGGTAAAGGTTTATCTGGATAGACAACAGGAAATGTCCGTAGGGACAACAGGTCAGGTTTGTTGGCATTAGTAACAAGATCAGGTAACAGGTAAAGCCATGGTACATCAGGTCAAGTCAGGTAGTATATAAGTATCATGTCCTGTTAAGAAGTGCACGGTACCATGTCGTGTCAAGTAGTAAGTGTATCAAGTCATGTCAGGGGTGCACAAAATGTCACGTGGGTGCTCATAATCAAACTAAAATAAGCATGGTTATACAAAACAAGTATGTGGTACCAATTTAACAATAAAATGGAATAATGTGATGTGGTATGCAAATAGGTATAAATTCAAACACATGGATGCACAGTTATCGATTAGGGTCAAGATTATAGTTCCAATATTAATTAGAATACATTTTATTAAACATGGAATATTAATATCACATTATTATGTCTTAACATGATCTATGAATGCAATTATCTACATTCTAAAAGAGATGGGTGCAAAATGGTATCCGAAACATTATAAAGAACTATCAAATGGTAATGTGGGTTATACAACCAAGCAGTATGTGATATAAATATTGGTATGGATGCCTTATAATGTAATCTACTATGTAACAAGATTATTTTCATGATCTAGATCTAAAATGATATAAGCGAATGCAAATGGAACATCGAAACATGATAAAATGAAACATGTGGTATAAGATTTACGCTACAGGTATAATCTATATTTAAATAGGTATAAAATAATTTAAATAGCATGTAGTAAGTTTTACTTGCCTCGATCGGATCACGATACAGGATGCGCACGCAGCGTCCAATGTCGGCAATTGTTGCAACATCCACACGCGCACATGGGACAGGTCCAGACACAGCAAGAAGGTAACCACGCAAGTAGGGGACGTCCACAGGGTTGCTTGGATCGTCGGCAGCGGTACGGCTCCGGCGGGTGATCACCGGAAAAGAACAAGATCAAGAAAAGAAAAAGAAAGAATAAGAAGAAGAAGAAGAAAAGGGAGAGAACAAGAGAGGGTTGTTCTCTGTCCTGGGGTCAGAGGTGAGGTGAGGAAGTCGTTGACGACTTTGGGCCATCGACGGCGAGGTGCAGACGACGGTTTTCCGGCGATGGTTCCGGCCAAGGGCAGTGGGTGCTAGGGTTTCAGGAAAAGGTTGCAGTGGGTTATAAGAAGTCAGGTGATCGGGGTTCAAGCGCAGGGGAGAGGTTCAGGTCAAGGAAAGAAGGAGGAGGGTGATCGGAGAGGGAGAAAGGCGAGGGTGAGATCGACGGCGAAGCCAATGGGTTGCACGACGAGACTAGGATGAGGGTTCGAGGAGTGCAGTGCTCCGGGTTTGTCGGGGAAGGAGAGGAGGTGAAGTGAAGGAGAAGGTCGAAGAGCGTGGTCGCCGGTGGTGGAGACGGGGTGTGCAGGCGAAGAGGTCGGGTGAGGCATGGGTGTGCAGGGATGGTGCTCGAGTTTATGGGCTGTCGGGTACAGGGTGAAGGAGGAAGGAGAGGGAGGAGAAATGAGATGGTGACGACGAAGGCGAGGATGGAGATGGGGGCGTTGAGGCGGCGATGGCGAGGGGAGGTGATGGGTTAGGTTCAGGTATGGGTGCAGGCTCGGTCTGGGATGAAGGATGAAAGGAGGAGGTGGATGAGGGTGAGGAAGTGGAGGCGAGGGCGTTGATGTGAACGGAGGTGGTGTCGACAACGGTGGAGTCGAGCGATGGGCGCGGGCACGAGGAGGCAATGGAGGAAGAAGAAAATAAAGAAGATAAGAGAGAGAAAGAGGCTGTGGGTTTTTGAATAGGGTTTAAAAATATAAAAACGTATAAAATATAAACAGAGAGAGAGAAGAGAGAGGCAGAGAGAGGGGGCTGAGAGAGAGAGAACGCGAGAGGAGAGAGAGGGAGGAGAGAGATCGAGAGAATGAGAGAGATCGAGAGGAGAGAGAGAGAGAATGAACAAGGAGGAGATATAAACTTGGATTTAGTGGGGGGAGAGAAAGGCAGCAGCGAGGGAAGAGAGAGAAAGAAGAGAAGAAAGAGAGAAGGAGTGAGGCCCAGCGCAGAGAGAGTTAAGGCTGGTAAAATTGTTTTGATTTTAAATTTAAAAAGATTTGTTCGGTTAATTAAATTAAAAACTTTTAGAATAAAATATTAATATAATATTAGTACGTTTTGAAATTTTGGCAAATACAAATTTACTCCAAAACACGCCCGGGTCGGGTCTAAAATTTCAGATTTAAAATATGAAAAATATATGCTACTTTCAAAATTCAAAATGAATGCTTAGGTAACGAAAAAGCATACCCCCAAGAACGGATGCACGTACGTGCGCGTAGCCATCCAAACACGTCCGTTTCACTGAACGGGACGAGAACAAGATGCGCGGATGCTACCACGGGGTTAGGGGTATCATGCAGGCTATGAAATGTATTTTTAAAATATTTTACATGACTTAAAATGTTATATGGTAAAAAATGCCATGCCAGTATGCGATAAAGTTGAAAATGCACAAGTCTACATAACAAGTCAGGGTGATTCATAAATATGAATCAAACAAGTTTCAAGCAAGCGGGTCGGGTCGAATGCAATGTAAAATGTAAAATACCATTCGCACCCAAAATACGATAAATCAAGAAAACACCACGAATAAAGAAATACGAGAACTGGAATTGGTATAAATGAACTCAGTTGTTACATTATACCCAACTACAAAAGAATTTCGTCCTCGAAATTCCAAGAACAGAAAGGATAAACAATCAAGAAACTATAAGAATAGATGTGGAAACTTCTGTCGGATTTCATTTTCTCGTTCCCAAGTTGATTCTCCAAGCGAGCGATTTCCCCAAGAAACAAGTACGAGAGGGATAACCTTGTTCTTTAGAACCTTTTCTCTTCGATCAACAATCGATATCGGTCGTTCCTCAAAGGTCAAATCTTCTCTTACAGTCAGCTCCGAATGATCCAACACATGTGTTTCATCTCGAACGTACTTACGGAGTTGAGATACGTGAAACACGTCATGAACATTCGCCAAGGATTGCGGTAAAGCCAAACGATACGCTACTTCTCCAACACGCTCCAAAATTTCAAAAGGTCCAACGAATCGAGGACTAAGCTTTCCTCGACTTCCGAAACGAATCACCCCTCTAGTCGATGATAACTTCAAGAACACCAAATCACCAACGACGGATTCTAGAGGTCTTCTCGATGTATCTGCCCAACTCTTTTGTCGGTCTTGTGCTGCTTTCATATGATTCCGGATAGTGTTAACTTCCTCTACTGTCTGCACGCTCAAATCTGGTCCCAACAATCTTCGTTCTCCAATATCATCCCAACAAACGGGTGAGCGACACTTGCGACCATACAATGCTTCGAATGGAGCCATCTGAATAGTCGCCTGGAAACTGTTATTGTAAGAAAACTCCACTAAGTGTAGCTGATCCTCCCATGAACCCTTGAAGTTTAACATGCAAGCTCTCAACATATCTTCAAGAGTTTGGATCGTTCTCTCCGACTGGCCATCTATCTGAGGATGATAAGTTGTGCTAAATTTCAATCGAGTCCCCAAACTTTCCTGTAAGCTCCTCCAAAAGTGTGATAAGAAACGAGTGTCACGGTCGGACACGATGCTCACTGGTACACCATGCAATCTTACAATCTCCTGCATGTATCGTTCTGCCAAAGTTTCTGTTGATTGACCAACTCGAAAAGGGATGAAATGAGCTGCCTTGGTCAATCGATCAACAATCACCCAAACTGCATTGTTGCCTTTTTGGACTCCGCGGTAGAGCCGTCATGAAATCCATGGTTATATGTTCCCACTTCTACTGAGGAATCGGAAGTGGTTGCAATAAACCAGCAATCTTTTGATGTTCAGCCTTGACTTGCTGACACACTAAGCAATTCGCTACAAAGCGGGCAATCTCCCGTTTCATGCCTTCCCACCAGAAATGCTGTCGTTTATCCCGGTACATCTTCGTGCCTCCTGGATGTACGGAATATGCTGAACTGTGCGCCTCCTTCATAACTTCTTCTTGAATATCTCCCTTTGGCACACACAGACGACTACCATATCGCAATGAACCATCTTCATGAATTAACAAGTCCGCTCGAAGTCCAGCTTCAACCTGTTCTCGAAACTTTTGCAATCTAGGGTCCTGTAATTGCGCTGTCTTAATATTCTCGATTAACGATGACTGTACCTGCAGCTGCATCAACTGTCCCGAAGAATGCGGTAGCACAACCTCCAAATCGAATCTTCGAAAGTCTTCAATAAGTTCCTTCCGTGCAGTCAACATCTGAATTGCTGGCAACCGACTAAGCGCATCCGGCACGACATTAACTTTCCCCGGATGGTACTTAAGATCAAGATCGTAGTCAGCCATCAGCTCCAACCATCTACGCTGCCTCATATTAAGCTCCTTTTGTATGAACACATACTTTAGGCTTTTGTAATCGGTGATAACCTTGACCCTTTCGCTCAGTAAGTAGTGTCTCTAAATCTTCAAAGCGAAAATTACAGCTGCTAGCTCCAAATCATGAGTTGGGTAATTCTTCTCATGGGTCTTCAGCTGTCTCGATGCGTAAGCTATAACCTTCCCATGCTGCATCAAAACGCATCCCAATCCTTTTCCAGATGCGTCGCTGTGAATCACCAATCCCCCGGAACTGTCTGGCACGGTTAAAAAAATAGGAGCGGTTATCAATCTCTGCTTCAACGCCTCAAAAGCTGACGCACACTTATCTGTCCACACAAATGGTACTTCTTTGCGCGTAACTTTGGTCAAAGGCTCCGCCAGACGAGCAAAGTTTTCCACGAACATTCTGTAATACCCGGCTAGTCCAAAAAAAGCTTCTGATCTCCGCAACGTTCTTCGGAATCGGTCAATCTCAAACTGCTGCTATCTTCTTAGGATCAACGACGATTCCATCTCCAGACACGACATGCCCCAAAAACTTCACTTCTTCAAGCCAAAACTCGCACTTGCTCATCTTTGCATACAATCTTTCTTGCCTCAATGTCTGTAGTGCGATCTTCAAGTGTTCCGCATGCTCTTCAATACTCTTCGAGTAGACCAGAATATCATCAATGAACACCACAATAAACTGGTCCAAGAATGGTGAAAAGATTCGGTTCATCAAGTCCATAAATATCGCCGGTGCATTCGTTACTCTGAAGGCATCACTAAATACTCATAATGTCCATACCGAGTTCGGAACGCCGTCTTGAAAATATCTTCTGTTTTAATTCGAACCTGATGATATCCGGACCGCAAATCCAGCTTCGAGAATACCCTCGCGCCACTAAGCTGCTCAAATAATTCGCCAATGCGAGGGATCGGATACTTGTTCTTAATAGTCACCCGGTTTAATTCTCGATAATCGATGCACATCCTCCTTGTGCCATCTTTCTTCTTTACTAGAAGAACTGGAGCTCCCCAAGGTAAATTGCTGCTGCGAATTCAACCCTACTCAAGTAATTCAGTAACCTGCTTCTTGACTTCTTCCAACTCCACTGGTGCCATCGGATAGTACGCCTTTGAGATTGGCGTTGCACCAGGAACAAGATCGATCGCGAACTCCACATCTCGTTTTGGCGGTAAACCTGATATGTCCTCGAATACGTCCATGAAATCTCGAACAACATCCGGCGCTTCTCCTTATCCACTTCCATCGAAGAAAGAACATTATTTGTCGGCCTAGCCCTAAACTCGACTGGCCCGACAGAACTGCTTCCTCCAGCAACAACAAACTCCGGATGTTCGGGAATCTGGAAAATCACTTTCTTTGCCCTACAATCAATGCGAGCGTGGAAAGTGCCGAGAAAATCCATTTCCAAGGCGACAACAAACAAAGGAATGCACCAGAATTGAATAATTCTAATGAGCGAAGGACATGAACGAGTAGGATACCTGAAACGATTTCACCTGAAGCCAAACACTGAAGAAGATGAGCACGGTAAACAGAATTCAAGCTGGCGATAAAACATGAACTGGAAAGCAAGAGAAGCAAGGCAATATAACGACCATGGAGCAAGGAAATGAATCAAGACCAGGACTCCAAGTTACTTAAATAGAGTACCGCATTGTAACCATGCTGCAGTTCATAGTTACAATCGCATAACTCCACTCAAGTCACTCAAATCCTAGTATCAGAATCAAGGAACAGGGAGAAACAATAGGGAACCAAAAGTGTTCAAGCCGAGATGCAAATTCGTTTGCATATCATCAAGACAAGGATCAAGAGAAAGATATGATTCAAGAATCACGATAACAAAGTGGCAGGACATGTTTCCTAATCACGAGTATTCTGATTCGTGTATTGGGTCCAATACCCAACTACAAAAAGAATCAAACCCGATTAACCTATAACCTATAACCTATTGCTCTGATACCAAACAAACCCTGTCACACCCCGCTTCCCAGAGTACGCTAATATAGGCACGTGACAAAGCCAACCATGCTACCTGTGGGTAGGAAAAATCCCTCCACAGTCACATTACGGCTGTAGAGATATCAAGAACAGGAAAGTAAACTAAACTATCTAGTACATGTCCACGAGCCAGAATAAATGAGTCAAGAAATAATATAATACGCGGAAGCAAAAGATCCAATAAATAAAACACCTGGAAAGTAAAACCGGATATCAACAGAATCCTCACCGCTCAGTCTAACAGCGGCAGTACTCCTGATCAGTCTGCAACAAAGGTAGAAGATCTGGGCCATGCAAAACCCAGACGTCAGTGCGTCATAACATCAAGCAATAATAAAATCAGGGGTAGAAAGTCATGCAGGTATGAGTATGAACGGTAAAACAGGTATAACAGTAACATAAGTAAGGACAGTGAAGGGTAAGGCACATGTGATGTGCAGTGAGTAATCTAAACTGGTCTACTGGGTTAACTACTCTCAAGTCTTTTGAAATCAATTTGATGAATCATTGATGTAACTCAATAGTATCCCGTGCGTTCCCGGGATCACGGTCTATGACTCTCGGGATGAATCCGAGACGTGCCGCAAGGCAGTAAAGGGTAGTAAGTAATGACGAATGATGTCAGCATCATCATCCCGGGGCTGGCCTAGCCCGTAAGACTGATCAGTAAAGGTATCGAACTGTCGAGTTACAAGTCAGGTTTCATCATTGATTTCCCCATACCCCCAAGTTATATATGTTCAAGTCAGGTATTAAATAATCTGGAGCTAATGCTAACACAGGATCAGGCAGGTAAAGGTTTGTCTGGATAGACAACAGGAAATGTCCGTAGGGACAACAGGTCAGTTTGGTTGGCATTAGTAACAAGATCAGGTAACAGGTAAAGCCATGGTATATCAGGTCAAATCAGGTAGTATATAAGTATCATGTCATGTTAAGAAGTGCACGGTACCATGTCGTGTCAAGTAGTAAGTGTATCAAGTCATGTCAGGGGTGCACAAAATGTCATGTGAGTGCTTATAATCAAACTAAAATAAGCATGATTATACAAAACAAGTATGGGGTACCAATGTAACAATAAAATGGAATAATGTGATGTGGTATGCAAATAGGTATAAATTCAAACAAATGGATGCACAGTTATCGATTAGGGTCAAGATTATAGTTTCAATATTAATTAGAATGCACTTTATTAAACATGGAATATTAATATCACATTATTATGTCTTAACATGATCTATGAATGCAATTATCTACATTCTAAAAGAGATGGGTGCAAAATGGTATCCGAAACATTATAAAGAACTATCAAATGGTAATGTGGGTTATACAACTAAGCAGTATGTGATATAAATATTGGTATGGATGCCTTGTAATGTAATCTACCATGTAACAAGATTATTTTCATGGTCTAGATCTAAAATGATATAAGTGAATGCAAATGGAACATCGAAACATGATAAAATGAAACATGTGGTATAAGAATTACGCTACAGGTATAATCTATATTTAAATAGGTATAAAATAATTTAAATAGCATGTAGCAAGTTTTACTTACCTCGATCGGATCACGATACGGGATGCGCACGCAGCGTCCAATGTCGGCAATTGTTGCAACATCCACACGCGCATACGGGACAGGTCCAGGCACAGCAAGTGTTGGATATATGTATGCCCTAGAGGCCATTATGTGATAGTGGATGTATCTATACATGTATATATATTCAGTTTGCATTCTTGCTCGACATGATAGTATGCTATCTGGTTATTCTTTATCTGACATGTTGATTTGATCATGCTTTTATTCATTCATACATGCTGATAAAGCCCCAAGGATATCTGCTTGACTACTCTGATTATGATAGAGATCATACTAGTGGGACGTTTGTAGTCTATAAGCATATCCTGAAATGTCCGTAGTCGGAGGTGTATCGAGACGGGGCATCGATATACCAGAGTAGACTAGCGTATATGATACTAGACCCATGTGATGGGCGATGGATGTTCCCACATTCATCGATGTTTGACATCAAGATCATATACGGGTGCTCAGTGCTGACTGGGTACACTGGACGGACTCACCGAGAACTCCTATATGGAATTATATCTATCGTCGGATAGCAGTTCTCAGGTGACACTGGTACAGGTTAGTCTGTAGACCCGAGATCGTCATGGAGTCTTGTGTGTTCTCCCACTGTACTTTGATTGCCACCCTACCACGGCTCTACTGAGTCGTGCAAACAGGTGGCCGTTGGGTACAGTCCCGAGACACACGAAGGCAATGAGCGATAGGAGGGGTTTCGTCTCTCCCGGTATTGGGAGTTGATGCTGTGCTGTGCTCGACTGGTTATAACAGCAAGTCCCTGGCCAGGGCTGCTGAGATTTGCTGACAAGTGTTATCAGTAGTTTCTCGATCTGTTATAGACCATTCACCGACACGACTTATTGAGTTATTGGGGTCGACGTGACCATCCCTAGGCTCAATATGCGGCATATCTGACGAAGAGATCGGACTGTACGGTAGTGTTGCCGGATGGCTCGACGGGAGTTGTAACAGGTTCGCTTGTTTTCTTCTAATCGCTCAATACCCGGGTGGCCGTTACGTTTGGCTGACCGCTTGCGGCTTGGGGGTGCTTGATATGATCATCACCCACTGCCGGCGTATTGACGAGTCTTAGAGTCCCACATAGGAGTTACCTAGTCCAGGCGAAACGTTGTGGTGCGCGTATGCGATATGCGCTTGGACCCGATTAAAATGCGTGTATGGGATACCGTATATTAATTGGGCGGCTTGCTAATGGTCGGGTCATATGTGATATGACCGGATTAGTGAATCAAGTGTTGATTCATCATTAGTTTCTCACTACAAATCCTATCTTGTTTATGTTGGATGCATGCATGCATGTGTGCATTCATTCTTGTTCATGCACATATGGATGTGCAAGCACACATGCATACATACATCATTTAGTATCATGGTTGTTTATACAATGAGAATGGTGGATGTATAAGAATTACACCATGGTTGTATTTGGATAATTATTGGATTTAAATTAAAGCTAAAGAAAATGAAAAATAGGTTAAATCACTTAAGATTTTCTACACTCTTCTAACTCAACCATGCTCACCTAACATTTAACCCATAGTTTATTTTCTTATCATGCTTTTAATTTAAAATAAAATGATATCCATATATCTAACCATGGTTGGTTTAGAGAAAGGAAAATATATATAGCTATTTTCCTTTTTCTCTTTCATAAGATAATTCATTTCTCTTCTTCTAAAATCCATCATCTTCATCAACCTCCATACTTAAGCTCTCTAGTTCTTATAAGAGAGTGAATCACTCATAAAAATAAGATTTTGAAGTGAGATCCATAGCCACCACTTCATTCTAATCAAGTCTAGCTCACTTGATTAGAGTGTTCTCTTTGTTTTTCAAAGTTGCAAGCTTGGACGGGAAAACTCCGGGTGGATCGTCGTGGACGTGGGAGGAGTACAAGCGGACCTTCATCCAACACCCAAAGAGCCTAAGGAGCGAAGCAAAAACGGGAGCTACAAAGGTTGTAGCCTTCAAACCCTAACTTTTGTTAGCTTAATGTTTAGTAAACCTAATTTTCTAGGATCGATCCACTTGCGTGTTTGTTTAGCACAATAAAAATCATAACTTTTGGACATGTGATACTTCAAAACTCTTCATAGGATGCTAAACAAACCCTTCATTGGTATCAGAGCCGACCTAGAACATTAGGCGACCTTTTTGCGAAGTAAAAAGTCCGATCGAAACAAAAATACGACTTTTAAAGGTGCTCTCTGGAAATTTTTTAAAAACTGACTTTTTTTCAGAATTAAAAATTCTCAAAAAATAGAGCAGGTAAAAATTAGACAATCTGGAAAATTCGTGGCCGTGAACAGTAACTTTGGCCGCGGAAGCGCGGCATAAGCAAGCTTAGGCCGCGCATCCGCGGCCATATAAGGGGCTCTTTGACAATTTTTTGCACAGTAATTTTCTTTACCTGCTACAGTATATTTTGAGTATATTTAATCTGAATCTGCTGTTGAAAAATTCTGGAGATATTTTTAGACTCGTGGTTTCGATCGGAATTTTCATTTCGCTTTCTTTTCCGGGTAAACTAGAAAGTATTGAAGTGTTTGAACGAATATCATTTACTCAATATTCACGGGGCTTAAATAATTTGGAGATGCGTGCAAGTCTTTTTGCGGTGGTCCCTCTAGAAGACAACAAACCTTAACTCGATTATGTGACCGTCTCGAACTGCCCTTTGAACCCTAGGGTTTAGGGCAGTACGGCGTGCCACATGTGAGGCGTTGGCTTGACCCTTCTACGGCTGGACCGCCGCTACTGTGCCACACTCCGGATCTTTTGAACCCTGCTCAAGTGTTGAGCTTTAGTGAATCTTGGGTGCTTGATAGTTCGTTCGAAAACTTTAATACTGTCTGTTTATCTGGAATGTGATACAATATGTGGAATTCATATAGTGAAGGCATGAAATACGAAATATGTGATATTTCGCATTTATGATGTCTAAAGAGAATCTGGATTCCAAATATTGTAGTTTTACACTTTCTTTTCTGTGACCGTAAGTGTAGTATGTTAGATATCGCCGGTTTCGTTGCTATACATCAACGACAATTGGGGTATGCATACTTACTTACGTTAGTGATATTATGTGTTGCTGAGATATGATGTGTAGGATTGTCGCGATCGAATAGCCGGGGGGTTTTGTGAGATGAGAGTTTTATATTTTCATTCATGTAAATTCAAATGTAATGTAATATTCTTTTATTTGGGGCACTTCCAGGTTGCGGTTGTGTCACCAGTGTTGTATATTATTTACTTTTCCGCATTAGGATGGACCCAAGGAGGGGAGCACAGGTGACCGGGTTCTGGGGTTCAGTGGGAGGCCATCTCGAGGAGTCGAGACCGGGTCTCCTAAACTCCAGGATTGGTAGGGTCACTTGCCGCTCTCGTAGGGGTCCAGGGTGTGGGCTTGTCTATTCATCGCGACTGTGGAATCCGTATTTTCTATTCTGGCTAAATACTAAATACGGACGTCCTAGTATATCCCACGTTATATCTATATTTCTGCTGCCTGTGTTCTGTGATATCTGAGACGAATGACATATTATATATATGATATATAGTAGACGTTGCTTATGTTTTACACCCGCGCTAGTCCCGTCCCGGTATGCCGTTAGTTAAGTAACCTAACGGTGCATAACGGAACATTGCGGCGAATGCGGATGGCATAAGCGTACGTGTTATTTTCGTTTCTTTTCTGTGATTAGCTTTAATACTTAAATGATGGGATTACATTAATGTGATTAATGTAAAGAAAATAAACCTAAAAAGATGTTGTAGAATAGGATTTAAAAACTACTCGGCTATTTATGAAAAAGCTACATTTCAAAACTGCGGAACCTAAGCCACTCCTTTTGAAAACTGTTTGATTCTACAACGATATCAAGTTCAAAGCGTTAAAGATTTTCTTAAAAATCATTCGCAACCCTCCGTCATTTTAGGAAGTAGAGTACTTAGTATTCGTGCTACGTTTGTTGACTTTAGTTAAGGCGTAGTGAACGGTAGCTAAGTGATGTCTTCCTACACTGCATATGATGCAGATTAATTAGGACATTCATACGACTTTGTTGACCATAGTTAAGGGTCATATGGGTGAGTCTAATTGATCAAGAAATGACGGGTAGAACTTGACTGGTACTTATGATTTGTTGACCATAGTTAAGGTCATAAGTACTAGGGGTAAAAATTACATCGGGAATTTCAAGTGTTGAAATTTGCAATGAGATTGCATACCTTCCATATGATGGTTGGATCCCGATCCCACTGTGGGCAATAGTTGCTCCTAGGAGAGTTTTACAGTTTACAATTATCTAACTCATTAGGTGTCTAGAAAGGTGTTAACGGGGCTCCGCCTCTGGGAAAACGAGGTTTACTCTAATTAGGTCCGTGCGAAAGCACGGGGAACCTCCCTCAAAGTACCGACACTGGCCTGGCTGAACGGTTAGCGAAGTTGTAGACTGTAATTAATCCTGGCTAGTTTTTCTTTTTAAGGTTTGAAAGAAAAACTTGATAAAAAGCAGTGGGAAACATCGATTAGACAAGATAATAAACCAATCTAATCTATGCAAGAGCTTTCGCTGAGTGTATTCTTTTCTCTCTCTTAATGGCAGATACCAATGACTGGACTTAAGCTTCTACTAGATAAAAACAAACTGAATGGGACCAACTATAAAGACTGGCTAAGGAATCTGAAGATCGCCTTGACTTATGATAAAGTATCATATGTCCTCACGGCTTCAGCCCCGCCCGTCCCAGGCCCAAAATCCTCAGTTGCGTACATTGAAGTCCGCAAGATATGGGACGCTGACTGTGCCACGGCAAAATGCCTCGCGCTTGCATCGATGGACAACACACATCAAAAGCAGCACGAGGACATGGACATTCACGGGATACTGCTCCATACAAAGGAGTTGTATGGGGAGCAGTCCCGCGTATTACGATACGAAGCATCAAGGAAACTGTTTCACATGCGAATGGCCCCTGGCACACCAGTAGGAGACCATGTGTTGAAGATGATAGCTCTTATAGAAGAGCTTGAGGACCTTGGATGGACAATGGACAATGAACAATATATAGATATTATTCTGCAGTCCCTCCCCTCCACCTTTGCTCAGTTCATAGTGAACTTCAACATGCATGGCATGGAGAAGGACCTCCCTGAACTCCTTAATATGTTAAGGAGTGCAGAGAGCACTATGAAGTCAGCAAAGACTCCCGTTATGACCATTGGACAGTCTTCTTCTTCTCGCCCAAAAGCTAAGGCCAAGGGAAAGAAAAAGAAGAAACCCACTAATCCTAAGGGCGGAGTCAAAAAGGTGAAGGGAAAGGGAAAGTCCACGGCTGGAGACCCAGGGAAAGGCGAGTGTTTTCATTGCCACAAGACAGGACATTGGAAGCGCAATTGCACGGAGTACCTAAATCTCAAGAAGAAGCATGGTGATGCTTCTGCTTCAGGTGCGTTTGTGACTGAAAACTGTTTTTCTATAAACTCTGCTTCCTGGGTATTGGATACCGGTTCAGGTTCTCACATTTGCAATTCTATGCAGGGGCTGAGAAATAGCAAGGTTTTGAAGACAGGTGACCATACTCTCCGCGTTGGAAATGGTTCCAATGTACATACAGTCGCAGTGGGAGAGTATCACTTGGGGTTGCCATCTGGATGTATTTTGATTTTGAATCCATGTTATTTTGTACCAAGTATGCTATGTAATATAATATCCGTTTCTTTGTTGGACAATGAAGGATATAATTTTGTGTTGCAGAACAATGTTATGAACATTCACCTAAATCAAATGTTGGTTGGGTATGGTACGCTTAATAACGGAATATATGTCCTAAATCAACACACAGTTTTCAGTATACAACACACTAATAAAAGAAAAATTTCAGAATTAAATGAAGCTTTTCTTTGGCACTGTAGACTTGGTCATATTAACGAAACAAGACTAAACAAGTTACATAAAGATGGATATTTAAACCCTTTTGAATATAAATCTTATGCGACTTGCCAGTCTTGTATCAAGGGTAAAATGACCAAAACTCCGTTTACCGGACACGGAGAAAGAGCTACTCAGCTCCTGGGCCTCATACATAGTGATGTATGTGGGCCAATGTCTACACAGGCTAGAGGCGGTTTTTCATACTTCATTACATTCACCGACGATTTCTCAAGATTCGGTCATGTATTTTTATTAAAGCACAAGTCCGAAGCTTTCGAGAAATTCATTGAATATAAACAAGAAGTAGAAAAACAAACCGGCTTGAGTATTAAGATGCTTCGATCAGATCGAGGTGGTGAGTATCTCAGTACAGAATTTGCAAACTTCCTAAAAGAGAATGGGATTCTCTCTCAGCTCACTCCTCCTTACACACCACAGCACAACGGTGTGTCAGAACGACGGAATAGGACCCTATTAGATATGGTCCGGTCCATGATGAGTGACGCTGAGTTACCAGTCTCGTTTTGGGGGCATGCATTGGAGACTGCGGCGTTTCTGCTAAACAGGGTTCCAACCAAAGCCGTGTCTACCACGCCATATGAGATATGGAATGGGAAGAGACCATCTCTTAAAAGAATTAAGATTTGGGGTTGCCCGGCCTATATTAAAAAGCAGAATCCGGACAAACTCGAGACACGGTCAGTCATGTGTAACTTTGTCGGATATCCAAAGAATTCTTATGGGTATCTGTTCTACCACAAAAAGGAACAAAAAGTGTTTGTTTCTCAGTATGCCACATTCTTGGAAAAAGAGTTTTTCACGGATAGAGATGATGGCAAGGTGGTAGATCTAGAAGAGGTTTTGGAGACACAAACTACAAATGACGATTTGGTTGAACCGGCTGTTGCAACAGAAACTGAAGAACCTCGGCCACTCCGTAGGTCTGGTAGGACTTCTCGCCCACCGGAGAGGTACTACGGTTTCCTCATTGATGGTGACAGAGAAGACTGTATCATGGAAGATGATGATCCTACCAGTTTTCAGCAAGCTATCACGAGTGGTGACTCTGTGAAGTGGCTGGATGCCATGAGATCCGAAATGGAGTCTATGTACACCAACAAAGTATGGACTTTGGACGTTGTACCCCCTGGGGTAAAACCTGTAGGGTGCAAATGGATCTTTAAAAGAAAGATTGGTGTGGATGGGCAGGTAGAGACCTATAAGGCAAGACTTGTGGCGAAAGGTTTTCGTCAAAGACCAGGTTTGGACTATGACGAAACTTTTTCGCCCGTAGCCATGCTTAAATCTATTCGGATCCTACTTGCTATTGCTGCTCACTACGACTATGAAATCTGGCAGATGGACGTTAAAACAGCATTTCTAAATGGAGATTTAGAAGAATGTGTTTATATGGATCAGCCAGAGGGCTTCATTGACAGTGGGAGCAGCGAGAAAGCATGTAGATTGCTTAAATCCATATATGGGTTAAAGCAAGCATCTCGGAGTTGGAACATCTGTTTCGATGATGTTATCAAAGAGTTTGATTTCATCAAAAATCCAGATGAACCTTGTGTTTATAGGAAGGCTGTAGGAAGAGCTGTCACATTCCTCATATTGTACGTGGATGACATTCTTCTGATAGGAAATGATATTCCTATGCTACAGTCGGTCAAATCATTCTTATCACTGAGGTTCTCCATGAGGGACCTGGGTGATGCCACATACATCCTGGGCATATCTATAGGGATAGATCCAAAAAGTTATTGGGATTGTCCCAAACCAGGTACATCAACACCATCCTAAAGAGGTTTAGTATGGAAGACTCCAAGCGGGGTGCCTTACCCGCTTGCCATGGAGTCACTCTCTCCAAGGATTCTTGTCCAAAGACCGATGAAGAGAGAGCTCGCATGAGCATTATACCTTATGCTTCGGCAGTAGGGTCTATAATGTATGCGATGTTATGTACACGCCCAGATGTAGCTTATGCACTTAGTGTTGTAAGCAGGTATCAATCCAATCCAGGGGAGAACCACTGGACAGCTGTGAAGAACATTCTTAAGTACTTACGAAGGACTAAAGAATTGTTCTTGGTGTATGGTAATAAAGATCTCCAAATGGAGGCCTTCACCGATTCGAGCTTCCAGAGCGATAAGGATGACAGCAAATCTATCTCAGGGTTTGTATTTACCCTCAATGGAGGGGCGGTAAGTTGGAAGAGTTCCAAACAGGATACCGTTGCAGACTCTACGATGGAAGCTGAGTACATTGCTGCAAATGATGCCGCCAAGGAAGCCGTCTGGATGAAGAAGTTCGTCTCGGAGCTAGGAGTAGTTCCAACCATTATTGATCCAATACCTTTGTATTGTGACAATAATGGGGCGATGGCGTTAGCCAAGGAGCCCAGATCCCATCAGCGGTCCAGACACATCCTGAGGCGCTTTCATTTGATCCGGGAGATTGTAGATCGCCGCGAGATCGAGATTAAGAGAGTTGACACAAAGAACAACGCCGCGGATCCATTCACCAAGGCCCTCCCTCAGCCGCAGCATGAGCGACTTTTTGAGATGTTGGGTATGAGATACGCCAATAACTGGCCTTAGTGCAAGTGGGAGATTGTTGGATATATGTATGCCCTAGAGGCCATTATGTGATAGTGGATGTATCTATACATGTATATATATTCAGTTTGCATTCTTGCTCGACATGATAGTATGCTATCTGGTTATTCTTTATCTGACATGTTGATTTGATCATGCTTTTATTCATTCATACATGCTGATAAAGCCCCAAGGATATGTGCTTGACTACTCTGATTATGATAGAGATCATACTAGTGGGACGTTTGTAGTCTATAAGCATATCCTGAAATGTCCCTAGTCGGAGGTGTATCGAGACGGGGCATCGATATACCAGAGTAGACTAGCGTATATGATACTAGACCCATGTGATGGGCGATGGATGTTCCCACATTCATCGATGTTTGACATCAAGATCATATACGGGTGCTCAGTGCTGACTGGGTACACTGGACGGACTCACCGAGAACTCCTATATGGAATTATATCTATCGTCGGATAGCAGTTCTTAGGTGACACTGGTACAGGTTAGTCTGTAGACCCGAGATCGTCATGGAGTCTTGTGTGTTCTCCCACTGTACTTTGATTGCCACCCTACCACGGCTCTACTGAGTCGTGCAAACAGGTGGCCGTTGGGTACAGTCCCGAGACACACGAAGGCAATGAGCGATAGGAGGGGTTTCGTCTCTCCCGGTATTGGGAGTTGATGCTGTGTTGTGCTCGACTGGTTATAACAGCAAGTCCCTGGCCAGGGCTGCTGAGATTTGCTGATAAGTGTTATCAGTAGTTTCTCGATCTGTTATAGACCATTCACCGACACGACTTATTGAGTTATTGGGGTCGACGTGACCATCCCTAGGCTCAATATGCGGCATATCTGACGAAGAGACCGGACTGTACGGTAGTGTTGCCGGATGGCTCGACGGGAGTTGTAACAGGTTCGCTTGTTTTCTTCTAATCGCTCAATACCCGGGTGGCCGTTGCGTTTGGCTGACCGCTTGCGGCTTGGGGGTGCTTGATATGATCATCACCCACTGCCGGCGTATTGACGAGTCTTAGAGTCCCACATAGGAGTTACCTAGTCCAGGCGAAACGTTGTGGTGCGCGTATGCGATATGCGCTTGGACCCGATTAAAATGCGTGTATGGGATACCGTATATTAATTGGGCGGCTTGCTAATGGTCGGGTCATATGTGATATGACCGGATTAGTGAATCAAGTGTTGATTCATCATTAGTTTCTCACTACAAATCCTATCTTGTTTATGTTGGATGCATGCATGCATGTGTGCATTCATTCTTGTTCATGCACATATGGATGTGCAAGCACACATGCATACATACATCATTTAGTATCATGGTTATTTATACAATGGGAATGGTGGATGTATAAGAATTACACCATGGTTGTATTTGGATAATTATTGGATTTAAATTAAAGCTAAAGAAAATGAAAAATGGGTTAAATCACTTAAGATTTTCTACACTCTTCTAACTCAACCATGCTCACCTAACATTTAACCCATAGTTTATTTTCTTATCATGCTTTTAATTTAAAATAAAATGATATCCATATATCTAACCATGGTTGGTTTAGAGAAAGGAAAATATATATAGCTATTTTCCTTTTTCTCTTTCATAAGATAATTCATTTCTCTTCTTCTAAAATCCATCATCTTCATCAACCTCCATGCTTAAGCTCTCTAGTTCTTATAAAAGAGTGAATCACTCATAAAAATAAGATTTTGAAGTGAGATCCATAGCCACCACTTCATTCTAATCAAGTCTAGCTCACTTGATTAGAGTGTTCTCTTTGTTTTTCAAAGTTGCAAGCTTGGACGGGAAAACTCCGGGTGGATCGTCGTGGACGTGGGAGGAGTACAAGCGGACCTTCATCCAACACCCAAAGAGCCTAAGGAGCGAAGCAAAAACGGGAGCTACAAAGGTTGTAGCCTTCAAACCCTAACTTTTGTTAGCTTAATGTTTAGTAAACCTAATTTTCTAGGATCGATCCACTTGCGTGTTTGTTTAGCACAATAAAAATCATAACTTTTGGACATGTGATGCTTCAAAACTCTTCATAGGGTGCTAAACAAACCCTTCAGCAAGAAGGTAACCACGCAAGTAGGGGGCGTCCACGGGGTTGCTCGGATCGTCGACAGCGGTACGGCTCCGGCGGGTGATCACCGGAAAAGAACAAGATCAAGAAAAGAAAAAGAAAGAAGAAGAAGAAGAAGAAGAAGAAGAAGAAAAGGGAGAGAAGAAGAGAGGGTTGTTCTCTGTCCTGGGGTCAGAGGTGAGGCGAGGAAGTCGTTGACGACTGTGGGCCATCGACGGCGAGGTGCAGGCGACGGTTTTCCGGCGATGGTTCCGGCCAAGGGCAGTGGGTGCTAGGGTTTCAGGAAAAGGTTGCAGTGGGTTATAAGAAGTCGGGTGATCGGGGTTCAAGCGCAGGGGAGAGGTTCAGGTCAGGGAAAGAAGGAGGAGGGTGATCGGAGAGGGAGAAAGGCGAGGGTGAGATCGACGGCGAAGCCAATGGGTTGCACGACGAGGCTGGGATGAGGGTTCAAGGCGTGCAGTGCTCGAGGTTTGTCGGGGAAGGAGAGGAGGTGAAGTGAAGGAGAAGGTCGAAGAGCGTGGTCGCCGGCGGTAGAGACGGGGTGTGCAGGC
Organism: Agapanthus africanus; assembly: GCA_030015575.1. Taxonomy (NCBI): domain Eukaryota; kingdom Viridiplantae; phylum Streptophyta; class Magnoliopsida; order Asparagales; family Amaryllidaceae; genus Agapanthus; species Agapanthus africanus. The sequence goes on along the minus strand of CM057342.1, from coordinate 269,489,675 downwards.
GAAGAGGTCGGGTGAGGCATGGGTGTGCAGGGATGGTGCTCGGGTTCATGGGCTGTCGAGTACATGGTGAAGGAGGAAGGAGAGGGAGGAGAAATTAGATGGTGACGACGAAGGCGAGGGTGGAGACGGGTCCGTTGAGGCGGCGACGGCGAGGGGAGGTGATGGGTTAGGTTCAGGTATGGGTGCAGGCTCGGTCTGGGATGAAGGAGGAAAGGAGGAGGTGGATGAGGGCGAGGAAGTGGAGGCGAGGGCGTTGATGTGAACGGAGGTGGTGTCGATGACGGTGGAGGCGAGCGACGGGCGCGGGCGCAAGGAAGCAGCGAAGGAAGAAGAAAATAAAGAAGAGAAGAGAGAGAAAGAGGCTGTGGGTTTTTGTATAGGGTTTAAAAAAATAAAAACGTATAAAATATAAACAGAGAGAGAGAGAGAAGAGAGAGGCAGAGAGAGAGGGTAGAGAGAGAGAGAGAGAGAATGCGAGAGGAGAGGGAGGGAGGAGAAAGATAAAGAACGTATGAATGCATAGGTAACGAAAAATCATGCAGGCTATGAAATTTCAGATTTTGGCAAATACAAATTTACTCCAAAACACGCCCGGGTCGGGTCTAAAATTTCAGATTAAAATAAGAAAAATATATGCGACTTTCAAAATTCAATATGAATGCATAGGTAACGAAAAATCATACCCCCAAGAACGTATGCACGTCTGTGCGCGTAGCCATCCAAACACGTCCGTTTCACTGAACGGGACGAGAACAAGATGCGCGGATACTACCACAGGGTTAGGGGTATCATGCAGGCTATGAAATGTATTTTAAAAATATTTTACGTGACTTAAAATGTTATATGGTAAAAGATGCCATACCAGGTAAAATGCCAGTATGCGATAAAGTTGAAAATGCACAAGTCTACATAACAAGTTAGGGTGATTCATAAATATGAATCAAATAAGTTTCAAGCAAGCGGGTCGGGTCGAATGCAATGTAAAATGTAAAATACCATTCGCGCCCAAAATACGATAAATCAAGAAAACACCACGAATAAAGAAATACGAGAACTAGAATTGGTATAAATGAACTCAGTTGTTACAAATACGGTAATTATCTTGGAAAAAGACACAAATCCTGTCGTCCGTGTGCAGCAGTTACCGATAACATCAAAACTAATTCAGGACTTCAATTTGTTTTAAAGTGTCTGACTCAGACAGAGTCTCGGTCTAATATGAAATCAATCCGACTTGAATTCAATTCAAGTATAATTACAATACAACATGAATCCATTTATACCAGAATTCAATCTATATCAACATGACTTGACTGAACCGAACCATGGATATACTCTGATTACATGACTATCCATTTATATCCATTCCGTTTACATGATATCATGGTTTCGGCAAGTCATATACAACCATTCATTACATTAATACAAACAATACAATAAGACATTACGGGGTATTTAAAGGGGTAGACTGATACGGAACATGTTAAAGGTGGCACGAGGTGGTCACTAAAAGACGTAACCATACATCCATGCCGTTGTTCCGTGGTTTTATCGATGGATCCTTGTACTACGGCTTACCAAAGTACACGGTATAAGTTGGACTCCTCTCGTATACACTGGCATATTCTGTACCAAGCTACAAACAACCGCATTAATATTATAATCAAACATTACTAGTTATACTCTATTTCTATCTCTCTTTGGGACTTACCGAGCGATTGTTCGCTGATGACATTTTTTCTCTCTTCTTTCTTTGGAATGTTATTAGGAGGACTCGACTCTGAGGAGTTTAAGACCAGTCAGGAGCACTTGGAGCAGACCACTGAGCAGCACGACCATTAGACTTTATTTGTACTCACTTTACTTTTATGTTCATGCCATTGTTTAGGAATCGCTTTCCAGGATTGTATTTTACCTTTCAGTTGTATTGTAAAAAAATGTTTAATAAATAAAAGTTGTTGTTCAATTACATCTATTGTCATTTGCTTGTGTACATTCATTATATTGCTTAATTAGGCTTAGCGTGTTTACTTCGGAGTAAATACATAGTGGGCTTCGTCGCGTCTCCTTACCCGTACACTGGGAAGCGGGGTGTGACATCTATGGGCATGACAGTGGAGAAAATGGATAAGTGTTATCAGTTGTATCTCTGTTGGTTATGAGTCCTCTGTCAGCACGACTTATCGGGTTATTGGGGGTCTGACAGTTCCATCCCCCAGACCCGGTATGCGATACTCTTTGATGATGAGACTGTAAGTCGATGTCACACACCCCACGTGGTTTGTGGGGAGGCGGAATTTACAAAAAAACGATTTTATACTTTTCAATATCGACCAAACATCCAAAATCTTTCAGAAACCCTAACTAGCAAAACACATAGAGGTTCTAAACTACTATGATAGAGTTTTATACCTCCAAGAATCTAGTCCTTCGGGTCTTCTTCTCCTCTTCTTGAGCTCCTAGTGTTAGGAATATGTATGCCGTAGAGACCATTATTGTATGATATAGTGGATGCTTGGACATATATATAGAGGACTTTCCTGCTCGACATGATAGTATGCTATCTGGTTGCTCTTTATCTGAACATGTACACATGTTTTAGTTTACCATCTCTCTGATATATGTTGATAAAGTCCTTAGGATGTAGCCTTGACTACCAGCGCTATGATGCAGATCATACTAGTGGGGCTTATGTAGTCCGCAAGCACATTTTTTAACAGTTCCTAGTCGAGGGAGTTCGAGACAGGGCATCGATATTTCAGAGTAGACTAGTGTGTACGTTTCTTGCCCCTGTATAGGGTGATGGTTGATCTCATAACCATTGGTGTTTGACATCAAAGATTGTACACATGTGATAATTAGATAATGAGTACACCGAACAGGACTCGCCGAGAACTCCTATATGATACCATACCTATCGTCAGATAGCAGTTCTCTGGTGACACTTGTACATGTTAGTCTATAGACCTGAGATCGTCATAGTGTCTTGTGTGGTTTCTACTGTGCTTTGATTTCCTCCTTACCACGGCTTAAAAGAGTCATGCAAACAGGTGGGTTTTGGGTACAGTCCTGAGTCACATGAAGGCAGTGAGCGATAGGAGGGGTTTCGTCTCTCCCGGTATTGGGAGTTGATGTTGTGCTATTGTAACAACTCTGTTCAGCCGAAAATATTGCAATTTTTAACATAACAATTTCCTCATTTTTCTAATCATCTAAGGATATTTGTTATAAATATAACACATATTATAAGTTCGTCTGGAAAATATCAATTACCATGTGTTATACATTATAATCAACATTTTTTTAGGAAATTGTATGTTTATTATTTCATGCATAATATTGTATATCTCTAACATTCTTCATTGAGATCTTGTGCAAAAATTAACCTAGATCAGATATCGGAATCAGAAATTTGCCGATAAAATACAGGAAATCAAAGAGTTAAATTCTAGCAGAGATTCAGTAGAGAAAAGAAGATTCCAGATATCACATAAAGACCCACAAATAAACAGAAGAAGACCAAAGAGCAATGAAGACACCAATCGACCGCGGAACCACGGCCGAGTTAGGCCGAGTCGCCGCGGATCTGCGGCCGAGTTGTGGGCTTAGGTGTCGGGAACTCTCTGTAAGCTTCATTGCAACGTTCTACCTTATTGGGGAAGCCTCGTTGTAACAATCTCGTTCTGGAAACTTCTCTATAACAACCTAGCTTGTTGAGAAAGTTTCATAACTACCTAGCTTATTCTAGAAGCCTCTTTATAACTACCTAGATTATGAGGGAAGCTTGATTAGGGGCTATAAAAAGGAGCTAAGCCTACATTAAAAGGGTTGTTGATTTTTGGTACACATTTTGTACACAATTACACAAACAATTTAGATTCAATTTCAAGAACCACCAAATCTCAAGATCAAGAATCATCGAGAAGTTCATCAAGCGATTCAACAAAAGATCCTTTACGCGAAGCCGATCGTCATCAACGAGCACGTGATCCTCGATAGATCCAAGACTCACGGTGATCGAGCGAAGCGAAGATCGACGGAGAAATTACCTCTTTAAGTGAGTGATCGAGAGCAATTCTTCTTGTAATCTCAAATTGAAGAAGTTGTAATTTGAAGTTGAATAATAAAGGTGATCATTAGTTTTAATCTCGCTTTCATTAAATTTTCGCATTATGAAATCTCTATTTGTTAATTCTTCTATTTTCAAAATGCGTGAGTAAATCTCCGCTTGTTAAGGATTCGAAAGAATTTGGTAGATCACATGGTGAGAGAATTCTATGTTCATTTTAAGTCTTATGGAGATTATAAACTTTAGTAAAAAGAATCATCGATGTCCAAATTGTGAGTGAGATCAATTTATTGAGAATTTCGTAACAATTTGGGGATTAGATTGATGATGCTTCTTGTTAAAGGCTAGATAAGAATGACAATCAATGAAAGGACAAGGGGTAATGAAGGAGAAACCCTAGTTTATTCACGCGATCCCTAATTCTCATTTTTAGCCATCAATCTAGTTGTAATTATACCAATAGATAAGATGAATCATTTTGAATAGTTATCCATGGCTACCAATTTCGTTCGAATCCTACAAGCCTTCTACAATTTTCTTGATAACTAAATCTTGAACATTTTCTTGAATTTTCTTTCTTGAAAACAATTTCTTGAATTTCTTGAAACTATTACTTTAATCAAATCTTGAAACAATTTCTTGATTTTCTTTACTAGTTCTTTCGACTCATCTAAAGTAAGAATTTACGAATTCTAAGAATCCCAGAGGACGACCCGTACTGACTAACGCTCGCTACACGCGACACCGTTATTGATTGCGGTTATTATACGACTAAAACATTACATCATTTCTTTAGTATTATATCTTTTCTTTAAAATCAAAGAAGTGGAATCAAACGATCAATCAAATGGCGCTGTTGCCGGGGATACGTGCGTAGTTTGTTTTTTCTTGCTATTTGGATTGAAGTATTATTATTCCATCAAAATTTGAATCAAAAAACGCATCGTGTGCTTAACGATTAGTGTGTGAATTTTGCAAGGAAATCTAGAATCACTGTAGTGAGGAAATCAAGATTCAGAGACATTCTAAAGATTCCAGAGGAGCAAAGTAAGATACAGTGAAAAGAACATCACCTAACTCTCCCGATCCACCGCGGAACCGCGGCTGATTCATGGTTGTTGCGGCGGAACCGTCATTGAGTTGGTGAATCAGAGCTTCAATTTTCTCTGTTATATTCTCTATCTTCTTCTCTCTCCTCTGATAAGTCCAATAACAAATTTTCTGCAGGATTCTTTGCAAAAATTCGCCGCTTAAAAAAATTTCTTGTTGCGTGTTTTGATATTGGTTGTTTTTGCATATTTCAATACGGAAATTAAGGGGCAAAGACCAAATTCAGATTAGGTGGGGATTTCATTACCCTTCCTATGCTCCAAAAATCACAAAACCAGCATCCGCATCACCCTTCATTAATAAAAAATATCTAGATCGAGACTCTAAGGACCGTTGCGCTCCATTAGGACAGAGGAAGGTCGTGAGTAATCTACTGCTTATCTACATTTCTTTTATGGTGTCTAGACAAGTGTGTCTAAGGCAAGTGGTTACTTAATTAGGCCTGCTATTTACATAACGGATACCTCCTACTTACCTGGCATTTACTTGGCCACAAGAGAGATAAAAAGGTAGTAGAGAATTTATCCTACGATTTGTCTTCTGGAAGTCTAGGAGCGGTCTAGTGACTTGACCTAGGTGACCTTAGATATAGGGTTGATTGTGCATTTTTGTTGTGATTTGTCTAAATCCGTCTTTTTCAAAAACAAACCAAATCTTTCTTTTAATTTACACATACGTGGCCACTTGCGCTAAACCCGCTTAGTGAATGCTCGGCTGGACACGGGATTCTAGTGCCCGTCTTGTCCGCGTTTCTTCTATAGACTCCGAAGTCGGTATTTCTGCATCTTCTTTTTCCTCACGACAGACCACATCCACCAAGATGGACGGTTCTCCATCGAATTTCAATAATACCACTCTGCCACCACCCACAGGTGTGCAGAATCTACCGCGTATATCTCTCCAAGAGAGATGCTATCCTATATGTGGTCCTCTTTCTACTTGTCTTTCCATTCCACCAGCCAATGGGGATAATTTCGAAATCAATCCACACTATATCAATCTTTTGCCTAAATTTCACGGTCTAGAGTCTGAAGACGCATACGTTTTTATCACCAAATTCGAAAACGTATGTGCTATGATGGGCACTTCACAACTTTCTGTGGATGCTATGCTTTTACGTCTTCTCCCGTTTACTTTGTGTGATTTAGCCGAAAAGTGGCTTTATAACACACCTGCACACTCTATTTCCAATTGGGATGAATTCGTTATAGCATTCCTTAAGAAATTTTATCCCAATCATAAGACCGCCAGTGTTAGGAGTGAAATCAACCAGTCTACCCAGCTTCCCAATGAACCATTTTGGAAATGCTTTGAACGGTTCAAGGATCTGCTTGTCCAATGTCCTCATCATGGAATCCATAGATGGGATCTGTGTCGAATTATATATGAAGGCATTAATCCAACGACAAACAGATGCTTGAAACCATGTGTCAAGGCAATTTCATGTCTAAAGATGATGGTGAAGCTTGGAAATTTTTGGAAGATTTTGCTGAAAACACTTTACAATGGGAAAGCATTAGTCCATCATATCAACTTGATATTTCTATAGCAGTAAAAGTCGAAATGGCTGCGATACAAAGGAAACTCGAAGCTATGGAAAACAAATTTTTATTAGCCTCCCTAAATCAGGTGATGCTTCCTAAAACCGTTTGTTGATATTGTTCCGATCCATCACATCTAACAGAAGAATGTCCTTTGAATTCTCTGTTTCAAGGTCAAGAGCACACTAATGCTGCTTTTCAGCAACGACCTAGAAACGATCCTTATTCTTCCACATATAATCAAGATTGGAGAAATCACCCTAATTTTACTGGGAACCAACACCAAATTCAAAATACGGTTCCAAACCAAAACAACTTTCAAAGGGTTCCTCCACAGCAACAGCAACCACCACAGAATCAGCACCCCTTTCAACCACAAAATTTTCAAAACCCAGCCAACAATTCTGCACCCTATAATAATTCTTTCCAAATAGCCGGTACCGAAAACTCCTCTGCACTCGAACGAACCTTAGATTTGTTTATGAAACACACCATGAAATTGTCGGATGATATAAGATCTTCTATCAACACTATAAAGAATGACTCCGCCTCCCACGGTGAGAGTATAAAAGTGATAGAAATACAAATTGCACAGTTAAATGCCACGATGAGTACTAGAGAGAAAGGGAAACTTCCAGCTCAACTGTAACAACCCCAAATTTTCGATACAAATTTTTCAAAATATTTTTTCAAAATTCATAAAGGAGTATTTTAACCTGAGCACAATATATAAGTAATTATTTTGTTTTTAAACAACTCCAATTTTTGTATACATAAAATTCATTTAAATTTGAAATATACTTGGGGTATTTAATGTTGCTGTTACCACTTTAAGTATTTATTTTCCCACAATAATTACAAGAAGGAGCTTGTAGCTCATTGGTAACACCTTGCACTGCTGAACCAAGCCACCAGAGTTCAAATCCCCTGCCCCACATTATTTTTATATTATTTTTGTTTTAAATTTCTTGGAAGCCCAATAGTCCACAAGCTATAACTCCCAAAACTTGAACTGAACATTAAAAAGTAAAAATACCAGAGTGTACCCCACGAGACCCCCCACCGACTCGACCCTCGACTCGGCCGGGATCGGCCGAGTCGACCGGCGGACCGGCCGACTCGGTCCGGCGCCGTCGGCCGGACTCGGCCAGACGGCCGAGTCCCCAACACGAAAATTGGGGCTCTTCGTCTTCTGTACACCCCTGTATACTTTAAATGCTTGGATCGGTTCCAGAAACGCAATTATACCTCATTCACTCCATTTTTATTACTTTTTCCTAATTTTTTATATTTTTTAAATTAAAAACCTTTCACCTAGCTTACCTTATAAATACACCCCCTACGCTCTACCCTCTCATCCCAAAACCCTAGGCTCACCCTCTCAAAATTTTCCAAGAAGTGTGTGCTTTGAAAACAAGTTCACGGCGAAGCTCCGATGAAATTCCGGCGGGAATTCCGGCGACGTTTTTAGAAACAACCGGCGACGAAGTAACACCTCGGCAACTCCTTTAGTTCCCCTACACTCCTTAGTATAGATCGAAATCCGTAAGTCCCATTCTATCCCCTTTTCTATTTCTCTAAAATACGAATTTACGAAACCCGACGGAATCGGAACAAATCTGATTTCCGACTCGGTCTTCTATTAAATTTCACTTCTAATCAATTCAATCATGCTTAAACATGTTGTTGACTATTAAACATTCAACGAATAATTTGAACAAGTTTTCTCACATGAAATGATAACCTTTCCAATCTATCGTATTTTTCACCTTAATACCATCATGTTTCGATTTCACATTTAACACCTAAACTTTGCTATACATTTAAAGTAGAGCACGAGGTAATGACCTATCTCCACACACACGAAAATACAAACCTAAACGAAATCATCAAGAACTTAGAATACGATAAAACAAGACTATCATTTAAATACCATATTCTTAATAAAATCAATCCTAAAAGTTTAGTTTTGATACACTTTTAAATAAATACCTCTTATTAGGAAATACGATAAGTTGTGGACATCGATCGTTTATCTAAACCTGACTTTGTGGTGTCTAGGCTAGGCAAGTGAGCAAAGATAACTTTAAAAGGCCCGTCTCACGATTCGTGAGCGGATCTCTCCTTCCTCACTTGTACTTACCTGGCCACAATTGGCGGTGAAGAGGCGATTTGAGGCTTCTAACGACTTATCGTTTAGACCATTTAGAAATAGGCTAGTTGGCTTAGAAAACCCTAGAATCTAAAATACGGAAATTACACTTTGCAGATAAATACCTTTTACTTTATAAAACCGTTTTCTAAAGGATTAGTATTTTACAATCTTTGCAAAGCGCCGCTACAACCCACCTTTGGGAAACCCGTTAGAGATAGTACAGTTTATCGTGCACCCTCGGGCTTAGTAGTGAGAGATTCAGATCTCCGCAAGGAGCATTCGGTCTCGAAAGGTTTAAAACACGACATCTTAAGAAAATGAGATTTTTGGAATATAAAATATTTATTAAAATTATTTTTGTATAAACATATGTATATTTATCATTTAAATACCTATTTTATTATAATATAAATTTTCCACCTTTTTCTAAAAATCACAATAATAAATTTTACACTAAAATACCATGAACTTCAGATAAATCAATATTACAGATAAATACCCTTATTTATAAAACTAGAATATTTTCACTAGAAATGTCACAACATAAAATCCACCCTCATTTCAACTCTAAAGACGAACAATAAATACTTGAGGTGTATTTTAAAAAGCATATAAAAGTATTTTTACATAAAACCCCCTCAAGTTTTATAAATTACCCTAAGGACCCTAGCAATTATAAGACCTCGATTCACAATTCTGATTGTCTGACTCGGGTTTGAGTCTGATTAATCTGACTTGAATATGATTCAAGTCAACCTATAATCTACAAGATTCCAATTCAATATGAACATATGAATCCATGAATACAATTATCAATTTATACATCTTGACCGAATCGAACCATGGATATATATTCCTTTTACATGATTTACAGTATTCCATTTACATGACTCTACGGTTATAACCGTTTCCTGATATCATGGTTTCGGTCAGTCAGTCAATCACTCATACAATCAATACAAGATAACAATACGAACAAGACATCGCGGGGTTTAAGGGGTAGATTGGTATGGAAGGTGTTAAAGGTGGCACGAGGTGGTCAAATTTAATACACCTAACATGAATCCAGTTGCTGTTGTACCGTGGCATAAACGGTTCCTTGTACTATATGTGCCCCTAGTCTCCGGCATATAGAGACTCCCCTCGTATACACTGGTATCCTTCTGTACCAAGCTACAAACAACAGCGTTAATACGACAATATCATAAGATAATACAACTTTAAAATATATTTTCTTATTCTGTCTTTTCTACTTTCCTCTTACCTTTGGGACTTACCGAGCGACCTGTTCGCTGACGACATTCTGTTTCTCTCTTCTTTGAATGTCGTCAGGTGATTTGGACCCGGCAGAGATCGAGCCATCGCAAGAATACTTGGAGCAATTTGCTAAAGACCCTGCACTTTAGTTTCATCGTACACTTTTCCTCTCTGTACTTTTCCTTTCCTGTTATGCCACTGTTTAGGCATCCTTTTATTTCAGTTGTATTTCCTTTCATGTTTTGTACAAAGAATGTTATTAAATAAAAGTTGTTGTTCTTTTAATTTCTTGTCTCTTGTGTATTTATTTTATATTGCTTAGATACGCTTAGCGTATGTACTTCTGAGTATATACGTAGCGGACCTAGTCGCATCCCCTTCGTCGTACACTGGGAGCGGGGCGTGACATCAACCCCTACCGAATCCTGGCTACTCGCATCATAATGTGAGTGCTATTACCACGTTAAGATCTGGAAGAGTGCTAAACAACCATGTCGGTGAAGAGATTGATAATGAGGAATCAATCAATGATACCCCGGCTTCCTTTTCTTACCCTATTTTGTGTACTCCACCTTCTTCCGAGCCTATTCTCCGTTTTCCTCAAGGCTCGAACTCTCTACCCACCTCCTTGAGTCCACCTATAACGATCCTGTAATACCCAGTCCTTATAAATAATTAGCGTATTTTAATAAATAAGTCTCCAGATATTTTCCCAAATTTTCTACAGATTTTCCGTATTTTTCCAGAATTTAATCCAGATTTATTTCGATATATATCTATATATATATATATATATATATATATATATATATATATATATATATATATATATATATATATATACATGTATAATTTTTATTTAAACTAATTTCTTAAACTACTAATCTAAAACTAAAATCCTAAAACTATTTTCCCTAAATCCTATTTCATGCCCGGCCCAATTCTTCACCCCAAAACCCAAACCCTCTCTCTTTTTCCCAAACCCTAATCCTACTTCCATTTTCTTTTCTTATTTTCCCTCACAGCCCAGGCCCACTCCCTAAAAACCCCAAACTCACTTTCTTCTCTCTCCGTATCGGCTCAACGCGCTCCTAACCGACCCGCTTCTTATTCCTTCATCTTCTCTTCCCCACTTCTCTTTTCCCGCCTGTGTTTACTCAAACGGCTCCCGCTCGCCACGACCCCGCCGTGCGCCCCCACGTCGTCGCAACCGCTGCGGCCCCCTCGCCTGCACCCTCTCTCTCTCCTCCTCCCTCTTTCACTCTCGTTCTCCCTGTTTACTCTCTCTCTCCTCCTCGCCCCGCTTCTCTCGCGCCCTTGGCCCCCTCGCCCATGTCTCGCCCTCCCTCGCAACTTCCTCCAACGTCCTCCGCCCCTCGTGCTCACGCCCCGAGACCCGCTCCTCTCTACAGCTATCCCATGACCCCCATCGCCTCCTCACCACGTCTACCTCGACACCAGTGCACCATCACCACCTCTCCTCACCTGCACACCCGTCCTCGACGCCAACGCCCGCACCCTCACCGTCGATCGCCTGTGACCTCATTGTTGTCACCCTCTTCATCTCCCTGATGACCCACCTCGATCACCTCGTCGGAGCTCCACCCCTTACCATCGCCTTCCCCGAATGCCTCCTTCAACCTCCCGTTCTCTCTCCTTCTCACCGGCGCTACCGTCCACGACAACCACACCTTCGCCTTCGACCTCTCGTGCCTCTTGTTGTTGCGCTCCCGAGTGCAATCTCCCTCTCACCGAGACCCCTCTCACTCGCATCATCTTCAGCCGAGACCCCCGCCGAACACGCCACCACCATCACCAACTCCACCGCCCGAGCAGCCACTGCCCGGTCCTCGCCAGCAACCGTCGCCTGCACCACGAGTGCTTCCGCCTCCTCCTGCGACCCGCGCCTGCAATCCCCGTTGCCTACGTCACCGCGACCCATCTCCGACGACTCCTTCCATGCACACCACCGAGTCTCAACACCCATGCACCTTCGCGCCGCCACAAACCTCCTGCCATCATCACAAGCCCTTTCTTTCCGACCGTACCCGAGCTTTTCCCCATTGCCGCATCACCGGCCACCCGATTACTGTGCCATTGTAGCTCCGACCCCCGTCTCCATCATTGCTTGCTACCGTTCCCAACAACCCTGTCTCCATCGCCGCAGCCGCAACCTCTAGCCCCTTCTCTCTCTCCCATCGCCACCTAAGCATCATCGCGACCACCACCAGAGTGACCCTCGCCTACCTCAACCGACCACCTCCAGCCGCCGTCCAAGCTCTCCGTCGCAGCCGAGAACTTGAGCTCGAGCCGAGGCCGCGAACCCTAGCCGCGCTTGCGTCACGATCGCGCCATTGCCATTGCCGCTGCCGTACCGTCGTCAATACAGCACCAGGCAAGTTTAATACTTGCTTCATGCTAATTTTATCTATTACAATTCAATTTACCAATAAATTCCGCATATACTTTTCATGTGAATCGTTATAATTCAAGCGTTCGATACAAAACCCGAATGGAAAACCCCGTTAAATTGACGGAAACAAATAATATTTGATGGCCCGAGTTATAATGAATATCCCTTAAGATTTTGGTTACAAAACAATGTAACAACTCCAATTTTTGTATACCTAAATTTGAATTAAATTTGAAGTATACTTGGAGTATTAATGTTGCTGCTAACACTTTAAGTATCTATCTCTTTACAATAATTACAAGAAGGAGCTTATAGCTCATTGGTAATACCTTGCACTGCTGAACCAAGCCACCAGAGTTCGAATCCCACATCCCACTTTATTTTTAGCACATTTTTTCTTTAAAATTTCTGGAAGTCCAAAAGTCTACAGGCCATAACTCCCAAACATTGAACCGAACCCAAAATTTGGAGTATACCAAAAGACTAGTCTGGAGACCCCCCACCAGACGCCAGCCGAAATCGGCTGGCGGCCGGCCGGCGCCGCCGGCCGGAATTGGGCTGACGGCCGGGGTCCCAACACCAATGTTGTGTCTTTTGGCCTTCTGAAACTCGTGGTATACTCCATTTTTACTGTAGCGTTTCTGAATGATAAATACAATCAATTTAATGTCAATTTTAATGCTTTTTAACTAATTTTTATAATTTTTTTTAAATAAAAGAAGACCCTTCACCTACCCTATCTAGCTACCCTATATATAGACCCCTACCCCCTACCTTCTCATTCCAAAACCCTAGAAAAAAAACTCTCTTGAAATTTCCACAAGAAGTGTGCTTTGAATTCGAGTCTCCCGGCGAAGCCCTGACGGATTCCGACGACGTGCCTTGAAGCAACCGGCGAAGAAACCACTCCTCGACCTTTTCCCTTGTTCTTTTTACTCTTTAGAATAGTTTAAACCCGTAAGTCCCAAATCTTCCCTCTTTTCTATTTCTTAAAATACGGAATTACGAACCCCGACGGAAATCGGAACAAACCGATTTCCGATTCGGTTTTTCTACAAAATTTCACTTGTCACCTAATCCACAATACCCTAACATATTCATGTTGACTATTAATCACCCATAAACCAATTTAAACAAACTTTCTCACATGAAATGATAGCTTCTTTACAATATCGTATTATTTTCATAAAAATACCATGAAGTTCATTTTTCTTAGTTTAATTGATTCCCTCACTCCTAAATAGGTTTATCTTGATCACTAAACTTGTAGAAACCAATTTGATCGTACCCATGCGATTCCAGTCTCACCGCTTGTATCCAGCTGGAACGTCAGTTCCGGAAATGGTGTTCTAAAGGCAACTATGGGATACAACTTATGTCCAGTCGTCGTCTGCAGTCGAGAATTTTATGATGACTTCAAGGTACTGCATATACCAAACTTTGATGTGTAACTAGGAATGGACTGGCTTGGAACCTTTTATGCTACCATTGACTGCCGTCAAAGGAGGGTAGTATTTGAGGTTCCAGATCATCCGGTTTTCTATTTCAAGAGTGGAGATCGTACCCTGGAACCAAGTACTTACAAAGCAAAGCCAAGAGAAGCAGTAGTTGCAGCAGCTCAAGCAGAAGAAGAATCAAGACCGGAGGTAGTTCGAGAGTTCGATGATGTATTTCCTGACGATATATCAGGTTTGCCTCCCGATCGAGCTCTTGAATTCAGTATTGACTTAGTACCAGGAGCACAACCGGTGATCAAAGCACCTTATAGACTAAGTCCGGAAGGTTTGAAGGAAGTACGAACACAGTTGGACGAATTACTGGCGAAAGGATGGATTCGTCCCAGCACTTCAAGTTGGGGAGCACCTGTACTATTGGTTAAGAAGAAGGAAGGTTCATACAGAATGTGCATCGATTATAGGGCCTTGAACGAAGTCACTATAAAGAACAAGTATCCACTCCCGCGTATCGACGATTTATTCGATCAGCTAAGTGGATCTTGTGTCTTCTCTAAACTAGATCTTCGTTCAGGTTATCATCAGGTGAAGGTCAAAGAAACTGATATTCATAAAACAGTTTTCAGAACTCGCTATGGACATTACGAATTTCTAGTAATGCCATTTGGAGTGACCAATGCACCAGCAATCTTCATGAACCTTATGAACCAAGTTTTCCAGGAATATTTAGACAGGTTCGTTGTCATCTTCATCGACGACATCCTGGTATATTCTAAGAATCGGAAAGAACATGCGGAGCACCTACGAATTGTCCTGGAAACTCTTCGACAACATAAGCTTTATGCCAAGTACAGCAAGTGCGAGTTTTGGCTAAATCAAGTTGGTTTTCTTGGACATATCGTATCAGGAGAAGGAATTTCTGTGGATCCAGCAAAAGTTTCGGCAGTTAGCGAATGGCCTACGCCAAAATCAGTGAAGGACATACGGAGTTTCTTGGGATTAGCTGGATATTACAGAAGATTTATTGAAGGCTTTTCGAAGATAGCAACACCCCTGACCAAGCTCACACGAAAAGATGAAGAATTTGTGTGGTCAGAAGCATGCGAGCAAGCTTTCGTAGAACTCAAGTCAAGACTGACATCTGCACCTATTCTCATAATACCGGATCAATCTGGAGGATTCGAAGTGCATTGTGATGCATCCGGTAAGGGATTAGGGTGTGTTCTACATCAGCACGGTAATGTTGTGGCTTATGCTTCAAGACAACTGAAGACTCATGAGCGCAATTATCCGACGCATGATCTGGAGTTGGCAGCCGTCATTTTTGCTCTCAAAACTTGGCGCCACTACTTACTTGGTGAACGAGTGAACATCTACACAGATCATAAAAGTCTGAAGTATGTGTTTACTCAGAAGGAGTTGAATATGCGGCAGAGAAGATGGTTAGAACTCATGGCAGACTTTGATATCAACTTGCAATATCACCCAGGAAAGGTGAACGTAGTACCTGATGCTCTTAGTCGCCAACCATTAGCAATGAATCTCACCGCCCAGTGGAAGCTTCAGCAAGACCTACATCAGATGGAGATTGAACTAGTCATGCCAGGTGATGTTTCAAGTTTGATGAATCTACAAGTTCAATCAATCATTGTCAATCAGATCAAAGCAGCTCAAGCCAGTGATGCTAAGTTGCAAAAGATCAGAGAACAAGTGGAGAATAGACTCAGAACAGATTTCATCATCCATGAAGACGGATCTTTGAGATACGGCAGCAGAATGTGTGTACCAAAGGGTCCTGTTAGGGAAGAGTTAATGAAAGAAGCTCACAACTCTCCCTATTCAGTACATCCTGGAGGTACCAAAATGTACAAAGATCTACGTCAGAATTATTGGTGGTATAGAATGAAGCGTGAAGTAGCCAGATGTGTCGCAAAATGTTTAGTGTGTCAGCAGGTAAAGGCTGAACATCACAGGACAGCTGGACTACTTCAACCGTTACCAATCCCAGAATGGAAGTGGCAGCACATCACGATGGATTTTGTAATTGCTCTTCCTCGCAGCACAAAGGGTAACGATGCGATTTGGGTCATTGTGGATCGACTCACAAAGTCGGCTCACTTCATCCTATTTCGAGTTGGCCAATCAACTGAGACACTAGCAAAAAAGTACATGGAGGTAATAATCTAATTTAGATTTAAAACTCTTCATAATTTACTATCTCTGATACCCATGAACTCATACAGGAAATTGTGAGACTTCATGGAGTACCGGTCTGCATTATCTCCAATCGTGACACCAGGTTCCGATCGCAATTTTGGCAGAGTCTGCAAGCTAGCTTGGGAACAAGTCTGAACTTCAGCACGGCTTATCATCCACAAACAGATGGTTAGTCGGAACGAACTATTCATATCTTGGAGGATATGCTCAGAGCATGTATGCTCGACTTCAAGGGATCGTGGGAAGATCACCTGCATCTTGTGGAGTTTGCGTACAACAACAGCTACCAAGCAAGTATAGGAATGACACCTTTTGCAGCATTATATGGAAGGAAGTGTCGATCGCCATTAAGTTGGGACGACATCGGAGATAGAGAACTCCTTGGACCAGAGATGATAGTAGCGACCGTTGATATGGTTCGTACTATCAGGGAAAGAATGCGCATAGCCCAAGATAGATAGAAACACTGGGCTGATGCAAAGAGACGACACTTGGAGTTCCAGCCAGGAGACCATGTATTCTTGAAGATATCTCCGAACCGGGGAGTGATCAGGTTTGGAAGACGGGGAAAGCTGAGTTCGAGATACGTTGGACCGTTCGACATACTCGAACGAGTCGAAGAAGTGGCATACCGATTAGCGCTCCCACCATCATTAGAAGTAGTGCATAACATGTTCCACACATCTCAACTCAGAAGGTATGTAAGTGACCCCAGCCATGTACTTGATCATTCCGAGCTCACGATATAGCCCGATTTGTCTTGTGAGCAACAACCTGTGGAAATCCTGGACAGGAAAGTGAAGACACTTCGGAACAAGGAAGTTAACCTGGTCCGGGTAATGTGGAGAAAAGACACTCCAGGAGAATCTACGTGGGAAAGGGAAGATGAGATGCGTGCAAGATATCCGCACCTTTTTGTAAACTAATCCTCAAATAAAAGTTGTAAATTTTGAGGACGAAATTTTTGTAAGGAGGGTAGATTGTAACAACTCCAATTTTTGTATACCTAAATTTAAATTAAATTTGAAGTATACGTGGAGTATTAATGTTGCTGCTAACACTTTAAGTATCTATCTCTTTACAATAATTACAAGAAGGAGCTTGAAGCTCATTGGTAATACCTTGCACTGCTGAACCAAGCCACCAGAGTTCGAATCCCACATCCCACATTATTTTTAGCATATTTTTTCTTTAAAATTTCTGGAAGTCCAAAAGTCTACATGCCATAACTCCCAAACATTGAACTGAACCCAAAATTTGGAGTATACCAAAAGACTAGTCTGGAGACCCCCCACCCGACGCCAGCCGAAATCGGCCGGAATCGGCCGACTCGGCCGGCGGTGCCGGCCGGAATTGGGCTGACGGCCGGGGTCCCAACACCAATGTCGTGTCTTTTGGCCTTCTGAAACTCATGGTATACTCCATTTTTACTGTAGCATTTCTGAATGATAAATGCAATCAATTTAATGTCAATTTTAATGCTTTTTAACTAATTTTTATAATTTTTTTTAAATAAAAGAAGACCCTTCACCTACCCTACCTAGCTACCCTATATATAGACCCCTACCCCCTACCTTCTCATTCCAAAACCCTAGAAAAAAACTCTCTTGAAATTTCCACAAGAAGTGTGCTTTGAATTCGAGTCTCCCGGCGAAGCCCTGACGGATTCCGGCGACGTGCCTTGAAGCAACCGGCGAAGAAACCACTCCTCGACCTTTTCTCTTGTTCTCTTTACTCTTTAGAAGAGTTTAAACCCGTAAGTCCCAAATCTTCCCTTTTTTCTATTTCTTAAAATACGGAATTACGAACCCCGACGGAAATCGGAACAAACCGATTTCCGATTCGGTTTTTCTACAAAATTTCACTTGTCACCTAATCCACAATACCTTAACATATTCATGTTGGCTATTAATCACCCATAAACAAATTTAAACAAACTTTCTCACATGAAATGATAGCTTCTTTACAATATCGTATTCTTTTCATAAAAATACCATGAAGTTCATTTTTCTTAGTTTAATTGATTCCCTCACTCCTAAATAGGTTTATCTTGATCACTAAACTTGTAGAAACCAATTTGAATGAATTTTCACACATGAAATGATAACGTTTTCGAATACCGTATTCTTGCGCTTTAATACCTTCAAGTTTAACATAACATGTTTAACCTCTAATCTTCATTAAAACTTAAAATAAGTTACGAGGTAATGACCTACCTCTACACACACTCAATATAACCCTAATTGATAAATATCAAAACACAGAATACGAAATTACAGGACTTTTCACTAAAATACCCCAATCTTTATAACCTTTATTGAAAGCTTTAAGTTGTAAACATTTCTAAATAAAATCTTTTAATAAAATGAAAGCACGATTGGTCATGGATATCGATCGTTTATCTAAACTGTCTTGTGGTGTCTAGGCAAGTGTGTCTAAGGCTAGTGGTTTTTAATTAGGCCCACGACTGTGGTTCCTTCCCACTTACCTGGCACTTACCTGGCCGCAATTGACGGTGAAGAGGCGATTTGAGGCTTCTAATGACTCATCGTTTAGACCTTAGAAATAGGCTAGTTGGCTTAGGAAACCCTAATAACTAAAATACGGAAAACTATACTCTTTTACAAATAAATACCTTATATTTATAAAACCGTTTTTCTAAATGAATAGTATTTGTTAAACCTAAGCAAAGCGCCGCTACAACCCACTTTTGGGGAACCCGTTAGGGAAAGTACGGTTCATCGTGCACCCGCGGGCTAGTAGTGCTAGATTCAGACCTCCGCAAGGAGCATTCGGTCTCGAAGGGTTTGAAATACGGCATTTAAGAAAAAAATGAGATTTTGAGAAAATAAAATATTATTTGAAATTATTCTTGTATTAATATATATTTAATTATCATTTAAACATCTATTTTATTATAATAACAAGTTTCCATCTTTTTCTAAAATTACAAGATTAAAAGTTACATTAAAATACCTTGAATTTCAAATAAATCAATTAATACTTTTATTAGGATATATTCACTAGAATAACACAAATAAAATTCACATTCATTATAACTATAAAGACGAATAATAAATACTTGAGGTGTATTTTGAAAAAGATACAATAGTAATTTTTACATAAAACCCTCTCAAGTTTTATAAATTACAATAAGGCCCCTAACAATTATTGAACTTCAACTTACTTTCTTTTAGTCTGACTCGGATTAGAGTCTGACTATTTCTGACTTGAAAATGATTCAAGTCATTCTATATTCTTTTATATTCCAACTCAAGATGAGTACATGAATCGCAGAATCCAGTTAACAATTTATATAACTTGACTGAACCGAACCATGGATATTCCTTTTACATGATTCCAGCATTCCATTTACATGACTCTACGGTTATAACCGTTCTCTGATATCATGGTTTCGGACAGTCAGTTAATCAATCTTGCAATCAATACAATTTTAAAAGATAACAATACAAACAAGATATCGCGGGGTTTAAGGGGTAGATTGGTACGGAAGGTGTTAAAGATGGCACGAGGTGGTCAGATTAATACACCTAACCTGAATCCCATTGCTGTTGTACCGTGGCATAACGGTTCCTTGTACTACACGTGCCCTAGTCTCTGGCAAGTGAGACTCCCCTCGTATATACTGGCATTCTTCTGTACCAAGCTACAAACAACAGCGATAACATAACCTTATAACAATAGTTTACATTCTAAAAATGTTTCTTCTTATTCTGTCTTCTCTACTTCCTTCTTACCCTTGGGACTTACCGAGCGATCTATTCGCTGACGACATTCTGTTTCTCTCTTCTTTGAATGTCGTCAGGTGACCTGGACCCGGCAGAAGTTGAACCAACCCAAGAAGACTTGGAGCAATTTACCGAAGACCCAGCCGTATAATTTCATTGTACACTTTTCTTTTCAGTACTTTCCTTTTTCTGTTATGCCACTGTTTATGCATTTTTATTTCAGTTGTATTTTCCTTTCCATGTATTGTACAAAGAATGTTAATAAATAAAAGTTGCCGTTATTTTATACTCTTGTCTCTTGTGTATTTATTTTATATTGCTTAGCTACGCTTAGCGTATGTATTTCTGAGTACATACGTAGCGGACCTTGCCACGTCCCCTTCGCTGTACACTGGGAAGCGGGGCATGACAGGTTTTGTTGGTGGCCCATGCAGGTCAGAGCTGTATGAATCCCTGTCATGCAGTTCTGGTCTGCGTGAACAACCTAAGCAATATAACACAAGAACCAGCAACTAAAACATTCTTTACAATTCATGTTCTTTGAATCTTGCAAATTTCTATTCCTTGAATCTTATCATTTCATGTATTTGAATCTGTCCTAACCCAAATTTTCTTCAGGGTTATGGATTCCCCGAACAACACCAGCACCAACGTTAACAACACCCCTCCAGCACTACCTCTCACACCAGTTGTTCCGGCACCACCCACTGAGCAAACAATGCTATTTGATGCGATCCGCAGTCTTCTCGAAGGATAGCAACAACTATTGAGCCGTCCTGAGACAGATGCACCTGGAATAAAGCAATTCAGAGCTTTGCACCCAAAGCAATTCTCTGGTAAAGGAAGCCCTCTTGAAGCGGAAGAATGGGCATAAAGTATCGAAGACGATCTGGCAGCAGCTCAAGTGCCAGACTACGCTTGGGTCCGTGTAGCGAAGCTACAGCTCACGGATAATGCTCGCAATTGGTGGAAGGCGGAAGAAACCCGTCTGGTACAGCCGATTGAATGGAAGACATTTCGCGAGAAGTTCAACGCGAAATATTTCCCTGTGACTGCCAGGTTCGCCATGGAGTAGCAGTTTATTCATCTACAGCAAGGATCAATGTGGGACAAATCGGTAGATGAATACGACGCTGAATTCACTATGTTGAGCCGGTAAGATATGACACAATAGTTCAATTTTTAGATATCATATACTACACAACTAACACAATCTTTAAATAGATTCGCGGCACACTTGATACCGACGGACGATATCAGAGCCCGTCGCTTTCAGCAAGGTTTGGACACAGAGATTAAGGCTGCTCTAACCACAGGAAAGTTTTTGACTCATGAGGATGCTCTAGAAGCTGCCCGCAGCTATGAGGCAGTAATAAAACAAGGGGCAGACCTCAGTCTGCTGGAGTCAAACGCCCTGCCAACCAGATGGCAGGTGGAGCCTCGTCCGGCCACCTTTCGTGCCAAGGCGACCCGGAGTACCAACCCATCGTCCTAGCCCAGCCTTTTGCACCTACTGCAAGAGAACTGGACATATGATGAAGGATTGCCGTCGAGCCAACCGCCTTTGCTTGATCTGCGGTTCAGCTACTCACGGTATTGGGTCTTGTCCCCAAAGATAGAACCCAGTTGCTGCACCCAGGCCAGCAAATACTTATCAGCAGCGACCAGCTCTTCAGGCACCTGCTCCCAGACTTACACTGCCAGCACCACCCAGGGGACCACAAGCTGCACCACCTCCTCGACAGTTCCATCAAGCTCAAAGGAACGTTCCGAGGAATGCTCCTCAAGCCAGGAGGAATGTGCCGAAGCGCCAGGCTTTCATGATGTCTGTTGAAGAAGCTGAGGCCACTGGCCAAGTCATCACTGGTAAATCTTCTTTCTCAAACTTATCTTTTAGTTTGGTTACCTGCACACTTTCCCTATACCTAAAATCTATCCCATATAGCTTAGGTACAATCCTAGTAGCTTCACTACCTGCACTTGCACTGTTTGATACTGGAGCATCCCACTGCTTTATGTCGCAACGGTTTGTCCGAACCCATGCGATTCCAGTCTCACCGCTTGTATCCAGCTGGAACGTCAGTTCCGGAAATGGTGTTCTAAAGGCAACTATGGGATACAACATATGTCCAGTCATCGTCTGCAGTCGAGAATTTTATGCTGACTTCAAGGTACTGGATATACCAAACTTCGATGTGGTTCTAGGAATGGACTGGCTTGGAACCTTTTATGCTACCATTGACTGCCGTCAAAGGAGGGTAGTATTTGAGATTCCAGATCATCCGGTTTTCTATTTCAAAAGTGGAGTGTAAGTCCACGTTGCCCACCCCGGTGCTTACGGGGAGGCGGAAAAGGGAATAAAAATCAAATTTTTATCAACTATAGGCATCATGGACTAGACAAAGAAGGATCTTTGCTAAACAAAAACAAGCTAAAGCTAACTAGAAACTAGCTAAGTGTTAGAATGGTTATACCTAGGGCTTTATGTCCTTCTCTCCTTGCTCCTTAGAGTAGTGGAAAGAGGTCACCTTTGTCGTCTTCTCACGTCGAAGAAGGATCCACCCGAAAGTCTCGACCTTTGGCTTCAACTCCAAGCTAGAAGTAACTTGAGTGCTAGAAGTGCTAATCCTAGAACCCTAGATGAGAGTAGAGATTATCAAGAAGAGGTTTTTCTCAAGCTCAAGTGTTTCTCAACACATGAGAGGGGAGAGCTTGAGGGAGAGGAAGAACAAGAGAGAGAAAGTAAATGATAGAATGAGAGAATAAACAACCATTCTCACATATATGTGTGAATTATTTTAAATTGATAATTAGCTAGATAATTGTCATGGTTAATCAAGACATGACCATTATCATTTCATATTTAATGCTAATTGCAAGGATCAAAGAGCATCTTTTATATGGAATGATGATGGTCAATATGTCAACTAAGGTCAACAAGTCAAGATAGTCAAATGGTCAACAACCATAACCATGCACAATTATATTAAACTAATATCAATTAACCATAATTCACACATAAGCATTAGGG
Source organism: Agapanthus africanus (assembly GCA_030015575.1). NCBI lineage: Eukaryota > Viridiplantae > Streptophyta > Magnoliopsida > Asparagales > Amaryllidaceae > Agapanthus > Agapanthus africanus. The sequence continues at coordinate 269,466,679 of CM057342.1, read as the reverse complement.
TTAATAAAATGACAATGGTCATTAACCCTAATCAAAGTCCTCTCTCTCTGTCTCAAGCAACTGTGATACGCACCCGTATTCGTGATCCGAGGAACACGAATACAAAGAGATAAAACCAATCCTAAATCATATACTAGGATCCGGCTTAAACCAAAGCCCGCTAGTATAAGCTGTCCGGACAACAAACGTGCACAAGTGCGCAGATGTGAACGAACCCTGTCGCAAAACCATGCGACCTCTACTCATTTTGCCTAAAGGCGAATAGCTCTCTGTGTGGGACTCTAAAGACTCGACACTACGCTGGCAGTAGGTTTAACCATAGACCGCAAGCGGCACTAGCTGTACGTAACTGTCCCCAGGTAGATGCCGATAAGAAGACTGACGAGGTGAACCCCATCTGAACTCCTACTGAGCCTGTATGTGACAGTCTCCATACAGTCCAGTCTGTTTGTCTGATGCATCGCATGGCGGGCCTAGGGGGCCGGTGAACGTCAGTCCCCTAATAGCGGTATAAGTCGTGTCGGAGTGTAGCCTAGAATACCCTGAAATAACACTGGAAACCTACCAGTATATCTCGCTTGCCCTGGCCAGGGACTACTTGTGTAATGGCTCTTCTAGACACAGCGCGATGTCAACCCCCAATACCGGGAGAGACGAATCCTGTCTAACCGTCACTGCCTCCAAGTGTTTCGGGACTGCACCCAAAAACTACCTGTTTGCACGACTCCTTTGAGCCGTGGCAGGGTAGTAATCAAAGTGCAGTGGGAACACACTCGAGGCGAAGTGACAGTGTCAAGTCAGCGGACTAAGCTATACTCATGTCACCTGGGAACTGATAACTGACGATAGGTATAATACCAACCAACAGTTCCCGACGAGTCCTGTCCAGTGTACTCGTAACCTAACGAGCATCCGTATACTATCTCAAGTACGACGTACTGACGGCTGTGGGACAGACCGTCTCCCACACTGGGATGAGAAGCGCTTACGCTAGTCTACTCCGGAGTATCGATGCCCCGTCTCGATAGTCCAACGACTAGGGACCTGTATAAGGATGTGCTTATAGATTACCCAGCCCCCACGAGTGTGAGCGCCATCACAACGCTGGTAATCAAGCAAAGATCCTAAGGGCTCTTTTAATATGTATATTAGCGATATGCTAAAAGAAACACATGCACATATTGAAGTATAAACTAACCAAGTAGCATACTACCATTTCGAGCAAGATTGTATATATAACTGTGAATATCCCAAGCTTCCATCAAGTAATATACAAACTAGTATGATACAGTAATGGCCTCTAGGGCATATACACTAACAATCTCCCACTTGTACTAAGGCCATGTACTGGCGTATCGAAGACCTATCATCTCGATCAGCCGCTCGAACTGAGTCTGGGGCAAGGCCTTGGTGAATGGATCTGCAGTGTTATCTTCTGAAGCAACCCTCCGAACCTCGATCTCCTGGCGATCCATGATCTCCCTGATCAGGTGATACCGCCTTAAGATGTGTCTATATTTCTGATGGAACCTGGGTTCCTTCGCTAAAGTTATAGCCCCGTTGTTGTCGCAATACAGAGGTATTGGGTCAACAATGGATGGAGCCACCTGAAGTTCTTTCAAGAACTTCCTTATCCAGACAGCTTCCTTTGCGGCATCAGATGCAGCGATGTATTCCGCTTCCATAGTCGAGTCAGCAACGGTTTCCTGTTTGGAACTCTTCCAACACACCGCCCCTCCATTGAGGGTAAAGACAAAACCCGATATGGACTTGGAGTCATCCTTGTCACTCTGGAAGCTGGAGTCAGCAAAGGCCTCAATCTGGAGGTCTTTTCCGCCATACACCAAGAACAACTCCTTTGTCCTTCTCAGGTACTTGAGAATGTTCTTTACCGCTATCCAATGTTTCTCCCCAGGGTTTGACTGATACCTGCTTACCACACTCAGTGCATAAGCCACATATGGTCTGGTACACAACATCGCATACATTATAGAGCCTACCGCAGAAGCGTAGGGTATAATAGACATGCGATCCTTCTCCAAATCAGTCTTGGGAGACATCTCTTTGGAGAGGGTGATCCCGTGACAAGCCGGTAGATTACCGCACTTGGAATCTTCCATACTGAATCTCTTCAGTATGGTGTCGATGTACCTGGACTGTGAAAATCCTAATATCCTCTTGGATCTGTCACGGTAGATCCGGATACCCAGAATGTATGAGGCATCGCCCAGGTCTTTCATGGAGAACCTGTGTGACAAGAACCCCTTGATAGATTGTAGCATAGGAATGTCATTTCCTATTAAGAGAATGTCATCCACGTATAAAACGAGGAATACTACAGTTCTCGCTACAAATCTACAATAGATGCATGGTTCATCTGGATTTTTGATAAAGCCAAATTCCTTGACCGTCTCATTAAAACAGATGTTCCAACTCCGCGATGCCTGCTTCAGTCCATAAATGGACTTGAGCAACTTGCACACTTTTCCGCTGCTCCCACTCTGAATGAAACCCTGTGGCTGGTCCATATAGACACACTCCTCTAAATGTCCATTTAGAAAAGCTGTCTTTACGTCCATCTGCCAAATCTCATAATCGTGGAAGGCAGCAATGGCAAGAAGGATCCGAATGGATTTCAGCATAGCTACTGGAGAAAAGGTTTCGTCATAGTCCAAACCAGGTCGCTGACGAAAACCCTTTGCAACCAGTCTAGCTTTATAGGTCTCAACCTGTCCATCTACACCAATCTTCCTTTTGAAGATCCACTTGCATCCTATGGGTTTTACCCCATCTGGAGTAATGTCCAACGTCCATACTTTGTTGGTGTACATGGACTCCATTTCGGTCCGCATTGCATCCAGCCATTTTACCGAGTCGACGCTCTGAATGGCTTGCTGGAAGCTAGTAGGCTCATCACAATCTATGATGCAATCCTCTCTATCCCCGTCAATGAGAAAACCGTAGTATCTCTCGGGCGGATGAGACTGCCTACTACTCCTGCGGAGTGGCGTGGGAATGTCCTGATCTTTCGAACCCTCTGGTTCTACTAAGCTTTCAGTAATAGCTCGTGGTTCTGGAATTTCTTCCAGTTCTATTGCGCTCCCACTTAGTTCTTTTTCTATGAACTGGTGTTTTAGAAAGTGGGCATGGTGAGAAACAAGGACTTTTTGTTCCTCTTCACAATAGAAGAAATATCCCTTGGAGTTCTTTGGATATTCCACAAACTTGCACTGTACTGAGCGTGCCTCGAGCTTGTCCGCATGCTGCTTTTTTACAAAAGCTGGACATCCCCATGTTTTAATGTGATTAAGATAGGGTCTCTTCCCACACCACATCTGATATGGTGTAGTAGGCACAGTCTTAGTTGGAACTCGGTTCAAAAGGTATGCAGCTGATTCTAGCGCATATCCCCAGAACGATTGCGGCAACTCAGCGTTACTCATCATGGACCGTACCATATCCAATAGGGTTCGGTTCCGTCTCTCCGATACACCGTTATGTTGCGGAGTGTATGGAGGAGTAAGCTGAGAGAGAATTCCATTCTCTTTTAAGTAACCCAGGAACTCGGCACTCAAGTATTCACCACCTCGATCAGATCTCAGTGCCTTGATACTTTTGCCTGTTTGTTTTTCTACTTCATTCTTATATTCCTGGAATTTTTCAAAAGCCTCGGATTTATGTTTCATTAAGAAGACATAACCGTACCTTGAAAAGTCATCCGTAAAAGTAATGAAGTAAGAATAACCGCTTCGTGCATGTGTAGACATTGGACCGCACACGTCGCTATGTACGAGTCCCAAGAGCTCGCTTGCTCTTTCTCTGTGTCCAGTGAACGGAGTCTTTGTCATCTTTCCTTTGAGACATGATTGACAAGTTGCATACGATTGATATTCGAACGGATCCAAATATCCTTCTGCATGTAACTTAGTCAACCTTCTCTCATTGATGTGACCCAGTCTACAATGCCATAAGAAAGTTTTATTGATTTCTGGAGACTTTCTTTTGTGTGTATTCTGGACATTGAAAATCTGTGGTTGGTTTAAAACGTATATACCGTTGTTCAATGTACCTGACCCAATCAAAACTTGATTAAGGTGAATGTTCACTACATTACTTACAAATGCAAATTCATAACCTTCTTTAGATAATAAAGATACAGAAATAATATTACAGGTTGCATTTGGTACATAATAACAACTACGCAAAACCAAAAAATGTCCATCCGACAATCCCAGGTGATAGTCCCCCACGGCCTCAGCATCCATGCTAGCACCGTTTGCAACTCTGAGGGTCATGTCACCTGCCTTCAAAACTCTACGCTTTCTCAACGCCTGCAAAGAATTACAGATATGAGATCCTGATCCGGTATCCAATACCCAGGATGTAGAGTTTATTGATAGACAGTTTTCAATAACATACACACCTGAAGCTGAAGCCGCAACTTGCTTCAAATCCTGTGTTCTGGCCTTCCAAGCCTTGCAATCCTGTTTCCAGTGACCACTTTTGTGACAATAGAAGCATTCTTCCTTCCCCACCAGTTTTCCCGCTACCTTTGTTGCCTTTCCTTTTCCCTTCGTATCCACTTTACCGACACCGCCTTTTGGTTTGGCAGGGGCTTTCTTCTTCTTACCGTTGGCTTTCGCCCTGGATCTAGAAGAGGAAGATTCTCCTACAAACAAAGTGGATGTCTCCCTACCTTTCTGTAGGGTGCCCTCAGCACTCCTCAACATGTTCAGAAGTTCGGAAAGTTCAACCTCCTTTCCTTGCATGTTGAAGTTAAGGATAAACTGGGCGTAAGTGGAAGGAAGGGACTGGAGAATCAAATCAGTATAGAGTTCATTCTCCAACGTGGTCCCAAGGTCCGCGAGCTCCTCTATGTAGCCAATCATCTTAAGCACGTGTTCCGCTACCGATGATCCGACGGCCAATCTTGCCGAAAATAGCTTCTTCGACACTTCGTATCTTGCGATACGAGACTGCTCTCCATACAGTTCTTTTGTATGGAGAAATATGGACTCTAGGTCCATATTCTCGTGCCTCCTATGATATTCGTTGTCCATCGAGGCAAGTACGAGGCATTTGGCCTTCGCGCAATCTATCTCCCATGTCTTACGGATTTCCTTATCCGCGACGCTGGAAGTGGGACCTGGGACAGGGGGAGCTTTGGTGGTATGGACATACCCCAACTTGTCGTAAGTGATTGCCATCTTGACATTCCTGAGCCAATCTTTATAGTTTGGCCCTGTCAGTATATTTTTATCTAGTAATAACTTAAGTCCGGTCATGTTGAATGGTCGGAGAGAGAAAAGAAACACTTTAGCATGATGCTCTTGCAAGTTTAGAGTGGTTTTTAGTTTGTCTAAACTGGATGGCTCCCACTGTCTCTCGAATCCCTTCTCAAACCGTAAAGAAAAGATTAGTCAGGATCAATCTCACCGTACAATACTTGCTTAACCGTTCAGCCAGGCCAGTGTCGGTACTTCGAGGGAGGTTTTCCAACGCTTTCGCGAAGTTCCTTAATTTAAGAACCTCTTTTCCCTGGGGGCGTAGCCCCGCTAACACCTTTCTAGACACCTACTAAGTTTATAGCATTGATCGTTAAGTGAGAGTTTTCCCGAGGAGTAGCATATACTCACAGTAGGATCGGGATCCAAATATCATCGCATGATAAAACCGAAGGAATCCTACCAGAATCATCACACTCCAAATGGTATGCAGCGCTAGCAAGTTTCAGTACTTATGAAACTCCCGATGTGGATTTTTTCCCCATGCTCTTATGACCTTGACTTTGGCCAAAATATCATAAGTCACATGTCAAGTTCTACCCGTCATTCTCCTGGTTAATTTGGACCCACCCGTACCTACCCTTGACTTTGGCCAAAATGGCAGCACGACTGTCCCAAACCAACGCATCTATCTATGCTGCACATGAATACCCAATAGCTACCAATCACTATGCCTTGACTTTGGCCAAAATACATAGCTTGAATACTTTTGACCATTCATGTGGAATGACGGAGGGCTACGAATGGTTTTGGCGAAACCGTGAACGTAGTGAACTTGATATAATCGATGGAACGAGATAGCTTTTAAAAGGAGTGGTTCAAGCTCCGCGTTTAAAAGGTTTAGTTTTGAAAAGAACCGAGTGGTTTTCAAAGTGTTCCAATCGACTTTTACTTGGTTTATTTTCTTGCATTAGTTCTTTTAATGCGTCCCATCATTTAATCCTACCATTGCAGAAAACAACCAAAATATGACGTGCGCTTATGCCATTCGCATTCGCCACGGGGCCCCGTCATCACCCGTTAGGTTACTTAACTAACGACAGAGCGGGGGCTGGGCTAGCGCGGCTGTAAAACATAAGCAATGCCTAAATAGTTATCATATATAAATATATAGCAATGATAGACATTACAGATCATAGATGAATACATTGGATATACTAGGAATCCGCAATCCGTTCGAGCCTGCAACGAAAAGCGGATTACACGGTCGCGGTGAATAGCCAAATACCCCACCCAAGACCCCTACGGGTGCGGCAAACTACCCGCCAAGTACCCGAAGCGAAGCAACCTCCCTCAACACCGTGAGTAGGCCACTCGGCACTTCGAGATACCCGGTAGTTTGTGCACCCCCTCCATGGGTCTATCCTAGGAGCAAAAACAGTAAAAAGAATTATACAATGACGGCTACAACCCCGACCCGGTTGTGCGGCCATACAAATAATAATATTACATCAATTTACATATTACAATGAATGAAAGAAAAAGAAGCACCCATCTCACATCCACCTCGGCTATTCACCCGTTACAATCCAACACATTCATATACACATACCAGCATCAAACACAGATCACAGATATGTATAACCCCGACTAATCGACATATAGCGATTAGCCGACGTTCAATACATATAAACATCACAGATATAACCTTTTAGTCAAAGTGTAGTGAAGTTCAATAAAAAATACGGATTTATAGGCCCCCAAAAATAAATTTCTGTTCTGGAAAATTTGGGTACATATAAACCATCTTAAAAATCCTAAAACCAAGCCAGAAAAACACTGCACCAAACTCGACCCAGAACAAAGCCTAAACGGCCGCAGTTGCGCGGCAATAGCTTGCTATTGCCGCGGAACCGCGGCTCTTTGAGCGAATCACTGGATCGTGTTTGGTGGTTTTCTTCACAAAACCCTGAGATGATTTTTGGAGTATGATTTATTTTGTTTTGAACAGAAAAAATTTTAACAGAAAGTTAGGGTTTTGAAAACTCGGTTTTTCGATTTTTCCGATTGAGCTTCGTTACACTTCACTACCTAGCTAGTTTATGTTTAGTTAGGCTCTGATACCACTGTAAGTCCACGTTGCCCACCCCGGTGCTTACGGGGAGGCGGAAAAGGGAATAAAAATCAAATTTTTATCAACTATAGGCATCATGGACTAGACAAAGAAGGATCTTTGCTAAACAAAAACAAGCTAAAGCTAACTAGAAACTTGCTAAGTGTTAGAATGGTTATACCTAGGGCTTTATGTCCTTCTCTCCTTGCTCCTTGGAGTAGTAGAAAGAGGTCACCTTTGTCGTCTTCTCACGTCGAAGAAGGATCCACCCGAAAGCCTCGACCTTTGGCTTCAACTCCAAGCTAGAAGTAACTAGAGTGCTAGAAGTGCTAATCCTAGAACCCTAGATGAGAGTAGAGATTATCAAGAAGAGGTTTTTCTCAAGCTCAAGTGTTTCTCAACACATGAGAGGGGAGAGCTTGAGGGAGAGGAAGAACAAGAGAGAGAAAGTAAATGATAGAATGAGAGAATAAACAACCATTCTCACATATATGTGTGAATTATTTTAAATTGATAATTAGCTAGATAATTGTCATGGTTAATCAAGACATGACCATTATCATTTCATATTTAATGCTAATTGCAAGGATCAAAGAGCATCTTTTATATGGAATGATGATGGTCAATATGTCAACTAAGGTCAACAAGTCAAGATAGCCAAATGGTCAGCAACCATAACCATGCACAATTATATTAAACTAATATCAATTAACCACAATTCACATATAAGCATTAGGGTTAATAAAATGACAATGGTCATTAACCCTAATCAAAGTCCTCTCCCTTTGTCTCAAGCAACTGTGCATACGCACCCGTATTCGTGATCCGAGGAATACGAATACAAAGAGATAAAACCAATCCCAAATCATATACTAGGATCCGGCTTAAACCAAAGCCCGCTAGTATAAGCTGTCCGGACAGCAAACGTGCACAAGTGCGCGGATGTGAACGAACCCTGTCGCAAAACCATGCGACCTCTACTCATTTTGCCTAAAGGCGAATAGCTCTCTGTGTGGGACTCTAAAGACTCGACACTACGCTGGCAGTAGGTTTAACCACAGACCGCAAGCGGCACTAGCTGTACGTAATGGTCCCCAGGTATATGCCGATAAGAAGACTGACGAGGTGAACCCCATCTGAACTCCTACTGAGCCTGTATGTGACAGTCTCTGTACAGTCCGGTCTGTTAGTCTGATACATCGCATGGCGGGCCTAGGGGGCGGTGAACGTCAGTCCCCTAATAGCGATACAAGTCATGTCGGAGTGTAGCCCAGAATACCCTGAGATAACACTGGAAACCTACCAGTATATCTCGCTTGTATACTATCTCAAGTACGACGTACTGACGGCTGTGGGACAGACCGTCTCCCACACTGGGATGAGAAGCGCATACGCTAGTCTACTCCGGAGTATCGATGCCCCGTCTCGATAGTCCAACGACTAGGGACCTGTATAAGGATGTGCTTATAGATTACCCAGTCCCCACGAGTGTGAGCGCCATCACAACGCTGGTAATCAAGCAAAGATCCTAAGGGCTCTACTAATATGTATATCAGTGATATGGTAAAAGAAACACATGCACATATTGAAGTAGAGACTAACCAAGTAGCATACTACCATTTCGAGCAAGATTGTATATACAACTGTGAATATCCCAAGCTTCTATCAAGTAATATACAAACTAGTATGATACAGTAATGGCCTCTAGGGCATATACACTAACACGGAGATCGTACCCTGGAACCAAGTACTTACAAAGCAAAGCCAAGAGAAGCAGTAGTTGCAGCAGCTTAAGAAGAAGAAGAATCAAGACCGGAGGTAGTTCGAGAGTTCGATGATGTATTTCCTGACGATATATCAGGTTTGCCTCCCGATCGAGCTCTTGAATTCAGTATTGACTTAGTACCAGGAGCACAACCGGTGATCAAAGCACCTTATAGACTAAGTCCGGAAGGTTTGAAGGAAGTACGAACACAGTTGGACGAATTACTGGCGAAAGGATGGATTCGTCCCAGCACTTCAAGTTGGGGAGCACCTGTACTATTGGTTAAGAAGAAGGAAGGTTCATACAGAATGTGCATCGATTATAGGGCCTTGAAAGAAGTCACTATAAAGAACAAGTATCCACTCCCGCGTATCGACGATTTATTCGATCAGCTAAGTGGATCTTGTGTCTTCTCTAAACTAGATCTTCGTTCAGATTATCATCAGGTGAAGGTCAAGGAAGCTGAAATTCACAAAACAGCTTTCAGAACTCGCTATGGACATTACGAATTTCTAGTAATGCCATTTGGAGTGACCAATGCACCAGCAATCTTCATGAACCTTATGAACCAAGTTTTCCGGGAATATTTAGACAGGTTCGTTGTCATCTTCATCGACGACATCCTGGTATATTCTAAGAATCGGAAAGAACATGCGGAGCACCTACGAATTGTCCTGGAAACTCTTCGACAGCATAAGATTTATGCCAAGTACAGCAAGTGCGAGTTTTGGCTAAATCAAGTTGGTTTTCTTGGACATATTGTATCAGGAGAAGGAATTTCTGTGGATCCAGCAAAAGTTTCGGCAGTTAGCGAATGGCCTACGCCAAAGTCAGTGAAGGACATACGGAGTTTCTTGGGATTAGCTGGATATTACAGAAGATTTATTGAAGGCTTTTCGAAGATAGCAACACCCTTGACCAAGCTCACACGAAAAGATGAAGAATTTGTGTGGTCAGAAGCATGCGAGCAAGCTTTCGTAGAACTCAAGTCAAGACTGACATCTGCACCTATTCTCGTAATACCGGATCAATCTGGAGGATTCGAAGTGCATTGTGATGCATCCGGTAAGGGATTAGGGTGTGTTCTACATCAGCACGGTAAGGTTGTGGCTTATGCTTCAAGACAACTGAAGACTCATGAGCGCAATTATCCGACGCATGATCCGGAGTTGGCAGCCGTCATTTTTGCTCTCAAAATTTGGCGCCACTACTTACTTGGTGAACGAGTGATCTTCTACACAGATCATAAAAGTCTGAAGTATGTGTTTACTCAGAAGGAGTTGAATATGCGGCAGAGAAGGTGGTTAGAACTCATGGCAGACTTTGATATCAACTTGCAATATCACCCAGGAAAGGTGAACGTAGTACCTGATGCTCTTAGTCGCCAACCATTAGCAATGAATCTCACCGCCCAGTGGAAGCTTCAGCAAGACCTACATCAGATGGAGATTGAACTAGTCATGCCAGGTGATGTTTCAAGTTTGATGAATCTACAAGTTCAATCAACCATTGTCAATCAGATCAAAGCAGCTCAAGCCAGTGATGCTAAGTTGCAAAAGATCAGAGAACAAGTGGAGAATGGACTCAGAACAGATTTCATCATCCATGAAGACGGATCTCTGAGATACGGCAGCAGATTGTGTGTACCAAAGGGTCCTGTTCGGGAAGAGTTAATGAAAGAAGCTCACAACTCTCCCTATTCAGTATATCCTGGAGGTACCAAAATGTACAAAGATCTACGTCAGAATTATTGGTGGCATGGAATGAAGCGTGAAGTAGCCAGAAGTGTCGCAAAATGTTTGGTGTGTCAGCAGGTAAAGGCTGAACATCACAGGACAGCTGGACTACTTCAACCGTTACCAATCCCAGAATGGAAGTGGCAGCACATCACGATGGATTTTGTAATTGCTCTTCCTCGCAGCACAAAGGATAACGATGCGATTTAGGTCATTGTGGATCGACTCACAAAGTCGGCTCACTTCATCCCATTTCGAGTTGGCCAATCAACTGAGACACTAGCAAAGAAGTACATGGAGGTAATAATCTAATTTAGATTTAAAACTCTTCATAATGTACTATCTCTGATACCTATGAATTCATACAGGAAATTGTGAGACTTCATGGAGTACCGGTCTGCATTGTCTCCGATCGTGACACCAGGTTCCGATCGCAATTTTGGCAGAGTCTGCAAGCTAGCTTGGGAACAAGTCTGAACTTCAGCACGGCTTATCATCCATAAACAGATGGTCAGTCGGAACGAACTATTCAGATCTTGGAGGATATGCTTAGAGCATGTATGCTCGACTTCAAGGGATCGTGGGAAGATCACCTGCATCTTGTGGAGTTTGCATACAACAACAGCTACCAAGCAAGTATAGGAATGACACCTTTTGCAGCATTATATGGAAGGAAATGTCGATCGCCATTAAGTTGGGACGACATCAGAGATAGAGAACTCCTTGGACCAGAGATGATAGTAGCGACCGTTGATGTGGTTCGTACTATCAGGGAAAGAATGCGCATAGCCCAAGATAGATAGAAATACTGGGCTGATGCAAAGAGACGACACTTGGAGTTCCAGCCAGGAGACCATGTATTCTTGAAGATATCTCCGAACCGGGGAGTGATCAGGTTTGGAAGACGGAGAAAGCTGAGTTCGAGATACATTGGACCGTTCGACATACTCGAACGAGTCGGAGAAGTGGCATACCGATTAGCGCTCCCACCATCTTTAGAAGGAGTGCATAACGTGTTCCGCATATCTCAACTCAGAAGGTATGTAAGTGACCCCAGCCATGTACTTGATCATTCCGAGCTCACGATACAGCCCGATTTGTCTTGTGAGCAACAACCTGTGGAAATCCTGGACAGGAAAGTGAAGACACTTCGGAACAAGGAAGTTAACCTGGTCCGGGTAAAGTGGAGAAAAGACACTCCAGGAGAATCCACGTGGGAAAGGGAAGATGAGATGCGTGCAAGATATCCGCACCTTTTTGTAAACTAATCCTCAAATAAAAGTTGTAAATTTCGAGGACGAAATTTTTGTAAGGAGGGTAGATTGTAACAACTCCAATTTTTGTATACCTAAATTTGAATTAAATTTGAAGTATACGTGGAGTATTAATGTTGCTGCTAACACTTTAAGTATCTATCTCTTTATAATAATTACAAGAAGGAGCTTGTAGCTCATTGGTAATACCTTGCACTGCTGAACCAAGCCACCAGAGTTCGAATCCCACATCCCACATTATTTTTAGCACATTTGTTCTTTAAAATTTCTGGAAGTCCAAAAGTCTACAGGCCATAACTCCCAAACATTGAACTGAACCCAAAATTTGGAGTATACCAAAAGACTAGTCTGGAGACCCCCCACCCGACGCCAGCCGAAATCGGCCGAAATCGGCCGACTCGGCCGGCGGCCGGCCGGAATTGGGCTGACGGCCGGGGTCCCAACACCAATGTTGTGTCTTTTGGCCTTCTGAAACTCATGGTATACTCCATTTTTACTGTAGCGTTTCTGAATGATAAATACAATCAATTTAATGTCAATTTTAATGCTTTTTAACTAATTTTTATAATTTTTTTTAAATAAAAGAAGACCCTTCACCTACCCTACCTAGCTACCCTATATATAGACCCCTACCCCCTACCTTCTCATTCCAAAACCCTAGAAAAAAACTCTCTTGAAATTTCCACAAGAAGTGTGCTTTGAATTCGAGTCTCCCGGCGAAGCCCTGACGGATTCCGGCGACGTGCCTTGAAGCAACCGGCGAAGAAACCACTCCTCGACCTTTTCCCTTGTTCTCTTTAATCTTTAGAAGAGTTTAAACCCGTAAGTCCCAAATCTTCCTTTTTTTCTATTTTTTAAAATACGGAATTACGAACCCCGACGGAAATCGGAACAAACCGATTTCCGATTCGGTTTTTCTACAAAATTTCACTTGTCACCTAATCCACAATACCCTAACATATTCATGTTGACTATTAATCACCCATAAACCAATTTAAACAAACTTTCTCACATGAAATGATAGCTTCTTTACAATATCGTATTCTTTTCATAAAAATACCATGGAGTTCATTTTTCTTAGTTTAATTGATTCCCTCACTCCTAAATAGGTTTATCTTGATCACTAAACTTGTACAAACCAATTTGAATGAATTTTCACACATGAAATGATAACGTTTTCGAATACCGTATTCTTGCGCTTTAATACCTTCAAGTTTAACATAACATGTTTAACCTCTAATCTTCATTAAAACTTAAAATAAGTCACGAGGTAATGACCTACCTCTACACACACTCAATATAATCCTAATTGATAAATATCAAAACACAGAATACGAAATTACAGGACTTTTCACTAAAATACCCTAATCTTTATAACCTTTATTGAAAGTTTTAAGTTGTAAACATTTCTAAATAAAATCTTTTAATAAAATGAAAGCACGATTGGTCATGGACATCGATCGTTTATCTAAACTGTCTTGTGGTGGCTAGGCAAGTGTGTCTAAAGCTAGTGGTTTTTAATTAGGCCCACGACTGTGGTTCCTTCCCACTTACCTGGCACTTACCTGGCCGCAATTGACGGTGAAGAGGCGATTTGAGGCTTCTAATGACTCATCGTTTAGACCTTAGAAATAGGCTAGTTGGCTTAGGAAACCCTAATAACTAAAATACGGAAAACTATACTCTTTTACAAATAAATACCTTATATTTATAAAACCGTATTTCTAAATGAATTGTATTTGTTAAACCTAAGCAAAGCGCCGCTACAACCCACTTTTGGGGAACCCGTTAGGGAAAGTACGGTTCATCGTGCACCCGCGGGCTAGTAGAGCGAGATTCAGACCTCCGCAAGGAGCATTCGGTCTCGAAGGGTTTAAAATACGGCATTTAAGAAAAAATGAGATTTTGAGAAAATAAAATATTATTTGAAATTATTCTTGTATTAATATATATTTAATTATCATTTAAACATCTATTTTATTATAATAACAAGTTTCCATCTTTTTCTAAAATTACAAGATTAAAAGTTACATTAAAATACCTTGAATTTCAAATAAATCAATTAATACTTTTATTAGGATATATTCACTAGAATAACACAAATAAAATTCACATTCATTATAACTATAAAGACGAATAATAAATACTTGAGGTGTATTTTGAAAAAGATACAATAGTACTTTTTACATAAAACCCCCCTCAAGTTTTATAAATTACAATAAGGCCCCTAACAATTATTGAACTTCAACTTACTTTCTTTTAGTCTGACTCGGGTTAGAGTGACTATTTCTGACTTGAAAATGATTCAAGTCATTCTATATTCTTTTATATTCCAACTCAAGATGAGTACATGAATCCCAGAATCCAGTTAACAATTTATATAACTTGAATGAACCGAACCATGGATATTCCTTTTACATGATTCCGGCATTCCATTTACATGACTCTACGGTTATAACCGTTCTCTGATATCATGGTTTCGGACAGTCAGTTAATCAATCTTGCAATCAATACAATTTTAAAAGATAACAATACAAACAAGATATCGCGGGGTTTAAGAGGTAGATTGGTACGGAAGGTGTTAAAGATGGCACGAGGTGGTCAGATTAATACACCTAACCTGAATCCCATTGCTGTTATACCGTGGCATAACGGTTCCTTGTACTACACATGCCCTAGTCTCTGGCAAGTGAGACTCCCCTCGTATACACTGGCATTCTTCTGAACCAAGCTACAAACAACAGCGATAACATAACCTTATAACAATAGTTTACATTCTAAAAATGTTTCTTCTTATTCTGTCTTCTCTAGTTCCCTCTTACCCTTGGAACTTACCGAGCGATCTATTCGCTGACGACATTCTGTTTCTCTCTTCTTTGAATGTCGTCAGGTGACCTGGACCCGGCAGAAGTTGAACCAACCCAAGAAGACTTGGAGCAATTTGCCGAAGACCCAGCCGTATAATTTCATTGTATACTTTTCTTTTCAGTACTTTCCTTTTTCTGTTATGCCACTATTTAGGCATTTTTATTTCAGTTGTATTTTCCTTTCTATGTATTGTACAAAGAATGTTAGTAAATAAAAGTTGCCGTTCTTTTATACTCTTGTCTCTTGTGTATTTATTTTATATTGCTTAGCTACGCTTAGCGTATGTATTTCTGAGTACATACGTAGCGGACCTCGCCACGTCCCCTTCGCCGTACACTGGGAAGCGGGGCGTGACAAACAATGTCGTTTGCTCACATAAAATGGTGTCCCGATTCCTGTCGTAAAACCTGAAAACTTTCGTATATGCTAAACCGTAAAATTTATAATAAATTATGTATAAATCGAATTTTATCGTTCCATGGCTCGTATCGAAGCTAACTGTTTAACCTACAGTATTCTATAGTTGATCACTGAATTTTAACAAATTATGATAGAGATAATTGCGGAGTATTATGATTCTGGACTGCAGTCCAGAACGGAAATCCCAATTAACCCCTGTTTTTAAGTCCCTGTATATTCCTGTTCAAATACGAGAATGTGCGGAACCCTATATAGTTATGTATAAAATTGAGTTATCTTTCTCACTCCACTGGTTTCACTGGATTCATGTTCTGTTTGATATTTTTAACACATTTTATAATGTCGATGTGTCTTGCTGAATGCAATGACAGATTTTACATGTCAACCTTAACCTGATCATAACTCCCTATTGAGATAGTATATTACTGATCCACTAATTTCGGTAGAAACCTAACTGGTAAATCTAAATATTGTTCAACTATAGCATCGTCTAATTACGTTCCCAACTGAGATTAAAATGTGTTATGAAATGGAGTTCCAATTCTGAAATCGGATTTCCAGCAGTGAACACCTAAATTGAAACGGCCATACCTAGCGAATCTGAAACCCGATTGACGTGAAACAAATTTTGTTGGATGGATAATTAAACATACTACTTACCCCCTTTACATTGTTTCGCTTAATTCTGTATGTATGATTTATAATAAATTATGCAAGTGGTAAGACACCGACTGATTATATCTTAATCATGCCTGAATTGTCGCATTCTCATCATATCATGTAAAGCTCATATGCATTGGTAACCTAGTGATCGTATACATTACCCAGTGTTAGGTATTAGTGTTTAATTATGGCAAGTACATTAGTGTTAAGCATGAATGGATAAGTGAAAGTGACACGTACTTGTACACAATCAGCGGACCCTATTGATTTATTGCATTGTCGACATCTATGGGATATGTAAAGCTAGAAACCGAAGTGTGACTACGGCATGATGTTTCCTTGACC
This sequence comes from Agapanthus africanus, assembly GCA_030015575.1. NCBI lineage: Eukaryota > Viridiplantae > Streptophyta > Magnoliopsida > Asparagales > Amaryllidaceae > Agapanthus > Agapanthus africanus. Next base: position 269,450,270 of record CM057342.1, on the reverse strand, counting down.
GTAGGAGCATGGCTGGCCCTGTCAACCCCTCGTATTCCGTATTTTGGGAAGCGGGACGTGACATATCCCCACTCCAATTCTGGGATCCGTTCCACCTCCTCAGTCTTCTCCAAGGTTGGACCCAACTATTATAGATAAAGCTCCTTATCTAAATAGGTTGAGGGCCAACAAACCCAATGCACAAATGGAGAAAATTATGGAAATGTTTAAATAGGTTAACATAAATATCCCTCTCCTAGATACTATCCAACAAGTTCCGGCTTATTCGAAAATACTTAAGGACTTGTGCACTAGGAAGAGAAAGTCTCAAGTGCCGAAAAAAGTGTTCATGACGAGTAATGTTAGCACAGCTTTTACCCATCAGTTACCAAAGAAACGTAAAGACCCTGGCTGTCCTACAATCTCTATTTTTATTAGGGGTAAAAATATTAATCATGCTCTACTCGACCTTGGCGCTAGTGTTAACCTGTTTCCTTACTCTGTCTACGAGCAGTTAGGTATTGGAGAGTTGAAACCTGCCCACTGCACTCTCCAAATAGCAGATCGATCTATCACCAAACCTAGGGATGAGCTTGAGGATGTGTTGATAAAAGTTGGGAAATTTATATTCCCTGTAGACTTCATTGTTCTAGATACACAGCCTGTAACGAACCCACGGAATCAAATTCCGGTGATTTTAGGTCTACCCTTTTTAGCGACTTCCAACGTTGTAATCAATTGTCGAAACGGCTCTATGAACCTATCCTTCGGGAAGATGTCAATTGAGCTTAACATTTACAAGTTGGGAAGTGAACCCTCCGAACCTTCTGCTCAATTATGTTTTGTCGAATTAATGGATATCGACAGCAGCGAATTTAAACAGCTTTACGATACTGATCTAGACTCTCACAATACGTTGTTGTTTGACCTTGCTAATTGTTATACACATACGAACTCATCTATCGAGCTGTCCGGATCAACATCTAACGCTGATTATGAACCTTTTATGGAGTCTGAGTATCATCCCATTCTTTCCGATGAGATTATTCTTCGGGGTATCGATGAAAGTTTCGAAGAAATTTTCGCTGATGAACTCGCATTTTTAGAAAATACGGGAGTTGTGATGAATCAACCCCAAACCAAAGAAGTTGAACTATCACCCCTACTTCTTAACAATAACGAGAAAGCGAGTAATCCATCATTATCATTGTGTCGTCTCTACAAACAGAGACACAAACCCTTTCCATACCATCACTTATCTCTTCCCCACTTCTTCACGTCGATAGGTGACATGTTCTTCTACCAACCAGTGCATTACATTGATAAATTTTTTGAATAGTTGGTATTAAATTTTGGTCATTGTAAAGCTTTATACTGACCAATAACTTTATCCCCCTCTTATAATTTTAAAAGTTTAATATTGTTTAAATCAAGTTTGGGAGGGGGCGGTTATATTTTTGGCTCTTGAAAATAAAATTTGTACACAAAATTGTGAGCCAAAAATAGGTTTGGGAGAGGTTTTCACGTTCATTTATTCTTGTACCCCGTTAATAACTTTTCCTCCCAAGTCTACAGGTTTTTGAGATTTAAAAGATGACAACAGTGAGGACACTGCTGTAAACAGGTTTGGGGAAGGTTTGTGCTTATTTACGCATTACTTTGCATTACACTTTGCATAAGCACAAAATTTTTAAATTTTTAAATTTTTCTTTTATAATGAAAAGTTAGAAAGTGAAAAATTATATTTAAAAGATTGGAAAAGTTTAAGAAAACCAAGAAAGTTAGATGTTTTCTTAAACGAAAATAGTAATAAGTAGTTATGACCCGCTGTCCCAAGGGTTAGTAAGATATAGGAAGTCACTAATATGAGGATAAAAATAAGTCTGAAAAATAGTTCCTATTCTGGAAGCAAAACATTTGAACATTGATACCCTACTATACGCACTTACACACGTCTTGAAACTCGGGATGGTAGAGAATACCTTGAAATGCTCTTGTCTAAAATCCAAAGTACGAAAATAATAATAAATGAAAAATAAAAGTATAAAATTGTGAAGAAAAATGAACACTGGTTTTGTAATCACTAAGGCAGCATAAAAAATTATAGCGAGGGTGCTTCATCACCTAGTGCCTTAGACCAACTAGTTTGGGAGTCACTGCTAAGCCTTAGGTGTTGCGAGACGAGAAAATTTCTAATTACGCCTAATAAGTGAGCACATTTAGTAATCAGTCGGTTAGTACCTCAAGAAGTATTAACGGTCGCATGAAAAATGTGTGAGCAATTCCATCCAAAATATTCACCGACTGAAAAGTACTGAGGTAGATGGACAAGAGTATGATAGCTTGAATTGAATTCTCTGAGTGTAGAGATGTCTTTTACACACACGTAGGGGTATATGATCGGTGTTTGGAAGAAAGGTAGAGAGGAAGACTAAATGCGATGTTTTATTGAGGGATGATGTGATTTCTAATATCTTTTCATGACCATTAAGATAGGGCCCATGATAACCGAAAAGATAGTGTAGTTGGAAACTCTTATTTTCAAATTCTTTCGTTTACAGTTCTTATTTTTATATGTAACTTTCACTGTCTTTCTTTTATTATAGAATTTTATGGGTGCAATCCGTTGAAACCCTCAGGAGACAACACTCCTCCTATTAGAGACACCTAGCGGTTTAAAGGCTTGTTGCACGTGCTCAGTGCAATCGTGTTGCCTACGAAAGTGTGCTAGTTAGTTTTTCTTTTTCTTTTCTCTTTCTCCTGAATAAAAGAAGTTTGCTCGGGACGATCAAAATCAAGTTTGGGGGATTTTTTTCAGTCGAAAATATTACAATTTTTAACATAACAATTTCCTCATTTTTCTAATCATCTAAGGATGTTTGTTATAAATATAACACATATTACAAGTTCGTCTGGAAAATATCAATTACCATGTATTATACATTATAATCAACATTTTTGAAGGAAATTGTATGTTTATTATTTCACGCATAATATTGCATATCTCTAACATTCTTCATTGAGATCTTGTGCAAAAATTAGCCCAGATCAGATATCGGAATTAGAAATTCGCCGATAACATATAGGAAATCAAAGAGTTAAATTCTGGCAGAGATTCAGTAGAGAAAAGAAGATTCCAGATATCACATAAAGACCCACAAATTGACAGAAGAAGACCAAAGAAATTTGAAGCAATGATGACACCAATCGACCACGGAACCGCGGCCGATTCAGGCCGAGTCGCCGCGGATCCGTGGCCGAGTTGTGTGCTTCGGTTTTGGGAACTCTCTGGAAGCTTCATTGCAACGTCCTAGCTTATTGGAAAGCCTCGTTGTAACAATCTCGTTCTGGAAACTTTTCTATAATAACTTAGTATATTGAGAAAACTCCATAACTACCCAGCTTATTCTAGAAGCCTCTTTATAACTATCTAGCTTATGAGGAAAGCTTGATTAGGGGCTATAAAAAGGACCTAAGCCTACATTAAAAAGGTTGATTTTTGGTACACATTTGGTACACAATCACACGAACAATTTAGATCCAATTTCAAGAACCACCAAATCTCAAGATCAAGAATCATCGAAAAGTTCATCAAGCGATTCAACAAAACATCCTTTACACGAAGTCGATCGTCATCAATGAGCATGTGATCCTCGATAGATCCAAGACTCACGGTGATCGAGCGAAGCGAAGATCGACGGAGAAATTACCTCTTCAAGGGAGTGATCGAGAGCAATTTTTCTTGTAATCTTGGATTGAAGAAGTTGTAATTTGAAGTTGAATAATAAATGTGATCATTACTTTTAATCTCTCTTTCTTTAAATTTTTGCATTATGAAATCTCTATCTGTTGATTCTTCTATTTTCATAATGCGTGAGTAAATCTCCGCTTGCTAAGAATTCGAAGGAATTTGGTAGATTACATGGTGAGAGAATTCTATATTCATCTTAAGTCTTATGGAGATTATAAACTTTAGTAAAAAGAATCATCGATGTCCAAATTGTGAGTGAGATCAATTTATTGATAATTTCGTCACAATTTGGGGATTAGATTGATGATCCTTCTTGTTAAAGGCTAGATAAGAATGGCAATCAATGAAAGGATAAGGGACAATGAAGGAGAAACCCTAGTTTCTTCACGGGATCCCTAATTCTCATTGTTAGCCATCAATCTAGTTGTAATTCTACCAATAGATATGATGAATCATTTTGAATAGTCATCCATGACTACCAATTCCGTTCGAATTCTACAAGCCTTCTACAATTTTCTTGATAACTAAATCTTGAACATTTTCTTGAATTTTCGTTCTTGAAAACAATTTCTGGAATTTCTTGAAACTATTACTTCAATCGAATCTTGAAACAATTTCTTGATTTTCTTTACTAGTTCTTTCGACTCATCTAAAGTAAGAATTTACGAATTCCACGAATCCCAGAGGACGATCCGTACTCACTAACGCTAGCTACATGCGACACCGTTAATGATTGCGGTTATTATACGACTAAAACATTACATCACTTCTTTAGTACTACATCTTTTCTTTAAAATCAGAGAAGTGGAATCAAATGACCAATCAAACTCCAATTTCAATATACAGAAAATTGTTTAAAAGTTAATGTACAATTGGGGTATTTGCAATCCTGTGTACACTGTAAATATTTGATTTGCTTTTGAATAGCAAAAAAGTACTTGTAGCATATTGGTAAAGCCTTGCAATGCTGTGACGTAGCCCCTGTGATCGAATACCCCCAGCCACATTATCTTTTTATTAAATTTTCTTTTAATCTTTTAGAAGCCCAAGAGTTTGCATGTGCACTACATGTAGAATGTTAAGTTACAGATTAAATAAACATGTGAACGAGGGTATGCGAAGCGTGAGGGACACGTAGCGACGATCCGAGGCCATTCCACCGGTTCAAGACCGGCGAAATCCATCAAAAACCCGGTACCGCCGGTCAAACCCGTAGGTACTGCCTTGAATTTTTGCCCCTTGCACCCATTCAGCTACCCCACTTCTCTCACATTGTTTATTTTCTCTACATTCATCCAGAGCACAATAAAATGTCATTTAATCCCAATTTTAATGCAATTTTTAATGCATTCTTTTACCCTCTAAATCCTAATTTTTCCTATAAATACCACACCATATTTCATCCCTCCCCACTCAGAAATTCCCTGCCAAAACTCTCAAAAATTCCCAAGTCCTAATAGTGTGCAAGTGGAGTTAGCGAAGGGCGAAGTTCCGGCGAAGTTCCAAGGGTTTCCGGCAACGAAACGATACCCCGAATCCTTTCTTAGTTTCCTCTCTCCTTTCTCTTGTCCAAAAGCCAGTAATTCCCCTCTCCCCCTCTCATTTTCTATTCTAAAAACTTGAAATTCTAAAACCCGACGGAAGCGGAGTTAATCCGACTTCCGATTCAGTTTTTCTATAAAACTCTACTTTTCTTAATCAATAAAATTCCATACTATCACATAATATTTAACAAATATTAACAAACACTTTAAAACAAGTTTCGTCTCAAAATATTCTTTTATGCAATTTTTATTGTATTTTTATGGTAAAATACCACATACTTTAGTTTCGACATAAAACAACATAAAAATTGTATTATCTTTAGATAACCGACGAGATAATGACTTACCTCATCACAACACACATCTTTGACATAGCACGATGAAGTTTTGGGAATATATTCATGGGATAACACGACTTTACAAATAAATACTATCAACTTACAAAACCATTTCTTTAAAAAGTGTATTAATCAATTCCTTACAATTGCACCTCTACAACCCACTTTTGGGGACCCCGTTCGGGATGGTGCAGGTTATCGCACATCCTCGGGCCTAGTAAAGCGAGATGCAGACCTCCGAAAGAAGCATTCGATCTCGATGGAATTTTAATGCATTTTTCTTTAGAAAATTAGATTTCTACAAGAAAATAAATAAAAATTATTTTCATTATATATATATTATCAAAATATCTATTTTAATTATATTATATAAATATTCCAAGTTTTCTAAAGGAATCACCATTACATGAAAATACCATCCCAATACAAAACAATACCAATATTTCAATAAAATACCATATGTTATGAAAATTAGGTTCTAATCACTAGAAATTTCACTTTTATAAAATATACATCTATGAAAACCCTAAAGACGATAATTAATAGTTTGAGGTGTATTTTGAAAATTATATCAAACTATTTTTACATAAAACCCCCTCCAGTTATACTAAATTACAATAAGGACCCTAGTAAACATAGGTTTAAGCGAGACCCGTTCTCTTGAGTCTCAGCGAGCCGAAGAATATGGGTGCTTGCCTATTTAATGTAGACAATCTAACAAACGGTGTTATCAACACGGTAATTGTCTTGGAAAAAGACACAAATCCTGCCGTCCATGTGCAGCAGTTATCGATAACATCAAAACTAATTCAAGATTTCAAGTTCTTTTCAAAGTATCTGACTCAGACCGAGTCTCAATCTAATCAATCTGATTTGAATGTGATTCAAGTATAAATTACAATACAACATGAATCCATGAATCTGTCTATTCAATCTATATCAATCTATATTGACCGAACCAAACCATAGATATACTCGTCTATATGACTCTCCATTTATATCCATTCCATTTACTGATATCATGATTTCGGAAAGTCACCCGTCTATATAACAAAACCATACAATCAATACAAAAGACATTGCGGGGTTTATAAGGGGTAGATTGGTACGTAAGGTGTTAGAAGTGGCACGAGACTGTAACCATAATACACCTAACCTGAATATTCATTACCGTTGTACCATGGCTGAACGGTTCCTTATGCTCCGTATACCTTAGTCGCCAGAATAGTATGACTCCTCTTGTATACACTGGTATGTTCTGTACCAAGCTACAAACAACAGCGTTAACAATATAATCAAACATTATAAGTTATATTCTTTTTCTATCTATTCAATCTCTACTCACATTTGGGACTTACCGAGCGATTGTTCACTGACGACATTCCTTTCTTCTTTCTTTGGAATGTTGTCAGGTGATTCGGACTCATTGGAGATCGAGCCCAGCACTAAAGATTTGGAGCAGATACCATTTGACCCAGAGCTGTAGGCATTTGTACATATATATTTCATTTCAGTTATGCCATTGTTTAGGTATCGCTTTCTATTCATGGACTTTCATTTTCAGTTAAACCTGTAAAAGAATATTTAATAAATAAAGTTGTTGTTCATTTACTTCCCTGTCTCTTGTGTAATTTACTTTATATTGCTTAGTTAGGCTTAGCATATTTACTTCTGAGTAAATACGTAGTGGCCTTGTCGCGCCTTCTTTCCGTACACTAGGAAGCGGGGCATGACAGGTTTTGTTGGTGGCCCATGCATGTCAGCTCTGTATGGACATGCAGGTCAGCTCTGTATGTCCATGCGGGTTAATTCTGCATGAATTCCTAAACAATATAACATAAGAAGCAGCAACTAAAAACATTCTTTACATATTTCTTGAATCTTCCAATTTCATATATTTTGAATCTGTCCTAACCCAAAATTTTCTTTCAAGGTTATGGATTCCCCAAACAACACTAGCACCAATTTCGACAACACTCCACCACTTCTACCACTTACACCTACCGTCGCTGCTCTGATCAATGAGCAGACAGTACTGCTTGAGGCAATCCGCAGCCTCCTGGAGGGACAGCAGCAGCAGACTGCTATTTTGATGAACCACCCAGAAGCGGAAGCCCCGAGGGTAAAGCAATTTCGGGTTTTGCACCCTAAGCAATTCTCCGGAAAAGAGAGCCCTCTAGAAGCTGAGGAGTGGGCTCAAAGCATTAAAGATGATCTGGCAGCGGAACAAGTGCCAGAGATAGCTTGGGTTCGAGTTGCGAAGCTGCAGCTCACTGACAATGCACGGGTCTGGTGGAAGGCGGAAGAAAGCCGTCTTGACCAACCGATCGAATGGAGGACTTTTCGTGATATGTTCGACGCGAAATACTTCCCAGAGACTGCCCGATTTGACATGGAGCAGCAATTTATTCATCTACAACAGGGTTCGATGTGGACCAAGTCAGTGGATGAGTATGACACTGAGTTTACCATGCTCAATAGGTAAGATAGGTCTCAATTTGGATTTTCAAACATCATATATTACACAGCTAATACAAGACCTTAACAGGTTCGCGGCACATTTGATACAAACTGCTGAGATCCGATCCAGATGATTTTAGTAAGGGTTAGATTCAAAAATCCAATCTGCCTTAGCTACAGAGGATTTCCTAACCCACGAATTGGCTTTGAAAGCTGGCTGGCGATACGGGGCAGTAGTGAAAATGAGGGGCATACCTCAATCTGCCGGGATGAAGCGCCATACCACTCAGATGGCAGGAGGAGCCTCTTCAAGTCCATAATTTGTGCCCAGGAGACCGGGAGTACCGAACAACCGGCCCAACCCAGCCTTTTGCATCTACTGCAGGAGAGATGGACATTTGGCGAAAGACTGCCGGCATGAAAATTGCTTTTGCTTAGTCTGCGGCTCAGCTACTCATGACATCGGGTCTTGTCTTCGTAGACACAACCCAAATGCTGCACCCAGGCCATCAATTGGTTATCAGCAGCGCCCAGCCATCCAGGCACCTTCTCTACGACTCGCACTATCTGCTCCACCTCCTCGTGGACCAACTGCACCTCCTCCTCGTCAGTTCCATCTGTTAGTTATATGTATTCCCTAGAGACCATTATTATACATATGATGTATATTATAGTAGATGCTTGGACATATATAGGGAGGACTTTCTTGCTCGACATGATAATATGCTATCTGATTGCTCTTTATCTTAACATATACACTTATTGTCTCTCTATTACATATTGATAAAGCTCTTAGGATGAGTACATGACTATCAGGATTATGATGCAAATCATACTAGTGGGGCAAGGGTAGTCGGTAAGTACATCCTTCAATAGTTCCTAGTTATGGGAGTATCGAGACAGGGCATCGATATTCCAGAGTAGACTAGCGTATACGCTTCTCGACCCATATGATGGGCGATGGATGATCCCATATCCATTGGTGTTTGACATCAGAGATGGTATATGGGTGCTCAGTGGAGACTGGGTACACTGAACGGACTCGCCGAGAACTCCTAGATGGTATTATACCTCACGTCAGATAGCAGTTCTCTGGTGACACTGGTACATGTTAGTCTGTCAACCCGAGATCGTCATAGAGTCTTGTGTGATTCCCACTGTGCTTTGATTTCCACCTTACCATGTTCAAGAGAACGTGCAAAACGGTGGTTTTTGGGTACAGTCCCGAGTCACGTGGAGGCAATGAGCGATAGGAGGGGATTTCGTCTCTCCCGGTATTGGGGGTTGATTTGCGCTATGCTCGATTGTCCATAACAGGAAATCCCTAACCAGGGTTGCTAAGATTTACTGGTAAGTGTTATTAGTAGTTTCTCGAACCGTTATGGGTGTCATGACCCGTAGTTCGACCCGTGACCGGCACTTAACCACGTAACATTTACAGGCGTAACGCGACTAAGTAAGCCGAAACCCAGAAATTAAAACCATTAAAAGTAGTGAGGGTTGAAAGCATTTGTTTAAAAACATTTGGAAAACCTTAAATAGTTTAGTAATATTCTTTAAAGTTCAAGTTATCTTCTAAAAAATTTTGGCAGCATTTCCTTTGTAAAACTAACCCCGAAATCGGATACAAGACAAGATATGAGCAAAATGATAACAATATAATAAAGCATCCCAAACGGGAGAAATCATGCCCAATGGCGGAAACAATCACCACAAGAGTAATATACGACGCCGTAGCGAAGAAATGAGCAATAAGTGAAAAACATCACAAATGATAAAAACTGCAGAAGTAAAGTCGGCTCACACGAGCTCCACACCAGAATACAAATAATATACATCATCGTCCTCGCACTGGTCTCTAAGTCAAATACATATAAAAGTAGATGGAGAATACTAGATACAAAAGTGTGTACAAATGGAAAATAACCGGATACCACAACCCACCTAACAGCAAAACAGCTCACGCACCAACTGCAGTGGTATCCGTAGCCAAAAGATACAAGAAAGCAGCCTGCCGCGGCTACTCTGAGGGGCAACCTGCAAACACTGTGGCACAACGGGGGTGAGTTGCCAACTCATGAATAGGAGATAACATATAAAGGTAATCACGAGTATGCACGTACTGCGCTACTTTAACATATGCCAGCAGATAATATCTATATGCGATGAGCAGGACGTGCAATAATCATGCATAAGTACTCTATCAGGTAATATGACTACAGGATGAGATGCAAAATAATGAATGCTGAGCATGGGATAAAATAACATCTAGACGGAATGTCAACGTGGAAAATATAATCGGTGTCCATCAATGCACCCAAATCCCAATAAAACTCAGGTGCCGTCATCCTCATCGGCCCTCAAATCCTGTAAATCTCTGAGAATCGCGAATGCCCAACATCGGCACTCAAAATATCATGAAATAATCGTGTCCAGCATCGATACGCAAATCCTCATATATCGGGCTCCGTCAGTCCGGATCGGCCCACGGGCTCCGTCTGCGGTATCGGCCCTGGGCCCCGGCAGTACGGGTCATCCCGTATCCATCTATCGACTCTGGTCAGTATCCTCCGGATAACCGCCAGGTCCAACCAATCACCGGTAGGTAGTAGTCCCTCTGCCAGGCTCACCGTCTGTATAGACAGCATCCCTTTCTTGCCCCGGGGTACCATACCGGGTCCACCATGTACCCGCAATCGGTCTCGTCTAGCTCCTCGATTCGGGTTCACATGTCACACGTCTCAGAACCGAGAAAACGCATGGTGGACGCACCGAATATCATATCAAGAGGAACCGGGTTTTCAAAACAGTGCATATTTTCTTAAATAACCCCACGGTCCTCAAATCCAGAAATCACATGAAATCCAAAGCCAATGCGTAAATCCATGCGATATAAGATATGCATCAGAAGTCGTACTGTAAGAAAAAGGGAGAAACCGCTCTTTAAGTAAATTCAGTTTTTAAAAGGTATCATGCGTTCCCCAGTTTTACAAAAAATCAGCTTATCTAAGTAGGTATAGTTTGAATATGCAAATGAGTATGTGTACAAGTAGCATAATCATGTCACATCATATATCAGGTGAGCTACAATATATCGTTCATGGCAATTCTATAATGTGAGTGTCATGGCAATTACTAATGGTGTGTGTAACATGCAGATTAGTGCTCGTGTAACATGAACCGTTAGTAACAGTGTGGTGTGTTATTAATTCTAAGTTCATATATATATATATATATATATATATATATATAGCAGGAACTACAGTATGCAATTAAGGTATATGGATGCAAATATGCAGCTACTATAGCCTATCAAGCCCTGACGCTTTACGCCATACAGGCGATTTCCCCGTAGATGTTAAATCTACTCACAGTGGTCTCGTGCTAAGTGTAGCCGACGACTTGTTTCCCCTACTTCGCGGCGTCCGTCGTACTCTCCTGCGAACCTAGAATTTCACAAGAAAATACACATAAGCTAAAATCTACAAAAACGCGACAATAAAGCCAAACGAGAAACCCGCGTCGCGAACCAAACGCGCGTGTGTGCGATACGCTAAAACGTGTGATTACGCGCCTGAAGCTACACCGACACGTCGCGATACGCAGAAAACCCCAAACCTACACACGTGTCACATGTGTCGCGAAAGTTAAAATTGTAGGAAATAGGATATTTGGTTCCAGATTTTTCTACAGATAGAATTTTACAAAATTGCATATACCAAAGGTCTTAGAAATGTAGCAGACACCAACAGAACAAACCCCAAAACCCAGGTCCCCCATCTGGCTGCAATTTGCGGCCAGAATGAATATTCCGGCGGCCTACCTAGGGAATTGTGCTCCCGTGCTTCGTGTGTGTTCTCTAAATCTACTGAACATGCTCCAGTAAATACAAGTTTAGCCTGAAGCCATTGGGTCACAAGCAGATCACAACAGAACCAAAAACCTAGTTAAAAAGCTATTTTAACACTAAATCAATACATTAGGGTATTTTAGTGAAACCTGAAGCAAATCTTTGGTTAAAACAACACAAATAACACATAACTAAGCTAAACAAGCCATAAAAATGTTAACTTATCACAAGCTTCACTAATTCCCCTTCAATATCACGAAAATACACAAAAATACGTTTTTTAGCAAACAAAACTACAATTAATGAACTAAGGTGCTAAGGGTGAGTTTAATACCTCCAAAATATCCTAGGAAAACCTCACTTCCAGCCCCTTGCCCTCAAAGCCACTGACTTGACACCAAAATCCCCAAAAGAGCTATTTTTCCAAGGTTTTTGTGAAGGAATATGAGATTTTTGTGTAGGGTTTGTATATGGATCAAAAGACAAGCAAAAGGAGAAGGGAATGATGATGATGTTGCTGCAGCTGCTGCTTCTCTCTGCTGGAAGCAGAAAATGAGAGGGAGAGAGGGAAAATGAGTGAGAAAAAAATGGTCAAAAGGTTAAGCCAACTTCACCTAACCCCCATACCTCCCATTCTCCATTTTAAATTTTAAAAAGAAAGGGTTGACTTGGATTAATTTGGGGGAAAATAGAACCATGCAAGAAGAAAGGAAAAAAAAGTTGCATGCTAGCACTTTTTAACCTAAGTCACAAAAATGTGATAAGTGTGCATGTGATACACTAATCCTTGCTTAGGAAAATAATTAAGGAAAAATTTCCAAGTAAGGTGAACACGAGCTAAATTATAATTAATAAAGCCCATATATATAAAAACAATTCTCATCACAATTAGAACTAGTAAAAAAAAAAGTTTTACGGGTTTTCATGAAAAACACGCATCATTACTAACTAACGTGAAATTAACCTAAACGAATTTCAAAGCGTTACAATATACCCCCTTAAAGAAATTCGGTCCCCGAATTTAAAAAAAAATCTAACTACGCGTACGTTCGAAGAGATGGGGATACTTTTCCTCATCTCGCTCTCGGTCTCCCAAGTGACCTCCTCGCTGCTCGGGCCACGCCAAAGGACCTTGACGGACGGAATATCCTTTAATCTCAATTTCTTCACCTGTCGATCTAAGATGACCACCGGCTGCTCTGCAAATGAAAGGTCGTGCTCCAGCTGGATTGTCGGGTGCTGAATCGCATGCGAAGGATCATGAAGATATTTGTGGAGCATCAAAACGTGGAATACGGGGTGCACATCTGGGAAACTGGGCGGAAGGGCTAACCGATACGCAACTGCACCAACACACTCGAGGATCTCGAAGGGGCCCACGTACCTGGGACTAAGCTTCCCCTTCTTCCCAAATCTCATCACACCTTTCATTGGGGAGACCCTCAAGAAAACATGATCGCCAACAGAAAACTCAAGTCTGCGCCGACGACTGTCCGCATAAGATCTTTGCCTGCTCTGGGCTGCTCTCATCCTATCGCGAATCAACTGGATCTTCGCGGTCGTCTCCTCAACAATCTGCGGCCCTAAGATACTGCTCTCGCTGAGCTCTGTCCAACAAGCGGGCGATCTGAATCTCCTCCCATAAAGAGCCTCGAATGGTGCCATCTGAATAGTCTCCTGAAAACTGTTGTTGTAGGAGAACTCTACTAAGGGTAAATGATGATCCCAGCTACCTCCGAAGTCTAAGACGCACGCTCGGAGCATGTCCTCGAGAGTCTGAATAGTCCGCTCTGATTGGCCGTCGGTCTGCGGATGAAATGCTGTGCTGAAACTCAAACGGATGTCCAAAGCCTCCTGAAGCCTCTGCCATAGTCGGCTGGTAAACCGGGTGCCTCAGTCGGAAACGATACATGTCGGGACTCCATGCAGTCGTACAATCTCGTCGATGTATATCTGGGCATACTGAGCAAATCCGAAAGTCGTCTTCACCGGCAGGAAGTGAGCCGCTTTCGTCAGTCGATCCATGATCACCCAAATGGAGTTATACCCTCGACTAGTCCTGAGTAGACCCACAGTGAAGTCCATAGAAATCTGCTCCCATTTCTACTCCGGAATGGGTAATGGCTGTAGCTCTCCCGCGGGCCTCTGGTGCTCGGCCTTGACTTGCTGACAAGTCAGGCATCTCGACATGAAATCTGCGATGTCCCTCTTCATTCCGTCCCACCAGTAAACATCTCTCATATCATGGTACATCTTGGTGGAACCCGGATGAACACTGTACACCGATCGATGTGCCTCCTCAAGAATCTCGCGCCGCGGTCCCTCAGCATCTGGTACGCACAGTCTAGTCCTAAATCGCAGTATCTCCTGATCATTGATCACGAACTCGGAAAATCTGCCCTGTCCAATCTGTGCCATGATCTCTGAACAACGGTCATCACTGTACTGTGCCTCATGTATACGGTCAAGCAACTGTGGGCGTGCACGAACATGCGCAACCTGTCCCCCGATCGGCGTGAACTCGAACTGCACTCGGCTATCGCATAAAATCTGCCAGTCTGCCGACGACTGCCTCTGTACTGCGCTCAAACAAGATAGACTACCCCCAGGCCTCCTACTCAAACCATCCGCCACTACATTTGCCTTGCCCGGGTGGTAAAGGATCTCACAGTCGTAGTCCTTCACTAACTCCATCCAACGGCGTTGTCTAAGATTCAGGTCCCGCTGCTGAAATATATACTTTAAACTCTTGTGATCAGTGAATATCTGGCACGACTCGCTGTATAGGTAATGTCGCCAGATCTTGAGTGCAAAGACCACTGCATCCATCTCCAAATCGTGAGTGGGGTAGTTCTGTTCATATTTCTTCAACTGCCATGAAGCATACGCGATCACCTTATCATGCTGCATCAATACGCACCCCATCCCCACTCGAGAAGCATCACAATAAACCATAAATCCGCCCGATCCTGAAGGCAATGATAACACCGGCGCCGTAGTCAGTCGAGTTCGTAGCTACTGAAAACTGTGCTCGCACTCCTCCGTCCAATAGACAGGAACTCCCTTCCGGGTCAACCCGGTCAAAGGTGCAACAATACGGGAGAAGTCCTGCATAAATCGCCTGTAGTAACCGGCCAACCCTAGAAAGCTGCGGATCTCTGTAACTGATGTGGGCCTGGGCTAACGCTGAACAGCCTCTATCTTCTTCGGGTCCACACATATACCATCTCGTGTAATCACGTGACCCAAAAAGCCTACGCTGTCCAGCCAGAATGCACACTTGGAGAATTTCGCGAAAAGCTGGTGCTCCCTCAAAGTCTGTAGTGTAATCCGCAAGTGCTGCTCGTGCTCCTCTCTGCTCCGGGAATACACCAAGATATCATCAATGAATACGATGATGAATAGATCAAGATACGGCTGGAAAATACGGTTCATCAAGTCCATGAATGCTGCTGGGGCGTTGGTGAGTCCGAACGACATCACCAAAAACTCATAATGGCCGTAGCGCGTGCGGAAAGCTGTCCTCGGTATATCCTCCTGTTGAACCCACAGCTGATGGTATCCTGATCACAAGTCGATCCTCGAAAAATATCCTGCCCCCAGAAGCTAGTCGAACAAGTCGTCGATGAGTGGCAAAGGATATCTGTTCCGCACGGTAACCCTGTTCAGCTGGCGGTAGTCGATACACAAACGCAAACTGCCGTCCTTCTTCTTGACAAACAGGACCGGAGCATCCCAAGGAGAAACACTGGGTCGAATAAGTCCCTTATCCATCAAATCTTGCAACTGACCCTTCAACTCTCTAAGTTCCGTCGGGGCCATCCGATAAGGCGGTATAGAAATAGGCCCTGTGCCGGGAATCAAATCAATACAGAAGACGATGTCGCGCTCAGGCGGTAGCCCAGGAAGCTCGTCAGGGAACTCGCCAACAATTGGAACCTGATCCAACGGAACCTCTGTAGCTCTAGTATTGCAAACATAGGCGAGAAATCCCTGACATCCCTTCCTCAAAAGCTGTCCAGCGCGAAAAGAAGAAATCAAGCTGTAAGGGGCGGCACCACGGTCCCCCTCCATAACAAAAGCCGACTCACCGGGAAAACAAAACCTAACTGTCTTCTCATGGCAGTCCACAGACGCGTAGCACGTGGCTAACCAATCCATGCCCAAAAGAACGTCGAAGTCTAACATCTCAAGAAGGATCAAGTCGACAGGCAACTCTCTCTCGCCAATACGGAAAACACAGGATCGGAACACGTGCCTAGCAACAAATGACTCTCCCACAGGAGTGGTCACAACAAGCGGCTGATCAAGCAAATCGGACTCTCTACCCAAACTCGGTACGAAGTGTATGGAAACATACGAGTGCGTGGATCCCGGATCAAACAACACGTGTGCATCAACGGAACATATGGAAAGGATACCTGAGACCACTGCATTGGACGCCTGCGCGTCCTGATGCGTCAAAGCAAAAACCCGCGCCTGTCCTCCACCTGTGACTGACTGTCCCCTACTAACAACTGGCTGTGCTCTGCCTCGGCCACCTCGTCCTTAAGCAAATCCTCCGCGACCACGACCTCTATGTGCATGAAACTGGAGCGAAGCAGCGGTAGGTACAATAGGCATCACCCTCTGGGGTGGAGAAGGTGGAAGTGTGACGTGTGGTACGGCAGTCTCGCCCTCGCGTGGCTCCGGACAATCTCGAACACAATGATAAGTACTCCTGCATCGGAAACATTTAGATGGTGCCGGCTGACCCTCCTGGGGATAAGTGCTGAATAGCTGACCTCGTCCTGATCCTCTGCTAACCCCCGTACCTGAACGGAACCAGTCGCGGCGCCTAAACGGCTGTCTCTGTGCCGGAGTATCAGTACGAACTCTCTTCGGCCTTGGAACTACCGAAGTCTCAGCAAGGCGCTCCTCGACTAATAAGGCTGCGTCTACGGCTGCTGCATAAGTCTCGCAATGCTGGGCACCGATCGCAAGGAACAGTGGTGTAAGCAAGCCTCGGTCAAATCTCTTGACTCGCATCTCCTCAGTAGCAACTAAATATGGGGCATAGACCGATAACTCGGTGAACAGCACGTCGTACTCTGCCACTATCATCTCCGGAGTCTGACGTAAGGACTCGAACCTGCGCGCTCTCGAATCTCTGACACTCTGTGGAAGGAAGCGGGCAAGGAACACCGTCACGAACTCTGTCCAGGTCATAAGAGGAAGACCTGCTGCTATGCCTTTCTCGACCAATTCACACCATTTCTGCGCAAGACCTTCCGGGTGAAAGCTCACAAACTCTACCCATCTTGCATCTGAGCATTAAAGGGAACGGCATATCCAGGCCATCCTATCAATGAAAGACTGTGGGTCCTCGGCTGCATTGGTGCCTGTGAAGACCGGAGGCTTCAGCCTCATAAACTCTGATAGCGATACCGTAATAACCTCTGTAGCTGCAGGGGCAACTGCCTGTACTGCGGGTACCATCACGGTCCCTGCAACGGGTGTAACTATCTCTGGTCGCTGCGCTCGAAGTGTCTCAACTAGCGATCCCATCATCTGGCGCATCTCCTGCATACTGGATCCCATCGTCTGGCGCATCTTCTGCTTACCAGCCCCTAGCATGGCGATCTGATCTGTCATAGGAGGAACAGCCTGCTCGGGTACAACCGGTGTACTACCCGGATCGGTCCTCGTCTCGGACGAGTCAACTCGAATCTCGGTTTTTGCGGCCGCTCTCTGCGCTCTCGTAGTCTTTGGCGGCATAATGGCTGAAAAGAAAATAGGATTCGATAAGGATACGGAAATCGAATCGCAAGAATGTATATACTCATGAAGGAATTTAAATCAATAAGTCCTAAGGTTGCTTAGGCGAAGTACCGTGTCGTGAGTATTTCGCGGAACATACACACGCTACGCCACTCTGCTTCAGTTACCTACTCCATCATACCAGGGTCATCCTACACTCCAAAAGGTAAAACCTACGCTCTGATACCAACTTTGTCACGACCCGTAGTTCGACCCGTGACCGGCACTTAACCACGTAACGTCTACAGGCGTAACGCGACTTAGTAAGTCGAAACCCAGAAATCAAAACCATTAAAAGTAGTGAGGGTTGAAAGCATCTGTTTAAAAACATTTGGAAAACCTTAAGTAGTTTAGTAATATTCTTTAAAGTTCAAGTTATCTTCTTAAAAATTTTGGCAGCATTTCCTTTGTAAAACTAAACCCGAAATCGGGTACAAGACAAGATATGAGCAAAATGATAACAATATAATAAAGCATCCCAAATGGGAGCAATCACGCCCAACGGCGGAAACAATCACCACAAGAGTAATATATGACGCCGTAGCGAAGAAATGAGCAATAAGTGAAAAACATCACAAATGATAAAAACTGCAGAAGTAAAGTCAGCTCACACGAGCTCCACACCAGAATACAAATAATATACATCATCGTCCTCACACTGGTATCTAAGTCAAATACATATAAAGGTAGATGGAGAATACTAGATACAAAAGTGTGTACAAATGGAAAATAACCGGATACCACAACCCACCTAACAGCAAAACAGCTCACGCACCAACTGCAGTGGTATCCGTAGCCAAAAGATACAAGAAAGCAGCCTGCCGCGACTACTCTGATGGGCAACCTGCAAACACTGTGGCACAACGGGGGTGAGTTTCCAACTCGTGAATAGAAGATAACATATAAAGGTAATCATGAGTATGCACGTACTGTGCTACTCTAACATATACCAGCAGATAATATCTATATGCGATGAGCAGGACGTGCAATAATCATGCATAAGTACTCTATCAGGTAATATGACTACAGGATGAGATGCAAAATAATGAATGCTGAGCATGGGATAAAATAACATCTACACGGAATGTCAACGTGGAAAATATAATCGGTGTCCATCAATGCACCCAAATCCCAATAAAACTCAGGTGCCGTCATTCTCATCGACCCTCAAATCCTGTAAATCTCCGAGAATCGCGAATGCCCAACATCGGCACTCAAAATATCATGAAATAATCGTGTCCAGCATCGACACGCAAATTCTCATATATCGGGCTCCGTCAGTCTGGATCGGCCCACGGGCTCCGTCTGCGGTATCGGCCCTGGGCCCCGGCAGTACGGGTCATCCCGTATCCATCTATCGACTCTGGTCAGTATCCTCCGGATAACCGCCAGGTCCAACCAATCACCGGTAGGTAGTAGTCCCTCTGCCAAGCTCACCGTCTGTATAGACAGCATCCCTTTCTTGCCCCGGGGTACCATACCGGGTCCACCATGTACCCGCAATCGGCCTCGTCTAGCTCCTCGATTCGGGTTCATATGTCACACGTCTCAGAATCGAGAAAACGCATGGTGGACGCACCGAATATCATATCAAGAGGAACCGGGTTTTCAAAACAGTGCATATTTTCTTAAATAACCCCACGGTCCTCAAATCCAGAAATCACATGAAATCCAAAGCCAATGCGTAAATCCATGCGATATAAGATATGCATCAGAAGTCGTACTGTAAGAAAAAGGGAGAAACCGCTCTTTAAGTAAATTCAGTTTTTAAAAGGTATCATGCGTTCCCCAGTTTTACCAAAAATCAGCTTATCTAAGTAGGTATAGTTTGAATATGCAAATGAGTATGTGTACAAGTAGCATAATCATGTCACATCATATATCAGGTGAGCTACAATATATCGTTCATGGGAATTCTATAATGTGAGTGTCATGGCAATTACTAACGGTGTGTGTGTAACATGCAGATTAGTGCTCGTGCAACATGAACCGTTATTAACAGTGCGGTGTGTTATCAATTCTAAGTTCATATACATATATATATATATATATATATATATATATATACAGTAGGAACTACAGTATGCAATTAAGGTATATGGATGCAAATATGCAGCTACTATAGCTTATCAAGCCCTGACGCTTTACGCCATACAGGCGATTTCCCCGTAGATGTTAAATCTACTCACAGTGGTCTCGTGCTAAGTGTAGCCGATAACTTGTTTCCCCTTTTTCGCGGCGTCCGTCGTACTCTCCTGCGAATCTAGAATTTCACAAGAAAATACACATAAGCTAAAATCTACAAAAATGCGACAATAAAGCCAAACGAGAAACCCGCGTCGCAAACCAAACGCGTGTGTGCGCGATACACTAAAACGTGTGATTACGCGCCTGAAGCTACCCCGACACGTCACGATACGCAGAAAACCCCAAACCCACACACGTGTCACACGTGTCGCGAAAGTTAAAATTGTAGGAAATAGGATATTTAGTTCCAGATTTTTCTACAGATAGAATTTTACAAAATTGCATATACCAAAGGTCTTAGAAATGTAGCAGACACCAACAGAACAAACCCCAAAACCCAGGTCCCTCATCTGGCCGCAATTTGCGGCCAGAATGAGTATTCCGACGGCCCACCTAGTGAATTGTGCTCCCGTGCTTCGTGTGTGTTCTCTAAATCTACTGAACATGCTCCAGTAAATACAAGTTTAGCCTGAAGCCATTGGGTCACAAGCAGATCACAACAGAACCAAAAACCTAGTTAAAAAGCTATTTTAACACTAAATCAATACATTAGGGTATTTTAGTGAAACCTGAAGCAAATCTTTGGTTAAAACAACACAAATAACACATAACTAAGCTAAACAAGCCATAAAAATATTAACTTATCACAAGCTTCACTAATTCCCCTTCAATATCACGAAAATGCACAAAAATACGATTTTTAGCAAACAAAACTACAATTTATAAACTAAGGTGCTAAGGGTGAGTTTAATACCTCCAAAATATCCTAAGAAAACCTCACTTCCAGCCCCTTACCCTTAAAGCCACTGACTTGACACCAAAATCCCTAAAAGAGCTATTTTTCCAAGGTTTTTGTGAAGGAATATGAGATTTTTGTGTAGGGTTTGTATATGGATCAAAAAAGAAGCAAAAGGAGAAGAGAATGATGATGATGTTGCTGCAGCTGCTGCTTCTCTCTGCTGGGAGCAGAAAATGAGAGGGAGAGAGGGAAAATGAGTGAGAAAAAAATGCTCAAAAGGTCAAGCCAACTTCACCTAACCCCCATACCTCCCATTCTCCATTTTAAATTTTAAAAAGAAAAGGTTGACTTGGTTTAATTTGGGGAAAATAAGAACCATGCAAGAAGAAAGGAAAAAAAGTTACATGCTAGCACTTTTTAACCTAAGTCATAAAAATGTGATAAGTGTGCATGTGATACACTAATCCTTGTTTAGGAAAATAATTAAGGAAAAATTTCCAAGTAAGGTGAACACAAGCTAAATTATAATTAATAAACCCCATATATATAAAAACACCTCTCATCACAATTAGAACTAGTTAAAAAAAAAGTTTTACGGGTTTTCATGAAAAACACGCATCATTACTAACTAACGCGAAATTAACCTAAACGAATTTCAAAGCGTTACAATGGGCCTCACATTGGCATGACTTATCAGGCTATTGGGGTCTGACGTTTACCACCCCCAGGCTGAGATATTCGACATATCTGACGAAGAGACCGGACTGTACGGTAGTGTTACTTATTGGATTCGCTGGAGTATGATCAGGCTTGCTTGTTGATCTTCTGATCGCTCAATACCCGGGTCGCCGTTACGTCCAGCTAGTACCGCTGACGGCTTGTGGGTGACTGATATGATCACCACCTACTGCCGGCGTATTAACGAGTCTTTAGAGTTCTACACAGAGGTTTCCTGGCTCAAGCGAAACGAAATAGGAGCACATATGTGATATGTGCGAGATCGAAATTAATACGAGTATGTGATATCGTATTCTATTCTCGCGATATGTGATATCGATCGGTTATATGTGATATAGCCGGGTTATCGAATCAAGTGTTGATTCGATAAGTTGATATATGATATTAGTCGGTTATATGTGATATAGCCAGATTATTAAATCAAATATTGATTTAATAATTTAATATATAATTATATATTTGATATATTAACTTGCATTAACTAATATTAGCTCACTTAAGCATTTTTTCTCCTCACTTGTGTGTACACTTAATATATATGTGATATATATTATTATGTCATGCTAGATGCTACATGCTACATGGGTGTATGAGACTCACACTATGCTTAACATAATGAAGGGTTTTATTTATTTAAAGTAAATCAAAATTAGTTGGAATTTAGTCACATGGTTAAGCTTAGTGGAAGCTTGTAGAACCATTGATTTAGTCCACTAATTTTGTTTTACTTAAGATATTTATTAACCCAACCATTATGACTAGCCATGGTTTAGACTCTACAAGGGTTAGTATATGATATTAACTCACCCATGGTTGCCATTCTTCACTAGATTTTTTCCATGATTGCTTTTCTTCATCTCCTTCTTCAAGCTCTCTAGCTTTTGGGAAGTGCAGAAAACGAGTGAGAAAAATATTTCTAAAGTGAGCAAAATTACTACTTCATTAAGCTATACTATATTAGCCATTTAGTTTAGGTTGTTTTCTTCACAATTAGTGAATAGGTAGCTTGAGTTAGTGTCTCCTCGATGTAGATCATTTTCGGCCTCGAAGACTTTAAGCAAGCTTATTCTTTTCATCTTGTGGAGCATTTCTAGAGTCCGAGAGTTCACTACTTGGAGCGAAGGGACTACTATACGGAGCTATTGAAGTAAATGACCGGTCTACAAAGGTTGTATTCCTTATTCACTTAGATATAAAGATGTTTACATTCTAGTTTCGTCTAATTCTCTAGTTAAGATTCTAGGTTAGGGTTCTTTAGCGCGCCAATTTTTTGAAAACGGCATGGTCGATGCCTCCCGAAACCCAGTGGCGGTGCTGCGGAACCCTACACCATCAAGCTCAACGGATCACTTCCCTATCAAGCTTTATTTTGCTCCATGTAGTAGTCTCTTCGCTCCAAGTATGAATATGGAAGAGGCTGAAGCCATCGGACAAGTCATTACCGGTAACACTTCCCTATCAAGCTTTATTTTCCATCTATACATATCCATACATTTTCTGTAGGATTGCTTGGCACGATAGCAAGGTTTCGGGAGGTATCGTCCATGCCATTTTCAAAAATTTGCCGTACAAAACAATCCTAACCCTAGAATATTAACTAAAGATTTAGACAATACAATATGTAAACTACTTTACAACTAAGTGAACTAGGAATATAACTTTTGTAGACCGGTCCTTCATTTCATTTGCTCCATGTAGTAGTCTCTTCGCTCCAAGTAGTGATCTTGCGGAGTCTAGAGTGGCTCCACAAGAAGAAA
The DNA here is from genome assembly GCA_030015575.1 of Agapanthus africanus. Classification (NCBI taxonomy): domain Eukaryota; kingdom Viridiplantae; phylum Streptophyta; class Magnoliopsida; order Asparagales; family Amaryllidaceae; genus Agapanthus; species Agapanthus africanus. The sequence continues at coordinate 269,427,068 of CM057342.1, read as the reverse complement.
GCAACGAGCTTGCACGAAGTCTTCGAGGCCAAACATGATCTACGTCGAGGAGACACTAACCCAAGCTACATCTTCACTAATGTGGGATTAGTGAATCTAACACCCAAAACTAAATTGATAATCTAGTAGAGAATGATGAAGTAGGATTTTTGCTCACTTTAGAATTACTTTTCTCACTAATTTTATGCTCCTCTAAAAAACCTAGAGAGCTCTCTCTTGAGCTTGAGGAAGATGAAGCAAATACTGGATGAGAGAGTCTATGGCAACCATGGGTAAGAAAATATCTAATATCACTCATGTAGAGACTTAACCATGAGTTTAGAAAATGGTTGGGTTTACAAATATCTAGTGTAAGACAAAACTAGTGGACTAAGTCAATGGATCTCCAAGCTTCTACAAGCTTCATGTCATGTGACCAATTTCCAACTAATAATTGATTTACTCTAAATAAATAAACCCTTCATTATCATTAGCATGGTGTAAGTCTCATACACCCATGTTGCATGTGGCATCAAGCATGACACAAAAAGAAAACACAATTAACATATATCACATATATATTAAGTGTGAACATGTGAGAGAAAGAAATGCTTAAGTGAGCTAATATTAGTTAATGTAAATTAATATATCAAATATATAATTATACATTAAATCATTAAATTAACACTTGATTTAATAATCCGGCTATATATCATATGACCGACTAATATTATTTGTATCAACTTATCGAATCAACACTTGATTCGATAACCTGGCTATATCTCATATAACCGACCGATATAATATCGACTTATCGAATCAATATTTGATTCAATAACCCGGCTATATCTCATATAACCGACCGATAACATAAATCACGAGAACAGAATACGGTATCACATACTCGTATTAATTTCGGTCCCGCACATATCACATATGTGCTCCTACTTCGTTTTGCCTGAGCCTGTGAAACCTCTGTGTAGGACTCTAAAGACTCGTCAATACGCCGACAGTAGGTGATGATTATATCAAGCACCCACAAGCCGTCAGCGGTACTAGCTGTATGTAATGGCTATCCGGGTATTGAGTGATCAGAAGATCAACAAGCAAGTTTGCTCCTACTCCTAAAAAGCCTGTCAGTAACACTACCGTACAGTTCGGTCTATTCGTCTGATATGTCGCATATCTAGTTTAGGGGCAGTCAACGTCAGACCACGGTAACCTATAAGTTGTACCGATGTAAGGCTCATAACGGGTCGAGAAACTACTAATAACACTTATCAGTAAATCTCCGTAGCAGCCATGGCCAGGGACTTATCATTATGGCCAATCGAGCACAGCGCAACATCAACCCCCAATACCGAGAGAGACGAATCCCCTCCTATCACTCATTGCCTCCATGTGATTCGGGGCTGTACCCAAAAGCCACCGTTTTGCACATTCTCTTGAACGTGGTAAGATGGAAATCAAAGTACCGTAGGAATCACACAAGGCTCTATGACGATCTTGGGTCTACAGACTAACATATACCGGTGTCACCAGAGAACTGCTATCTGACGATAGGTATAATACCAGCTAGGATTTCTCGGCGAGTCCGTTCAGTGTACCCAGTCTCCACTGAGCACCCGTATACCATCTTTGATGTCAAACACCAATAGATGTGGGATCATCCATCGCCCATCATATGGGTCAAGATGCGTAAACGCTAGTTTACTCTGGAATATCGATGCCCTGTCTCGATACACTCTCGACTAGGAACAATTATAGGGTGTACTTGTAGACTACCATTGGACCCACTAGTATGATCTTCATCATAGTCCTGGTAGTCAGGTACACATCCTTAGGGCTTTATCAACATGTGAGAGCAAGACAACATCACTTATACAAGTCAACATGTTAAGACAAAGAGCAACTAAATATCATACTATCATGTCGAGCAAGAAAGTCCTCTCTATATATATCCAAGCATTCGCTATAATATACATCACATGTATAATAATGGCCTCTAGAGCATACATATAACTAACAATCTCCCACTTGCACTAAGGCCAGTTGTTGTAGTATCTCATACCCAACATCCCGAAGAGTCTCTCAAATTGTATCTGGGGTATGGCCTTTGTGAGTGGATCCGCTGTGTTTTCCTTCGTGCCAACTCTCCTAACCTCGATCTCCCAGCGATCAACTATCTCCCGGATCAGGTGATACCGCCTCAGAATATGCCTGGATCGCTGATGGGACCTGGGTTCCTTGGCCAAGGCTACTGCTCCATTGTTATCGCAATACAAAGGTATTGGATGCTCAATGGACGGAACCACTCCAAGTCTAGTTATGAACTTCTTCATCCAGACAGCCTCTTTGGCAGCATCGTTGGCAGCGATGTATTCAGCCTCCATCGTTAAGTCTGCCACGGTTTCCTGTTTGGAACTCTTCCAATAAACCGCCCCTTCATTGAGGGTAAAGACAAATCCCGAGACCGACTTAGAGTCGTCCTTATCACTCTGGAAGCTCGAATCGGTAAAGGACTCCACTTGGAGTTCACCGTTACTATACACTAAGAACATCTCTTTAGTCCTTCTCAAGTACTTGAGAATGTTCTTCACAGCTGTCCAGTGACTCTCTCCTGGATCTGCTTGATATCTACTCACTACTCTTAGTGAGTATGCTACATCGGGTCTGGTACATAACATCGCATACATTATAGATCCTACTACCGAAGCATAGGGTATCTCTTGCATGCGAGCTCTCTCCAAATCAGTCTTGGGAGACATCTCTTTGGAGAGAGTGAGTCCTGTGATCATGGGTAAATTCACACGCTTAGATTCTTCCATACTAAACCTCTTTAGTGTGTTGTCAATGTACCTGCATTGGGACAATCCCAGTATCCGTTTAGATCTATCTCTATAGATCTTAATCCCTAAGATGTAGGAGAGATCACCTAGATTTTTCATTGAGAATCTTTGTGATAAGAAGAGCTTGACCGAGTGCAGCATAGGAACATCATTTTCTATCAAGAGTATGTCATCCACGTACAATACGAGGAAGACAACCTTACTCTCTGCCATCTTCTTGTATATGCAAGGTTCATCTACATTTTTGATGAAGTCAAACTCTTTGACTACCACATCAAAACAGATGTTCCAACCCCGCGACGCCTTCTTTAACTCGTAGATGGATTTAAGCAGCTTGCACACCTTCCTGCTGCTCCCATTGTCCACGAAGCCCTCTGGCTGAGTCATGTACACGCACTCTTCTAAATCACTATTTAGAAAGGCGGTCTTAACATCCATTTGCCAGATTTCGTAGTCATGGTATGCAGCGATGGCAAGCAGGATCCGGATGGACTTAAGCATAGCCACTGGAGAAAATGTTTCATCATAGTCCATACCTGGTCGTTGATGAAAACCTTTTGCAACAAGTCTAGCTTTGAAAGTCTCAACTTTTTCATCTACACCAAGTTTCTTCTTAAAGATCCATTTACTCCCGATGGGTTTTACCCCTTCAGGAGCAACTTCCAAAGTCCATACTTTATTGGTGTACATGGATTCCATCTCAGATCTCATTACATCTAGCCATTTCACAGAGTCCCTACTTGTGATGACCTGCTCGAAGCTAGTTGGGTCATCATCTACCATGATGCAATCCTCGCTCCCACCGTCTATGAGAAAATAGTAGTATCTCTCAAGTGGATGAGGAACCCTAATAGATCGGCGGAGAGGCTGAGGTTCGTTGGGAACTATCGAATCCTCTGGTTCCACTAAATCTTCAGTTGTAGTCTGTGTAGCTGGAACTTCTTCCAGTTCTACCTCTTTGCCACTAATTTCTTTTATAAGAAATTTCTTTTCTAAAAAGGTGGCATGTTGAGCAACAAACACCTTTTGTTCATTATTGTGGTAGAAAAAATATCCATATGAATTCTTTGGATATGCCACAAACTTACAAAGAACTGAACGTGTCTCGAGTTTGTCCAGATTTTGTCTTTTGACATAGGCCGAACAACCCCATATCTTAACTAGTTTAAAATATGGTCTCTTTCTACTCCATATCTCATATGGTGTGGTAGGTACAGATTTAGATGGAACTTGATTCAATAGGTATGCTGCTGTCTCCAGCGCATAACCCCAAAAGGAAATAGGTAACTCAGCAGTGCTTATCATAGAGCGCACCATATCTATTAGGGTGCGATTCCTCCGCTCCGATACACCGTTGTGCTGTGGTGTATACAGAGGAGTAAGCTGAGAGAGAATCCCATTCTCTTTTAGATAGTCACGGAATTCCGTGCCCAAGTATTCTCCTCCCCGATTAGATCGTAGGATTTTAATACTTTTACCCATTTGGTTCTCAATTTCATGCTTATATGCTTTGAATTTCTCAAAAGTTTCAGACTTGTGTTTCAACAAGAACACATGTCCGTATCTTGAGAGATCGTCAGTGAATGTAATGAAGTATGATGAACCATTCCTGGCATGTGTAGACATGGGACCGCATGCATCGCTATGTATCAGTCCCAAGAGTTTCGTAACTCTTTCTCCGTGTCTAGTAAATGGAGTTTTGGTCATTTTACCTTTGAGAGATGACTGGCAAGTGTTATAAGATGAAAATTTGAACGGTTTCAAATATCCATTTTTATGTAACTTAGCTAGTCGTGTCGTATTGATATGACCCAATCTACAATGCCACAAGAAGAATTCGTTCAGTTCTGAACTCTTTCTCTTGTGTGTGTTTTGCACATTAAGAACTGTGGTTTGATTTAGAATGTATATGCCATTATTTAGCGAGCCTGATCCAATCAACTTTTGATTCGGAAAGATATTCATAATATTATCATGTACTATAAAATTATATCCTTCTTTACTTAATAAAGAAACTGATATACGATTGCATATCAGGGTCGGTATGTAATATCATTCGTTCAGAATCAATGTATCACCATTTGGTAACACAAGGTGATATTCCCCAACTGCTTTGGCTGCAACATTTGTACCATTCCCTGCTAGTACGAAATGATCACCTATTCCCAGTTCTCTACCTTTCTTTAGCCCATGTAACATATTACATATGTGGGATCCCGATCCAGTATCTAATATCCAGGACGTAGAGTGTACTGAGAAACAGTTCTGGGTGACTAACACACCCGAAGAAGATGCATCAATATGCTCATTCTTCGTTTGGGTGGCGTGGAAATCCGGATATTTTCCTATTTCCTGCTCGGACTTATAACAATTATAAGTTGGAGCGGAACCAACGTTCTCCTGCTCAGCATAACAAGTGGGTTCAGTCAATACATCTATATTATTATCTTGATTAAGGTCTGACATGGTCGCTACCTGGAGAGAGAGAGAGAAGAAAACACTTAGCATATGCTCTTTCAAGATTAGATTTGTTTATTATCTTATCTAATGGCTCCCACTATTTTTATCAAATCTTCCTTCAAACCCTAAAAGGTAAGACTGATCGGGACTAATTACACCTTACAAGTTCGCCAATCTTTCAGCCAGGCCAGTGTTGGTACTTTGAGAGAGGTTCCCCATGCTCTTACACGGACCTAATTAAAATAAAGCTCATTTTCCCAGGGGTGTAACTACGTTAACACCTTTCTAGACACCCACTTGATTGGCTAATTGTGATGTGTAAAAATTTTCCTGGAGTAACTCTTACTCACAGTGTGTATCGGGATCCAACTATCTCATAGAAGATATGCAATCTCATTGCAAATTTCAACACTTGAAATTCCCGATAATAGTTTTTACCCCAAGCGATCTATGACCTTGATAAGGTTAACAAACCATAAATCGCAAGTCAAGTTCAACCCGTACATTTCATGATTGAATTAAACCCACCCGCATGACCCTTGACAAGGTCAACAAGGCCGTACGACTACCCTAGTCCAATCGCATCTCATGCTTTAACAGATAAGCACTAATTAGCTACCGTACACTACGCCTTGACAAGGTCAACAAATGTAGTGCGAATACTAAATATTACTTATCTGAAATGACGGAGGGCTACGCAGGTTTTTAAGAAAACCATGAGCGTAATGAACTTGATATCGTTGCAGAAACAGATGATTTTTGAAAAGGAGTGTTTTTAGGCTTTTTACTAGTTTTTCTAAAGAGGTCACTCCCGGTGAAGGGTTCTCGGCTCTTTCCTTATCGAATAAGGTGCAGGATATTTCACAAATACCCCTATGCAAAGCAAGAACTAAAAGAAGCAATCAAAAGACAAAACCGAGTGGGTTGTAGTATTTGCTAGTTTCGCTAAAGTGGTCACTCCCGGTGAAGAGATCTCGTCTCTTTCCTCATCGAATGAGGTGCTGGATATTCTACAATGAATACCGCTATGCAAAGCAAAAACTAGAGCTACCCTTTTTGAAAATATGATTCTACAATATCATTTGGGTTTCTTTTCTTTTCATTAATCTCATTAATGAATTCCCATCATTTATGCTTCTTAAGCATCACAGAAGAAACGAAAATACAACGTACACTTATGCCATTCGCATTCGCCACAGTGTCCCGTTATGCACCGTTAGGTTACTTAACTAACGGTATAGCTGGGCGGGACTAGCGCGGGTGTAAAACATAAGCAACGTTTATTATATATCATATATACAATAATAAAGCATTCGTCTCAGATATATAAAGTGATCACATCACAGAATATCAGCAGCAGAAGATAACATATGAAATATTGGATATATTAGGAATTCCGTGTTTTAAATTAAGCCGGTATAAAACACGGATTCCACGGTCGCGATGAATAGCCAAACCCACATCCTTAGACCCCTCCGAGAGCGACAAGCAACCCTACCAATTTTAGAGTTAGGAGACCCGGACTCGACTCCTCGAGATGGTCTCCCACTGGACTCTAGAACCCGGTTACTTGTGCTCCCCTCCTTAGGTCTATCCTAATGCGGAAAAGTAAATAATATACAACAATGGTGATATCATCCTCAACCCGGAAGTTCCCCAATAAAAGAATATTAAATACAATGAATTTTACATGAATGAAAATAAAAACTCTCATCTCCCATAAAACCCCCGTCTATTCAAAACACGATGATCCAATATAACATATCCCAGCAACACATAACATCGCATGTCATCAACGTAAGTAAATATGCGTATCACAATTGTCGTTGACATATAACAATGAAAATGGTGATACACCACATACTACACTTACGGTCGCAGAAAAGAAAATGTCAAACTACAACATTTGGAATCCACAATCACCTTAGACATCATAAACCCGAAATATCATATATTTCGGATTTCATGCCTAACAATATGAATTTCACATATTGTATCACATTCCACAAATAGCTAGACGACGTTAAATATTCCGATCGAATCAACAAACACCCAAAATTTCCCAAAAAGCTCAACACTTGAGCGCAGTTTAAAAATACCCATCACATGCCACAGTACCTATGGACCAACCGTAGAAGGGTCAACCCTTGCCTCACCTATGGCGTCGCGGAACTACCGCAAATCCTAGGGTTTGGCGGCGGTTCTTACGGTTATAGAATCGAGTCAGGGTTTTGTTCTTCTAGAGGGTCCACCATATTACTTTCATGATACTTGAATGTTCTTTAACTCGGAAAAAATCCAACTCTTGGATAATTTTCCGTCGAGGGTTAAAGTGGGTATTTGATATCCGTTCGAACTTTTTAACACCGTCTAAATAACCCGAAAATAGTTAGGATTACGACTACGAAACACTCCGAATTACCTTTGCAAAAAGATAACATCACATGCAAATTTACCAAAAACAAGTAACACCTGAAACATCAAAACCCAGAGACCAGAACACAGGACAAACATGAACCCCAGAAGCCTCCATAGGGCCGGCCAGATCGGTTTTTAGGGGTGTGTGCTCGGGTCAAAATCGGCCAATTGAGTTCGTTTTTGTTCAGTGTTCATGTTATATCTTATATAACATTCCGCAGTTGCTAAATTTTTTTTTTCGACGACTTAAAAAATTGAAAGAAACTGGGTTTTTAGTTTCGAGTGTTTCGGAGTTGTTTCGGTTTCGTAATTCTACAAACATCATCTAAATCTCTAGCTTGGCTTTGATACCACTGTAGGATTTCTTGGCACGACAACAAGGTTTCGAGAGGTATCATCCATACTATTTTCAAAAATTTGCCGTACAAAACAATCCTAACCCTAGAATCATAACTAAAGATTTAGACAATACAATGTGTAAACTACTTTACAACTAAGTGAACTAGGAATACAACCTTTGTAGACCGGTCCTTCACTTCAATAGCTCCGTGTAGTAGTCCCTTCGCTCCAAGTAGTGATCTTGCAGACTCTAGAGTGGCTCCACAAGAAGAAAGCAACGAACTTGCACGAAGTCTTCGAGGCCGAAGATGATCTACGTCGAGGAGATACTAACCCAAGCTACCTCTTCACTAATGTGGGATTAGTGAATCTAACACCCTAAAGTAAATTTCTAATCTAGTAGAGGATGATGAAGTAGGATTTTTGCTCACTTTAGAATTACTTTTCTCACTAATTTTATGCTCCTCTCAGAAACCTAGAGAGCTCTCTCTTGAGCTTGAGAAAGATGAAGCAAATAATGGATGAGAGAGTCAATGGCAACCATGGGTGAGAAAATATCTAATATCACTCATGTAGAGACTTAACCATGAGTTTAGATAATGGTTGGGTTAACAAATATCTAGTGTAAAACAAAACCAGTGGACTAAGTCAATAGATCTCCAAGTTTCTACAAGCTTCATGCCATGTGACCAATTTCCAACTAATAATTGATTTACTCTAAATAAATCAACCCTTCATTATCATTAGCATGGTGTAAGTCTCATACCTATGTTGCATGTGGTATCAAGCATGACACAAAAAGAAAACACAATTAACATATATCACATATATTTAAGTGTGCACATGTGAGAGAAAGAAATGCTTAAGTGAGCAAATATTAGTTAATGTAAATTAACATATCAAATATATAATTATATATGAAATCATTAAATCAATACTTGATTTAATAATCAGGCTATATATCATATGATCGACTAATATTATTTGTATCAAGTTATCGAATCAACACTTAATTCGATAACCTGGCTATATCTCATATAACCGACCGATACAGTATCGACTTATCGAATCAACATTTGATTCAATAACCCGGCTATATCTCATATAACCGACCGATAACATAAATCACGAGAACAGAATACGGTATCACATACTCGTATTAATCTCGGTCCCGCACATATCACATATGTGCTCCTACTTCGTTTTTCCTGAGCCAGTGAAAACTCTGTGTAGGACTCTAAAAACTCGTCAATACGCCAGCAGTAGATGATGATCATATCAAGCACCCACAAGCCGTCAGCGGTACTAGCTGGACGTAACGGCTACCCGGGTATTGAGCGATCAGAAGATCAACAAGCAAGCTTGCTCCTACTCCTGAAAAGCCTGTCAGTAACACTACCGTACAGTCCGGTCTATTCATCTGATATGTCGCATATCTAGTTTAGACGTGGTCAACGTCAGACCCCAATAACCGATAAGTAGTGCCGATGTAAGGCTCATAACGGGTCGAGAAACTACTGATAACACTTATCAGTAAATCTCAGTAGTAGCCCTGGCCAGGGACTTATCGTTATGGCCAATCGAGCACAGCGCAATATTAACCCCCAGTACCGGGAGAGACGAATCCCCTCCTATTGCTCATTGCCTCCATGTGATTCGGGACTGTACCCAAAAGACATCATTTTGCATGTTTTCTTGAACGTGGTAAGGTAGAAATCAAAGCACAGTGGGAATCACACAAGGCTCTATGACGATCTCGGGTCTACAGATTAACCTATACCAGTGTCACCAGAGAACTGCTATCTGACGATAGGTACAGTACCAGCTAGGAGATCTCGGCGAGTCCGTTCAGTGTACCCAGTCTCCACTGAGCACCCGTATACTATCTTTGATTTCAAACACCAATGGATGTGGGATCATCCATCGCCCATCATATGGGTCAAGATTCATATACGCTAGTCTACTCTGGAATATCGATGCCTTGTCTCGATACACCCTCGACTAGGAACAATTACAAGGTGTACTTATGGACTACCATTGGCCTCACTAGTATGATCTCCATCATAGTCCTGGTAGTCAAGTACACATCCTTAGGGTTTTATCAACATGTGAGAGCAAGACAGCATCACTTATACAAGTCAACATGTTAAGACAAAGAGCAACCAGATAGCATACTATCATGTCGAGCAAGAAAGTCCTCTCTATATATATCCAAGCATCCACTGTAATATACATCATATGTATAATAATGGCCTCTAGGGCATACATATAACTAACATTTTCCTTATACCTAAAACTATCCCACATAATTTAGGTACAATCTTAGTAGCCTCACTTTCTGTACTAGCACTCTTCGATACTGGAGCTTCTCATTGCTTCATGTCGCAACGGTTTGTCCGAACTCATGCAATTCCAGTCAAATCTATCGTATCCAACTGGAATGTCAGTTCAGGAAACAACATTCTAAAGGCAGTAATGGGATACAATCTGTGTCCAGTGGTCGTCTACAGCAGAGAATTCTATGCTGACTTCAAGGTGCTGGACATACCGAATTTTGATGTCGTCTTGGGTATAGATTGGCTCGGAACATTCTATACTACCATTGACTGTCGTCAAAGGAGGGTAGTCTTCGAGATTCCAGAACATCCAATCTTTTATTTCAAAAATGGAGACCGTACTCTGGAGCCAAGTACATACAAGACGAAACCAAAGAAGGCAGTGATTGCAGCACTTCAAGCGGAGGAAGGATCAAAGCCAGAAATAGTTCGAGAGTTCGACGATGTGTTTCCTGAAGACATATCAGGTTTGCCTCCCGATCGAGCTCTTGAATTCAGCATTGATTTAGTACCAGGGGCACAATCGGTGATCAAAGCACCGTATCGGTTAAGTCCGAAAAGTTTGAAGGAAGTCCGAACTTGGTTGGACGAATTATTGGCGAAAGGATGGATTCGTCCCAGCACTTTAAGTTGGGGATCACCAGCCCTGCTTGTAAAGAAGAAGGAAGGTTCATATCGAATGTGCATTGATTATAGAGTTCTGAACGATGTAACTATAAAGAACAAGTATCCACTCCCGCACATCGACGATCTGTTCGATCAGCTAAGTGGATCTTGGTTTTCTCCAATTTAGATCTTCGTTTGGGTTATCATCAGGTGAAGGTCAAAGAATCTGATATCCATAAAACGGCATTCAGAACTCGCTATGGTCATTACGAATTTCTCATGCTGCCATTTGGAGTGACCAACGCACCAGTTATATTTATGAACCTAATGAATCAAGTTTTCCGGGAGTACCTAGATAGGTTTGTTGTCATTTTCATCGACGACATCCTGGTGTATTCTAAAAGTCGGAAAGAACATGCCGAACACCTACGAATTGTCCTGGAAACTCTACGACAACATCAACTCTACGCCAAGTACAGCAAATGCGAGTTTTGGCTAGATCAAGTTGGTTTTCTCGGACATACTGTATCAGGCGATGGACTCTCTGTAGATCCAGCTAAAGTTTTAGCAGTAAGCGAATGGCCGAAACCAAAGTCAGTGAAGGACATTCGAAGTTTCTTGGGTCTAGCATGATATTACAGTCATTGAAGGATTTTCGAAGATTGCAACATCTCTGACCAAGCTCACACGTAAAAATGAAGAATTCGTGTGGTCAAAAGCATACGAACAACCTTTCGTAGAACTCAAGTCAAGATTGACACCAACGCCTATTCTCGTCATACCAGACCAATTTGGAGGTTTTGTAGTGCATAGCGATGCATTCGTAAGGGATTAGGATGTGTTCTACATCAGTACAGTAAGGTTGTGGCTTATGCTTCAAGACAGCTGAAAATTCATGAGCGTAATTATCCGGCATGATTTGGAGTTGGCATCCATTATCTTTGCTCTTAAGATTTTGCGCCATTATCTTCTTGGTGAACAAGAGGACATATACACAGATCATAAGAGTCTGAAATATGTGTTTACTCAGAAAGAGTTGAATATGCGGCAGAGAAGATGGTTAGAACTCATGGCGGACTTCGACATCAACCTGCAATATCACCCAGGAAAGGTGAATGTAGTACCTGATGCCCTTAGTCGCTAACCATTAGCATTAAATCTCACCGCACAGTGGAATCTTCAACAAGACTTGCATCAAATAGAAATTGAAGTGGTCATGCCAGGTAACGCTTCAAGTTTGATGAACTTACAAGTTCAATCTACCATTGTCAATCAGATAAAAGCAGCTCAAGCAAGTGATGTTAAGTTGCAAAAGATCAGAGAAAAAGTGGAAAATGGACTTCGAACAGACTTCATCATCCATGAAGACAGATCTTTGAGATACGGCAGTAGATTGTGTGTGCCTAAAGGTTATGTGCGAGAAGAGTTAATGAAAGAAGCTCATAGCTCTCCTTATTCAGTACACCCTGGAGGTACAAAGATGTACAAAGATCTGCATCAAAATTACTGGTGGCATGGAATGAAGCATAAAGTATCAGAAGTGTCGCTAAATGCTTGGTGTGTCATCAAGTAAAGGCTGAACATCACAAGACTGCTGGATTACTTCAACCGTTACCTATCCCAGAATGGAAGTGGCAACACATCACAATGGATTTCGTGAATGCTCTTACTCGCAGCATGAAGAGTAACGATGTGGTTTGGGTTATTGTGGATCGACTCACAAAGTCGGCTCACTTTATTCCCTTTAGAGTTGGCCAATCTACTGAGACACTAGCAAAGAAGTACATGGAGGTAAGAATCTAAGATTTTAAATCTTCAAAAATGTACTATCTCTAATACCCATGAACTCATGCAGGAAATCATGAGATTACATGGAGTGCCGGTTTGCATTGTCTCCGATCGGGACACCAGATTCCGATCGCAGTTTTAGCAAAATCTGCAAGTTAGCTTGGGAACAAGTCTGAACTTCAGCACGGCTTATCATCCACAAACAGATGGTCAGTCTGAGCGAACTATTCAGATCTTAGAAGATATGCTAAGAGCGTGTATGCTAGACTTCGGAGGATCATGGGAAGATCATCTACATCTTGTGGAGTTTTCATACAACAACAGCTACCAAGCAAATATAGGAATGGCACCTTTTGCAGCATTTTATGGAAGGAAGTGTCGATCGCCATTAAGTTGGGACGACATCGGATATAGAAAACTCCTTGGACCTGAGATGATAGTAGCCACTGTTGACATAGTTCGTACTATCAGTGAAAGAATGCGCATAGCTCAAGATTGACAGAAGCACTAGGCTGATGCAAAGCGCCGTCACTTGGAGTTTCAACCAGGAGAACATGTATTTCTGAAGATATCTCCGAACCGTGGAGTAATTCGTTTTGGAAGACGGGGTAAGCTTAGTTCGAGGTACATTGGACCGTTTGACATATTCGAACGATTCGGTGAAGTGGCTTATCGTTTTGCACTTCCACCTTCATTGGAAGGAGTACACAATGTGTTCCGCATATCCCAACTCAGAAGGTTTGTGAGTGACCCCAGCCATATTCTTGATCACTTCGAGCTCACTGTACAACCATACTTATCCTGTGAGCAACAACCTGTTGAGATCTTGGATAGAAAGGTAAAGTCACTTCGGAACAAGGAAGTCAATTTGGTTCGAGTGATGTGGAGAAAGGACATACCAGGAGAATCAACATGAGAAAAGGAAGATGAGATGCGTGCAAGATATCCTCATTTATTTGTAAACTAGTCCTTAAAATAAATTGTAAATTTCGAGGACGAAATTTTTATAAGGAGGGTAGACTGTAACAACTCCAATTTCAATATAGAGAAAATTGTTTAAAAGTTAATGTACAATTGGGGTATTTGCAATCCCGTGTAAACTATAAGTATTTGATTTGCTTTTGAACAGCAAGAAAGTACTTGTAGCACATTGGTAAAGTCTTGCACTACTGTGACGTAGCCCCTGTGATCGAATCCCCCCAGCCACATTATCTTTTTATTAAATTTTCTTTTAATATTTTAGAAGCCCAAGAATTTGCACGTGCACTACACGTAGAATGTTAAGTTACAGATTAAATAAACATGTGAACGAGGGTATGTGAAGCGTGAGGGACACATGGCGACGATCTGAGGCCATTCCACCGGTTCAAGACCGGCGAAATCCATCAAAAACTCGGTACCATCGGTCAAACCTGTAGGTACTGCCTTGAATTTTTGCCCCCTGCACCCCTTCAGCTACCCCACTTCTCTCACATTGTTTATTTTCTCTACATTCATCCATAGCACAATAAAATGCCATTTAATCCCAATTTTAATGCAATTTTTAATGCATTCTTTGTTAGTTGTATATATGCCCTAGAGGCCATTGTCGTACATACGATGTATATTATGATGGATGCTTCGATATATAGAGAGAGGACTTTCTTGCTCGATATGATAGTATGCTATCTGGTTTCACTTTGTCTTAACATGTTGACTTGTATTGGTTTACTATCTTGCTCTCACATGTTGATAAAGCCCTTGGGATATGTACTTGACTACTGGGACTATGATCAGATCATACTAGTGGGGCCAGTGTAGTCAACGAGTACGTCTTATAACTGTTCCTCGTCGAGGGAGTATCGAGATAGGGCATCGATACTCCAGAATAGACTAGAGTATACGCATCTTGACCCATATGATGGGCGATGGATGATCCCATATCCATCGGTGTTTGACATCAAAGATGGTGTACGGGTGCTCAGTGGAGACTGGGTACACTGAACGGACTCGCCGAGAACTCCTAGATGGTATTATACCTATTGATCAGTCGAAAATATTGCATTTTTAACACATCAATTTCCCTACTATTTGCAATCATCTAAAGGTGTTCGGTATGAATATATCACATATTAGCAAATTGTCTGTAAAATACCAAATAACATGTGTTATATATTATAACCGGCATTTTGAGGGAAATTGAGTGTTTATTATTGCACGCATGATCTTTTGTATATCGCAACACTTGTCTCGAGATTGTGTGCAGGAAATTCCAGGTAAAGAGCCGAAACTGCTAAAAGTGCTGATAAAAATACGCCAAGTCCAAGACTTGTGATCTGGCAGTGAACAAGAAAGTATGAAAATATTCCAGATATTCTAAAAGTGCCATAAAGCCAACAGAGGAGTTATCTGAAAATTTCATGCCCCAATGCCACCAAAGGGCCGCGGATCCACGGCCGAATGGCCCTATTGGCGGCGGATCCGCGGCCACGTCAGCAAGTCGTCGGCAGAAGACTTTGTCAGGTTTCTCATTTCAAGGTCAAAACTTCTTCAAGCCACTTTAAACTCCAGAGATCTCCAGAAGCTTCCGTCCTAACAGCCAAGCTTCTTGTACAAGCTAAACACTACCAAGCTTATCAAGGAAGCTAGCTAACTAACTCAACCTAGAAGCTTCTACTCAACTACCAAGCTTCCAAGAGAAGCTAATCCTAGCTTAGCTTCTAAAGGAAGCTAATCCTAATCAAGCTTCTAGGGGAAGCTAAGGAGAAGGCTATAAAAAGGACCCAAGGGCATCGTTGAAAGGTTGTTGAAGGTTGTTGAAAATTGAGCCAAAATTCCACAAGTTGAGTGACACAACTTGTGCATCCAAACCCTAATCCAATTCCAAAAGCCAATTCAAGATCTTCGAGTACGAAATCAAGCAAGAAGCCATCAAGCCTTTTTGAAGCGACGCCAATCTTCAACCGAGCAAGTGATCCAAGACGATCCGCGACTCACGGAGACGATGCGAAGCTAATTCGACGATCGAGTTCTTTCCTCAATTCTTGTAGTTCTTGAGCGAATTGTAACGAAATTGTTGAATAAAGAAATGTGAAAACTCTTAATCTTGCTTTTCTTTATATTTGAGCATTATGATTAGTTCTCAATTCTTGATTGTTTTCTTTATCATAATGTTTGAGTGAAAACTCCGCTCGTGGAGGAATCGAGAAAATAGATAGATGATGATGATTACATTCTTGAATGATTCTTAAGTCCTATGAATTTTGTAAACCCTAGAAAATTGAATCATCGAAAATCTAGTTTCGAGCGAGATGCTCTATTGAATGTTTTCGCTCCTAATTAGAGATCAACGATCGATAATTGAATTTCCTAGAGGCTAGCGTTTGAATGATAATCAACGAAAGGACAAGGGATGATGATGAGGAAACCCTAGTTTCTTCGATAGATCCCTAAACCTCATTGATCGTTATCGATCTAGCAACAAATCATTAATGGATAAGAATACGTAATCATAAGTCTTCATCCTCACTATCGATTCGATCGATTCCTATGAGCTTCATTACAAATCTTGATAACTAATTCAAATTGGACGATTCTTGATTCTTGATTCATGATCTATAGTATTTCTTGATATTAGATCTAGTTTTTGATAATTCTTGAAAATGAATTTCATAAATCTTGAATCAAATTTTCTTTTCTTTTATCCTTTAACTTTCAATTCATCTAAATCAATTACGATCAAATCACACTTTCCCTGTGGACAATCCGCACTCGCTAACAAACCTATAATTGACACCGTTATTGATTGCGGTTTATAAATTTCTTTGGTTGTGATCTTTACACTTTTCTTATATACACACCGAGAATAAGATCAATCAAATGGCGCCGTTGCCGGGGATCGTGTGCTAATTTGTTCGTTTTTGAAATTTGAGTTGAAAAATTTATTCCATCAGAATTTTTTGATCAAAATTCGCACAAACACCAAACGATTTGTTGTGAATTGTTGCGAGGAAATCTGGAATCTGTGGAACGAGAGGAAAATTTTTCTGAATATTCCAAAGAGTTCAGTGAGTGAATAGGAATAGTTTCTGAATTTTTTTTGCAGTGATCTTGCCATCAGACCGCAGAAGCGCGGCCATAAGGTGCATCTCGCGGCGGAACCGCGACGTTCCTAGGGCTTCGCTGCACTAAAATTTTTAGGTGAATTTCCGACTTTCTTATCTCCTCCCTTCTCTACTCCATTAACCAATTTCTGCAGGTTTCTTTGCAAAAATTCGTAGCGCCGCAAAAATAAAAATTGTGCGTGTTTGATCTTGGTTGTTTGCATTTTTAATATGGAAATTAAGGGGCAAAGACCAATTTCAGATTAGGTGGGGAGTTCATTACCCTTCCTAAGCCCCAAAAATCATAAAATTGCATCCGCATCACCCTCATTAACTAAAAAATATTTAGACATGACTCTAAGGACCGTCGCGCTCACTTAGGACAGAAGGAGGTCGTGGGTAATCTATTGCTTATTCGCGTTTTTTTTGTGATGTCTAAGGCAAGTGTGTCAAAGGCAAGTGGTTACTTAATTAGGCCCACTACTTACGTAGTGGAGAACCTCCCACTTACCTGGCACTTGCCTGGCCACAGAAAGGATAAAGAGGCAGTAGAGGATTGATCTTGCGACTTGTCTTATGGAAGTCTAGGAGCGGTCTAGAGACTTGACCTAGGTGACTATTAGACTTAGGGTTGCTTGTGCATTGTTTGTGATTTGCATTTTTTCAAAAATCCGTATCTTTTTCAAAACAAATACCAATCCACATTTTCTCTAATTATCTTAACGCTGCCACTTGTATTAAACCCTTTAGTGCATGCTCGGCTGGACACGGGATTCTAGTGCCCGTCTTGTCCGCATTCCTCCTATCGACTCCGAAGTCGGTATTTCTACGTCTACTTTTTCTTTACCCACCACCACACCCACTTCGATGGACGGTTCTCCATCAAACTTCTTTAACACTACTCTGCCGCCGTCCGCAGGTACGCAGAATCCACCCCACATCTCTCTCTAAGAGAGATGTTACCCTATGCGATGTCCTCTTTCGACCTGTCTCACCATTCCACCAGCCAATGGGGACAATTTTGAAATCAAACCCCAATACATCAATCTTCTACCCAAATATTACGGTCTCGAGTCTGAAGACGCATATGTCTTTATTACCAAATTTAAAAATGTATGCGCTATGATGGGTCCTTCACAGCTTTCTGTGGATGCTATGCGTTTCCGTCTTCTCCCATTTACTTTGTGCGATATAGCCGAGAAGTGGCTTTATAACACAGCCGCACATTCTATTTCAAACTGGGAAGAATTCGTAAAAGCATTCCTAAAGAAATTTTACCCCAATCATAAAACAGCTCGAGTCCGTAGCGAAATAAATCAATTTACCCAGCTTCTAAATGAATCATTTTCGAAGTGTCTTCAACGCTTCAAGGATCTGTTAGTTCAATGTCCACATCACGGAATCCCTAGATGGGATTTGTACAGAATCATATATGAGGGCATTAATCCTACCACAAAACAGACCCTTTAATCTATGTGTCAAGGCACCTTCATGACTAAAGATGATGGTGAAGCCTGGAGATTCTTAGAAGATTTTGCTGAAAAATCTTTACAGTGGGAGGGTGTAAACCAATCATCATCTAGGGGTGGCAATAACCAAATTGATGTTTCCATAGGAGTTAGAGCTGAAATGGCAGCAATGTAAAAGAAACACGAAACTATGGAAAATAAATTTTTAGCAGCTGCTCTAAATCAGATGTCACTCTCCAAAACTGTATGTAAATACTGTTCTGATCCATCACATCTTACGGAAGAATGTCCATTGAATTCTCCGTTTCAAGGTCATGAGCATATCAATGCTGCTTTTCAACAAAGACCTAGAAACGATCCGTTTTCTTCCACTTATAATCAGGGTTGGAGGAACCACCCTAACTTTGCTTGGAACCAATCACAAAATCAAAACACGGTTCCAAATCAAAATAATTTCCAAAGGGCTCCTCCACCACAACAATAACCACTTCAATTGAGTCAGCACCCCTACCAATCACAAAATTTCTAAAATCCAGCCAACACATCCGCACCATATGAAAATTCTTTGCAATTGGCCGGTACTGACAATTCCTCTGCACTCGAACGAACCTTGGATACTTTCATGAAACAATCCATCCAAAGGACGGCAAATATTCAATCTTCCTTCGATAATATGATGAAGATCATTGTCTCTTAAAATGAAAATATTAAATCGATGGAAGCACAAATTGCCCGTATAAATGCCGAATTGAGTGCGAGAGAAAAAGGGAAACTTCCAGCTCAACCTTTACCCAATCCTGGCTATTCACATCATGTGAACGCTATCACCACGTTGAGATCTGGAAGAGTGCTTGACAATCATGTTGGTGAGGAGATTGATAATAATAAAGAATCAATCGATGATACCCCGGCTGAGATTTTTCCTTTCACTTCTATTTCTACTTCTGACCCCAGTTCGTCTACCCCACCATTTTCTTCCGAGCTTATTCTCCGTTTTCCCCAAGGCTCGACACCTCAGCAAATCTCTTCTAGTCCACCAAAAACGATCCTCACTCCTATTCTTAGATCATTCCGACCCATACGATCTTCTCCAGTGTTGGACCCCAACCTTATTGCTCAATCTCCTTACCCGAATCAGTTAAGGGGAAACAGACCAAGTCCGCAAATGGAGAAGATCACGGAAATCTTTGAGCAAGTTAACATCAACATCTCTCTCCTAGATGCTATACAACAAGTCTCCGCTTATGCGAAAATTCTCAAAGACTTGTGCACTAGGAAGAAGAAGACTCAAGTACCCAAGAAGGTGTTCATGTCAAAGACTGTAGACACGGCTTTTCCCCAACAATTACAAAGGAAACGTAAGGACCCTGGCTTTCCTACTATTTCTGTTTCTATTGGGGATAAACATATCAACCGTGCTCTACTTGACCTTGGCGCAAGTGTTAACCTGCTTCCTTTCTCGGTCGCGCCCCGCTTCCCGGTGTACGGCGAAGTGGACGCGACGAGACCCGCTACGTATATACTCAGAAGTACATACGCTAAGCGTAACTAAGCAATATAAAGTAAATCATAAGAGACGAATAATATAGAAATAACAACAACTTTTATTAATAACATTCTTTTTACAATGCAAGAAAAGAAAATACAACTGGAATGAAAAGCAATGCCTAAACAGTGGCATAACAGAAAATGAAATAAACTGGAAAGAACAAGGTACAGTATCTAGAGTTCTGGATCTTCCTGGAACTGCTCCAAATCTTCACCGGTGGGCTCGATATCAGCTTGGTCCAACGCACCTGACGACATTCAAAGAAGAAGGAAATAGAATGTCGTCAGCGAACAGATCGCTCGGTAAGTCCCAAAGAATAAGAATAATGAGAATGACAGAGTAACAGTATTTTCTAAACTATTATATTGTTGAATATTATGGAACATTGTGTAACGTTGTTGTTTGTAGCTTGGTACAGAAGGATGCCAGTGTATACGAGGGGGATCTCTATATGCTAGAGATCAGGGCAAAAGGAAAGTACAAGGAACCATTATGCCACGGTACAACAGCAATAGGATTCAGGTTAGGTGTCTTAATCTGACCACCTCGTGCCACCTTTAACACCTTCTGTACCAATCTACCCCTTAAACCCCGTAGTGTTTTAACTGTAATGTGGTATTGGAATATGTAAATTGGATGACTGACCAAAACCATGATATCAGTAAACATGTTGCAACTGTATAATCAGGTAAATGGAATATCAGAATAATGGATGAATATCCATGGTTTGATTCAGTCAAAAAGAGTATATTGTTAACTGGATTCAGGGTTTCATGTATTCAAATTGTATTGGAATATAAAAGAATAAAGATTGACTTGAATCATATTCGAGTCAGGAATAGTCAGACTCTAACCCGAGTCAGACTAAAAGAAAGATAATTTGAAGTTCAATATTAGCTAGGGGCCTTATTGTAATTTGTAAAACTTAAGGGGGTTTTATGTAAAAAGTACTTTTGTATAGTTTTCAAAATACACCTCAAGTATTTAATAATCGTCTTTATTGTTATAATGAATGTGAATTTTATTTGTGTTATTCTAGTGAATATATCCTAATAAAAGTATTAATTGTTTTATCTGAAAATTCATGGTATTTTAGTGTAACTTTTAATCTTGTAATTTTTAGAAAAATATGGAAACTTTATATTATGATAAAATAGGTGTTTAAATGATAATTATATATATATTAACATATGAATAATTTTATATAAATATTTTGTTTAGAAAAAATCTCATTTTCCCTAAATATCGTATTTTGAACCTTTCGAGACCGAATGCTCCTTGCGGAGGTCTGAATCTCGCACTACTAGCCTGCGGGTGCACGATGAACCGTACTATCCCTAACAGGTTCCCCAAAAGTGGGTTGTAGCGGCGCTTTGCTTAGGTTTAACAAATACTTTTCATTTGGGAAAACGGTTTTATAAATACGGGGTATTTATTTGCAAAAGAGTACAGTTTTCCGTATTTTAGTTATTAGGGTTTCCTAAACCAACTAGCCTGCTTCTAAGTCTAAACGATGAGTCATTAGAAGCCTCAAATCGCCTCTTCACCGTCAATTGCGGCCAGGTAAGTGCCAGGTAAGTGGGAAGGAACCACGGTCGTGGGCCTAATTAAAAACCACTAGCCTTAGACACACTTGCCTAGGCACCACAAGACAGTTTAGATAAACGATCGATGTCCATGACCAATCGTGTTTTCATTTTATTAAAAGATTTTATCTAGAAAAGTTTACAACTTAAAGCTTTAAATAAAGATTAGGGTATTTTAGTGAAAAGTCCTGTAATTTCGTATTCTGTGTTTTGATATTTATCAATTAGGGTTATATTGAGTGTGTGTAGGGGTAGGTCATTACCCCATGACTTATTTTAAGTTTTGGTGAAGTTTAAAGGTAAAACATGCTATGTTAAACTTAAAGGTATTATAGCGCAAGAATACGGTATTCGAAAACGTTATCATTTTATGTGTGAAATTTCATTCAAATTGGGTTCTACAAGTTTAGTGATCAAGATAAACCTAATTAGGAGTGAGGGAATTAATTAAACTAAGAAAAATGAACTTCATGGTATTTTTATGAAAAGAATACGGTTTTGCAAAGAAGTTATCATTTCATATGAAAAAGTTTGATTAAATTGATTTATGGGTGATTAACAGTCAACAGGCAAATGGGTAGATAATATGTATTAGGTGACAAGTGGAAATTTATAGAAAAACCGAATCGGAAATCGGTTTGTCCGATTTCCATCGGGTTCCAAAAAGTCGTATTTTTATCTTAAAGAAAAGAGAGATAGAAGAAGGTGAGACTTACGGTTTGGACAAGCTAAGGACGCTAATGGACGTGGTGGTTGTCGATTCGTCGAAAACGTCGCGAAGGTTCTGATCCGGTCGCCGGAATCCGTCGTCGATTTCGGCAGTGTTTCGCTTCTCGCTCTTCGTACCGAGTTCTCAAGAATTTGGGAGAGTGGACTTAGAGTTGTGAGGGGAAAAGGTAGAGGGTAGGGGTCTTTATATAGGGCTAGGCTAGGGTTAGGGTTTGGATTAAAAAATATTTAAAAAATGTAAAAATCATTAAAAATTCATTAAATTTTGTCTTAAAAGAGATTTAATTGAAAATTGGTAACATTACAAAACATTTAGACTATACAGGGGGTTAGACCAGGTCAACACGAAAATTTTTCGTGTTGACGACTCAGCCGATCGGCCGAGTCCGGCCGACGGCGCCGGCCGATTAGGCCGAGTCCGGCCGGCGGCGCCGGCCGATTAGGCCGAGTCGCCGGCCGATTCGGCCGAGTCATGGCCGAGTCGGGTGTCGGTGGGTCGGGCTCGGTCTGGGGGAGGTTTTAGTGTACTTTAATTTTTATGATTCGCAATAAATTGTGAGTTATGGCTGTTTGACCGTTTGACTTCTAAAAAAATTTAAACAAAAAGATATAAAAATTATGTGGGGCATGGGATTCGAACTCTGGTGGCTTGGTTCAGCAATGCAAGGTATTACCAATGAGCTACAAGCTCCTTCTTGTAATTATTATAGAAAAATAGATCATTAAAATGATATTACCAGAATTAAATATCCAAAGTACACTTTAAATTTTAAAACAATTTTATGTACACTAAAAATGATATTATTTAAAAACAAATTAATTAATTATATATATCTTGTGCTCAGATTAAAATACTCCTTTATGGAAAAATTTAAAAAAATGAAAACGATTTGTACAGAAAAGTGTATATGAAAATTAGGGTTGTTACAGTTTACGAGCAACTAGGTATCGGAGTGTTAAAGCCCTCGAACATAACTCTCCAGATGGCCGACCGATCAATCACCAAACCTAGTGGTAAACTAGAGGATGTGTTAATAAAAATCGGGGAATTTGTATTCCCTGTGGACTTTATTGTACTTGATACACAGCCTGTAGCAAACCCACAGAATCAAATTCCGGTGATTCTTGGTTGCCCCTTTTGGCCACTTCCAATGCTATAATCAACTGTCGTAATGGCTCTATGACACCATCCTTCGGGAATAGGTCAATTGAGCTGAACATTTACAAGTTGGGAAGTGTACCCTCCGAACCTACTGCTCAGGTCTATTCTGTCGATTTAATGGATGTCGACAGCAGCGAATTTGACGATCCTCATGATACTGATCTAGACTCTTTTCATATGTTGTTGTTTGACCCAACTATGTATCATACACATACGGACTCTTCTACCGAGTTGTCCGGGTCAATAAATAATACTGATTATGAACTGTTTTTGGAGTCTGAAGATCCCCCCGCGCTTTGTGATGACATTATTCTTCGGGGTATCGACGACATTATTCTTCGAGGTATCGATGAGAGTTTTGAGAAAATTTTCGCTGAAGAACTCGCATTTTTGAAAGACACGGGTGTTGAGATGAATCCACCTCAATACAAAGAAATTGAACATCCATCCCTTCTTCTGGACTGTAAAGAGAATGCGAGTAATCCATCACAATCACTGTACCGTCTCTTCAAAACGAGATGCAAACACATTCTTTCACACCACTTATCTTTTCCCCACTTCTTCTTGGCTCATTTCAATTTGTTCTTCCACCAACCGGTGCACTACATTGATAAAATTTTCGAATGGTTGGTGTTGACCTTCGGTCTTTGCAAAGCTTGGCATCGACCAATAATCTTGACCCCCTCTTGTGATTTTCAAAAGATTAACATTGTTTAACTCAAGTTTGGGGGGGATAATCTGGCTCCTGAAAAGAAAATTTTTACTCAAAAAAAATTTGTGAGCCAAAAATAAGTTTGGGAGAGGATTTTCACGATCATATTTATTGTCCCCATTAATAAATTTCCTTCCAAGCTTACAGGTTTTTGAGATTTAGCGGATAGCAACAGTGAGGACACTGTTGAAAACAAGTTTGGGGGAGGTTTGTGCTTATTTACGTATAACTTTGCATCATACTTTGCATAAGCACAAAAAAAATAAAAAAAATTGTGTACATAAATAAGATAATAAAATATTAGATAGTGAAAAATTACATCCAAAAGATCGGAAAAATTTAAGAAAACCAAGATGTTAGTTATATGTATGCCCTAGAGGCCATTACTGTACATACGATGTATATTGTAGTGGATGCTAGGACATATATAGGGAGGACTTTCTTGCTCGACATGATAGTACGCTATCTGGTTGCTCTTTATCTTAACATGTACTCTGATTGTCTCTATGTTACATGTTGATAAAGCCCTTAGGATATGTACTCGACTACTGAGACTATGATGAGTTCATACTAGTGGGGCCACGGTAGTCGACGAGTACATCCTATAACTGTTCCTAGTCGAGGGTGTATCGAGACAGGGCATCGATACACCAGAGTAGACTAGCGTATACGCATCTTGACCCATATGATGGGCGATGGATGATCCCATATCCATCGGTGTTTGACATCAAGGATGGTGTACGGGTGCTCAGTGGAGACTGGGTACACTGGACGGACTCGTCGAGAACTCCCAGATGGTATTATACCTCACGTCGATGGCAGTTCTCCGGTGACACTGGTACAGAGTAGTCTGTTGACCCGAGATCGTCATAGAGTCTTGTGTGATTCCCACTGTTCTTTGATTTCCATCATACCGCGTCCAAGAGGGCATGCAAAAAGGTGGCTTTTGGGTACAGTCCCGAATCACATGGAGGCAATGAGCGATAGGAGGGATTCGTCTCTCCCGGTATAGGGAGTTGATGTTGTGCTGTGTTCAATTGGCTATAACTGGAAATCCCTGGCCAGGGTTGCTGAGATTTACTGGTAAGTGTTATCAGTAGTTTCTCGAACTGTTATAGACCTCATATCAACACAACTTATCAAGCTACTGGGGTCTGACGTATACCACCCCTAGGCGAGATATGCGATATATCAGACGACGAGACCGGACTGTACGGGAGTGTTACTGATTGGATTAGCAGGAGAAAGTACAGGCTTGCTTGTCGATCTTCTGATCGCTCAAAACCTGGGTGGCTGTTACGTTTAGCTGACCGCTTGCAGCTTGTGGGTGTTTGATATGATCATCACCTACTGCCGGCGTATTGACGATTCTTTAGAGTCCTACACAGAGGTTTCTTGACTCAGGAAAAACGGAGTAGGAGCATATATGTGATATGTGCGGGACCGAGGATAATGCAATATGAGATACTGTATTCTATTCTCGCGATATTTGATATCAGCCGGGTCATCGGATCAAGTGTTGATTCGATGAATCGGTAATGAGATATTAGTCGGTTATATGCGATATAGCCGGATTGTCGGATCAAGTGTTGATTCGATAATTTAATGTATAATAATATATATGATATATTAAATTACATTAACTAATATTAGCTCACTAAAAGATTCTTTTTCTCACTCGGGTAATACATTGATATATATGCGATATATGTTAATTGTATTATTTTATTCTGTTACAATAAATATTATATATGTGATATATAATATTGTAACATGATATGATTACTAATGCAACATGTTTTGTGGAGATTAAACAAGGTTAGGGTTTGAATTGGGTTAGTTCTTTCATGAACATTTTAGAAGGTTTCTTTTTGTTTTGAGTGAAGATATTATGCTTGATATTTTGTAATGACTCATTCTTAACCCAACCCAAACCCTAGCCCTAGTTAAATCTCTACAAAGGTTTGGTTGACCATGGTTACATTATTAATCACATATTATTTTCATTATTCATCACAAAAGGTTTTTAATTGATTTCTTCTTCTTCTTCCTTGAGCTCTTCATGGAAAAGCTTTCTAGCTTTTTCAAAGGTGATGAAAATGAGTGAGAAATAGAAAACAAATGAGAGCATAAATCCTACTTCATCATCCTCATCTATCCTTGCCATTTAGATGAGGGTGTTCACTTCATTTAGTGAGTGAGAGCTTGTGTTAATGAAACTTCAAGGTAGATCATCTTTGTTATCGAAGATCGGAAGCAAGTTTGCATCATTCTCTTCGTGGAGCCTCTCTAGAGTCCGGATGCACGATGATCGCAGCGAAGGGACCTCAACACGGAGCTTAAGAAGTGAAGGACCGGATCTACAAAGGTTGAAATCCCTCTCACTTAGTGTTAAAGTTTTTAACATGCTTGTTTTCGCCTAATCTCTAGTCTAAAGATCTTGTTTAGGGTTGTTCGGCACGGCTAAAATTTTAATCGGGCATGGTTGATGCCTTGTAGAACCTTGTGCGTGTGCCTAGCATCCCTACACAAGAAAATTTGAAGTTTTCTTAAATGAACTAGTAATAAGTAGTTATGAGCCGTTGTCCCAAAGGTTAGTAAGATGAAGGAAGTCACTAATCTGAGGATAAAAATAAGTCTGAAAAATAGTTCATATTTTGAAAGCCAAACATTTGGACGTTGATACCCTACTATACGCACTTACACACATCTTGAAACTCGGGATAGTAGAGGATACCTTGAAATGCTCTTGTCTAAAAGCTAAAGTATGAAGGAAATAACAAATGAAGAAAATATAAAATGGCGAAGAAAAAAAATGAACACTGGTTTTGTTATTACCAAGGCAACAATAAAAAAATATAGCGAGGGTACTTCATCATATAGTGCCTTAGACCAACTGGTTTGGGAGTCACTGCTAAGCCTTAGGTGTTGCAAGATGAGGAAAATACTAATACACCTAATAAGCAAGCACATGAGTAATCGGTCGGTTAGTACCTCAAGAAGTATTAACGGTCGCATGAAAAATGTGTGAGCAATCTCATCTAAATATTCATCGATTAAAAAGTACTAAGGTAGATGGACAAGAGTATGATAGCTTGAATTGAATTCTCCGAGTGTAGGGATGTTCTTTACACACATGTAGGGGTATATGATCGATGTTTGGAAGAAAGATAGGAATGAAGAATAAAGACGATGTTTTATTGAGAGATGATGTGATTTATGACATCTTTTCATGACTATTAAGATAGGACTGATGACAACCGAAAAACTAGTATAGTTGGAAACTCTAATTTTCAAAGTCTTTCTTTTACAATTCTTATCTTTACATGTAACTTTCACGGTCTTTCTTTTATTATTGGATTTTGTGGGTGAAATCCGCTGAAAACCCTCAGGACACAACACTCCTCCTACTAGGGACACCTAGAGGTTTAAAGGCATGTTGCACGTGCTCAGTGCAATCGTGTTGCCTACAAAAGTGTGCTAGTTAGTTTTTCTTTTTTCTTATATTTTCTCCTCCTCTTTTTAATAAAACAAGTTTGCTCGAGACGACCAAAATTAAGTTTGGAGGGATTTGATCAGTCGAAAATATTGCATTTTTAACACATCAATTTCCCTACTATTTGCAATCATCTAAAGGTGTTCGGTATGAATATAGCACATATTAGCAAATTGTCTGTAAAATACCAAATAACATGTGTTATACATTATAACCGGCATTTTGAGGGAAATTAAGTGTTTATTATTGCACGCATGATCTTTTGTATATCACAACACTTGTCTCGAAATTGTTTGCAGGAAATTCCAGGTAAAGAGCCGAAACAGCTAAAAGTGCTGATAAAAATACGCCAAGTCCAAGACTTGTGATCTGGCAGTGAGCGAGAAAGTATAAAAATATTCCAGATATTCTAAAAGTGCTACAAAGCCAACAGAGGAGTTATCTGAAAATTTCATGCCCCATTGCCACCAAAGGGCCGCGGATCCGCGGCCGAATGGCCCTATTGGCGGCGGATCCGCGGCCACGTCAGCAAGTCGTCGGCAGAAGACTTTGTCAGGTTTCTCATTTCAAGGTCAAAACTTCTTCAAGCCACTTTAAACTCCAGAGATCTCCTGAAGCTTCCGTCTTAACAGCCAAGCTTCTTGTACAAGCTAAACACTACCAAGCTTATCAAGGAAGCTAGCTAACTAACTCAACCTAGAAGCTTCTACTCAACTACCAAGCTTGCAAGAGAAGCTAATCCTAGCTTAGCTTCTAAAGGAAGCTAATCCTAATCAAGTTTCTAGGGGAAGCTAAGGAGAAGGCTATAAAAAGAACCTAAGGGCATCGTTGAAAGATTGTTGAAAATTGAGCCAAAATTCCACAAGTTGAGTGACACAACTTGTGCATCCAAACCCTAATCCAATTCCAAAAGCCAATTCAAGATTTCTGAGTACCAAATCAAGGAAGAAGCCATCAAGCCTTTTTGAAGCGACGCCGATCTTCAACCAAGCAAGTGATCCAAGACAATCCGCGACTCACGGAGATGATGCGAAACTAATTCGACGATCGAGTTCTTTCCTCAATTATTGTAGTTCTTGAGCGAATTGTAACGAAATTGTTGAATAAAGAAAGGTGAAAACTCTTAATCTTGCTTTTCTTTATATTTGAGCATTATGATTAGTTCTCAATTCTTGATTGTTTTCTTTATCATAATGTTTGAGTGAAAACTCCGCTCGTGGAGGAATCAAGAAAATAGATAGATGATGATGATTACATTCTTGAACGATTCTTAAGTCATATGAATTTTGTAAACTCTAGAAAATTGAATCATCGACAATCTAGTTTCGAGCGAGATGCTTTATTGAATGTTTTCGCTCCTAATTAGAGATCAACGATCGATAATTGAATTTCCTAGAGGCTAGCTTTTGAATGATAATCAACGAAAGGACAAGGGATGATGAAGATGAAACCCTAGTTTCTTCGATAGATCCCTAAACCTCGTTGATCGTCATCGATCTAGCAACAAATCATCAATGGATAAGAATACGTAATCACAAGTCTTCATCCTCACTATCGATTCGATCGATTCCTACGAGTCTCATTACAAATCTTGATAACTAATTCAAATTGGACGATTCTTGATTCTTGATTCATGATCTATAGTATTTCTTGATATTAGATCTAGTTTTTGATAATTCTTGAAAATCAATTTCATAAATCTTGAATCAAATTTTCTTTTCTTTTATCCTTTAACTTTCAATTCATCTAAATCAATTACAATCAAATCACACTTTCCCTGTGGACGATCCGCACTCGCTAACGAACCTACAATTGACACCGTTATTGATTGCGGTTTACAAATTTCTTTGGTTGTGATCTTTACACTTTTCTTATATACACACCGAGAATAAGACCAATCACCTATCGTCAGATAGCAGTTCTCCGGTGACACTGATTCAGGTTAGTTTGTAGATCCGAGATCGTCATAGAGTCTTGTGTGATTCCTACCATGCTTTGATTTCCACCTTACCACGTCTAAGAGGGCGTGCAAAATGGTGGCTTTTGGGTATAGTCCTGAATCACATGGAGGTAATGAGCGATAGTGGGGTTTCGTCTCTCCCGGTATAAGGAGTTGATGTTGTGCTGTGTTCGATTGGCTATAACTAGAAGTCCCTGGCCAGGGCTGATATGGAGTGCTGCTGGTAAGAGTTATCAGTAGTTTCTTGACCCGTTATGAGCCTCACATCGACACGACTTATCGGTTACTAGGGTCTGACGTTTACCACCCCTAGACTTGATATGCGACATATCAGACGAAGAGACCAGACTGTAGGGTAGTGTTACTGATTGGATTCACAGGAGAATGTACAGGCTTGCTTGTTGATCTTTTGATCGCTCAATACCTAGATGGCTGTTACGTTAGCTTGCAGCTTATGGGTGTTTGATATGATCATCACCTACTGCCGGCGTATTGACGATTCTTTAGAGTCCTACACAGAGGTTTCCTGGCTCAGGCAAAACAGAGTAAGAGCACATATGTGATATGTGCGGGACCGAGAATAAGACGATATGAGATACCGTATTCTATTCTCGCGATATGTGATATCGGCCGGGTATATGTGATATAGCCGGGTCATCGAATCAAGTATTAATTCGATGAATTGGTACTTGTTATATTAGTCGATTATATGATATATAGCCGGATTATCGGATCAAGTGTTGATTCGATAATTTAATGTATAATTATATATGTGATATATTACGTTACATTAACTAATATAAGCTCGCTTTATTAATTCTTTTTCTCACTTAATAATACATTGATATATATATGCGATATATGTTAATTGTATTATTTTTTTGTTACATTATATATTATATATGTGATATATAATATTGTAACATGTTAGGGTTACAAATGCAACAAGGGTTTTGAGTTTAAACCAAGTTAGGGTTTGGATTAGGGTTAAGCTTTTGAATGAGCTTTCATGAAGCTTCATGAAGATTTGACTTTTGTCATCATTCTTTGATATTTTGGAAAGATATTTGTTACCCAACCCAAACCTCTACCTATGGTTTAATCTCTACAAGGGTTAAGCATGTCATGCTTAACCCTAGGTTGCATTTGTAACCACAAAAATAATTCATTATTCATCACAAAAGCTTTCTTCTTCTTCTTCCTCCTTGAAAAATTTTTGCTAGCTTTTTGTGTATGGTGAATAAAAGTGAGTTAAAGAAAACAAAAGAGAGTAAAATTCCTACTTCATCATCCTTATCTATTCTAGCCACTTAGATTAGGGTGTTCACTTCTCTAATAACTTCATTAGTGAAGTGTAAGCTTGGGTTAGAGATTCTTCAAGGTAGATCATCTTAGATCAAGAAGATTTCAAGCAAGAAGCCTCATTCACCTCATGGAGCCTATCTAGAATCGGAGTTCTTGATGATCGCAGCGAAGGGACCTCAACACGGAGCTTATGAAGCGAAGCAACGGACTACAAAAGTTGTAATCCTTAACTCTATGTGATAGATAGTTCTTTGTATGTGATACAAACTTTGTTACCCTAATAATTCTAGTAAATATTCATGGTTTGTTTGCTTTGCACCTCTCTAAATTTTAAAGTGGCATAAGTGATACTACCAAATCCTAGACTAGGTGCAAGGGAAACCCATCATTCTTTCACCTTCTAAACTCTAATTTTCCCTATACCATACCATATTTCATCCCTCCTCACTCAGAAATTCTCGGCCAAAACTCTTAAAAATTCCCAAGTCCTAATAGTGTGCAAGTGGAGTTAGCGAAGGGCGAAGTTCCGGCGAAGTTCCAAGGGTTTCCGACGACGAAACGATGTCCCGAATCCTTCGTTAGTTTCCTCTCTCCCTTCTCTTGTCCAAAAGCCAGTAAGTCCCCTCTCCCCCTCTCATCTTCTATTCTAAAAACTTGAAATTCTAAAACCCGACGGAAGCGAAGTTTATACGACTTCCGATTCGGTTTTTCTTTAAAACTCTACTTTTCTTAATCGATAAAATTCCATACTATTACATAATGTTTAACAAACATTAACAAACACTTTTAAAAAAATTCGTCTCAAAATATTCTTTTATGCAATTTTTATTGTATTTTTACGGTAAAATACCACATACTTTAGTTTCAACATAAAACAACATAAAAATTGTATTACCTTTAGATAACTCACGAGGTAATGAACTACCTCATAATAACACACATCTTTGACATAGCATGATGAAGTTTTGGGAATATATTCATGAGATAACACGACTTTACAAATAAATATCATCAACTTACAAAACCATTTCTTTATAAAGTGTATTAATCAATTCCTTGCAATTGCGCCTCTACAACCCATTTTTGGGGACCCCGTTCGGGATGGTGTGGGTTATCGCATATCCTCGGGCCTAGTAGAGAGAGATGCAGACCTTCGAAAGGAGCATTCGATCTCGATGGAATTTTAATGCATTTTTTTTAGAAAATGAGATTTCTACAAGAAAATAAATAAAAATTATTTTCATTAAATATATATATATATATATATATTATCAAAATATCTATTTTAATTATATTATATAAATATTCCAAGTTTTCTAAAGGAATCACCATTACATGAAAATACCATCCAATTACAAAACAATACCGATATTTCAATAAAATGCCATATATTATGAAAATTAGGTTCCACTCACTAGAAATTTCACTTTTATAAAATATACATCTATGAAAAAACTAAAGACGATAATTAAAAGCTTGAGGTGTATTTTGAAAATTATATCAAACTATTTTTACATAAAACCCCCTCAAGTTATACTAAATTACAATAAGGACTCTAGTAAACATAGGTTTAAGCGGGACCAGTTCTCTTAAGCCTCAGAGAGCCGGAGAATATGGGTGCTTGATTATTTAAGGTAGATAATCTAACAAACGGTGTTATCAACACGGTAATTATCTTGGAAAAAGACGCAAATCCTGCCGTCCATGTGCAGTAGTTACCGATAACATCAAAACTAATTCAAGATTTCAAGTTCTTTTCAAAGTATCTGACTCAGACCGAGTCTCAATCTAATCAATCTAACTTGAATGTGATTCAAGTATAAATTACAATACAACATGAATTCATGAATCTGTCTATTCAATCTATATCAATTTATATTGACCGAATCGAACCGTGGATATACTCCGTCAACATGACTCTCCATTTATATTCATTCCATTTACTGATATCATAGTTTCGGCAAGTCATCCATCTATATAACAAAACCATACAATCAATACAAAAGACATCGCAGGGTTTATAAGGGGTAGATTGGTACGGAATGTGTTAGAAGTGGCACGAGACTGTAACCATAATACACCTAACCTGAATATCCATTGCCGTTGTACCGTGGCTGAACAGTTTCTTGTACTCCGTATACCTTAGTCTCCGGAATAGTGGGACTCCTCTCGTATACACTGGTATTTTCTGTACCAAGCTACAAGCAACAGCGTTAATAATATAATCAAACATTATAAGTTATATTCTTTTTCTGTCTATTCTATCACTACTCACCTTTGGGACTTACCGAGCGATTGTTCGCCGAAGACATTCCTTTCTTCTTTCTTTAGAATATTGTCAGGTGATTCGGACTCATTGGAGATCGAGCCCAGCATTGAAGATTTGGAGCAGATACCATTTGACCCAGAGCTATAGGCATTTGTACATATTTATTTCATTTCGGTTATGCCATTGTTTAGGCATCGCTTTCTATTCATGTACTTTCATTTTCAGTTGTACCTGTAAAAGAATGTTTAATAAATAAAGTTGTTGTTCATTTACTTTCCCGTCTCTTGTGTAATTTACTTTATATTGCTTAGTTATGCTTAGCGTATTTACTTCTGAGTAAATACGTAGCGGCCTTGTCGCGTCCTCTTACCGTACACTGGGAAGCAGGGCGTGACAGCTATGCTCGATTGGTTATAACAGCAAGTCCCAGACCAGGGCTGATGAGATTTATTGATAAGTGTTATCAGTAGTTTCTCGAAAGGTTATAGGCCACACATCGGTATGACTTATCAAGTTATTGGGGTCTAACGATTCCACCCCTAGACTCGATATGCGACATATCAGACGAAGAGACCGGAATGTACGGTAAGTGTTGCTTATAGACTCTACGGGAGTTTGGACAAGTTTACTTGTTGATCTTCTATTCGTTTAATACATGGGTAGCCGTTACGTCCAGCTAGTACCGCTGACGGCTTGTGGGTATCTGATGTGATCGTTACCTACCGCTGGCGTATTGATGAGTTTTTAGAGTCCCACATAGAGGTTTCCTAGCTCAAGCGATACGAAATAGTGCACATATGGAGATATGTACGGGAGCTTAATTAAATACGAGTATGTGATACCGTATTCTAATCTAGCGATATTTGGTATTAGTCAGGTTATATGTGATATAACCGGATTATTGAATCAAGTATGGATTCAATGATTTGATTTATATATGTATATGTTAATATATATTTGATATTAGCTGGTTATATATGATATGACCGGATTATTGAATCAAGTGTTGATTTAATATCTAATATTGCATATTAGCCGGTTATATGTGATATAACCGGATTATTGAATCAAGTGTTGATTTAATAATTTGATATACATATATATATGATATTAGTCGGTTATATATGATATAATCGGATTATTGAATCAAGTGTTGATTTAATAATTTAATATATATTTATATATTTGATATATATATATAAACTAATATAAGCTCACTTAAGATTTTCTTCTCTTGATATATTTATATGTGTGTGTGTGTGCTAGGTGCTGCCCAATTAGTACTAAGCACCCAGCCGTTTTGGCTACATATGAAGTGCTAAGCACTTTTTATATGGCGCCTACATGAGGAGCACGTGCGGCGCTGGGCGCTGCCCAATCAGTGCTAAGCACTTAACTGTGTTCGGCTGTATATGGAGTGCTAAGCACTTTTATTCAACGCCCACATGTGTTTCACGTAAGGTGTTGGCCTTCTGTTTTTAGCGCCCCCGTGTTTTTCCCGTAAGGCGCTAGATGCTGTTAAAAGGGCACCCACGTGGAAGCACGTGAGGCGCTAGTTTTTTTTATGGCGATTTAATCTCTGTTGATATTTTCAGAGAGGTTAAATCTCTGTCAATGGTATTTTGACCATTAATGCTCACCAAAATCACTATCTTTGAGGATTTCGGGTTGAGTTTTTAAAGAACTAAGTTCTTAATTTGAAGGAACTGAGTTCCTGAAGTATTATGAACTCCATCTTCTTTCTTTTTAAATTTGTTCTTCTCTGAATGTTTGATTCTCAAGAGCAAGATATTCCCGATAAGAATTAAATTCTCAACTTATGGGAGACCTGTGGATCTCAGATCCAGAGAAAGAACTAAATTCTTGTAAAAGGGTTAAACCCTTAGATGTGATATGATAGGTAATAAAGATTGTTGGGGTCAAAATTTGCACCCCGGTTGACCAAGTCAAAGTCAAGGTCAACCCCAAGCCAAGTGGGCCCAAGCCCAGATCAAGTGGGCCCATGCCCAGGTCGAGTCCAAACATGAAGCGGCCGGCCCTCCTCCATGCCAAAATAAAAACCGTGTAATAAATAATTTTGATATAATTTTTTTATGCATGCATGTAAGCAAAATAGGCATAAAGCCAAATTTTTGTAAAGCCCATGGCTTATGTGCGAAAAGAAATAGCACATGAGGCATGAGATGGGCAAAATGCCATTTTTGTAAAGCCCAAGAGGCTATATGTAAAGTGTATAGCCTATAAAGGAAAAGATAATGAAAATATCTTAACAACTTTTTCTCTCTTCCAAAAAGAATCAAAATCTGTGATTTTCTCCTTTCTCAAGGTTCTAAAACCTTTTTCTTTCTTTTGAATTAAATCAAGAGTTTTACTCTTCCTTTTTCAAAACTAAATAGTTTTTCACCACAAAACCCACAAAGAGGGGCTTGGATCTTCCATCAGATCTTAAAAAGGAGAGATTTTTAAAATCATCCCCCTTTTCATCTAAGATCTGGCCAACCGAGGGGAAGAAGAAGGAGACCCATCTCCCAAAAATCCCACTTTGGGAAGATCCAGAGTTTAAGGGAGAAGCCCCTTCCATCATCTCCAAAAACATCTTAGGAGTTTAACTCCACACTAAATCCTCTTTCGGGAGTTTAAATTCTATTTCTGGGGCTAAAAGCCCCTTTTTTCTCGCCGACGCCCAAGCGCCCGAACGCCCAAGCGCTCAAGCGCCCAGCGCCCACGTGCCGGGCAGGTGAAGCGCTAGCGCTCGAGCGCCTTGCGCTCAAGCGTCCAACGCCCACGTGCCGGACACGTAAAGAGCTAGCGCTCGAGCACCTTGCGCTCAAGCGCCCCGCACCTACGTGCCGGGCACGTGATGCGCCGGCGCTCGAGCGCCTAGCGCCCGAGCGCTCAAGTGCCCAGCGCCCACATGCCGGGCGCGTGAAGCGCCCACGTGCTGGGCGCGTGAAGCGCCAGGCGCCCACGTGCCGGGCGCGTGAAGCGCCCCGTGCTCGAGCGCCCCGCGCTCACGTGCTAGGCATGTGAAGCGCTGTCCCCATGCGTCCTTTGGACGCTTTTCCCCTTTTTTTATACACACACACACACCCACACACACACTCCACAACACCGTCCTTCCCTTAAAAAAATTTTTTTAACGGGGCGCTGTCCCGCACCCTGCAAGGGCGCTGCTAGCCCCCTTGACCCCCAGCCCGCTATTTAGATAGCAGGACCCTCGTAAAAACTCTGCAGGGCCCCCGATATACCCAAAACGCCTTCTAAACACAACACTGCACATTGAGTTCGCATGACCTGTTTGACCCGTCAATCGGAGGTTCTCTTGCTCCAAAGGCGAGGGGTAATTAACGGCAGCTTAGTCCACGGCTGCCGTAAATTTGGATCCCCACAATCAATAAACCCCAGCCTACCCTAACCAGGGGGAATCTGTAATGCGCCTAACAAGCGTGCGCGCATTTCAATCTCAATAGGGTGACGAAAAACACCCTACAAAGATATTTTGATCTATGTATTTTCTTTACCTCGGTTCTTTTTGAAAGGGAAGTCTTCCTCTTTGAGAATTAAATTCTCTATTGTTTTGAAAGCTTTATGTATTCTTTTTAGAAGTTTATAGGGGGTTTCTTCTTCTTCTTGAGACTTGAAGTCTCGGGTCCTTTATATAGTGGAGGCAGACTGTTGATTGGTTTTGAGAAAATCTCTCATTGAGAGATTCCAATTGATTTAATTGGTCTCAAAATTGATTTGGGGAATTTTATCCACCGTTGGATTTTTGATCCAAGTGTTTCTGTTTTTACAGAATATGTTGTTCTTGTTTTTAATAAAATTAGGGAAATATTTTCCCATATACAAAATTTATTCTGTAAAATGATGATTTTTTAATCACCATTGGGTTTTTAATCTAAGAGTTCTCTGTTTTACAGAGAGCAATCTCTTTTTGTTTGGAAAGATTGAGGGAATAAATTCCCTGTTCCCCGCCGAACACAGGGACGCGACCGCGTAGGTCCGTCTTGTCTGAAATTCAGGGCAGATGCTAATTGGTGTTATCCGTCCACCTCTCCGAAGATGCCAAGTTGATTTATGGCACCATGTATCGAAGGTTTAAACGGATGCGGCCGATGTAGCAGACTTCGTCAGATTCCTCCTCGTTTGAGGGGTTTTTGATTGTGGGGACGCTCTTCCCTGCAGGTGAAAGCCCCTGCAGTTAATTACGCTACCGCATCGCGGTAACAACTTTCTCCTTCTCCATATGATCACTTCGTATTGTGGGTGTTTGTTTTGTATTCGGTTGCCCGTGGATTGTATACGGAGACTAAGTTATGCTGTCGCCCCTAGGACGTGGATTGGTCTAAATCCGTATCTTTCTTAGATTTGGGTTTAGGGGGTTGTGCTTAAGAATACGTTAGTCTTATTTGGGGCTAAGATCAACTTAAACGTTTGTTAAGGACACGTTAGTCTAATTTTAGACTAAGATCAACTTAACGGGATCGTTTAGATCCGACAAGAGAGCAATTGGGCTCTATTGTTTAGTTTAATGACATTGCGGTTGATAATTAATTTAAGGACATTACGGTCCAATGTTAGTTTTAAGACAACGCGGTTAAGGTTAAGGACATCATAGTCCGTGAGTTTAAGGACCTCACAGTCCGATATTAGTTTTAAGACATCTCGGTCGAGGTTAAGGACATCATAGTCCGTGGATTTAAGGACTCCACAGTCCGATGTTAGTTTTAAGACATCACGGTCGAGGTTAAGGACGTCATAGTCCGTGGATTTAAGGACTCCACAGTCCGATATTAGTTTTAAGACATCGCGGTCGAGGTTAAGGACGTCATAGTCCATGAGTTTAAGGACACCACAGTCCGTAGTAATGTGTGGTCGTCGGGACCCGTCACCTCTCTGACGACGTTGAGGGATTACAATGACAGATGTCAGAGGAGTGAAGAGATGTACCCTCGAACCGGGTGTAAATTGATCGGAAGAGCAGGTGTGCTTAGTTCAATTTAAATTGAGGAATTATGGCCAGAATTGGGCTAAGTCCAGTTAAAAATGTTTTAACATTTTATTTCTGTGTTGGCTATTATTAAGCCTTTATTTGGGCTCGACCCTTTCCAATAATGCGAAGCAGTAGGCTCTGACATTTTTTTGTCTTCATTGAATGCATAGCATTTATCAGAACAGAGTGTGTTCTGACAGTGCGCCACATGGCGCATCAGGCGCTTTGCGCCATTTAAAGAGCGCATTGCGCTTCTGTTGGTTAGCGCACACGAGGAGGACACGTGTCGCTTAGCGCTAAGCGCTAGTTTGTTAGCGCATTGCGCTTTTCATTGATGAGCACGCTACGCTGGTTCGTAGGTGCGCCAGTGAATGACACGTGGCGCTCTTGGCGCTGAGCGCCAACCCAAGAGCGCAGTGCTCTGTTTCAGGAGCGCAAAGCGTCAACTGTGTCTGTGGTTGACACGTGGCATGTTTTGGTGCTAAGCGCCGGTCCAAGGAGCGTAAAGTTGCAGTTCAAGAGTGCAAAGCACTTTTCAGTAGCGCAAAGCGTTTTGATCAATTTTAAGATCAAAGAACAAACTTATGTTCTTCAAAGGAGGCCTTGCCTCAAGATCCAAGAACAACAGTTCTTGTTTTTATTAAAAGGCTCTGCCTTTATAGATCAGAAGATCTGTGAAGTAAAAATACTTCTTTATATATATATATATATATATTTTTTATGATTAGGTCTTTTGATCTTTTCTTTTTAATCAAAGACCTTGGTCTTTTTATAGATCTAAGAACTTTTTAGAAGATGTTTCTTCATTTTACGAGATGATTTCATCTCTGCTGTTCAAGAATTAATTGTTTTTACCTTTAAAGATGAAGAAATGATCTTCTTTCTTCAAAGGCTTGCCTTTCTTTCTCTTTGAGTTTTTCTCAAAGTTTGCAGAGGGTTTTTTCTATCTGAGACTTGAAGTCTTGGGGCATTTATATAGGGCCAATTGATTTGTTAAATTAGTTGAAGAGATCTTTCTCTGATTGATTTGGGGATATTTCCCCACCGTTGGATCTTTGATCCTAGGGTTTCTGTTTTACAGAATGCAATCTTCTTGTTTTTAACAAGATTGGAAAGATCTTTCCAGAATAGAATTTTAATTCTTATTAATTAATAATTTATTATTATTAGATCTTTTGATCTAACGGTGGGGAATTCTTTTAATTCCAGCGCTGGCGCACTTGGCGCGAGCGCACCTGCGTTTGACACGTGGTGCGCTGTGCAGAACGCAGCGCAACTGCGCTAGCGCCCCCGTGTTTGACACGTGGCGCGCAGCGCAGAGCGCTGGATCTGAAGCGTTGCTTTAACTTTTAAAATTTAAATTTTGAAACAGAGCTTTGCTCTGATTGGGGTGCGCTGCCTAGGGCGCAGCGCTCCTGGCGCTGGCGTGTCTGCTTTTGACACGTGGCGTGCAACCCACAGGATCTGAAGCGTTGCTTCAATTTTTGAATTTTGAAATTCAAAACAGAGTTTTGCTCTGATTGGGGGAAACAAATGCCCCCCTACCGTTGCGCTCACGTGGCGCACACGTGAGTGCAGCGGTGGCAACATCTGAGCCTTTGGATCAACTCAGAAGTTGAGGAGGCGGTTCAGCGCCTATAAATAGGACCTTTTGGTCCTCAGATTATCTTCATCTTCTTCTTAAGAATTTTATTCTGAGCCTTTCTCTCTTGTTCAAGAACTTTCAAGAGTTGAAACTCTACTAAATTTAGGTAAAATTAAATTAAATTAATTCTTATAAATTGGGGGTTTTACCCATTAACAGAGCCTTGCTCTTCATAGATCTTTTGATCTAAAGAAAACCCCTTTAGGGTTTCATAAACAGAGCTTTGCTCTCATGAACCCACAGATCTAAACAGATCTTTTCTTAGGGTTTCTTAGCCCATGAGTCAGAGCTCTGCTCTTTTGACAATATATAGATCTTTTGATCTTTTGATGAAGAACTCTTAAGAGTTTCATCATGGATCTTTAAGATCCCAAAATTTTA
Organism: Agapanthus africanus; assembly: GCA_030015575.1. Lineage (NCBI taxonomy): Eukaryota > Viridiplantae > Streptophyta > Magnoliopsida > Asparagales > Amaryllidaceae > Agapanthus > Agapanthus africanus. The sequence continues at coordinate 269,386,955 of CM057342.1, read as the reverse complement.
ATTCTTAAGAATTAATTTTCATTAACCTTTGATGGATTTTCCATCATTATTACAGAGCTAGGCTCTTTAAGGAATTTTATTCCCTCGTAACCAGAGTTTGACAAGTGTCACTCTGTTATAGAGCTTTGCACTGAAAGGGAGATTTTCTCCTTCTCTCGAGGGATTTCTCATTCAATGAGAATATTCTTTGAGAATTTCCTCATTAATTGACAGTCTCATCCAATGATGAGGCTGTCTTATTAATTGATGCATTGTCATCTGGATTTTGTGGGTCCCTCTTTGGTCCGCTCTCCACTGCATTGCAGTGTGGTACAGATTTTAAAGTACCGAGCGTCGGGATTTTTTTTTAAATTAAATTATGACACTGATAATTGAATTTCGTTCTTTCTTGTAGGCGACATGTCTTCTGACCTCTCTTTCCTGTTTTTCCGCTCAGAGGGAGGATTCCCTGAAGCACTGGTAGACCGGGAAGTTCTCGCTCTTATTAAGGACTATGACCCGGAATACAAAAACCTTCACTTATGGGGTAGGTGGTACGACCAAATTATCAAAGGTCGCCGAAGCTTCTCTTGTGCGACGCCATCGGATCCGATCTCATCGATCTCGTATGCAGATATACCCCCGGTGAACTATGCCGTGGAAGTCATTAATTAGACTTCGGAGGGCCTCCTTCAACCTTCGATTGCTGCCATACCCATGCAGCTGCCGGCAGCTTTGGATATTTTGGGACGGCGCATATGCCAGGATGAGTCGCGCCCTTGGGGACAACCCTACAACATCGGGTTGACCCCTCGACACTCGGCCGAGTATCTGCAGTGGGCCAAGTACATTTTATCAGCGAAGAAGGTGCACTTGCTGAAGATCGGTCTATACCCTGCGGTTTACGCCTCGCTGTTCCAGTACTCTGCTCCTACGACATGGTGGATTAAGGCGTTCGTGGAGCAATGGAACATTCCCACCCATACCTTTCTTCTTATGGATAGAGAAGTTTCCATCTCTTTATAAGAATTTGCTGAGATCTCCGGTCTACCGGTGAGGGGGAGCACTATGAGGAGCTGCTTCCTCCGGATGAATACGTTTTTGCCACCAAGCCGTTGGTGATGGACCTAACGCCAGAGAACGCTATTCAGCACCAGTTTCTGAGTCTGATAAAGGTGCTGAATATGTACGAGAGTCTTTTCTTGGAATCCGGAGGCCGGGGAGTTAGTTTCGCAGACTTCATTGCCCGTTTTCTTCGACCGGAGATTCTATCGCAACGGGGCGAAAAATTTGCCAAGCTTGACGATCCCTTCGGCTTTGGCTTAGATCGTCGACCAGTACTGGAAGATGATCAAAAAGGCTTTTATCTCCCCGATGCCGCAATCATCCCTTTGTCGGAAATTGCTGCTCCGGGTATCAACGAGGAGACTTTCTTTCTCGGGTTTCTGGGGCTATGGTTGTGCTGGTTCGCGCTCCCCATGCATCCTCTCTATATGAGGCCGTCCGTCTTCTACCCAGCACATCAAATGATGGCTGGCATACAATTGGCCATCGGGATTGCCGGGTTGGCCCACCTGTACCATGGTCTTAGCGTGGCAGCGGACACAACTGAACCGGGGGTGCAAGCCGCCAATTTCCCGATGCACTACTTTACTTCGTGGATGTAAATGCATGTGCTCGGGGTATTTGGTATTCATAAAAGACCCTCGTTTTACGAGAAGTACAGATTCCCGAGAATTGTGCGGCTGATCGATGCTTCTATCATGAATCCGCCTCAGCGGGAGGCTAGGGGGTTGCTTCTTCATCCATGCACGGTCGGAGCGGGTATGTCTTTCACGGACAAGGTCCTGACAATCGGCCCGGAAACCTCTAAGGCTGTGCTGGCGTTGCACGACAATTTCAAGGACGGGGCCTCCGTGTTGAAAGCCCGGGAGATTCTACATCTATACTCCATCAGGCCGGGCTTCCTCGTATTCAGGCAAAATGAGGCTGCGCTTTTTATGAGATACAACCCCCATCGTTTTGCCCAGCAGCTAAGTTATAACCAGGGGGTCCCACTGGAGGCGTTTTTGGAAGAGCCTGCGGCCACCAGAGAGGGAATACGGAGTGCACTGCATCACTTTATGCGGTTAAATACGGGCTCCCACTTCTTCATTAGAGAGCCGAATTGCATTCCAAGGGCCCTCAACGTATACGGAGCCTGGTATCAACACGCAATGGGCGCTGTCATCAGGGAAGAGAAGCGGCTGCTGCTCGATCGCAAGAGTGCGCCTCCCGCCAGCGATCGCAACGTCCCCTTAAAGCGAAGGACCCCTGTCCCTCCTCCACTAAGAGGAGATGCTAAAGTTGAGCCTCCACGTGTGCTAAGCCCCACGCGTGGATTGCTCCGTGATCCTGTGGACGTGCCATCAGTGCCCCGTGCTCCCGTGGAGACGGTAAACGTGGTTTCACCCAAATCCGGCGTGGGCTCGGATATCGGGACCCGCCGTCCCAAGGTGCCCACGAAGCGTAAGCTGATTTTGGGTGAGACCGGAATTCGCGCGCAGAAAAGGAAGAAGAAGTCGATCCTCTCCGCTGACGTTGTATTTGGTCAGGAACCTCATGCTCCTTGCGAGCGCTTGAGTGAGTACGGGACCAACGACGGCCTATTCACGCCGCCAGATGACACTGATCTGACGGCTGCCATCGCAGCTTCCGAGCGATTGGCAAGGCGCGACGAGTGGTTGGTTAAACTCGCGCAATCAGGTAATTATTAGTTGTATTTTTCGTCATTGCATCGTACCTCTATCGTTGTTTTTGACTAACGCTTTTCCTTCTTTAATAGGCATTTCTACCGAAGAAGCCATCGCTGCTTCTCTCAAGACTTTCGAGGAGGAGGAACGACTTAGAGCATCCTTAGGCCTTGGTATATTTCGGTTCGCTATGTTTATGCTTCCATTTCTTATGAGTAATCTGACTCTCTCTTTGTCTAATCGCAGGGACTATAAGACCTACTTCACAAGCTGATGCAGAAGTTCTCCCCGGGCCAGCTAACGAAGTCCCGGCCTCTTCGGGATTGCCGCAAGAGGCCCTACTTAAAAAAACGATGATGGACGCCTTGACGGCTCTGGAGGTAACCCTGAATGCGGACGACGATGCCTTGCTGAAGGAGGACTCTAAAAGGTCCGTTGTGACGGCCCGGGAGGAAAGGAAGCGCCTGAGGCGCGCAGCAAAAGAGCGTAGCGCCGCTTTGGCCGCGAGAGCAGGTTCAAGCGCCATTACTCCCGCTGCTATTCCTTCAGAGGAGCTCCCGGTCGCCTTGTCTACTGCTTATAGATGGGCGGTACGTGCAGTTCGGGAAGCCAATGGTAAATCAACCCCAGGTAATGTGTTTTGAGGCTTCGTTGTCAATGCTTTAAACTATCAGTTCTTATATATCTTATCCTGCAGGGCCGAGCCTTACCGAAGGAGTGGCGGTGACCGTTGATCCTGAGGGGGCGGTGGAGGAGGTAGCTGCTGAACCCGAGGCGGCGGTAGGCGATGTAACCATGGTTGCCGGGCCCGAGATAGTGGCTGACGAGACAGTCACGACTGCTATGCCCGAGATGGCTACCAATGCTGAGCCTGAGGTGGCGGCGGGTGAGACGGCTGCTACGGCCAAGCTTGAGGCAGCAGTAGACGAAACGGCTGCGGCCACTGAGTCCGAGGTGGTAGCAGGCGAAACGGGTATGATCGCTGGGCACGAGATGGCCGCTCTTTCTCAAGAGTCGGGCACCGCTCCAATTATTGCTCTCCCCGCCTACGGTTCTTTGTCGTCTCCTGACGTCGCGAGCATGACGACGGCTCCTGTGGAGTCAGGGGATGAGGCGACAGGAGGTGAGACCACCCCAATGGAGGAGGGAGACGCCACTATTGTATCAAGTGACGCCCTCGTCACGGCTCCGGCTGGCGACTCATCAGGTAAATTTTGGGTCACCGTCCTTCTTTTTTTATTCTGCAATCTTTCCTAATAAAGTTTATCTTGCTTCTAATGCAGTTGTGGCTAGTGCTGAAATCGAGCTGCTCGAGACAGCGCCGTCAGTTACTACTCTGACGGTAACCACCTCTCTGCCTTCTCTCGTACCGTCGCAGATGATGGAAGGTATGGATTTATGACCCATCAGTCTTGTTTTTAAGCTGCACAACCTACGTACTGACGTTGCACTATCGCGTCTTTGCAGGAGTCCTTTTTGACCGCCTGTACCAGGTGTTGCACCCACACTTCTCCTTCTTGTCAAAGATTAGTCCACCTGCCGGTATAGGTGAGTATTTTTTTTAAATGACGTCCTTTTCTTCAACGGGCAGTCGCATTATTGCTAACTCTTCTTTATATTGCTTGTAGCCTTACGAATCGAAGGAGGGGACAAGGCTGTCGTTGCGCCACCAGTACTCCCAGCTCTGCCCCTTGCTGCAGCCGGTATAGTAGACTCTACTTTTTGCGTGTTTTCTTTATTTCCTAAGCCGACATCTGATTATGATCTATTTTGCAGCAATCACATCGACTCCAACCCCGTTTGAGTCTCGTATTATAATGCCGACAGGATCTTTTTCCAGGCGTCCATCATCCAAAGGTGCTGTGACCAGTCTACGCATGCTGAGCGAGTATATTGAGGAGTTTGACGCAGAGACTCCCACATCTGCTACGGATTTTGCTGTAGAGGTTAACCCTATGCTGGTGACACTCATGAACTTTCATGGTGAGGGCGTCGTTGAGTTTTGGGTTAATCGCTGCAGGGAGATCAAGGCTTGCTTGCATGAGCTTGAGCTTAAGCGTCCCGCACCTGAGATTATGGCTATGAGCACTCAACGGGTGGCATGGATCGAGCAGAGAGCTTCTTACTTCCGCCATATTGAACAAGAAGTGGCTTTAAAGCGAAGGGAATGTAAAGAAACTTCAAGCGAGTCTGCTCGACTGCATGCTGAGGTTGACGCGAACGCTGCCCAGTTGAAAGTTATTTTCAAGGGCCTTCTGCAATGTATCTCTGATGGGTTAACATTGAGGCAGAAGCTCGATGTCGTTGAGCGTGATGCACAAGATCGTGAAGCAGCTCAGCAAGCCGTCGAGGAACAACTCTCGTCTTACTTGCAGCAGCGAGCCCAGGTCGAAGCAGAGTTGGCCACGACAGCTGATCAGGAAGAGGGGCTGAGGGAAGTGCGCGAGCGGCTGACTGGATTATTGAAAGCGCTTTCCTCTCAATAAAATTTTTGTACCATTTGTAATTTTGAATAAAATGTATTTGTTCTTTTATTCTTTCATGTGATGTATTTTGTACCCAATCGAATTCATGAATAAAAGATACACATTCTTCGTAATGTCTTGTGTCATTTCTCTGCTTTCTTCTTTCTTTCTGTGTTGTTTGCCATGTGACTTTAGCAAGTGCGGTCTGTAGATAGCGTATAGCTGTCAGTCTTAGGATCTTTGTAGAGTGGCGATGGCTTAGAAACAGGGTTAGGATCTGTCACCTAAGACTTTTCAACTTTATGAGTCGTGAGGGTCTCATAAAGAATTTTCTCCCTACCGGTCAAGAGGATCCCGTAGGTGTAATTTTTCCTTAAGAATCGTGATGATTCCTAAGTGTGTTTTCTCCTGAAAGTCGTAAGGACCTTACAAGCGAATTTACGACCTTACGAGCCGTGAGGGCCCGCAAGTGATGGATGAAGTTGTCTTTTATCCGCATTTCACGGAATTAAGGGTTGCTCTAGATGCTTCCCACGGGTTCATTGCCGTGTTTGGCGAGGACCAGGCTCCGCTCTAGATGTTTTCTAGGATACCGTAGTTTAAAGACATCGCGGTCGTGGTTAAGGACATCATAGTCCGTGAGTTTAAGGACCTCACAGTCCGATGTTAGTTTTAAGACATCACGGTCGAGGTTAAGGACATCATAGTCCGTGGATTTAAGGACTCCACAGTCCGTCGTTAGTTTTAAGACATCACGGTCAAGGTTAAGGACATCATAGTCCATGAGTTTAAGGACCTCACAGTCCAATGTTAGTTTTAAGAAATCACGGTCGAGGTTAAGGACATCATAGTCCATGAGTTTAAGGACCTCACAGTCCATGAAATGTGTGGTTGTCGGGACCCGTCACCTTTTTGAAGACGTTGAGGAATTACAACGACAAATATCAAAGGAGTGAAGAGATGTACCCTTGAACCAAGGTGAAATTAGTTTAAAATCATTACGATTGATTGTTAGTTTTAAGACATCACGGTTGAGGTTAAGGACATCATAGTCCGTGGATTTAAGGACTCCACAGTCCGATGTTAGTTTTAAGAAATCACGGTCAAGGTTAAGGACATCATAGTCCGTGGATTTAAAGACTCCACAGTCCAATGTTTGCTCCGGATGCTTCACACGGGTTCAATGCCGTGCTCGGCGAGGACCAGGCTCCACTCTGGACGTTTTCCATGGGGTCAGAAGTGACATAATCCGCGTTCCACATAGCCAGGAATTTTGCTCTAGATGCTTCCCACGGGTTCACTGCCATGTTCGGCGAGGACTAGGCTCCACTCTGGATGCTTCACACGGGTTCATTGTCGTGCTCTGTGAGGACCAGGATCCGCTCTGGACGTTTTCCATGGGGTCAGAAGTGACATAATCCGCGTTCCATGTAGCTAGGAATTTTGCTCTAGATGCTTCCCACGGGTTCACTGCAGTGTTTGGCGAGGACTAGGCTCCGCTCTGGATGCTTTACATGGGTTCACTGCCGTGCTCTGCGAGGACCAGGATCCGCTCTGGACGTTTTCCATGGGGTCAGAAGTGACATAATCCGCGTTCCACGTAGCCAAGAATTTTGCTCTAGATGCTTCCCACGGGTTCACTGCCGTGTTCGGCGAGGACTAGGCTCCGCTCTGGATGCTTCATACGGGTTCACTGCCGTGCTCTGCGAGGACCAGGATCCGCTCTGGACGTTTTCCACATGGTCAGAAGTGACATAATCCGCGTTTCACATAGCCAGGAATTTTGCTCTAGATGCTTCCCATGGGTTCACTGCCGTGTTCGGCGAGGACTAGGCTCCGCTCTGGATGCTTCACACGGGTTCACTGCCGTGCTCTGCGAGGACCAGGATCTGCTCTGGACATTTTCCACGGGGTCAGAAGTGACATAATCCGCGTTCCACGTAGCCAGGAATTTTGCTCTAGATGCTTCCTACGGGTTCACTGCCATGTTCGGCGAGGACTAGGCTCCGCTCTGGATGCTTCACACGGGTTCACTGCCGTGCTCTGCGAGGACCAGGATCCGCTCTGGACGTTTTCCACGGGGTCAGAAGTGACATAATCCGCGTTTCACGTAGCCAGGAAGGGTTGACTTTATCCACATTTCACGAAGTTGGAATTTGACTCTCGGTCATCTGTACACCGCCTAGTCATGGAACTGGGGGTTACCGCTGTTCCGCTTTGCTTGATGTTGTGTCTGCTGAGACGAATGTTGAGATGATCTCCAGACTATCTGTGACCCATCGAGATTTGGCTTCTTCTTCTGATGAAACCTGGGGAGGAGGAGTGTGATTCCTTCTTTGTTTGCGCCCCTGGATTGTATACAGGGATTGAGCTGCTTGTAGGGCAGTAGTGGATGTTGTGGGGGCTGCTTAAGAACAGGTTTAGGTCTCTGTAACTTAAGACTTTTGAATCTTATGAGCCGTGAGGGTCCCACAAGAACATTCTCCTTACGAGTCGTGAGGATCTCGCAAGTGTAATTTCTCCTTAGGGATCGTGGGGATCCCTAAGTGTGTTGCTCCCTTGTGAGTCGTAAGGATCTCACGCAGGTGGTTTCTCCTTACAAGGTCGAGAGGACCTTGCAAGTGTCTTTTAACGAGGCTGCGCCCTTTCGGGTTTTCACAAGACTCGCCGGTAGCCCTGCTGTTTTTACTCACGGAGCCCTTTCGGGTTTTCATCCGTGCCCATTTTGCTTATGGACATACCGTTTTTTTATTCTTTTTTTCTTGTATCAGCTTTAGGATGCTGCAATCCACCGTAGTTTATCGACATCTCAGTCAACAGCTAGTTTTAGGACATAATGGTCCGTTGCTAGTTTAAGAACGTTTCGGTCCGTTGTTAGTTTCAGGACGTTTCGGTTCGCTGTTAGTTTAAGGATGTTTCGGTCCGCTGTTAAGTCAGCCGGTTACTACTTGTAGAGTTTGGGCTTAGGAAGATAGCGAGCGGACATAGTCGTCGTCATCTATCATTGACCTAAGCCGTGACTAGTCAAGCGTAGTACTTCTTCAGGAAGCGACCGTTTATTGGCCTGAAAGGTCTTTCACCATGCATGTCCATGAGTAGATAGGTTCCACCCTGGTAGACCTTGTCTATGATGTACGGGCCTTCATAGTTCGGCTCGAATTTTCCCCGCTTGGCGCGATGGGTGATCATAGGTCTTTTGACCACTAGTACGAGTTCGCCTTGGCGGAATGTCCTCGGCCTAGTCAATCTTTCGTAAGAGCGCATCATCTTTGCTTTATAAGCCTCCAGATTTTGTTGCGCTATGAGCCGGGTTTCATCAAGGGCATCGAGCTCCTCAAGCCGAAGGTGAGCATTCTCTTCGTCCGTTAGCTCATAATGGACTGCCACTCGTAGAGAGGGTAACTCTATCTCGAGGGGGAGTACCGCTTCTGTACCGAATACCAACGCGTACGGTGTTGTGTTCGTGGCCGTCTTGAACGTAGTTCGATACGCCCAGAGAGCTTCTTGCAGCCTCTCATGCCAGTCCTTCTTATTTCGGGACACCGTCTTCTTCACGATCTTTGTCAGGGTCTTGTTAAAAGATTCAGCTAGACCGTTGGCTCGGGGATTATAAACTGAAGAGTATCTCCAGTCTATGTTGTGCTGTTGTGCGAAGCGGCTGATCTTGTGGCTTCTGTAGGCTGGCCCGTTATCGGAGATGATCCGTCGCGGAGTTCCAAACCGATAAATGACGTGTGTCTTGAAGAAATGGAGGATATTCTCCGTCTTCACTTCCCTCAGCTGTATTGCTTCTGCCCATTTGGAGAAGTAATCGGTTGTCGCCAAAATGAAACGATGTCCTCTGGACGATGCTGGCTCGATGGGACCGATTATGTCAGTTCCCCACATTTCGAACGGCCAGCTAGCCACTGTCGGGTGTAGTGGATTTGGATGCTGGTGGATAAAGTCCCCATGAATCTGGCACGAGTGGCATTGCTTCGCATACTCGAAGCAGTCCTGGATGATCGTGGGCCAATAATAACCCATCCGTTTGATCTTCAACTTCATCTTCGGGCCTGCTTGGTGAGAACCGCAGAGTCCGTCGTGAACTTCTTGGATGACTCTTTTCGCCTCTTCAGGTCCCAGGCACCTCAACCACAGAGAATCAAATGACCTCTTGTACAGAGTGTTATTGACGAAGGCAAAAGATAGGGCTCACTTCATGAGCTGATATTTTGAGGACGCATCTTCAGGCGTTTGACGGGATTTGAAGTAGTCTATAAAGACTTCTCTCCAATCCTCAACCATTTCTTGGTCTTTTACTTGCATAGCAATTTGCTCAGTCGCTCCCTTTTCTTCGGATGACTCTGGAGATATTTCCGCCGGTGCAAGAACCCAACGGCTTTGCATAACGATCCTCACGTCATCAAGGTTTTCGTCGGCCAGTTCTTCAGCGAGCTTGGCTAATGCATCCGCTTTGCTATTTTCCGCACGCGGTATGCTTTCCAAGATGTAGGAAGGTATTTGGGTCAGCAGTTGCTGTACCTTCTCACCGTACTTCACCAACTCTGGTTTGCACGTTTGATAGTCGCCGTTTATTTGACTAACGACCAATTGGGAGTCTCCGTATATGAGAAAGTTTTCAATTCCCACGTCGATGGCGATCTCGAGGCCTGTTATCAAAGCTTCATATTCGGCTTCATTGTTCGTCCTCGGCTCTGTCAAGGAGAAGGCGAAGCGCATTATCCCTCCTTGTGGGGTCACGAAGATGAGGCCTACCCCTGATTTGATTATAGGTGTGTTCTGTTTGCACTTCTTCATGGAAGACTCTCCATCAAAATAAAGTTCCCACCGGATACCACCACTGTCGATCGCATCAAACGCATGTGTAAGTCCATGCTACCTCTCCCGGTACTTTCGGGAATGCGGTATTTGGTAAAAAACGATTTTCTTAAAGATGGTAACATGGACCTAAAACCCGGATCTTGGTTAAACTTCTATCTAACATCCTAACTATGAGTTTTAGCTACTCGGTTAGGGGGTTATACCTTGCTTGTCTTGAACTCCTTCGTCTTCAAAGCTCCGATGGTGGTCCGATGGCTTCTTCTCGTCGTCTCCGTACGCCGAAGATAGATCCACCTGAAAGCTCCAACCTTTAGCTCCTTCTTCGTTCTTTGAAGAAACTAGTTCACTTGGTTTGCTAAACCTAGTGAACTAGAATGAGTAGAGAAGAAATAGAATGGGATTTTATCTATGGTTCTTGATTCTCAACTCATGAGACAAGAGAACCATAGATCAAGAGAGGGAGGAAGAGGTTGAGGGTGAGAGCAAGAACAAGAGAGCTCAAGAACAAGAGAGAGAGTGAGCAAGAAAAGAATGAGCAAGTATTTTGTCTTTCACCCTCTCATAATCCAAAGTGATCATAACTCATCATATCAAAAAAGTCTTATGTGATGTTTAGAAGCAACCATAACCTTATCATGTCATGCACTCATTTTACTCAAATGAGCAAGCAAGTAAAAGTCTTTGGCATGAAATGATAACCATGGTTATCATGATGGTCAACTAGTCAAGCCTAGTCAACCGGTCAACAAGTCAACAAAAATCAACAAGTCAACAAAGTCAACAAGTCAACAAAAGTCAACAAGTCAACAACCATATCACCATAATACTTAATTAATATAATAGTTAATCACATATCATATTCTCATTAGGGTTGAGCACAAAGTCAAATAGTCAACGGTCAACTGTCAACAACCCTAATGAGAATCCGCTGCCTCTGCCTCCCTGTCAACTGTGCATACACACCCGCATCCGCGTTCCGAGGAACACGAATGCAAACTGGATAAATCCAATCCCATAAGGTACACTAGGATCTGGCTTAAACCAAAGCCCGCTAGTGTAAACTGTCCGGACGCTGTACGTGCACAAGTGCACGGATGTGACCGAACCCTGTCGCAAAACCATGCGACCTGTCGCAATACCATGCGACCTCTACTCTTTTGCCTAAAGGCGAAAAGCTTTCTGTGTGGGACTCTAAAGACTCGACACTACGCTGGCAGTGGGTTTAACCACAGACCGCAAGCGGCACTAGCTGTGCGTAACGGTCCCCAGGTAATGCCGACAAGAAGACCGACGAGGCGAAACCCATCTGAACTCCTACTGAGCCTGAGTGTGACATTCTCCGTACAGTCCGGTCTGTTCGTCTGATACATCGCATGGCGGGCCTAGGGGGCGGTAAACGTCAGTCCCCCAATAGCGGTACAAGTCGTGCCGGAGCGAAGCCCAAAACACCCTGAGATAACACTGGAAACCTACCAGTATATCTCGTTTGCCCTGGCCAGGGACTACTCGTGTAATGGCTCTCCTAGACACAGCGCGATGTCAACCCCCAATACCGGGAGAGACGAATCCTGTCTAACCGTCACTGCCTCCAAGTGCTTCGGGACTGCACCCAACCACTACCTGTTTGCACGACTCCTTTGAGCCGTGGTAGGGTAGTGATCAAAGTACAGTGGGAACACACTCGAGGCGGAGTGACAGTGTCAAGTCAGCGGACTAAGCTGTACTCATGTCACCTGGGAACTGATAACTGACGATAGGTATAATACCAACTAGTCAGTTCCCGACGAGTCCTGTCCAGTGTACCCGTAACCTAACGAGCACCCGCATACTATCTCAAGTACGACGTACTGACGGCTGTGGGACAGACCGTCTCCCACACTGGGATGAGAAGCGCATGCGCTGGTCTACTCCGGAGTATCGATGCCCTGTCTCGATAGTCCTGCGACCAGGGACCTGCATAAGGATGTGCTTATAGATTACCCAGCCCCACTAGTGTGACGGCCATCACATCGCTGGTAATCAAGCAAAGATCCTAAGGGCTCTACTAATGTGTATAGGCGATATACAAAATAAACACATGTACACATTGAAGTAGAAACAAACCAAGTAGCATACTACTATTTTGAGCAAGATTGTCAATACAAGGTGAATATTCCAAGCTTCCATTAAGTAATATACATACTAGTATGATACAGTAATGGCCTCTAGGGCATATACACTAACAATCTCCCACTTGCACTAAGGCCATGTACTGGCGTATCGAAGACCTATCATCTCGATCAGCCGCTCGAACTGAGTCTGGGGCAAGGCCTTGGTGAATGGATCTGCAGTGTTATCTTCTGATTTTACTCTCTTTACCTCGATCTCCTGGTGATCAATGATCTCCCTGATCAGGTGGAACCGCCTCAAAATGTGCCTGGACTTCTGATGGGACCTTGGTTCCTTCGCTAAAGCTATAGCGCCGTTGTTGTCACAATACAGCGGTATTGGATCAACACTGGTAGGAACCACCTGAAGTTCCGTGAGGAACTTCTTCATCCAGACAGCTTCCTTTGCGACATCGCAAGCAGCTATGTACTCCGCTTCCATGGTTGAGTCAGCAACAGTTTCCTGCTTGGAACTCTTCCAGCAAACCGCCCCTCCATTGAGGGTAAAGACATAACCCGACATGGACTTGGAGTCATCCTTGTCACTCTGGAAGCTGGAGTCAGCAAAGGCCTCAATCTGGAGGTCTTTTCCGCCATACGCCAAGAACATCTCCTTAGTCCTTCTCAGGTACTTGAGAATGTTCTTTACTGCTATCCAGTGTTTCTCCCCTGGGTCCGACTGATACCGGCTTACAACGCTCAATGCGTATGCTACATCTGGTCTGGTACATAACATCGCATACATAATAGAGCCTACCGCAGATGCGTAGGGTATTGATGACATGCGAGCCCTTTCCAAATCAGTCTTGGGAGACATCTCTTTGGAGAGGGTGATTCCGTGACAAGCCGGTAGATTACCGCGCTTGGAATCTTCCATACTGAATCGTTTCAGTATGGTGTCAATGTACCTTGACTGTGAAAGTCCCAACATCCTTTTAGATCTATCACGATAGATCTGGATCCCCAGAATGTAGTTGGCATCGCCCAGGTCCTTCATGGAGAACCTCTGTGACAAGAATCCTTTGACTGACTGTAGCATAGGAATATCATTTCCTATTAGGAGAATGTCATCGACGTACAAGACGAGGAATACCACATTTCTCCCTACAATCTTACTGTAAATGCATGGTTCATCTGGGTTTTTGACAAAGTCGAATTCTTTGACAGTATCATCAAAGCAGATGTTCCAACTCCGCGATGCCTGCTTAAGTCCATAGATGGACTTGAGCAACTTGCATACTTTACCGCTGCTCCCACTCTGATTGAATCCCTCTGGCTGATCCATATAGACGCACTCTTCCAAATTTCCATTTAGGAAAGCCGTCTTAACGTCCATCTGCCAGATCTCATAATCGTGGAAGGCAGCAATGGCAAGAAGGATCCGAATGGATTTAAGCATGGCTACCGGAGAAAAGGTCTCGTCATAGTCCAAACCAGGTCTTTGACGAAAACCCTTTGCAACGAGCCTAGCCTTATAGGTTTCAACCTGCCCATCTACACCAATCTTCTTTCTGAAGATCCATTTGCAGCCTACGGGTTTTACCCCTTCTGGAGCAAAGTCCAAAGTCCAAACTTTGTTGGTGTACATGGACTCCATCTCGGTCCGCATTGCATCCAGCCATTTTACCGAGTCACCGCTCTGAATGGCTTGCTGGAAGCTAGTAGGCTCATCATAATCTATGATGCAATCCTCTCTATCCCCGTCTACGAGAAAACCGTAGTATCTCTCGGGCGGATGAGACTGCCTACTACTCCTGCGGAGCGGCGTAGGAATGTCCGGTTCCCCTGAACCTTCTGGTTCTACTAAGGTTTCAGTAATAGCTTGTGGTTCTGGAATTTCTTCCAGTTCTATTGCGCTCCCACTTATCTGATTTTCTAAAAACTCAGTTTCCAAGAAGCGGGCATGACGAGAAACAAGGACTTTTTGCTCCTCTGCGTAATAGAAAAGATACCCCTTGGAGTTCTTTGGGTATCCCACAAACTTGCACTGTACTGAGCGTGCCTCGAGCTTGTCCGCATGCTGCTTTTTTACAAAAGCCGGACATCCCCATGTCTTAAAGGATTTAAGACAGGGTTTCTTCTCACTCCACATCTGGTATGGTGTGGTAGGCACTGTCTTAGTAGGAACTTGGTTCAAGAGATGTGCAGCTGTTTCCAGTGCATAACCCCAGAAAGATCGCGGTAACTCAGCCTTACTCATCATGGAACGAACCATATCTAGTAGGGTTCGATTCCTTCTTTCCGATACACCGTTGTGTTGTGGTGTGTATGGAGGAGTACGCTGAGAGAGAATTCCATTCTCTTTTAAGTAGTCCAGAAACTCGGCACTCAAGTATTCACCACCTCGATCCGATCTTAGGATCTTGATACTTTTTCCTGTTTGTTTTTCTACTTCATTCTTATATTCTCGAAATTTCTCAAAGGCCTCGAATTTGTGCTTCATTAAGAAGACATGTCCAAACCTAGAGAAATCATCTGTGAAAGTAATGAAGTATGAATAACCGCTTCACGCATGTGTAGACATTGGACCACACACGTCACTGTGTATAAGTCCCAAGAGCTCGCTCGCTCTTACTCCGTGTCCAGTGAACGGAGTCTTTGTCATCTTTCCCATGAGACAAGATTCACAAGTGGCATAAGACTGGTACTCGAACGGATCCAAGTATCCTTCTTTATGTAACTTAGTCAACCGTGTCTCATTGATGTGACCCAGTCTACAATGCCATAAGAAAGCCTGATTTAATTCTGGAGACTTTCTTTTAAGTGTGTTCTGGACACTGAATATCTGAGCTTGATTCAATACGTATATACCGTTATTTAATGTACCTGACCCAATCAGTGCTTGATTTAGGTGGATGTTTACTACATCGCTTACAAAAGCAAAATCATATCCTTCCTTAGAAAGTAAGGATACAGATATGATATTGCAAGTCGCACCTGGTACATACAAACAGTCACGCAGAATCAATATCTGCCCAGTTGTCAGTCCTAGGTGATATTCCCCTACGGATACAGCATCCATGCTCATTCCGTTAGCAACCCTGAGAGTCATATCACCTTTCCTGATAACCCTACGGTTTCTCAGACCCTGTAACGAATTACAGATGTGAGATCCTGATCCGGTATCCAATACCCAGGAAGTAGGGTTAACTGACAAACAGTTCTCAATTACAAACACACTCGAAGCCGAAGCCACAACATGCTTCGAATTCTGGCTACTGGCTTTACAAGCCCTGCAATCTCTCTGCCATAGTTCATTCCCGTTACAATAGGAACGTCCCTCTTTAATCATATCCAGTCCCGAAACTTTTGCCCTTGTTTTTCCTTTTTCTTCCCTGGTTTCTTTCAGGGTATAAGCAGAGGGCAGGGACTGTAGAATTAGGTCAGTACTTGACCCATTCTCCAACGTGGTCTCCAGGTCCGTGAGCTTAAAATAGCTGGTCTCTGTAAGGACGTTGCCCTCTACAGATGACCCGACAGCTAACCTCGCTTGAAGCAATTCGTTCGAGGTCTCATATCTTGCGATACGAGATTGCTCTCCATATAAAACTTTGTTATGGAGGAAGATAGAAACTGAGTCCATCTTCTCGTGCTGCCTCTGGTTTGCACCATTAACTGAGGCTAACACGAGGCACTTGGCTTTCGCACAATCCTTTTCCGGTGTCCTGCGGATGTGAACATCCGTGACAGGGGAAACTGGACCTGAGACAGCAGGGATTTGATTAGTTAAGAGGTGTCCCAGCTTGTCATGGGCAATGGACATCTGGACAGACCTTTGCCAGTCATAACAGTCAGGTTCAGTCATATTTTTATCTAGATGTAACCTAGGTGCGGTCACAGGGTCGCTGCAATTAAGAGAGAGAAGAAGAAACACTCAGCATGATGCTCTTGCAAGTTTAAAGTGGTTTTTAGTTTGTCTAAACAGGATGGCTCCCACTGTTTCTCGAATCCCTCCTCAAACCATAAAGGAAGAATTAGTCGGGATCAATCCCACCGCACAATACTGCTTAACCGTTCAGCCAGGCCGGTGTCGGTACTTCGAGGGAGGTTTTCCAACGCTTTCGCGAAGTTCCTTAATTAAAGAACCTCTTTTCCCTGGGGGCGTAGCCCCGCTAACACCTTTCTAGGCACCTACTAGGTTTATAGCATTGATCGTTTAGTGAGAAATTTCCCGAGGAGTAGCATATACTCACAGTAGGATCGGGATCCAAATATCATCGCGTGAAGAAACTGAAGGAATCCTACCAGAATCATCACACTCCAAATGGTATGCAAATCTAGCAAGTTTCAGTACTTATGAAACTCCCGATGTGTATTTTTGCCCCATGCTCTTATGACCTTGACTAAGGCCAATAAATCATAAGTCACATGTCAAGTTCTACCCGTCGTTGTCCAGGTTAATTTGAATCCACCCGTATATACCCTTGACTAAGGCCAACAAGGTAATACGACTGTCCCAAACTAATGCATTCTATCTATGCAACATATGAATACCCACCAGCTACCAAACACTGTGCCTTGACTAAGGCCAACAAACACAGCTTGAATACTGTTGAATATTCATATGAAACGACGGAGGGCTACGAATGGTTTTGGTGAAACCGTGAACGTAGTGAACTTGATTTAGTCGATGGAACGAGATAGCTTTTAAATGGAGTGGCTCAAACTCCGCATTTTAAAAGTTTGTTTTGAAAAGAACCGAGTGGTTTTTCGAAAATGTTCCAACGACTTATACTTGGTTTATTTTCTTGCATTAGTTCCTTTAATGCATGTTTTGCTTGCATTAGTTCTTTTAATGCGTGATATTCTTGCATTAGTTCTTTTAATGCGTCCCATCATTTAATCCTACCATTGCAGAAAACAACCAAAATATGACGTACGCTTATGCCATTCGCATTCGCCACGGGGCCCCGTCATTACCCGTTAGGTTACTTAACTAACGACAGAGCGGGGGCTGGGCTAGCGCGTCTGTAAAACATAAGCAACGCCTAAATAATATCATATATAGATATACTGCAATGATAAACATTTCAGATCACAGATAAATACATTGGATATACTAGGAATCTGTAATTTGTACGAGCCTGTAACAAAAACAGATTACACGGTCGCGGTGAATAGCCAACACCCCACCCAAGACCCCTACGGGTGCGGCAAACTACCCGCCAAGTACCCGAAGCGTAGCAACCTCCCTCATCTCCATGAGTAGGCCACTCGACACTTCGGCATACCCGGTAGTTTGTGCACCCCCTCCATGGGTCTATCCTAGGAGCAAAAACAGTAAAAAGAAATTATACAATGACGGCTACAACCCCGACCCGGTTGTGCGGCCATACAAATAATTATTACATCAATTTACAAATTTACATGAATTGCAAGAAAAGAAAACTCTCGTCTCACAACCCCCGGCTATTCACCCGCGACAATCCAACATATTTATATACACATTCCAGCACATTACAGATCACAGATTTGTATAACCCCCACTAATCGACATATAGCGATTAGTAGACGTTCAATACAAATATCACATCACAGAAAAACCCGTTAGCTCAAGTCTTTTAGAAGTTCGATCAAAAATACGGATTTTCGGGACCCCAAAATAAAATTTTCGTTCTGGAAAATCTGGGCAGAAAATATATATATGAAAAATCCCAAAACAACCCAGTAAACACTCTGAAGAAAAATTGTCCCATACAGAGTCAACGCCGCCGCGGAACCGCGGCGGGAACGTGCTCCCACCGCCCTTCCGCGGCCGTTTAAACGAATCATGGGACGAAATTTCTTCTGTGTTTATGGAAAAGCCTGAGCCGATTTTACGTGTATTTTAAAAGGATTTTCCAGCACTTTTAAAATCGACAGAAAGTTTAAAATTCCGGGGTTCGTTTCGGGACTTTTTCGTTGATCGATCTTCTAGTTACTTGCTAACATGTTAGATAGAGTTTAACTAGGCTCTGATACCACTGTAAGTCCATGCTACCTCTCCCGGTACTTTCGGGAATGCGGTATTTGGTAAAAAACGATTTTCTTAAAGATGGTAACATGGACCTAAAACCCGGATCTTGGTTAAACTTCTATCTAACATCCTAACTATGAGTTTTAGCTACTCGGTTAGGGGGTTATACCTTGCTTGTCTTGAACTCCTTCGTCTTCAAAGCTCCGATGGTGGTCCGATGTCTTCTTCTCGTCGTCTCCGTACGCCGAAGATAGATCCACCTGAAAGCTCCAACCTTTAGCTCCTTCTTCGTTCTTTGAAGAAACTAGTTCACTTGGTTTGCTAAACCTAGTGAACTAGAATGAGTAGAGAAGAAATAGAATGGGATTTTATCTATGGTTCTTGATTCTCAACTCATGAGACAAGAGAACCATAGATCAAGAGAGGGAGGAAGAGGTTGAGGGTGAGAGCAAGAACAAGAGAGCTCAAGAACAAGAGAGAGAGTGAGCAAGAAAAGAATGAGCAAGTATTTTGTCTTTCACCCTCTCATAATCCAAAGTGATCATAACTCATCATATCAAAAAAGTCTTATGTGATGTTTAGAAGCAACCATAACCTTATCATGTCATGCACTCATTTTACTCAAATGAGCAAGCAAGTAAAAGTCTTTGGCATGAAATGATAACCATGGTTATCATGATGGTCAACTAGTCAAGCCTAGTCAACCGGTCAACAAGTCAACAAAAATCAACAAGTCAACAAAGTCAACAAGTCAACAAAAGTCAACAAGTCAACAACCATATCACCATAATACTTAATTAATATAATAGTTAATCACATATCATATTCTCATTAGGGTTGAGCACAAAGTCAAATAGTCAACGGTCAACTGTCAACAACCCTAATGAGAATCCGCTGCCTCTGCCTCCCTGTCAACTGTGCATACACACCCGCATCCGCGTTCCGAGGAACACGAATGCAAACTGGATAAATCCAATCCCATAAGGTACACTAGGATCTGGCTTAAACCAAAGCCCGCTAGTGTAAACTGTCCGGACGCTGTACGTGCACAAGTGCACGGATGTGACCGAACCCTGTCGCAAAACCATGCGACCTGTCGCAATACCATGCGACCTCTACTCTTTTGCCTAAAGGCGAAAAGCTTTCTGTGTGGGACTCTAAAGACTCGACACTACGCTGGCAGTGGGTTTAACCACAGACCGCAAGCGGCACTAGCTGTGCGTAACGGTCCCCAGGTAATGCCGACAAGAAGACCGACGAGGCGAAACCCATCTGAACTCCTACTGAGCCTGAGTGTGACATTCTCCGTACAGTCCGGTCTGTTCGTCTGATACATCGCATGGCGGGCCTAGGGGGCGGTAAACGTCAGTCCCCCAATAGCGGTACAAGTCGTGCCGGAGCGAAGCCCAAAACACCCTGAGATAACACTGGAAACCTACCAGTATATCTCGTTTGCCCTGGCCAGGGACTACTCGTGTAATGGCTCTCCTAGACACAGCGCGATGTCAACCCCCAATACCGGGAGAGACGAATCCTGTCTAACCGTCACTGCCTCCAAGTGCTTCGGGACTGCACCCAACCACTACCTGTTTGCACGACTCCTTTGAGCCGTGGTAGGGTAGTGATCAAAGTACAGTGGGAACACACTCGAGGCGGAGTGACAGTGTCAAGTCAGCGGACTAAGCTGTACTCATGTCACCTGGGAACTGATAACTGACGATAGGTATAATACCAACTAGTCAGTTCCCGACGAGTCCTGTCCAGTGTACCCGTAACCTAACGAGCACCCGCATACTATCTCAAGTACGACGTACTGACGGCTGTGGGACAGACCGTCTCCCACACTGGGATGAGAAGCGCATGCGCTGGTCTACTCCGGAGTATCGATGCCCTGTCTCGATAGTCCTGCGACCAGGGACCTGCATAAGGATGTGCTTATAGATTACCCAGCCCCACTAGTGTGACGGCCATCACATCGCTGGTAATCAAGCAAAGATCCTAAGGGCTCTACTAATGTGTATAGGCGATATACAAAATAAACACATGTACACATTGAAGTAGAAACAAACCAAGTAGCATACTACTATTTTGAGCAAGATTGTCAATACAAGGTGAATATCCCAAGCTTCCATTAAGTAATATACATACTAGTATGATACAGTAATGGCCTCTAGGGCATATACACTAACAGCATGTTCGTCTAGCAGTTCGCAATTCAAAGGGGAATCGGCCGGTATCGGATGTTCAACGAGGAAGTCGGCGATGGCTTGGCCTTTCACTGCCTTAAAAGGCTGGTAAGTTATAGAGAACTCCATCAAGAGAAAGGCCCATTTAGCGAGCCGCCCTGTCAATATGGCCTTTGACATCAAATATTTGAGAGGGTCCACCTTCGATATGAGACGGACTTCATGAGCCAATGCATAGTGCCGGAGTTTCGTTATCGCGAAGATCAACGCCAGGCAGTGTTTTTCGATGGGAGAATAATTGCTTTCTGCCCCCAGGAGAATTCGACTCAAGTAATAGAGAGCTCTTTCTTTCCCTTGGTCGTTCTCTTGTGCGCATAGTGCGCCTAAGGAACCTTCAAGGGCGGTTGTATACAGAATGAGAGGCTTTCCCTTGACCGGAGCAGCCAGCACTGGCGGGTTCTGCAGATACTTCTTGATTTCGTCCAGTGCGCCTTGGCATTTGTGATCCTAGACGAACGGGGTTCCCTTCTTCAGGTGACTGTAAGGGCAGGACTTGCCAGAGAGATTGGCTATAAATCGCCGGATGTACGCGAGCTTCCCTTGGAGAGACCGCAATTGCTTGAGAGTTCTTGGCGGGGGCATCTCCATAATTGCTTTGATCTTTGACGGATCTATCTCGATACCTCGGTGTTGGACGATAAATCCCAGGAATTTACCTGAGGACACCCCGAACGCGCATTTGAGAGGGTTCATCTTCAAGTTGTATTGCCGAAGGCGTTGAAATACGATCTTCAGATGCTCAAGATGTTCCTCGTAAGATTTGCTTTTAACCACGAGTTCATCGATATAGAATTCGACGATTTCATGTATAAGGTCATCGAAGATCTTCGTCATGGCCCTCTGATAGGTGGCACCGGCGTTCTTTAGACCGAAAGGCATCACCTTGTAGCAGAATATACCCAAAGGGGTCCGGAAAGCGGTGTGCTTCTGGTCCTCGGGATGCATCTTTATCTGATTATATCCTGATGAGCCGTCCATGAAGGAGAAAACTTCATGAGTGGACATGTTATCTATCATCAGCTTGGTGACCGGTACCGGGAAGTCATCCTTCGGGCAGGCTTTATTGAGATCCTGAAAGTCTACGCAGATGCGCACTGTTCCATTTTTCTTCATCACCGGGACGATGTTGGCAATCCAGTCAGGATACTGTACTTCTTGGATGAAGCCAGAGTCGATTAGCTTCTTGACCTCAGCGTTGATGCTCATCTCAAGCTCGAGCCGTATTCTTCTCGGTGTTTGTTTGATTGGCTTGACGTCCGGGGATATCGCCAATTTGTGGACTGCAATCTCTGGATCTAATCCTGGCATTTCGGAATAGTTCCATGCGAAGCAATCTCTATGCTGCATAAGCACGTCTTGTAGCGCAGCCACCCTTTCTTCAGATAGCAGCTCACTGACGAATGTAGGTCGCGGGTCACTTGCCGTCCCCAAATCAATTTTCTTGAGGTTATCTGCAGTGGTGTGTATTCCATCTTCCATCTCTTTTGGCGCCGGTGGAAACTCTGAGATCACCTCGTCATCATTGTTTTCGAAACACCAGGGGAGGTCATTCATATTCTCTGGTTCTTCTTTTGATATCGTTATCATATGACAAGTACGAGCTCGCTTCCAAGACCGATGTGGATCTGGGTCTACCCTCGTGGATTTGGGTTCATGCTTCTGCGGCTGAGTTATCCTCCAACTGTCGGATAGAGCGAACTTGCCGAGCTGATATTGGTCTTCAACCCAGTTCTTGAAGGTGAATCAGTTTTCAAGAGGATGTCCTATTGCTTGGTGATAAGAGCAATAGTCTGGGTGAGAGACTTCGCCCGCTTGCTCGGGGTGTTTAGACTCCGGAAGTGTAATCATTTGATGTCTTATGGCAAGATCAAGTATCTTCTTTGTCATGTATTGAGGAAAAGAGTATGCTCGACTCATCTTCTTCATAAGGGAGAAATCCGGACCGCTCGATTCCCGATCGCGTGACTTCTTGGTCCCGCTTTGTCGCTGTCGAACGCCTTTTCCGCTCTTTGGTTTGTTTCTGCCTCTGCGTCGGGCCTTTTGTACGACAGGTTGACAGGGAGGGGCATTTTCATCTTTCGCAGCCTGTTGAAGAAAGCGCTGAGTCCTGGCTTTCTCGTAGATGGCCATTTCGCGATTATGGTCATCTCGAACTTTTTGACCAGTTTTCCTTATGAGCTTGTCCATTTGTTCTTCGAACGACGGACTGGGCATTTTCACATCGGGGGCTCTTTCTGGTTCAGGGTTAGCATTCTCCCATTGAGCATCTCCTTCTTCATCAAAGTCATGTACGACATAGCAGTCGCGGAGTAGCTCCCGTTTCTTAGACCGAACATATCCAAGCCCGATCGCTTCCATTCTCCCGTTGGGCAACTTGCGCTGAGTTCCGCGAACGTTCCAGATCCTGTCATAGAACTTAGCTTTTCGAGCTGTCTGTTTGAAGGGTATCCCTTGGCGCTTCAATAGCCTTTTCAAGCCTTCTGTGTAATATCTAGGCAGACGGATGGGCTGGAGCCTGTCAAGTATAGAATCTGCGTCGTGCCAGATTTCTTTCTCCACTCTTGTTTCCGTGGATCGGTAGAATAGGATTGCCTGTTCACCATTTAGCCCAGGAGGGACGTAAAATGTTTGTAGCTCTTGCACGCTATAAGCTTCAAGTGCGTTGAGATCTTTGTAGTGCTCCCGCAGAATCATGGTAATTTGCAAACTCTGATTATCACCAGCGAATGCTTGTATTGAAGGCCGATCAGAGAATATAGCATGGACCTCATCTTCCGAATCGCTGCCAAAGATCAATATAGGAGCGGACGGTCCCGGCTTGTTGTACTGGGGTGGACCTGAATAAACTATCTCTTCCTCTTCTTCAATATCACTCCCAAAGATCGGAATGGTGGTGATAGCTTTATTCTCCGGTTTATGACATCTCTCTGTGTCTTCAAAGTCTGGCAAGAAGTATTTTGCATCCTCGTACTTACGGACTTCGTTCACGGAGAATGGGTTCAGCTCTCCCGTTACGGTATACTCGAGACCATCCTTAAAGTATTTCATACACTGATGTTGTGTAGAAGGGATGATGTTGTACTCGTGTAACCAAGGCCAGCCGAGCAAAGCGTTATAGCATGTTTTGGCGTCAATGACATGAAATTTAATATCCGTGACAAGTAGCCCGAATCGTAATGTCAATATGACAGACCCAAGAGTCCGCGATGACTGGGAGTCAAAATCAGAGATGGTGATTTTATCACGAGCGAGATGCTGGACGCTCATGCAGATTTCCTTCAACACTCGCACGTTGAGAATATTGACGGAAGACCCATTGTCGACCAGGATTTTGCCTATCTTTATATCGTGGCAGTATCCTGAGACATAGAGGGGACGGTTGTGCTCGCACTTCCCAAGGAGGAGGTCTTCGTCGCCGAAGGTGATATCGGCTGTGTGTACTTCCTCTAGCTCTTCCTTCATCTTTTCTTCGGCGAGAAAAGCTTGGAATTGCTCTGTCTCTTGTAGTGCTTTGATCAGTAAATCTCTCGCTTCTTTGGATAGTAGAAGGGCGTCGAGAATACTAAGCTGCGAGGGTAACTTCCACAAGTGCGCCAGAATGTTATAGTCTACCTTACTCTTCTTTAGCGGGTCCTTGGCGGTCAGTTCTTTTATGACTTGGTCGTCCAGGGCGATATCCTCGGAGACCTTTTCTTTTCCCTTATCTTTTCTACTCGTGGATCCGAGATTCTTTT
Source organism: Agapanthus africanus (assembly GCA_030015575.1). Taxonomy (NCBI): domain Eukaryota; kingdom Viridiplantae; phylum Streptophyta; class Magnoliopsida; order Asparagales; family Amaryllidaceae; genus Agapanthus; species Agapanthus africanus. The sequence goes on along the minus strand of CM057342.1, from coordinate 269,362,872 downwards.
CTGGAAGCGTGCGATTGCGCAGCTGAATGTTTTCACAGGCCTTCGGTTCTTCCTCCTTCCCCAATGTGGGTTCTTTAAAGAGAGGGCCAAGAGCCATCTCTTCGTCGGAGTCGCTTCCGAAAGTGAGAATCTGCGATCCCTTGGTGTTCACTATGCAACAGTTACCGGTATTTCTTTTATGCTCCTCAGTCGCACTTCTTTGCTCCCGATGAGTTTTGCGTTTCATCCGCTTAAAATGTTGCCGGTGAGCAACATATCCCTGCCACCATTTTTTAAAAGCGCCGCACTCTTCGGTAGGGTGCGAAATCTTTCGATGATATGAGCAGTAGCTAGGATGTGTTTCTGTTTCACCAAGGGCATTCGCTTCGGACGGTGGTAGCTTCATCCCCATTGATATGGCTTTGGCGAACCTTTTCCTCGTCTTGAACTTGCTTTTATTCGCGACGGATGTTCCTTGATTCGGCGGGAGTGCCTCGACTCTTTCGTCCAGTCACCGGCGTTTGGCCTTTTCAAATATGGACATCTCACGCTCCCGATTGGCTTTACTTTTCATATGAATCTCATTCAGGAAGGCGTCGATCATTTCGTTTGACGGCCATAGAGGTTCCTATTTCCTGATTTAAAATCAGGAAAGCTTCTGGGAAAAGCTTCAGAAGAGGGTCACGTGCTTACACGTGACTAGCGGTCACGTGTTGGCACGTGACACCTAAAAACATCATCAAAGCAAGTTCAGTTTCCTGACTACGTTGAAGAAAAGGGGACTTCAGAAAGAGTCACGTGCTCCCACGTGACCCGGGTCACGTGGCGACACGTGACATTTAAATGCAAGCGTCAAAAGGCACACCAGTTCCCTGATCAAGTCAAGGAAAAGGCTTCAGAAGAGGTCACGTGCTTCCACGTGACCAGGGTCACGTGTTGCCACGTGACGTTCAAGACAGCAGACTCGTTCTCCAGTTGAACCAAGGAAAGAGAGAGTTCAAACAAGGGTCACGTGCTCACACGTGACCAGGAGTCACGTGGTGGCACGTGACGTTTAAGCAACGATCAGAAGACAGAGCGCAAAAGAAAGGAAAAGGCTCATTTTAAAGGGGGTCACGTGCCCACACGTGACCATGAGTCACGTGCCCACACGTGACCGGCTTTCAAAGCCCATTGTGTTAACAGAATTAAATTCTGAAAGAATCAAATCTTTCCAAAGGAAAGCAACTATCTGGAACCAATCGAATTAAAGATTCAGAGGTGATCTATCTATGGGAAAATCTCGGGTTTGGAAAGATTTCCCCTTTAAATCTAACCGAAACAACAAAGGAAAAACCCCTGGATTTGAAATCCAATGGTGAATAAAATTCACCCAACAATCTAAAGATCCAAAATGAATGATGGATGCAAATCAAATCTTTCACGAAGATTCGTCAAAAAACCGATTGATTCGGCTGCTTCTCCTATAAATAGGAGCCAAGAGACATACAGAGATAGGAGGGAGATATACAGAGAAGAAAAAAAAAAGAAAAAGGAGAGAGCTTCGATACTTGGAGAAACTTGGATCTTCTGCAAAAACCCTAGGTAAGAAAGGGAAAAGCTCCTTGAAAGAAAAAGAGAATTTAATTCTCAACAGTGTTTAACTCTGATAATGTAAAAACAGAAGAACATATTTCTTCTCTCTTTGATAGAGGATCTGCAAAGTGCACATCTCCCCTTAAGGTTGAGAATTTAATTCTCAATGGGTTGAGATCCTGCCATGCAGATCCAAAACATAGAGAAGGAATGCAAGCATGAGAATTTAATTCTCACAGAACTATAGGAATTTAATTCCTTTAAAATAAAATTAGGGCTTGCCCCTGTATCATGGGAATTTAATTCCTTCAGAATAAAAAGAAACAGGGTTTAACCCTAATTAAGAACCTAGTTCTGTTGCAGCAGCGGGAATTTAATTCCCTTAATCGTAATTTAACAGAGGATGGAATTTTAAACTCCTTAAAAAACTTTTATTAGGGTTTAACCCTATTCAGCCCTTCACATATATGAGGAATGTAATTCCTACAGAAAATTCAGAGTTAAACTCTATTCCAGAATATAAGTCTTCGAAAGGAAGTAGGAATTTAATTCCTCCGAAATTTACAGCTCGAGGAATTTAATTCCTGAAAAAAGATTAACAAAGCCTCTAAACAAAATACATAGAGGCAGGGTCACGTGTCACCACGTGACCCCCCAAGAGAGCTACAGAAAGCCCCTTTGAGGCAGCACCCCACGTGACCCACGTGACCCTCGGCAGAAGCTTTAATACATAGGCATTTGAATGCCCATCACGTGATGGCACGTGACGCTCTGAAAGACACGATAATCTCAGAATAAATGAAGGGAGGGCGCTCTCACGTGCTGCCACATGACCCCTCTTGTCTTAGTGTTTAACACTAAATTGAAACTCTCGAACCCAGTGTTAAAATACTGTTGGGCCTTAGTGTTCAACACTAATTAAAAAGCTTTATCTGCAGTGTTCAACACTGATTGCCTTAGTGTTTAACACTAATCTGAGATCTTCATTTGCAGTGTTCAACACTGATCTGTTTTAGTGTTTAACACTAATTTGAAAAGCCTTGTTGCTGGTGTTTAACACCAATTATCTCTTAGTGTTAAACACTAGCCTGTCAACCTCATTCCCAGTGTTCAACACTGACTGCTCTGTAGTGTTTAACACTAGGCTTTGGCCCAATTGGCTTAAATGGATGGAGGCAAAGCCTCTCCTGATTGGACTTAGCCCAAGATGGCCATAAGTCCTCAATTTGTGATTAACTGGGCCAATGGACTCATAACATAATTAATTCGTCTTGATCCCAAATTGGGCCAAGGACTATTTAATCCACTCCGGTTCTAGGGTACATCTCTTCACTCCTTTGATACTTGGCATTGTAATCCCTCAATGTCTTCAAAGAGGTGACGGGTCCCGACGACCACACATTGATACGGACTGCGGGGTCCTTAAACCCGTGTTTAATGCAAATTCCTGGTTACGTGGAACGCGGATAATGTCACTCTTTGACCCCGTGGAAAACATCCAGAGCGGAGCCTGGTCCTCGCAGAGCACGGCAGTGAACCCGTGTGAAGCATCCAGAGCACATAATGGACTGTGGGGTCCTTAAACCCATGGACTACGACGTCCTTAACCTTGACCGAGATGTCTTAAAACTAACAACGGACTGTTGGGTCCTTAAACCCATGGACTACGACGTCCTTAACCTTGACCGAGATGTCCTAAAACTAACAGCGGACCGCAATGTCCTTAAACTACCCATGGACCGCAATGTCCTTAAACTAGAACAATAGAGCCCCGCATGCTCTTTTGTCGGATCTAAACGGTCCCGTTTAAGTTGATCTTAGCCTCAAAGATGGCTAACGTATCCTTAAACCTTCAAACAGAGCGGACTATAAATCCCCCCAATTAACTCTGGCTCAAGGGTACATCTCTGAACTCCTCTGACATCCGTCGTTGTAATTCTTCAACGTCGTCAGAGAGGTGACGGGTCCTGACGGCCATACATACGTTGGACCTCTAGGTCCCTAAACTGGAACAATGGAGTCCAAACACTCCTTCATCGGATCTAAACGATCCCGTTAAGTTGATCTTAATCACAAAGTTAGACTAACGCATCCTTAACAAACGTTTGAGTTGATCTTAGCCTCAAGTATGGCTGACGTATCCTCAAACCAAACTCCCAAACCCAAATCTAAGATAATACGGATTGGACAAGTCCACGCCCTACGGGCGACGACATAACTCAGTCTCCGTAAACAATCCACGGGCAACGAAATACAAAACAAACACCCATGACACGAGGTGATCATCTGGAGAAGGAGAAAGTTGTTACCGCAATGCGGTAGCGTAATTAACTGCAGGGGCTTACGCCTGCAGGGAAGAGCGTCCCCACAATCAAAAAACCCCTCAAGCGAGGGGGAATCTGACGAAGTCTGCTACATCGGACGCATCCGTTTAAACCTTCGATACATGGTGCCATAAATCAACTTGGCATCTTCGGAGAGGTGAACGGATAGCACCAATTAGCATCTGCCCCGAATCTCAGTGCCAAGACACCGCAGTCTTGTGCGCCGTCTTTCGGAGGGGAACAGATTCTGGCACGCCCGGTGGGACCTTTTCCTCTTTCCACTCCACACTTCGTGTGTCATGACTCGCGAACCGATCGCGGTTCGCCAATGGTTGCCCTTGGGTTTCAAGATACTAAGAATTGGCGTCTTGCTTATTGCAGAAAGCAAAGGATCGATGGCTTCTACTTCCATGAAATTCTCCAACTGCTCATACTGCAATTGCAACCAACGCTCTGCCTTGCCAGGAGGTATAGCCTACGGACCCCAAGCTGCTTCGCTATTCACAATGCCCGTGGAACAGGTCACTCGTGCCACCACAGGATTGTTCTTTGGGACCATGCTCCCACCGACAAACTTCACCGCTCCAGCGCTGACAACGGAAGCTCTCAAGAAGTCGGTCTTTGATCGTCTTACCCCTGCCGCGGCTCCTCTCAACGAGTCGCCCAACGTCAACGCCTCGGTCTTCTCTAGATTGGGCCAGAAATCCTTCGAACCCATCATGGGACCTACAATCTCAGAGAAGGCTGCTTCTAAGAAGGTGCCCGCTCCTGCCCCCGAAGTCGTCAAGGCAGCTTCTCCGGCCAAAAGGTCGGTCTTTACAAGATTAACGGCTTCAGCTCCCGCTCCTACTGCCCAAAGGACATCGGTCTTTGACAGGCTAATACCAACTGCGACCCCCCACCCAGACAGGGGGCAAGACGAAACCATTCTTACCGCTGACCCTACACCGTCCGCTCGACACGCTCGACGTCGCCATTGGCGCCGAGTAAGGAAGGCTGGGGGCAACTCCCCCTCCGGGTTGACTCCATCGGCCCCGGTGGCAGAGGTTAATGCTGCTGTTCCAACTGGGAACAGCTTTGAAATGCTAAATAAGGTGCGAAGGAATTCTCCTACGGCAGTGCTGAAGAGGTCTCCTCCCTCATTAAAAAAGGTTGTCGAAATAAAACCCGAACAACCCCGATCTCCTCAACGGCTGTCTTCCAAAATCTATAAGGTTTGGCGGCAGGCCCGGGACTCGATCATCGATCCAAACTTCTCCCGCCAGCACAAGAAGCCGAAAATCCAACCGGAAGCGGGTCACCAGGCTAAACCCCAAAAGGCTGTCTGGACGCCCACCTCAACGGCCCCCTCAACCTCCATAGCTCATAAAAGGAGGAGGCCAGAGAAGACCCCCCAGCATGCAACGACGGCTAAAAGCACTGAGCCCAGACGCCCTAAGTCTGGGGGCATGGTGGTGCACACTGTTTACATGGCCTCTGGAAAAGAGGAAAGCCGCACGTCTACGGGCCACCGACCGCTAACCCGATCCGTGACGAAAGCCCAGGAGCAGCAACAAAAGCTTCAAGAAATGATGAATGCTATGGCCACGCTCACCGGGCCAAAAGAAAATCCGGAAACGTCCTCAGACGCACGCCGAGAGGAAGAAACCGACGCTGAATTCCTTCGCCGGACACTGGAGAAAAGGGATAAAGAGGCTGCTGAACAAGCGGCCAACATACAACGGATGGGCCTCCTATTCCAAGATGTGATAGGAATGATGATCCAGCAGGACTTACCCGCTGAGGATCCCCCAATCGTTCTTGAAGACGACCGAGGAGAAACGTCAAATCCACCACTAGCCCTCTCAACGGCCAAGGAGGAGGCAATCTCTAAGGCTGACTTGGCTGACTACATAGCCCAGCAAATCCGGGTTCATCACGCGACTGAGGCAGCTGGTCAAGTCGTGAAAACGGGGCGGCCGTATCCGAGCTGGTACGACCAAATCAAATACCCGCAAGGCTACACGATACCAAAATTCCACGTGTTTAAGGGGACCGGCAATCCCCATCAGCATGTCGCCCAGTTCCGGGCCCTCTGCGGTAACACCGGCGGTGATGATAAACTGTTGCTCCGCCAGTTCGTGGGCAGCTTATCAGAAACTGCGTTCGAATGGTATTCGGAACTCCCGAACGATTCTATCAAAACGTTCGCTGAAATGGAGCTGTTGTTCACTCAGCGATTCGCAAGTGCCAGCGAACGCACTCCGATAACTGCACTGATTAACGCCAGGGTAAAACCGGGCGAAACCTGGGTCCAGTACGCTATACGCTGGCGGAACTTGTGGTCGAGATGTGAGCAACGCATTGAGGAAGCACCTGCGGTGGGCATGTTCGTGGGAACTCTAGACCCTCACGCAACTATCTCCCAGTTTATGATGTTCTTTAAGCCAACCACATTCCAGGCTTTAATCGACAAGTTGGCTCAGATGGACCAGATGGGTCATAGACCGCCTCCCCCGAAGTCGGAACCTCGGAATGACAAGGATAAAGGGAGGGCAACCTTTGTTGCGAATGCCCAGCAGCAACCTAACGCCCCGAAACCGGCAGATCAACTCGAGGAAAGGCGTCGGTATTATAATGAGAAGATGAAGCGTCCCTACTCGTTCCCACGGGACAAGACGAAACGGCTATTCGAGCTGGCAATACGCAACAGACTTATAAACCTGCCAAATCCAAGGCGACCGCCGCAACCCACCGAAGTGAATAACCCTAACTATTGCCCTTACCATCAAACGGTAGGCCATCCGATTGAAGATTGCTTCGTCTTCAAAGGATGGATTGAAGACCAGTACCTCCAGAGGAAGTTTGTACTATCCGAAAAGTGGAAGGTGAACCCCCCACAGCCGCATGCTTCTAGGAAAGCGGATACACCAGGGGCAACATGTTCTTTTATTGAAGAAGCTCCATGGGAGGTCGTGCTATCAACTAAAACCAGAAGAATGCTGAGAGACCTTCATGCGTGCCCTGCGATCGAATGGAAGGACCCTCTTGAACCTCAAATTATCAAAGGGATGTTGAAACCTCGCCCAACTACGAAGACTCGCGATAATGGCCCAAATACTCACGCCCAACCGTCGAAATCCTCGAAGAAAAAGAAGAGGAAATCCAAGAAGCCCGTGAAGCTTGAAAACGAACACACGAACTTGCAGAAGCAAATCGACGCGTTGGAAGAGTACAATCAAAAGGAGCGAACCCCTGTCACACTGCAAGAGTTCCTCAACCACATCTTTCAAGAAGAAGATGATGGAGAAAGCTCGTCGGATGAATCCGAAGGATATGTGGCGAGTTGTAACGTAATCTCCCATTCGTTTACCGATGATGGGAAAACTCCTGGCATTGAAAAGCTGGAGACAGAGCCTGTACCAGAGCGTGCATGGCCAACAGATGAAATGATCGACGCTTTTCTAGACGAGATTCGTCTAAAATATAAAGCGGACCAGGAGCGTGAGATGGCCACATCTGAAGGAGCCAAATGCGGGCAGCTGAACGAAAGAGTTGAACTACCAGAGCGAAAGGCATCCGAAGTAAACAAGAAGATATTCAAGACGAGAAAAAGGTTTGCCAAAGCCATTTCACTGGGGATGAAGCTACCGCCCTCGGAAGGAAACATACACGATGAGGTGGAGAGGCACCCTGATTATTGCGCATATCACCGGAAAATATCGCACCCCACGGAGGAGTGCGACGCCTTTAAGATATGGTGGCAAGGATATGTCGCTCGTCGGCAACATGTTAAGCGCATGAAACGCAAGATCCGTCGGGAGCGAAGAAGTACTGTCGATGGGCACAACAGAACGACTGACAACTGTTACATGGTTAACTCCAGGGGGTCACAAGTTCTCACCTTTGGGAGCGACTCTGATGAAGAAATGGCTCTGGGCCCTCTCTTTAAAGAATCCGTCTTGGGGAAAGAAGAAGAATCGGAGGCCTGCGAGAACATTCAGCTGCGCAATCGCACACTCCCAGAAAAGAATCTCGGGCCCGGGAATAGAAGGGATAAGGGAAAGGAAAAGGTCTCTGAAGATATCACTTTAGATGACCAAGTCATGACGGAGCTGGCTGCCAAAGACCCTCCTAGGAAGAGTAAAGTGGAATATAACATCCTCGCACACCTAAGGAAGCTACCTTCTCAGCTTAGCATTCTCGATGCCCTCCTATTATCAAAAGAAGCGCGAGACTCACTAATTAAGGCGTTACAAGAACCTGAGCAATTCCAAGCCTTCCTCGCCACTGAAAAGATGAAGGATGAACTGGAGGAAGTGTATACAGCCGACATCACTTTCGGTGATGAAGACCTCCTTCTCGGGACGTGCGACCACAACCGTCCCCTATACGTCTCTGGATACTGCCATGATATCAAGATAGGCAAGATCCTGGTGGATAATGGATCCTCCGTCAACCTCCTTAATGTTCGGGTGTTGAAGGAAATCTGCATGAGCGTGCAACACCTCGCTCGTGACAAAATTACTATCTCCGGTTTCGATTCACAATCGTCACGGACTCTCGGATCTGTGATATTAACATTACGCTTTGGGCTTCTTGTCACAGACATCAAATTCCATGTCATTGACGCCAAGACCTGCTACAACGCCTTACTCGGCCGTCCTTGGCTACACGAGTACAATATCATCCCTTCTACACAACATCAGTGTATGAAGTACTTTAAGGATGGTTTCGAGTATACCGTAACAGGTGAGTTAAACCCATTTTCCGTGAACGAAGTCCGCAAATACGAAGATGCGAAGTACTTTTTGCCAGATTTCGAGGATACAGAAAGGAGTCGCAATCCGGGGAACAAAACCGCCGCCACCATCCCGATTTTCGGGAGCGATACCGAAGAAGAGGAAGAGATAGTTTATGCAGGGCCATCTCAACGCAACAACCTGGGGACGCCCGCCCCCGTGTTGGTCTTCGGAAGTGATTCAGAAGATGAAGTTAATGCTGTGTTTTCCAATCGGTTGTCAATACAAGCACCCCCTGGCGATGACCATAGTTTGCAAATCACCATGGTACCGCGAGAACACTACAAGGATCTCGACGCGCTTCAGGCTCATAATGTACAGGACCTGCAAACATTTTACGTCCCTCCCAGGCGAAGGGGCGAGAAGGTGATCCTATTCTACCGATCCTCAGAGTCGAAAATAGAAAAAGAGATCTGGCATGGCACGGATGCTACACTTGACAGGCTCCAACCCATCCGTCTGCCCAGATACTATACAAATGGATTAAAAAAGCTATTGAATCGCCAAGGAGTACCCTTAGAACAGACCGTTCGGCAGGCGCGGTTCTACAACAGGATTTGGGATGTCCCCGGGACTCAACGCAAATTGCCCAACGGGAAGATGGAAACACTCGGGCTTGGATACGCAAGAGCCGGAAAACGGGAATGGGCCCACAGTAGCTACGCCATATATACCTTTGATGAAGAGGAGGACGCCCTGTCAGGAGATGCCAACCCCCCATCAAAACTAGACCCCGCGATTAAAGCGCCGAGTCCGTCGTTTGAAGAACGAATGGGCAAGCCTATCAGGAAAATGGGTCAGGAAGCTCGGGAAGACCACAACCGCGAAATGGCCATCTACGAGAAGGCCAGGACGCAACGTCTATTTCAACAGGCTGCAAAAGACAAAGACGCTCATCCTCGTCAATCCGTTGTACGAAAGGCCCGACGCAGAGACGGAAATAAATCAAGAAGCGGAAAGAGGAGCCGACAACAACGACACAGGATTAGAGGGTTACGTGGTCGGGTGTTGCACGGCTCGGATTTATCCCTCATGAAGAAGATGAGTCGAGCGTACTCCTTCCCCCGAGACAAGACGGAGAAGTTACTCAAGCTCGCTATAAAACATCAAATGATCACGCTTCCAGAGTCTAGACATCCTGAGCAAGCTAACGAGGCTTCTCATCTGAGCTATTGCTCTTATCACCAAACCATAGGACATCCTACCGAAGACTGCTTCACCTTCAAGAACTGGGTCGAGGACCAGTACCAACAAGGCAGATTCGCTTTATCCGACGACTGGAGGGTAACGCCGCCACAAAAGTATGAACCCAAGGCTGCAAGAACAGAACCGGGTCCACCTCAGTCCAGGGAGCGGGTTCGCACTTGTTATACGATTACGATATTAGGAGAAGAGCCCGAGAACGTAGATGACCTTTACCGGTGCTTTGAGAACAGCGATGATGAGGTGATCTCGGAATTTCCGCCCGCTCCGAAAGAACTGGAAGATGGTATACATATTACTGCAGATAACCTCAAGAAGATTGAGTTGGGATCGGCAGATGACCCACGACCGACATTTGTCAGCGAGCTGCTATCTGAGGAAAGGGTGGCTGCGTTAAAGAACGTGCTTCTATGGCATAAAGACTGCTTCGGGTGGAGCTATTCCGAGATGCCAGGATTAGATCCGGAGATTGCTGTGCATAGATTAGCAATATCCCCAGATATCAAGCCAGTCAAGCAGGCGCCAAGGAGGATGCGACTCGAGCTTGAAATGAGCATCAACGCCGAAGTCAAGAAGTTGATCGATTCTGGGTTTATCCAAGAAGTCCAATACCCCGAATGGATCGCCAATATCGTCCCGGTAATGAAGAAGAATGGGACGGTACGCATATGCGTGGATTTCAGGGATCTCAATAAAGCCTGTCCAAAGGACGATTTCCCGGTGCCGGTAACCGAGCTAATGATAAATAACACGTCCACTCACGAGGTTTTCTCCTTTATGGACGGTTCATCAGGATACAATCAGATAAAAATGCATCCCGAAGACCAGAAGCACACCGCTTTCCGGACCCCTTTGGGTATATTTTGCTACAGGGTTATGCCCTTTGGTCTTAAGAACGCTGGCGCTACCTATCAAAGGGCCATGACAAAGATCTTTGATGACCTCATACACGACGTCGTTGAGTGCTATATCGACGACCTCGTAGTAAAGAGCATGTCATACGAAGATCATTTAAAGCATCTGGAGACTGTATTTCGACGCCTTCGGCAATATAATTTGAAAATGAATCCCCTCAAATGCGCGTTTGGAGTCTCCTCGGGCAAATTTCTGGGATTCATCGTTCGACACCGAGGTATTGAAATAGATCCGTCAAAGATTAAGGCGATCATGGAAATGCCTCCGCCAAGAACCCTCAAGCAGTTGCGGTCTCTCCAAGGGAAGCTCGCATACATCCGGTGGTTTATCGCTAATCTTTCGGGCAAATGCCGTCCTTACAGCCACCTGATGAAAAAGAGAACTCCATTCGTTTGGGATCACAAATGTCAAGGTGCACTAGACGAGATCAAGCAGTACCTGCAGAACCCTCCAGTGTTGGCTGCTCCAGTGAAGGGAAAGCCTCTCATTCTTTACACGGCCGCCCTCGAAGGTTCTTTGGGCGCATTATGGGCACAAGAGAACGATCAGGGGAAAGAAAGAGCACTTTACTACTTAAGTCGAGTGCTGCTGGGGGCAGAAAGCAACTATTCCCCCATTGAAAAGCACTGCCTGGCGTTGATCTTCGCAATAACAAAGCTTAGACATTACGCATTAGCACATGAAGTCCGTCTTATTTCGAAGGTGGACCCTCTCAAATATCTGATGTCGAAAGCCATATTGACGGGACGACTCGCTAAGTGGGCCCTGCTCTTGATGGAGTTCTCGATAACGTATCAACCTCTCAAGGCAGTGAAAGGCCAGGCCATTGCCGACTTCCTCGCCGAGCACCCGATACCGGCCGATTCTCCTCTGAACTGTGATTTGCCGAACGAGCATGCATTTGATGCGATTAGCAGCGGAAGCACCCGATGGGAACTCTATTTCGATGGAGCGTCCTCCATAAAGAAACAGAAACAAGGTATCCCAAGGATCAAATCAGGGATAGGCCTCATCTTTGCAACTCCACAAGGAGGGATAATGCGCTTCGCCTTCTCCTTAACAGAACCGAGGACAAACAATGAAGCCGAATACGAAGCTCTGATAGCAGGCCTCGAGATCGCCATCGACATGGGAATTGAAGACCTCCTCATATACGGGGATTCTCAGCTAGTCGTTAGTCAAGTAAATGGTGACTACCAAACGTGCAAGCCGGAGTTGGTGAAGTACGGCGAAAGGGTGCAACAACTATTGACACAAATTCCCTCCTATACTTTGGAGAACATACCGCGCGCGGAAAACAGCAAAGCAGACGCGTTGGCTAAACTTGCTAAAGAACTGGCCGACGAGAACCTCGACGACGTCAGAATCGTGGTACAAAGCCGCCGAGTGCTCGCCCCGGCACAAATATCTCCGGAATCATGCGAAGAAAAGGGAACGACTGAGCAGACGACCCTACAAATAAAAGACCATGAGAAAGCCGAAGACTGGAGGGAAGTCTTCATAGACTACTTTAAGTCCCACCGAATGCCCGAAGAAGCGTCCTCAAGACATCAGCTCATGAAACGAGCTCTATCTTTCGCTTTCGTCAACGATACTCTATACAAGAGATCGTTTGATTCTCTATGGCTGAGATGCTTAGGACCTGACGAAGCAGGAAGAGTCGTTCAGGAAGTTCATGACGGACTTTGCGGTTCTCACCAAGCAGGCCCAAAGATGAAGTTAAAAATTAAACGGATGGGTTACTATTGGCCCACGATGACCCAGGACTGCCTCGAGTATGCGAAGCAATGCCACTCATGCCAGATTCACGGAGACTTCATCCACCGACATCCGAATCCACTGCACCCAACGGTAGCTAGCTGGCCATTCGAAATGTGGGGGACTGACATAGTCGGCCCCATTGAGCCAGCATCGTCCCGGGGACACCGTTTTATCCTGGCGACAACTGATTACTTCTCCAAATGGGCAGAAGCAGTACCACTGAGGGAAGTGAAGACGGAGAATATCCTCCATTTCTTCAAGACGCATGTCATCTACCGGTTTGGGACCCCACGGCGGATTATCTCCGATAATGGGCCGGCCTACCGAAGCCATAAGATTAGCCGCTTCGCACAGCAGCACAATATAGACCGGAGATATTCTTCGGTTTACAATCCACGAGCTAACGGTCTAGCCGAGGCCTTCAATAAGACCTTGACGAAGATCATAAAAAATACCGTTTCCAGGAATAAGAAAGACTGGCACGAAAGGCTGTAAGAAGCCCTTTGGGCTTATCGAACTACGTTCAAGACGGCCACAAACACAACGCCGTACGCGTTGGTGTTTGGGACGGAAGCAGTGCTCCCCCTCGAGATAGAGTTACCCTCTCTACGAGTAGCAGTCCACCACGAGCTGACGAACGAAGAAAATGCTCACCTTCGGCTTGAGGAGCTTGATGCCCTCGACGAAACCCGGCTCATAGCGCAACAACATCTAGAAGCCTACAAAGCAAAGATGACGCGCTCATACGAAAGATTGACCAGGACGAGGACATTCCGCCAAGGCGAACTTGTACTAGTGGTCAAAAGACCTATGATCCCCAATCGTGCCAAGCGAGGAAAATTTGAGCCAAACTACGAAGGCCCGTACGTCATAGACAAGGTCTACCAGGGTGAAGCCTACCTACTCATGGACATGCACGGTGAAAGGCCTTTCAGGCCAATAAACGGCCGCTTCTTGAAGAAATACTACGCTTAATAAGCCGCAGCCGGGGTCAATGATAGATGACGACGACTATGTCCGCTCACTATCTTCTAGGCTCAGACTTTACAAGCAGCAGCCGGCCTTCCCATAGCGACGGACCGAAACGTCCTTAAACTAACGACTGACCGAAACGTCCTTAAACTAACGGCGGACCGAAACGTCCTTAAACTAACGGCGGACCGAAACGTCCTTAAACTAACGGCGGACCGAAACGTCCTTAAACTATCGGCGGACCGAAACGTCCTTAAACTAACGACGGACCGAAACGTCCCTAAACTACTACCGCAACATCCTTAGGTTGACGAGATGGATAAAAAAAAGAAGAAGATAAAAAATAAAAAAAAACGGTATGTCCATAAGCAAAGTGGGCACGGATGAAAACCCGAAAGGGCTCCGTGAGTAAAAACAGCAGGGCTGCCGGCAAGTGTTCGTGAAAACCCGAAAGGGCGCGACCTTGTAAAAAAAAAGTAAAAAAAAAAGGGGGGAGGGGTATGTCCGTAAGCAAAATGGGCACGGATGAAAACCCGAAAGGGCTCCGTGAGTAAAAACAGCAGGACTACCGGCGAGTGTTTGTGAAAACCCGAAAGGGCGCAACCTCGTTAAAAGACACTTGTAGGGTCCTCTCGACCTTGTAAGGAGAAACCACCTGCGTGAGATCCTTATGACTCACAAAGGAGCAACACACTTAGGGATCCTCACGATTCCTAAGGAGAAAATACACTTACGAGATCCTCACGACTCGTAAGGAGAATTCTCTTATGGGACTCTCACGGCTCATGAGATTTGAAAGTCTTAAGTTACAGAAACCTAAACCTGTTCTTAAGCAAATCCTCCACAACCTTCGATATTGCCCTACAAGAGGCTCAATACTGACCCTTGTATACAATCCACGGGCGCGAATAAACATTTCCCCAGCAAAGTCCAACCCTTGTAGGTCCTCTCGACCCATAAGGAGAAAACCCTCTTGTAGGATCCTTACGACTTACAGAGGAACATACACTTAGGAATCCTCACGATCCCTAAAGAGAAAATACACCTGCAAGATCCTCACGACTTGTAGGGAGAAATACCTTTGTGAGACCCTTACGGCTCATGAAGTCGAAAGCCTTAGTCGACAGGACCTTAACCCTGTTTGCTAAGCCACCTTTGTTCAACATCGACAGAGGCAAATGATGATTCGCTCCTGGCAATATTCCAGTTGCAGCGATGCTGATGCCTAAACCGGTATCAAATCCCAAGTTCTTTCATGGCAAATGATGATTCGCTCCTGGCAACATACCAGTTGCAGCGATGCTGACGCCGAAATCGGTGTCCAAAATCCGAGCTTGCGGCGAAAAAGCTAGCAAGCCACACATGCCTACAAAATAGCCGAAATGATGGGGCAACTTGCAATAAAAAGCAGCAAGTGAGAATGAAGGCATAAAAAACAGCCGAAATGATTGGGCAGCTCGCAATAAAAAGCAGCGAGTAAAAAAAAAACTCAGCCGAAATGATTGGGCACCGCGAAAAATAGCCGAAATGATTGGGCAATCGCGATTTTCGCGATATAAAAAGCTGAAATGATAGAGCATCGCGGAAAGAATAAAAAAAAATGACGAAAGAATGAAATCTTCGCCCTACAGGTAATGTTACATCTATCCCTGTATACAATCCAGGGGCGCAAACAAAGAAGGGAACGTACCCCCCTCCCCCAGGTTTCACCAAAGAACGAAGCTAAATCTCGACGGGCCACAAGCGACCTAGAGATCATCCCAACACTCGTTTCGTAACAGCAGACACAACATCAAGCGAAACGGAACAGCGGCAACCCCCAGTTCCATGGCTCGGCGATATACATATCACCAAGAGTCAAACCTCTATTCCGCGAAATGCGGATATATTCAGCAAAATTCCTGGTTACGTGGAACGCGGATAACGTCACTCTTTGACCCCGTGGAAAACGTCCAGAGCGGATCCTGGTCCTCGTAGAGCATGGCAGTGAACCCGTGCGAAGCATCCAAAGCGGAGCCTAGTCCTCGCCTAACGCGGCAGTGAACCCGTGTGAAGCATCTAGTGCAAAATTCCTGGTTACGTGGAACGCGGATAATGTCACTCTTTGACCCCGTGGAAAACGTCCAGAGCGGATCCTGGTCCTCGCAGAGCATGGCAGTGAACCCGTGCGAAGCATCCAGAGCGGAGCCTAGTCCTCGCCTAACGCGGCAGTGAACCCGTGTGAAGCATCTAGTGCAAAATTCCTGGTTACGTGGAACGCGGATAATGTCACTCTTTGACCCCGTCGAAAACGTCCAGAGCGGATCCTGGTCCTCGCAGAGCATGGCAGTGAACCCGTGCGAAGCATCCAGAGCGGAGCCTAGTCCTCGCCTAACGCGGCAGTGAACCCGTGTGAAGCATCTAGTGCAAAATTCCTGGTTACGTGGAACGCGGATAATGTCACTCTTTGACCCCGTGGAAAACGTCCAGAGCGGATCCTGGTCCTCGCAGAGCATGGCAGTGAACCCGTGCGAAGCATCCAGAGCGGAGCCTAGTCCTCGCCTAACGCGGCAGTGAACCCGTGTGAGGCACCTAGTGCAAAATTCCTGGTTACGTGGAACGCGGATAATGTCACTCTTTGACCCCGTGGAAAACGTCCAGAGCGGAGCCTGGTCCTTGCCAAGCACGGCAGTGAACCCGTGTGAAGCATCCAGAGCAAATACCGGACTGTGGAGTCCTTAAAATCCACGGACTATGACGTCCTTAACCTCGACCGTGATGTCTTAAAACTAACGATCAACCCCCCCCCCCCGATTCCCTACTGACTTTGCCTTGGTTTAAGGGTACATCTCTTCACTCCTTTGATGCCCGACGTTGTAATTCCTCAACGTATTCAAAGAGGTGACGGGTCCCTGCAACCAAACACCGGACTGTGGAGTCCCTAAATCCACGGACTATGAGGTCCTTAACCTTGACCGTGATGTCTTAAAACTAACAGCGGACTGTGGAGTCCCTAAATCCACGGACTATGAGGTCCTTAACCTTGACCGTGATGTCTTAAAACTAACATCGGACTGTGGAGTCCCTAAATCCACGGACTATGAGGTCCTTAACCTTGACCGTGACGTCTTTAAACTACGATACCTTGAGAAACTCCCGACTCCGTAAAACACGGACAAGGGTGACCGCATCCAACACTTGCAGGCCCTCACGACCTGTAAGGAAGAAAAAACTCTCTTGCGAGATCCTTACGACTCTCAAGGGAAGACCCACTTAAGGATCCTCACGATCTTTAAGAAGAACTTACACCTATAGGATCCTTTCGACCTGTAGGGAGAAAAACTCTTTATAAGACCCTCGTGACTCATGAAATGCAAAAGTCTTAGGAAGCAGATCTTAACCCTGAGTCCTGAGCCATTGCTGTCCAGCAAGGAAATCAAGATAGAATATCCGCAGAATACATTCAATGAAGAGGGGACACATCATTGAGAAGAAAAAAATGTATCTTTTATTCATAAACCAAAATGGGTACAAAGTACAATTCATGAAAGAAACAAAAAGAAAATACTCTCATCCATGAGTATGTACAAAAGGGAAGAAAAAGATACAAATGTTTCAGGCCGGCGGGCGATTCAGCAGCTTGGTCAGCTCATCCTGCTTTTGCTGAGCCACGGCTTCATGACGCAAGATCTCCAGAAGACGAGCCTCCGCTTGAGCTTGCTGAGCCTGATACGAAGCGAGCCGGGCTTCAAGCTCTTTCTCAGTGGTCTTATGAGCCTCAACCCTCTCACGAGTGAACATGGCAACTTTATCGAGAGCCACAACCTTATGTCCGCTACGTGTCGCCCTATCAGGCCATGAAAGCTCACTTTGCGACCACAACCTTAGAAATAGGACATACACGCTCGAGACCATATAAATGGGCTTCCGATCGACAGCAATAATCGATCCAAAACGCGCTCACACAATCCGGTATGAAAAGCAACAAAAAAATTCTTCCGACGATTATCCTATAAAGCATGTGCTTGCAATCATGTGAACATCCGAAAAAGAGATAAAATTCGAAGCTTTAATGTGCACGCGACACGACAACAGTATTGATAATTGAAGAAAATTTTCATAAAAGGGACACAAAATTTATTCATGCAAGCGGAAACATACATACGAGTACCGAGCCTACATGGAAGTTCAACATAAAGCATACAAAAAGGAGGGACTAATTTAAAGAGGTTCTACACTAACGGAAAAGGTCACCAAACACAGGATCAACGGCACAGGGGTTGATGAAGCAAAGGATAAAATTCTCCATCTCTCTCTCCGCTTTCTCCAGCACATCGAAGCGACGATTCTCGCGAGAAGTCGCTCCCCATCGGTTGGTGCCATGTTCGTCCGCGAATGCAAACATAATAGCTCGCCGGGCCTTTATCTCGCTCAGCAGATGAATTGAGCAGTCCTTCAGAGCCTGAGTAATCAGGCATGCTTCATGAAAGCCCTCGAGCTTTTCTTCCGCCGCATCAAGCATTGCCAGGGTCATCTCTGCCGGGTGAGGAGGAATGTCGGTAAGCACGGCCATGAGGATCATCCGGAGCCAGAGAGAACCCATCGGGAGGGGAGACCCCCTACGGATCGAGAGTTCGTGCATGGATGAGTCGCATTCGTTGTCGGTAAGGAGGGGATCCACCAACCGAGCAGCAAAGCGGGGGACCATCTCTTCAATAGGAACTTCCCACGGCTGTCGGCGAGCATGAGGACGATTGCAGGCCATGACGCTCGTTTGTTTCTCAAGATAAGCTACTCCAAGATAAAAAAAAATAATAATAATATGAAGCTCTTTGTGAAAGGAAAAGAAAGCTATAGCCTCATATATAAAGAAGTGCATTAAGTGCTGTGCGCGGAAAATCTTGCATGGTAAGGCTATTTCCAAGGCCCAAAAAAAGGAAGGGCATCTAAAATCAAGGAAATGAAACTATTTCCAAGGCCCTTTCTTTGCATCCAATATTGTGCACTGAAAATACGGCATGAGAAAATTTTGTGAGCCGCCTGTTCATATCAGAATACTGCATTTTATACCGCCCATTCTTACGCTCGTATGTTTATAGGTAGGTACTTTTAATCCGTGTTTGTTACATATTTGCAGGATACAGGTTCTCGGTTCTAAAACGGTGAAATTCATGGAAAACACGACAAAATCCGGGTTCCTGCCAACCACAGATAAAACACGGTCTCCGCTCTTCATCCGTATGTTGCCAGATATCAGTTTAAGAGACAAAATGTCAAATCAATGTCGCTTTCATGCACAAGGCTCAATGGCAGCACAAGATCCAAGAGATCTACGCGGAGCTCGAGGCAATCATGACAAAAGCATCCACAAAAGTCCACCTTTCCTCAACAGATTCTGGAAGAAATGTAAAAGTATTTTCAGAAAATATGTATATTAGACAACAGGGGACAATAAACCAGGAAAAGTACCAAAAGCCCAGAGCCCAACTCACCAAGGGAGCCGCGGAACCGCGGCCAAAGGGGGGTCTTGGCCGCGGTTCCGCGACCATGTGGGGCCCACTTACTGACGTCTTTTGAGGGCAGTTTGGTCTTTGCATGTGTGGTCTGCTGGTTGCCCTAGAACTTCAACTCCCTGCCTATAAATACAGCAGAACTGAGCTCAACCAAGGGTCATTCTTTGTATTCTTTTGTTCCTCTTTCTTTTGTAGTTTTTAGTTCTTTTTCTTCTTCTTCTTCATTCCTCTTCCATGAATTGTAGTGAGAGCTTTTTATGGATGTGAATAAAGATGAGGGTTTTGTATCATTCTCTTGTGCTTCTTCTTCCCCTTTGAGATTTTTGCTTTCTCTTGCTCATTCAACCTCTTCATTGAGCTTGAATGGTTAAGGGTTAGTTATTGATCTCAAAGGTCGTATTTTCTCCCGGGACTAGTTCTTCACTTCACATGCGTTCTCTACCCTTCCCTTGATCTTGCAACCTCTTCATTGAGCTTGCAAGTTTAAGGGTTGGCTATTGAGCACATGCTTGGCTTGGGTTCTACTTCCGTGTTCTTTTCTTGTTCTTTTTATTACTCGCTTTTTATTACTTGTCTTTCTATTTCATGCAATTTTATTCATGCTCTTTATTACTTGTATCTTTTCTTTTCTTTGTTCTTTTCTTTTTGTTCTCTTTTGTTTATTTTGTGAATGTTGTAATTATTGTTGTTGTTAAGAATTAATACAGTTTTATAAGTTAACATTTCCTTCTCCTCTCCTTTTCCCGTTATTTTCCTTTTGAACTCCGCCCAAACCATACGCAAGCGCTCCGTTAGGCACCGTACCCTGACAAGGTAACGGTGATTCCTAACCACGACCGGTTGCGTTCGGTTTGGCCGGAGGCGAAGGCAAGAGACAAGAACGGAAGGACAAGGGTAAATAAGCCGGATTCCTCGAATACCGCACTTAAATCCCCTAATCCACATTGTTGCCGATTGCTTAGCTTCAATTGGTCAAGACTCGGCTCAAAAGTTTTGAGTACGGATTTCTTAGCTTATAATTTCGTATTTTCTTAACAACTTTATACTTGCAGATAAACACATAGGTTAGAATCAAACTCACACAGATTCTTTATTGACTCGTCTAAAGCAAGAAGGTAAGATAACACCATCTCCCTGTGGACCGACCCGTGCTCACCGGCTAGCTGCATAGCGACACCGTCCTGATCGCGGTTACACTTAAATTCTTTGAACATCCGACACGCCATCGGCGTGCGATCAAATGGCGCCGTTGCCGGGGAGACGGTAGCGTATTTTCTTTCTTGTTATTCGGGTTAATATTCTTTTTGTATATATTTAAATAAAAAAAAGTCTTTTTGTTGTTTTTTTTGGATAATTTTTGTGGGCAAGTGTGCAGCTTTTTGCGTATTTGCAAACTGCGATTGTGGGAGCAAAGTGTACGTTCAAAGTTAAGGTGATTACGAAGTACAGTGCCAAAGATCCGGGTAGTTTGACCCGCGCAAGCGAACCTTTCAAGCTTACCGGATTTGATTCAACGGGGGTTTCCTAACCCAAAACTTAAACGGTACGTACTTTACTAACACCTTCTTCTCAAATCCGACGCTTCCAATATACTATTCTTTGCAGGATTCTTTGCAAGTTCGCTAGCAAACGCTAAAACTTGACTAACCCGTATTTGTTGCAGCGCCGCGCTTAAAAAACGATTGTTTTGATTCTTTATAAGAATTTTTTGAATTGCGCATTGCATCAATTAATACGAACTTAAGGGCAAGCGAACCCCACAACATACGGTAAAGGATTTCATCACCTTTTCCGTGGCCCACAAATCACGAACTTGCGCATAACGATAACCCGCACAAATTTTAAAAGAAACTAGACTTTAAGCCTTAAGGACTTCGCGCTCACTAGGAGAAGTTAACTGTATTTAGAAGCTTGCTTAACGGTATATTGTTTACGGGGTGTCTAGGAAAGTGTTAACGGCGAAACCGCCAAAAGAGAAAGGGTTATTTAATTAAGGAACTTCGCGAAAGCGTTGGAAAACCTCCCCTTATCTCTGCACTTACCTGGCCTCGTGATCAGTGTATCTTGAACCTGTTTCTCGACACAGTTTTACTTCGACAATCAAGTTCTCGAGCAGGTCTAGTTGACCTAGGTGAACCCTAGAACGATTAGGTGTGTGGTATTTTTGTGTCGTGATTTTTGTCCATATTCTTTTTTGTGTATACTTCATTCTTTTGCTAACAACTAACTAAATAAAAAAAAAAAAAATCACATTCTTTTTCCCCTCCTTTTCTCTTCCTTTCTTTCACTCTCTCTTCATATCATGGGTACTCCACCTCGCAAAACTCTTGCCGAACTTTGGTACCCACAACCGGACATTACTTCTTACGGTTCTTGCTTTGGCCGAACATCGAACGACCCCTCCATGCCAAAAATTTCTTTGAAAGATCGGATAGACGCGTCTAGGACAAACAATTTGACTCCGCAATCCACTTCATATCAACCATTTCAAACAGTCACCCCTTCTTACGTTGATACCCCTTCTTCGAGTCATGTTGCAATTCCAAGACCTATGTCTATTACAGAACGTATTGAACAATCTCGTAGCCGATCTTTCACTCCTTTCACCACTTCAAATTCTTGGGATCAACAATTCCATTCACCTTCTTATCCCAATGTTGATCCCACTCCTGTCCAGCCATTCAATTCCTACCAATCCTACCCTACTTATGCACCTTCCCTAGACATTGCTTCAGAACCGCCTTTTGGGAGTTTTCAGTATCCATACAACTGTGAATCTTTCACTGAAACCCCTTCACAACCAATGTCTAGTCTAGAACAGTCGTTGGAAGACTTTAGGGTAGCGTCAAGCCAACAAATGATGGATTTGAATGCGTCCATGGCCGCCCTCATACAACCTAATGATCCGGTAGCTAGTTTTCAACTAGCTCCAACTTTTTCAATGTATGATGAGGCGGCAGGACAGGCTGTGAATTTGAGTGGAGAGAGTGAGATGTACCCCCTTCCAAATCAAACCTACCCGTCTCAAGTTGAATCCCACAACTCTTGTTTTGAAAGTCTATCAAGTGTCCCAAATGAATTATCAGTTGAAGATAGAATGATTAATGAGTTGTGCGACTTCGTAGTGTTTGATTTGCCCGATTGCGAAGGGTCTCTTCCAAGTGAAACCAATCCTAAACCTTTTGACCTTTACACCTCCATCTTAGAACCTGAATTGATTAATATCCATGCTTTGGTTGAGGTGTCAGAGAATTTTGATTTTCACTTGATTGAGGATATTGACGCTGGGAACATTTTGGATGATGAACCCGTCGATTTGGATGAGTTTTTCTCTTCAAATCATCATCCCGATTCTTTAAATGTTTTTCCCGAACCCCATATGCGTCTTGATTTTGATGAAATTTGCATGGATAAGCTGAATTTTGAGGAGAATATTGAGAATAGCACTGAGGATGATACAGTTTTAATTGATGAGTCGGATTTTCCAATTCATCCTAATCCTTCCACTGACTGTGTACACCCTCCTGAACCCTTAACCGATACCCTTCCTCAACCATTTCCCTCCATCCTTTCCATCGTTCCGACCTTGCAAGAACCCGTATCACTTACATTTCATATGTCTGGTTTACCAAGTTCGGCGTACCCATGGTTTCTCACGAACCTTGAGGGATTTGACCCAATTTCTCGACGAGTAAATATATTAGCACAATCACTTTTCACACATCGGTCATCACAAATTGTGCTAATCTATTTACTCCATTTGCACCCTCAAGTTCGTACTCCACTTCTTTTTCCCTTCCGCCATTCTTTTTCTTCTCATCTACCGAGACCGCATTCCACTTCTCTCCACAAGCGGTCTCGCGTATTTTCCATCTCTTTCCTCTTCACCTTCTTTCACCAACCACTGCTTTACCATGATAAAATCTTGGAATGGTTGGTGTTAAATTTTGGCCTGTGTAAGGCCTTGTATAGATGGATACTGTTCTTTCCCCCCTAATCCTGAATTTCAACGCTTAACAGTGGAAACACTGTTTTACTTAAGTTTGGGGGGGACACTTTTTTTGTATATATTTTTTTTTTTTGTTTTTGTATATAATTTGTTTTTAGGAGGAGCGCCGACTATTTTGACCCTCTTGGTATAGCCTGACAGTGAGGGCACTGTCAAGTTTAAGTTTGAGGGTGTGCTCGGTAAGCTTTCTTCCTTCGCATTCATATGTATATTTTGCATCTGCATATTAAATCAATAAAACCCATAAAAATCTGAAAATTTTCTAAAAATATAAAAAACTTTCTTTTTTGTCGAGTTAGATTGTGGAAGAACTCTGATTCAACATTCGACGGCTTTTGTTTGGAAAAATAGGAATAACTAAATCTTATGTTTAGATTTTGAAAACCTGAAAGATAACTCTCCTTTGAAGTTAACTATGGCTGATATACGTCTTTACATTACACTACACGCGTTGTGAGTCTTGGAAATTAGATGACAAGTCTTTTATGTTTAAAAAACTTTTAAATAGATAAATGATTTTCTGAGGATCAAATAGGTTTGTTCTGAAATAAGTAATATATCAAGAATAGTGTATGAAGTAAGTGAATATGAAGGAATGTTATTGATGCCTTAATTGGAACTAAGTCTGAAAAATAACCCATCTGAAACTTGATTGGAATGATTACACACCGAACCCACTAAACACGTCTTTTATCCAAAAAATAATTGAACTACCGGTTATATCTCCGTTCGTATTGAATCATCATGTTTTTCATGCCAAACTGTCTTTTGTTTTTGGACCTAGGTAACTTGAGTAATTAAGTCCGCTGGGGTGTTTCTACACCTAATGCCCTAAAACCAACTGGTTTGGGAGCATTGGCCCAAAGCTCGCTAAGAAGCCAGAAAGTCCAGATAAAAACAAAGTCAAGCAAGTGTTCTCTCCGAGTTAAAATTCCTAACGGTTCTTTGTGTGAGAATAATCTTGATAAAAGACAAGCTTTTATAAAGAAAATTTTAACGGAGATATGAAGGTTTTACTCTATGATAAAGACTATTGCACGTTCACAGAGGTGTGTATGAAATGAAAACAAGAAAAAGGTGGAGTGAAGAATAAGACCTAGTTTCCTGTTAGGGAAGATAGAAATTCTGAAGTTGAAACTTTACTGGAAAACGAAACTTGAAAAATGCTTAACTCTTTATAAAACTTATGTGATCCTTTTAAAATTGTTTTCTGGGCTTTATTGTGTGACATAATGACTTTATTCGACCTTTCGGGAACTTAACAACACTATTTTGCACTGCACGTAAAGACATATAAAATCTGTAGTTAAATAAGAAGAGAGATGTGAAAAATAAAGGTTCGATAGTCTAATCTTAGGATTATAGAATTGTTATTTTCTGAAACAAAAACTTTAGGGTTTGAATCTTAGTTATTGTACAAAATCAACTTGACCGGATTTTGTGGGTAGTATCCGCTGAAAACCCTCAGGAGACAACACTCCTCCTACTAGGGACACCTAGAGGTTTAACGGCTTGTTGCACGCGCTCAGTGCAATCGCGTTCCCTGCGAAAGTGCGGTTATCATTTTATTTTTATGAATAATTGGTTTTGCTCGGGACGAGCAAAGGTTAAGTTTGGGGGTATTTGTTCATATCAGAATACTGCATTTTATACCGCCCATTCTTACGCTCGTATGTTTATAGGTAGGTACTTTTAATCCGTGTTTGTTACATATTTGCAGGATACAGGTTCTCGGTTCTAAAACGGTGAAATTCATGGAAAACACGACAAAATCCGGGTTCCTGCCAACCACAGATAAAACACGGTCTCCGCTCTTCATCCGTATGTTGCCAGATATCAGTTTAAGAGACAAAATGTCAAATCAATGTCGCTTTCATGCACAAGGCTCAATGGCAGCACAAGATCCAAGAGATCTACGCGGAGCTCGAGGCAATCATGACAAAAGCATCCACAAAAGTCCACCTTTCCTCAACAGAAATTCTGGAAGAAATGTAAAAGTATTTTCAGAAAATATGTATATTAGACAACAGGGGACAATAAACCAGGAAAAGTACCAAAAGCCCAGAGCCCAACTCACCAAGGGAGCCGCGGAACCGCGGCCAAAGGGGGGTCTTGGCCGCGGTTCCGCGGCCATGTGGGGCCCACTTACTGACGTCTTTTGAGGGCAGTTTGGTCTTTGCATGTGTGGTCTGCTGGTTGCCCTAGAACTTCAACTCCCTGCCTATAAATACAGCAGAACTGAGCTCAACCAAGGGTCATTCTTTGTATTCTTTTGTTCCTCTTTCTTTTGTAGTTTTTAGTTCTTTTTCTTCTTCTTCTTCATTCCTCTTCCATGAATTGTAGTGAGAGCTTTTTATGGATGTGAATAAAGATGAGGGTTTTGTATCATTCTCTTGTGCTTCTTCTTCCCCTTTGAGATTTTTGCTTTCTCTTGGTCATTCAACCTCTTCATTGAGCTTGAATGGTTAAGGGTTAGTTATTGATCTCAAAGGTCGTATTTTCTCCCGAGACTAGTTCTTCACTTCACATGCGTTCTCTACCCTTCCCTTGATCTTGCAACCTCTTCATTGAGCTTGCAAGTTTAAGGGTTGGCTATTGAGCACATGCTTGGCTTGGGTTCTACTTCCGTGTTCTTTTCTTGTTCTTTTTATTACTCGCTTTTTATTACTTGTCTTTCTATTTCATGCAATTTTATTCATGCTCTTTATTACTTGTATCTTTTCTTTTCTTTGTTCTTTTCTTTTTGTTCTCTTTTGTTTATTTTGTGAATGTTGTAATTATTGTTGTTGTTAAGAATTAATACAGTTTTATAAGTTAACATTTCCTTCTCCTCTCCTTTTCCCGTTATTTTCCTTTTGAACTCCGCCCAAACCATACGCAAGCGCTCCGTTAGGCACCGTACCCTGACAAGGTAACGGTGATTCCTAACCACGACCGGTTGCGTTCGGTTTGGCCGGAGGCGAAGGCAAGAGACAAGAACGGAAGGACAAGGGTAAATAAGCCGGATTCCTCGAATACCGCACTTAAATCCCCTAATCCACGTTGTTGCCGATTGCTTAGCTTCAATTGGTCAAGACTCGGCTCAAAAGTTTTGAGTACGGATTTCTTAGCTTATAATTTCGTATTTTCTTAACAACTTTATACTTGCAGATAAACACATAGGTTAGAATCAAACTCACACAGATTCTTTATTGACTCGTCTAAAGCAAGAAGGTAAGATAACACCATCTCCCTGTGGACCGACCCGTGCTCACCGGCTAGCTGCATAGCGACACCGTCCTGATCGCGGTTACACTTAAATTCTTTGAACATCCGACACGCCATCGGCGTGCGATCACCGCCCCATCAAGGGACCCACGTGCAGAACACGTGAGGCCCAAACCTGATTTACACTTAAAAAAAATGGAATAGCACCATGCATACTAAAAGCACCAGCAACAACAATAGTGAAATGATAAAATCTCACAGAAAAGCATGCAAACATACAAAGACATAATAGAACTTATCATTCAGACTTCAAGAAGGTCATACAAAATAAAGAGAGAACTTTTACAATGGTAAGACTTCAGACGCGGGGCACGGATTGAGAAACTCAAGCTTAACCTTGTCCAAAATCCTCCAAGCATTTCGAACCTCCCGAGTATGTTTTCTCTCACGATCGCAAGCGTCGGGGTCCTCGCGGATGTCCTCCACCCTCCGGTAGGCGGCAAGTATGGCCGACTGCTGAAACGCCTGGTGCAAAAGATCGATAAGGTTGTCACGCCTTCTCTTCGAGATCAGACTCATCAGATACACCGAATGTATCTTATCCTCGGCAACGTCCAATGCCCTGAGTGGCACGCCGGCGCAGAAGAGAGGAAGCGCCCCCCAAATCGCCAGCACGATGAGCCTCAGAAGAGAAGAGCGAAGGGGAGTAGCCGATGGTTGTACTCGTCAAAGCGGTTCATAATCTCAGCACACTGAGCGTTGGTGAATTCCTGATTCTGACTACGGCCCAGGGCACGAATATTCCCATAGGAAATGATTTCGTTGAGATTATACAAATGAGCGTCCATGATACCTGAAATAAAATCAGGACGATTTATTACAAACCTTCTCCTTCTTCACTGATCATAGAATGACAAGGAAAACCCCAAGAAGCCTCCGTGTGAAGAAACTGAGTTCTTCATTGGAATTAAAATTCCTTATTAAGAAAAGGGAATTAAATTCCCAGAAACATGTTTTTGATGGAATTAAATTCCACGGAGTTGAGACGCCATCATCATCTCCCCAAGGATCATCTAAACCCTAAGAGATCTACAGTTGAAAGATTAAACAGTTTCATGTTCTTATGGAAAATATGAAGAAAAAAGGGTAAAAACCCTTGTTTTGGATTTAAAATCCAGAGAAATGTGAAGGTTCATCGTTGTCCAAGAACATTACCTGAGGAAAAAGGATTCCTTTCGAACAGAGTTAAACTCTGAAGATTGTTTCAAGACAGAGAACTAAGCTCTGAAAGCGAGAATTAAATTCTCAAAGAAGAAGTTCTCAGAAAAAGAAGATGAACAAAGTGAAGGCTCCTATGAAGAGACAGAGGTATTTATAGAAGACAATGAAAACGTTTCGTCTCCCCAGATCCCTAGAGGAATCCAACGGTCACAAGAGGTGACAGCGTTGCACTCACGTGCAGACACGTGAGAACAACGCTGTGGGGGCATTTGTTTCCTGATTTAAAATCAGGAAAGCTTCTGGGAAAAGCTTCAGAAGAGGGTCACGTGCTTACACGTGACTAGCGGTCACGTGTTGGCACGTGACACCTAAAAACATCATCAAAGCAAGTTCAGTTTCCTGACTACGTTGAAGAAAAGGGGACTTCAGAAAGAGTCACGTGCTCCCACGTGACCCGGGTCACGTGGCGACACGTGACATTTAAATGCAAGCGTCAAAAGGCACACCAGTTCCCTGATCAAGTCAAGGAAAAGGCTTCAGAAGAGGTCACGTGCTTCCACGTGACCAGGGTCACGTGTTGCCACGTGACGTTCAAGACAGCAGACTCGTTCTCCAGTTGAACCAAGGAAAGAGAGAGTTCAAACAAGGGTCACGTGCTCACACGTGACCAGGAGTCACGTGGTGGCACGTGACGTTTAAGCAACGATCAGAAGACAGAGCGCAAAAGAAAAGAAAAGGCTCATTTCAAAGGGGGTCACGTGCCCACACGTGACCATGAGTCACGTGGTCACACGTGACCGGCTTTCAAAGCCCATTATGTTAACAGAATTAAATTCTGAAAGAATCAAATCTTTCCAAAGGAAAGCAACTATCTGGAACCAATCGAATTAAAGATTCAGAGGTGATCTATCTATGGGAAAATCTCGGGTTTGGAAAGATTTCCCCTTTAAATCTAACCGAAACAACAAAGGAAAAACCCCTGGATTTGAAATCCAATGGTGAATAAAATTCACCCAACAATCTAAAGGTCCAAAATGAATGATGGATGCAAATCAAATCTTTCACGAAGATTCGTCAAAAAACCGATTGATTCGGCTGCTTCTCCTATAAATAGGAGCCAAGAGACATACAGAGATAGGAGGGAGATATACAGAGAAGAAAAAAAAAGAAAAAGGAGAGAGCTTCGATACTTGGAGAAACTTGGATCTTCTGCAAAAACCCTAGGTAAGAAAGGGAAAAGCTCCTTGAAAGAAAAAGAGAATTTAATTCTCAACAGAGTTTAACTCTGATAATGTAAAAACAGAAGAACATATTTCTTCTCTCTTTGATAGAGGATCTGGAAAGTGCACATCTCCCCTTAAGGTTGAGAATTTAATTCTCAATGGGTTGAGATCCTGCCATGCAGATCCAAAACATAGAGAAGGAATGCAAGCACGAGAATTTAATTCTCACAGAACTATAGGAATTTAATTCCTTTAAAATAAAATTAGGGCTTGCCCCTGTATCATGGGAATTTAATTCCTTCAGAATAAAAAGAAACAGGGTTTAACCCTAATTAAGAACCTAGTTCTGTTGCAGCAGCGGGAATTTAATTCCCTTAATCGTAATTTAACAGAGGATGGAAGTTTAAACTCCTTAAAAAACTTTTATTAGGGTTTAACCCTATTCAGCCCTTCACATATATGAGGAATGTAATTCCTACAGAAAATTCAGAGTTAAACTCTATTCCAGAATATAAGTCTTCGAAAGGAAGTAGGAATTTAATTCCTCCGAAATTTACAGCTCGAGGAATTTAATTCCTGAAAAAAGATTAACAAAGCCTCTAAACAAAATACATAGAGGCAGGGTCACGTGTCACCACGTGACCCCCCAAGAGAGCTACAGAAAGCCCCTTTGAGGCAGCACCCCATGTGACCCACGTGACCCTCGGCAGAAGCTTTAATACATAGGCATTTGAATGCCCATCACGTGATGGCACGTGACGCTCTGAAAGACACGATAATCTCAGAATAAATGAAGGGAGGGCGCTCTCACGTGCTGCCACGTGACCCCTCTTGTCTTAGTGTTTAACACTAAATTGAAACTCTCAAACCCAGTGTTAAAATACTGTTGGGCCTTAGTGTTCAACACTAATTAAAAAGCTTTATCTGCAGTGTTCAACACTGATTGCCTTAGTGTTTAACACTAATCTGAGATCTTCATTTGCAGTGTTCAACACTGATCTGTTTTAGTGTTTAACACTAATTTGAAAAGCCTCGTTGCTGGTGTTTAACACCAATTATCTCTTAGTGTTAAACACTAGCCTGTCAACCTCATTCCCAGTGTTCAACACTGACTGCTCTGTAGTGTTTAACACTAGGCTTTGGCCCAATTGGCTTAAATGGATGGAGGCAAAGCCTCTCCTGATTGGACTTAGCCCAAGATGGCCATAAGTCCTCAATTTGTGATTAACTGGGCCAATGGACTCATAACATAATTAATTCGTCTTGATCCCAAATTGGGCCAAGGACTATTTAATCCACTCCGGTTCTAGGGTACATCTCTTCACTCCTTTGATACTTGGCATTGTAATCCCTCAATGTCTTCAAAGAGGTGACGGGTCCCGACGACCACACATTGATACGGACTGCGGGGTCCTTAAACCCGTGTTTAATGCAAATTCCTGGTTACGTGGAACGCGGATAATGTCACTCTTTGACCCCGTGGAAAACGTCCAGAGCGGAGCCTGGTCCTCGCAGAGCACGGCAGTGAACCCGTGTGAAGCATCCAGAGCACATAATGGACTGTGGGGTCCTTAAACCCATGGACTACGACGTCCATAACCTTGACCGAGATGTCTTAAAACTAACAACGGACTGTGGGGTCCTTAAACCCATGGACTACGACGTCCTTAACCTTGACCGAGATGTCCTAAAACTAACAGCGGACCGCAATGTCCTTAAACTACCCATGGACCGCAATGTCCTTAAACTACCCATGGACCGCAATGTCCTTAAACTAGAACAATAGAGCCCCGCATGCTCTTTTGTCGGATCTAAACGGTCCCGTTTAAGTTGATCTTAGCCTCAAAGATGGCTAACGTATCCTTAAACCTTCAAACAGAGTGGACTATAAATCCCCCCAATTAACTCTGGCTCAAGGGTACATCTCTGAACTCCTCTGACATCCGTCGTTGTAATTCTTCAACGTCGTCAGAGAGGTGACGGGTCCTGACGGCCATACATACGTTGGACCTCTAGGTCCCTAAACTGGAACAATGGAGTCCAAACACTCCTTCATCGGATCTAAACGATCCCGTTAAGTTGATCTTAGTCACAAAGTTAGACTAACGCATCCTTAACAAACGTTTGAGTTGATCTTAGCCTCAAGTATGGCTAACGTATCCTCAAACCAAACTCCCAAACCCAAATCTAAGATAATACGGATTTGGACAAGTCTACGCCCTACGGGCGACGACATAACTCAGTCTCCGTAAACAATCCACGGGCAACGAAATACAAAACAAACACCCACGACACGAAGTGATCATCTGGAGAAGGAGAAAGTTGTTACCGCAATGCGGTAGCGTAATTAACTGCAGGGGCTTGCGCCTGCAGGGAAGAGCGTCCCCACAATCAAAAAACCCCTCAAGCGAGGGGGAATCTGACGAAGTCTGCTACATCGGACGCATCCGTTTAAACCTTCGATACATGGTGCCATAAATCAACTTGGCATCTTCGGAGAGGTGAACGGATAGCACCAATTAGCATCTGCCCCGAATCTCAGTACCAAGACACCGCAGTCTTGTGCGCCGTCTTTCGGAGGGGAACAGTTCCGGCTCGGGACCTGCCTCCAGTCTCTCTGTGCAGGGAGCTTCTTCATTGTCTAGCGATGAATGGGAGATCACATGGCAGCTTGCTACGTAATTCTCAGATCCATCCGACAAGTCTTCTCCATCATCTTCGTCCTCAAAGACGTGGCTGAGGAGCTCTTGAAGCGTGATTGGGGTTCGCGCCTTCTGGTTGTACTCTTCTAGCGCGTTAATCTGCTTCTGTAAGTCCGTACGCTTGTCGCCAGGCTTCACCGGCTTCTTGGATTTCTTCTTCTTTTTCGAAGATTTTGACGACTGGATATGAGCACTTTGGCTATCACCACCAATCTTTGGAGTTGGGCGCGGCTTCAGTATCCCTTCGATGATCTGGGGTTCCAGCAGGTTCTTCCACCTGATCGCTGGGCATGTCTAGAGATCATTCAGCATCCTTTTGGTTTTGGCTGAAAGCACGACCTCCCATGGAGCTTCTTCAACAAAAGAGAACGTTGCCCCCGGTGTGTCCGTCTTCTTAGGAGTGTGCGGTTGAGGTGGGTTTACTTTCCACTTCTCAGACAACGCAAACTTTCCTTATAGGTACTGATCCTCGATTCATCCCTTAAAGATGAAGCAATCCTCGATCGGGTGACTTACCGTTTGGTGGTAAGGGCAATAATTAAGATTATTCACTTTGTTGGGTTGCGGTGGTCGCCTTGGATTCGGCAATTTGATAAGCCTGTTGTGCATAGACAGCTCAAACAACCTCTTCGTTTTGTCCCGTGGGAATGAGTAAGGACGCTTCATTTTGTCATTGTAATAGTTGTTGGATGTATATGCCCTAGAGGCCTTCATTGTATAGGATACTAGGGATATGTATGTACATAACAGTCTTGCTTAATATGATAGTACGCTATTTGGTTTGTCTTTATCTTGACATATGATATATTTTGCGTAGTATTCATATATATATACGTGTTGATAAAGCCCATAGGGTGTTTGCCTGACTTCCGGCATTATAATGGCAATCATACTAGTGGGAGCTGGATAGTCAATAGGCACATCCTTAGATGTCCCTGGTCGCAGGAGTATCGAGACTGGGCATCGATACTCCGGAGTAGACTGGTGTATACATATCTAGACCCTGAGGAGGGGCGATGGATTGGTCCCGCAGCCATTGGTGGAGTGCACCTAAGATTGTATACAGATGCTCACTGGGTGTGAGTACACCGGACAGGACTCGCCGAGAACTGACTGGATGGTATTTATACCTAGCGTCAGATAGCAGTTCTCAGGTGACATGTGTGCAGATAGTCCGTTGACTTAAAGTCGTCATTTGTCTCGTGTGAGTTCCCACTGTACTTTGATTACTATCCTACCACGGTTCAAAGGAGTCGTGCAAACAGGTTTTAGTTGGGCACAGTCCCGAGCCACGTGGAGGTAGTGAGTGACTGTTAGGGATTCATCTCTCCCGGTATAGGGAGTTGATATCGCACAGTGATCGGTTGGTCATTACCATAAGTCCCTGGCCAGGGCTGATTGAGAATTACTGATAGATTGATCAGTAGATTCTCGGATGGTGATAGAGCCATACCGACACGACTTGTACGGTTATTAGGGGTCTGACGTTTACCACCTCCCTAGACCTTACATGCAATATTCTTAGACGAACAGACCGGACTGCATGGATATTGTCACGCACAGGCTCAATAGGAGTTCGGATGGGTATCCTCACCGGCCTTCTTATCGACATCTACCTGGGGACCGTTACGTACAGCTAGTGCCGCTTGCGGTCTATGGTTAAACCCACTGCCAGCGTAGTAGTCGAGTCTTTAGAGTCCCACACAGAGTTTTCCCAACTCCAGGCAAAATGATATAGAGGTCGTACGGTTTTACGACAAAGGGTTCGGACGCATACGTGTTTAAACGCACGTACAACATTCGGACAGTTTTTACTAGCCGGCTTTGGTTTAAGCCAGATTCTAGTATCGGGTTATTGGATTTATACAGTCTAAGGTTTTTCCGTGTTTTCACGGATGCGATGGGCGTTCTCGTAATTTTCCGGGAAGCTTCTAGAAGGAGGGTGACTAAGGAGGTTAAGGTGGCATTTTCATTTAATGCAAATTGTGACTCATTAGTGTGATTCACTATGTCATTAATGCATCATTTATTGCTTAATGACTCACATAGTGAATCACTCATATTGAATTAATGAAGCATGGTGAATAATCATTTATATGCATTTATTTGATAATTCATTATGTTTCATATATTCAAGTGAGAAGCTTTTTCATTCTCATTATCATCTCCACCTTCTCTCTCCTCAAGTTCACTCCTTCTTCAAACCCTAATCCTACCACTCATGAGTTGAGACCAAGGATTAGGATAGACTAAACACTCCATAACCTAACTCTACATCATCTTAGTTATTTTGGTTAGCAACTAGAGAAACTTAGTTACCTCAAGTCTTGAGGTGTAGCTTGGATTAGGGTACTCGGGTGGATTATCTATTACGGAAAGGAGGCCGAGGAGGACGTAGAGATCACAAAGACGAAGGACTAGAATCATTAGGTATAATCTCTTTACATAGTAGCTAAGAACTCTATGGTGGTTGTTAATTATCGTTTAGCAAAGATCTTCGGTTAGTCAATGTATGCTTCAAAACAAGATCGTTTTTCATATTCCCGCCTCCCCGCAACTCGTGGGGTGTTGCACATCGACTTACAGTGGTATCAGAGCCTCACTAAACAATAATTAACTCACTTGCAAAGTCGTATGAATTTCGAACGCAAAACGAACCGGAAAACACCACGATATCACATAGTTTCTGTCGATTTTAAAAAGAGGTCCTAAAATTTTTCAGGTTCCTCCAGAATGACCAGCATGAAAATATAAGAACACAGAAGAAAAATAGGCTCCTGAATCGGCCACTGAGCCATGGAACCGTGGCCGATCCCACCGATCCGCCGCGGATCCGCGGCCGAGTTGGGGCCGATTCAGCCCAGTTTTCCTCTGTGCATCTTTTGTGATATTTTGTATTTTCTGGTGTTGTTTATTTTCTGCTCCGGTTTCAGATTTACAGAGAAGATTTGGAGTAGAATTTAATGTGTTTAATTGATCGAAATTATACGATGTTTGCTTGTTTGATTATATCTGTGAACTGTATTATGTGTTCGTAAACCTCCCCTAACTGCTAGTATGTCGGTTGGCAGGGGGTTGCACATATCTGTAATGTTTTAGCTGTTTGTGATTATGAACTCTATTGGACTGTTGTGATGATTAGCCGGGGTTCTGTGATGGGTTATTGTATTAATTCATTCGATATAATTGTAATAAGTTGTAATACTATTTTGCGGGGCACATCCAAGTTGCGGTTGTAGCCACCGTTGTATTATTCCTTTTTACTGTTTTTGCTCCTAGGATAGACCCAAGGTGGGGTGCACAAACTACTGGGTATTTCGAAGTGCTTAGTGGCCTACTTATGTTGCTGAGGGAGACCGCTTCACTTCGGGTACTTGGTGGGTAGTTTGCCGTACCCGTAGGGGTCTAGGGTGGGGTAATGGCTATTCATCACAACTGTGTAATCCATCTTTTCTTACAGGCTCAAAAGAAACGCGGATTGCTTGCATATCCAATAAAGTTTATCTGTGATCTGGAATGCCTATTATTGCGTCTGACGAATGTACAATATCTATATATGATAGCTATTTAGACGTCACTTATGTTTTACACCCGCGCTAGCCCAGCCCCCACTCTGCCGTTAGTTAAGTAACCTAACGGGTGATGACGGGACCCCGTGGCGAATGTGGATGGCATAAGAGGACGTTGTATTTTCGTTGTTATCTGTAATGATAGGTTAAAGATAGGACGCATTATTTTTTAATGCAAAGAAAAATAAAACCTAAACTGAATCGTTGGAACAATTTCTAAAAACCACTCGGTTTTCTTGGAAAAGCAAATTTTAAATGCGGAGCCTAAACCACTCCTTTTAATAAAAGCTATCTTAGTTCCTTCGATCAAATCAAGTTCATTACGTTAACGGATTTTTTTCCAAAAACCAGCCGTAACCCTCCGTCGTTTCAGATAGACAGCACATCGTATTCATGCTATGCTTGTTGGCCTACGTCAAGGCATAGTGTATGGTAGCAGTGTGTTTGCCTATTTGTTGCATAGATAGATGCATTAGTATAGGACAGACGTACAGCCTTGTTGGCCTACGTCAAGGGCATGTACGATGTACCTAAATTAATCAGGACAACGACGGGTAGAACTTGACTTGCGTCTTATGACTTGTTGGCCTACGTCAAGGTCTATAAGAGCTTGGGGTATAAAAATCACATCGGGGGTTTCAAACATAAATGAAACTTGCAGATTTAGCATACATTCTGGAGTATGGTGACTAGAGTGGCTTCCATCTAGTGCATCATGCAATGATAGTTGGATCCCGATCCCACTGATGAGTAGGATTACTCTCGGGAAACATTCTCACTTAACAATCAATGCTATAAACCAAGTAGGTGTCCAGAAAGGTGTTAGAGGGGCTATGCCTCCAGGGAAAAGAGGTTATTTAATTAAGGAACTTCGCGAAAGCGTTGGAAAACCTCCCTCGAAATACCAACACCGGCCTGGCTGAAAAGTTAAGCAAGTATTGTGACGTATGATTAAATCCTGACTAGTTCTTCTTTTAGGTTTTGAAGAAGGATTTGAGGTAACAGTGGGAGCCATCATGTTTAGATAAACTAATAACCAATATAAACTTGCAAGAAGCATATGCTGAGTGTTTTCTTTTCTCTCTCTCTGGCAGCTACCATGACAGGACTAAAACTATTACTTAAAAAAAATATACTGACTGGGCAGAACTATAAAGATTGGCTAAGGAACGTCAACATTGCACTGACTTATGACAAAGTAGCATATGTTACCACCGCTGTTCCTCCCCTTATCCCTGGACCAGATTCCTCAGTTGTAGACAAGGAAGTTCGCAAAACCTGGGATCTGAATTGTGAGCGAGCTAAGTGTATCGTGCTGGCGTCCATGAACAATGAACTCCAAAAACAGCACGAAAGTATGGATATTGTATCCATCTTTCTCCATGTAAAGGAATTATATGGAGAGCACTCCCGTGTCGCAAGGTACGAGACCTCAAGAAAACTCTTCCAGATGAGGTTAGCTCCAGGATCGCCCGTAGGAGAGCACGTCCTCAAAATGATCAGCCTCATTGAGGAACTCGCAAACCTGGGATGCGTGCTAGAGAATGATTTGTATATCGACTTGATTTTGCAATCCCTTCCCCACACCTTCTCTCAGTTCGTGCTTAGCTTCAACATGCACGAAATGGAAGCTGATCTTCCGAAGCTCCTCAACATGTTGAGGGTAGCAGAGACCTCCTTGAAAAAGGAGAAGACCCCCGTTTTGTATGTTGGCCAATCATCCTCTTCTAAATCTAAAACGAAAGCTAAAGGGAAGAAGAAGATGAAAGCCACCAAACCGAAGGGTGGGGTCAAGAAGGTACAGGGAAAGAACAAGACAGGAAGGGTGAAAGCAGATATAAACGAATGCCATTATTGTCACAAGCAAGGGCACTGGAAGAAGGACTGTATGGCCTTCAAGGCAAAGGATACAAAGCAAGCCGTTGCTTCTGCTTCAGGTGTGTTCGTAATCGAAAATTGTCTTTCAGTAAACTCTACATCATGGGTACTTGATGCCGGTTCTGGTTCTCACATCTGTAATTCATTGCAGGATCTGAGAAATAGTAGAGTACTGGGGGCAGGTGATATAACTCTCTGGATGGGCAATGGAATGCATGTAGATGCTGTTGCAATAGGGGAGTATCACCTAGGGTTGACCAGTGGGCACGTTTTGGTGTTGTACAGCTGTTTTTGTATTCCCAGTATGCTGTGTAATATTATATCAGTATCTTTGTTGTCCAATAAAGGATATAATTTTGCTCTTGAAAGTAATGTCATGAACATTCTCCTAAATCAAGAACTGATTGGGTATGGCACACTAGAAAACGGCATATACATACTTAATCAACCTCGAATTTTCAATATTCAAAACACACTTAAAAGAAAGGTTCCAGATTCAAATCAAGCCTTCTTATGACATTGTAGACTTGGTCATATAAACGAAACAAGGTTGACTAAGTTACATAAAGATGGATATCTAGATCCGTTTGAATATTCATCATATGCAACTTGTCAATCATGTATCAAAGGAAAAATGACCAAATCTCCGTTCTCCGGACACGGAGCAAGAGCTACTGAACTCTTGGGACTTGTTCACAGTGATGTATGTGGTCCAATGTCTACACATGCACGAAGCGGTCACTCCTACTTCATCACTTTTACTGATGACTTCTCTAGGTATGGACATGTGTTCTTAATGAAACATAAATCAGAGACCTTTGAGAAGTTTAAGGAGTATAAAAATGAAGTAGAGAAACAAACTGGTAAAAACATCAAGATACTTCGATCTGATCGAGGTGGAGAATACTTAAGTACCAGTTTCCTTGAATACTTAAAAGAGAATGGAATTCTCTCTCAGCTTACTCCGCCTTATACACCTCAGCATAATGGTGTATCAGAGAGGAGGAATCGCACGCTATTAGATATGGTGCGTTCAATGATGAGTAGTGCTGAGTTGCCACTTTCCTTCTGGGGATTTGCTCTAGAATCAGCAGCATACTTATTGAATAGAGTTCCAACTAAGTCTGTGCCTACCACTCCATATGAAATGTGGAGTAGGAAGAGACCATATCTCAAGTATATCAAGATATGGGGGTGCCCGGCATATGTTAAAAAGCATAAACCGGACAAGCTCGAGTCACGATCGGTTTTGTGCAAGTTTGTAGGTTACCCCAAACATTCAAGGGGGTACATGGTCTACCACATTGAAGAACAAAAGGTGTTTGTCGCTCTCCACATTGTCTTCTTAGAGAGCGAATTTCTTGCAAAAGAAATTAGTAGGAGCACGGTAGAACTGGAAGAAATTCCAGAACCTCAAACTGCTACCGAGGACTTAGAAGAACCTCAGATTTCAATAGAACATGACGAACCAACGCCACCCCGCGGATCTAGTAGGCTTTCTCATCCTCCAGAGAGATACTATGGTTTTCTTCTGGATGGGGATCGAGAGGATTGCATCATCGATGATAATGAGCCTACTAGTTTTCAGCAGGCTATCACGAGTATTGACTCGATGAAGTGACTGGATGCTATGAGATCCGAAATGGAATCCATGTACACCAATAAAGTATGGATTTTAGAAGTTGCTCATCCTGGGGTGAAACCAGTTGGATGCAAATGGATCTTCAAAAAAAAGATTGGTGCACTTGGACAAGTGGAAACCTACAAAGCTAGACTCGTTGCAAAAGGTTTTCGTCAAAGACCAGGATTGGACTATGATGAAACTTTTTCACCTGTAGCTATGCTTAAATTCATTCGGATCCTGCTTGCCATTGCTGCCTTCCATGACTATGAAATCTGGCAGATGGATGTAAAAACAGCTTTTCTAAATGGACATTTAGAAGAGAGTGTTTACATGGATCAACCAGAAGGTTTCTTAGACAGTGGGAGCAGCGGAAGAGTGTGCAGGTTGCTTAAATCCATTTATGGATTAAAGCAAGTATCGCGAAGTTGGAACATCTGCTTTGATGAGAAAGTCAAAGAGTTTGACTTTATCAAAAATGTAGATGAACCATGTATTTATAGGAAAATTGTAGAAGGAGTATTAGTCTTCCTCGTTTTGTACGTCGACGACATACTACCGATAGGGAATGATGTCCCTATACTACAATTAGTAAAGCTCTTCTTGTCACAGAAATTCTCCATGAAAGACTTGGGTGATGCAACCTACATTTTGGGCATTAAGATCTATCGTGATAGATCTAATAGAATATTGGGACTTTCACAGTCCAGGTATATTGACACTATACTAAAGAGGTTTAGTATGGAAGATTCCACACGCGGTAACATGCCCGCTTGTCACGGGATCACCCTCTCTAAAAAGATGTCTCCAAAGACTGATGAAGAGAGCGATCGCATGAGCATTTTACCCTACGCTTCGGCGGTAGGATCTATAATGTATGCGATGTTATGTACAAGACCGGATGTAGCTTACGCACTTGGTGTGGTAAGCAGGTATCAGTCTGACCTAGGTGAGAAACATTGGATAGCGGTAAAGAACATTCTCAAGTACCTGAGAAGGACTAAGGAAATGTTCTTGATTTATGGTAATGGGGACCTCCAAGTAGAGGCTTTTACCGACTCCGGCTTCCAAAGTGACAAAGATGATTCTAAATCCATTTCGGGTTTTGTGTTTACCCTCAATGGAGGGGCGGTATGTTGGAAGAGTTCCAAACAGGATACCGTCGCAGACTCAACTATGGAGGCTGAGTATATAGCTGCCAGTGAAGCCGCAAAAGAGGCTGTCTGGATGAGGAAGTTCATCTCTGAACTTCAGGTGGTTCCGTCCATTGCCAATCCAATACCTTTGTATTGTGATTACAATGGGGCCGTAGCATTGGCAAAGGAACCCAGGTCCCATCAGAAATCCAGGCATATCTTAAGAAGGTTTCACCTGATCAAGGAGATCGTTGATCGTTGGGAGATCGAGGTACGGAGAGTGGACACAAAAGACAACACGGCAGATCCATTCACAAAGGCCATCCCTCAAGTTCAGTTCGAGAGGCTGTTTGAGATGTTAGGCATGCCGTACTCCAGCAACTGGATATAGTGAAGACAGTGGGTACTCATTGCGCCAATTATAGGCCTTAGTGCAAGTGGGAGATTGTTGGATGTATATGCCCTAGAGGCCTTCATTGTATAGGATACTGGGGATATGTATGTACATAACAGTCTTGCTTAATATGATAGTACGTTATTTAGTTTGTCTTTATCTTGACATATGATATATTTTGCGTAGTATTCATATATATACGTGTTGATAAAGCCCATAGGGTGTTTACCTGACTTCCGGCGTTATGATGGCAGTCATACTAGTGGGAGCTGGATAGTCAATAGGCACATCCTTAGATGTCCCTGGTCACAGGAGTATCGAGACTGGGTATCGATACTCCAGAGTAGACTGGTGTATACATATCTAGACCCTGAGGAGGGGCGATGGATTGGTCCCGCAGCCATTGGTGGAGTGCACCTAAGATTGTATACAGATGCTCACTGGGTGTGAGTACACCGGACAGGACTCGCCAAGAACTGACTGGATGGTATTTATACCTAACGTCAGATAGCAGTTCTCAGGTGACATGTGTGCAGATAGTCCGTTGACTTAAAGTCGTCATTTGTCTCATGTGAGTTCCCACTGTACTTTGATTACTACCCTACCACGGTTCAAAGGAGTCGTGCAAACAGGTTTTAGTTGGGCACAGTCCCGAGCTACGTGGAGGCAGTGAGTAACTGTTAGGGATTTTTCTCTCCCGGTCTAGGGAGTTGATATCGCACAGTGATCGGTTGGTCATTACCATAAGTCCCTGGCCAGGGCTGATTGAGAATTACTGATAGATTGATCAGTAGGTTCTCGGATGGTGATAGAGCCATACCGACACGACTTGTATGGTTATTAGGGGTCTGACGTTTACCACCTCCCTAGACCTTACATGCGATACTCTTAGACGAACGGACCGGACTGCACGGATATTGTCACGCACAGGCTCAGTAGGAGTTCGGATGGGTATCCTCACCGGCCTTCTTATCGACATCTACCTGGGGACCGTTACGTACTGCTAGTGCCGCTTGCGGTCTGTGGTTAAACCCACTGCCAGCGTAGTAGTCGAGTCTTTAGAGTCCCACACAGAGTTTTCCCAACTCCACGCGAAATGATATAGAGGTCGTACGGTTTTACGACAAAGGGTTCGAACGCATACGTGTTTAAACGCACGTACGACATTCGGACAGTTTTTACTAGCCGGCTTTGGTTTAAGCCAGATTCTAGTATCGGGTTATTGGATTTATACAGTCTAAGGTTTTTCCGTGTTTTCACGGATGCGATGGGCGTTCTCGTAATTTTCCGGGAAGCTTCTTGAAGGAGGGTGACTAAGGAGGTTAATGTGGCATTTTCATTTAATGCAAATTGTGACTCATTAGTGTGATTCACTATGTCATTAATGCATCATTTATTGCTTAATGACTCACATAGTGAATCACTCATATTGAATTAATGAAGCATGGTGAATAATCATTTATATGCATTTATTTGATAATTCATTATGTTTCATATATTCAAGTGAGAAGCTTTTTCATTCTCATTATCATCTCCACCTTCTCTCTCCTCAAGTTCACTCCTTCTTCAAACCCTAATCCTACCACTCATGAGTTGAGACCAAGGATTAGGATAGACTAAACACTCCATAACCTAACTCTACATCATCTTAGTTACTTTGGTTAGCAACTAGAGAAACTTAGTTACCTCAAGTGGTGTAGCTTGGATTAGGGTACTCGGATGGATCATCTATTGCGGAAAGGAGGCCGAGGAGGACGTAGAGATCACAAAGACGAAGGACTAGAATCATTAGGTATAATCTCTTTACATAGTAGCTAAGAACTCTATGGTTGTTGTTAATTATCGTTTAGCAAAGATCTTCGGTTAGTCGATGTATGCTTCAAAACAAGATCGTTTTCATGTTTTCGCCTCCCCACAACTCGTGGGGTGTTGCACATCGACTTACAATAGTGCCGTCTCTCTTCCAGTTGATCCGCTAGCTTTGGGGCACTGGGCTCCTATTGGATATTCGCAACGAAGGTCGCCTTCCCTTTACCCTTGTCGTTCCGCGGTTCCGGCTTCGGGAGAGACGGTCTGTGATCCATTTGGGCTAGCTTATCGATTAAAGCCTGGAACGTGGTCGGTTTAAAGAACATCATGAACTGTGAAATAGTTGCACGAGGGTCTAGAGTGCCCAAGAACATGCCCACCGCTGGTGCTTCTTCGATACGTTGTTCGCACTTTGACCACAGATTCCGCCATCGGATTGCGTACTGAACCCACGTCTCGCCCGGCTTCACCCTAGCATTGATCAATGCCGTTATTGGGGTGCGTTCACTTGCGCTCATGAATCGCTGGATGAATAGCAACTCCATCTCTGCGAAAGTTCTGACAGAGTCGTTTGGAAGCTCGGAGTACCACTCAAACGCCATCTCCGATAAGCTGCCGACGATTTGGCGAAACAAGAGCTTATCATCGCCGTCGGTGTTGCCACAAAGAGCTCTGAATTGGGCGACATGTTGATGAGGATTGCCTGTCCTCTTGTAGACATGGAATTTCGGGATCGTGTAGCCCGGCGGGTACTTTATCTGATCATACCAGCCTGGATACGGTCGTCCTGTTTTGACAACTTGGCCGGCTGCCTCATTTTCCTGGTGAACTCTTATTTGCTGAGCAATATAGTCATCCAGGGAAGCTTTAGAGATTGTTTCCTCTTTGGCTATTGACAGAGCCGGTAGAGGATTCGATGTCTCTCCAATGTCATCTTCGAGGATAATCAGAGGATCTTCAGCTGGAGGGTCCTGCTGGATCATCATACCCACCATGTCCTGGAACAGAAGAGCCATTTGCTTTATATTGGCCGCTTTTTCCGCAGCCTCCTTGTCCTTCTTCTCGAGCATCCTCCGAAGAAATTCAGCATCAGTCTCGTGTTCGCGACGTTGTTCCGATGACGCCTCCGGGCTTTCTTTAGGCCCGGTGAGTGCGGCCGTGGCAGTCAGCATCTCCTGAAGCTTCTGCTGTTGCTGTTCCTGAGCCCTTGTTATTGATCGGGTGAGCGGTCGGTGGCCCGTTGAAGCGCGGCTATCCTCTTTCCCGGATGCCATGTAGACGGTGTGGACCACCATGCCCCCAGACTTAGGGCGTTTGGGCTCAGTGCCTTTGACGTTTGTCGCAGGCACGGGGGTCTTCTCCGTCCTTCTCTTCTTGTAAGCGGTCGAAATTGAGGGGGCCGTGGCGGTGGGCACCCAGATAGCTTTTCGTGGCTTGGCAGGATGGCTTTCTTCTTGTTGAACCTTTGCCCTTTTTTGTCGGTGAAGGTAATCTTGATCAACCACTGAGTTCCGGACCTAACGCCAGACTTTGTAGATCTTGGAGGACAGTCGCTGAGCGGACTGTTCTGGCTTTGCTTCCGCAACATTCTCCACCGGAGGAGGAGATCTTTTCAGTACGGTGGTAGGAGAATTCCTACGCACCTTATTCAGCAACTCGAAGCTGTTCTCGGTTAGAACGGCAGCATTAATTTCCGCCGTTGGGGCTGGTGGGGTTAGCCCAGAAGGGGAGTTACCTCCGGCCTTCCTCACTCGGCGCCAGTGGCGATGTCGAGCGTGTCGAGCTGATGGAGTTGGCTCGGTGACGGGGATGGCCTTGTCTTGCCCCCTGTTCTGGTGAGGGGCCGTTCTGGCGTCAGCCTGTTGAAGACTGATGTCCTTTGAGTAGCAGGAGCGGGAGTTGGGACAGTCAGTCTTGTAAAGATCGAATCCTTGGCAGGAGAAGTCGCCTTGATGACTTCAGGAGCAGGGTTGGTTACTCTCTTCGGAATAACCTTCTCTGGGATTACAGGCTTCGTTGTGGGCCCACAGGAATTTTGGCCCAATCTGGAGAAGACCGAGGCGCCGGTGCTGGACGACCCGTTGAGAGGGGCCGCAGTAGCTGTAAGTCGATCGAAGACCGACTTCTTGGGAGCTTCTAGTATGGGCACGGGAGCGGTGAAGCTCGTTGGCTGGAGCATGGTCCCGAAAAA
Organism: Agapanthus africanus; assembly: GCA_030015575.1. NCBI lineage: Eukaryota > Viridiplantae > Streptophyta > Magnoliopsida > Asparagales > Amaryllidaceae > Agapanthus > Agapanthus africanus. Next base: position 269,318,910 of record CM057342.1, on the reverse strand, counting down.
CAGCCCTGTGGTGGCTTGAGTGACCTGTTCCACGGGCATCGTGAACAGGGAAGCCGCTTGGGGCCCGTAGGTTATGCCCCCAGTTGAGGCAGGATGTGGGTTGTTGTTGCATGTGGAACACTTTGAGCAGGTGAACGCCATTGATCCTTTGCTTTCTGCACCAAGCAAAACGCCAAATCTTAGTACCTTTAAACCCAAGGGCAACCATTAGCAAACCGCGATTGGTTCGCGAAACACGACACACGAAGTGTGGAGTGGAAAGAGGAAGAGGTCCCACCGGGCGTGCCAGAATCTGTTCCCCGCCGAACAACGCGACCGCGTAGGTCCGTCTTGCCTGAAATTCGTGGCAGATGCTAATTGGTGCTATCCGTCCACCTTTCCGAAGATGCCAAGTTGATTTATGGCACTATGTATCGAAGCTTTAAACGGATGCGGCCGATGTAGCATACTTCGTCAGATTCTCCCTCGTTTGAGGGGTTTTTGATTGTGGGGACGCTCTTCCCTGCAGGCGCAAGCTCCTGCAGTTAATTACGCTACCGCATCGCGGTAACAACTTTCTCCTTCTCCATATGATCACTTCGTGTCGTGGGTGTTTGTTTTGTATTCGGTTGCCCGTGGATTGTATACGGAGACTAAGTTATGCTGTCGCCCGTAGGACATGGATTAGTCTAAATCCGTATCTTTCTTAAATTTGGGTTTGGGGGGTTGTGTTTAAGGATACGTTAGCCTAATTTGGGGCTAAGATCAACTTAAACGTTTGTTAAGGACACGTTAGTCTAATTTTAGACTAAGATCAACTTAACGGGATCGTTTAGATCCGACAAGAGAGAAATTGGGATCTATTGTTTAGTTTAATGACATTGCGGTCGATAATTAGTTTAAGGACATTACGGTCCAATGTTAGTTTTAAGACATCGCGGTCAAGGTTAAGGACATCATAGTCCGTGAGTTTAAGGACCTCACAGTCCGATGTTAGTTTTAAGACATCTCGGTCGAGGTTAAGGACATCATAGTCCATGGATTTAAGGACTCCACAGTCCGATGTTAGTTTTAAGACATCACGGTCGAGATTAAGGACATCATAGTCCATGGATTTAAGGACTCCACAGTCCGATATTAGTTTTAAGACATCACGGTCGAGGTTAAGGATGTCATAGTCCATGAGTTTAAGGACCCCACAGTCCGTAGTAATGTGTGGTCGTCGGGACCCATCACCTCTCTGACGACGTTGACGGATTACAACGACAGATGTCAGAGGAGTGAAGAGATATACCCTCGAACCGGGTGTAAATTGATTGGAAGAGCAGGTGTGCTCAGTTCAATTTAAATTGAGGAATTATGGTCAGAATTGGGCTAAGTCCAGTTAAAAATTAACATTTTATTTCTGTATTGGTTATTATTAAGCCTTTATTTGGGCTCGGCCCTTTCCAATAATGCCAAGCAGTGGGCTCTGACATTTTTTGTCTTCATTGAATGCATAGCATTCATCAGAACATAGTGTGTTCTGACAGCGCGCCACGTGGCGCATCAGGCGCTTTGCGCCATTTAAAGAGCGCATTGTGTTTCTGTTGGTTAGCGCACACGAGGAGGACACGTGTTGCTTAGCGCTAAGCGCTAGTTTGTTAGCGCATTACGCTTTTTATTCATGAGCGCGCTGCGCTGGTTCGTGGGTGCGCCAGTGAATGACTCGTGGCGCTCTTGGCGCTGAGCGCCAACCCAAGAGCGCAGTGCTCTGTTTCAGGAGCGCAAAGCGCCAACTGTGTCTGTGGTTGACACGTGGCATGTTTTGGCGCTGAGCGTCGGTCCAAGGAGCGCAAAGGCACAGTTCAAGAGTGCAAAGCACTTTCCAGTAGCGCAAAGCGCATTTTGATCAATTTTAAGATCAAAGAACAAACTTATGTTCTTCAAAGGAGGCCTTGCCTCAAGATCCAAGAACAACAGTTCTTGTTTTTATTAAATGGCTCTGCCTTTATAGATCAGAAGATCTGTGAAGTAAAAATACTTCTTTTTATATATATATATTTTTTTTGATTAGGTCTTTTGATCTTTTCTTTTTAATCAAAGACCTTGGTCTTTTTATAGATCTAAGATCTTTTTAGAAGATGTTTCTTCTTTTTACGAGATGATTTCATCTCTGTTGTTCAAGAATTAATTGTTTTTACCTTTAAAGATGAAGAAATGATTTCCTTTCTTCAAAGGCTTGCCTTTCTTTCTCTTTGAGTTTTTCTCAAAGTTTGCAGAAGGCTTTTTCTATCTGAGACTTGAAGTCTTGGGGCCTTTATATAGGAACAATTGATTTGTTAAATTAGTTGAAGAGATCTTTCTCTGATTGATTTGGGGATATTTCCCTACCGTTAGATATTTGATCCTACGGTTTCTGTTTTACAGAAAGCAATCTTCTTGTTTTCAACAAGATTGGAAAGATCTTTCCAGAACAGAATTTTAATTCTTATTAATTAATAATTTATTATTATTAGATCTTTTGATCTAACGGTGGGGAATTCTTTTAATTCCAGCGCTGGCGCACTTGGCGCGAGCGCACCAGCGTTTGACACGTGGTGCGCAGTGCAAAGCGCAGCGCAACTGCGCTAGCGCACCCGTGCTTGACACGTGGCGTGCAGCGCAACTGTGCTAGCGCGCCTGTGTTTGACACGTGGCGCGCAGCGCAGAGCGTTGGATCTGAAGCGTTGCTTCAACTTTTAAAATTTGAATTTTGAAACAGAGCTTTGCTCTGATTGGGGTGCGCTGCCTAGGGTGCAGCGCTCCTGGAGCTGGCGTGTCTACTTTTGACATGTGGCGCACAGCGCACGGGATCTGAAGCGTTGCTTCAATTTTTGAATTTTGAAATTTAAAACAGAGCTTTGCTCTGATTGGGGGAAACATTCCTAAAATACAATTTTATTCTATTATTGGATCATTGATCCAACCGAGAGTATTTTTCTTTTTTAAAAAGATTTGGGAGATATTTTCTTCTAATAGAATTTAATTTTATATTTTGATGATTTATCATCTCCATTGGATCTTTGATCCAACGGCTCTGTTTAACAGAGAGTATCCCAACTTTTTATTAGGAAAACGTAGAATTTAATTCTCCTTGGACGCCGGCGCTCACGTGTTGTGCACGTGGGCACCACTTAAGAATTTAATTCTTATGATGGGTACTCCTGTGCTTTGCACATTGGCACCCGCATGATGAGCACGTGCGGTGTCATATAAGAATTTAATTCTTACTCGGAAAGTGCTTCTGTGCTTTGCACATTGGCGTTGGCGTGAGGAGCACGTATGGCGCCGTATAAGAATTTAATTCATACTCAGAAGCGTTTCTGTGCTTTACACATTGGCGCTAGCGTCCTCGTGCTCACGTGAGGCGCTGCCCTATTAAATTTCAACAAAGTTTTGCTCTTTTATTATGTTTAAATATTAGGGGAACATATATATTCATATATATGAATTAATCTTGTATCATGGTTGATGATACATAGAACTAGGATGTATGAGAATCATACATGAGGTTAAGATGAGTAGATAATGGTTGGATTAATGAATTAAAAGAAAAGAGAACGAGTCATTATTTTTAGTGGTTTGTAGAAGTTTTGAGAAGCCATGACTCATCTCTTCTCTTTTGGATTATTCATTGATATTTATCTCTATCAAATCTCATCTTATTTCATAAGAGATGGCTCACAACTCATCCAAGTTCATCTCCTCCTCCCTCTCCTCTCGAGGATTTTTCTTGAGTTTAGAAAAGAAAAGAGAAAGATATGTGCAAATCTCTTACTTCATCAACCTACACTAATCTAGATCATTAGTTTAGGTTGTTTACTTTACTAATTCTTTGATTAGTGAAGAGTGAGCTTGAGTGAGAGAGACTTCAAGGTGGATCATCTTCGGTATCGAAGACTACAAGCAAGCTCGATCCTTTGTTCAAGTAGAGTCAAAGAAGTGTTCTAGAGACTACTACTTGGCGCTTTAGAAGTGAAGGACCGGTCTACAAAGGTTTTAAACCCTATTCACTTAGTTTAGAACTTGTTTGCTTATTTTGAAACCCTAATTCTCTAGTTCGATTCTAGGTTAGTATACTTAGCACTCTAGATTTTTTAAAATTGCATACTTGATGCTCCTTGAAACTTAGTAGAGGTGCTAAGACATACTTTCACCTAGAAGATGTGGATCAAGCTCAGTCGTCGGCCTCCTCGTGTAGAAGACGATCCACCCGAGATTCTATGATTCAAACTCCAACCTCAAGAATGAGATAACTAAAGTACCCAGTTTGCTAATCTAGCTAATTCAGGAGATGTAGAGAGTTAATTGGACTATTTTATCTCAAAGAACCTAGGATTTACAACACATGTGAGGGTTAGTATTTGAGGAAGAAGGAGGAGAGCAAAATGGAGAGAGAATGAGAAAAACATAAATGACCAAGTATTGTGAACAAGTGAAGAATGACCAACTCTTTTTCCAAATAATCAAGCATGCAATATTTTTCAATAGAAAAATACAACCATGCTTGAATAGTAAAGTCAAATGAAATAAACAAATGAATTATTCATACTTCAACCATGCCACAAATATCTCCATTTCCACTTCATTAATCTATTTTCCAAAAATAAAACCAAAAATGAGGTGTCCCCTTCTAGAAGCATCTCTTGTAAAATTACAAGAATGCCATCACCGTATATACATACCCCTATTCGTTCTACAAAAAATACAATTACAAAGAGATAAAAATAATTTAATAATATAATACTAGAATGCGGCTTAATCCTAAGCCCACTAGTATTATCCGTCCAAATATCATCCGTGTAGCTAGTACACGTATATGATTGGAACCCTGCACGTAAAACCATACGACCTCTATATCGTTTTTCCTGAACCAGAGAAACCCTCTGTGTGGGACTCTAATGACTCGACAGTACGCTGACACTGGGTTTAACCACAAGTCTGTCAGCGGCACTAGCTGTACGTAACGACTATCTAGGTACCTGTCGAAAAGAAGGCCGATGAGAAAACTCATCTGAACCCCTACTGAGCCTGTCCGTGACAATCTCCATGCAGTCCGGTCTGTTCGTCTTAGAGTATTTCATGCCGGGTTTAAGGGGTGGAAAATGTCAGACCCCTAATAACCTGACAAGTCGTGCCAGTGTGGCTCAAGACCATCCGAGAATCTACTGGTTCAACTACCAGTAATTCTCAATCCGTCCTGGCCAGGGACTTATGGTTTTAGCCAACCGAACACAGCGTGACATCGACCTCTTATACCGGGAGAGATGAATCTCCAACAGTCGCTCACTGCCTCCATGTGGCTCACGACTGTACCCAACTAAAACCTATTTGCACGACTCAGTAGAGTCGTGGTAGGGTAGTAATCAAAGCACAATGGAAACTCACACGAGATGAATGAAGACCTCAGGTCAACAGACTATCTGCACTCATGTCATCAGAGAACTGCTATCTGACGCTAGGTATAATACCATCTAGCCAGTTCTCGGTGAGTCCGTCCAGTGTACTCATCTCCAGTGAGCACCTGTATACAATCTTAGGTGCATCACACCAATGGCCGCGGGACCAATCCATCACCCCTCGTCAGGGTCTAGATATGTGTACACTAGTCAACTCTGGAGTATCGATGCCCAGTCTCGATGCTCCTACGACTAGGGACATTTTAAGGATGTGCTTATTGACTACCCAACTCTCATAAGTATGATTGCTATCACAACGCTCTTAGTCAAGCAAGGATCCTACGGGCTTTATCAACATGTATAAAAGATATGAAATAACAAGTAAAACATATCACATGTTAAGATAAAGGCAAACCAAATAGCATACTATCATATCGAGTAAGATTGTCCTGTACATACATATCCCTAGCATCCTATACAATGAAGGCCTATAGGGCATACATATCCAACAATCTCCCACTTGCGCTAAGGCCTGTAATTGGCATATTAAGTACCCAACGTCTGCACTAGAGCCAGTTGCTGGCGTACCGCATACCCAACATCTCGAACAGTCTCTCGAACTGGACTTGAGGGATGGCCTTGGTGAATGGATCTGCCGTGTTGTCCTTTATATCTAATCTCCGCACCTTGATCTCCTGGCGATCCACAATCTCCCTGATCAGGTGATACCGTCTCAAGATATGTTTAGATTTCTGATGGGACTGTGGTTCCTTTGCCAAAACCATGGCTCCATTGTTATCGTAATACAAAGGTATTGGATTAGTAATGGATGGAACCACCTGAAGTTCAGAAACGAACTTTCTCATCCAGACTGCTTCTTTTGTGGCATCGTTAGCAGCAATGTACTTAGCCTCCATTGTCGAGTCTACTACGGTGTCCTGTTTGGAACTCTTCCAACAGACCGCCCATCCGTTGAGGGTAAACACATAACCCGAGTAGATTTAGAGTCATTCTTGTCACTTTGAAAGCCAGAGTCGGTAAAAGCCTCGATCTGGAGGTCCCCATTACCGTACACTAAGAATATCTCCTTAGCCCTTCTCATGCACTTAAGAATGTTCTTTACTGCTATCCAATATTTCTCACCTAGGTTGGACTGATACCTGCTTACGACGCTAAGTTTGTAAACTACATCTGGTCTGGTACATAACATCGCATATATTATCGACCCTACCGTCGAAGCGTAGGGTACTATGTTCATGCGAGCCCTCTCCTCATCAGTCTTGGGAGACATCTCTTTGGAAAGAGTGATTCCGTGACAAGCGGGTAAATTACAGTGCTTAGAATCTTCCATACTAAACTTATTTAGTACGGTATCTATGTATCTTGACTGTGAAAGTCCCAACATTCTTTTAGATCTGTAACGATAGATCTTAATCCCCAGAATGTACGAGGCATCACTCGGGTCTTTCATAGAGAACTTCTATGACAAGAACAGCTTGACCGATTATAGCATAGAAATATCATTTCTTATCAGGAGAATGTCATCCACGTATAAAACGAGGAATACCACAGTTCTCCCTACAATCTTCTTATAAATAAAAAGTTCATCTACATTTTTGATAAAGTCAAATTTCTTGACCGTCTCATCAAAGCAGATGTTCCAACTCCGCGATACCTGCTTTAATCCATAAATGGATTTAAGCAATTTGCACAGTTTTCTGCTGCTCCCACTGTCTATGAAACTCTCTGGTTGATCCATATAAACACGCTCTTCTAAACATCCATTTAGAAAAGCGGTTTTAACATCCATCTGCCAGATGTCATAGTCATGGAAGGCAGCAATAGCAAGTAGGATCCGAATGGATTTAAGTATAGCCACCAGTGAAAAGGTTTTGTCATAGTCCAATCCTGGTCTTTGACGAAAACCTTTTGCAATAAGTCTAGCTTTGTAGGTTTCTACCTGACTATCTACACTAATATTTTTTTGAAGATCCATTTGCATCCTACGGGTTTTACCTCAGTAGGAGCAAAATCTAAAGTCCATACTTGGTTTGTGTACATGGATTCCATCTCGGATCGCATAGCATCCAGCTACTTCACCGAGTCTCTACTCATGATGGGTTACTGAAAACTAGTTGGTTCATCATCATCGCTGATGCAATCCTCTCGATCCCTGTCTACGAGAAAACCATAGTATCTCTCGGGTGGATAAGACTGCCTACTAGATCTGCGGAGTGGCGTAGTTACGTCCAGTTCCATTGAAATCTCAGGTTCTACTAAGTTTTCAGTAATAGTTTGTGGTTCTGGAATTTCTTCCAGCTCTATTGCGCTCCCATTTGTCTCCTTTTCAAAAAATTGAGTTTCCATGAAGTGGGCATGATTAGAAACAAAGACCTTTTATTTCTCAGCATAATAGAAATAATACCCCTAGAGTTCTTAGGGTATCCAATAAACTTACACAATGCTGAACGTGCCTTGAGTTTGTTCGAATGAACCTTTTTGACAAAAGCAGGACAACCCCATATCTTAAAATACTTAAAACATGGTTTCTTCTAACTCCACATTTCATGTAGAGTGGTAGGAATAGACTTAGTTGAAATCTTATTCAATAAGTATGCAGTAGATTCTAGTGCATAACCCCAGAAGGTGGACGGTAACTCAGTATTACTCATCATGGAACACACCATATAAAGTAAGGTGTGATTCCGTTTTCTAATATACCGTTGTGTTGTGGTGTGTATGGAAGAATAAGCTGTGAGAGAGAATTCCATTCTCTTTTAAATATTTCAGGAACTTGGCACTTAAGTATTCACCATCTCGATCAGATCGGAGCATCTTGATACTTTTGCCGGTTTGCTTTTCCGCTTCATTCTTATACTCTTGGAATTTTTCAAAGGCCTCGAATTTATGTTTCATTAAGAATACATGTCCATACCTTGAGAAATTATCGATGAAAGTAATTAAATAGGAATAACCACTTCTTGCATGCGTAGACATTGGCCCACACACATCGATGTGTATGAGTCGCAGGAGCTCGGTAGCTCTTTCTCTGTGTCCAGTGAACGGAGTTTTTATCATCTTTCCTCTGATAATGATAGACAAGTTGCATATGATTGATACTCAAACATATCTAAGTATCCATCTTTATGTAATTTGGTTAACCGTGTTTCATTGTTATGACCAAGTCCACAATACCATAAGAAAGATTGGTTTGATTCTGAAGTCTTTCTTTTTAGTGTGTTTTGGACGTTAAAAACTTGATATTGATTAAGAATGTATATTCTATTATTAAGTGTACCCGACCCAACTATTTCATGATTTAGGTGAATATTTATGACATTGCTTTCAAGTGCAAAATTATATCTTTCATTAGATAACAAAGATACAGATATAATATTACACATTATACCGGGTACACAAAAGCAGTTACGCAATAACAAAATATGTCCATGCACCAATCCTAGATGATATTCTTCTACTACAACAACATCCACACTGGTTCCGTTGGCAATTCTGAGGGTCATATCATCTTTCCTCAAAACTCTACGGTTTCTCAGCACCTGCAATGAATTACAGATGTGAGATCCTGATCCGGTATCCAATACCCAGGAAGTAGAGTTTATAGAGAAACGGTTTTCAATCACGAACACACCTGAAGCAGAAGCCACAACTTGCTTCGTGTCCCGATTCTTGGCTTTTAGGGCCCGGCAGTCCTTCTTCCAATGTCCTTTTCTCTGACAATAGAAGCATTCTTCCATTGTGGCTGCCCCCCATTCTTTTCCTTTCTCTTTCCCTGCACCTTTTGCATACCTCCCCTCGGTTTGGTGGGGACCTTCTTCTTCTTCCCTTTTTCCTTAGCCTTGGATTTAGCAGAAGAAAGTTCCCCAATAAACAGAGCGTGTGTTTCCTTGGTTTTCTTCAAGGTGCCCTCTGCCACCCTCAGCATGTTGAGGATCTCAGGAAGTGAAAATTCCATCTTTTGCATATTGAAGTTCAATATGAATTGGGCATAGGTGGAGGGAAAGGACTGTAGAATCAAATCGATGTACAACTCATTCTCCAACGTAGTTCCCAGGTCCGCGAGCTCTTCTATGAGAGAAATCATTTTTAGGACGTGGTCCCCAATAGATGATCCGATAGTCAATCTCGCTTGAAATAATTTCTTCGAGGTCTCATATTTTACGATACGAGATTGCTCTCCATATAAATTATTGGTACGGAGGAAGATGGAAGCAAGGTCCATCTTCTCGTGCCGCCTCTGATATTCATTATCCATGGATGCCAACACGTGACACTTGGTTTTCACACAATTAAGATCTCAGGTCTTACAGACCTCAATGTCCGCGACCGAGGATTCTGGATCGGGAACATGAGGAGCTTTCGCCTTGAGGACGTATGCGACCTTATCATATATAAGGGCCATATAGGCATTCCTAAGCCAGTTTTTATAATTTGCCCCAGCATGTTTAGTTTTATCCAGTATTAGCTTAAATCCCGTCATGGTCGCTGCAATTAGGAAAGAGAGAAAAGAAGCACTCAGTATATGCTCTTGCAAATTTAGATTGGTTATTAGTTTATCTAAACAGGATGTCTCCCATTGTTTCCTCGAAATCTTCTTCAAACCCTAAAAGAAGAACTAGTCAGGATTAATCGCACCCTACAAGATCGCTTATCTTTCGGCCAGGCCAGTGGTGGTACTTTAGAGGGGGGTTCCCCGTGCTTTCGCACGGACATAATTAGATAACCTCGTTTTTCCAGAGGCGTAACCCCGTTAACACCTTTCTAGACACCTACTTGATTAACTAATTGCAAAGTGAAAAATTCTCCCGAAGAGTAGCGGATACTCACAATTGGATCAAGACCCAACTATCATTGTGTGATAATTTTGAAGGAAGCCTACAAAAAATACCACATTCCAGAAGGTATGCAACACTAGAAAGTTTCCTGTATGTTTGAAACTCCCGATGTGATTTTTGCTCCGAGCGCTTATAACCTTGACGAAGGTCAAAACATTATAAGTCGCAAGTCAAGTTCAACTCGTCATTGTCCAGATTAATCTATACTTATTCGTACAAGCCCTTGACGAAGGTCAAATCAGCCATACGCCTATCCTAGATTAATGCATCTATCTATACTACAGATAAACACCTACTAGCTACCAATCACTATGCCTTGGTGAAGGTCAAAACACACAGTATGAATACTAGTAGATACTTATCTGAAATGACAGAAGGCTATGGCTGGTTTTGGTGAAAACCGTTAACGTAATGAACTTGATATAGTTGAAAGAACCGAATAGCTTTTGAAAAGGAGTGGTTTAAGCTCCGCTTTTTAAAAGTTTTTTTTTGAAGAAAACCGAGTGGTTTTGCAATTGTTCCAACGACGTCAAATTTTAGGTTTATTACTGTGCATTAATCAATATTAATGTGGTCCCATCAATTAACCTTATCATTGCAGAAAGAAACGAAAATAGAACGTACGCTTATGTCATCTGCATTTGCCACGAGGCCCCGTCATGCACTGTTATGTTACTTAACTAACAGCAGAGCGGGGGCTGGACGAGCGCGGGTGCAAAGTATAAGAACCGTTTATTACACACACACACACACACACACACATTCGTCTCACGCAATAATATCCATTCTAGACCACAGATCACAGCACAACAACACAGATGAATATATTGGATATACTAGGATTTCCGTGTTTCGTTTTAGCCTACAATGAAAAACGGATTCCACGGTCGTGATGAATAGCCAAACCCCCACCCTAGACTCCTAACGATGCGACAAACTACCCACCATATTCCCGAAGTGAAGCAACCACCCTCAATAAAATGAATAGGCCACTCGGCACTTTAAGAACCCGGTAGTTTGTGTACCCTTCCTTGGGTCTATCCTAGGTGCGAGAAAAAGTAAATGAAATAATACAATGGTGGCTACAACTTCAATCCGGATGTGCCCCGCAAAAGAATATTACATCAATTTTACAAATTTATATGAATGAAAGAAAAGAACACTCTTCTCACATCCCCCGGCTATTCATTCATAACGATCCAATACTTCATATCCACAAACCATCAACAAGATACAAGATATGTGCAACCCTCACTAATCAGCATATAACAATTAGCAGACGTTTAGAAACACATATATAAATAAAATCTTACAAACGATGATAAAATTCCGACTTCGAAATACTCTGTATTGCCCAAGCACAAAGATAACAGAATATGAAATCTGAGCAAAATCAAACAATACCTAAAGACCTAAATCCAAGAGTACAGAACACCACAAAAAACCCAAGACCTAACTCCCTTAAAAAACCGGCCATAACGGGGAAAATGGCATTTTGGGTTGTTTTTTCTTGGAGTTTGGGCTTCGTTTTTCTTTGGTGTTCTAGTTACTACTAAAGTAGCACTCTGCAATTGTTTAAATAATTTTTAGAGGCTCGGCAAATATTAACAGAAACTTGGATTTCATTTTTATCGTTTCGAAATTATTTCTGTTTCGTAATTCTAAACTTTGTCTAAGAAGCTAGTTAAAATTTAAGTAGGCTCTGATACCAGTGTAAGTCAATGTCACACACTCCATGTGGTTTATAGGAGGTGGAATTTACAAAAAAATGATTTTATACTTTGCAATATCGACCAAACATCCAAGAACTTTCAGAAATCCTAACTACCAAAACACATAGAGATTCTAAACTTCTATGATAGAGTTTTATACCTCCAAGAATCTAGTCCTATGGGTCTTCTTCTCCTCTTCTTGAGCTCCTAGAAGATGTGGATCAAGTTCAGTCGTTGGCCTTCTCGTGTCGAAGACAATCCACCCGAGAGTCTATGGTTCAAGCTCTAACCTCAAGAATGAAATAACTAAAGTATCTAGTTTATTAATCTAGACAATTTAGGAGATGTAGAGAGTTAATTGGACTATTTTATCTTAAAAAACTCTAGGATTCACAACACATGTGAGGGTTAGAGTTTGAGGAAGAAGGAGGAGAGCAAAATGGAGAGAGAATGAGAAAAACACAAATGACCAAGTTTTGTGAGCAAGGGAAGAATGGCTAACTCCTTTTCCAAATAATCAAGCATGCAATATTTTTCCATAGAAAAATACAACCATACTTGAATAGTAAAGTCAAATGAAATAAACAAATGAATTAGCCATGCTTCAACCATACCATAAATATCTCCATTTCCACCTCATTAATCTATTTTCCAAAAATAGATAAAACCAAAAATAAGATGTCCCCTTCTAGAAGCATCTCTTATAAAATTATAAGAATGCCCTTACCGTATATGCATACCCGTATTCGTACTACAAAAAATACGAATATAAAAAAATAAAAATAATCCAATAATATAATATTAGAATGCGGCTTAATCCTAAGCCCATTAGTATTATCCGTCCGAATATCATCCGTGTAGCTGGTGCACGTATATGATCGGAACCCTGTACGTAAAACCATATGGCCTCTACATTGTTTCTCCTGAACCAGGGAAACCCTCTGTATGGGACTCTAAAGACTCGACAGTACGCTGGCAGTGGGTTTAACCACAAGTCTGTCAGTGGCACCAGCTGTACGTAACGGCTATCTAGGTACCTGTCGAAAAGAAGGCTGACGAGCGAACTCATCCGAATCCCTACTGAGCCTATCCGTAACAATCTCCATGCAGTCCAGTCTGTTCGTCTCAGAGTATCACATGCCGGGTCTAGGTGGTGGAAAACGTCAGACCCCTAATAACCTGACAAGTCGTGCTGGTGTGGCTCAAGACCATCCGAGAATCTACTGGTCCAACTACCAGTAATTCTCAATCCGCCCTGGCCATGGACTTATGGTATTGGCCAACCGAATACAGCGCGATATCAACCCCCTATACCGGGAGAGACGAATCCCCAACAGTCGCTCACTGCCTCCATGTGGCTCAGGACTGTACCCAACTAAAATATGTTTGCACAACTCAATAGAGTCATGGTAGGGTAGTAATCAAAGCACAGTGGGATCTTACACGAGATAAATGACGATCTCAGGTTGACAGACTATCTGCATTCATGTCACCAGAGAACTACTATCTGACGCTAGGTATAATACCATCTAACCAGTTCTCGGCGAGTCCGTTCAGTGTACTCATCCCCAGTGAGCACATGTATACAATTTTAGGTGCACCACACCAATGGCTGCGGGACCAATCCATCGCCCCTCGTCAGGGTTTAGATATGTATACACTAGTCTACTCTGAAGTATCGATACCCAGTCTCGATACTCCAACGACTAGGGATATTTTAAGGATATGCTTATTGACTACCCAGCTTCCACAAGTATAAATGCCATCACAACGCTGGTAGTCAAGCAAGGATCCTACGGGTTTTATCAACATGTATACAAGATATGAAGTAATAAGTAAAACATATCACACGTTGAGATAAAAGTAAACCAAATAGCACACTATCATATCGAGAAAGATTTTCCTGTACATACATATCCCAAGCATTCTATACAATGAAAGCCTCTAGGGCATACATATCCAACAGAGACCGGACTGTATGGTATTCGTCGCTTATAGACTTTGTAGGGTCCAGATGAGTTTGCTCGTCGACCTGCTTTTATCTTTCTCATACCTGGGTAGCCGTTACATACAACTAGTGCCGCTGACGAGCTTGTGGGTTTACCCGTGAGGGATTGAATCTGAAAGTGTTTCGGATTCAATCAGATATGATTCTATATAATCTACTGCCAGCGTATCGACAGATCTTTAGAGTCCCGCAACGAAAGTGCCTGCCCGGATAAAATGTTGATGTGGCGTGCGTATAAGGATACGTACGGGAATTCGATTAAATATATGATTTAATTGAATGTTAGAAAAATACTAGCCGGTTTTAAAACTGAAATATTAAGTCAAGTTTTGACTTAATAACCGCATTTCGATATGGTTTCTAGTATTGTGTATTGGATACACACTCTCTATTTTTATTATATTAGTATTAGATACTGATATATTACTATTGCGTATATGATACGTAATATGGAAATATATTTGATACATATTTTCTTCTCTTTATAAATATGTATTTATATATATAATGTAAAGAGAAATGATATATGTTAAGAATAAACATAAGAGAAAAGAAAAGAAAAGATTAGAATTGAAAAGAAAAGAAAAGAAAAAATAAGAAGCGTAGACTTCTTCTAACTTCTTATCTCATCTCATCTTTGTTTTATGCATTTTTCTTCTCTTCTCATCTTATTCTTTTCTTTTATGTTAATTCATTTTCATATATTTTCCATGAGAGTTCATCTTTCTTTTCATCTTCTTCCTCCTCTCTTCAAGAATGGTGGAGGATGGAAATGAGCATACAATTCAAAGAGAGAGTTTTTCTTGATCACATAGCCTTACATATTAACTTAGCAAGTTAATTGTGTAAGTTTCTCCACTTGAAGGGATGGAGATGGAGTTTCGGTGGTCACTCTTCACCGTTGATCATCTACGACGAGATGGTCAGCTAGTAGACTCTGCGGAAATCTTGAAATCTAGTTTGGGTTCTCCGGTGGCGATCGAACACGCTACAAAGGTTGGAGCACCTATACTAGCTCTTTAGGTTTTCTTGTTTTGCAATTAGATAAGTAAACGTTTGATCTTGGTGTTGGGATTGGATGCAATGATTGTAAAATTTTGATTTTGCTATTCCGCCTGGTCCGCAAACGTTGCAACCATAGCGCCGATCCTTGCATATGTAACATGATTATTTATTACCAAATTAGAATACATTCTCGAGCTATGCACGTGCAAATAATCTAGTGTACATAATAAGAGAATTATTTTGTTTAATTATTTAGCGATATGGTGAGATGGCGAGATGAGATTCTTAAAATGAGATGGAAAAATCCGAGTATCATCCATCAATCAAAATGACGATCGGCTCCATACATCTTGTCGTATATGTCAATCAACATATGTGTAAAAACATTTGATTTAGACACTTTTAAGATATGGATACCACATTCGCAAAATGGATGGTTGTTAAAGTATCGTAAAAATTGCATAACATTGCATACCCTTGATACATGATTTACAAGCCTTTAAATCGTCTAATTTTTATACATACACATATTTTGACGTGTAGAACATGATGCAAAAATTCGACCATCAATCCAACAATCGAATTTTTCCGTCTCACTTTAAGAGTCTAATCTCACCATCTCACCCTATCGCTATCCTATTAATATATTCTGTTATGTGTGTATTTATTTGTTTCAAATATTTCAAGCACCCATATTTAATTTGTACTCAATTTTATTTGTAGCATAGTAGCATGTATCGATTACATATATATTTTAACTTCACATTCACTTATTTTACATTTTAAATATTTATTATTTATTTATTAATATCCGATTAATATTCATATCCGTTTATCTCATATCCGATCCGTATCTGCATTCGATTTTATCAAATATTGATTTGAATTTTTTTCTATCAAACTATGTCTGTATCCGAAACCAGAAAACGAATATAGATACGGTGATGCTTATATGCATCCGTATCCGAATACAACCTTATTTTGAAGCCATGAGATGCATCTCTCTCTCTCTTTCTCACACACACACATATATATATAACACGAGCCCGCATCTATATATCTATATATATATATATATAATGAAGGAAAGAGGCCATAGGAGGGGATTTCCTCCTATGGCGTTGAAAAATTACAACCTCCACCATTTTTTCCCGATGATCGGCATCCATCATCATCATCATCATCATCTAAGATGTGCATATACCAAATTTCATATGATTCCAACACTTTTCACCGTTGAGTTAGCAATGTAAAAAGTTCTATTGTCGGTAAACCTTTAACTACGGTAAAAATGGTATAATCACATAAATTTGGTGTATCTATATCTTAGATGATAAAAATGGAGGTGATGTATGCCAATCGTCGAAAAAAAATCATGGAGAGTGCATTTTTCCGACGTCATCCTCCTATGGCACATTTTCTCCGTTAACACATCCTCTCTCTCTCTATATATATAAAAGAATAATGGAGGAAAGAGGCCATAGGAGGGAATTTTCTCCTATGGCGTCGAAAAAATACGTCCTTCTTCGTATTTTTCGACGATCGGAATCCATCATCTTCATCGTTATCATCTAAGATGTGGGTATGCCAAATTTCAAGTGATTCTACAACCTTTTCACCGTTGATTTAGCAATGTAAAAAGTTCTATTGTCGTTAAACCATTAATTTTGAACCCACTAATTCAACGGTAAAAAAATTAACGTACCCATATCTTAGACGATAACGATGAAGATGAGTGCCGATCATTGGAAATACGATGGAGATTGTATTTTTTCGACGCCATAGGAGGAAATTCCCTCGCATGGCATCTTTCCTCTCTTTCTCTCTCTCTCTCTATATATATATATATATATAATTGAACTTATGCTACAATATAGACATTAAAGGACCCTAAATCCATTGGAACCTTTACCAAGTTGAAGTGGTAAGCATCCAAATACAATTTTAGCATATCATTGTCAATGAGTTGGATGGAGAGAGACTGAAAAGCGAGAGAGATGCGCTTTGCTTGCGCTTCCCTCATCCATCACTCAAAGCCATCCCTTTCATGCACCAGGTAACTCCTTTTGAATTAAAGACACAGAAAATGAAAGCATATTCATAATCAACAAATAATTAGATTCATCCACTAACCACAATGTCCTAATTCACATTCAAAAGAGAAAACACACACGCACACACTCTATAAGTGTGAAGTTGATACAACGCTGAACCAAAAAAAGCGGGTGGGGTGGGGTGGGGTGGGTATTTAGCATTAGAGGAATTGATGCAGATAATCTCTAAGATAGGCTAAACCCCGTTCCTCTCTGCAACCAAATGGGAGTTGGTTTTATCACTAACTGGGGTGCTGAGAATCCTGATGATGCTGCTGTATTCGCGAGTATAGCATTTTGCTTGCCTCTTGATAAAGAAAGGCTGTCTCCATTTCCGGCAATCGACACCCCGTTGTTATTGCTTGCAAACTGCATCACAAACCAATAACAAGTATGACGGCAAAATAAAAAAAAAACATTTGATCAACGGCGCTGATAGTTTTTGATTGGATAAATTACATAAATCATCACTGACCTTTTCCCATTTTATACACAACGCCATTAAACTATAAATATTGCATCAAGCACCCTTGTTTATTTAGAAAGTGCATCATAAATCAATAACAAGCATGAGATAACAGGATTGATGCACTTATAATTTTTAATTGGGTAGATAATATAAAAACAGCATTTGATCTTTTCCCGTCTTTTACAGATCATCATAGTTTAAGTACATTAAAAATTACATAAAACACCAGTCAATAGTCGCATTACACATCCAGTTGATGGTTGTAATTTTCTAAAGTTTAATGTTTGTTCTGTAAAAATCAGAAAAAGGGCATAGTGTTATATGCAATTTACCCTTTATGCGGGGAGTATCAAGATTGCGGTTAAATGTCAAAGTGTAGGGATTCATTTATTTTGGGGGCTTCAGTTTATATTTCCAGGTTTGCTATAATTTGATATTTTGGTTGACGTTACCAATAAATTATTAAACCATGGCAGGTAATTAATGTAGAAAAAAAGTAACATGCTTACGTCGATAAATGAATAACAAAGCATGGCTGGCGTCGATCCCTAGAGCTAACATAATTAGAATATTGAGCATAGGGATCAAAATACTTATTTTGGTGTTCAGTTAACTTTCTAGTTGCTTCTATAATGCGATTTTTTTTTTCGCTTTACAGAGACATTATTAAACATGTCAGGCAATTGTTGAAGTGCTACAGCATCTCTATTGCTTGGAAAATGCATTGTAAATGAAAAATAAAACATGATAAACGATTTGGGGTTGATGTCTTGATGGCACTGATATATGGTTGGTACCCATATGGCGATAAATGACAAGCATAGGGATCAATATATTTTCTTGTCAGAGTTCAAGTGTTCAACTAGTTGGGCTTACTTGTATAATCTGATATTTTAGATCGCATTAGAAAATTATTAAAGATCATACGTAATTGTGTAGAAATAAGTACCAATCTCCTTATGTTTATTCCATATTTGGAATTACTCGTCTAATTTCTATCAAGTATAAATGCATGTTTCGGTGTCCAAAATTTCCTTTCTTTTGTTATCGATTTGAGGGGAAATCTACATAATTCAAAAGGAGGCAATAATGCATTTATTTGTCGTGTTAGATACTAACTTGAACATTACTAACTTGAATATGAACGAGTGTACTACTAGCAGAGCTATTTATTTTCAAGGTGGATAAACTATCTATCTCTTGATGCATAAATATGATCAGTTGTCAAATTTGAGGTTCTAAAGCCATTCGATATTAATCTTAGGCATGGCGCATACGAATAAACTAGTTGAGGTGTGATAAATGTTGATTGTAACATAAATGAAGGGTGTTATATGCAATTAATGAATCGTTGTATGTACCTTTGGCCCAGTGTTGTGCATCTCAAATGTCGTTGGTACTTGCTGATCTATTCCGGTGGAGCCTTCCTCATCAACCAATTCAAGATTATTTCTCTCTGAGCTTATTAAGCTCCCCAAGCTCAGTTCAAGGTTGTGATCAGTGCTATGGCTAGCTGCAATATCATCCCAAAATCTTAACAAACACGAATTGGAATTTTAATCTTCAATATCTCTACCATTTTAACCAAAAAAGGGAGCTCTCAAATTGAAATCCCAATTTTGATTCTCATCTAGATGTGTGGCAAGAAATATTCTAATTATTTTGAAAAAAATGTTTAATAAATTTTGTTTCTAACTACTACAATCTTCTTAATTGTTTACAAAACTCCACTAAAACCATTTACATACAATCCCTACTGTTTTAACTAAAAAACTTTTGAAAACTTTTTCCACGATTCTGCCATAAGTACATGTGCATCACATGTGAAAAATACTAGACATGTAGGAGTATAAGCATCTATCAAAACTTACCGATGAAATTCAGCTCATGGTCATAGATACTAGAATCGAAGTTGGTTACTGCATCCTTTCCATTACATTTGATCGCGGCTTTGTCATAAGCCCTGCAACTCCAATGAGTGAAGACTTTGCAAGACACAAAGATGACAATAATGGTTCTTTTCTTATTTTACTTATACATTTGTTTGCAAGATTTCCAGATCCAAAGCACGCCTTTTGTTCAATTAAACAAAAAAAATAACGAAATGAAACATATGATTTGATTAAACAAATGCAGAATGTTGCATGCAGTTCAATTTCCTCATAGTCAAACTAACTCAGAAATTTGCGTACCTTGCAGCTTCCACCTCGGTGTCGAAAAGACCCAAATAAACATACCTATTGAAGAGAATAATTTAGACTCAAAAGTACAAGATCCTTAAGAAAAAAAAGCATTCTAGCCTCCCATCTCCCAAAGAGTGATAGAATCAATACTTTTTACCCAAGAATTGACCCATTCTAGCCTCCCATCTCCCACATTTATGCAATGTGACACCCCTGAACTTAGAACTCCCCCTTGGGAATCCAGTGCTTTGCCGTCGAAGCACATGAACAAACTCCTCCTTTGTTAGATTGCCCATCTACAGCAAACACCAAAATTCTCTCTCATAATCATGCATGAAACCAATAGATATTTCGATTTCAACTCGACTCACCTGTTTCAAATCCTCATCATAGTCACTCAAAGTGAAGTTTATATCAGCTTCCACTCCTCTAAACTTAATCGCCGCACGATCATATGCCCTAAATTCAAGCAGAAATCAATCAAACAAGCATTAAAACTTTTAGTTTTAATGAATAAGGTATTGATAAAGGGTGTTTTATGCAATTAATCAAAAATGGAAAAAAAATGGGTAATCATCAAAGGTACCTGGCAGCAGCATGGGCAGTGTCAAAACCTCCTACAAATAAATTTAAACAATATTCAGATATTACCCATAAAATAAAAGCATAAAAACATTTTTTTAAATGGGCAAATTCATAAAATACCATCGACTTTTCAAGGTTTTTTCAGCATTGAACTTCATACAAGGCGGCACTTTGGGTTATTCAATCCAGAAGCGTTTTTAAATTTCATTCCGAAAATTTTTCGATGGTGTTTTATAAAATTCACCCAAAAAGAAAAAAAAAATCAAAATTTCCAAACCTAAATAAACCTGCTTCCCACAGTCCCTGCAAAAACAATCATAAACAATCTAATCAAAAAATTATATTAAAAAAATCAAAATTTTATTCTTTAATTTTTTTTGCCATTTTAAGCAAAAACAATATTTTATAAAAATTACCAAATGTGAGACTCCCATCTCCCAGTCCTTCTATAAAAAGTGACCCCCCTGTACTGGGAGCTCCTGGACCGTGGGCCCCGCCGGCTCTTCTTGGCCGCCGGCGACACGTCGGAGGCCCTCTCCGCAAACCTCACCTCGGCCCAGTGGGCCCTGGGGGCTGCGGTGACGACGGCCTCCTCATCCCCATCCCCTACCAAGGGGAAGAACTGGAAGGTGACGGGTTCCACCATTTTCCTTCGCCAAGATCGCTCCTTTTTGGTTCCTTTGGAGCCTCTAGAGAGAGAAGGAGACCCTTTTGTTGTCCCTCTCTCTTTTAAGTTATTTTTGTTTCTCGCTCTAGAAATGGGAAGGAAATTATATAATGGGAGGTAGGGAGAGAGAGAGAGGAGCGCCTCTCTTGTTTTTATTAATATTATTACGTTCCCACGCTAACAAAATCGAAAAGCATAAAGTAATGATGAAAATTATTTGTGAAGGGTATGCTAACATGCCACGAGAGTGATCACTTCTCTTGAAATTACGGATAAACTTCATGTAAATGTTGGACATGTACACAAGCTATATCAGATTTTATCAAAACCATAGTTTCTTAATTAAGGAGTGTCTTATGGCAGTTTCATAATTATGGCAGTTTCTTAATTAAAGAGTGTCTTATGACAATTTCCTAATTAAAAAATTGGTTTGTGTATAAATTAGGACCTCTTATATGTTTTATGCACAGCAAAATAGTATAGAGATCATTGTAAGAGAGGGTGACGGTTTAGATCTAGAGAGATTTGAGAGAAATCTCTCCGGATTTACTTGTGGTGTACTTGATCCAAAATTATAGTATACATTGCAGATTCCGCTCTGCCTGAGACTAGCCATACGGTGAGTGAAACTCGTTAACAAATCTCTCTTTTATTTGGTTTGTGATTTTTATTTACTTATTCTCGCATCGTTATTAATTTGTTTTTTCGTTGTTAATTTCGTGGTTATTTATTGCGTGATTGGTTAGTTGCGAGCATTGTTCTGTGCATCAACTTCTCCATCCCCAACAACTGTATCAGAGCATGGTTAAGAAACCTAGGGTTCTTCAATTTCACGATCTAGCTTAACGGTGGGTAACGACGGCTATGTCCTCTTGCCCACTTTCTTAGATCGTTGTTGAAGGCCTTGGTTCAGATCAAGTGAAAATTTGTGTTTTGCTGTGACGTTAGACGAAAAGATGACGGAGAATAAAAATAAGGATCGAAAAATTCAATGGTCACAATTATGGGTTGTGGCGCATGCAGATGGAGGACTGCCTATACCAAAAGAACTTGTATCTTTCGCTGCTAAGAGAAAAATCCAAGAAGATGACCGATGAGACGTTGAACCTTTTGTATAGAAAAGTCCTGGCGACGATCAGATTGTCATTGACTCCACATGTGACCTCTAATATCTCAAAGAAGAAGACAACTATGGCGCTAATGACGACATTAGTGAAATTGTATGAGAAACATTCAACATCAAACAAGATATTTTTGATGAAGAAGCTTGTCAATATGAAGATGGCTAAGAGTGGGTCGATGACAAAACACGTGAACGAGTTCAACAGCGCGACGAGCCAGTTAGAATCTGTCTCGATCGTGTTTGAAGACGAGATTATGGCCCTATTATTCTTCTGTTTTTTTGCCGGGAAGTTGGGAGAACCTATTTATGGAGGTTAGCAATTCTACTCGGGGACTTTCACGTTTAATGATGCGGTGAGTTGCGTATTAAACGATGAAATACGGAGAATGATCATGAATGGGAGTTCGGGAACTTCTGCACTTTTCGGTGGAAAATCGCAGTAGAATGATAGAAAGGGGAAAGGGCAAGCCTAAAAGACGGGGAAAATCTCAAAGAAAAATCCAGGACGCGTATTGGAATTGTGGAAAGAAGGGTCACGGGAAAAGTGAATGCAGACTTCCAAAGAAAGGCTCAGATGAGAAGGCGGATGAAAAAGAAGCGAATGTGGTGTTTACACATGAACAAGGGAAACATGGGCTTTATTTATCGGCGAACGACAGTACAAATGCAGATACATGGTTCCTAAATTCGAGCGCATCTTTTCATTGCACTTCGGGCCGGCATCACATCAGCAAGTATATTCAAGACGAGCTTGGACATGTGATGGTGGGAAATGGTCAGCCGTATAAGATCATTGGCAAATGGACGATCACCTTTCAACCGTCAGGAGGAGGTCAAATCAAGCTGAAGAACGCACGACATATTCTAGATTTGAAGAAAAATCTTATTTCTACAAGTCAACCTGACAACGAAGGGTATATAATGACATTTGGAATTTCTCAATGGAAGATTTCCAAAGGATCGTTGATGGTCGCAAGGGGCAAGATGAGAGGTTCATTGTATTCTTCAGTAGGAGCAGCAGAGTTTCGGTTGTGTTGGCGGCAAGTTTAGAGATAAATTCGGAGATTTCATTGTGGCATAGAAAATTGGGGAACTTCAACGAGAAGAACATAAAAATTCTTCAGGGTAGGGGTTTCTTTCAGGGCTAAAGAAGGTGGAGTTGGGGTTTTGTGAAAGTGCGTTTGTGAGAAGCAAAGCACGCTCAGATTTCAAATTGGTGGCGTAGCAAAGAAATCCAAGAAGCTGAAGATGGTGCATACTGACGTATGGGGTGTTGTATATGTATGCCCTAGAGGCCTGTATTGTATAGGATGGTAGGGATATGTATGTGCAGGACAATCTTGTTCAGTTGTATATAGTATATTATTTGAGTTGTCTTTGTCTTAATATGTGTATTTCTTTCTCTTGTTGCTTACACATATTGATAAAGACTCGATACTATAGTATACTATTATGGTTTGACTTTATCTTAACATGCGCATATGTTATACTCGATATCACATATAGCTGATACATGTTGATAAAGCCTGTAGGATTTCGTTTGATTACCAGCGTTATGATGGCGCTCATACTTGTGGGAGCTGGATGGTCCATAAGCACATCCTTAAAGGTCCCAAGTCGTAGGAGTATCGAGGCCCGGCATCAATATTCCAGAATAGACTTGTGCATACGAATCTAGACCCCGACGAGGGGCGGTGGTTGGTCCCACGGTCATTGGTGTGATCATCTAAGATTGTATACAGATGCTCACTGAGGGTGAGTATAATTGACGGACTCGCCGAGAACCTCTAGATAGTATTATACCTATTGTCAGATAGCGGTTCTCAGGTGACATGAGTACATGTTAGTTTTTAGACCTGAGATCATCATCTGCCTCATGTGAGTTCCCACTGTGCTTTGATCAATACCCTACCACGACTCTACTGAGTCGTGCAAACATATTTTGGTTGGGTATAGTCCCGAGTTACATGGAGGCAATGGGTGATTGTAAGGTGATCAGTCATATATATTGCAAATTTTTACAGTTATTTTCCCTATTATTATTAATTACTAAATGGTGTTATTTATAATTTAAGAACATATGTGGGTTTATTTGTAAAAGGATTTTGTCATAAGTTTCTTAATTTATAATTAATATAATTGGGGTAGTATATGCATATCAAATTTAAATAAAATATTCATGAGATTCTTAATTATTAAAATTGCCACTCCCCGCTTCCCAGTAGATGGAAATGGGCAAGTGACAAGCCCGCGACGTATTTATTTCGAAAATGTCATTTCCTGAAATAAATACGCTAAGCGTAAATGAGCAATATAAAATGACAAGAAATTAACATGAGATTTAAACTTTAACAACTTTATTTATATTCAAACTTGATACATTTACAATACATGAGTTCAACTGAAAAGGAAACACAAGAAAAAAAATGCCTAAACAGGTGGTATACATCAACTGAAAGAAAAAGGATAACTAGTTTAGGCCTGAGTCGCGATCTGATCATGCTCCTCCTCTGTGGTGTATATCTCCTCAGTCTCCACAGTATCTGACGAACATTTCAAGAAACAAATGTGGGTGGAATGCTCGTCAGCGAACTTTCGCTCGGTAAGTCCTCAAGAAGAAAAGGGTGTGAAATATAAAAATATAATGACAAAAAAAAATGGATATCATGAAGTAATGGACTATGAGATATGGTGTTTAAACATGTCATTTAATATAAGCATGCCAATTCTATTTAACATGCAGTTCTATATATATCATGGCAAAATAACATGAGCATAGTATAATATGGCCGTGTAGTGTAGGTATAGTAAACATGAAATGCATGTAAGTGTCCTAAAAGGTCTTTACATGGATAAACTAATTTAACGTAAGTTCAAGAGTGAATGTCAACCAATTTCAAGAGTGTTCTCGAACCCAATAGGCTGTAATTCAAGGGTAAAAAACCACGGGCCTGAATCAAGTGTTAGTAATGGGACTTCAAGCTAGTGTTGAAGTATTCCAAACTTAACAGGCTATAATCCAGGAATAAGGAAACACAGACTCTCATGATAGCTTGCTTGTGTTAGTAGATATGAATTCATGATTTAAGGGGACTCCTGAGATTTCGTTGGATTCGCACTTGAACTACCCCAACACCCCGTGTATTCTAAGTTAGAGTTAAAATTACCAGCCTTGCTCGAATCCATGAATACATCAAGTGCAAGATTGAGTTCATGTCAATGTCAAGTATTCGTGGCCAGTGTTCATGTATTCATGTCAAGTTGTATTCATGGTTTAAGTCAAGTCAGTTTCAATAGCAGCCATTGTGTTCTGGTATTCATGTTAAGTTCATGTCAAGTCATAATATTCTAGTATTCAAGTTTTGGAATATTCAAGTTCAAGTGTTTTGGTTCATAATCAAGGTTCAAGTTTATGTTAAAATTTGGATTCTAATTGAGTTTGTATTCAGGTTAGAGTAAATATCTTATGAAAGGATTTAGCTCTTGAATTTCTTAAGTTCGGGAGTAATCGGGTAACCACTACACATGGACGACAGGATTTATGTTTTTTTTCCAAGACAATTGCCATTGATAACTCCGTTAAATTTTCTAACTTGAATAAGTAAGCACTCACTTTCTCCGGCTCTCCGAGACTCAAGAGAAATGATATCGTTTAAGTCTATATTAATCTAGAGTCCTTAATATTTAATATTGTGATTTACATTGTATTTATATTGTTTGCATTTCTCGAGAGGGTTTTATGAAAAATATTTTAATATGGTTTAAAAATAAATCTCGAGAATGATTTATAATATTTAGGGTTTTCATGAACATGTATTTTAATTGTTGTGGTATTTTAGTGATAAAATCTAGCTTTTTAAAGTTTATGGTACTTTTATGAAAACTACTACTTTTGAAAACTTGTTGGTATTTTATTAAAATTCTAATTTTTCATTTTAAAAATACAGTTTTCATGATTTGTTTTTATTGAAAATACGGATTCATAGTTTTATATAATTTTCTAAAGTTTAGTTTTGTTTAGAAAAATCGTATTTCTTAAAAACCGCTTTTTTATTTCCTTTCGAGACCGATACTCCGTGAGAAACTCTATATCTCACTCTATTATCCCAAATACGTGCGATAACCTGCACCATCCATAGATGGATTCCCCTGAAAGGGTTATAGAGGCGCAATTGTAAAGGATTTAAAAATAGCGATAATTTTTTTTATAAAAGTGATGGTATTTTAATGTAAATTGTTTATTTTAAATAAAACTTATCCAAAATATTGTGCTATGATACCATAGTGTTGTGAGTGGGGTAGGTCGTTACCCCGTGAATTTTCTATAGGTATAAATTCTAGATATCGATAAAAGGGTAGTTTTTAAACTTCATGGTATTTATTCGTTATTTGTAATCTACAGGTTATTCAACATAATAAACATCATATAAAAAATTGTGAGACATGGATAGAGTCGTAAATTCGTATTTTCTTGATATCATGGCATGAAATTTATGATGAATATATTGAATTACAATGAAGATATTATTTTTTTTTATTAAACCTATTTATAATACCGTATTCTTTTACGTCGATATATGAGGAGAAGCAAAAAAAAAAAGAAGTAGAGAGGGAGTTAGCATAGTTACCGGTGATGCAAAGCGGCGACATGTAAAAGTAGAAGTGAGTATACAAGAGGGAATGAAAAGAGAATGAGATGACTTACAGTTGCGTGTTCGTACTCGTACGAACGAGAAGAAAATTAGAGGTCTCGGTTTGTAGAACCGAGATCGTGAATGCGACTAGGGGCGAGCTCGATCTATAGACGTCATTTGAGTGAGTTATGGAGCAACGGAGAGGGATGAAAGATCTTGAGGAAACAACGACACGAGAGGGAATAAACGTGCTCGACTCTTTGAAGGAACTTGAGTGCTTGAGAATTTTGAGAGAGAAAATAGATTTGAGAGAGTGGTATGCCTAAGGGATAGGATTGGTCTAGATATTTATAGTAGAAAAAATGAAGGTGTGTAAATTTAAAGAATTGAATTAAAAGAATTGAAATAGTGTTAATGGGGGAATTGAAGAGTCTCTGGTTAAAATCAGAGAAATCAAACAAGAAAATATAGTAGAGGGGAGCTGAAGGGGTGCACGGGTAAAGAATGGAGGAGTTTGGGACTAAGCGGGCCGCCGGTGGCGGTTTTTGAGCGAAAACCGGTGGTAAAAAATGAGGCAATTGCCTCGAGGTTCGTACAGTGCATTCATCTGGGTATTTTTATCTCGTTTTTATTGTTTGATTTATTTGCAACTCTTCGTTTCTCCGTGTAATGCATGTGCAACTCTTGGGCTTCCAAAAAATTAAAAAGAAAAATATTAAAAATAATTGGAACTAATGGGATTCGAACTTGCAGGCTTTAGGACAACAGAGGAAATGCTTAACCAGTGAGCTATAAAGAGTTTCTTGTACATAATTTTTCAAAACTAACTTATAACTCGAAACCAGGACAGAAATACACTCTTTTATTAATATTGGATCAATAAAAGTGTATAGGACTTTTAGGGTCGTTACATCCTACCCACCTTAGAAAAATTTCGTCATCGAAATTTTTATAAGGGGGATGTTGTAACAGATTCAAGAAAAATTTGGTTAAAGCAGCGGTGAAAGAACTACTAATATCGTACCGAAAGTGCGTGAAAATGTTTAGGTAAATAAAAGAACAAAAGGATGCAAGAATTTGAAAAGGCTGGAAAAGATAGGAGGAGATTTACCAGTGTTATCTTGACCTATGGCTTCAGCCTCTACGGCCGCAAAAGTGAAAGCCTGACGTCTCTGCACATTTCTCTGTGCATGCTGGTACATCGATGGCTGATGAGGTAAAGGTGGTCCGCGAGGAGGTGGTACAGGAACGGTTAAACGAGTAGGTGGAGCTTGAATAGTTGGTCTAGCTGCGGGGGCTGGGCCAGCTCGGTTCTGTAGGCAAGTTCCTACAGTATGTGAGGGTGATCCACATATCAAACAAAGTCCATTTGCTCAATGACAATCCTTGACCTAGTGTCCGGTCCTCTTACAATAGATACAGAAGTTTGGTTCAGTCTCGGAAAATGATCTTCCTGGCCTCATAGATAGCGCTGGGAGAGTTGGCCTAGAAGAGGTTCCTCCAGTAATCTGGTTGGCAGGACGTTTCATACCGACCGACTGTGGTCTTCCCTTCTTCTTAATGATAGTTTCATAGCGACGGGCTGACTTCAAACCTGCTTCATGTGTTAGGTATTCTCCCGTTGCTAGGGCAGCCTGGATCTTAGGGTCTAATCCTTGTTGGAAGCGCCTGACTCTGATTTCGATAGTAGGAATTAGATGGGCAGCGAATCTGCTGAGCATGGTGAATTCGGCATCATACTCATCCACCGACTTATCCCACATGGATCCTTATTGCATGTGAATGAACTTTTGTTCCATCTCAAAGTGTACGGTTTCCGGAAAATACTTGGCGTCGAAGAGAGTACGAAAAAT